>JAWZYU010000023.1:57599704-58882204 GCA_038380435.1 Ryuthela nishihirai | reverse complement strand
TGCAAGTGCTTATTTTTAGGAACCACTGAATAGCTATTAGGAAACAGATTGTAGCCTCCAGCGTGTTCTTTAACGTTCACATAGTATGGCTCTCCGCACAGCAAACATGGCTTAACCATGGCTTTAATTTAAAACGAATGAATTAATTAATTCATTTTAAATGGACAGCAGCTTTTCCAAGCCCATCGTGTCCCCTTTTTAACCGAGAGCAGGAGGGAATAAGAGTTTAGCGGAGATAAATCTCAATGGTGGGACTCGAATCAGGGAACTATAGATTAAGAGCCTGGAGCGCTACCGACTGAGCCACCCCCCACCGGTTAATTTTAAGGGCGGCATGCTAGTGATTGGATGGGCTTGCTGTAATCTCGACTCAAAAAGAAAGTGCAAAGAATATAGAATAATGTGATCTTTACATAACTTTTCGAACACACTAATTTTAAAATTTGTTGTTAATGATTTCCTTGCATTTTACTTCAAGTGTGGAAGCCGAAAAATATATACAGAACCATAAAAACGGTAAGATCGTTTGGAATGAAAAGAATGGTGCGTTCGCTTGAGGCGACAAAAAATTAAATCTATTGGAATGGAAAAAAAAGAAGAAAGAAATTCACCTGAGTTGGTAAAATAAAGCAGATCAACGATATGGTCCACGACACCTGAGTTGGTAAAATAAAGCAGATCAACGATATGGTCCACGACACCTGAGCACAAAATCTTGGGACTTTTGCACTCGATGCCACGCCGTGTTGCCGAATATCTCAACATGGCGGTCATATGACCTACTCACTCAGACCAAATTATACTGTCTCCTCGCCCATCGCATTCATGGTAATCCCACAGAAATTTAATCACTTCTTTCCCACCTACTTGTCTACATGTGTGGTAAGTTACGCCTCATTTCGTGCATTCCTTCATGGTGTGGCATTTTCTATGTCGAGCAGTATATTTTGAATATTTGCTTCTGGACGTGCTGCATTAACAGGGTCTCTTAAGGGAGAATCTTCCTCCATGTTTCCATTTATTTGTCGGATATCAGCGCCAGATGAAGAGATAAAGAGGAATCTATCAATTGGCGATAATCCTGATCAGAGGATCATTGCAGCTGAACTCTTGATTCCTGATGCATCATCGATATTAAACTGGAGTAATATCTCCGATAGATTGACTTTATCGTTGAAAGGAGAGATGTTTGATGTTGTATGTAGTATTCCAGAGCCGGGCAATAAGTTAGTCAACCTGATTTCATCATGAAGGTGACTCCCTGAAATCAAGAATGTTTTTCATTAAATGCAACTTTTTTTTTAATTTGTTGCGTGTAAGAAAGAGAAAGATCCTAGAAACTACTTCTGGTTGGCAGAGACCTTCTCATACACTAAAATCACTGCTGACCACTGCCTTAAAATAGAGCTGACTCATACAAAGAAACAACCATGCCATCCCAGGACTCGAACCCGGACCCCGGCAGTTGCAGTTTAGTACAAACTAACAATACTACTGCCCCAGTATTTACTATTCCATAATTTTGTTTTTGTTTTTTGCACAAGAAATACACTGCTTGGCCAGTGTGCGAAGAACCGTGAAACATACTAATATTTGCAAACTTTCTTACTGACGTAAGTATTCTGTGTCACTACGAGGTCCTATAAAAGCTATAAAGGTTTGGTGGAAAGAAGAATCAGGTGCGACATGTGTAAAAAGACTGACTTCGAAAAGAGATTCGTCTTTGAGCGCGAAGGGCAGAAGCCTCCATAATGGGAGGTGATGGAACTCAGAAGAAAATTTCGGGACACAATATCCGAAGTGTATGGAGAATGGCAACGATCTGAAAAAATCGTACGCCAATGAGGGAGGAAAAAGGCTCTCACACAGAGAGAGAGAGAGGCGATTTTTCACACAAACTGTACAATCGCTCAAAAAATATCCGAACATTATGATTGATATTTTTCACGCTCCAGTTTGCTGTGAACGGTAACTGCACACGCTCAATATTTCCGTGAGTGAGCCCACACGATCTAGTATCAAAATAATATGACCACCTACAGTCGCTCAAAAAAGTATCCGAACACTATGGTTGATTACAGAATTCAGAAAGAACATCTGGCAACGATTTGTTTAGAAATTAGTGATCTGGCAACCTTCGTGTTACGTAACACGAAAGTTGCCAGATCACTAATTCCTAAAAAATTCGTTACCAGATATTTTTCTGAATTCTGTATCAACCATAGTGTTCGGATATTTTTTTGAGCGACTGTGCGGCAAAACAGAGTTACTACACCTCATCAGCTGAGATGAATGGGTATTTCAAAACCCATTTCAATGAGAACTATGCGCAAAGTATTGAACACTTTTAAATTTTGGAATTCTAACATGATATACAGGGTGATTGTAAACTCTTTCAACAAAAAAAGAGGAGTGATAGTACACATGAAGACAAACTATTTTTGCAATGGAACCTAAGGTCGCATTCCACTCCTTCCACCAGAAAAGAGTACTTTCGAAAAACGCAAAAGATGCAAAAGAAGCACAAGATGCAAATCAGGTGCGCTGAACAAGTGCGTAGACGATTAAGAACAAACATTTAAAAACGCAGCCGAACCCGTTCATCGACATTACCGTGATAACGTCACATGATAAGTGACGTATTCGTGAAGTACATGGAAGACTACACATACGAGGAATTGGTGGTTATGCATCTGATGTACTGCCGAGCAGGTGGTAATGGACGTGAAGCACAAAGATTGTACCGTGAGAGATTTCCGAATCGTCGTATTCTTTACCATTCGACCTTCGCCAGTGTTGATCGAAGACTGCGTGAAACTGGCTCGTTGGCTATCTCAATGAGTGATACTGGACGTTCGCGAAGTGTGCGGACACCGGAAATGGAAGAACGTGTCTTGCAGCGATTTGCAGAAGTTCTTTCCACAAGTACGCGAGTGGTGTCATCCGAAATGGGAGTTTGCCAAACCTCGGTGTGGAATGTCCTACATGAGGCACGGATGCATCCCTTCCACGTGCAGAAGGTCCACGCTTTGAACGAAGATGACCATCCCCGCCGGGTAGAGTTTGTTAGGTGTATGCTGCAGATGAACAATGTTAATCCGCAATTTCCCTCATTAGTGTTATTTAGTGATGAGGCCACGTTTACCCGGGAACGCATTTTCAGCAATCACAACCGGCACGCTTGGGCTCAAGAAAATCCACGCGTCACTGACCCTCGTAAACACCAGCAGAAATTTGGCGTCAACATCTGGGCAGGTATCCTGGGTGATTGTCTGATGGGACCTTACCTCTTGCCAAAACGACTGACCGGCATAGCATACCGTGTGTTTCTGGAGCAAGTGCTTCCTGGTCTGTCGCAGGATGTTCCACTCAGCAGAGGGACATGTGGTCTGTTGCAGGGTGTTACATTCATGCAGAGGGACATGTGGTTTATGCGTGATGGAGCCCCAGCACACTTTTCCATCGAGGTCCGATACTTCCTAAATGCAACATATCCCGGGCAGTGGATTGGATGTGGTGGACCTGTGGCTTGGCCTCCACACTTCCCGGGTCTCAATCCACTAGACTTCTTCTTTGGGTGCACATGAAAACACTTGTGTACGAGACACCTGTGGACTCCCTGGAAGATCTCGTCGCGAGAATCGGTGTTGCAGTGGACAAGACCAACACCACACCACGAGAGGGTGCGACAGTCCTTCATTCGCCGGTGTGGGCTGTCCCTCGGACGCCACTTTGAGTCTTTCTCTGACGCGAATGTAATTAAGCAACTCATAAATTGGTTAAGTGCCTTTGTTTTCACTGTTGAAGGATCAACGTGGATATGTAACTTTACACTTCTCTGGCGGAAGGAGTGGAATGCGACCCTAGGTTCCATTGCAACAATTGTTCGTCTTGATGTCTACTATCACCCCTCTTTTTTGGTTGAAAGAGTTTACAATCACCCTGTATACGACGAGGTCTTAGGTAAGTGCTCATAACAATTTGGCCCAACAGTGTATGTTTTACTACAAAATTCCCGTTGAAATTCAACTGTCCTTGAAGTGAAAAAAATAATAGTGATTTTAACCTCGAATTCCAGTTCTATCAGAGATAGAGACTTGAATTTTTAGCACCACACGGAGTGGAACGGATGAAACCGATGCGCGAAAATTACGACCAGGCTGTCAAGTATTTGAGATATTACGTAGAGGTTAAAATCTCTTGAAAAGCAGAAAAATCTCTCCATCTCAGAGTGCAAGCTTATGTCCCGTCGGAAAACTGCCAAGTCACATGCATTATCGCAGGAGACAATGCTTGACGGAATGACTTCGGTGTTTATAATTCTGTCAAATTGTTCCATGTATTATTAGCTCGTTATATTGAAAGCGAGCTAATAATATATGGATAAATGTTATCAAAGTTTAGTATTCATATGTTGGTTATGCTGATTAGTATTTTAGAGTTAAAACATTGTGTAAAATGACGGTGAAATATCTCATCACCATCATCGTAATAATAATAACAGTGTGACTTTTCTACTGATTAAGAGGGATATAATGATCTTCAATCTAGACCATGGCTGGGCAAACGACGGCCCGACACCTCTTTTTGTGGGACCCGCCAGCTACTGATGACAAATGAATTAAATTTGCAAAAGAACAAAAAACGAGGGTTTTTTTTTTCATTGTTTATACATACGTTATTAATTACATATTTCTTTGGCGTTTCCTTTCGTTTCAGTTTCCTTTTCGTTTCAGTTTTCTATTGGGCCCTTCAACCAAAAGTTTGCCCAGGTCTGATCTAGACAATTGCTGATTCAGCCTTAAGGATCTGTTCCGTGTGTTGCTTCCATTATTGAAAGCCAAACTAAGAAACAGATGCTGAAACAAAATGTGTGAAAAATTAAATACGTGCAATTTGTGCTCTACTGCATAATATTCATTTCAAATATTCGCAACCTACCTGAATATTTCTCATAGGAACTCTCTTTACATAAAAGATAATAGTATATTGGAAAACTAGCAAGTTTAGGCCGCTGAAACGGTTCGTGATTAAACTTGCAGTAAATATTTAAGGAAATATTTTACATTTTTTGCATTTATAAAACTTTATTTAAAATTTATAATCTCCCAAATCTAACATCACATTATCGTCACGCAAAAGTTCTCTATCACAATGTTCCGTATAAATACTTTGTGATTATTGATAAGTTACTTTTGATACTCTTGGTTCTCAGCCTTCCGACTGTGCATGGAAAATTTGAGAGTCTGCGAATAGGACCTTCTATTGTGAGTAGACCAAAAACTTTAATGTGTTTTATGAGGACCATAATGAGAGTCCACGTGTAGAATTTAAAGTCAATAGGATTAAAAATGGCTAAGCTTACAGAGATAATGACCAAAAGACAGAATAAGCATTTTAGTGGTTTGATGATTTGACTGCTCCTGCTCTAGGGTAACCAACTACGTCTTAAACAAGTTCTAATGAAGTCCAGCGAAGAGGATCTTTAAAGATCAAAATATCTGATCATTGCTGAGGAGCCCTTTATGCTATTCTCCCCTTTATGCTATTCTCCCCTTTATGCTATTCTCCCCTTTATGCTATTCTCCCCTTTATGCTATTCTCCCCTAATTTCCTCACACACAGCCTCTGTGGAAGCAGTGGAATGATATCTCTCGTAGTTGCACATAAACCAATTTTCATAACATTGTCATCGGTTGAAATCGCTATTTGGGATCTGTCTGAACACCTTTGTATGTACGTCACTGTGGTTGATAACTTTTCCTTTTGACTTTGTTCACGAAAGGTTTTACTTTTCGCTTTTACGATAAAAGCCTCCTTGTTCGTTGCCAAGTACAAACGCTTCACAAACAGTCAACTGATAACTTTTATCTCGAAAACTCACATGTGAAGAGGAAGGACACCCAATGAGTCATACTGAGGCCATCGCATTGCAATTCGTTTTCTCTCTTCACTTGCCTTCAGTTATATTTCATGACAAAAGCAGCCACTTCTGGAATTTACTGCGTCGAGTGCCAGCATGTGTTAAATCCTGGCAATGAACAACATTGGAAAGACAAAATGAGAGAAGTAATGCTTCTCGTTCAATTCTGATAATTAAATAAAAATATTATATACGCACAAGTGCAAACGTTAATTAAGGAAGGCTTTCAAAAAGTCTTTACACCTCTCTGTAGATTTGCACTCGTTCCTCCGAAATTAACGAGCTACGACTTATTTGAAAGCTTGGCTAAACATGTCATTACGTGTTAAAAAAAAGATCGTATCATATTCCGGTAGCGCAAAAACTTCAGAATGCGAAATCTGTGCGTTGTTGCTATGGAGCCTACTAAAGACGGGAAAAGGTTTTACATTTTCAGGAGGATGCAGCTTGGGACCAAGGGGAAAAATTCATACTGATTTATCACAAGTATATGAGGATCATGCCTGTTCATATGGCACTGTTATGGGATGGACGCGCAAATTCAGAAAAGGACGGCAGAGCTTCGAAGACCTCCCTCGTGCAGGAAGAATAAAGAAGAACCCACACATCACGGTTTAGGTAATAAGTTTAAATGTGGTGTATCGATTGGTAGGTGAAAACAATTATTCATCAACGTTTAAAGTTCCGAAAGATTTGTGCCAAATGGACACTCCACAAACTGACAGAACAGCAAACAAGGGATAGAGTCGACTCTTGAAGGAGATGCTGGCAATGTTTGAACCTAGTGGTCCCAAACGTTAACAGATATTGCCACAGATGATGAGATGATGTTTTATTACCATACAACTCCCAGAAAGATCGACAACTATGTTTGGTTGCTGAAGATGAATTATGTCTTCAAATCCTCCGACAAGACTTTCGCTCAAGAAAGAGAATGTTCACAATGTTTTCAATTCCCAAGGAGTAGTAGCCGTGGACACCTTACCTGAAAAAATGATTATAAATGGCCAATACTAATCCAACATTTTTTTGCCTAAAATGGTTAAAGATATGAAGGAAGAGCGTCCAACAAGAGGCGTCTCAAGGGTTCCCCTTCTTCCTAACAATGCCAGTGCTCATAAAACTCTGCAAATTATAGTCAAGCAGCTCTCCCATCCTGCATACTCACCCGATCTCGTATCATGCGATTTTTGGTTGCTTCTAAAATTTAAAAAGGTACTTGTTGAGAAGCCTTTCCAAGGGTGCAAGAGCTTGCAAAATGCGTTCATTCAGAGTTGCGGAGTATTCCCCAACAGGAGTACCACCAAGTGTTTCAAGATTGGCGTACACGTCTGCAACTTTGCATAGATGTTGGAGGGGAGTTAAGACAAGGACAGTAAAAGTTTCGTTGGGGTAAGTGCAAAGGTTTTTGTTCTGCAGATGCATGTCAATAACGTTTTGAACGACCTTCGTACAGATATTTAATTTACTAGCAACTATATGCAATATATATAAACATATAAAAATAAATGTATGCAATAAAAAGAATATACAAAAATGAAAATAATTTATAACTGAATTAATCACTATGAGGGACGGATCTAGGTGGGTCAAGAGGGCCATGCGTCCCCCCCCCCCTTTCCGAATAGTAGTAAGAGTAACAGAGGCAAAAATTGTTAAACTTATTTATATTTCATGGATTTTTCAAGAAATGTTTTGAACCAATAAAAATTAGGGGGGGGGGAATGTTATACTGGATTGGAAATCCAATTTCATGCCCCCCTCGAATTTTTTTTAAATCCAGTGGTCATCATTTGCTGGTCATCATTAACAATTTAACTATTACTTTAAGATATATAAAGATTAATATAATTTTTATTTAAAGAACAAAAATAAAAAAAGGAGGTTGCTTAAACAATTCTCGACGTATTTCAAGGATAATCTACGTATACGTGGGTTGGTTTAGTATGATTATAATTCTGCCTAAGAAAAGATATTGTAAGATGACTAGTTATATGATTAAGTATCATGAAGCATATCCACGATTGTTAACAAGGGGTGCTATCCCTCCTAACAGCAACTCAGGACTCACAACGCATCTTCACAATGTCAAACATGTCTGAAATCAATTCTAAAGGCACCAAAGTTCACTGGTGCAAAAGGGGTGTCGTAAGATCATGGATGCTTCTAGGAAAAGGGCAGAGACGGGCAATCCGGTTCCCTAAGGCATCCCAGACACGCTCAATAGGACTGAGACCGCGGTATTGGGTTGTTTTACCTCTGCGTTGCACTCTTTTGCACAAAATGGCCAGGTCGCAAGGGCTCAGAGAAGGTTGGGGGAAGGGGACTCACTGTACAACTGTGAGGAGACAGATGATAGCCTCCCGTCTAGGTCATCTGGCATGTTCTTTAATGTGACAGAGCATGACTCTCCTTCAGATAAGGTCATGGCTTTATGATCCATCTGATGGACGGCGACCTTTCCAAGCCCATCGTATTCCCTTTCTGACCGAGGGCAGGATGGGGTTCAGAGGCCACTCCATCATTTCAATTACCCTCACGTTCAAGATATTGGCCCACCAAGTGAGCTATGTGTAATGTCCATCATCGCCCATTATATTAAACCCAGAACTACTGCACCTGTAAATGGAACAGAAGGTTCGAGAATCTCAACTTGATTCCTCTGGCAGTCAAGGATCCCTTCTTAAAAATGAGGTGGTCAGTCCAACCATTGATGTCAATGTATGCCCAGACCATCCTACAACCACTTCCATATTCGCTTGTAACATCAGGGATGATATGTCCCACGTTTTCTCTAATTGAATCTTTGTTATCAATCCGTCTGCAAACTGAATCTAGAAATATCTCTGAAAAGCACAGCCGCCAAATGTTCATGGGTGTAATGCACATGTTGATGAGACCAATTTAGATGGACTCTTTTGTGGGGAGGGGTTAAGATGACACATACCAGTGGTCGTCTTGCAGAGAACTTCCTCTCCTGAAACCTTCTCGAAATCGTCTACCTTGAAATATTATTTGCTGTTGGTGAAGCAAACTCCGAAGCAAGTTCTGGAGCAGTCAGCGCTCCATGACGCCTGGCAGTTAGGGCAAGTTAACAGCCATCTCGAAATGCTGCTCATTGGTATTGGTTTCTAGTGACATCATTTGTATCCTGACATTGTCTCTAGAGTCTGAAGACCGCCATTCGGGACACATTCAGCCATCGGCTACACTGGCTTGAAACTGGCCTGCCTCCATTTTTCCAACGGACGGCACACTAACTTAAGGGCCACTAAACCAGTGTTTCGTTTCTCAACCAGCGGTGCACGAGAGAAGTCTAGGGGAAGGGGGAAGGGGGAAGGGGAATAAAACTGAAATGTTTTACATTTTGCTTTATTTTTATTTTTTGTACTTTTCTCATCCAAAAACAACCAGTTACGATTAAATGGATTAAACAAATTTGTTGAAATGTTTTTGAAAAAATTAGGTACTTTTGTGGTACATCAAAAAATGGTTTTGTGGTACTTCAAAAATTGGTTGAAAAAAGGGGTAATTCTAAAAAAATTTTGAACAGTGGTATTTTACAACAAATGGTTTGAGAAATATTGATTTAAACGATATATGTGAGACATATTTAACGAAATGGAAGTCTTCAGTTTGAATTGCACTCAAAATGAATGCACGCATTTCATGGGCAAACAATAAACAATGTAGAGACCAATTAGAGAAAGCTTTTTTTGTGCTGAAGGTCCATTTGCGTATTTGGACCCTTGGAAGGGGTTTTATCACTGACTTACATATTCATTATATGACGTCATAAAAGTAACCCAATTGTCTATTTCTAATTCTATTTAGTTTTTAAAAATATTAAAGAAAACCGATGTATAACTTAACTTTTGCAGCGTATAATAATAATGACGTAAAAGACAAGTAAAAACTTTGACTTTTATGTCATTAAGTTTATTACTTAAAAAACTGAAGAAATTTTTCGACGTTTTTGTTTAACTCTGAGGGGAAGTTATCCCTTCGATATTAAAAGATAGATGAAAAATTGTCTTGAATCGGCTGGGATATTAACTCACGACCTCCTGAAAATTACTCAGGAGTTCATGGTTTCGTATCCCACTGGATCTACGACCACCCCAACCTATGACCTTCTAATAACTTATTATCAGGAGGTCGTGGGTTCGTATCCCATCCGACTGAAGACATTTTTTTTCTACATATTTGATATCGACATTAAACTAAGAGTGATTATTTTCCTGACAAATTTATACTTTTCTTTTACGTACATTAATAATGACGTAATTTCAAAGCTGATAATCTGGCACATTATCAGCTTTGAAATTGGAAAATGCTCCCTCCATTCAACAAGTCATGCTAGGTCACTAAACTATTATTATCATAAAATACCACAGTATGCTTTATACTAAAACCTACAGGAGCAATGCATGATGGATCCTTACTAACCACAGATGAGTCTAATTCCATATAAGCAGTACTAAACATTAAAAGAAAACCTTTCTTCCTCAGGTATGGCATCGTCGGTGGGTGATGGTGCACACTGATGAGTTTGTGAACGACGCCAAGTGCCCTTTTCTCATGATCAGCGTTTACGCTTCGGAAAGCGGAACATCGAGGAGGCACAGCGCTCTTTTCTGGAGGTCGGTGTCAGCTGATCGGGCCGTGGTTCACCGCAGCAAATCGCACACTCACCGCTACGCATTCAGTGTGACCGATGGCACGAAGGTCGTTGTGCATCTGGCAGCGACAAGCGAGACCAGCACTCAAGAATGGATGGCAGCCATGAGGAATCTCCTTTGGCCTCCGAATCCAGTCGTGCAGTTGGAGAAAGGTGAGTGTCTGCTACAGCTTTTCGTCTAGCAGTGTTGTTTCAAACTTGGAGTTTTCCATAACGGTTATTAGAAGAATTGTATTCATTGCATGATGGCTGCAAGGCAACTTGGATTACGACATCTTAGATAAAAATCAACACAGCATTATGGGGCATTAGTGTGGAAAGCCTGGGAAGGAAAGAGAGCGTGATCATGCAGATCACAGTGTAGTAGCGTGAGTGGCAATTAGGAAGGTAGACAATTCTCAGAGCTCATTAGTCGAAGATTCGACTATCCTCGTCTTTGATTGACAGGTGATTGATATGACTCTGACCATGAAAACCGTCAACCTAGTTCGGTTAACTAATGTGTGAGTGGCCCCTAAGGAATTTTGCCTAGCCTCCTTAGTTATCACTAACACTTCACTATTGCTCACCATTGGTCAAAGAACCAGGTAAAGTAGTGCAAGGCGAGCCACCAAGTAGGTAATAAATAATAAATACCCCCTCAAGCAGTTGCTTGCCACAGAGGTATTGACAGGAGCCTACCAGTTTAATACGCCATAGTATAAGCTTTGTGAGGATGGTGAGACTTCAGCAGAAAGACAACACAAACAACCATGCCTTACCCCGGGCTCGAACTCATGTCCCTTAGAACAATAGCTAAGCTCGCTAACCACTCGGCCACGGGACGGCCAAGAAGGTAGGCATGATGTCAATCACCTGAGTAGTCAATTATTCCGAGTATTCCACCGACAAACTTGTAGTCAGCAACAAAAAGAAAGCAGTTGTGTAGTTACTAAGCAAATTGAAGAAAATACTATTGGAAGCTTCCTAGGTTACTTTCAAATTAAAGTGAAACAGAAAATATTTTAAAGTAACAAATTTTCTGTTGAAAATCATTAGGTTCTTAAAGCGGAAAAATAAAATTGATTTTAAATTTGAAATGAATCATAGGTAGGGACCCGAATTATTAACGTAACAAGGGGTAGATAAGAGAACAGCCATAGGAAAAATGTGGAACTGGACAGTTAAGTATTCAGGATGTTACGTGCAAAGGCCGCCGTCTGTCAGATGGGAAGTTTAGCTGTAGCCCCGTGTGAGGGAGAGCTATATCCTGTGTACGTTAATGAACACGCTAGCTGGCAATGATGGAAGGCTACCATCTATCTCCTAACAGCCTGCCAGTTTAATATGCCATAGTTCGGTTACCTAGTCTGTCAGGGTGTGTGGGTGCTGTGTGGATGCTATCCCCTTAACCTTCTCTTAGTCCTCGGGGTCCCTGTGACCTGAAATTTGGCCCACTGTGGGCAAAAAAGTGAGCTCAGAGGTAAAACAAGCAAATCCAACTGGATGTTACAGGGAGATCTTAAAGTGTTAAATGAAAATTTTCAACAGATAATTTGTAAAAATTGGGGAAAGAAGTCTGAAATTAGACGAGTTCTATTATAAGCAGGGACTTAAAATTTTAATGCAACATGGGGAGATATAAGGCAAACCATGCAGGAAATTTGGGACAAGATGGTCAAGTATTTGGAGAATTAGAGGGGTGTAATTATACCTAAAAAAGCAATCTTTCAACACTAAATCAAGTGGAACACACCACTATTGTATTGGCCTGTAATAACTGACAAGTTCTACACACAATCACGCATCTTTCGAACACCGGCTGTTTCCCATTATCTACCGGACCAGATAAATTACCACTATTATTTACATACGCAGATTGTTAGAAAGTTTTTCTCCAGTGCATATAACTCGAATTCGAGTGATACCTGTAGAACTCCAAATTTAATCGCATAAATAAATAATAGTCTTAAAAAGAACACTTTTCGAGATTAATGGAAAAAAAATTCAAAAACATCCTTTTCCTTTCTAACATTGATATGCTTTTGAATCGAAACATTTCCATGCTTGCCAACAGTCTTGACTTTTCTCACGCAATTTATTCTTTCTAGTTCTTCACGGCTGCGAGTTTGAGATCTCTTTGATCGACAACGACTTCTCCTGCCATGCCGGTTTGCTGGGAACATATGGCTATCTGGTGGTGAACTCTCGAAAGCTCATACTCACTCATCCACAGACAGGCCACGTGATCCAGGAATGGTATCTGAACACCGTTGATAAGTTCCAGTTGCTGCCTCAATGCAGAGAAGAGGATGCTTACAAAGCCATTGTTATGCACACAGGAAGGTACGTAGATGGACTTCATTATCTGAAGTAAAAGAGAATGAGATCCCAAGGCAACGAATATACCTATGTGACTGAGCTCAGATCCAATCTATTCGATATGGGGCTGAGTTGGCTCAATGAATATTTACTATCTGGTACAGTCGCTCAAATTCGAAACAATATATAACCATAGTTATATATTGTTTCGAATATTGAACCATAGTATTCAATATTCGAACACTATGGTTGATTACAGAATTCAGAAAAAATATCTGGAGACTTTTTTTTTAGAAATTAGTGATCTGGCAACCTTCGTGTCACGTGACACTAAGGTTGCCAGATCACTAATTTCTAAAAAAAGTCGTTGCCAGATATTTTTTCTGAATACTGTAATCAACCATTAGTGTTCGGATATTTATTTGAGCGACTGTACACTATATGTTCTTCTCTGTCAGCCAGACTATCAAGCCAATAATTTGATTACGTAACAATGAATTAATAATCAGATATAGTAAATTGATTAAGGCGAGAAGTGCATTGCATACAGTTACATTAACTACAGCACTCGCCATCCATTGTAGAAGTTACCTCAGATATTATTTTTTATAGCATATTTAAATATCTTCAACAGCCTCTCAGAAACTTAAGAATGAATATACAGGTAATTGCAAATGGGAGTGAATTCGCTTCCATATAGAGAACCTTTGATAGAACAGTTTCCTAGCAATAATTTAATGAAAGAGATACCTCATTTGATTCATCTATATTTACTGTTATTTACTTTATAGCTACGTAAATTTCTTATTAATCTTATTTCGCATGCTGTCTTTACCTCTTCCAGTGACAGTTCAACCGGCAGTGGTCAACTGACGTTTTTCTGTGCCGATGCAATTGCCATGCTGCAGTGTATCGCCACCACGATCCATAAAGTACTGCAATATCGCAGTTCCGAGGCTCAAACTACGGCTGATAAAGAAAGATACCAAAGAGAACTGACTGAGCTAACCGAATGGTTGACTCCTGATCTCACGAACCAGAATACGCCTCCGGGTTCTACCGAAGACTACTACAAAGTTCCTCGCAGGATGATCCGTAGTCTTCTAGATATTCCGAACTTTCTATTCGAACGACCCATCGGCGCTGATTCCCCTGAAGTGATTCGTCCACCGATCTTGTCAACCTCTACTTCGGTGTCGAGCTTTTCCCAGGACTCTGGCATTTCACTGGCTTTACCAGATGACTTCCTCAATTGCAGTGTCACTTCTTTCACGATCGGAAGAGCTCGGGAGCATTCGAGCAGCGAGTCTTCCGATGGCTATTCCCCTCCATCATCTCCTCAGCCACAGCGCAAGGAGCAGCCTGTCGAACATTCATTAACATAGCCGGCCTATGCTGCTTTCGTCACATTCTCATGCATTGTCATTTTCACCTTTGGGCCTCCTGCAACGAGATTAGTCTTTTCACAGAAAGTTCTTTTTTTTTGCTTTTACACTAGTTTCTAATCACCATCGTAGTTGCCATAGTGGTTAAATAATAAATCTAGATACAAAACAAATGAATAATTGCAACTTTTATTCATGCATCCGTATCCATTTTCCAGTTAATGACATCGAAGGTTATTCGAATGATGGCACACTCGGATAACATGAAATGCAATGCAGCATCTTCCGACTTTGCGAGAGTTGCATGCCAAGAGTGATCGCCTAACCCGAGATGTTTTCCCCAATAGTAATAACTTTTATAAACGAACGTTACTTACTTGAATTTTGTGCAAATTCATCACTCCGTATGAAATTATCTTATTTCCTTTTATTTTCGACTAATATTATCGATTACTATCTTTGACTCTCCTTACTGTGTGCGTGGGAATAAAGCTGACAAACAGACAGGTTTACCTCACCTTTCCTCTGGCTTTTGATGCTAATTTAAATATTTTTGTTATCCTATTCTGATGGCATTTGATTAGAAATTTGTTCGAAAATTTTATTCATTTTCAGTTATTTTTATATCACTGGTTTAAACTGTTAAATTTTCGTTTCAAATTATGCAATTGAATTAACTTTTTAATACTAATCATTTTAGCCTTTTATGAATCCTAAATGTTTGATGTTAAATAAATAATTTTCTTTTTTCTCAGTCTTCACTAAACATTTAGCGAGGAGAAACTACGACGGTGATATCTTCTGTTTTATATCCGCTTGTAATATCCATCGTTTTTATTTTATCCACAGTCCTATGAAACCATGTTAGTGCGAATTGTGTACGTCGGCGGATATTTGTATATATGCACTTTATGTCAAATTCATTATAGGCTTCCCCATGAATTTCTCTACTAGTGTTTGAATAATATTTTGTCTATAACCAGTGCTTTCTTCTGGCGGTATTTAACAGTACAGGGACGTCTAACGTTTTCATAAAATATATGTTACAATAATTTTCAAAATTGGCATTTTTTTTTAAACAATAACAACCTTCTTTAAATTTTGATTATAGTCGTTTTGCTGTTCACTGAAATATGCTCTAGGAGTCCGTCAAATCTGTGAATAGGTATCTTTTTCTCCTCAAAAAAGAAGAGCACTGGGTATACTCATTTCATATCTATTTAGCTTACAAGAAGCGGTTTACTGGAATTGATGTTTAGGTAAAAACCTATAAAATTAAGACCAACATACAAAAAATAATAATTTTTTCTTACCTCAGATAATACAAATCTTTTGGTAATCAGAAATCAATTGAGATCGCAATACATTTCTTTGATTTCTCAAAAAAATTCACCTTAATCAACTTTAGGAAAATAATATTTCTTTTTCTATTATTAATGCTTTCTTGCAAGTCCCAAGATGACTTTTTACATACTGTAATGTGGCGTTCTTTATTTTAACGTTTATTCCAAACATTCAAAAGTATGAAGGTTTGAATGGATAGTTCAGAAAGTCCTAAAATCACCCAAAGATGTACAGTTCGCGTTAAAATTTTAAAGCCCGAACCCGTGAGATAAAAAAGAAAAAACGACCTAATCGTAAAAAAAAGTACATAGAAATAAATAACGCGTACCATTGCTTTAATTCTTCGTATTGTAGGCTACTACAAGTTAAAAAAATTAAATTATTTAAAGACAAAATTGAAATAAATGTTACTTGAAACTAAAAAAAACTTTTTTTAAGAGATTTTATTGTAAACCCTTGCGACTTTATGCCCTTGATCACTGCTCCGAGCGGTTTACTTACTATAAATAAACTGTCGCTCTACACATATTAACATTTGTATCACAACCATAAACGATTTCTCAAAAAAGAAGACTCTGTTTTCTTACCTCTGGGCAGAACTTTTTCACACGCATTAAACTAAATGGCCAGGTCACAAGGATCCCAGCGCTCAAAGAAGGTTGGGAGGGATGGAGACCCACAGTACAGCTGGAAACCTCCGGTTAACGCCAGTCAGCGTAATCTTTAACGTACATAGATTATGGCTCTCCTGTATACTAGAACACGGCTTAACTTCCCACCTGAAGGACAGCGGCCTTTCCAAGTGCTTTCCCCCTTTCTCACCAAATGCAGATCGGGGATAAAAGGAAATAATTCTCAACGCACACATAGTTGGGACTCAAACCTGTGAACATCAGATTACGAGTCTGACGCACTACCGACTGAGCCCTGCCCAAAACACAAATTAAGGTGTTCCCTAGTAAAAGTTTCACGGGCCTTGCTATTTGACGAACGCTGATGAAATCTATTAGTAATTATCTGAACCATTCTTTTAGAATCAAAGAACTATCTTTTACAAGTTACAAATGAGTAAATATCGGTTTCTTTAATAAGAGTTGTATTATGAACGCCTAATTTTTGAACTACGAAAATCCTCCAAGGAAAAAAATAAATTTCTGGTATAAAAAAAAGTTTGCGGTTTATCGATTTAAACGTTTTTTTTTCCAGAGGCCAGAGTTCATTTTTAACTTATATATAGATTTTATTAAAAACTCATTCACAGATGTAAGCTTGTATGAGTTGAATTTTTATGTATACTATACTGTAGAAATAAACTTTTGAAAGTTCTGTTTAAATTAATTACGAAATTGTAATTATGCAGATCAAACTCTGCATTTTGGAGCTAATTTGAATTGCTTTTAGAGTTACCACCTCTTTGGGTTTGAACATGTCATCTCTGGCTCTCGGGTTTGTCATATAAAGTTATATAGAGTTGCAACCTCTCCAGTGTTTTTACTGTGCGGGTTTTGGAATGTAATCTACAGGTTTCCGGTTGAATTATTGTCTGCTTCAGTTGTACTGCGGGTTACATCTAGGTACATCAAAGTACATCAAGGCCACTAGAACCTGCAGAGGTATCGAAATTTGGTTTCTTTGCACAAATTTCCCATTTAAAAGTATAAGTGGGATTCCTTAAGTACAGATCGACTAAAAAAAGACTGATGGAACTTGAAGATAAATCTTTCGGATTCGCTAATTTTCTTCACAATAGGTGTGAGCGAAATCAAACGACAGTAGTTTCTAAAGGCTGAACATTGACCTAAATTTTGATTCGAGTTGTCACGAATTTCTCGACTTTATTGAACCTGAACAGGTTAGTCTGTGAAGGTGATTAATAAAAAGAAATAAATAAATACCCCCTCAAGCAGCTGCTTGCCACAGAGGTCTGACAAGAGCCTGTCAGTTTATATGCCATAGTAGAAGGTCTGAGAGGATGGCAGGACCTCAGCAGAAAAACGACACGAACATCCATGCCTTACCCGGGGCTCGAACCCAGGTCCAGTAGATCACTAGCCAAGCGCGCTAACCACTCGGCCACGAGGAAAAATTGCGTTTGCAATTAGCCGAAATTTAAACTTCAATCAAGATTCAAAATTGGTGATGTAATTATTACAACCGTTTTATTGTTACTCTGTCTACTTGTAAAGTAATTGAATAATTTGTATCGTTACAAATAGAAAAAAAACATAGATGGTTATATTTGATTAAAAAAATTAATATTTTCATTAATAACGTCTTTCTGAGGTTTGATGTTTCTGTCGGCAAGTCTAACTTATTGAAATATTTTCGGTCTAGGAACAACACGTTTCAAATATCTCCCGAATTTGAACAGGTGGCAACTCTAATCACTGTCCCCGTATTAGCTTATGCTATGGGATGAACGTTTAGGTTCCAAGGCTCTAGGAAACATAAGTGAAGGCAACTAAAGAATTGTCAGGGGCAGATGATACTATCCGTTGTGGCAATTCAGAGTTTTCTTCAACTTGTACACATTCTTCGTTTGCAGAGAATAGCGGAAGAATGTCCTTTCCGATAAATAGGAATTGTTATACTATAGTTATAGTATAACAATGGTTATTTTTGCTTTGTTACTAGATCTAGCGATTTTTGAGCTCTCACAACGTACCCCGAAAAATTTTACCGCGTACCCACATTGAGAACCCGTAGCTTACAAATATGGGACGAAGTAAGACTACTCCATTCACAAGGTTCTACGTCAGTTCATCGCGGTGATAGAGTTTTATTGACTTTCTACATCTGTGCTGAAATGAACTGTCTCGAGACAATTATTTAATTTTGATACTGAGAGGTAAAACATGAGTCATAAGAATTTCTCCCAGAAATTAATTAAAACTTAAATATCAAATTTTACTTCAAACCATTTAAAAAATATGCGTTTTTAAAGTTTGCGTAATTATTTTTCCAATATTACGTCTTATGAATAATTTTATGAAAGATAATTTATTGTTAAATATTCTAACTTTCGAAACCATTTAAATGCTGAAGGAATATTGTTGAAAATCGAGATTTAAATAGATTTGATGTTTATCTTCAGTCACATTTTTTCGATTAAATGCATATTTTAAAAGTTATTGAGCCTCGAAGTTAGATTCCCATTGAGAGAGAGTGGAAATTCTCCAATTTGTTAGGTTCAAGTTAAATTGTTCGAAAAATTATGTCTTCAAAGAAAAGCATTGCTTCCCTCCCTCAGCATATGGGAGGGAAATCATTGCTGCTCTTGTAACCCCTAGGCACCTTAACAAAATGACCCTCCACCAGCATTATTTTGGTTCATAATTGCATAATATTGAAATAATATTTATCCTAATTTTTAAAATTCATATATTATTAAATGATTTGAAATACTTGTTTTTTTTTAAGTTTTAATAAATTTCTGAGAGAAATTATTATGGCATATACTTATTTTTACCTTTCAAAGTAAAAATTAAATAATTGTCTCTAGACAGTTCATTTCAGCGCAGATGCAGAAAGTCAATAAACCCTATCTCTCTGATGAACTGATGTGATAAATTTACATAGTGATGAATTACGCTTCGATGAATTGACGATCACCCATTCACAAGATAGGCGACGGCAGCGACCCTGAAATTTCGAACACTTTCCGAGGGATCATTCTTGACTCGTGGCAGCTAGGAACTCGATTCGTTAACCCAATAGGACTAGAACTAAGTGGGGCCACTCCATCGAATTTGGGATCGATCGCTCCAAGTAGACGAATTTGCTGCTGTTTCGAAATCAACAATCCAATGAGTGTATAAAAAGTGGTATACATCCAATTCAACAGTTAAATTACAGATGTCATTGCTCACAGAAAAGGACAGCCGACAAGTATCACGACTAGTGACTGCTACAGACAGCCAATGAAGGGACACATCAGCCATTGCAAGAAAAACACTGCGAAGCGAACTGCATTCTATGGATATTTGGAACCGAGTACGTCGGAAGAGACCCATTCCAACAGTTGCACATAAAGTAGCCCAGTTGCAAGGCGCTGTAGACATTGGACTACAGATGACTGGAAAACCGTTATCTGGTCAGATGAGTCGCGTTTCTCTTTGTATTCCACTGATGCCAGGCGGAGAGTGCATCGTTGGAGTAATGAAGCCTTCCATCCGGACTGTGTCCAAGCTGTAGGTGGTCTGTGATGTTCTGACCATGAAGTAGGCTCATTAGCTCAAGTATCGACCCGTTTAAATCAGGAAGACTATATAGACATTCTGGACGACCAGATGTCGCCTTTTGTGTTAATGTGAAGGACAAACATCACACTTCAGGATGACAACTGCAGGATGCACAGGGCCAAAACTGGCACGAAGGGCATGAGCTAACATTGGGATACCTCGACTGACCCGACTGAAAAACCTTTGGGGAAATCTGGAAAAGAGAGTGAAATACCGAAATAGGCCTCCATGTAATGGACTAGAATTAATGTAAACTATATCCGAAGATTGGTTGAGTCCATGTCCAACACGATTATTCTTGTAATTCATGCAAAGAGAGGTGGTACATATTATTAGGTGAGAAATTACAGAAGTAACAAATTTTTTGTCCAATGAGCTTATGATGATCAGAAAATATTCCACTGAAATTCAAAGGTTTCTTGAAGTGGAAAAATAGAAAAGGTTTTACACTCGAACTCGGATTCTATCAGAAGTAGGTATTCAGTTTTTAACACAATATGTGTTAGCCAGGGAAGGCTTGGGTAATTACGTGGCCCCGAATCTGTTAAGGAAAAAATCTAGAACACATATCGTGAGTGGCGAAAATAGAAATCTCGTTTCAGAGATAATGAAGTTTTTCGTTTACATTCTTATACACTCTTTAAAAGATTTAATTCGAACTAATGGATGATTGGGAAAATGCAAATAGCGGTATTTTATTAGTACTTATACAACGTAGGAAGTATTTTCCTTTTATTCCTTAAAATTAAAAGTTGATTTTCTCAAACCCCTCTGAGAAAAGGGGGAAGATTTCGCTGTTAGTGGAATATCTCTCGACACTCTACCACAGAATTTTCAAATATCTGCCATAAACAGATCACTTCCAATATTTGTCAAATACTTTCTCTTTTCCACACTTAATGCCTCTAATGATGTCATTCAAAACTACCTAAGGATTCATAAAATGCGAATTTAAATATTTCTGTAGTGTCAATCCAGCTAATTTTTTTTAATGATCTCTTAAAACAATTGGTTTTACTACCCCTGGGTATAAGAGGACAACTTATTATTCTAAATGCAAACCTCATAGCCTTCACTTTCTACCATCAAATTTCTAGCATAAATGCATCGATTTCAATATTCGTCTAAAATTGTGCAATTTCAAATTTTCCACTGTTAGAGAGTGCAATTTAAATTTTTGAGAGATTTAGAAAGTACGAATCATAATTTTTTGTCAATACCTATCTAACACAAAAAGGAATTTTTAATTTATCATTAAAAAACATTATTTCGTAAAACAAAAAACGTTGCATTTTCCACCCCCCCTGAGGGTAAGAGCAATACTCATTGTTGCCAATGCGAATCTCGTGACCTATACATTACACCGCCAAAAGGTCGAATTTCTAGCTTAAATATATCGTTTGCAATATTCGCTAAAATTTACAATTTTTCAAACCTTTTCGTCATTAGAGGACACAATTTAAACTTTAAGGAGATTCGGAAAGTGCGAATCGTAATCATTCGTCAATACATATCGAACCAAAAAGGGATTTTTATCACTGAAAAAAAAAGCAATTTATCTCTTACAGTACTGTGCGAATTAGTTGGGACAAGCGAAGGAATGCTAAGTCCCTTCGCTGCAGAGTCTAAACTGCTGCAAGTCTAAACTTGTTCGTAACCTTCTGCTGCAAGTCTAAACTAATCTAACAGACGCTTCACCCCATTGAAGGAATGATGGACAGCAAAAAGTACACAGGCGTTCTGGAGGCGAAAACGATCCCAACACTGCAGAAGCTGTTTCCTAACGGCGATGGGGTATTTCAACAGGATCTGGCTCCATGTCCTAATTCTAAGCTTGCTAAGAGCTTCTTTACCCAGCAACATTTGAAGGTATTGGAGGGGCTAGGAAATTCACCCGATCTAAACCCCATTGAAAATTTGTGGGCCATTATTAAAGCGCGCATATCTAAGATGGATTGCACGACGAAAACCAAAATGATAGAAAGTGTCATGAAAGTGTGGTACCACGACCCTGAAGTGAAGGAGATGTGTGGAAAGCTAGTGGCATGAATGGTTGAGAGGGTGGAAGAAGTAATTAAAGCTAAGGGGGTCACATTCACTATTAACTATCTACACTATTAAACAAATAAATATTTTAGTTGTGTCTTTATTACTGCATTTTCCTATTGTCCCAACTAATTTGCACAGTACTGTAAAAGTTACCTTTCCGCCCCCCCCCCCCCCATCCACCTTCAATGGTTATACTCTTTATTTACAATTCAGTAGTTGTTAATTATAATAGATAATTATGTAAATGTGATCATTTCAATCGCATTCCTTATTAATTAACTCATTGTAGGTATGAGTATTGTAACTCAAGAGTTAACTCATTGCTGCCAGTGGCAACCTCGTCACCTTTACATTCCACCACCAAATTTTAACGTAAATACATAATTTGCAATATTCGTTTAAAATTTTGCAATTTTCAACGCTTTCCACCTTAGAGGGCGCAATTTAAACTTTTAGGAGATTCAGGAAGTACGAATCGTAAAATTCATCAGGAAAAAGAATATTTATCTCTAAAATAAAAAAAATTGGATGTCTACAGGACAGATGAACATTATATCTCTTTCTTTCTAAACGAGATAAAAAGAGGTAAAACTCTTAATCAAATGCGCTTCGATTGAGCATATACCGTTGGCAACTGCAAGCTACACGGCAGGTGCCAATACGGAATGCGATTGAAATGATCACATTTAAATAATTATCTATTATAATTAACAACTACTGAATTGTAAATAAAGAGTATAACCATTGAAGCTTGCACAAAAGAGGAGTGTTACTTAATAAGGAGAAGGGAGGAAGGGCATCTGGGAAAGAGTTCTGTTATGTTATACACAGTCGTATCAGAATAATATGACCCCCTACCATGGTAGGGGGTCATATTATTCTGATATGACTGTATAGATATTAGGTGCGTCAAATTCGATTAAAAGAGCATTTCGTAATTTATAAACAACTCCTTATGAAGGTCTATCACCTCAGCAATTTTATGCTAAACTAAAACGGCGTTGCTCAGTGTTTTGAAAACGACTTCGTCAGGATACCAAAAGCATTTGGCAATCCTGTCCTTAGTATCTATCGGCCTGGATTTAGCAAAAAAAAAATAAAAAGTGGGAGCAAAATAAAGCCGGAACGTCGTTCCAATATAAAATACTGCCGTTTTAGTAGTATAAAAATGTTGAAAAATACGTGTAATATACTTTTAGTACTTTTTTTCGCCTCCGTTCTGCGTACTAACATTTTCAAAAAGGGAAAGAGAGAGCCATGCCATCCCCAGAAACGTGATACAACGAAATACAACTCCAAACTTTCTGTATGAAATGGAGGATGGAAAAGAATGCCTTTAGCAGGATAAGAAGCCTAAAAAAACTGAAAATGTCCTCTGCTGCTTTCAAAAAAAAATTTCAAGATAAAAAAAGCATAACATACGATGTAAAATAATTTAAAAAATCTCATACTGATGCGCAACGCAATTGATTGGTCAGTTTCGTTACATGCGATTTAGTAATAACGATACAGTAAGACTTGGATCCTTGGAGATCTTTGCTATTTCAGTTCTACAAGTAGCAATCTTTGAGAAAGGCTATTTCTTCTCTAACGGTTGAAATTTGATAGCAGTGTCATGAAATAACGCCATGAGATACACTGCCCTACCGAAATATTAGAGAATTCTCATGTTATTTGAATGGGAATCTAACTTAGAAGCTCTATGTCTAAAATATATTTAATGGAGAAATGTGACAGAACGTGAAGGCCAGAGTCAATCTATTCAAATCTCGGTTTTCAACAATGTTCGTTCAGTATTTAAAGCGTTATTGGAAGCTAGAATATTTCAAAACCATCCATCCTCATCCTCAAGCAGCCATGGGCTACGGAGGTCCAACCAGACCGTGCAATTTAGTTCTCCAAGCAAGTCTATCCTGAGCTACATCTACTGCATCTGGCCACTGCACACCAATTCTAACAAGGTCCTGTTTGACATTGTCTGCCCACCGCATCCTAGGTCTCCCCTTCTTTCTGAGGCCTTTAGGCGCACTGTTCATAACCCTATTCGCCAATCTATAATTATTCATACGGGCAACATGGCCAAACCAACGGAGTCTCTCTCTGCACAATATGCTGCTTAAAGGAGGTTGCAAACTCCTTTGCCTAATCTCATCATTAGTTACAAAGTTGAACCACCTAATGCCCAAGATACTGCGTAAGCATCTGGAATCAAAAGCATCTAGTTTCCTGTTATCTTGTTTACAAAGTGTCCAAGTTTCACTACCATAACTAACCCTAGAAAGAACCAAACTATTATACAGTCTAATTTTAGTCTTTAGGTGTATACGCCTATTTCTCCACACTCTCCATAGGTTCTTAAAAGTCCCGGCAGCAATCCCTATTCGTCTGTTAATCTCATGCCGCACATCACCATTATCTGTTACATAGCTCCCAAGATAATTAAACTGTGACACCTGCTCAAGACTGCAACCATTCAGATTAACTGAATCACAGCCTGCCTGACCAATTTTCATCACTTTAGTTTTCTCTCTGTTTATAACCAAACCTACTCTACTACCATCTCATCAATAGCTCGAATGAAAGAGTTCATCTCATCAACATCATTTGCCAAAAGGGCTAAATCATCAGCATAATCTAAATCAGAAATTTTCGTATCTACAGCCCATTTAAGGCCAAAATCTTTCCCTTGAAGTGAATTTCGCATTACATAATCAATAACCAAGCTAAAGAGAAAAGGAGACAAAATGCACCCTTGTCGAACACCAGAAGTAATGCTAAACCAATTGCTACAAGCCTTACCAACTCTCACACACGACTCAGTGTTATTATAGAGAGCTTTCATAATGTTAACTAACTTGTCTGATATACCATATGATCTCACAATCAACCACAAATTATGACGATCAACAGAGTCGAAAGCCTTTTTGAAATCAACAAAGCTAGCAACCAAAGGTTTCTGAAACTCTAAACATTTCTCAAGAATCTGCCTAAGTGAAAATATCTGATCCACACATCCCCTACCACTTCTGAATCCACATTGCTCATCACGCAATTGACTGTCAACCAGATTCTTAATTCTATTAAGCACAATCATGGAAAGAACTTTACCTGGAACAGAGAGTAGGCTGATACCCCTATAGTTATCACAAGAACTGCGATCACCTTTTTTGAAAATAGGGATAACAATAGCTCTGGTAAAATCCTTAGGAACCATGCCTTTATCATAAAAGATATTCAGAATTTCAGTGATCCAAGTGGTAACCGAAACATTCCCAGCTCTAAGCATTTCCGTAGTAATTTCATCTACCCCTGGGGATTTATGAAGTTTAAGTTTAGAAACAGCCAAAATAACTTCAGATTGTGTTATAGGGCCAACATTAAAGCCACCAATGCATCTATCATCATTGCAAACAATGGGAGTAGAACTAACTACATTGTTTAGAACATCACTGAAATGCTCAGCCCACCTAGCCATGACAGAATCCTCCCCTTCTATAACCTTACCTTGTTTATCCTTCAATCCTTGTATGCCTGTCCGTTTTCTACCACACAAAACATTAACTATCTGGTACAGCTCTCTGCTGTTGTGCTGTCTAACTGCTTCCTCGGCTTTGTCAGCCAAACCATCAAGCCAAACATTCTTATCAGCAGCTAACTGATCCTTTACAAGTTTATTAAGGTCTCTGTAATGCTTTCTATTAGGACTAGTAGGGTATTGATTAAGGGCATTCCTGCAGTTCTTTCTTTCCGAAATAAGCTCAAGTGCCTTATCACTCAGATAATTTTGCCTCTTCTGCTCCTTTTTTCCTAAAAGAGTACTGTTAGTGTCCAAAAACGCCTGTTTAAAATGATCCCATTCTTCCTCAACTTCAGTAGTAAGCAAACCATGACTGTCATAATGACTAAGTAACCTATCATGGTAAGCTTTGGCTATACCTGGATCTTTCAGAGCTTCAGTATTAAAAGTAAATTTTTTAACCCTAGCACAACACTTTTTAAGTTTAAGTTGCAACACACTTTTAACAAGGTAATGATCAGATCCAATTTCAGCTCCCCTATATGCTCTGGTATTCCTAACAGAACTAGCCCATTTGCTGTTAATTAATATGTAATCAATCATATTCTTATGCAGCCCATCAGGTGAAACCCATGTGTACTTATGTACGTCGCGGTGTTTGTAATAAGTGTTAGTTATTCTGAATCCATTGAGTTTACTTACCTGTAGGAGACGTTGCCCATTGCCATTGCAGCTACCAATACCAAAAAGGCCTATTACTCCTGCCCAAAGGTCAGAGTCAGTACCAACTTTGGCATTGAAGTCACCAAGAACAAGGGTAATATCTCCTTTCTTGACAGAATTCAAAATATCCTGAAGTTGTTCATAAAACCTATCCTTCTCATCCTCATCGGCATCCTCAGTGGGGGCATAACAGCAGATAACATTCAAGTCTTTAATGCTTGTCTGAAATTTTGCTGTAAGAAACCTTTCATTAATGCACTCATATCCTAGAAGAGCATCACTAGCGTGTCTGCTGAGAAGCAGACCCACGCCTTGGTGATGCTTATTGTCATCCCTCCCTGAAAAGAGAAATTTAAGATTATTTTTAAGAATCTGACCTTTATCTGCCCATCTGGTCTCTTGCAAGCCGAGAATATAAGTATACATCAAAAAGAATTAAACTCAGAAATTAATTAAAACGTTAATAATAAGTATTGTTCAAGCCATTTAATAAAATAAATATACATTTTAAACGATTGCGTAATGATTATTTCAATATTGACAATCATGAACGATTTTTATGTAAATAGGAGAGTCAACCTAATATGGTGTCCAGTATTCTAGTGTTATATTTTATTTAAAAATTGCAGCTTTTTATAGGTTTTAGAAAAGTTAAAGATTACTTGCTAGGCTCCATGGTTCAAGAGCAGCTAAATACGCTCTCGCTTGGAAATCTAAGGAGAATTTTTAATGGATATGAAGTGTGAGAATTTTTTATTTCAAGAGCATAAAACGAATACCTTGATTTATATATTTCGAGTATTAAATATTTCAAATTATATATATTACATTAATTTCTTTGGAGTTTGAATATAAAATTGTCTTTTTGTTTTCGTTTAAACCCCTCACTAATTTCAATTACATTTTTCGTTCTTTTTGGATGCAAAACAAAACAAATTTATTTGTATTTAATACAGAATTAGGAAAATTTACCACGCGTTTATTGTCAAATATTCCAGCTTCCATAACTCCTTAAATAATGAACAAAAATCGTTGAAAATCAAGAGCTAAATAGATTTCATTATGATCTTTGATTTACCATCATCACGTTTTCCCATTAAATGCATATTTTAGAAGTTATATGAACAAGAAATTAGATTCCCATTGACATAACATGGAAGTTCTCCTAATATTTTGGTAAGGCAGTGAATTTTAATATGACGTTGTCATGTGACAGTGTTGCAACTTCCTATTTGTACACCAAACAATATAAAAGCTAGATTACTGTTTTTAATATTTTGTCGTAATTTAAATAACTAAAACCTAAAAAATATAGGCAAAAATTTCCCTGGTGGAATGAACAGGAAATAGTCCATTGCTTCCACTTTTCATAAAATATGGCAGCATGTATATATATCACATAGGCACCAATTTACATTTCAAGCGTCCCTACGCCACGCTACAGCATCGACACCTTGTGCGTCGTAATTTTTCCTAACTCTGTATACATATAAATTTGTTTTGTTTTGCATCCAAAAAGAACGAAAAATGTAATTGAAATTAGTGAGGGGTTTAAACGAAAACAAAAAGACAATTTTATATTCAAACTCCAAAGAAATTAATGTAATATATATAATTTGAAATATTTAATACTCGAAATATATAAATCAAGGTATTCGTTTTATGCTCTTGAAATAAAAAATTCTCACAATTCATATCCATTAAAAATTCTCCTTAGATTTCCAAGCGAGAGCGTATTTAGCTGCTCTTGAACCATGGAGCCTAGCAAGTAATCTTTAACTTTTCTAAAACCTATAAAAAGCTGCAATTTTTAAATAAAATATAACACTAGAATACTGGACACCATATTAGGTTGACTCACCTAGGGAAAGGCCTCACCTTACCAAACATGCCTTATTTGGTAATACGGTACTGAACGAAGATCATGTTTAACGTTTATAAAACTGCACAAAGTTGCACAGAATTTTAATAGTATTTGCTTAATTACTATATCTTTGAGTGATAATATGTTTGTAAATACGTTTATTAAGTAAATTCTAAAGTACTAAGTTATACTTCAAGTCTAGGAAATGTCTTTATTTGATTTCAATCTTCAGTTGGCTTATTATCAGTTTAAAAATCCCTAAACAATATCGCTCTCAGGTTTGCAGCAAAACGAAATGTAGAAGGGTAAATATGATCACTCCGACAACAGCTTACTTCTTACATTTTATTGCTCAACCTACAGCTGCGAATTGGAAACATCTGAGCAGAGCGAAATCATGAATATGAGAACGTGATAAAGGCTTCGTAGAAAAGGAGGGGAAAATCAGCCAGCATGTGTTGGTTGCATTCACAAGATGCCAGGATATAGGGCTCATCGTCTATGCGCCGCGCCAGGCGGTTCATCTGTGATCAACGTCATAAGGAAATTCTCTAGAAAAGAAATCATCAAAACTGTTTCAGTTTTCTTTTCAAATTAAGGTTATATATAAATAAATACTTCATTATAAAATAACTGCATATAACTTATTATTAAAATGTATAAGCAGGGTAGTGCATTTATATCCATGCATAAAAAAATCAGGTGCGAAAGATGGTATTACTAAATCATGGGCGTTTGTTCTTATCATTAATTGTTACCAGTTCAGTAATATGTAAAAGAATAGAATACAAGCTTTCAGAGTTCAGAAACATTCCTAATTTGATGTTTGGTTTAGGTTAATTTTGTTTAGAAATGTCATCTCTCAAAGCATTCAGAAAAAATTAAAATAAAATATTTGACCTCTATCTGTGCCTTTTTATCTCGTTTACAGAAAAAACAAATTATGTTTTCACTTTTGTCGTCTGTCCATCTGTAGCCATTCAACTTGTTTGTTTTTAGATTTTTAACGATTCTTTTTTGGGTTGGATAGATAATAATATACTATTATGATTCACACTTTTAGAATCTCCCAAAAGTCTTAATTGCACCCTCTGAAGGTGGGAAATTTTCAAAATTTTAAACGAATATTGCAAACGATCTACTTGGGATAGGAATTTGATCTTTTAATGGTGACATGTTATGATGAAGGAGTTTCCATTGCAGAAACCATTTGTCCCTTCACCTCCAGGAATGTGGAAAGAGCAGCATTTGGCTTAAGATTATTACGAAAAGAAAGCAATTGCAAGAAATCAACGAAACATTATTAGGCACTAACCAAATATGACGATTCTTAGTTATTCAAAACATCCAAATGGTTTTAATTTACGTGGCTAGAGGGCTCTAAATGTAGAAAATGTAAAACTTGAAGTAATATTGCAAACGATATATTTATGCTAGAAATGAGAAATTCTGGTGATAGAATGTGTTGATCAAGAATTTCCATTCATACGTGTCTTAAATTACTATTGGTTAAAATTCGAAAGGTTGCGCTTTATTTTTAAAAGTTTGTACATAATTTTAAAATTTCTGAAAATATTTTTCATCATCATCATCATCATCATCATCATCATCATCATCATCATCATCAAGCAGCCATGGGCTACGGAGGTCCAACCAGACCGTGCAATTTAGTTCCCCAAGCAAGTCTATCCTGAGCTACATCTACTGCATCTGGCCACTGCACACCAATTCTAACAAGGTCCTGTTTGACATTGTCTGCCCACCGCATCCTAGGTCTCCCCTTCTTTCTGAGGCCTTTAGGCACACTGTTCATAACCCTATTCGCCAATCTATAATTATTCATACGGGCAACATGGCCAAACCAGCGGAGTCTCTCTCTGCACAATATGCTGCTTAAAGGAGGTTGCAAACTCCTTTGCCTAATCTCATCATTAGTTACAAAGTTGAACCACCTAATGCCCAAGATACTGCGTAAGCATCTGGAATCAAAAGCATCTAGTTTCCTGTTATCTTGTTTACAAAGTGTCCAAGTTTCACTACCATAACTAACCCTAGAAAGAACCAAACTATTATACAGTCTAATTTTAGTCTTTAGGTGTATACGCCTATTTCTCCACACTCTCCATAGGTTCTTAAAAGTCCCGGCAGCAATCCTTATTCGTCTGTTAATCTCATGCCGCACATCACCATTATCTGTTACATAGCTCCCAAGATAATTAAACTGTGACACCTGCTCAAGACTGCAACCATTCAGATTAACTGAATCACAGCCTGCCTGACCAATTTTCATCACTTTAGTTTTCTCTCTGTTTATAACCAAACCTACTCTATTACCAGTCTCATCAAAAGCTCGAATGAAAGAGTTCATCTCATCAACATCATTTGCCAAAAGGGCTAAATCATCAGCATAATCTAAATCAGAAATTTTTGTATCTCCAGCCCAATTAAGGCCAAAATCTTTCCCTTTAAGTGAATTTCACATAACATAATCAACAACCAAACTAAAGAGAAAAGGAGACAAACTGCACCCTTGTCGAACACCAGAAGTAATGCTAAACCAATTGCTACAAGCCTTACCAACTCTCACACACGACTCGGTGTTATTATAGAGAGCTTTCATAATGTTAACTAACTTGTCTGGTATACCAACCTAATCTCACAATCAACACACAAATTATGACGATCAACAGAGTCGAAAGCCTTTTTGAAATCAACAAAGCTAGCAACCAAAGGTTTCTGAAACTCTAAACATTTCTCAAGAATCCGCCTAAGTGAAAATATCTGATCCACACATCCCCTACCACTTCTGAATCCACATTGCTCATCACGCAATTGACTGTCAACCAGATTCTTAATTCTATTAAACACAATCATGGAAAGGACTTTACCTGGAACAGAGAGTAGGCTGATACCCCTATAGTTATCACAAGAACTGCGATCACCTTTTTTGAAAATAGGGATAACAATAGCTCTGGTAAAATCCTTAGGAACCATGCCTTTATCATAAAAGATATTCAGAATTTCAGTCATCCAAGTGGTAACCGAAACATTCCCAGCTCTAAGCATTTCCATAGTAATTTCATCTACCCCTGGAGATTTATGAAGTTTAAGTTTAGAAACAGCCAAAATAACTCCAGATTGTGTTATAGAGCCAACATTAAAGCCACCAATGCATCTATCATCATTGCAAACAATGGGAGTAGAACTAACTACATTGTTTAGATCATCACTGAAATGCTCAGCCCACCTAGCCATGACAGAATATTCCCCTTCTATAACCTTACCTTCTTTATCCTTCAATCCTTGTATGCCTGTCCGTTTTCTACCACACAAAACATTAACTATCTGGTACAGCTCTCTGCTGTTGTGCTGTCTAACTGCTTCCTCGGATTTGTCAGCCAAACCATCAAGCCAAAGATTCTTATCAGCAGCTAACTGATCCTTTACAAGTTTATTAAGGTCTCTGTAATGCTTTCTATTAGTACTAGTAGGGTATTGATTAAGGGCATTCCTGCAGTTCTTTCTTTCCGAAATAAGCTCAAGTGCCTTATCACTCAGACAATTTTGTCTCTTCTGCTCCTTTTTTCCTAAAAGAGTACTGTTAGTGGCCAAAAAAGAATGTTTAAAATGATCCCATTCTTTCTCAACTTCAGTAGTAAGCAAACCATGACTGTCATAATGACTAAGTAACCTATCATGGTAAGCTTTGGCTATAACTGGATCTTTGAGAGCTTCAGTATTAAAAGTAATTTTTTTAACCCTAGCACAACACTTTTTAAGTTTAAGTTGCAACACACTTTTAAGAAGGTAATGGTCAGATCCAATTTCAGCTCCCCTATATACCCTGGTATTCCTAACAGAAGTATCCCATTTGCTGTTAATTAATATGTAATCAATCATATTCTTATGCAGCCCATCAGGTGAAACCCATGTGTACCTGATGGGTTAGTTCACCGTTACCGCGACATACATAAGTATGTCGCGGTGTTTGTAATAAGTGTTAGTTATTCTGAATCCATTGAGTTTACTTACCTGTAGGAGACGTTGCCCATTGCCATTGCAGCTACCAATACCAAAAGGGCCTATTACCCCTCCCCAAAGGTCAGTGTCAGTACCAACTTTGGCATTGAAGTCACCAAGAACAAGGGTAATATCTCCTTTCTTGACAGAATTCAAAATATCCTGAAGTTGTTCATAAAACCTATCCTTCTCATCCTCATCAGCATCCTCAGTGGGGGCATAACAGCAGATAACATTCAAGTCTTTAACGCTTGTCTGAAATTTTGCTGTAAGAAACCTTTCATTAATGCACTCATATCCTAGAAGAGCATCGCTAGCGTGTCTGCTAAGAAGCAGACCCACGCCTTGGTGATGCTTATTGTCGTCCCTCCCTGAAAAGAGAAATTTAAGATTATTTTTAAGAATCTGACCTTTATCTGTCCATCTGGTCTCTTGCAAGTCGAGAATATCTAAATTATAACGGTGGAATTCTTGTGTGAGGACATCAAGAGAAAAAGCTCTGTGCAGAGTCCTCACATTCCAACTACCTATGGAGAGAAAATGGTTAGTGGGATGTTTAAAGAAACTATGTTTATTGAGAGAGGGAATGCCGACGATATCAAACAGCCCCCTAATCGCAGACATGGGGCAAAGACCCGTTCCCCCACCACTAAAGGCTGAAGCCATCTACACTGCAAGACTTCCTCCAATGTAGAATTTGACGATGCCAATAGAAGCTAAGAGTTCAGGTGCCTGCGATGACTTCTGCTCAGGATTATCCACCAGCTGATAAACATATCCTGTGAATCTATTCACTTGGGGCTGTGAACCCACAAACAAACAGAAAACACAGCGGAAGATTTTCCCTCCACAGAAGCCCACCAGTGCAGCAAAATCAGGATCCATAATCAAGCTCAGAGCCATATATCTGTCCAGTCCAGTGGGTTTATATGGTCAGCACCAGGACCCTGTGTGGTTGACCACTCCTCAGCAGGGTAGAAAAAAAAGAAAAGCAGCCATAGTTGTCCAGATCAGTAGGCCACACTAATCTGGCAGCCCTCCCCTTCCGTTCACTTCCACAAGAGAGTATCTCTTTTGAAAGTTACTAACGGTCCGCACCACGAGAAGGCGGGGTCGGACATTAGGTGCTAGGCCTGGCCGGTTCTATGCATCATCACAGGGGATTGGTGCATAGCTCTCCTTCCAGTGACTACCTAGCTACTATTTACAGACCAAAAAAAAATATTTTTACATAATAATAATAATTTTTTACACAAAAATATTTTTACATAATAATAATAATGCATTATTAAATTTTATATGCACTGATGGATTTACTCCTTAATCCTAAGATATGAGAAAACGCAACTTTTTTCATTTTAAGGGATAAATGAGAAATTTTTTTTCGCGTTGTATAGGGCTAATAATATATTACTATTTATATTTTCCAATCAATCATTACTATTAATTCTGTTAAAGGGTGCAAAAATTTGGAAAATACTTCATTGCAAGAACTTGATCGGTTAGGAGGAGCGCCATTTTTCTGCAGAGACTCGCCTAGCAACAAGAAGAGCAGCTCCGGGCCAGGGTGAAAAACAATATATGTTTATACATATGAATTCACAGCTCATCATTGATTTAATGAATATTTATCTACTATCAAGCTGTTTTTAAGGAACAGGATAAAGGTGGGTGTAGAAAAAAAATTATCTTGAGCCGCGTGGGATCTGAATGAATATAACCGGGTAAGGTAATGATGAATATTCAACCGGCTGGGATAAGTAGTCATTAAATCAATGATGAGCTGTGAATTCATATCTCTAAATACAAGGTACTACTGATCCTACCAGAAGTGACGCAGATCCGATTTGATCGCAAGAAAAAACATCAGCCAGGAATCCTCTGGGGGGTGGGGGGTGGGGGGGAGAGTCTCCAAATGCACTCAAAAGACAATGATTAACCAGATGAAGTATAGCATAATATCAGCAGTAGAGGAGAGATTGATCAGCGGGCTGTAGCTCAGTGTCCAGAGCACCTGACATGTCATTAAGAGGTCGTGGGTTCAGATCTTACCAGGTTCAAAACAATTTTTCCTCTACACCCATCTTTATCTTTTTACTTAAAAAAAAACAGCTTGAGAGTGAATAAATGTTCATTAAAACAACATACACTGAAGAGCCAAAACATTATGACCAGCGGTCTTTATGCAAATTGAAGCAACTTCAGGTAAACGACGGCGCGTGTGAAGGTCATGAAACGGTATAAATAACACCTGATACTGAGCTCTGTTAATCAGTGTTATCCTTGTTCTTCAGATGGGAAAGACAGCGGACTTAAGTGAGTTTGACAAAGGCCAAATTGTAATGGCCAGACGACTGGGTCAGAGAATTTCCGAGACAGCAAGGCTTGTGGGGTGATCACAGTCGGCCGTTCAAAATCATATCATCACCTTCAAAAGTGGTCTGAGGAGGGAAAAGCCACGAACCGCCAGCAAGGTGTGGGCCGACCACGGCTCATCAATGCTTGAGGTGAGCGAAGGCTATCCCGTATGGTACGAACCAACTTTACTGTGGCGCAACTCGCCCGTAATTTGAATGCTGGTGATGAGAGTAATGTATTACAAAACACAGTACATCAAACCCTACTGAAAATGGGGCTGTGTAGCCCTAGGCGCTCCGAGTGCACATCTAACCTCGGTTCACTGTCGAAAGCGCCTACAATGGGCATGTGAGCAACAAAAATGGACCTTGAATGATTGGAAGAAGGTCGTCTGGTCTGATGAATCTCTTTTCCTATTGCATCACGTGAATTGCTGGGTAGGTGTTTGTCGTTTACCTGGGGAAGTGTTGGCACCAAGATGCACCAAGGGACAAAAACAAGCTGGTGGACAGCAGGATGTGACAGTGTTGGCACCAGGATGCACCATGAGACGAAAGCAAGCCGGTGGAGGAAGTGTAATGCTTTGGGCAATGTTCTGGTGGGAAATCCTGGGTCCATTCATTTATGTGCAGGAAACTATGACGTCTACCACTTACCTAAACATCATTGCAGACCAGGTACATCCTTTCATGGCAACGGTTTATCCCTCTAGTAGTGCCTTCTTTCAGCAGAATAATGCGCCATGCCACACTTCCCTGATTATTCGAGAATGGTTCGTGGAACATGAGGAAGACTTCCAGGTATTGCCCTGACAATATCTGAAAGTCTTCCTCGTGTTCTCCAATTCCCCAGACATCAATCCAATCGAATCAAGCTGTTTTTCTTTAATTAAAAGGATAAAGATGGGTGATTTGGTCTCCAAATTCCCCAGACATCAATCCAATCGAGCATTTGTGGTTTGTGTTGGAACAGCATATCCGATCTACGGCGGCTCAACCACATAACTTACAAGAGTTAAAGAATCTGCTGGTAACGTGTTGGCACCAGATACCAAAAGACACCTTTAGAAATCTTGTAGTGTCCATGCTCCGCTGGGTAAGAGCTTGTTTTGGATGACCAACATCATATTGACAGGTGGTGGCTCTTCGGTGTATGTGTTGAATAAAACCAGTCCCGGGATTGAAGTTGAGTTCAACGAAGGTCGCCCACTAGCATGGAACGTGGGCATACCTGATTGGATCGAGGGAACCTTACATTCCAAAAATATATCACGTGACTGCACACCTGCGTAGTTGCAAACAAAGGAAGCTATTTAACAGTTTTCCTTTGTGTTGGTACTGAGAACACCAGAAGCTTGCTTGGTTAAGGCCTGCTAGTAGGATTGAGAATCCTGCTGTCTTGATTTTAGCGACTTGCCGGGCGGCAGTCACCGTAACTTGTAAATATATGATTGTGCACTGTATTGTTTTCAACTCTATTAATAAAGTGTGTATATTCACTACAGGTAAAAAAATTGCAACACCTGGAAGGATTAATGCCATTTTATTGAAACGCAGGCAGCTGTTAGCATGCCTGATTACATTTGATTGATTACACAACACAGGCAGCTGTTAGCATGCATTATGTGCGATTGATTACATTATCAAAAAGGAAATATGGAACGTTACCACTTTACCTACCCAGTAAAGTGATATTAAGTATGATGTTGAACTGCCCCACGCAGCAATGCATGAACATGGAGGGGGAGGCTATTGTACAGCTCTATAATATCCTCCTGAGGGACAGAACGCCAAATAGCGCGAAGTCACTGTTCTATTTCAGCAACAGGATTGGCGCACCTCTTGAGTGTTGTTGGAGTTGTCGACTCATCATGTCCCAGACGTGTTCAATAAGTGAAAAGTCCGGCGAGCGTGCTGGCCATGGTAGTACCTCAACGTTTCGTTCGTGTAAATATTGCAGATTAATGCGGGCTGTGTGGGGACGTGCGTTACCTTGCTGGTAAAAGGTTCCGTGCTGCTGAACAAATGGGACAGCCATTGGCTGCAAAATGTTGGTAACATATCGTTTGGGCAGTTAGAGATCCTCTTATGACCAGTTCTGTCCGAGATGTACGACTAATGGTACCCCACACCAACCAACCAAACCAGTGCTGGAGCTGTGTGATGATGTCGCATGCACTGGGTGGCGTTCCTTTCCTCTGGATGATGGTGAACACGTTGTCTACTGTCGAGCTGACCAAGACAGAAACGAGATTGTCACTAAAACCACGGTATTCCACTCGTGTTCATTCTAGTTCTGTCTGAGGCGACACCACTGAAGGCGTACTTGCATGTGGGCAGATGTGAGGGGCAAACACAATGCCGGACGATAGGCTCGCAATGAAAATTGTAAAAGCCTGTTCAGTCCTTTTTCAGTTGCGATGTAGTCGCGAATCTATTACGCAATACTATACGTCACAAATGGGGGTCCTATCACTCCATGGTCATACGTCGTCTTCCTGATCCTTCTTGAACCCACTGGCGCAATATGTGAACAATGATGCTGGGATTGCGGCCAATAAGGTTGGACACATCTCTGTACGACAAACCAGCTTCTCTAAGGCCGATGATCCTTCCACGCTCAAAGACTGTTAACTGTTGGAACGGCTGTCGACTTCTGCGTAAAGGCATTTTTAACGGTTTAAAACAATTTCCACAATGTTTTATCAACCAGGGAGCTTTGGTTGCCTTTATCTGTGTTTAACTGCTCCGCACCTGTGACGTCAGCTCAAATCGTTTCAATCGTTTCGATCGTCCTACAAACCTAATCATTTCCATATATTAGCCCCTCCCTAAATTTCGTCACATTTGCATAACTTCTTGCAAGTGTTGCATTTTTTACTTCCTATAGTGTAGTATACATACCGTACGAGTGCAGTGTTTTAAGCAAACGAGTCGTGCCATCCTGACAATATTAGTTATCAAAAGAACTCAGAGTTAAAAGCTCACACACCCGGGGTATTGGAAGAAAGGAAGATCACCTACATTCATTTTCTCTGAAAACTGGCATCCCATATTCGCCAGAAGCAAAATGCTACTCTTTTCCTTAGTCTTGGTTAGAATTTAAAACAACTACATATTATTGCTTTTGTTGATTATATTCACAAGGGAATACTCACTAGTCAAGCTCTTTTGGCAAACTCTTGATTATTTAATTCACAATCGATTATTTTTTGCTATTTTGCATACTAGACAAATTATGGTACTATTATTGCGTGTGTCTACATCACATTTATATTGCGGTTTACAATACTTTAAAATGTGTATTTTTTTTACTTTTATAGCTAAAAGAAAACGTCAGAACACAGCTTATCAGATATAGTCAAAACACACCAAATCAAAAAATTACTATTCCTATTGTTACAAATTATACACTGAGAGCTAGTTTATTAGGTACCCCTCGTCACATAAATGGGTCATTCCAACGCACAATACGTCAAGGGACTGTGATGTGCGGCATAAATCAGGCAGACCAACTCTTCCAACATCAGTTAGAGTTGGATTGATTTTGAACCTGACATGATAGTTAGTGCTAAGCACGCTAGTTCTAGCATCTCCCAAACGTCCATCCTTCTGGGCTTCTCTCGCATAACTGTTTCTAGGGTTTACCGAGAATAGTGCGAAAAACAAAACACTACTAGTGATCGGTGATCCTGTGGACGAAAATAGCTTGCGATCAGAAGGGTCAAAGGAGACGAGAATCATGTAAGTGAAGCGATGGGCCACAACCAGGCAAATCACAGCAGAAATTAACATTGATATGAGAAGGTCATCTCCGAATGCACCACGTATCGGACCTTGTCGCGAATGGGCTACAAAAGACGCCGACTATGTCAACTGCCGATGTTGTCAGTGAAAACACAAAAGCATGTCTCCAGTGGACACAGGAACATCAACACTGAACCCTTAAGCACTGGAAAAGGGTAATCTAGTTGGACGAATCCAGATTTCTTTTGCATGATGTTGATCATAATTTGGACAAGCAACATGATATCATGGAGCCATCTTATCTGGTGTCAACAGTACAGGCTGGTGGTAGAGGTGTGAAGATGTGGGGAATGTTTTCCCGGTACAAAATGCCCCCTCCCCTTTTCTTTCCTGATACCCATTGAAATACATTTGAATGCCATGGCATATTTGAGTGTCGTTGCTGACAAAGTTTATCCCTTCATGGTACAATTTATCCTCTCTCGGATGGACACGTTCACCACGATAATTCACCTGCTCACAAGGCACATATCGTCACCAAATGGTTCCAGGAATATGTCACGAATTTCCCTTGCATCATTGCCCTACACAGCCACCAGATCCAAACCCTATCGAGCATCTCTGAAATGAGTGATAACGGCTGTTCGCTGCGAAACTGATACCATTCAATTTGCAGCAACTGCACGACAGAATCATTTCCGCATGGTACATTTCTGCACAATGCATCCAGCATCATTTAAACTCCATGCCCTGACGAATTCAAGCTGTTCTGAAGGCCAAAGAGGGCGCAATACGCTACTACGTAGCTGTATCTAATAAACTGGCATCTCAGTGTAGATTCCAGGAGAAGCATCGATGTAAGCAAGAAATCCCTCGTCGGCATTATTTAAAAAGTCCTTCAAAAGAGTCGGCGAAGCAGGGAATCTCTAAAGTTGCCACGTTATCCAAATGAAATGATAAAAAGAGTGAAGTTCCAAAAAACCATAAAAAAATTAACAAACCCAGGGAAAAAAAAGATTTTTTCAATAAACTGTTTAGCACATAACTTTGTTTATTTTAGGTATCCTAGTATGCCTGCACTGTTGACTGTCATGGAATCTACACTACACTTTGGAACACACGGTAATTTTTTGATTTGGTCTGTTTTTGCTATATTCTGATAGGCTCTATACTTACGTTTTGCAGTGTTTGTGGTTTTTCTATTCAAAATAACCTCTTTTCATGCTTATTTCTAGCTTTTTTAAAATGTTTTTCTCCATATAGATTGAAAAATGACTGATAACTAGCGTGCGGTAGACTACAGATATTTAGATAGAAAGCCCGCTATAGTTCATCATGCAAAAGAAACCCGGATTCGTCCAACTAGGTTACCTTTTTCCAGTCCTCAAGGGTCCAAAGTTGATGCAAGGAAATGAGGTATATTATTCTACAGGCGCGTAGATAGAAAAGTTTCTTAAGGGGAGAGGCACAGGTTGTTGACAAACAATGCGACTTCGATTATCCGATCATTGTATTAACCGGTCAGTCTGTTGAGCGTCGAATTTTGTGCAGGTATCACACAACGATAGATATACGCTTCCTGTATTCCCCTCTCCCCCAACTCTTTCACGATAGTGTTAAAAACTTCTTAGAGGAAAAAGAGTAAATTGTGATCACTAAAGTTTCTAGTTTTAGCATTAATTTTTTAGTAAAATTTAACTTAAGATATTTACTTGCGCAATGGCGCTCTTATCCTTTTTTCCTGATTAATGTATCCTAAAAATGTTTTTTAAAAGCTTTCATCATGGACGGAAATATTATTCAGAATATTTACAGCGGAAATCACTGTTTTATAAAAGGAGAACATTTGATTGAATTATATTATGCTTCTTTGCAGCAGATTCTTTTCAGTGTTATAAGATGATGTTAATTCTCTTTGACAGCTATTCACTGTGTGGAATAATCCTCTCGATATAATTTTATGTTTATCATTATGCATTATTAACATTGTTTCTTTTTGTTTCCATTATCAAGCTGTATTTTCTTTTTTCCCAACTTTTCTTAATTATTCATATTTCCTCTCAAATATCCGAGATTTCGACTTATCCAAGTCACATACAGGTAGATTAATCGTAGTTCTACTGTACTCGGCTACCCATATTATCAATAACCATCTGAGCGATATTACCACCCTGACAATGATGCCAAATACCCTTTTCTTTCTAAAAGGTAAGAAGTTACTCCCGTACACAAAGGACGAAGATAAGCTAAAAGTTCGATTGGGCTTGTCCTGTTTCTCATGCAACATATCAACACATGTGCAGGGGCATACCCGCTGGTTTAATAGTCAGGTGCGTTAACCATTTCCATCCAGGTGCGTTAACCAGTTCAGGAATAGGCTAAATGGCATTTAGTAAAGAACCTTTTTAACCTTTAGGTATAAGAACGTCTCAAAGGCAGCTTTAACATTTTCGCGCCTTTGGCATATTGTGTAAATATTTTCCTGGGAGAGACATACATTTGCATCATGCTCAGGTTAACTAAATGTCAAAATTTACCAATAACACTCCTTTTTTTCTCTCATCTACCTCTGTATGACCTTGAAAACTGGAAATATCTTCATACAATCAAAAGTATATGCATGTAAACAACGCAAAAATAAACAATGACGTTGTCCGATATTTAAATTATAAAAGTATCCTGTGTCGGACTAAAGGTAAGTCTTCTGCTTTCCTGAATCATTTGTCAACGCGTGTTTAATTATTTCACATTTATTTTACTACGTAACTGTAGAATCACTCACTCAATTCATTCGACAAAGAAAACCGATAATATAATTCTTAAAATAATTTTTTTCAAAGGAAAGAAAGTACTCCTCTAAACAGAGGACGGAGATAACTTAGATGCTCCATTGGTTTCACATACAATCAGGGCCGGATCTTGGAACCCCCCCCCCCCCCCCACCACCACCACCACTTCAGAATGTTAGTAATTGTAATAGAGAAAAAAATTATTAAACTTATTTATATTTCATGCTTTTTTTTTTTCAAGAAATTTTTAAAGACCTGCAAAACGGAGGAGGAAACGTTATAGGGCATTGGAAATTCCGTCTCTTGACTCAGCCCCCCCCCCCTCCATTTGGTTCCAGATCCGAGCCGGAAAATAATATACAAATACATACAGAGAGTTGGGTTGTTTTTCCTCTGAACGGCACTTTTGTGCACACCATGGACTAAATGGCCAAGTCACAAGGACCCCGAAGGCTAAGAGAAAGTTGGGGGAGAGGATCCACTGGAATATCTGTTGGGAGACATATGGTAGCCTTCCATCAAGGCCATCCAGTGTGTACTTTAATATGCATTCTCCGGCACACGGTGCCATGGCTTAATGTCCCATTTAACGGAAGGCGGCCTTCCCAAGCCCAACGGTGTCTCCTACTGACTGAGCGCAGAATGGAGAGTTTGGCAGAGATACAGGAGTTTATCAAAATAATGGAAACACGTATTGTTTGTGGAGAACATTTTATTAATATACTGTAGGCCCACCTCGGGCGTTCAGAACAGACGTAATTCGACGTAGAACAGATTTATACAAGTCATGCACATACAGTAATGGATGTGGGACCATTCTTCCTCTAAAATATGGCTCAACTGTGCCAGTGATGTTGGAGGTGGAAATTGTAGATTGTGATCCAGATATTCCCACTAATGTTCAATAATATTGAGGTCTGGAGATTGAGGTGGCCAGGGTAGCTGTTGTACCTTATCTTCATGCTCTGCAAACCACAACTTGACACGTTTCATACAACGCACGGGTGCATTATTAGTAGTTTGTTCTCATTATACGGATCCCCCACGCATAGTGCTTTCCCCCTATGACGTCACCGCCTGGACTTTGACCCCTATGTCGCAACTGTCATGGGATATGGCACCACCATCCAGTGTGTGATATGTCGCAACCGCCCTGGACTTTGACCCCTATGTCGTAACTGTCCACGTTGCCTTCTCAGATTGAACTTTGACCCCTATGTCGCAACCAACCCTCCCCCCTTTTAAGCCCTCCCCTCTTCATAGACCCCCTGTTGACCCGCCTATATTTTAAGCCCCTCCTTCTCGAATCGTCTCGTTTTCTTGATTTCCCCTGGTTGACCTATATTTTAAGCCCCCTCTCTAAAGACCCTTTGGTTGACCTATATTTTAAGCCCTCTCTCTAAAGACCCCCTGGTTGACCTATATTTTAATCCCCTCTTTAAAGACCCCCTTTTTATGACACCGGTTAAAGTTTTTGCACATTTAACCGGTGTCATCCAACGTCCATACTATTTTTAGTACGTCTCCTGTAGTTAAAAAAAATTCCTTTCGACAGCGTGATTTGATCTCGCTACCTCACTGTCGTTAGCTGAAGCGTTATCGTGCTCGGCTCTGCCTTGTTACTTGATGATCTGGCTTAGATGTGTCTCAAACGGGGTATAACCCATCGCTATAAATTACGTATCTCTAAACGGGGTATAATCCATCATTACAAATTACGTATCTCTTTATTACAGCTTGAGTTTTATATTTCAGATATTAACCTAGTACGTTTTTACAACCTTCGTATTTATTTCTTTATAACTAGCTTTTTCTACGTATTTCTTATAATGAACCCTGATAGTCCTTTCATATTAATATACGTATTTTTTTAACCGTCGTATTTTAAGTCCGTTTCAGTAACACTTATTTCTTTTAACTCCATTACTATTGGTTGTCGCGTTTTTACTAGAAGAACGACTATCCCGCAGTAACTGTTTTAAAAGACTGTCCCACAGAAAATGCCATTGGGTAAAAAATTTAATAAAAAAAAATCTGTTTTAAAAACTTATTCGTCATAGGGAGCTTAAAATTGAGATGATACGTATTATGAGCGCCCCCTCGGAGAAGTATTAAAACTATGTGTCAGATACTATGAAATAGATTCCTGGCATGTTTACACAGCTCCTGCCTTCATACTTGAAGATGACAAATATAGTTGATAAACTACAATGTACCTTTTTGGGAGGTATACGAGGGGAACTTCAGTGAATCGTTTTAGCACGGCAAGCAACAAGCATTTAGAATGAAAGATCGACTGCAAGTCTGTTTAAACTAACTCTTCAGATGCACGTTTCTCCATAGATTCGTAAAACTCATTATGTATTCTTCGCTTTCTCTCACACATCTCACAAAAAAATTAAAGTTGAAACACTAATACATCATACCTACGTGTATCTTTCTAATAAACCATACGACCAAAGTAGATAAATCGCAAGCATCATCTGCGTCAGATCTGATTCCATATATCTGTTAATTCATTACGACGAAAATCTCACAATAGCCTGAAATGGACAGTACTTTACCTACGACACAGCATGTGACTAGGTCGTTTAATCAAATTACATGCATAAACGAAAATTAGAAAAACAACGAAATGGTTGGTATTTTCAATGAGAATCACTAAAATGTAAAGGGCGTTGGAATACCTGTAAATGCGCACACATTTCAGTGGATAGGTGAATATTTTCACAATTCTTTGGAAGTGGAAGGCATAATAACTGTAAAACATACTGTGACGAGAGAGAAAGTATAAAAATACAGTGAGATGGTTGTAAAAATTGCTTCAAAACAGCAAATTACAGCGCAAATACTGTAAGATAGAAAAAACGACTATTAACAAGTGCCATCCAGTGTGTAAAATAATTGAATCTAAGGAGTGACTGATAAAAGTCACTCTTTAGCGGAAGGAGTAATACAGGAAAAATCATAAAATATTAAGGTCCCACGCTAGTAAATCACGATCCATTGCGTACACACGGATGGATGAATATCACAAAATACTTTGCATATAGAAATCATCAGTAAAGAACCACAGAAGTTTGGAAATTTAAAATCTGAAAACTCACTGTTTATGAGAAAACAACAATATAAGAAAACAACAATATTTTCAGTATTTCCATGAAAAGTTGGGTCCGCTAGACCTAACTTTGCATTCTCTGACTTCAACCACCGATAAAACGTAACGTAAGAAACGTAAGCTCTCTCTCTTGGCGGTTATTCCAAGGCGCTCTCTCACGCTCTTTTCAGAGTTCCTGGTCCTCCGGTACGTTTGAATAAGCGCATAAGTGTGTGAAGGTGGTTAGCTGCAAACACGTTTTTCGACAATGATATGGTGTTTTTCACTACACGCGGAAATCTAACACACACATTTTCATGTCTAAGAATCGGTTTAGTTATTTTTCCTGCATGAGAATATTTCTACACTAGTCTGGAATTCTTAGAACAAGTGGTACTATGTTCGTGTGAAAGTGGTTCTGGCAAGCACACGTTTTTTGATAATGTTATGTATCTTGTTTGGAAATCTGAAAGAACACTACCTATAGAAAGTAGCATTACCCCTGTAAGCTAGTACTAATTACTTCTGGATTCTGGGGCACCCATAACTGACAGACAATACTTTGCATTTCAAACGTTTGCCGGACCTAACGCATAAAGCGTCAAGTCTTTCAAAGGTTATTTCACACTTCAGACCAAGACAATCAATATTGCAGAAGTAAGATTGAAAAGGCGAAGCGATAGGAAAACACCCTACCCAGCATTTTCACATTAAAAAAAAACTTAACGTTAATTATCTTCATCTCTTTCCTCCTCCACAAAAAGTTTAGCGCGCTAAACTTTTTATGGAGGAGGTAGGAGATGACGATAATTATTCCTATGTTATACTTTCCTATATTACTAAACGAAGTGTGGTACGTGCCTCTGAATATGTACTAAATAAATGCTAATAGTGCTATTAATTTCTGTTCTATATCTGATTGGTCCTCGTTGTAATTTCTTAGTGTATGAATAAAAGATTTTTCCCGCAATGCTGTTTCATTGTTCCACTTATCTGAATCGTGAAATGTAAAAGAATGACTATCTGAAATAAAAAAAATAAATAAATACCCCCTCAAGCAGCTGCTTGCCACAGAGGTCTGACAGGAGCCTGTCAGTTTATATGCCAGAGTAGAAGGTCTGAGAGGATGGCAGGACCTCAGCAGAAAAAACGACACACACATCCGTACTGTACGATATTAGAGTAATAATGTTGTAGAGTTGATATGAGTGATGGCTATGAAAGAAATCATCTCGTTATAAATTGTTAGCTTCTTCTGTAGCAAGCAACTGCCGGATAGATAACATGTTTATTCTTGAACACACGATTCACATTCGCAGAAACAGACATGAAAACATAAACATACGCACATGCACACACGCAACGCACACACGGACACGCAACGCACGCACACACAAACATACAATTACAGAGACGAAACAAGTATGTGACAAAATATGAAGAAAAACTTAGTCAATCGCATTCATGTATGCATAGAGACTTACACTTAGAAAGACATCCATTGAATATGTATAATGCCATTCATCTCTTGATTTTGAATATTCATATTTCAGTAAGTATTTTTCAACACGTTTGAATATTGAGCAAACCTGTCTTACGTTTTCTGTCAGATGCCTCGTAACAAGAAAATGGTTTGAAATACATGAATATAAATGCTATGGACAGTGATTTTTCTAGTATTGTTACTTAGCTTTGGGGATCCCTGTACCCGATAGATGGCGCTGGTTAAATGCCCGAAACACAGAAAATCACTTATTTACTGTTTCTTAACTGTTGCATGAAATCTTTTAACATTTGTGTTCGAAAGAATAGAGATATAAAGAAGCAGACACGATATATGTATGAACCGGTTTGCATTCACCTTGTACCAGCTCTTACAACTCTGCTAGTACTGGTAATTCACCAATAAATAGCATCGCTACCCGCTACTGATCCAACCCATCGCTGGAAATACTGGTCCAACCCATCGCTGCCTGCTACCGGTCCAACCCATCTCTGGAAATACTGGTCCAACCCATCGCTGGTGCCCGCTACCGGTCCAACCCTTCTACCTCAGTCTCCTACCCCCAACCTTCTAGCCAACCTTCAGCTATTGATCTCGAAGATTTATCACCTATTTTCAACGTGTGTCCTTGTCCTGTGTGAGGATTTCACTGTAGTTCACTCCACTGGAGCGATTTCACCCATGTTCAGAAAAGTGAATTTCACATACAACTGAAATGTAATACTCACATACTTGCACAAAAAGTGAATGTTCCATCTACACTAGAAATGAACGTTGTAAGAAATACTTAATACTTGTGTTTAAGCTATGTTACTATTTGTATTCTCCTTGCTGCCACAAGGCGCCCTCTGTCTTAGCTGTTTTGAGACGATGAATGCTTACATTACGTTTTCTTTTAATGTGAAAATGCTGGGTAGGGTGTTTTCCTATCGCTTCTCCTTTTCAAGTCTTACTTCTGCAATATTGATTGTCTTGGTCTGAAATGTGAAATAACCTTTGGAAGACTTGACGCTTTATGCGTTAGGTCCGGCAAATGTTTGAAATGCAAAGTATTGTCTGTCAGTTATGGGTGCCCTCAGAATCCAGAAGTAATTAGTACTAGCTTACAGGGGTAATGCTACTTTCTATAGGTAGTGTTCTTTCAGATTTCCAAACAAGATACTTAACATTATCAAAAAACGTGTGCTTGCCAGAACCACTTTCACACGAACATAGTACCACTTGTTCTAAGAATTCCAGACTAGTGTAGAAATATTCTCATGCAGGAAAAATAACTAAACCGATTCTTAGACATGAAAATGTGTGTGTTAGATTTCCGCGTGTAGTGAAAAACACCATATCATTGTCGAAAAACTTGTGTTTGCAGCTAACCACCTTCACACACTTATGCGCTTATTCAAACGTACCGGAGGACCAGGAACTCTGAAAAGAGCGTGAGAGAGCGCCTTGGAATAACCGCCAAGAGAGAGAGCTTACGTTTCTTACGTTACGTTTTATCGGTGGTTGAAGTCAGAGAATGCAAAGTTAGGTCTAGCGGACCCAACTTTTCATGGAAATACTGAAAATATTGTTGTTTTCTTATATTGTTGTTTTCTCATAAACAGTGAGTTTTCAGATTTTAAATTTCCAAACTTCTGTGGTTCTTTACTGATGATTTCTATATGCAAAGTATTTTGTGATATTCATCCATCCGTGTGTACGCAATGGATCGTGATTTACTAGCGTGGGACCTTAATATTTTATGATTTTTCCTGTATTACTCCTTCCGCTAAAGAGTGACTTTTATCAGTCACTCCTTAGATTCAATTATTTTACACACTGGATGGCACTTGTTAATAGTCGTTTTTTCTATCTTACAGTATTTGCGCTGTAATTTGCTGTTTTGAAGCAATTTTTACAACCATCTCACTGTATTTTTATACTTTCTCTCTCGTCACAGTATGTTTTACAGTTATTATGCCTTCCACTTCCAAAGAATTGTGAAAATATTCACCTATCCACTGAAATGTGTGCGCATTTACAGGTATTCCAACGCCCTTTACATTTTAGTGATTCTCATTGAAAATACCAACCATTTCGTTGTTTTTCTAATTTTCGTTTATGCATGTAATTTGATTAAACGACATAGTCACATGCTGTGTCGTAGGTAAAGTACTGTCCGTTTCAGGCTATTGTGAGATTTTCGTCGTAAGCAGATATATGGAATCAGATCTGACTCAGATGATGCTTGGGATTTATCTACTTTGGACGTATGGTTTATTAGAAAAATACATATAGGGAAGATGTATTAGTGTTTGAACTTTAATTATCTTTTGAGATGTATGAGGAAATGCAAAGAATAGATATTGAGAAACATGCATCTGAAGATTAAGCTATATAACGAGTTTATCTCTAAGATTGTATGACAGTGAAACAAACTTGCAATCAGTTTTCTTTCATTCTAAATGCTTGTTGCTTGCCGTGCTAAAACGATTCACTGAAATTCCCCCTCGTATACCTCCCAAAAAGGTACATTGTAGTTTATCAACTATATTTGTCATCTTCAGATATGAAGACAGGAGAAGTGTAAACATGACAGGGATCAATTTCATAGTGTCTGACACATAATTTTAACACTTCTCCGAGGAGGCGCTCAAAATACGTGTCATCTGACAGTTACCTAATAATGAGTTTTTTTTTATCTAGCATGTTGAATCATTTCTAAATTATTACTTTCATGCAAATACATACATTTCAGTTACCATTTGAGTCGCATTTATCAATAAAGGCTATCTTGAAATTCTAAACGATCGAAGCGAAAGTGTTTTTTACGGCCGTAGGAGCATGGCTTTAGATACAATTGTTTACAGTAATTCCCAACCTTTACAACGCCAAGGACCCACCTACCAATTCTTATTCTTTCTCCTAACCTCCTACAAAATCTAACCCTTCCTCTAAACCCACTTCTCATCATTGATTGGTACATTTTAACTAAAATAAAGGTCCCCGCAAACAGGACTCCTAAAAATGCCAGGACGAATTACATCTATAGATCTTTATCTGTGGTTCATTTATGGTTACTTTGCGATTTGAATCTAAAAATGTGGGTGTAGAAATTCAAAGGCCCCCAGAAATTTTTATATGACCTCAGCCAATTTCATCTTGTGATCTGTATGAGAGAGCCAGTATTGCCATACTGAAATAGCATAACTCCAGCCAAAAGAAAATCAATGCTTCATGTAAATAGCATAAATTGTGCATTTCCCATTAAAGTGTTTGATATTTTGAAACCAGTACGCCTATCTCCTCTCCTTTCCTGCTTTCGCTGATTCCTAGTGGTGCGGGGAACAGAGCATTGCTTATATTTTACGAAAAATTAAATAATTTTAAAGAATTTTGAATAACTTTTAAACAACTCATAACAAATATTTTTTTGATTTTATGTTCTATGAAATTAGTTCGCTTGCAGCTAAACATTAACAACTTTTTGAACACTCTTATGATGTAAGTCAACGTGGATATAGAGGAAAGTTGTCTTAAGCCGAATTGGGTCTGAACCCTCGACTTAATGACATGTCAGGTGGTCTGGTCATCAAATGTTCGTAGGTTCAGATTCCATTCGGTTGAAGACAATTTTCCTCTATCCCCACGTTCACCTACAGCAAAATAGTGTTGAAAAATTTGGTACTATTACTATGAAGCACTATGATATAAAATGTCTAACAATATAACATATCTACTGTATACTGTTTACACCTATTTGATAATCGTTTTTACAGTTTGTTATTTTTTTTACTAATGTGTTGGCCTGTCTTACTTTGGCGACCTTGCTAAAATTCGGAGATACAGAACAGCGATGATTTCATGCAAGTTTTCTTTGCCAGTGAAATTTAAATTTCATTTTAAAACCACAAATATTTAGCAAAACACATTGCATAGATTCAACACTTTACAATATATCATATATTCCAGTGAAACCCACACCAAAAGATTGTCGCCAAACGTATGTCTATTGAGTAATCTGACTTAATTGAAAGCTTCCACACGTACTGCTCACAACTCGGACAAATTTCCAAGTTGTGTGTAGTATAAAAAGTTCCGAAAAATATGCGAAGTAATTTCAGACACTTTTTTAAGGATCATTCCCACCCACTTCAGCTAGAAACCGATCTGTTATTCACAACAGGGCTAGAACTAAGTGGGCTACCACACCAAATTTGGGACCGATCGTTCAAGCAGCCGTGGAACCACAGGAAATGAGATAATTTCTGTCACCGATGACATCACAAATGTTAGCCTGTAAATTCGTTTGTTATATAATACGAACTATAGACCCGGCCCCTTTAATCCAAATTTAATGAATAACAACTAATAAGAACAGTATATTCTTAATGAGGGGAAGGAATAATTCTCTACTTGAAAACAATCTTGCTAATGAGTAGTGAATTGGAAATAAAATAATTTTTAAAGAATTGATAAAACATCTTGATCATAAAACTCTGTCTGTCTATCTATCATGTTGAAGATGGATAAAAATTCACTATCTATCATGTTGAAGATGGATAAAACTTCCTATTCCCAGATCCATAAATGGATTGATAATAAAATCACTTGGCTATACAAAGAGACTTAGCTTAAGAATGCCATGGTGCCTAAAATTGTTTCAGAATGCTTGTTAAACATTTATTGTTTAAGGTCTGTCAGGAAATAAATTATCGTTATGAATTTTCTTTTAACTGATATTAATGAGTATCTTAGTTCAGCTTGGAATCTATTAAGTACTTCTCTTCAAATACTTCCATAAATGAAATAATAATTGCCTCTCTTATTTTTCATTAGGAAAAAAAATCCAACAGCTTTGAAACAAAATACACTAAATTTTAAAATTAGCACTTGATACACGTTGGTCACCTCTTAAAGCGCGTGTACATTATTTGAGACAAACTCTATTTGTAAATTTGATTTCCTTCTTCGTAAAAGTGGGAAATTTTCGTTTGTTAATCATTCCATAGATCAGTTTTAACTGTTCATAGCTTTAACTGCATCTTTGATTTTGAATATATAATACATTTTCTTTAAATGATTTAGTATCAAACTTAGAATATTTAAAATATAACTCTTTTTCTACCTGAAATTAAGAATAGATACAAATAGCTGCGCATTCATTTATTATGCATTCCCATATTTCCATTGCTTCTTTCACACAACATTGTTTCAGCTTTGAAATCTGAAATCATTGAGTTCAGTCGCTATATTTCTTGCATTTGCTGAATGCATCACGATTATCTAAAAGTGTGATTTTTAAATTCTTGTTGTTTTACTTCACAAAAGATTTGAAACAAAAATGAAATACTGGTCTAAACTTTCATATTTATCATAATATAATTACACATAATTAATTTATATTTAGATATTTAAATTTGCACTGTTTTATATAGCTTTATTACATTCACTGTTATATTATTCTCTTTATTACTAGCTATAAATTCAAAATTACCCTTCACAAGTTAATAAATTATTCTTAATACTTAGAAAAATTAAATGAGATGATAAGTTTAAATTTCATACTTTTTGACGCTTTCTCTGAGAATCCACCATACTACGATATAATAATAGAGAGCAACTACGGCAGCTAAGAACAAATTTGATAGTAAATACTACGTATACAGGGTGTTTCGAAACTCTCTGTACAAATTTCAATGGACTCTCTGTATAAAACACCAAGACAAACATTTTTAGTCTCTAAATGTATGTCCGTTGACGTAACCCTCCGGTGCTATAGGGCGCTGAGAGAAATATTGGTGGAGCTTGTACATAAATGAATAGAAACAAGTGTGAAAAGCATGTTTATTTAAAGAAGGTGCTCAGAGTTGCGACTGGCAACAGCATTGCATGCATGACAACGTCGAAGCATTGATTTGTCGTACACGTCGAAAGATTTCCGGAATTTCGCGAACAATTGCATCGGCGACAGCGATTCTTGCGATGTGGTTTTCATCGTAGTCAATGGAAGTGTTGTACATTTGCTCAAAAAATATCCGAATACTATGGTTGATTACATAATTCAGAAAAAATATCTGGCAACAATGTTTTTTAGAAATTAATGATCTGGCAACCTTCGTGTACAGTACACGAAGGTTTCTAAACAATCGTTGCCAGATAGTTTTTCTGAATTCTGTAATCAACCATAGTGTTCGGATATTTTTTGAGCGACTGTACACGAGGTTCTTCATGAGTTCCCAGAGGAAGAACACGATACATGTTAAATTGGGAGACCTTGGTGGCGACGGATCCACCCCGCCCTATCAAAAAGTGGCGTTCATATAATCCCGCACATAATTGCTGAAGTGTACTGGTGCCCCCGTCGTGTTGAAACCACATTCATCTGCGAATATCCACAGGAACATCTTCCAGCAGTCCTGGCAATGTTTCTTCAAGGGAGGCAGCAGGTATGGCCCAATCAAAATGTCAGGATGATACCCCCCCCCCCCCCAAACATTGATGGCAAACCGTTGTTGATGATCATGCGCCTTTGTGGCATGCGGATTTTGATGTGCCCAAACGTGAGAATTGTGCACACTAAACACACCCTCACGTGTGAACGAGGCCTCATCTGATAAGAGCAAGTGAGCCGGAAAATCAGGCTGCACCGCACTCTGCTGCAGAAACCAGCGCACAAATTGTACACAAATAGGGTAATCCTGAGGCTGCAATGCCTGGAATCTCTGACAATAAAACGGATGTAATTGCTGCTCGTGCCACACTCTCCACACGAGGGGGTGGTTCACACCGAGGCTACATGCAACAGTTCATGTGCTAGTGCCTGGATTATCATCAATCTGTCGTAGTATATCTTCTTCTATGTCAGGAGTGTGCATGGTTCTCTCCTGACCAGTGTCATGCATGTTTGCATGGAATGTTCCAGTTTCTTGCAGTGAAAACATTTCCGGTGCAAACGCACAAATGTTTGGTGGTTTGGCACATGTCTGTTTGGGAAGCAATGTTGGTACAACCTCACAGCAGTTCTTCTGTTTCCATTGGCATCCCCATACGCCAGATGTATGTCAGCCATCTCAGCAGACGTGAAACATTCCATGTTACACATAATGTGCATGATTTACGGATGCTGACGGCAAACACAAGTCCGTTTTCCGTCCCATTTCGCCCCTCTAGCAAATTGCAGTGCCGCCAAACAGCTCCCTCTAGCACCTTAGGGTCAGGTCAGCGGACATACATTCAGTGAAGAAAAAGGTTTATTTTGGTGCTCCCTATCTCTCTCATTGAAATTTGTAGAGAGTTTTGAAACACCCTGCATGTATAACTCATCAACTGGGATTAATTCATGTTAGTTTCAGTAGATTGCTAAATCTTTTACACTTATATTTTATCTTGTATCTGATAATCTGTTTTAATTGTTTTGTACAGTTTATTATGAATATATAATTATAATAGTGCTCAAAGCATGTCTCATTCGTTTCACAGTTCCAATTTAAATGACGGATTTTCATTCGATATCAAATACATTTTAAGATTTTAGAAACACTGATACACAAGTGTCCAAGAAATTGACTCGGGGCATTGAAGAGAAATTGAAGAGAAATTGAATCGGTACATCCGGGAAAAAATATTTCGGATGTACAATTGAATCGGATCGTTAATTCTTTTAAATATTATTTGTATATTTAAACAGGTTGTTATAATTATCATGAAAAAAATGTTTATACGTATTGCGATCAATAAAAGTGTGATCTACTGTTTGTTTTATTTTCGATAAATTCTCAGTTAGATGTGTCTGAAGTGTAGTTAGATGTATAAAGGATTTAGTTTGTCTCAGTTTATTTATTGCAATACAGACTCCATGAGGACAGATTTTAGGATAAATATGTAAAATATGTCAAATAAATTTCTAAATCAATTCTTTGATGCTGAGGATTTTTTGTTTTATTTAATAAGTAACTGAAGCAGGATATTATGTTATGTGATGTAACACAGTCTGAAGATGATGTGTGTCTATAACACGGTATAAAGTATATTAAATGTATAACGATGTGTTTCTATAACACAGTCTGAAGTTTATTAAATGTATCAAGTAATAAATGTCAATTAATATGTTTATATATTAGTAGGCCTGTAAATAGTATCTAGGTAGTCACTGGAAGGAGAGCTTATGCACTAATCCCCTGTGATAACGCATAGAACCGGCCAAGGCCTAGCACCTAATGTCCGACCCGCCTTCTCGTGATGCAGTCCCTTAGTACCTTTCAAAAAAATTTCCCGTTTCGGTGAAGTGGTGTGGGAATACGGGTGCCTGGACGATATTGTACGTCACATCCACGAAAAGTGTCGCAAGCCTTTTGCTTCTGTCATCGCTTACAAGGGAAGATTCTACGAGAAGCGACTATTGACCAGACTTAGTATATCCTCTCTGGATTTAGAAAAAATTGGTTGTCCACGTTTCAAAGACCTTCCTAAAATACCTGGAACTGAGTGTGGTTATCACGAAGGTTGTGGAGTGCATTGTTCACAAGCCGAGACAGCAGCATTTAGCACATGGATGAACGAGTATATCGAGAAGCACTCTACGCAATGGACCGGTCGTTAATTGGTCAACCGCTCGGACAATTAGAGGCTTTTCCTTTGTGGGCCTTGTTCGACGAACCTGACAATTTTGGCGAGAACGCTCCACCTATGATTGAAGATCAGAGTCCTGTTGAAGACAACCCTTCTGTGAATGAAGAAGGTAGCCTTCCTGTGAATGAAGAAGACACTCCAACTGTGAATGAAAGCAACCCTCCTATTAGTGATGAGGAAAAACCTCCATGTGTTAAATGTCGGAGGGAACCATCCGTCTCAACCGTGACTCCGCCATCGTCCCCGGTTCCAATGCACCCCCCACCCCTCAAGCCGAAACCTAGACGGAAAATGACGTGGAAGCCTGTCCCTCTCCAGTACGAGGATTCTCCGTTTGAGGCGCAGCCTGTACACTAAAGGAGGGAGAAACGTGACGTCACCCCTGCCCAGCAGAGACTTAAGCGGCTGAAAAACCTGTAGAACACAACAGTTGCCATCATGCAGCCTGCTAGTGAACACTCCTACCCTCTCGGAGGTGAGATGTTCGTCGTACCTAGACTGTACTGTGAACGTCTCCAGGTCCACGTGCGCCGTTACCGCAGCTTCAGTGAAGGAGGTCTACTTTACCCGACGAAGAAAGGGATCTCTCTAACCCTTCCGGAGTGGCAGGAATTACTAGTGGTGACGGAGAGAATCGACGTCGCTAATTCCACCGAAAGAGAGACTTGGTTTGTGACGAACAACCTACAATGTGCGCTTACTGTAATAGTGATGGGTGTCAACGCCTCGACATCATCAAATCCCTACCTGGTTCGACATCTTGAGGTGTGAATCTTGCCTTAGCCCGGTGGGAGGAAATGCAAAACCGTAGCAACGATGTGAAGAACAGCCTGGATCATCACCGCAGGTCCAATGTTAATTTTCACCTGAGGCACGCCATCGCTGAACAGAGAGACCTTCTACTAGCGTTTCTTTTGACTCCCCCGGCAGAGGATCAAGGACATTTGATGCAGCTATTGACGGACATTGTAGTGCACGATCTAACTCAAGCCTTGCTACCCGGGACTAGACTTATAGAGCCCGCGGATAAAGAACATTATTTGAATACTTATTTGAACGATGCAGTGCGCTCATTGGACATTGACGATATTGCTAATGCATTTGTTAACACGGCGTGGTCTCGAGGCCTCCTCTGTTATGTAGATGACGCTTTTCTTTCCTCTCTGTCCTTTGGTGACGTGTTAAAGAGAGCGAAAGACAACCTGTATACTAGCGACAATTGGTTTTGTAAATAAAAATCCGATATTACCTAACAATTATTGTGTTGTGTACTCATTTACGTTATGAATCGTGTGAAGACAGCATCAGCAACAGCTGTGATTTGTGGGGTCACGTTATCTCCAGATTATTTAGCCACACGTTGCGGAGATTGTAGACATTTGATAGGAAACGTTTGGTTGAGCGTGTGTAATAAAACAGTGGATATCAGATTATTTTTGCTTAAACAACCGACGGTGAAAGGAATTAACTTATCTTTTTCTCAGTGGAAGAAATTCGTTACTCTGGACTAGTGGGTCGAGAAAAATGTTGTGGGCTCCGAGTTATCGATTCTGTCTGGTGGAGGTGGGAACAAAAGGATGTGCTATGACCATCCGGTCATTTACACATCGAGAGAGTCGCGTGAAGGGGCTGCAGACCGTACATCTACAGACGTACCTGACTCCCTTCCTATCGAGGTCTGGATTAAAGAGCGAAAGCTACTGCTGGTCGATGAACGACGCGTTGGAAAAACCTTATTACGATCCCAAGAACCCTGGCAGCTATGGAGGGGTGACTCGATTATCCGAGAGTACTGGACAGGATCCAAAGACAGAGACTGGTTAGCGGGTCAAGAGACGTACACTCTCCACAGACCGGCAACGAGCAAATTCAGAAGGAACCAAACGTACGTGACAGGTCTGGATCAACAATGGCAGGCGGATTTAATGTTCGTGAAAAATATTGCACGATTTAATGATGGTTATGGATACATACATAAAATTATACGAAAACAAAATATTGTAAATCTTTTACAATATTACTATTTTGGGTTGGGTTGTTTTAGCTCTGAGCTAAATAGCCAGGTCACAAGAACCCCGAAGGCTCACAGAAGGTTGGGGGAGGAGACCCACTGGATAGCTGTTTGGAGGGAATTCCCCCTGAAAATCCGGTCGTCTTATACGAAATCTCAAACTTATTTACTTGCTTTGAAATCCAAAATAGGTGACTTTGTTTAATTTAATTTTAGCCTCCTATTTTATGCGCGACACTAAAAATATATATTATAAAAAAAAAACTATAAAATTTTTTTCCATATAGAATATCATTTTAACCTTTCCTGTCAGGTGGAAAAAGTAATTGGAAAACCCTACTCAAGTCTCATTCTCAGACTCCTCCCTCCTGCCCGACATACACGGAACTAAATTCCGCATGTTCTTCAACGTGCACAGGGTATGGCTCTCCCGCACACGGTCTTAATGTATCATCCGACAGACGACGGCCTTTCCAAGCCCATCGGTGTCTCCTACTGATCGTGGGCAGGGCAGGAAGTTTTGCGGAGATAAATCTCAACGCTGGCCCAGCTGCGACTCGAACATGAGAACTGCAGATTATGAGCTTCGCTCGCTAACGACTGGGCCATCCTGGCCCCACTATTTTGAGTACATCAGATACTGAACCTACGTTCCTCTAATATTGCTCATGTTTTATATTATATCTGAAACAATAAGTATGTTTTTTCAATTATTTCGAAGAAAATTTTTAAACTTTTGAAACTTTTGTAAAAAAACTGCACAATAGACATATTCAGCTAAAGGTTCTTTCTTGGAAATCCTGGCATGTACTCCTTAAAACACCCTGTCCACGACATTTGTTAATGTCAATGCTCTTCTGTTCAATAAAATCAACTATCAATTTCTCTAAGCAAGAGGAAACTAGTTCAATAGCTGGCCATAGACCAAAAATGAATCTTTAATTCTAATTGATGAGGATTTAATTATGGGAAGATAAAATTTTCCCACAGCGAAAATTAAAAATTATTTTAACTCCGCTTGATATATCTTGTGTCAATAAAAGAAAAATAAATGATGACTCTAGAAATCATAACAAAGAGGCCCGGAGAGGAAATACTAGAAATACACCTCCCTTGTCTTTAACAAGTTCCAGCCCATTTCTGTTAAGATAAATGTTTCTTGAAACATCAGTCGAGGCCCTCTAACCGGGCCCGAGGGAGATGCTCCGGCCTAGTTCCACCACTGGCTCCAGTACATTTTAGCCTTACTCCTCAAGAATATCTGTCGTATGCATGATGCCCGTTGTATTGGTAGAGGAGGAACAACTGCATGACCTGTATGCTCTCCTGATTTCAATCAATTGGATTTCTTCTTATCGAGACACGTTAAGGCTAATATTTATGCTAACCCAGTTCCTAATACACAAGCTCTCCACAAATGGATCGTGTATGATGGTCAAAGAATTCAGAACACTATAGGAGTATTGCGTATAACGCATTCGACATACGATAGAGGACACTGTGAGACGCGTACTATTACTCGGGGAGGTCATTTCGAACACTTGCTCTGATGTACTCTTACATAATTATTTTCATTGATCACTTACAGTGTGCTGTAATAATTGAAATAAAAACTAACCTCACAAGCATTTTCAATTGCACTATCAAACTGTGCTGTAACTCGAGAGGGAAAAGTTTCTGGCCCAAGGTTCATAGCAACTTTTTTCACCACTATGTGCAGTAGAACAAGTTCTCAAAGTTTGACTAGACCTTTTGGGAACACCCTGTATGTTGATTACCATTCTTATGGACATTCAGCTGGGGAGAAAGATAATTCCAACTCAAATGGTTTTGCAGCTACGGTATTATTCTTGACACCATGCTGTCGTAAACTTGTACAAAAAATGTCTTTTTATCTCTTGGACCTTTATTTTAATATATTTCTCTGATATCTCCCTTCGCCATGACAGCACTGGGGTTGGATGCAACAGTACAGTCGGTCAAAAAAGTATCCGAACGCTATGGTTGCATACAAAATAAAAAAAAAACAACTGGCAACGATTTTTTTAGAAATTAGTGATCTGGAAATCTTCGTGTACAGTACACGAAGGTTGCCAGATCATTAATTTCTAAAACAATCGTTGCCAGATATTTTTTTGAATTTTGTATGCAAATATAGCGTTCGGATACTTTTTTGAGCGACTGTACCAATCGAACTAAAAGAGAATTTTCCAATAATATCTTAAAACAAAAATGGTGCATTTTGCCAAAAGACTCTGGGGTTAAAAGGGCTAATTCATTGCTGCCAATGCTAATCACATTCACATTCAACCCCCAAAATTTCGAAATTCTATCATAAATGCATCCTTTACAATATTCGTTTAAAATGTTGGAATTTTTCAATATTTCCGTTAGAGGGCATAAATTATAGCTTTTGGGAGACTCGGAAAGTGCAAATTGCATCATTTCATCAATACCTATTCAACCTAAAGAAAACTTCTGATTTATCTATAAAAAGAAAGAATTATGTCTTAAATAAAAAAGTTGTTGAGTTTTACACACAACCCCCGTGGGGGTAAGCTCAACTCATCATTGCCAATAGAAGCTTCATGACCTACACATTCCACCATTGAAATTTCGAATTTCTATCATAAATACATCGTTTGCAATATTCGTGCAAAATTTTGCCATTTTCAACTTCTCCCACAGTTAGAGTGCCCAATTACAACTATTGAAAGATTCGGAAAGTCTGAAAAGTGATAAAAGGAATACTTTCAAAGGAATTGTAGACATTAAGATCCGTTGGGGAATGGAAATAAATAGGCCCGACCATGTAGCTAAATCAAAGATCAAATGTCTGGGGAAAAAAACTCGAAAACCGGAACAAGAGCATAAGTTTCCATAAATCACAAAATGTTCATCAACCTTTTTAGACTATAGAAATTCCAATAGCGTCTATATAGTGCTCGAGAAACAATAAGTTGATATAGGTATGCTGGATCAATGGTCTATGCCAGTGGTTCCCAACAAAAGAGGGTGGTTTAGAAATTTGAGGAGGCGTTTTCTAAATTCCTGTACAAGGAAGATGCTTTTCAACTAGTTTTATAAGGGAAAAAAACAGTAAATTTTCATTTAAAAGAAGGCATATCTTGGTAACTCCACAGACATCCAACTTTTTTGAAAACGGAAGTATGCTTGGTAAAATTTTCATGAAAAGTTAAAAACGCCCGAAAAGGTTGGAAACCAGTGGTCTATGCTCTTTTATCACTTAGGTGGAGATGAGAAAAATGATGAGAATAAGTCTCTTGTGGACTAATAATAATAAGAGAACAAGTCGTTAAGAAACAATTCGAAATTCCCTCCACATACTATTATTATTGCACTTTCACGTGAAGAGAAAGATTTATAATAAGGATGCAAAACTGAAATGTAGGTGGCAATATGAATCGGCCTTTAACTAATCGGACGTTACTCATTATATGAGCATTGTTCGTTTGGCACCAAGCTATCTATGCCTTATCGAAGGAAATGCTCTAAAGTATCAAGCAGAAGAAATGCTTACAATGTGCTTTGGCAGCGGTTTTTAGGCCGTAATCATCTGATAATGTTTCGGGCTTTCATATTTACCTAAAATAAATAACTGTTGCAAGTGTGCTATGATAATAATAATACGAAATCAACAATAGGTACTTATTTTATTATAAAATGAAAATTACATTCACACAAGGTGTACATGATAATATTTAACTCGTATCCTGCCCAAAGATGATATACAGTATATTAATATTAATATTCAAGGGTTGGGTTGTTTTACCTCTGACGGCATTTTGATCACAGTGGCTAAATGACGAGGTCAGAAGGACTCCAAGGGCTCAGAAGTTAGGAAAGGACAGCTTTTACTACACAGATGGTAGCCTCCCGTGAAGGCTATCCAACGTGCGCAGGATATGGCTCTCCTACACACTATATCAGTGTCCCCATTCTGACCGAGGGCAATAGGGTGGGAATTTAGAAGAGATGAATCTCAACATTGACCCAGTGGGATTTGAACCTGGGAACTTCAAATTACGAGCCTGTTGCCTATCGACTAAGCCAATCCCCGCCCCCTGATATTCCAAACTTCTACACTAAACGAACAGAAAAGATCGCGTGCACAATTACCAAGTTCTAAGCAAATTTTGCATAGAATCTTACCATAGTTTTAATTTTGCGCTTGAAATTATTTTTCAATTAAATCTTAAAAATCAGAAAAACGATTTGCCATGTCATTTCACCTTAAAAACAAAAATTTCTCGTGTCGTTAAGTGGTGCATGGAGTTAATATCTGTTATTACCAAGCCGGATGTAGAAAAAAAATCAAGTGGGGTGGGGCTAGAAACACAAACGAACCGGGAAAATATAAAAGGGGGAGCTAGAGATTGTAAAAAACATTTAAATAAAATAAAAATAACATTTTTAAAAATTAAAAATAACATATTGTAAAATAATATTTCCCCTTCCGTTTTACAGGTCTTAAAAATTTTCTTGAAAGATGCATGAAACAAGTTTAATAATTTTTGTCTCTATTTCCCTTATTAGCATTCTGAAGGGGGGACGGCCCTTTTGCTCCTTCCTCCTAGATCCAGCCCTCGTTATTATGATAAATTGTAATTTTAAATGTAATTTATGTCGAACTCATGTAACAGGTTCACTAGATGGAAACCATGAAGCCATGATAAATTTTGGCAACGGGAAGTGTAGCAAAGCATTGTGGGAGTAAGTCAATATTTGAAAAGGAGATCGAGTGAATGCATTCGAAATAAATCCGTGATGCATTCGAAATAAGTTCCTGTACGTCGAGTCATCGAGGAAACTAAAATATACCGCGTTCAACTTTTAATGTATGCAAACAAATTGCAAATCGTCCATGCACTACAGCCAAATAATAAGCCTCAGGTGCCAGTTCGCGATTAATTGCTGGATCGCACAGACAAGAACCCGGGTCTCGGGGTCTACATGTGGAACACAGAAATCCCACATTCCATACCCGAACACGTAGAAAATGCCCGAAAAATCAATGTATGGTGTGGACAAGTGGATTGAGCCATTTTGCTTCTACTAGTCGAAAGTATTTATCACATACTTGGAAACCTTGGAACTGTTCATCTCCTCTCAGCTAGAAGAATTCCTACAGCCTAACATCCTTTTCAACAGAATGGTGCCTCTAGTTATTGATCAGTCTCTTGGCTATATTCGTCAAAATATCATGCCCATAGATTTCTTTCTGTGAGTTATCGGACCGACTAAATTTATGCGCTCTAGTCACCGCTGCCATTGCCACTGTCACTACGGATAAAGGCATCTTCAGGGCGTGAATACTCAACGCTGCAAAACATGCGCCTGTATAGGTGTACAAAAACTGTCCAAAAATACAATTAAAAATGTCCCAAACTGTCCCAGAGTAAAACAAATCGGAAATGACCCCAAAATAACCCGGAAGTGATCCAAACTAGAACGGAAGTGACCGCCAAAATGTCCTAAAGACAGGAAACAAAATGCCACAAAAACTGACCCCAAGTGACCCACATAAACGGAAGTGACCCAAACTGTAGAGTTCAGCAAGACCCACATCCCCAAAACACCATACCGGAAGTGACCCTAAATATCCCAAAGTGATCCCTGGTTCAAAAGTGCTCCGCATTATTCAAAACAACCCAAAAGGTCATAAATCCCCCGGAAGCGCCCCGAAACACCCACGGAAAGTAACTCTAAATGTCCCAGAGTTCCAGTAAGCTGTGTACCCTAATGCAGTCCGAAAAAACGCTTCCCCCAAAAATCCTTTCTTTTTTAAAAAAAAATTCCCTACAAGGGCTCATACGAAAAGTGGCTAAATCTAGAAAAAGAAACGCACAAATCCTGAGTACAAACGCTTAGAAGAAACACCCGATCATCCCCAGAAAGTGAGAAAACAAAGGAAAAACGCTATTCCTCCTTTCCGCCCAAAGGAAAACGGTTAAAACCGCACAGTTGCAAACCACTTTCTCATACATATGATGTCCTTTTCATAAATTTTTGAAATTAATGAAAGTAAAAGAAGACATTTTTACTTCATTCCTATTACAAATAGCATTAATTGGAATGTGTAACTTCGAATTTTTATACACTATGTAATTGTAACTTAAAATTAATTTTAAAAAATTATGTCTAAAACATTTCCAATATTTAATTATTAATAATTTCAGTTTACACCTTAATATGTGCCATTATCAAATGCAAAAAAGGAAACTCAAAAAACAAATCAATAAAAAAAAGCCCAAAGGGATATTCGTCTGCTGCACTCACATTTCTTCTGAAAAGATGCTCGAGTTGGGACAAGGATGATCAACTAAATCGTGAGAAATTCTCTTGCACCTGAAAGAACAATCTGAAAAAGAGATGCAAATTGCATTCAAGCAAAACTGAATAGCATAAATAACAGTACATGAAGTAAGCTCTTTATCAGAGTAATGAGTGGGTAAGATAAACAGTGTGATTTCAGAAGAGGTGAAGATTGTATAGAACATATTAACTTGGGAAAATTTCTTGAAGAATGTTTGGAATATTAAAAACCTATGGCTACTGGCTTGTTGATTTCAAGAAGACTTTTGATTCCATTCATGGTCATAATTTGTGGTTGAGAGTTCTGTAAATAGTAGCTAGGTAGCCACTGGAAGGAGAGCTATGCACCAACCCTGTGATGATTCAGAGAAACGGCCAGGCCTAGCACCTAATGTCCGATCCGCCTTCTCGTGATGCAGACGTTAGTAACTTTCAAACGAGATACTCTCTTGTGGAAGCGAATGGAAGGGGAGGGCTGCCAGAACAGTGTGGCCTAATGATCTAGACCAGTGGTTCTCAACCTTTTATGCTTCACGTACTCCCTGTAAATGTGTATATAACTGACGTACTCCTTGTATAGATAGATAAAACTATAGCTATAGTATAACAATGGGAATAAAACTGACTTTGTAACTAGATTTAGCGACTTGTGAGCTCTCACGGCGTACCAAAAAACGCGCGTACCCACGTTGAGAACCCTTAATCTAGACACCTATGGCAACTTTTTTTTTCTACCCTCCTGAGGAGTGGTCAATCACACAGGGTCCTGGTGCTGACCTTATAAACTTACTGGACTGGATTAAGGCTCTGAGCTTCATTATGGATCTTGAATTTGCTGCACTGGTGAGCTTCTGTTGACGGAAAATCTGCTGCTGTATTTTTTGTTTGCGGATTGACAACCTCAAGTGAATAGATTCACAGGACATGTTTTATCAACTGGTGAATAATCCTGGGCAGAGGTATTCGTAGGCACCTGAACTGTTGCTTCTACGGGCATCGTCAAATCCTACATTGGAGCAAGGCTTCTAATGTAGATGGCTTCAGCCTTTAGTAGTGGGGGAAAGGGCCCCTTGCCTGCAATTAGGGGGCTGTTTGACATTGTCAGCATTCCCTCTCTCAATAAACATAGTTTCTTTAAACATCCCACTAACCATTTTCTCTCCACAGTTAGTTGGAATGTGAGGACATTGCACAGATCTTATTCTCTTGATGTCCTCACAAAAGAATTTCACCGTTATAATTTAGATATTCTCGGTTGCAAGGGACAAAATCGACAGATGAAGGTCAGATTATTAAAAAATCTTAAATTTCTCTTTTCAGGGAGGGACAATAATAAGCATCACCAAGGCATAGGTCTGCTTCTCAGCAGATACGTCAGTGATGCTCTTCTAAGATATGAATGCATTAATGAAAGGTCTCTTACATCAAAATTTCAGAGAAGCATTAAAGACTTGAATGTTATCTGCTGTTATGCCCCCACTGAGGATGCTGATGAGGATGAGAAGGACAGGTTACGGACAATTTCAGGATATTTTGAATTCTGTCGAGAAAAGAGATGTATCCTTGTTCTAGTGACTTCAATGCCAAAGTTTGTACTGACTCTAACCTTTGGGGAGGGTGATAGGTCCCTTTGGTATTGGTAGCTGCAATGGACAACGTCTCCTACAGGTAAGTAAATTCAGTGGTTTCAGAATAACTAACACATTACAAACATCGCGACATACATAAGTACACATGGGTTTCACCTGATGGGCTGCATAGGAATATGATTGATTATATATTAATTAAGAGCAAATAGGTTGGTTCTGTTAAGAATACCAGGTTATATAAGGGGAGCTGAAATTGGATGTCACCATTACCTTGTTAAAAGTGTCTTGCAACTTAAATTTAAGACGTGTTCTGCTAAGGCTAAAAAATTTACCTTTAACACTGAAAGTCTGAAAGAGCCAGTTATCATGGTATAGCTAATACCACCACGATAAGATAATTAGTGATGGTTTGCTTACTTCTGAAAGTTCAGGAAGAATGTGATCGTTTTAAACAGGCCTTTCTTGAAACTAGCAGTACTCTTTTAGGAGAAGTAGAGCAGAGGAGGCAAAATTATTTGTGTGATAAGGCACTTGAGCTTATTTCAGAAAAAAAGAAGTGCCCGAATGTCCTTAATCAATACCCTACTAGTCCTAATACAAAACATTACAGAGTATGCATGCTGATCCTTTATTACATTAATAAATGTATAAAGGATCAGTTAGCTGCTGATAAGAATCTTAGGCTTGATGGCTTGACTGACAAAGCCGAGGAAGCAGTTAGACAGCATAACAGCAGAGAGCTGTACCAGATAGTTTATGTTTTATGTGGCTGAAAACGAACAGATATACAGGGATTGAAGGATAAACAAGGTATGGTTATAGAATGTTCTTTCATGGCTAAGTAGGTTGAGCATTTCAGTGATGTTCTGAACAATGTAGTTAGTTCTAATCACATTGCTTGTAATGATGATAGATGCATTACTGGCTTTAATGTTGGCCCTATAACACAATCTGAAGTTATTTTGGCTATTTCTATACTTAAAATACATAAATCTCCAGGGGTAAATGAAATTACTACAGAAATGCTTAGAGCTCGGGATGTTTCGGTTACCACATGGATGACTGAAATTTTGAATATGTTATGATAAAGGCATTGTTCCTAAGGATTTTACCAGAACTATTATTATCCCCAATTTTTAAAAAAAGATGATCGCAGTTCTTGTGATAACTATATGGATATCTGCCTACTTTCTGTTCCAGGTAAAGTCTTTACATGATTGTGCTTAATATAATTAAGAATCTGGTTGATGGGCAATTGCGTGATGAACAGTGTGAATTGTGAATTCCGAAGTAGGAGGGGATGTGTAGATCATATTTTTTCACTCAGGCAGATTCTTGAGAAATGTTTAGAGTTTCAGAAATCTGTAGTTACAAGCTTTGTTGATTTCAAAAAAGCTTTTGACTCTGTTGATCGTCATAATTTTCGATTGAGTGTGAGATCGTATGTCATACCTGACAAGTTAGTTAACATAATGAAAGCTCTCTATAATAACACTGAGTCTCTGTGAGAGTTGGTAAGGTTTGTAGCAATTGGTTTAGCATTGCCTCTGATGTTCGACAAGGGTGCATTTTGTCCCCTTTTCTCTTCAATTTGGTTATTGATTATGTTATGCGAAATTTGCTGCAAAGTAAAGATTTTGGCCTTAAATGTCTGGAGACCTAAAAATTTCTGATTTAAATTATGCTGATGATTTAGCCCTTTTGGCAAATAATGTTGATGAGGTGAACTCTTTCATTCGAGCTCTTGATGAGACTGGTAATAGAGTAGGCTTGATGATAAACAGAGAGAAAATTAAATTGATGAAAATTGGTCAGGCAGGCTGTTTAGTTAATTTGAATGTGGCAGTTTTGAACAGCTATCCTAGTTTAATTATCTTGGGCGCTATGTAACCGATGATGAGATTAATATGAGGGCATGAGATTAATAGACAAATAGAGATTACTGCCAGGACTTTTAAGAATCTATAGAGAGTGTGGAGAAATAGGCGTATACACCTAAATGATAAAATTAGACCATATAATAGTTTGATTCTTTCTAGAGTTAATTATGTTAGTGAACCTTGAACCCTTTTTAAGCAAGATAACAGGAAACTTGATGCTTTTGATTCTAGATGCTTACGCAGTATCTTGAGCATTAGGTGGTTCAACTTTGTAAATAATAATGAGGTTAGGCAAAGGAGTCGGCAACCTCCTTTGAGCAGTATATTCTACAGAAAGAGACTCCGTTTGTTTGGCCATGTTGCCCGTGTGGATAAATATAGATTACCGAATGTTATGAACAGTGTGCCTAAAGGCCTCATCGTCTCCCATCGCTCCTAGGATGCGATGGACAGACGATGTCAAACAAGACCTTATTAAAATTGGTGTGCAGTGGCCAGATGCAGCAGAAGTAGCTCAGGACCTGATATGCTTGGAGAAGTAAATTGCTCGGTCTGGTTGGACCTCCGTAGCCCATGGCTACTTGAGGATGATGAAAATGAATGAGGTCTTATGCTATACCTGAAAAAATAATTAGCATGATAAATGGCTCTCTATATAGTATGCTGTATGTGAGAATTAGTAAAGAGTGAAGTAATGAGTGATTCAGTATTATTACTGAAGTCAAACAAAGTTGACGCCCAGCATGCTTTTAGGAGACCTGGGTTCGAATCCCAGTCAGGAGGATCAATTTTTTTCAACTCATTATTTCAAGTGTTCCTTGTCTACAAGACATTTCCTGTGATAATTTATTACTGCGTTTTATTACTTTTCCTATTTAGGGTTATTAGATTGTTCTGAAAACATAACATGAAAGGCGAAGTTAAACGTCTACTTTTAGACCTCAACCATTCGTTTTTCATTTCTGCGATATTTCTTATGTCAAAGTTAAACATATTTCCAAATAGTCTAATTATTCCCTACGTATCCAGATGGATTCATTGGAATTCGTTATCAGAATAATCTTACGACAACTTGTTATGTTTACCAATAATATTCTTCTATTACCTGGAATTATTGCTGGTTGTTTGTAAATAGAAGAGGGAAAAAGTCATCAGAAGGATTGCAAAGATTTCATATTAGCATGAAAACCAATTTTAGTGAAACAAATCTACGCATTTCTATTAATATGCCAGATTATCTAAAGGTCAGCCTCCGAGCTCTGTCATGTAATCAAGACGTCAAGGTTTGAATCTTACCCTGCTAAATACGTTTTTTTCGTTAATGTGAAACTGTAATTTATTCAACTGGTGAATTCAAACGTGAATCTGTAAAAATAAAATTAATGCAATAATAATAATTCGGCTTAATAATATTATTTGTATACTGATCACCAAGTCTCACCAGCATCATAATAAACCAATGAACCGGCAACTTAAGAGAGTGATTTATAATCAACCATAACGCCGAAATAAATTTAGATAACAAAATATTTATATTCTTACCTCTGCAAATATAACTCCTATTCCAGCCGTGGAAGATACATTCCGAACACGTCCAGCATGTCACAAATCTACCAAGAAGTGAAAAATATATATATAATACGAATGAATTTCATTTATAGAATGCAAAATATCAGTTTTCAAACCGAACTGTAGCATACAAATATAACAGTCAAATAAAAACAAAAGAATATCAGTTGCAAAGCATGGGTTGTTTCAATATGTTATCAATCGGCACTTTTTGCACATAATGGACTAAATGGCCAGATCACTAGGACTCCAAAGGCTCAGAGAAGGTTGAGTGAAGGATACCTCTGGATAGCTGTTAGGAAACAAATGAAACCCACCCAACAAGGCCATACAATGTGTTCTTTAGCATGCATAATTATGCAGAGTATGACTCTAGGACCTAGGATGCGATGGTACCTAGGTATGACTCTTCTGCACACGGGGCCACAGCTTTATGTCCATCAGAGACGGTTGGCGGCCTTTTCAAGCTTATCTCCCTACTGGTATCTCCTTTTTGACCGAGGACAGGGCCGGAAGATTTTGCGGTGATAAATTTCAACGCTGGCCCAGGTGGGGCTCGAACCTGGAAACTACAGATTATGAGCTTGGCGTGCTACAGACTAAAAGCCAATCCCCGCTCCAGGCGAAGCGTGCATGAAAGCGATTGAGAGAGTTAGAGTGCATAGCTAATAAATCGACATTTCAAACAGATCGCTGATTTGAGTTGTCAGTCACTTGTCAGTCAGCCAAATCTCTACTCACCTGCGACCCTCGATATCCTTTTGTGTGGCTATAGAGGAAGATATTCTTGAACTTATTCTTTGTTTTCGTTATCATTAATATTTTTAATGTTATTAAATTATTAGAAGAAAGAGATATTATGGATGAAGTGACGACAAAAACAAGGGAATCCTTGGAGAAGAAGACTTACATTGATTTCCATAAATTAAGGAAAACTCAGAAAAATTATGATAATGATTCTAATTAAATTTGATTAAAACATAAATTACAATGCTAATTTCAGAATGGCATAAAATATTTTACCTTAGAAACATTTTTCGTCAAAAAATAACACTTACAGGAACTTGTCCAAAATTGAGGCGTCAGAATGAAATGGACAAAGTTTTTTAATAAGGTGTGTCGTCACCCCTTACAGTAATGCAGGCACGACAGCGATGTTCCATGCTGTTATGCTGTTGTGAATCAGCTCAGTAGGGAATAATGACCATTGCTCCTTTAAAGCAGTAATAAGCTCCCCCTTTGTTTCAGGTGGCGGGTTGAGAGCAGCAACACATCCCACACCTGCTCAATCGGATTTAGGTCGGGAGATCGAGTAGGCCACTCTATGCGCATAATGGTCTCTTCTTGCAGGTATTGTTCCACTAGTCGAGCTCTATGTGGACGAGCATTATCGTCTTGTAAGATGAATGCTTCACTTATTGCACCAGCGTAAGGACGTACATAAGGGTCCAGGATGACATGTCTACACCTTTGAGCACTGAGGTTCGCAGTCGTCAACACATGGAGGTCTGTGCGTCCACCTAAGAAAATGCACCCCAAACACACACGCTACCTCCGCCATAACTGTCTCTTTCACGGATGTTACTGGGATGATAGCGAGTACCTCGTTCTCTCCATATCAAACAATGTCTGGAGTCATTCTGCAAGCAATATCTGTATACATTTGTGAAGAATATTGACCTCCATTGCTTTTCTGTCCAGTTAACATGCATGCGTGCCCAATTCAACCGATCTCCCCTATGACGTGACGTGAGGGGTTGGTGCCCAGGTTGGACATAGCCAAGGCCAACCGAGGCCAACGATGCCGCTGACCGGTCGGAAGGCCGGTTGGATGGTGACGGTGTCCGCAGTCTCAACAATCAGGTGCTCTGGGTGAGCAGTTCGAGGGCTCTGCTGAACGGTCTGAGCTCGCCTAGTAGGCACGAGCCCTCAAAAAAGTCTGGGTTTTACTAAGAGTCTCCACCCCGGACGCCGAGCGAACTTGGATCTATATATCCTTGTTCATGGCTAACCGGGGAATAGATTAAAGTAAGGTTTCTTCCTGTGGTCAGCTTTCCTTTTATAGGACTGCTGCCATGTGAGGCTGGGGTTGAGGTGCGCCTATAGGGCGTATTCTTTGCCCCCGGCTCTAGATAAGCACGGCTTTTCGTAACCAGGTAGTGTCGTGAGACGGAACCGGGAATTGCCGTGGTTGCATAAGATCGCAACAAAAGAGATCAATACCACTCTCCAGGTCATAGGAAGTCCCTTAACAATCATCGAGGATGAAGTAAACAACCCTCGAAATAATGCTAAATCCACGATTGCATCGTTACCCAAACCCATTGGCAACTCTAATTCTGAAATTAGCAAGTCCAACTAACCTTTCGGCGGCATCAACTATTTACTTCACATCACCCCAAATCTAAAATGCAGAAAGTCGTTGAAATATGACACAATCAGCGATGAGTGGGAGGGGTGACATCATAGAATACTATTCAGTCATTTTATCCAGGTTTGTCCTGCTCTTATCTTTAACGTCAGTTTTCGCAAAGTACTTCATTACAGCCCAAATATTATATAAAAAAAAATCTTGCACGGCTCGGCACACGACGCTCTTATCAATTACGCAACGGGCACTAAATGGGTGACGTTCCTTAAGGTGGTTGATCTCGAAAAGGATAAACGATTACTTTTATTCCTAGCATATAACATTTAACTTAGAAATAAATTATTTTAATAAATTTTAATTCATTAATTACATTTTAGAAATAATTTATTTAATTTAATAAGAAATAATTTATTTAATTTAGAAATAAATTTACCTCTATCTGCCCCTCTCCTATGGCCCACGTTTTATTGACTGACGTCGCAAAAAAATAAAAACAGAACTGTTTCGAAACATTATTTTTTCCCAAAAATTTACACTCTTTGCTCTGATTGAGACAATTTTTTTAATCCTTGTAAATCATATTTCGAAATAAATGTGTAACCCCTTCGCGCATCAATTCCCTATCTCACACCTCCTTCATGTCTCGCAAGGTATCACGTTTCAAAGATGGATAGTAAAAGATTTACTTTTAAAATCTGACAACTATAAAGCGTAATGTTCTCTTATAATAAAATTTACAGGTTTAATTTTCAAATAAATAGCCCCTCCCATTTATGCGGGATAGTCTTTTTTTTTTTCAGTTTCTGCAGAATAGTCCTTCTAGTATAAATACAGCTTCCACCAGTCAGAATCCTCATTCAAGCTCAGTTGGAACAAGCACATTGAAAATGTTCTGAAAAAAGCAAACATGATTCGAATTCGATGCCAACTTGGCCCATTGATGGGGAGGAATTCTATCCTCTCCATTGATCATAATTTACTACTTTACCATACAGTTCTTAGACCTGTTATAACATATGCAGCCCCCATATGGGCTAACACGACAAAGGGAAATATTAAGCAACTCCAGATCTATCAAAATAAAATCTTGAGATAGGCGGTAAATGCACCATGGTTTGTGACCAACAGACATGGGGATTTAGGCATCCAACATATTTACACCCATATAAAGCAAATCTCTAAGAAATTCTTAGAAGTTGTGGGCAGGAATCCTCACGATTTCATTACTAACATTTTAAAGTATGATCATGATCCTATGAGCAGATTCAAGAGGGTAAGACCACTGGTTTTCGATCAGGAACATTTTTTGGTCTAGTACCCTGATCTACCATTTTTATGATTGTTTTTCTGCCCCTTGGGGCTCACCTTTTGGTTATTTTTTGCTATCTTTGCGACTCATGCCACTTATTAGATATCCTCAGATGGAGAAGGTTATGCGATCTTTTATCCTGGTACTTCGAAAATCATAATTATGCTACATGCTACGTAGAATCCTCATTCTATCGTCATACGTTGACAGTGATAGTTCTCTGCTGCCTCAATGTGATTCTTCAGTTGTTCGAAGTTCACACCTTCGTGTAATATAAATCAGCTATTTTGAAGTCACTGTTTTGTACTGTTTCTATGCGATATATGTCAGAAGATTTTCATGCTCCAGACGAATCTCGTTCGCCATAAAAGATATCACGATGGAAAAAGTCTCTTCAAGTGCTCTCAATGTGAATCTACATTCTCAAGGAAAGATTGACATCTGATGCCATGGCGGGGGTGGCTCAGTCGGTAGCGCGCCAGGCTTGTAATCTGTAGTTCCCAGGTTCGAGTCCCAGCTGGGTCAGCGTTGAGATTTATCTCCGCAAAACTCCCCGCCCTGTCCACGGTAAGTAGGGGACACCGATGGGCTTGGAAAGGCCACCGTCCGTCGAATGGGACGTTAAGCCGTGGCCCCGTGTGTGGGAGAGCCATATCCTGTGCACGTTAAAGAACACGCTGGATGGCCTTGACGGGAGGCTACCATCTGTCTCCCAACAGCTGTTCCAGTGGGTCCCCTCTCCCAACCTTCTCTGAGCCTTCTGGGTCCTTGTGACCTGGCTATTTAGCCCATGGTGTGCAAAAAAGTGCCGCTCAGAGGTAAAACAACCCAATCAAGATGCCATGTGTTATTCCACATCTCGAGGAAAACCTACAAATGTGAAGAATGTGCAATGGAGTTTGGAAGAAAAGACAGTCTTTTACGACATCAAAGAAAGCCACACAATAATAAGCGAAAACGTTCTGAAGATAAAAGGCAAAAACCGTACCCTGAAGACCCCTGCCAGTTTACAGAAGAAATGAAAAGGACCCTGTCAACACATAAGCTGATGGTGATTGAAGAAACATCTGTTGATCTCACCATTTTCCTTGAGTCCTCACGGAAGTCACTCCTAACTCTTCTGAAAGAAGAATTGGCCTCGAAATGTAGCATTAAATTGTACCTTGTCGTGCAAGTGCGCTTCAGGCGAAAAATTTCCCCTTCTACTTACGAATACTGCACCCCGTTTTCCCGAAGTAACTGTTTCACAAGTCTTCCTACATCACCCCTAAACAGAGAATTGGATTCAGCGTGCAAGAAGATCAAGGCTTCATTTGCAGAATTTGAAGGGCCATATAGTGGATGGATACTGGATGCTGTACTCCACGGTGAAATGAATATTGAGAAATATATCCCTCTTGCAGGGTCCATTTACTCCCTACTCCAAAAGAATTACTATTAAAGCGTGCTGTTGTTAATGTATGTAATTCAGACAAAAAATGTTTTGTCTGGTCTGTTTTTGCCTCTGTATCCCGCTACAGGAAACACCAAGTGCCCTAGCAACTACAGACATTTAGAAGAAAAATTAAACACATCTGATCTTTCTCTATAACAAATAACTCGAATACTAAAATTCGAAAAAATGAATAACATCTCCATCAATGTTTTGGGATACGAGAAAGAGGTGTTCCCACTCTACATCACACCATTCAGATTTAAATAGCACGCAAATCTCCTACTTTTATCAGATGGTGAAAAGCAGCATTATTGCTCCATTAAGAACATGAGAAGACTTCTCAGCCCTTTCACCAAACATAACGGTGTGCGTTTCTATTGTGATTACTGCCTTCACCGTTTCACGAATGAAACACTCTTGAAAGACCACATTCCCTATTGTCAAGAACAGGGATTCCAGAGAGTAGTTTCCAACTGAAGAGGAGAAATTGTTGAAATTCACAAATTTCAAGGTACAGCAACCCGTTTCTTACATGATTTACGCAGACTTTGAGTCATTCTTATTGAAAGTGGACACCTGTATTCCTGACCCTTCAAAATCTCACACCACTATCACAGCAAATCATGAACCATGTGGATTTGCATATCTTGCTGTTGGACGATGGCTGCAGCTGTAAACCTCCAGTAGTTTAGAGAGATCCTAATGTAGTAAAAGAATTTTTGGAATGTTTGCTTAAAGAAGGAAACGATATCAAAAATTTACTCACGGAGATCAAACCAATGCACCTTTCATATCACGAAGAGGAATTATTTTGTAATGCTACTAACTGTCATATTTATTTGCAAAGAGTTTCTGGGACTACATCGAGTGAGGGATCACGATCATTTAACAGGCAAATTCCGAGGAGCCACCCACAATGCATGTAATCTCAATCTTAAGTTCACTAATAAGATTCCAGTTATATTTCATAACCTTAAGGGATATGACAGCCATCTTATTACGTAAGGAATCGGAAGGATGAAAATTGCATTCCCAATAACAAGAAAAAATATATAACATTCTCCCGTGGGACTTTGAATTTTATAGACTCCTATTAATTTTTAAGTGCATCTCTTGAGAAGCTAGTCCATAACTTATCTCCAGGAGAATTCCATATTCTAAAGAAGCATATTGAATCTGGACGGCTACATCTGGTTTTAAGAAAAGGGGTTTATCTTAACATTATATTGACAGCAACCAAAAGTTTGAAGAAACGTTGTTACCTCCACGTGAAGCTTTTTACAATCAACTTACAAAAGAAGCGCTAGAGGAAGAAGACTACAACCATGCAATGGAAGTATGGAATCATCATCATCATCATCATCATCATCCTCAAGCAGCCATGGGCTACGGAGGTCCAACCAGACCGTGCAATTTAGTTCTCCAAGCAAGTCTATCCTGAGATACATCTACTGCATCTGGCCACTGCACACCAATTCTAACAAGGTCTTGTTTGACATTGTCTGCCCACCGCATCCTAGGTCTCCCCTTCTTTCTGAGGCCTTTAGGCACACTGTTCATAACCCAATTCGCCAATCTATAATTATTCATACGGGCAACATGGCCAAACCAGCGGAGTCTCTCTCTGCACAATATGCTGCTTAAAGGAGGTTGCAAACTCCTTTGCCTAACCTCATCATTAGTTACAAAGTTGAACCACCTAATGCCCAAGATACTGCGCAAGCATCTGGAATCAAAAGCATCTAGTTTCCTGTTATCTTGTTTACAAAGTGTCCAAGTTTCCTGTTATCTTGTTTACAAAGTGTCCAAGTTTCACTACCATAACTAACCCTAGAAAGAACCAAACTATTATACAGTCTAATTTTAGTCTTTAGGTGTATACGCCTATTTCTCCACACTCTCCATAGGTTCTTAAAAGTCCCGGCAGCAATCCCTATTCGTCTGTTAATCTCATGCCGCACATCACCATTATCTGTTACATAGCTCCCAAGATAATTAAACTGTGACACCTGCTCAAGACTGCAACTATTCAGATTAACTGAATCACAGCCTGCCTGACCAATTTTCATCACTTTAGTTTTCTCTCTGTTTATAACCAGACCTACTCTACTACCAGTCTCATCAACAGTTCGAATGAAAGAGTTCATCTCATCAACATCAGTTGCCAAAAGGCCTAAATCATCAGCATAATCTAAATCAGAAATTTTCGTATCTCCAGCCCATTTAAGGCCAAAATCTTTCCCTTGAAGTGAATTTCGCATAACATAATCAATAACCAAGCTAAAGAGAAAAGAAGACAAAATGCACCCTTGTCGAACACCAGAAGTAATGCTAAATCAATTGCTACAAGCCTTACCAACTCTCACACACGACTCAGTGTTATTATAGAGAGCTTTCATAATGTTAACTAACTTGTCTGGTATACCATATAATCTCACAATCAACCACAAATTATGACGATCAACAGAGTCGAAAGCCTTTTTGAAATCAACAAAGCTAGCAACCAAAGGTTTCTGAAACTCTAAACACTTCTCAAGAATCAGCCTAAGTGAAAATATCTGATCCACACATCCCCTACCACTTCTGAATCCACATTGCTAATCACGCAATTGACTGTCAACCAGATTCTTAATTCTATTAAGCACAATCATGGAAAGAACTTTACCTGGAACAGAGAGTAGGCTGATACCCCTATAGGTATCACAAGGACTGCGATCACCTTTTTTGAAAATAGGGATAATAATAGCTCTGGTAAAATCCTTAGGAACCATGCCTTTATCATAAAAGATATTCAGAATTTCAGTCATCCAAGTGGTAACCGAAACATTCCCAGCTCTAACCATTTCCGTAATAATTTCATCTACCCCTGGGGATTTATGAAGTTTAAGTTTAGAAACAGCCAAAATAACTTCAGATTGTGTTATAGGGCCAACATTAAAGCTACCAATGCATCTATCATCATTGCAAAAAATGGGAATAGAACTAACTACATTGTTTAGAACATCACTGAAATGCTCAGCCCACCTAGCCATGACAGAATCCTACCGTTCTATAACCTTACCTTCTTTATCCTTCAATCCTTGTATGCCTGTCCGTTTTCTACCACACAAAACATTAACTATCTGGTACAGCTCTCTGCTGTTGTGCTGTCTAACTGCTTCCTCGGCTTTGTCAGCCAAACCATCAAGCCAAATATTTTTATCAGCTGCTAACTGATCCTTTACAAGTTTATTAAGGTCTCTGTAATGCTTTCTATTAGGACTAGTAGGGTATTAATTAAGGGCATTCCTGCAGTTCTTTCTTTCCGAAATAAGCTCAAGTGCCTTATCACTCAGATAATTTTGCCTCTTCTGCTCCTTTTTTCCTAAAAGAGTACTGTTAGTGGCCAAAAAAGCCTGTTTAAAATGATCCCATTCTTCCTCAACTTCAGTAGTAAGCAAACCATGACTGTCATAATGACTAAGTAACCTATCATGGTAAGCTTTGGCTATAACTGGATCTTTCAGAGCTTCAGCATTAAAACTAAATTTTTTAATCCTAGCACAACACTTTTTAAGTTGCAACACACTTTTAACAAGGTAATGGTCAGATCCAATTTCAGCTCCCCTATATGCCCTGGTATTCCTAACAGAACTAGCCCATTTGCTGTTAATTAATATGTAATCAATCATATTCTTATGCAACCCATCAGGTGAAACCCATGTGTACTTATGTATGTCGCGGTGTTTGTAATAAGTGTTAGTTATTCTGAATCCATTGAGTTTACTTACCTGTAGGAGACGTTGCCCATTGCCATTGCAGCTACCAATACCAAAAGGGCCTATTACTCCTCCCCAAAGGGCAGAGTCAGTACCAACTTTGACATTGAAGTCACCAAGAACAAGGGTAATATCTCCTTTCTTGACAGAATTCAAAATATCCTGAAGTTGTTCATAAAACCTATCCTTCTCATCCTCATCGGCATCCTCAGTGGGGGCATAACAGCAGATAACATTCAAGTCTTTAACGCTTGTCTGAAATTTTGCTGTAAGAAACCTTTCATTAATGCACTCATATCCTAGAAGAGCATCGCTAGCGTGTCTGCTGAGAAGCAGACCCACGCCTTGGTGATGCTTATTGTCGTCCCTCCCTGAAAAGAGAAATTTAAGATTATTTTTTAGAATCTGACCTTTATCTGTCCATCTGGTCTCTTGCAAGCCGAGAATATCTACATTCAATATAAAGAACCTAGGTCAGTATCATGACTTGTACCTTAAGACCGACGTGATCCTCTTAGCTGACGTGTTTGAGAGTTCAAAAAACTATGTGTCAGATACTACGAAATTGATCCCTGCCATGTTTACACAGCTCCTGGACTAGTCTGGCAAGCATGTCTGAAGATGACAAATGTTAATCTAGAGCTGATAACTGACCCTACAATGTACCTTTTCCTGGAAAAAGGCATAAGAGGAGGAATTTCAGTGATGTGCAATCGTTTTAGCACAGGAAACAACAAGTGTTTAGATACCTATAATCCTCAGCTACCCTCTAAAACATTATGTACTATGATGCCAAAAATCTTTACGGATGGGCAATGTCACAATGTCTTCCTCAAAGCGATTTTCGATGGTTTAATAGAGAAGAAAAAGATCTAGATATTACTGCGGTTGCTGATGATTCCAATAAAGGATACATATTGGAAGTCGATTTAGACTACTCAGTTTCTCTCCACGACACGCATAATGATTATCCACTAGCCCCTGAGAAACTTCAGATTACCAACAGCATGCTATCGCCATATTGCCAAGAGCTTACTCAGAACTTTGGAATAAATGCCATCCAATCAGTCGAGAAATTAGTTCCCAATATTTATTCTAAGGAAAACATTATGTCCTACATTACCGTAATATCAAACAATATTTAGCTGTAGGTATGAAGCTGAAGAAAATTCCTCACATTTTTGAATTCAAACAAGCTTGCTGGCTAAAACCATATATAGAATTTAATACAGGGCAGCGAAAGAAAGCTAGAAACAATTTCGAAAAGGACCTCTTCAAACTGATTAATAATGCTGTGTTTGGAAAAACGATTTAAAACTTGAGAAATTGTGTGAAAATACGATTGACTCAGAGCCCAAAGAGAGTTTGCAAACTCGTAGCATTTCCTGCTTTTCATGCTTTTCGTGTTTTTGACAACAAACTCGCATATGTACAGTCAAAACAAACTAAATTGAAACTCAACAGATCTATTTATGCAAGATTCAGTATTCTAGATATCAGTAAAATACTGATCTAAATTATTATTCACTGACACAGATTCACTGTGCTACGAGCTTTAAACCGAGGATGTGTATGCCGATATGAAAGATGATATGGGCCATTTCGACACATCTGGGCACTGGGTAATATGAAAGATGAACTTTCAGGAGTGCCTGCAAACGAGTTTGTCTGATTTAAAGGAAAGATGAACTTTCAGAAGTGCCTGCAAACGAGTTTGTCTGATTTAAAGGAAAGATGTACTCTATTCTGAGTTTACAAGAGGAGAAAAAGACAGAAAAAGGAGTCTCCAAATACATTGTAAAAAGAACTCTTCATCACAAGGATTGCAGATTCTGCTTAATAAACAATGCCATTCCCAGGTTCGAGTCCTACTTGGGCCAGCGCTGAGATTTATCTTCGCAAAAACTCCGCGCCCTGCCCTCTGTAAGTATGGGACGGTCTCGGAAAGACCACCATCCGTCGGATGGGGCGTAAAGCATGTGCAGGAGCGCCATACCTTGTACATGTTAAAGAACACGTTGGATGGCCTTGACGGCCATCCGTCTGCTAACTGCTGTCCCGTCCTTCCCTCAACCTTCTCTGAACCCTCGGGTCCTTTGTGACTACAGGCCATTTAGCCCATTGTGTGCAAAACATGTGCTGTAAAAGCAAAGCTCACTAATAAATAAATATACTGATAATGGACAAAGATTCACAAAATATGTAATACAATGCAAGATTCTCGTGATTATACAAATGTTAAGACATACTGACGATATTGTAAACAAGGGTTGCATTTGACTCCTCTAAAATGAATAGAGAAATAATACCTTTGTTTTATGACCCTCCCCTTTCCTCAAAAAAAAAATTCCTGAGCTCTCGAGTACTCCACATTAGTGTAGGATAGTTCAATGTAGCCTCACAACATGTATACCTATTTTATCAAATTTAAAGGAAAACAAATGACATGATAATGAAGAACAATCGGTTTGCAACGTTGTCGTGTTCACGACAGTGGCACTTTAGAAAAATCAGGAATAGCAGATTATATAGCTGCATGATCAAACAAAAGGTCGTTTTGGTTTCTGGAAACCTAAGTCAACAAGACCGCAAGCCTCTCTGTGATGTGCTGAATGTAACAGATTGTCTAAACCTATTCCCTGGCTACTGTATTGGTCGTGACAACCGCTTAAGTATCCCCTCCGTTATCTGACCTAACACCCACTCGATTTCCTTCTGTGAGGTTTCATAAAAGAAAGATACAGTTTATCACCCATCATTTCCACATTCCAAAACGAACTGAAGGATAGGATTACGATCACTCACGTTCAATTTCATTGGACTTCACATCCGGGGCCCATACTGAGCATCCGTAAAAGATGTATTTTAATTCATTATTGACTCCATTGTTTTCATTAAACAAAAAGTTATTATTGTTTTTAAATTGTAAAGCTACTAATTAGCCTGTATTTTAGTACTGTTGCAGTTATTGGGGAGAGAGTTAGTCAGTGGTAGCGCGCGAAGATCGTAAGTGCAGCTCACAGGTTCGAGAACCTACTCTGAGATATATCTTCGCTAACCCCCATCCTGACCTTAGTGAGAATGGGGACACCGATGGACTTGGAAAGACCGCCGTCTGTCAGATGGAACGTTAAATCGTTGCCCATTGTTCGGGAACGCCATACCCTGTGCACGTTAAAGAGCACGGTGGATAGCTTTAGTAAAATTCAAATTCAAATTTATTATAACATAGAGAAATACAAGAGGACAATAAACACACAATGCACAACACTTTGTCAATGCGGACTTACAAATCGATGCGGACTTTACAAAAAACAGAGAAATAAAAGCACAAAACTAAGTAAAACCATCAATAAGTATATGTGAACAACCAAGGAGCTTTCGAGCTCTTCCAGGTTATAAAAAACAATTCATTAATTTTTTGTTAAAGAAAATAAAATAAATAAAAAATAAAAAATATAAAAAATATTAACTATCACGAGTAGTGTGGGTATGCAGCTTTACCAAATATCAGTTCCTATATAAATGCAATCAAAATATTATTTAATTACAGTAAACATACATTCAATGTTGTCTAACTGACAAATATGCACGCAAACATTTCTAAGGGCTTCCATCTGTCTCCTACCGACTTGTTAGGGACTCCTCTTCCCCGACTTTCTCCGAGCCCTTGTACTCTGACAATTTAGCCCATTTTGTGCACAAAAACTCTGCTCAAAATTAAATCACTGGACTGCAAATGCTGCATTACATTTTAACAGTTTTTGGACAGCCAAAAGTGTTAAAAGTGAAACAGTTATAACACATGAAAAAATCGAACTAAATACTTCACTTCTGTTATTTATCCACGATTTCTTGACTTACTGTGTCGTTTTTCCCCGTACTCGAGACAGAGACCTTTTCAACGAGTGAATTTGTGAAAAATTTTATGGAGATGACAAAAATATGCAGTGCTATCGTTTTGGCTTGTTCTGAAGCAGCAGAGGACTATTTCAAATTCCGAGGTGTGACAGAGATGTTTGCGACGATAGTTCCTGTTTCCCTCATTGAAAAGTTAACCATCCGAGGAGGAGCAAAGAGATCTAGGTATAAATAAATAAAAATAAAATAAATACCCCCTCAAGCAGCTGCTTGCCACAGAGGTCTGACAGGAGCCCGTCAGTTTATATGCCAAAGTAGAAAATCCGAGAGGATTTTCTACTACCTCAGCAGAAAACAACACGAACACCCATGCCTTACCCGGGGCTCGAACCCAGGTCCCTTAGGTATATATTACAAAAATGGAAGCTAGTTACCATATGCGATATAAGGAATGCTTCTCATGAATTAAAATTTGGTAAACAATTTCAGATGTTCCTTTTCTAACCGAAAGTAGATTACTGTGCACAAAATATAGGACACAAAGACTATCTCCCGACTAGTCGCTAAACAAGAACAGCAGGGTTCCCAACCGTACTAAAAAGGTATCGCTGAGCCTCCAAGTATTCCCAACACCTATGCAACAACCAGTACCATAACTAGCCATTCTTGTGCCCTGTACAAGATTTCCATTTTACGTCCCAACAATTTCACGAAAATAAGACAACAAATCAAATATCAAATTACCATTTTATTAATATTGTACAAAAATATATAAAATGGACATATAATTAAAAAATAAATACTAGTTTTATTTAAATATTATTTCTCAAAAATATTGTTTATTATTCTAATTGAATTTTGTGCCTTGTGAGTTTGTACCTGTTGCACACGCCTAGTTTCGACACTGGCAACAACAAAGGAAAACGGTTGATTTAAAAAAAACTAAATGCAAAGCGGTCTTTTGGGAATCAATTGCAAGGATATGAGAACTAATGCGCAATTATTAGTGAAAAGTGAAAAATAATAATTTACAACGAAATTGTGCTACAGCTCATCAGCTGATATGACCGCTAGTAGTGCTTTCAACACGCATTTCAATGATGACTATTGTCATACCTCTACGCTTTAACTACAGGTCCACCATGTTATTTACAGTCTCCATCTGGTGACATTTTCGAAATGGTCTACCACATTTGCCACATTGCTTTCATTCTTTGCTCTGTCAGCTGACTTGTGTCGCTGAAGAAACCGTTGAGTCATGCATTTGGTTTTCAGAGAATTCCATGATATGCATCTCCATGCCTCCAGTCACATCTGCATACGCAGCCAAAGCTCGCCATATGCACGGCAAGACACCCCACCAATCAAGAGATCAAGATCAACGATGGTCAAGATATCATCCGACATGTCCCGTTGAACACGCACTCCCACCACTAAGAAGGCTGTAATAGCTTAGGTGCAGGCAGCAATCTTTGTTCTTCCTTCACATTGTTTCTAACTTCGTCGTGAAAAGGTGGTGTGCGAAACTCCTCTCGCAAGTAGGTTGAGTTTTTGGCAAGGCAGTTGTGGTCAATTAGCAAAAATGCAATAATAAGAGCAAATTGCAGAAGACGTCTAATTACTCTCCGTCTCAACCCTCAGATAGAGAAAAAAGGCGGGGCGGGGAGTTTTATTACACACTGAAAAATACATTTACAAAGACTCAAATGTTGGGTCATTAATAGATTCAATATCCCACTGGAGTTAATACTCGCTGTGTGATAATAACACGAATATTTTAATAGATAAAGTGTCTACATTCAGGAATAAAAATTTACGTTATAAGTAGAGTCGTATTAAGTTTTAAACATTAATAATTATCTGAGAAAAACATAGAAGCATTTTAATAGTCTTACACTTTGAAATCATAAATGATCCAACTTCTTAAAGCAACAGAATACTGCAACATGTTAAGATGTTTAACCAAGTAAACATATTGTTTAGTAAAAATATTTTGCTTAACCGGTACTTCAGTTAATAACATGTTTTAGGATAATCTCGTATGGACAGAAGATTTTCTAATTCTTCCAATATCCCAATTTTTATTTAAATGTGTCAAATAATTTAATGCATATAATTTGAGTAATAATGAAACACCAAGATATCTAACTCTCACTAACACTTTTCCTTCTTTTTTGGTTCAAAATACACCTTAAAACATTAATTTGAACAATTTCAATAATCTTTAAATATTTGTTAAGTGTACCTCCCCAAGATAATAGTCCATATGATAAATATGATAAAATCCATGAGTTATAAATTATTTTAAGCAAAGAAATATCAACAAAATTTCTGATATATTTTTGGGATAATGGCATTAATTCTTTTACAGAGACTTTGTATATGATCTTTCCATGTCATTCTCCTGTCCAACATGATTCTTTGGTATTTATAGCATTCAAACACCCTCAAGGGCCTCACAGTTACACATAGTAAGATTACAATCTCTTTCATGATATATTAATTTTCCTATAAAATAGTAGTCTTCATTACCTCTTAGTCTAATAGACATACAGTGTGTCCCTGAATTCACAGCCTAAACGTGAGGGGATGGTAGTACACACCGAGCCCACCAATATTCGTCATAGAATATGCGGTCGCAAACGCAGTGAGGAGTCGGAAATGAAGGTCAGACACAAGGCTTTCCAGAGTGACATTTATTGGAGATCATTACAACAAATGCTTAAACGTCCGCCCACAAACGTCGATACAGGCGGCACAATGGCGGAGTAGTGACCAGCGTACCTGCTCGTAAACACTGGCTTGTCGCGAACATAGGCAGCTGCGACAGACAGTCGGGCTACCAGATCCTCCATGGACTGCACGTGCATCTCGTACACGACACTCTTCAAATGTCCTTACAGAAAGAAATCGATACAAGAGAGATCGGGCGATCTGGAGGGCTACGGGATGGGACCACCACGCCGAATCCATCGGTTCCCAAATGTGGTATTAAGATGCTGACGCACGTTCATGCTGAAATGGGGGGGTGCCCCATCGTGTTGGAACCAAATACGGGCGCGGATTGCGGCTGGAACATCCTGAAGCAATTCCGGCAAAACCTGTTGCAGAAAAATACGGTACGTTCGCCCATCGAGGCGGTCTAGCAGTAGGTAGGGTCCAATTAAGTAGTCATGCACGATCCCCGCCCAGACATTGGCGGCAAACCACTGCTGGTTCGAATTTGGACGTGCACCATGGGGGTTCTGGGCCGCCCACAAATGCGCATTATGGACATTCACTACGCCTTCACGTGAGAATGTTGATTCATCCTTAAAGATCACATGTGCGGGGAAATTGGGATTGCGGCACTTTGCTGCAGGAACCACTGGGCGAAATCCATGCACAGGGGATAATCAACAGCTGTCAATGCCTGCACTCGCTGCAAGTGATAGGGGTGTAGCCCTTCTTCATGCAGTACTCGCCAGACACTGTTCCGATGCACATCCAGGCTCCTGGCGGCGGATTGCGTGCTTGTACCTGGGTTATCTGTTACCATACACAAGATGTCCTCGCTCATAACTGGCGTTCTGACCGTCCGTGCTCGTCCGGCATCATGTCGACTGACGTGGAAGGTTCCTGCCTCAGAGAGCTGGTAGAGTCTTTGCGCCTCTCTACCATTGCCCTTGGCAATGCCGTACATCAGGTGAATATCGGCTTTCTCTGCGTTCGTAAACTGCTCCATCTCGTGTCCGGTCGATGCTGAGAATGCTGGGGTTTGGCCGATCCAGCGCTTTTAAGCCGTGCTGGGGTTTAGCCGATCCAGCGCTTTTAAGCCGTGCTGCCTCATCTACGCCCCTTACCGGCACCGGGCTGCGTTTGCGGCCGCATATTCTATGACGGATATTGGTGGGTTCGGTGTGTGCTACCATCCCCTCACGTTTGGGCCATGAATTCAGGGACACCCTGTATATTTCTTTTGACATTTACTATTAATTTACTTTGAACAAACCAATTTCTAACAATCCCTAAACCATTTTTGACTTTGTCTATTAGTGATTTGTATTCACCTGTATAAACAATTGCTGTATCATCAGCAAATGCAATAATTTTTCCGTTCAGTTGAAATTACAAAGATCGTTCATGTAAATTAAAAATAAAATTGGGCCTAAAACTTAACTTTGAGGCACTCCATAATTTAATTCTCTTTTATCATTTACCCATTTATCTATTTTAACTCTTTGTATTCCAAATAACTTTCAAAACCATTTCTTAATCGTTCCCCTAAAACCAGCAGTTTCAATTTTGTCTAAGCGTTTTTTATGAGACACGGTATCGAAAGCCTTTTTTATATCTAAGAATAAAATGATTGTTTTTAGATTTTCATTTAAGTTACAATAAATCCGAAAAGTTAAATCCAGAATTGCATCTTCGGTACCATGTCCCTTCCTAAAACGATATTGATTATTAGAAAAATAATTATTTTTCTCCAAAAAGGGAACAATGTTTCAAATACCTTTTCATATATTTTTGAAAACACAGACAGAAGCGATATTGGACGATAATTTTCTAGTTGAGTAAAATTTTCTCCTTTGTAAACTGGCATATCCTGAGCAACCTTCGAAATACCCTGCTGAAATGTATTGTTGATTAAGTAACATAAAATTTCTTTTATTTCATCCTAAATATCCTTAATTATATTTACTGATATTCCATCTAAACCCGGAGCCTTTCCATTTTTAAGGCCTTTTACATCTTCTGTTATCTGTTTTTCTGTGATATAGTCCTGAAAAAAGGAAGAACTGTTGGAATAATTTATTTATAATCTTCATTGTCTGGTATATTACCAACTAAAGCACCTGGAATATCAGCATAATAATTATTAAACTTATTTGCTAGCTCCATACCTCCAACATATGGATTATTCCCTTCAATTATTTCCTTTGGCAACCCATTTTTTTTCTTTTATGTGTCCCACACATTTCGTGAATCGTATCCCAATTCTTTTTAACGTGTGATTAATTATTAGAAAATTTCATTTTATAATAATTTATTTTCGCGTTATTCAAGTTCGTCAAAATGTTTTTATATTTCTTATACTCCTTAATATCTTGATCTGTCATAAGTCCAGCCTTTACAATATTTACCCATGCTTTTTCTATTTGAGATAGACTCTAATAAACCGTTTCTAATCTATGGTTTCAATTTTTTATCTTTGTTCTAAAATATTATTTTATCTTTTAATTCCTCGGCTAATTTCTGCAAAATAGAAACAAAAAAAACTAACCCTTTATCCGCATTCAAATTTCTTGCTTGTTCCCAATTTATATCTTTTAACTTACTCTTTAATTTATTTATATTTAATTTATATTCTTCACTGAACCAGTGTTTTGCAATTCTTTCTGGTTTACAGTTTAACATAACTGTGATACCAATAAAGTAGTGATCTGTTAATAATAACTTAATAATATATGTATGGCAGTTACATAACTCAAAATTTCTTTAAAATACATGGTCTAGACAGGTTCCTGACTGCGGCCTAGTTACCTCTTCGTGACTGCAAAGAAAAACAAACTTACCAAACTTAAGTAATCAGTAACTGATTCCGTTTTATTTAGCAAATCCGAATTTATGTCATGTAATAAAATTACATATCTGTCATCTGTTTCATCTAGTTTAATTTTTAATTCTTCAACAAGCAATTTTAATTTTAAACTCATGTAGTCTGTAAAGCGCCAAAATGGTAAACGTGTGATCATTTAATTATAAATTTAACTGGATCAAATCTGCCGATAAGAGAGGTTAAAGAAGCAAACCAGTGTCCGAGCGACTCTCAAGTAAGCAAGCTTACTTTTACCTCTCTCCTTTTTCCGTCTCCTCCCATAAAAGCCTCGTTGATCATGAAAGTGCCAAGTGCTGTACGTTTTGTTGAGTCAACCAATCTGTAGGTCTCTCTGTGACTTTCCTTGATAGCGGCCGAGTCAGGCCGAAATGAGCCTTAGTGGCTAGAATTTTATGAAAGGATGTAACGATTTAATATGTGGTTTTCCCTGAGAAAAGCTAAACAAAGTGTCTGTCCACTCTTTACGTGCAGTGAATTTTGTCTCCTTCGCTGTGGGTCAAGTAAAGCAGGTTAGGCGAGAAGCCTCTGGAAGAGGGTTACTAAGTCATTTTGCTTCTAACGGTCAGAATAGCAAATTTCTAATCAAACACAACACAGTCCCCTAAGATGTATTACCCCCCCCCCCACACACACACACACCCTTGTTTCTCACTCTAGACTTTACACAGAGTTGGGGGTGCAGAAAACTGAAAACTTTGAAATTTTGGGACGAAATATTAGGTAGATGTTCCTAATAACTTAGCCAGACAATGTGTCTATATACAATACCTATTTGTATACACACTTGAAGCTAACAAAAATGAACTTTTATAAGTATTCAATGATGTGGATCCTTTAAAGATTCTTCGACTTATGGAAATTTCATTATCAAAGCGGGGCACTGGGCGCCATGTTGTTGCGCTGAACCTTGCATGCTAGCAGGTGTGTAAAATGAGAAATTATCTTCAGTAGTTCAGAAGAAAATGGAATTGCACCACTCAGATGTAGTTGGAATCAGGTGAAAATCACAGACATGACAGATTGGCAGATGAGTAAAACATGATTACTATGAAACAGCAGTGGCATACAGAACAAAAGCACAAATTCATTTCACATACAGATGGATTACATGGCTCAGTCAATACCTTGTAAATCCCCATTATTCACGACATATGCTGCTACATGTTGCAACTGGTTTCTCAAGGTAGCAACAGTCTGTGCCAGTTGCAGATGAGTCCGCAGATGATGCCCTACCAAGTCTCAAACGTGATTGATTGGCAAGAAATCTGGTAACCTGGTTGGCAATGGAAGAGTATCAACAAATCGCAGACATTCATGGGTGATGTTAGCCGTATGGCGTTATTTTGATAAAACAGGATGCCAGGCATATCCACGATGACGGGGATGCTAATGGGTTCCAGGTCGTCATTGACGCAGTATTATATAGTTAAAGTGCCTGGAAGATACACTAAAGAAGATTGTCTATCGTGACTTAGCACACCCCAGACCGTAACGCTTGCTATTCAGGTGGTGTGTTGTTCGATGGTGGCAAATGGATTGGAGCATTAAATATGTCATCTCCACACATGCATATGGCAATCAGTGGTTCTTAGACAAAACCAGAATTTATCGCTAAAGATGACATAATGCTATTCTACATCCCAAGTTGTTCGAGATTGGCACCACTCCAGGTGCTGTTGACGATGGCTGGTGGTCAGTGGAAGGGATGCAATGATCGATGTGCATGCAACCCTGCCTCTGAAAATCGTTGGGAAAGGGTTCGTTATATTATGGAGTGATGCAAAATTGGCATAACTAGCGTCGCTATTGATGCAGTGGACGCCTGTCGGAAAATCAGTCGGTCCTTCCATGGTGTTGTTTTCTGGTAAGCACTAGATCCCTCTTATGTGTTTATGGTTGCCAGCATCGAATGGCTGTCGCATGGTTGCGGCTGACATGTTATGCTGTGTGCTGGCTTGACCACTCTGCCTCATGGAATCCAATGATTTATCCTCTCTCTGACTCCATAAGCTGGCGATATGGCAGACTTACTTGTTGTCCTGTTATCACTATATACATATCTGTTATCACTATGTATATCACTATATGTTGCTACTACAAAGGTTTGTTCAGTGGCAATGCTCTTTTATTTCAACTGAGTTCCATTGTCCACAAACTCGTGGAGCTGTTAGTCGAGGTGGTGGCATGTCTGGCCCTATTACACCTACCCTTTGTGTCTGAAAATAGAATCATTTTCATATCCTGCGGCGCTGCACTCGCCTGTTGATCTGCATAAAAAACGGATCACTTTTTCTGTGTGGTGCAGTTTCACTGTCCATAATGTATAATTTATATATTTACTGTATTATTAATAAAGTTATTCAAGGAAGGGTCATGCCCCCCCCCCCTCACTCGCTCTATAAATCCTTACATTTATTACAATATTTACGTTTATTAAAAAAATATTAACGTGGTGAAACTTGTCCAATTTACTAGTCAAATAATCAAAGAACTCATTAGCACTTTAAAAAAAAAGAGTTCAAATTATTTAAAAATCCCTTGAAAATCGGGATATTATTTTGTTCAAAGAACATAATTTGCCTTACTTGGGGTATTTATCACTATTCAAGATGAAGGCATGCCCTCTGTACACATACACTCGGGTGCCGTAGAACAGCCACTTGCTGCGATTTGCGTATTCTTTTGGGATTAGGTATCGTCTGCAATAAATAATAACATTAAGCGAATATTGTTCCAAAGATTCCAATTTGTTTGCAAATGAGAAACATAACATCACGAGAAAAACACACAAGAACAACGTACTTGAATAGAGTGATGACTAAAAGTATAAGCTTATGTATTATTCATAAATTTTGGCTACCGTCATACATGGTTAAATATGGTATATATTAACCCTGGAATGCAATCCAGAAGTACTGTAGTACCCCATGATGTAAATTTATTCTGTAACCTGTCGTCCTAGTAGTCTCTGATTGGGTATGCAAACAACCCAACAGTATGTGATAAACCTTCAAAGAGTGTAGTAGCCTGCTTCATCGTTGTCGTAATCAGTGTTTGGGGTACACCAATTCCCCTGTGTTGCATTGGTGAAAGTTTTGAGACGTGTTGCATTCTCTGGTTAAGGCTAAAATTAACAATTAGGTAATTTCACACACAATTTTTATACACCCATCCCTCAATTTACATATATGGTTTCAGTTCGAAAAAGTGGTAAAAAATGCAACTAGTCTTGCTTTAAACGGTGATAGCATCTGTTTTACATGTTCCGGATTTAAATTTTATATACACCAAAGAGCCAAAACATTATGACCACCTTCCTAATATGATATTGGTCCTCCAAGTGCCGACAAAACAGTTCTTACCCGGCGAGGCATGGATAGTACAAGATTTCTAAAGGTGTCTTGTGGTATCTGGTACCAACACTTGTGAGTTACGTGGTTGAGCTGCCGCAGATCGGATATACTGTTCCAACACAAACCACAGATGCTCGATTGGATTGATGTCTGGAGTATTTGGAGGCTAGGGCAATACCTGGAAGTCTTCCTCATATTCTGCGAACTATTCTCGAACAATCCAGGCAGTGTGGCATGGCGCATTATCCTGCTGAAAGAAGGCACTACTAGAGGAATATACCGTTGCCATGAAAGGATGTACCTGGTCTGCAATGATGTTTAGTTAGATGGTAGACGTTATAGTTTCCTGCACATGAATGACTGAACCCAGGGTTTCCCAGCAGAACGTTGCCCAAAGTATTACACTTCCTCCACCTGCTTGTTTTTGTCCTACAGTGCATCCTGGTGCCAACACTTCCCCATGTAAACGATGCACACATACCTGACCATCCACATGGTGCAACAGAAACGAGATTCATCGGACCAGACGACCTTCTTCCAATTATTCAAGGCCCAGTATTGATGCTCGTGTGCCCATTGTAGGCGCTTTCGACGGTGAATCGAGGTTAGCATGGGCACTCGTAGCTGCCTGCGGCTATGCAGCCCCATTTTCGGCAGGGTTTGATGGATTGTACTTTGTGACTTTTTGAAAGGTACTAACCACGGCTGACCGTGAGCACCCCCACAAGCCTTGCCATCTCGGAAATGCTCTGGCCCAGTCGTCTGGCCATTACAATTTGGCCTATCCAACTTACTTGCGTGCTGCCTTTCCCATCTGAAGAACAAGAATAACACTGATTAAAAGAGCTCAGTATGAGGTGTTATTTATACCGCCGTCGTTTAGCTGCAATTACTTCGATTTGCATAAAGATGAGCTGGTCATAATCTTTTGGCTCTTCGATGTATATAGGTGTAATACATGTTATGAAATAGAGTGGCATAGCGTCAAGGTAGACTATTAGGCTCTCTTCCCAAAGTAAAATCAATTAAATTGTTTTAACTAATATATTCTTTTGAATAAAGAGATAACAGTGAACTCCTATATTAAAAATTGTCATTGTAATGCAATCTGTCTCGCGATATCGTAATACAATAAAACTTCTTTTGGATTGGCAGCGAGGTCTTACTTTGATCACTTTTCTAAACTGAATTTTTCAGGCTAGTAAAAACCGTGTTTTATTTCACTTTTAGCCACAAGATAACTTTGTAGACTTATATAGGCTAAATACAACTATTAAATCAATAAGGGCTACGCTATTATGAACATATTACCTATCAGTCAACTACATAAATATAAATGAATACTTGGGTATTATTTTGATAATACTTTTAAATTCAAAATTAATCATAATAAAAATACAAGATATAAATCTAAAGGTACATACAATTTACCACATTATAGGAACAATTATGGAAAAATTGTAGAAATCATGAAATTCCCTCAGTGTTCAACAGCATCCCTGAGGAGTTATTAAATTTTAAAAATATTAGAGACAATGTAAAGTGTTCAGGACATGCCTTCTGGAAAATATTTAAAAACTGTTTACTCTGTGGTATCTTTTAAATGTAATAAATGAGTCTATTTTATAAAATTATAACTGTTTATTCATACTGTATTTTAATTCTGCGGACAAGTTACTACATTTCGTGGGTCTTAATTTTGTACTGGAAAAGTTATGGAAACAAATAAAGGCAATTAGTATGGATCATCATCATCATTCGTATACATTATTTCATAAATTATTATATAAATACTAATTTTTCAAGTAGTTTCTAATTTTACATTCAGTTCCTAAATATCCTTCTATCAAATTTCGTCTTCAAATTCGATAGTGCTCGTCTACATTAACGATGAGTATTTTTCGTGACTGAAAGCAACGTATGAAAAATTAAGCTTTTCTGAATTAGTGCCATAAAACACAAAATAATATTACAATAATGTTGATTATTATTGCTGAAATGTAATTTGAAGTAAATTGTACAAATAAAACTCTCAATGTACGTTTCACTAATAACAAGATTTCTTTGGAACCAATCTCCCTTTCTTCCATAGTTGTTAGTCCCCAATTACAGTTTACATGGCATTTTTCTTATCAACAGTGTAAATCGAGGGAGTGTGTGTATATTGTTAAAATTCAGCATTAATAAAATAATGAGTGATATTCTATTATGAACGTTACATATCTGTGGTAAATATAAATGATCCACCATTATCATCATCATCATCCTCAAGCAGCCATGGGCTACGGAGGTCCAACCAGATCCTCCAGTTTAGTTCTCCAAGCATATCTGTCCTGAGCTACATCTACTGCATCTGACCATTGCACACCAATTCTAACAAGGTCCTGTTTGACATTGTCTGCCCACCGCATCCCAGGTCTCCCCCTCTTTCTGAGGCCTTTAGGCACACTGTTCATAACCCTATTCGCTAATTTATAATTATCCATACAGACAACATGGCCAAACCAACGGAGTCTCTTTCTGTAGAATATACTGCTCAAAGGAGGTTGCCCGACTCCTTTGCCTAACTTCATCATTATTTACAAAGTTGAACCACCAAATGCCCAAGATAATGCGTAAGAATCTAGAATTAAAAGCATTAAGTTTCCTGTTATCCTGCTTACAAAGGGTTCAAGGTTCACTACCAAAATTAACTCTAGAAATAACCAAACTATTATACAGTCTAATTTTAGTCTTTAGGTGTATACGCCTATTTCTCCACACTCTCCATAGATTTTTCAAAGTCCTGGCAGCAATCCCTATTTGTCTGTTAATCTTATGCGCATGTCACCAGTATCTGTTACATAGCTCCCAAGATAATTAAACTGGGACAGCTGCCCAAAACTGCCACCTTTCAAATTAACTAAACCACAGCCTGCTTGACCAATTTTCATCACTTTAGTTTTCTCTCTGTTTATAATGAAACCTTCTCTACTACCAGTCTCATCAACAGCTCGAATGAAAGAGTTCATATCATCAGCATCATTTGCCAAAAGGGCTAAATCATCAGAATAATCTAAATCAGAAATTTTCGTATCTCTAGACCATTTAAGGCCAAAATCTTTCCCTTGCAGTGACTTTTGCATAACATAAACAATAACCAAACTAAAGAGAATAGGAGACAAAATGCCCCTTGTCGAACACAAGAAGCAATGCTAAATCAATTGCAACAAGCTTTACAAACTCTCACACACGATTCAGTGTTATTATAGAGAGCTTTCATTATGTTAGCTAACGATCTCATAATCAACCACAAATTATGACGATTAACAAAGTCGGAAGCTTTTTTAAAATCAACAAAGCTTGTAACTACAGGTTTCTGAAACTCTAAACATTTCTCAAGAATCTGCCTGAGTGAAAATATCTGATCTACACATCCCCTACTAACTTCTGAATCCACATTGCTCATCATACAATTGCTGTCAACCAGATTCTTATTTCTATTAAGCAAAATATCTGATCTACACATCCCTACTAACTTCTGAATCCACATTGCTCATCGTACAATTGCTGTCAACCAGATTCTTAATTCTATTAAGCAAAATATCTGATCTACACATCCCCTACCACTTCTGAATTCACATTGCTCATCACGCAATTGACTGTCAACCAGATTCTTAATTCTATTAAGCACAATCATTAAAAGAACTTTACCTGGAACAGAGAGTAGGCTGATACCCCTATAGTTATCACAAGAACTGCGATCACTTTTCTTTAAAAATAGGGATAATAATTGCTCTGGTAAAATCTTTAGGAACCATGCCTTAATAATAAAAAGTATTCAAAATTTCACTCATCAAAGTGGTAACCGAAACATTCCCAGTTCTAAGCATTTCCGTAGTAATTTCATCTACCCCTGGAGATGTATGTAGTTTAAGTTTAGAAATAGCCAAAATGACTTCAGATTGTGTTATAGAGCCAACATTAAAGCCAGTAATGCATCTATCATCATTCCAAACAATGTGATTAGAACTAACCATATACTTGGAATTGTTAGAACTTCACTGAAATGCTCAGCCCACCTAGCCATGACAGAATCCTCACCTTCTATAACCTTACCTTATTTATCCTTCAATCCCCGTATACCTTTCCGTTTTCTACCACAGAAAACATTAATATCTGGTACAGCTCTCTGCTGCTGTGCTGTCTAACTGCTTATTCGGCTTTGTCAGCCAAGCCATCAAGCCAAAGGTTATTATCAGCAGCTAACTGATCATTTATACGTTTATTAAGCTCTCTGTAACGCTTTCTATTAGGATTAGCAAGGTATTGATTAAGTACATTCCCGCAGTTCTTTCTTTCTGAAATAAGTTCAAGTGCCGTATCACTCAAATAATTCTGTTTCCTCTACTCCTTTTTTCCTAAAAGAGTACTGTTAGTTTCCAAAAAAGTCTGTTTAAAACGGTCCCATTCTTCCTGAACTTCAGTAGCAAGCACACCATGACTGTCATAATGACTAAGTAAACTATCATGGTAAATTTTAGCTATAACTGGGTACCACATTTAATAATAATATCTTTAGTTTATTCCGCACGTCAATAGAATATGCATGGAAATAATCGAGAAGTGATATGCCTAAAAATATCGATTACATCAGAAAAGAGAAATAAAAATAGCATTATGTATTAATGATCAATACAAAAACGGAGAGCATAGTAAGCTGACGCTTATTTTTAGTTAATGCTCCCTATTTCCTTTAAAGTACAATAAGGGTAAGAATGCATATAGCAGCAAAAGCTGAAATGGTTATGAGATATATTTATTACACTCATACATGAAAAAGGGTTCCATTGCTTTGCAAGAAGAAACGTTCTACATTTGTTTTTATTTTGCATTTTTAACATCTGGAAGTTCAGACCAAATTTTTACTTCATTATTTTTGACAGATTTCTGCCCAGTTGATAATCATTACATAGGTATACTCAGATTCTGTCTATGATGTGTTTCATAATTATGAATAACTGACACTCTGGAAATAGTCTTTAAATCTATCCAAAGTAATCAATCCTATTGTAATCGAATACACAAAATTTCCTGATATCAATTTGTAATTATTATAGACATTCAGAATTTTAACCTCAGAATCATAATATTTTTTTACGAACAAATATCTAACAATTCTTTTCTGAAGACGTTATATAGCATTCAGATTATAATTATAAGTATTACACCAGACTAAAATCTGGTATATAAGAGTAAATGAAGTTGATTGAATTGGCAACGGTAGTAGAAGGATGTGGTTCTGTTGGCCCTGATTTTATATTGATTAAGAGTATGATAATTTGTCGTTCTGTGAGTTTAAACCAATATATTAATTGTTTTAAAGATTTATTTAATTCCTTAGATAACTTTCTTGCCCATCTCGAGAACCGTCTTATTAAATTTTTTCAATTTGAGCTGATTATTTAGTTAAGCCTAACTTCGATCAGCCGTGACGATGGGTTAGCTCGGCCTGCCCCATGAAGTGCCGTTCGACTCACACTGACCTCTCTACTCGCGTATGCACAAGAAATTCCGAATGTACGAGAGACAGCTTCAAGGACTAGGACGCTCTCTCTGTAAGATCAAAGATCATAGTTGAGAAGACGGAGAAACGGGCAGTTGGCCATACCTCCTTTATCCCAGTTAATCTAAAATAGAGTGAGTAAAATTTTGAATAAACTGATAAGCCGAAGCCTAAAGGGCTAATCTCTCTGTAAACTGCGGCTTTCCAATCTTTATATTTGTCATCAATTGAAGGTCTGTGTGATGTCTGTAGTAATTAAGCTCTAAAGACTTCTGACAAAAAAGCTGATTTCATCACATGCAAAGGCGCCTGTAGACAGGGCCGCGCCTAGGAATTTGGCTGCCCGCGTGCAAAAATAATTCGGCCGCCCTACTTATGAATTATTTTAATAGGGGGGATATCAGTAGGGGGAGAGGTAAAGTTCCCCCACTGGAAAAATTGATCGAAATATTAATTTATGTTAGATAATAGCAGGTGTACCAAAATAATAATATATATATTTTTCTCTTTATAAAAATGTAATTTTTCTTCGGGGGGGGGGGGGGTAACGTTTTCTTTTGTTGTCAGATATATTTTATTTATTTTAATTTATTATTATGAAAAAAGCATTTTTAAGTCTATTTATTTTCAATAGTAATTTCAATTTTTACGTTTTGTTTTCGGGCATCTTAAGTTGCATGATGTATGCAGAGCTAGACTTTGACCATCTGAAGTTCTCATGTAAAGCAATGTATGGATAAACCCTTAGCCTTAGTGAAATGAAAAAAAAGAAATATATCTTATTTTTTACGACAAACCGTTTAGCTACTATCCGTAACTTTTTAACAATGGGAGATAATGAGAGCATTCAAAACAACCATTATGGAGCTCAAAAGGTTACGCCAGACTAAAAGATACTTTATCATTTATGATGAAGCATACTGTTTGGGGAAAAACGTTTCCAAATAGAAACGTTTCCAAAAAATCAACGTTTATATTGACTAACAGGCTTTTATTTTTTAATATTTGTTCCTTAATTTCTCGGGAATAAAACAAGTACTAATTTTTTTTAAAGAAACTTCGGTATTATTTAATTTAAATTGTTTAACCTCTTCTGGATGAACATTTCATTTAGAACATGTTAAAAATATATCAAAAAGCCATTTTCAGATCTTATTTTCAGTAAAAGAGTTAAATTTCAAATACGAAAACTTATTTGCTTAATCTCTCTTTGCCCTACTTTAACGAGAGCATTTTTTAGATTATGCCGGTCCAAGCCAAACTTAGTGAAGAGCCACTAAGTAAAAAAAACAATAATCATAAAGAACCGCAGGAAATTGTATCTTCTTAAAAGAGAAAATATACAGTTATAAGGAGTAATGTAATGAATTGGGGAAAAAAACTAGATTTTCAAGGAATCAAGAAACTATCTCGATAAAAAACAAAAATATACATTTTTAATAAGTACCATGAACTGGCAAAAGAGTTTAGCTTGCACCTAAAAATATTCCTCGCAAAACTGGAAAAAAGATCCTAAATTCAGTATATTGATTATTTATTTTATGAACTGAGGATTGGACGGGTCTAGTTTAGAAGTTTCTGCCTTTTAGAGAAAAAAAATTTAAATTGAGAAAAAAGTTGAAAAAAATCACTTTTTCAGACCCCATTTGCCCTTTAAACGATTAAATTTAAAAACAATAAAATTTCACTTTTAAACCTTACATTTGGAGTAAAAAATTACTTTCTTCCCGATGGTCCAATGGCTAGCACACTTTACTACTGATCGAAGAAACCCAGGCAATCCATCTAGTTTTCAAATGTAAAAATTTAAAAAATACGTGAAATACTCTAGTGGGAAATGTAGAAAAAAATGTTTTTAGACTCCAATTTCAGTAAAATCGGTTAAATTAATAAAAGGAAACTTTCATTTTTCTTTGTTTTTCTGTACTTGTTGCAAATATAGTTTTATATTTCAGCTTGTTTCACACTTAAGCAATTTAAGGCATCCAAGAAATTCTGATTTTGCATTCTGTTTGAATGCAGAGCAAAACCACATTTCCGAGTAAAGCACATGAAGCAAACGTATCAGATGAAATAGAACAATGGATGGTTAAACGAAGAAATCATGTGAATTCAAACCTGTTTACAGAATTTTGAATTTATATGCGCCAATTTAGATTTTTTGCAATTTAAAATTCTAAAATGCAAATAATTATACTTACTTTATTTGGAGTGCAGCATACAATTATGCCGATAAATTTTAAACCTTTTACATTTAATTTCTCTTACTGAGATTGGACTATGGAGATAGCTATTTCCAGATTTTTTTACAACTCTGGGACGATTCAGAAAGACAATTCTCTCTGGATAAATCACAATACTTAAATAAGATCAGACGCAGTGAACGAATCAAATTCGTAAACACATTAAAAAAGATGATACTCTGGTTTGTTCCCAACCTGGTACATCAAAAGGTAAAAATTAGAACAGGCATAGAGCAAGAAATGCTCTAGGGGAGGAGAGGATAAAATAAATGCAACGGAGGTGAGAAATACTAGAATTAAATTTGAAAACCTTTTGCGTGAAAGTTTTTAATTCTAGTAGTTTTCTTAAGTTTAATTCTAGTTTAAAATTACACGCAGTACAATAACAAAGATGAAAATAAATCCTTACACAGAGAAAGTCATTAAATTTTAATCTTAGTAATATATCCACCATTCCGATCCTCGGTGTGAATCTTAGTAATTTATCCACGCCGAGTTCGTATTCACTTCAAAGGAAGACATGACGCCGGCAATCTTGTTGTTTAAATCAGCGCCCTATCTTCCTTTGAAGTGAATACTTACTCACTGACTGATTGCACGTTATAGGAAGATAGATATTTTTCAAAAATTTTAATTGATTTTAATTTTTCCTTTGTCATTAAACACAGTTTTTTTAATTAAATTTTTTCATTAAAGATTAAGTTTTCCTTTGTCATTAATGATCTTTAAAAACTTTCCTTTTATATATGACACAGAAACATCGACCAGATTTTTCCTTCCTTTACGAATCGTGTTTGAAGTAGCCAATGATACTGGAGACATCACAAGCTTTAAGGTATGACTCATTAAAGTCTAACCCCCTTTTATCTGGGGGGAGAGTAGTGGAGGAGAAATTCGTCATTTTACCAGCTTTCATTCGACACTTCACTCGTAACTATAGGCCCTCGCGTTCGGAAGATATTGTACAATTTTCATATTTCCCGTTTTTAGGGAGGAAGAAAGTATGGGGGTCATTTTTAAATTCCCCCTATGACACTCCCTGCGTCAGAAGCTTTTACTTGACTCATAGCTGGTTATTTTCGGCATTCACATGGGCACAACAGAATATTTTTCATATTTCCCCTTTCTTAGGGGGGAAGAATGCACGGGGCGTCATTTTTACCTATCTTCCTACTGCTTTTGGCTTTGACAAATATCAAAGCCAAAAGCAGTAGGAAGATAAGTAAATTTTTGTTATGGATTTGATTTTGTTTGTGGATTTGACAAAACGTTCCACCACATCTTTCGAACGCGGTGGAGAAACTTATTTATGTGCCAAATGAAATCTTGTGATGCGGGGAGTGTCATAGGCAATAACAAAAGCCCCTCCCCCATGTTTTCTTCCCCCTAAAAAAGGTGAAATGTGAAAGTCATTCTACTATATCTTCCGAACGCAAGGGCCTACAATTACGAGTCAGGTGTCACATAAATCAAGTTTCTCCATGGCGTTCGAAAGATATGGTGAAATAACTGTTTTGACAAATCCACAAACCGATAATCTGGCAAATGTCAAGCGAATATACTATCTGATCCAAAGTATCCAGACACTCCTTCTGAGTAGTGGATTCGCCCATATACGCCACCCATGAACCAAACAGGTATAAAAGGACGCACATGGTCTGGTAAACCTCGTAGGCTATGTCCACACTTGTGCGCTTTCATCTTCAACTTCACTTTCAACTTTCAATTCCGCTTTACAACAGCCGAGTAACCTTTTCAACACCGAGTAGTCTAGCGCATGCCTTAGATGGAATGCGTTCGACGCATGCCTTCAACTGTCTACACCTAGCGTCAAATAGTTTTCAATTTTTCACCAGTGTAGATGTGAAGTTGCAATGGACGTAACTGATGCAGCTATGTTAGCGGGTATAAGAATGAATGAACATGAATTATTTTATGTCGGCTGAAGGTTCCATATCACGTCAAAACAAGTACTTGTAGAATTATATAACATAGCTAGAATATGTAGTGAAACATTTAGTAAAAATATTATAAATGAAAGTTTTATTTTCATTTTTTGTAATAATATTATTATTTTATTAATAATAATTTTATAACGAAAAATTTATTTTGTTCTATAAAGAATATATTTATCAATAATAATTTATAAAGGCCAATGTTTGTTCTGACGACATGGCGAACAAAAAACACAAGCACAATAATTACAAAAACAGAACGAAATCTTCCAGACAAACTACAAAGTTGCACGGAATGTTGAACAAAAATCCACTGCTAGTAGAAGCATGTGTACTACTGTGTGCGTCACTGAAAACGATTTGACTGATTTGAGGCATGCCCTTGCACATGCGTCACGTGCGCTAGACGCGCACGCCACGCGTCTAGCGCATGTAAAATGCACAAATGTGGACATAGCCATAGACACGCATGAACAGGAGAATGGGGCGTACAGCAGAAGCTCAGTGACTTTCAATATGGCACAGTCATAGCAACAACTCAGTTCGGGACATTCGGCCCTGCTTCAACTGCCCGATCAATTGTAGGTGATGTTATTTTAAGGTGGAAACGTCTAGGAGCAACAACAGCGCAATCGTGGTGTGGTAGGCCACGTAAAATGAGAATGACCGTAAGTGCTAAAACGGGTGGTACGACAAAATCGCCTTTCCTCGGTTGCAGAACTCACCACTGAGATCCAAAATGCCTCTGGAAGCAATTCCAGCACCATAACAGTTCATCAAGAGCTGCAGGAAACGGGTTCCCATGTCCGAGCTGCCGCACACAAAGCCTAACATCAACAAAATTGCATGCCAAGCATCAGTTGGAATGGTGTAAAGCACGGCGCCAGTGAACTCTTGAGCAGTGGAACCACAATCTCTGGAGTGATTTTCACCATCTGGTAGTCTGACAGACGAGTATGGATGTGGAGGATGCCAGATGAACGCTACGTGCCTATGTGATGCCAACTGTGAGTTTGGTGGAGGAGGCATCATGCTCTGGGGTTGTTTTCCATTGTTCGGGCTGGATCTGCTAGTTCCAGTGAATGGGACTCTGAACGCTACAGTCTATAATGACATTCTCAACAATTCTGTTCTCCCAATCTCATGGCAAGAGTTCGGTGAAGACCTTTTCCTGTACTAAAATGATAATGCCCCTGGCAATGGCGAATTATCCATAAGGCACGTTACGCACGTGCCTAGAGGCCTCAGTCTAAGGAGGGCCTCATCTCAAGAACCTTTGGTTGGGTGTTTTAAAAGAAGCCTATGAAGCTTATAATTTATAAAATAAATTCATCATCATCATCATCATCATCATCATCATCCTCAAGCAGCCATGGGCTACGGAGGTTCAACCAGACCACGCAGTTTAATTCTCCAAGCATATCTGTCCTGAGCTACATCTACTGCATCCGGCAACTGCACACCAATTCTAACAAGGTCCTGTTTGACATTGTCTGCCCACCGCATCCTAGGTCTCCCCCTCCTTCTGAGGCCTCTAGGCACACTGTTCATAACCCTATTCGCCAATCTATAATTATTCATACGGGCAACATGGCCAAACCAACGGAGTCTCTCTCTGCACAATATGCTGCCTAAAGGAGGTTGCAAACTCCTTTGCCTAATCTCATCATTAGTTACAAAGTTGAACCACCTAATGCCCAAGACACTGCGTAAGCATCTGCAAATCAAAAGCATCTAGTTTCCTGTTATCTTGTTTACACAGCGTCCAAGTTTCACTACCATAACTAACCCTAGAAAGAACCAAACTATTATACAGTCTAATTTTAGTCTTTAGGTGTATACGCCTATTTCTCCACAATCTCCCTAGATTCTTAAAAGTCCCGGCAGCAATACCTATTCGTCTGTTAATCTCATGCCGCACATCACCAGTATCAGTTACATAGCTCCCAAGATAATTAACCTGTGACACCTGCTCAAGACTGCAACCATTCAGATTAACTGAATCACAACCTGCCTGACCAATTTTCATCACTTTAGTTTTCTCTGTTTATAACCAAATCTACTCTACTACCAGTCTCATCAACAGCTCGAATGAAAGAGTTCATCTCATCAACATCATTTGCCAAAAGGCCTAAATCATCAGCATAATCTAAATCAGAAATTTTCGTATCTCCAGCCCATTTAAGGCCAAAATCTTTCCCTCGAAATAAATTTCGCATAATATAATTAACAACCAAACTAAAGAGAAAAGGAGACAAAATGCACCCTTGTCGAACACAAGACGTAATGCTAAACCAATTGCTACAAGACTTACCAACTCTCACACATGACTCAGTGTTATTATAGAGAGCTTTCATTATGTTAACTAACTTGTCAGGTATACCATATGATCGCACAATCAACCACAAATTATGACGATCAACATAGTCGAAAGCCTTTTTGAAATCAACAAAGCTAGCAACCAAAGGTTTCTGAAACTCTAAACATTTCTCAAGAATCTGCCTAAGTGAAAATATCTGATCTACACATCCCCTACCACTTCTGAATCCACATTGCTCATCACGCAATTGCCTGTCAACCAGATTCTTAATTCTATTAAGCACAATCATGGAAAGAACTTTACCTGGAACAGAGAGTAGGCTGATACCCCTATAGTTATCACAAGAACTGCGATCACCTTTTTTGAAAATAGGGATAATAATAGCTCTGGTAAAATCTTTAGGAACCATGCCTTTATCATAAAAGTTATTCAAAATTTCAGTCATCCAAGTGGTAACCAAAACATTCCCAGCTCTGAGCATTTCTGTAGTAATTTCATCTACCCCTGGGGATTTATGAAGTTTCAGTTTAGAGATAGCCAAACTAACTTCAGATTGTGTTATAGGGCCAACATTAAAGCTGCCAATGCATCTATCATCATTACAAACAATGGGAGTAGAACTAACCACATTGTTTAGAACATCACTGAAATGCTCAGCCCACCTAGCCATGAGAGAATCCTCACCTTCTATAACCTTACCTTGTTTATCCTTCAATCCCTGTATGCCTGTCCGTTTTCTACCACATAAAACATTAACTATCTGGTACAGCTCTCTGCTGTTGTGCTGCCTAACTGCTTCCTCGGCTTTGTCAGCCAAGCTATCAAGCCAAAGATTTTTATCAGCAGCTAACTGATCCTTTACAAGTTTATTAAGCGCTCTGTAATCTTTTCTATTAGGACTAGTAGGGTACTGATTAAGGACATTCCTGCAGTTCCTTCTTTCTGAAATAAGCTCAATTGACTTATCACTTAAATAATTCTGCCTCCTCTGCTCCTTTTTTCCTAAAAGAGTACTGTTAGTTTCCAAAAAAGCCTGTTTAAAATGGCCCCATTCTTCCTCAACTTCAGTATTAAGCAAACCATGACTGTCATAATGACTAAGTAACCTATCATGGTAAGCTTTAGCTATAACTGGGTCATTCAGAGCTTCAGTATTAAAGGTAAATATTTTAACTCTAGCACAACACTTTTTAAGTTTAAGTTGCAAGACACTTTTAACAAGGTAATGGTCAGATCCAATTTCAGCTCCCCTATTTGCCCTGGCATATCTAACAGAACTAGCCCATTTGCTGTTAATTAATATGTAATCAATCATATTCCTATGCAGCCCATCAGGTGAAACCCATGTGTATTTATGTATGTCGCGGTGTTTGTAATATGTGTTAGTTATTCTGAAACCATTGAGTTTACTTACCTGTAGGAGACGTTGCCCATTGCCATTGCAGCTACCAATACCAAAAGGGCCTATCACCCCTCCCCAAAGATCAGAGTCAGTACCAACTTTGGCATTGAAGTCACCAAGAACAAGGGTAATATCTCCTTTCTTGACAGAATTCAAAATATCCTGAAGTTGTCCGTAAAACCTATCCTTCTCATCCTCGTCAGCATCCTCAGTGGGGGCATAACAGCAGATAACATTCAAGTTTTTAATGCTTGTCTGAAATTTTGCTGTAAGAAACCTTTCATTAATGCACTCATATCCTAGAAGAGCATCACTAGCATGTCTGCTGAGCAGCAGACCCACGCCTTGGTGATGCTTTCCATCCTCCCTCCCTGTAACTTAATTTAAATGCAAAATCATTTTTATATGTTTTACTGACTTTAGAGATAGACATTTCAATCAACAATTATGTGTACTAATAGCATAGTATAACTAGTAATACACCACCTACACCACCCCAACTCGGCGACGGTTTACTGGCAATCCTTCGGAGAGCAGATAGACACTTCAAAAACATATTGCAGAACACTTGATAGGTCGCACTCCCGGCATTAGACCGCGCTAGTAGTATCATCACATTATACCGATCCCCACTAGTGCTTTCCCCCTATGACGTCACCGGCCACGCCCACTCCCCCTATGATGCAACATAACGTAATCATTACATGATCATTACGTAACCGGCCACGCCCCCTCCCCCTATGACGCAACATGACGTAGTCATTACATAATCATTATGTAACCGACCACGCCCTCTTATTAATAATTAATAATTCCCCCTTCTCCCCCCCTCAGTGGAGCCATCTGGTGACAATGAAAAGTACTAATTCCCAAAAAGCCCCTATTTTTATTCTAATTCTTCGATTTTTGATTTCCCCCTTTATAAAAAAAAAATTCCTCCCCCCTTATGAAAAAACCCCTTGGCGTCATCTGGTGCCTGTGAGGAACAGTAATTCCTCAAAAACCCTTATTTTAATTCTTTGATTTCCCCTCTTATTAAAAATTACTGCCCCTATTAAAAATTTCTTCCCCCTTATTAAAAAAAACCCTGGTGCCATCTGTTGACAATGAAGAGTACTATTTTCGGAAAAACCTCCTTATTTTAACTCTAATTTCCGATTTTTCTTTATTTTGTCCCAATGGTTGACCTATATTTTAAGCCCTCCCTCCTCCTGCAGACTCCCCGGTTGACCTTTTAAGCCCTACCTATAGTTTAAGCCCTCTCCTTCCCTCGGATCGTCTGATGCAAGACACAGAAAATCAGGTCCCTAGTAATTAAACACTTACCAAAATTCTCTTCCCTTAAAAATTTAACAGGCTGTGTCCAATGCGTATTTTTAGTACATCTCCTGTATTCATCTGAAATTTTACAATTCCGTTCAACTCTTTTTGAATGTCTAATGCAGATCTCAAATTGTAAATCAACTCGCAGAGTTGTTTTTATTCCTTAGTAATTAAAACCCTTTGCTATTCATTTAGCCACTACGACTAAATGATTCCTTTATAATTAAAATTCCCTGCTATTAAACTCCCTAGTAATTAAACACCCATCAAAATTCCCTTACCTTTATTAAAAAAACCACCGTACGGTTGAAATAAATCAGTTTTCTGTAGATGCGTTTTATGGAAAAAAAAAAAACTCCCCGGCAACGAGAGTGAAACGCGCTACCTCAGCCCCCAGCTTCATTTTGTCAACTCCTTGAACAAGAACCGATCCTGCAATGGAAAAATTTCAAACTCTGTTATTGGCATTCCTGAAGTCGTACACTGCACAATCGGGAGAGTGCAACTGTGTATTCATCTGAAATTTTACAAATCCGTTCAACTCTTTTTGAATGTCTAATGCAGATCTCAAATTGTAAATCAACTCACAGAGTTGTATTTATTCCTTAGTAATTAAAGCCCTTTGCTATTCATTTAGCCAGGACGACTAAACGATTCCTTTATAATTAAAATTCCCTGCTATTAAACTCCCTAGTAATTAAACACTCATCAAAATTCTCTTACCTTTATTAAAAAAAAAAACTCCGTACGGTTGAAATAAATCAGTTTTCTGTAGATGCGTTTTATCGAAAAAAAAAATCTTCTCCCCAGCAATGAGAGTCAAACGCGCTACCTCAGCCGCCCGCTTCATTCTGTCAACTCCTTGAACAAGAACCGATCCTGCAATAGAAAAATTTCAAACTCTGTTATTGGCATTCCTTAAGTCGTACGTGGCACAATCGGGGCAGAGTGGAGTTTCATCATGCACATACATGTCACTCACTTACCGGTCAGGTAGCAAGCTTCGAAACATCTCGTGACACATGATGCAATCGCCCCGGGAGGTTGAGTGTCCAGCGCTGTGTGATTGGTGATAAGGTTTCAAAAATAGATGTTGTTGCTCTCTAAGGGTAGGTGACATGTCACTCGCTGGACAGTCCACGTTATTCTGACCTTGTTATGACACGTATTAGATAGTGGGATTTGGGGGTGTATATATACGGGGTCAAGTCAGCCCAAGGACATTCCATTGCTAACTTCTCTACTGAGTTGTCAACACTGTTACCTGATGACCGGCCCAAATGTCTACTGAGCAAGTCTTCAACGTTCCTGCTGGATCATCAACAGCTAACAGGTAAATAAAACTTTATTTAATGCTATGTTGTCCTTAAGACACACAATCATTTACTGACTTACATAAAATGTTATATTTGTTTCTATCCAGTAAAAGTCATTTTACTTACTTTATTCTACTTATAAATTAGTTAAATATTTAATTAGATCTTTTGCTCAGGTTAGCAAACTGTTAAATTGTTTCTCAAACTTTAGTAAAATATTTAATTAGATCTTTTGCTCAAGTTAGCAAACTGTTAAATTGTTTCTCAAACTTTAGTTAAATATTTAATAAGATCTTTTGCTCAGGTTAGCAAACTGTTAAATTGTTTCTCAAACTTTAGTGAAATATTTAATTAGATCTTTTGCTCAGGTTAGCAAACTGTTAAATTGTTTCTCAAACTTTAGTTAAATATTTAATTAGATCTTTTGCTCAGGTTAGCAAACTGTTAAATTGTTTCTCAAACTTTAGTTAAATATTTAATTAGATCTTTTGCTCAGGTTAGCAAACTGTTAAATTGTTTCTCAAACTTTAGTGAAATATTTAATTAGATCTTTTGCTCAGGTTAGCAAACTGTTAAATTGTTTCTCAAACTTTAGTGAAATATTTAATTAGATCTTTTGCTCGGGGTAACAAACTGATCAACATAGAGTTTTATTGTAAATCTTAATTTTCAAACTTTAGTTACTTAGATTTTTTGATCACGCTAGTAAATGTACTGCATATTCTGAGACCGTATTATCTACCTAGGAACACCACAGACATGGAGCATTTCCAAAAACTCCTAAAGGCCGTGAAGACCCTCGATGAGGCGGTTAAAAGACCTTCGCAGCCCGAGGACAGGGCTGCGAAGTGCGTCTGCATGCAGCAAAAGGCAGGGCAGGATTTACGGCAGAGGACGATGAAATTGTCGCTGACCCATAGACGTAGGGCAGCCGCAGCAAAAGCAGCAGCGGAGATGAGACCACCCACCGTCGTCCGCCCTGACGCGCTCCCTTCAACGGCAACTAGGTAAATGAAATTTTATTTAACGCTGTCCTTAAGAAACTCAGCTATTTATTAATGTACATCGAGTTTTCTAACCTGTAAAGTCATTTTATTGTAAATCTTAATTTTCAAACTTTAGTTACTTAGATTTTTTGCTCACGCTAGTAAATGTACTGCATGCTGTCTTTTATCACAACATAACTGTTTCAATATAGAGTTTTATATTTGTTTCTAACCTGTAAAGTCATTTTCAAACTTTAGTTACTTAGATTTTTTGCTCACGCTAGTAAATGTACTGCATGCTGTCTTTTATTACAACTGTTAAATTTTTTTTCTCAAACTTTAGTTAAATATTTAATTAGATCATTTGCTCAAGCTGTGAGGCATGCTGTCTTTTATCACAACATAACTGCTCAATATAGAGTTTTATATTTGTTTCTATCTAGTAAAGTCTAAATGATAATTTTCAAACTTTAGTTAAATAGTTACTTAGATTTTTTTTTTTTGCTCAGGCTAGCAAACTCTTTTATTCTAAAACCTAATTTTCAAACTTTAGTTACTTAGATATTTTGATCATGCTAGTAAATGTACTGCATATTGTCTTTTCTGTTCTAAGATTAAAAATATGTAAATGTACTGCATATTCTGAAACGGAATTATCTTTCTAGATCCTCCAATGCTCCGGCCGTGCGGCCCCCGCAGCTGATGCCGTCTCAACCAATGACGCGTGTTTTGAGATGCTGGACGCCGCCGTCAAGACTCCGACACCTATCGTCGGCCAGGCCGTCCCCCTCAACGAGGTATCCGGTGATGACGTCATCTCAGGACTCTTCAGCGGCTCTGCAGTCAGGTAAACGAAATTTCATTTGATGTTGAGCAGGTCTTAAACGGCTCAATCATTTACTAAAGCATATATAGTTTTATAGCCTGTAAAGCCATTTTACTTTCTTTATTCTACTTATAAATTAGTTAAATATTTAATTAGGCCTTTTGCTCGAGCTAGCAACGGTTAAATTCTTCCACAATCGAGTGTTTACTCTCGTGGAACATTTTTTCTCAGACTTGTACTGTAGGCAAAATTATACTAGCAATGTGTGTTGTCTTTTATTACAACGGTTAAATTTTTCCACATTCGAGTGTTTACTCCCGTGGAACATTTTTTCTCAGACTTGTACTGTAGGCAATATTATACTAGCAATGTGTGTTGTCTTTTATTACAAAGGTTAAATTTTTCCACATTTGAGTGTTTACTCACGTGGAACATTTTTTCTCAGACTTGTACTGTAGGCAAAATTTCTATATATATGTGAATAAATATATGATTTTATTGTGTAAACTATGTATAAAGAAGAATATTAGAAAAATGTAATACTTTAAAAGCGCGTATCTGGGGAAAATGTAATACTTTAAAAATGTGTATCTGGGGAAAATGTGATACTTTAAAAATGTAATACTTTAAAAGTGTGTATCTGGGGAAAATGTAATACTTTAAAAGTGTGTATCTGGGGAAAATGTAATACTTTAAAAGTGTGTATCTGGGGAAAATGTAATACTTTAAAAGTGTGTATCTGGGGAAAATGTAATACTTTAAAAGTGTGTATCTGGGGAAAATGTAATACTTTAAAAAGGTGTATCTGAGCAATACAGCATTATAACTTCAGTTCTAAGATAAAAAAACACGTAAAGTACTGCATATTCTGAGAATAAATTATCTATCTAGGTCTGTCAAGTCCTTCAACGGTCCAGGACCATCCACCACAGTCAGACCTGCTGCAGTGCTGTACTACGCTGTGACCAAAACTCGCCACTACAACTCCGCCAAGTTTCGCACACAGTTCATCTCAACAAGTGTGCGGCTTGGCGGAATGGAGGATGTACAGCCCCATAATTTCATTCCGGTCCTGCACGACTTGCACGAGCGGATGCTAGCCGACATTGTCCCCACAGGCGAATATAGCCACGTACGGCTATGCTTGCGCTCCTGGGATTTGAAAAACCCCGTCAACCTGTCCCTAATTCGGCATAATGCCCTGACGGGTGAGAGATTCATGACGGCATTAGACAAAGTAGTGCAGTCAAATTAATCTCTCAGGCCTGGGAGCGAACTAGAATTTGACTTTGTCTGTGCAGACTTGGACAGGGTCAGCAGTGGCAATGATGGGAGACATGCAGGACCGGAGAAACGAAGCCTTGTGGATACCCAGTCGTTCATTCACAATAAGAGAGCTGTCATGAGGATTGTGAACAACGATGTGCTGTGCCTAGCAAGAGCTCTCGTCGTTGCACGAGAGCTCTGCTTGAAAAATAAAGGGCTGGCAAACAACTATTCGAAAATTGTTGATTACCATCGACCACTCCAGCAGACAGAGGCCCTTAATCTACACCTGGACGCCGGGGTCCCTGTTGACCCCTGTGGGCTCCCGGAAGTCCAACTGTTCCAGACGCACATGGTGCAATACCAGATTGTAGTGTATTCTGCTGACGATGCCTTCCTCCCCATCTTCATCGGTCCCGAAGGAGGGGACAACATCTATTTATTGTTTAGTGCTGGGCATTACAATGTGATTACCAAGCCATCAGGGTTTTTCGGGGTCAAGCAATTCTGTCCGAAATGTTTAAAGGGGTCTAACAATGAGCACGTTTGCAAGGGGACCTGCAACAGGTGCCTGTCAACCAATGTGGTTCATGCAGGGGAGTTGTTGCTCTGCACAGTGTGTTGTGTGTATTTGCGCTGGGCTGAATGCTTTCAGGCGCATCTGCTGAAGGCATGTCAGACACAACATCGCTGCGTTAAGTGCATCAGCTTGTACGATCCCCTGAAAAAACACATTTGCAAGGTTGACACTTTAAAATTCGTCGAGCCCTGCAAGATTGACCCTGTTGGTCAGACTTACCTCTACTTTGATGTAGAGACTGTGCAGTGTGCCGACGGATTGCTGAAACCGATACTGTGTGTGATCACATACCAAGTGGACAACGAGTGGGTCTATGCTTCATTCCTGTAAACGGAAGCCTTTATGGATTGGATTCTGGCTGAAGAACGTCCCAGGGTTCAATGATTCAAGGACGCCACAGTCAGAGTGCATAATCTCAAAGGCTTTGATGGTATGTTGGTATGTTCATCATTAGTTACCTGTACAGAAAATTTTTAAAACCGGATCTCGTGTTCGATGGATCCAAGATTTTAGGTATCTTTTTACCTGGCCTTAAAATAAGGTTTATCGACACGTTATCCTTTATTCAGGCTCCTCTTCGATCATTCACGAAGACCTTCAACTTGGAGACGGTGAAAGGCTTTTTCCCCTTTAAATTTGTGAAGGAGGAAAATCTACAATATACAGGCCCATCCCTGATCGGCTTCTTTTCCAGCTGGAAGACATGGAGCCTGAAACTCTTTCAGCATTCAACGAGTGGTATGCCGCAGCAAGCCTTGAACCCTGGGATTTTCAACAGCAGCTTCTGTATTACTGCAAGGCAGATACAGAGTTGTTGCGGCGAGGCGCCCAAGCTTTCCGTGAGGAATTTTTAAATCTCACAGGTGTAGACCCATTTGCGCGTGACCTGACTATTGCCGGTGCTTGCCTTCGCATATTCCGGGGAAAGTTTTTGCAAAAGAACACCCTCGGTGTGTGTCCCGCCCAAGGGTATTCAGCGAGTAAAGACTGGCAGTCCTTGAAAGCTCTCACGTGGTTAGCGTATGAGGCTTCCAAGGACAACATCGAAATTCAAACTGCGTGATCACCTGGAGGCGAGTATAAGATAGGGCAGTACAAATTGGATGGCGTGTGCCACAGTACCCGTTGTTATTACGAGTTTTTAGGTTGTTACTTTCATCACTGCTTGAAATGTTTCAAACCTGAAAAAATAGATCAGCGCATGAGAAAGCCATTTGGTCTGCTAAACACACGGACCATGGATCGTCTTGAGACCTTGAAAGTGCTGATGAACGGGTACACATGCAAAAATATGTGGGAGCACGAATTCGACGAGTTGATGCACAAAAACCAGTCCGTCGCATTAATTTATAAATCCGTCGAGCCTTTCAGGGGTATAGGGGCCCGTGACTACCTCTACGGAGGGCGCGTGGAGGTGTTTTCCATCTTTGCATCGGCTGACTTAGGATGTAGCCTTAACTACGTTGATTACAACAGTCTGTACCCTTATGTTTGCAAGAAGGCTCCATTCGGTAAAGGTCACCCGGTTCGGATTACCTCCGATTTCGCAACGGACCACGACCACTATTTTGGCATTGCACACGCCACACTGTTACCCCCCGACGATTTATTCATCCCTGTACTGCCCTATAGGTGTAATGGGAAGCTGCTTTTTCCCCTTTGTAGGATCTGTGCGGATGGACAGCTGGCACCCCCTTGTCGGCACACCGTGAACCAGCGCGCATTGACAGCCCACGTTCGAAATTTATGCTGCAATCAGTACTTGTCACACACAAGCCGGCGGAGTCTGCCACTCCAGTGGACACCCGTGGAAGCCTGATTCTCGCCGCAATGGTGACGAGTCATGCCAGACTAAAGCTGTATGAGCTTCTATCGAAATTAGATAGTCGTGCAATGTATTCTGACACGGATTCGGTGATTTATACGTCTCCTCGCGACACCTACACACCACCACAAAATCCCTTCCTTGGAGGTCTCGTTGACGAAATTTCATCAAAGTATGGCCCCGGTGTACATATCATAGACTACATTAGCGCTGGGGCCAAGAGTTATGCCCTTCGGTTGAGCAACGGCAATGAAATTCTCTCACAAGGGCATATCTCTCACGAAGCAAAACAGGTGTAAATATAATTTTGAACTTCTAAAATCCATGGTCCTAGGGAATTCCCCAGTCAGCGAGACCTTCGTAGTGCCCTTTAATGTGGTTCATAATAAAGTGGATGGGTCACTTACGAACAGGCCCATGGTAAAAAGGTTTAAGGCCAACCTTGATAAGCGGTATCTCACCCCGGGTTCGACTCTCACTGTACCTTATGGTTACAATGACCTGGGCCTGGATACCCTTATCCAACTCATGGATGAGTAATTGCACAGTTTTTATTTATTTATTATTGCACACTAATTTATTATTTATTTATTTATTATTTATTATTGCATCTTAATTTATTATTTCAACTTATTTATTATGTCTGTGTGCATAGTACTACAACTTTATTTCATTACACACTTTATTTCGTTGCTCACCAGTGTAAATATTATTTCATTACACGCTTTATTTATTTCAATGTCCTTAGTGGACCTTATTATTTCACTGCACACTTTATTTATTTCAATGTTCCTAGGGAACCTTATTATTATTTCAGTATCTGTAGTGGATCTTGTATCCGTAGCAGACCTTTTTTAAACTTATTATTTCAATGTTCCTAAGGAACCTTATTATTTCAGTATCTGTAGTGGATCTTGTATCCGTAACAGACCTTTTTAAACTTATTATTTCAATGTTCCTAGTGAACCTTAGTATTTCACACGTAATGACCCAGCACTGAGGCATCGTCAGCAGTTTTTGAAACTTGTATTTTTGAAACCTACAATATGTTACTGTCCAGCATTGGCTATGTCATGTGAATTGTTTTACTGACCAGCATTGGATATGTCATGTGAATTGTTTTACTGTCCAGCATTGGATATGTCATGTAAATTATTGTCTGTGAAACCCACAGTGGATCTGTCAGGTGAATTTTTTAATAAAAAAAGGTTTAAAAAAATCCGTCTCTTTATTTCTCAGCACTGGAAGACACTATGGTGGGGGAAAGCAAGAGGTAACTTTGTTTTTCAGGTGTTCCATAAGTCTTATCAGTGATCTGCACAGTGCGATGCTCCCCTCCAACTCCCGCTGCTGCAGCGTTCTCATTGCCCCGCCCATCGGCACTAACGCCCTCTGCTGTACTCCTGAGTGTAGCAGCGCGTGTACATCTGAGCGCAGTCGTGCAGATCACTTCTGGGTTTGGGGGTCAAACACTGAATGAACCATCAGTGTGAAAACACTGAATGGGAAGAGACGTAAAAATGACAAGAGGCATATTATCAGTTTTACTTTCTTTTATTGGATATCTTTTTAATACACATTTTTAATACTTGGTTTTTTTAATACAGATTTTTAACACAAGTCTTCAAGCACACAGGACTTGGAAAGTTTTTACAGAAGTCTTCAATATGCAGACCACTCGGATAACTTTCTTTTCTTACGTCGGATGGGCACGGCAATGTCTTTTGGGGGGCACTCTTCAGCTATAGTGCTTCTGGGGATGTTGACTTTTAGTTCACGTGGAGTGTCAAGCTGTTTTGAGAATAACAAATAATTTTTCAAAGCAGTCAGATACTTTTCGGATTTATCGTCAGCATCACCAGACTCCAATATTTTCTTCATCTCTGAGTCTAAATCACACACTTTTTTTCTTATGTTTTTCCTCTGCACTGCTTTCACTGAAATCATTTTTTTCTAAATAACGAGACCAGCAGGGGGAGGGCAGCAGTCAGCAGTGGTATAATGAACCCTGAACCACGTTGTAGGAGACGTTTCTTGTGGCGCACAGATGTACGCTTGGTCGCTAAACTCCTTATGACCGTCTTGTGCTGGCGTAAATTCTTTAATACTCTGGGGGAAACAGGTATATTGCATTTTAAGAAATTGGAACACACTTCACATAGAGCATACATCTGGGGGTCGGAGATGTGCTTTCAACAGAGCTGCACGCCGCTTTCCCCCTAGTTTCAGTAAGCACTGAAGGAACGGGCCTTGAGATTTAACTTTCATTTGGAACATAAAGTATTTCGGGTTCTTCTGATGGAAGAATCTTTGCACGGAGCCTTTCAGTATCTAACGTTCTGGGATGAAGGTCAACACACAAATAGCCACAGGTTGCTTGTGTAGCTAACCTATAAGCATCTGTCAGGAGTTTAGATTGATGGGGGTACACTTGTCTCGCCAGGTGGGTTATTTGTGAAGCATCCCGACAGTTGCGAAATAAAAACATGTAGTGAGCATTGAGCGATATAGTCCTCGAATGTCTTCCCTTTAAAAACAGATTTTGTAATATCAGGACAATCGTGATATTTTTATGATGACCCCCACGAATAAACAATTGTGATATGCGTTCGCTGGCTACAGACTGTTCCATCAAGTCATCCAGTACCAGAAGTGTAGGTCTGTGAAGATCAAATTCCAGATCCGTAGGTAGTCCTTCATAAAATTCCACCGTTTTCTTGAAGGGTTCAAAGGCAGGCTGCCACTCACCGTAGCAGTAAACGACATGCTGGGGTGGGGGTTCGAATACTTGAGCTGCTTCTTTGATGAGTTTCAGAGTGAAAGTCGTCTTTCCACACTGTGAAGGAGCAGCAATTATAATATTTGAAGGAGTGCAGAGAGCCATCGCACCACCATGCAGTCGTTAAAGTCCACTCGACATGTGTAATCACGATGCAGTACTGTGGGAAGAGTCGAACCACATGCTCTTTTAAACAGGAAATACAGAGAGTGAGCACCGCATGTGTCTCCCAGGGGGGTCCTGCAGAGGTATCGAGGGGTGTAAGACGTGACGTATGCCGAGTCGACTATAGTATTCTTGCATGGAGGCATCGGGACTCGTACCCAGGGGGTCAAAGTGATCCACATGCATTCCTTTCTTGTAAACTGCTATCCAGTGGGTTCCGGGCAGGGAGGACGGATCGGTATTGTAGATAAACAAGGTTTCTGACTGACTGATTCTGTGAGGTAGTCTGTCACGGAGGAACACTCCGAGACTTGTGGGTAACATCGAAAGGATGGATTCTAACTGATAGGAATTCATGAGCTGTAGTCAAACAGGACTTTACGATCCAATGGGATTTCCAACAAATTCTGGTACTCGGCATACAGAATCACAGTGACCGATGCGGGTAGGGGCTTGGCAAACTTTAATTCGACTCTCACACTCCCATTCTTTATTAAAGAAAATACTTGATTGCATTCACGTTGCTCGGGGGTCAATTGGAATCCAAACAATGTAAAACCTTCTCCATAGGCTTTTCGCGATAAGTTAATACCGCTATCGAATTTCCAGGCATCCACAGCTTCCAATAATCCTTGGTAACAGCGGAGATAGCGCCCATTCGCAAAGTCGGGGGTGTAGGACTGATGATCACTGTCTATGTGAAGACTGATGTAGTTTAAGTCGAAATGTTGGAAGTTGAAGGGATTTTTTTCGTACGATCCATTCAGGCTGGTACTTTCCAGCATACCCAGTACAAGCCGTACAGGGAGCTGGCCAAGAAATAAATTGTCACGGTTCACACTTGTCAGGCCTGAAGCGATGGAAAACATACGTAAATCCGTTCTTCACAGAGGGTACTTGGCACTCTCCGAACCCAACAGGCGAGCGTGTGCAGGATGACACCCGAAGTGGGTTTGACTTTACGCACGAAAAATTCAGCTTCGTGTATCTGTACTTTGTAAGAGGGGTCTGCTTCACCTGTCATGAGGCAGAATTCGGGTTTGGATCTCAGCAAACGCAGTCGCAGGTCGACTTGATTAAGTAGGTAACCATTTTGATTAAACAGGTCGGCGCGGATCTACGAGATGAGTTCGATACCTGTTGACTTGACGTACCCCTTGCATTGATGCCATCCCTCGTTCTCCCCGCTGGTCAGTTCCATTTTACCGGGGGTGTCGAGGTACCAGAGCGAGGTGCCTAGCTGACTTCGTGTGGTATCGGCCCCGTAATTCAATAGAGTCTCTAGATACGCTCTGTAGGGGTACAGGGTGTGAGAAGCACTCACGAGATGATCGTTCAGGAAGACGTCTACCTGGCTGAAGAGGGCGTGGAAGAAATGATTGCAGGGGGCAATCACTTCCGACGGTGCTGTACCATTGGATTTTACAATTTTCAAGACGAGACGTAGGTGACATCGAGATAGATCAATGTAATCGTCCGTCCCCTTCACGATGAATTCGAGTGGTGCATTACCTTCCAGGGAAGCCTAAGGTAAATAATTGACATAACAGCCTCTTTCTAATTGTGAGACAGTGGGTGGGACCAGAAACAGATCCAGTTCTGAATTGGCACAGTCGCCAGAATCAGCGTGAATTTTCTGAATGCTCATGATGAAAACACGTCCTGCACAGTACAGTGTCTCTTCACTTTATGAACCTTGGGATGCTGACGACGACGTTTTATTCCTTTCCCTCCCTGCAGCTTTGAACTGGCACGTTGTAAGAGGTTGGCACCCGCTTCACGGAGCCCCGCTTTGGCTGCAGATTTGAAGTTTTGCCCCTGGGACATCTCTGAAACGAACCGTAGCCCACCCTTACGCAGGGTAGACAGCACAGGTCGTATGAGAGGGCTGATGAAACGTCCGATCCTAGCAAAGATGCTTCCTAGCCCGTCGCCTCTCTGATAACGAGGACCACGGAACACACCCTTCCCCATCTGGCTCTTGTAGTAGCTCACGTAGGCGTCTGCAGAAGGGGGAACGAATTTAACCCTCATGACAGAAATGTAACTTGATTAAAACTTTACCGAATTAAAAATGCAGTGGTTCTCCGGTGTCGGTACAAAGGAAGATTCTCACACTCTCGAAACTGTTCCTTGCAAGGGGGTAGTAATCAGGCTGTTGATATACTGCAACAATTGCTTCGTTATTACTGGTTCTGACGGCAGGATTCACGACATGCAATAGTTCACCGTGAGTATCACCTAACAACTGAGGAGCAATCAGATCTGAATACAGATAAATACCATACATTCCTCTGTTCATATCTATGGGATAGTCACCCAGGACTTTATTCAGCGGTATATTTAATTTAGCAATTCCTAGCATGTCACCTAATTCGGGGTTCAATCGAGGAAATTTAATGCAATGCGACTTGTCTGTATCCATCAATACGGTGTGATCTGCCTGTTGCTTGAAACGGTAAGCTTTTCTCAGCCTGTAGGGTAACATCTGATTCATTGCATCGAATAACGATTCGGCAGTTTCGTATCGTCCGTGGGGTACCTTTCGTTCTTGGAAACTACCTGGCGGGATCACATAGAAATAACACTCGTCATCTATGTCGAAAGTTGGTGTATTGCAAAGTTTGCTGGCAAATCGTTGGTGGAAGGGTTTGTCAACTTCTCCCTCGCCGATACACAGAAGTTTACCGAAATTCGTTTTAGGAAACAACAACCTGTACCCCTCACTCGGTTTGAATACCCAGTAACCACCGTTATAGGAAACTATTATTTCTTTGGGGAGCTGTGTGGTGAGGAGAGACAACATCTCCATTCGAGTTATTTTGCCCGGTTTAAGTTTGATTTTCCTGTATTCTTCAGGGATGGCAGAGGCGTAATATTCATATGTGTCGTTAGAACCGTCCACATTGTACCAGCTCACAGGTAAGTGAACTTCAGCTAGTCCCACTTTCCATTTTCCGTTTAGTCTTAGGGGTTGTGCCAGCCGAACCGTGAAATCGGTCTGCGAATTGTTCGGATAAATATTCTGACTAGCCGTGGAGGGAAGAGTCAGGTAGAAACTATTCATTTTTTAGGGATCCAGGAAGGTTTGGGATATCCGCGAAATTTGACCAGTGCCTTTTGACCTCTTCTCTCGATTATTATCTCAACCATGTAAAGTTCGCGTTCTGTCACTTTTTGAAGCTCCGATTTATAGAATGTGCCTTTCAACACTTCTCCCTCAGAATCCCTTACGATATACACAGGGGGCTGCCGTTGTAATACCTTGTCGACTATAAATATTTCTTCGGTCCACAAATGTGTACCTGCCTTCTTGAAGGGCGCTTTTACACTGGCTAGTCGAACTGTGTCACCTACTTTAAATGCTGGTTTTTCTTTTACTACACTCGGATTGCGATAGAGTCGAACCCACACAACGTCTTCGTTGCGTAAGGTCACGTCCTTGGGGATCATATCGTGTGAACGGTGGCATTGTATCCCCTTACAACACGCTGCAGCACGTCCAGGTAGCGGTAGGTATTGTTGCGTGTATAATATCTCCCCAGTCTCTCGCGTAGGGTACGATTCCATCTCTCCACCAAAGCTGCTTTTTTGTCGGAGTATGTAGCAAAGAACCGAATACCTTTCTTTTTCAGGAATTTCTGGAACACTCTGTTGGTAAATTCCATACCCTGATCAGTATTTAAATTCATTGGGGATCGACCCTTGGAAAGGATTTTTTTGAAAGCTGAGACCATTTCTTTCCCCGTTTTAGCCTTCATGGCCAGCGCCCACCCGTGTCTCGAGAACACATCGATGACTGTTAATATGTAGCGATACCCGTCATTGAAGCGAGTTAGATTTTTCACGACCATGAGATCGGCTTGCCATTGTTCGTCTAACCCTGTGACCTAAACTTTGTTACATGGAACTTTCTGCGAACAGGTTTATGTAACGTGTAGGCAGGGTGCTTTTCTAACCATTCTCTGACGAGTTTGAGTGGCAGTCCCGTATTCTGTGCTAACTTTTTTACACTACCGAATCCTCTTTCGTGGTCGAAATAATGGGACTCCAAAGTTTTGCTTTCTGCTACACCCAGACGTCGTACCCCACCAGGTTTTGCCATTGATGTAGTGAAAGTGTAACACCTGTCACTGTAGGAACGTCACCTATAAACTGTTTGATATCCACTGTTAAGTTACACACACGAATTTTGTATTCTCCGTCTGTCTTTTGACTCCCCACACTGAATATTTTTACTAGGAGCTACAAGTTCTAATACAAGTATGGCTATCGTTAACAATATCACGATTACACTACCCACACCAGCTAACACCTTCTTTCTCCTATCCATACCAAGACTAAAATGACATAGGATGAAAAGACAGACACATTATATAAGGTTACAATTATTTATTTAACTTATATATTTCATTTTTTGCCTCGTCGACAATGGCATTATATTTTAGATTGCAAACAAAACCAGAATCTACAAAATTCAATAGACCTCGCTTCCAGGCCGTATCCACAAATACCTGTGATAGACCATTAATGTCCAAGTCACCAGACCACCCTACGATGGTCGGTATTTTTTCTTCGGGTTGCAGTCCATCTAACGGTATCACACGCATAAGTTCTTGCTGAAAAATATTCACCAACAGCGGGTAAACACAATCGGGACCGTCGAAAACAGGACCCAGTAGGAAAGGGCGAATGGATTCAGAATGTTCCATAATGGCTGTACGGAGTTGGTGATCTTTGGGAGTCCCGCACACGTTGTGCACAATGCGCATCACCTCGTCTAAGTGAATAGCCAGAGTGAACAACTGCGAAGCGTTCAATGTTATACAGCGTCTCACCACACGGAACTGTAGAGTTCTTTGCTCTGCTGATTCTTTGATGAAGTCGACACAACGTTCACCACCTGCAGTGCAATATACGTAGGCACGTAAACCGTGCATCACGTACCATGTCTGTTGATCGGGGCCGATTTTCACTTGGTCCTCTATGCGGGGTACCGCGGCACACAAAGCCTCCCATTCAGATATGGTGAGGCTAACTCCTGCTGGTGTAGGGTAGATGAGTTCACCATTTTCATATTTCTTGTAGCGGCGTATGTGCACAGAAAACTTATTTTTGAACAGTGAGGGCACGACGTATACATCTTCACCGAGACACCACGCATCTGGATTGCTAGGTTGCATCGTGAACAATGTGGCACATGGCACTCGCCCCCCTATTTAACTAGAGAGCCACACCACCTGAGACGACCAATCAGGAACGCAAGCGAGTGTTTGTTGAGACATGTTCTCGACGATCGATCCATCTGAAAAAAGCAATTGTTTCTGCTAAAGAGCAGTGGACATCCTCTACGGTGTGATATCCGCATTCGAACTCGGAAACTTTGGGGAGATCACAATATTTGGGGCAGCCGTAAAGTTCGAGATTAACACTGGGAAAATTTAATTGTTCCAAGAGAATTCTTTCCACAGTACCTCCTTTGTAACCCACCACAGTAGCTTCTTCAGTACGTGCAAGTTTGTAAACATATTTCACGATGTTAGGGACGTGATCTAGCGACCACACCTTTTCTCGAGGCAGAGGATGAAAGGGTAGACCTATCACATATTTAGACACGTAGTTCGCTGTCCTTCTGTCTTTTACTGACAAAGGTTGGTGCTGTCGAAGATTGAAACGATAGACACCACATTTCCCATTCAGAGTTGCATATCCAAGTTGACGTACTAGGAAACGACCATTTACACGGAAACCGTCGAGGTCTAGAACCATACAGATGTTTTGCATAGTTGTACTAGTTCGAGTATCTGGAGATGAAAACACTTGATGTCTTCACACTGGCAGGGTCTACAGACGTCTCTGTCGTTTACATCTCAGAGCCTGCACGACACTCTGTGGTAGTCCCGGTCAACCATTGGGGTAAAATAAAGAAAAATCGAAGAATTAGAATAAAAATAGGGGCTTTTTGGGAATTAATGTTCCTCACAGACACCAGATGGCGCCAGGGTTTTTTTTCATAAGGGGGAGGAATTTTTTTATAAAGGGGGAAATCAAAAATCGAAGAATTAGAATAAAAATAGGGTTTTTTGGGAAAATAGTACTTCTCACTGTCAGCAGATGGCGCCACTGAGGGGAGAGGGAGGAAAATTATTAATTATTAATAAGGGGCGTGGCCGGTTACGTAATGACTATGTAATGATTACGTCATGTTACGTCATAGGTGGAGGGGGTGGAAGTGGGTGTGGCCGGTGACGTCATAGGGGGAAAGCGCTAGCTTTCCCCCTATGACGCTAAGCGTCATAGCTAATGACGCTTAGCTTATGACGCTAAGCGTTATTAGCTAAGCGTCATTAGCTATGACGCTTAGCTTATTGATGCTTAGCTTATGACGCTAAGCGTCATAAGCTAAGCGTCATAGTGGGGGATCGGTATAATGTGATGATACTACTCGCGCTGTTCGGAACACTCGCATAATAGTAAAACTTATAAAAAATTTCCAATATCTTCCAAAAAGTAAGTTTGCTCATTGATTCAATTCTTTAATTCAAAATAACTTGATTTAATTTTTGTTCTGATCGTAGATACCGCAATGAAAAGGCAATATCCCAGTGGAGTAGAAAAAAGAAAATTGCACGCAAAAAAGGTTAAAGAATCTGCTAAAGGACAAACATCTGTATTAGAATTTTTAGAGTCACAGAAACAAAAAGATTCCTCGTCAGCTTCCCATAATGTTCAAAAGGATTCCATGTTATCACCAACCGAACATGAAATTGTCAAAATCGAAAGTGATTCATCAGAACCCATCACCAGTATATAATAATTCGGATAACGATAAACAAGAACCAACGGCATCTTGCAACAAGTTTGACCTAATTAGCAATGATCCAGCTGAATGGAGTAAGTCTGAAGAACTAAGACAGTATTTTATCGAAAAAAGACATTTTGTACACAATATTGATTTTGAAGATAAAGAAATGATAAAATCTACATTACAAATCAGCAAAGCAACTCAAAGATTCATTTCAAAATCGATGTTTAAACGCAAAATGTTAAACGGTGAAGAAGCAGATCGCTTTTGGCTAATATTTTTACCGAAAACACGTACGTTATACTGCGGACCCTGCAAGTTATTTTTATTAGAAGAATTTCAAGATCAGTTTATCACAGGCTTCAATGACTGGAAAAATGCCGCATCCAGGCTCTTATCACATGAAAATAGTGCTTCACATTCAAAGTCCTGTTTTAGGTGATTTGTTAGATCAGAGAAACAGTGTTTGGAAACCGATTTCTCTAAAATGTATGAAAATGAATGTGAGTACTGGAAAAATGTTTCACAAAGAATTATTGATGTCATATGTTTTTTGTGTCAACGCAGGCATCCATTAAGAGGTAAAGATGAAATTTTTGGATCAGTACATAATGGGAATTATTTGGGTGTATTGGAGCTTTTGGCTAAATATGACGCGTTTCTAGCAAATCATATTGAGAAATTTAAAAATATCGGGCGTGGCAAACATCTTACTTGTCTTCAACAATTTACGATGACTTTATTCAACTGCTAGGAGACCATGTAACTAATTTAATTTTAAAACAAGTAAACAATCAAAATATTTTGGAATTATAATTGACTCTACTCCTGATATGACACATGTCGATCAACTTACAATTATAATTAGATATGTAAACTCGCAAACTTTTGAAGTGTCAGAACGATTTTTAAAATTTTTGCCTTTAAAAAGCCACAAAAGAAATGATTTAGGTCAAGAAATTGTGTAATATTTAAGTGAATGCGATCTAAACATCAAAAATTGCCGCTCTCAAAGTTATGATAATGCGGCCAATATGTCTGCAAAATATCAGGGTGTCCAAAGTAGAATCAAGGAAATTAATAATTTTGCAGAGTTTGTACCATGTAGTGCTCATTCCCTGAATCTTGTTGAACAGACAGGAGCCAGTGTATGTAATAGAGGCGATATCATTTTTTGGGGTTGTACAAAAATTATACAATATTTTGTCTGATTCGACATATAGGTGGAATTTGATGAAAAAAGAGATATCAAAGAAACAATCATCGAATTTAAAAGTTAATGAGAGACTATTTGTGTTGAAAATCTCTGACACAAGATGGTCAGCTAGATATGATGCTTTAAAAACATTAAAAATAAACTACATGGAAATTATGTCAACTTCAAAAATCTTATCTCAGGATTCTGACCAAAGTTATGATACGCGAAATGAAAGGACAAATATCTTGAGTAAACTATGTAAACTAGAGACATGTATTCTCAGTTTATTTTGGTATGATGTTTTAGAAAGGATAAATAAAGTAAACTTGACATTTCAAACGGAAGGGCTTATTTTAAAACTAGTTGTAGATCAAATACAATCTTTGACAGAATATCTGAAAATAATTCGCCAAAATTTTGACTATTATGAAGAAGAAGCAAAAAGTATTTAAAAAAAAATGTTCATCGGAATTTGAGTTAATTATATGTTATAAAAGCGATAAAACATGTCAAATTAAAAGAAAATTATTCGATGGTAAATCCGGTTGTACGGAAATTTTTTCTTCAAAACAAAAAATTAAAGCAAAAGTTATTTTAGTAATTTGTGACAGCCTAATTGCTGAAACGGAAAGCAGATCTCGTTGTTATAAAGAATTACATTTATGTTTTTCGTTTATTTTCGATTATGAAATGACAGATTTAAATAGAAAACGATCTGCAGCTCAAAGACTTGTGAAAAAAATATCCGCTGGATCTGGAAAATGAATTAGAAAACGAAATTATACACTGTCATGAGCACATAAAAGTAATCCTCCAAAACACAAATACCGCCACAGGAGATCTTTTAAGAACTATTAAAGAAGTTTTAAAATCCAACTGCTATCCATATATATTGAGTTTGTGAAGGAGAACGATCATTTTCCAAATTATCATTATTAAAAAATCAAAAGAGAAGTGCCATGTCCCAAAATCGCCTAAATGCCTTGAGTTTGTTATGCATAGAGCACAAATTTGTTAAAGACATAGATTTCAAAGAAATAATCCGCAAATTTGCTGCTTCAAAAGTGCGCAAAGTTAAAATATAGTTTTATATATGAATTGTGTATATTTGCAAAACTATTTTTTATCACAAATAAAATTATGTTTGTTTCATTATTTTTTTACAATTTACAAAGTCATCTTCCCTCTTTTGCCTGTGCCTAGGGGCCCCAAATGATCTTAATCCGCCACTGGCTCCTGGCCACAAAGTCAGGACCGTGCATAAATAATTTGATGAGATGGGTGTGGAAACTTTCTCTGGCTGCGCAGAAACCTGATCCCTGCACACTCTGTATCTGCATCCATTTCCAAGCACATCAGTGTCCCCTGCTGACCGTGGGCAGGACGGAGAATTTTGCGGAGATAAATCTCAACACTGACCCAGCTGGGACTCGAACCTGGGAACTACAGATTACGAGCCTGGCACGCTACGCCTCAGCCACCACCGCCCCTCACAGGTGATGAGATGTGGTTTTATTACTATACAACTGCAAGAAAGATCGACAATTACAGTATGTGTTCATGTCTTCAAATACTCCGACAAAACTTTCGCTCAAGAAAGAGAATGTTCACAATTTTTTTAAATTCCCAAGGAGTGGTAGCCGTGGACACCTCACCCGAAAAAATGACTATAAATGGCCAATATTAAATAAACCATGACTGTTTTGCCCAAAATGATTAAGGAGATGAAGGAGCAGCTCCAGTAACAGGTTTATCAGGGGTTACAAATCTATATGAAGCTGGGAAAAAATCAAATATCTACCCCATCCTGAATATTCACCCGAACTTGCACCATACATTTTTTGGTTGTTTCCAAAAATGAAAAAGTAATTTGCTGTATTGCTCAACAAGAATACCACCAAGCGTTTCAGAATTGGCCTAGACGTCTGCAACTTTGCATAGATGATGAAGAGGAATACTTTGGAGGACAGTAAAAGTTTTGTTGAGGTAAGTGCGATGGTTTTTGTTCTGTAATGCATGTCAAGAACCCTTTGAATATCCCTCGTAACTTCCGCTAATTATCTGCAGAACCATAAAAAAATGGAAGTGAATCAAGTGCAAGTCTTCTGACACTGCGTATGCTGCGTCGAGAACGTTATTAACTTTCCCCGACTCCCTGGAGAAACATCATAGTTATTATTCACGATTACAAAATTTCACTTTGCTAAATCAAGAAATCTGATTACGGGCAGTATTTTCAGAACCCCACAGAGTAATGTGTAAAACCTTTCTGTGGCATCTAGAACTTGTTTTAATTTCATTCCAAGTTCCAGGTTCATTGCCTGGTCTAGTGGTTAGGGTACGTGACTAGTAAGCCAGAGTGAATGTCCTTGTGTAAGTCTTTGTATGTTGTTAGAGAAACCAGGACAAAAAAGGGGAGTACGTTCTTCTCTTTTCTAAAATTAAAAAAATTAATAAATAAAAAAAACTCGAAATCGGTCTTTATACTAATGGCTTGATAAAGATAAGTCCATTAAATTTAATGCATTTTTAACTGATTATGCAATTTCGAATATAGATTGCCAAAATGGAGTTCTCACATCAAAAATCACATACCATTTCCTCACATTTTATCTGGTCTAAAGGACAAATTTTCGAATCTACGTAGTATTTATATATAGAGAGAGAGAAATAAATTATGGCAACATTCTGCAATTGCAAGATAAATTAAATCTCATTGATTGGCAATTCCTTTCCTTAATAGCGAAGTAAATAAAGCATATAGTTATTTCAGAAATATTTTTATGAATCATTATAATAAATATTTGCCCGTGAGTATTAAAAAGTGACCAAAATAGACCAAAAAAAAAACATTTTGGAAAAACATTATTTTTTTTCAAACTGGAAATCACACGACTTGCTCTGAATAATAAATAAAATTTTAAACAAGAAACTGGAAACTTATTCTAATTTCATACCATATTTTAACTTATAAAAAAAAAAAGAACAGAACTTTAATTCAGAAAAGTATGGTAGGAAGAAATCTGACTAGCATTGATTTAACATATGAATCTGCATTAAGTTTGCTGCATTAGTATAGTTCTACATACTTTCTAGTTATGTTCTTTATACTAGTATGAATGTTTTCGCAAACTTAATGCAGATCTCTTACGAACTTAATGTAGATCAGTCAAGGAGATAAAACTTTCAACAAGAAATTGAAAGTATGTTCTTATTTCGCATGAAATTTTGAAAACGAAATAAGAACATACTTTCAGTTTCTTGTTGAAAGTTTTATCTCCTTGACTGATCTGCATTAAGTTCATAAGAGATCTACATTAGGTTTGCGAAAACTCCCATACTAGTATATAGAATATAACTATAATATAAACACAACTAGAAAGTATATAAAACATACTTTCAGTTTCTTGTTGAAAGTTTTATCTCCTAGACAACTTTGTGTTGCTAATAGATGTTACTGAATCATGTTACTGTTACTTTTTTCATGGAGTAATCCCGACTGTGTTTTCGCAAACTTAATGCAAATTCCTATGTTAAATCAATGCTAGTCAGATTTCTTCCCACCATTCTTTTCTGAATGTTTCAAAATCACTAACTCATTAAAATTCTGTTCATTTTTTTTCTGGTAAGTTAAAATTTGGTATGAAATTAAAATAAGTTTTCAGTTTCTTTTTAAAATTTTACTTATTATTCAGAGAAAGGTGTGTGATTCCCAATTTGAAAAAAAAAATTATGCTTCTTCCGAAATGTTTTTTTTTTTGTCTCATTTTGTAATTAGAAGGCCTTTTTGGTTTAAAGATTGAAAAAATAACGTTCCAAAATACTTATTTCTTTTTTCGTAGCGAAGTCCGAGAATAAAAGGTGGTTCTTTGTAAACACTGGAGGGGTGAGATACAGAGGGGGGGAAAACGACGTCCGTCAATAAAACGTGTTTACCGTACAGACACAGTAGATGTGAGATACGATGTAAAAAAGTTGACTTGTGAGAATAAAATATGATTCTTTGCGAAGAGTTTATAAAAATAATTTATTTTTAAGGGTCAACATCAAAATAATTGTTATATAATTACTGGAATCAAAAATAGTATTCGATATTTAAAATTCTATTCCTTCATTTTTATTGAGGAGAAAGAAATTGTATGTACCTTTGAGCATTTCAACCCTGTACTATAAGTGGCGTAGTAGATAAACGCGCTACTCCGTGTGTAGTCACGCATTCGAGACCATCGTTGTCTAGAGTTATTTTTAAGAGTAGGCTGCACTACAGAACTTAAAAGATAACGAAATCAAGATGGCCGAAGCGGCTTGTTTTTCCAAGATGGCGGCTGAGGGAAATTCGAGAGAGTTGTTTACTTCCAATGGGTGACGTCCGAGACTTGGAGTTCGTCGTCCACGATGTCAACTCGAATTTTCGAGATGGGTTGTTTACTTCATCCATTTAGTTAGTAAGGGATTTTGTTTACTTCCTAGGGGATCTTTTAATAAAGGGGAGGGAAACAGCTGTCTTGTTCTCAATTTAAATAAACATAATTTCAGTATAAACCATCACGGTAGCTGGGTTACTTTGTTCGACATTGACTAGTGGTTAGGGCCTTTATCAGCCTTAAACAGCCAGAATTAGGGATGACAATGTGATCTGCTTGCACTCTAAAGATACTGAAGCAGATCCCATAGGATTAGCATTGATCCGTCTCTGTTTTAGAACCTCATTGACCTTCTACTTATGCTTTAGGTTTATTTTCTATTTTTTAGGATGCAATAGAAAGATTGATATTTTAATATTTTTAATTTACTTATATTTTTTCTTTGTCACTAAAAACACCTGGCTTCGGAAACTTTCATTTGATATATATGACTCATAAAACATCAGCCACATTTTTTCTCTCCCTTTTTTTGGGTCGTAAGCTTAAGATATAACTCGATAAGGTCGACCCCACGACAATAAGCCGACACTCTTATCCGGAGGGGAGGGACAAAATTCGAAGTAGTTTACGACGGTCATTATACTAGCTTTCGTTTGACAACTAATAATTCGTCACTGTAGGCCCACGCGTTCGGTAGATTCACTGGTGGATATTGAAAAACGAACACCATTTAACAACTGAAGATTTATTTAGTAGAAACGACTTATTGAGAAAGGACAGTGATCCCACGTGTGAAGTGATTCAATGTATATATTACACCTTTTAATAAGTATTATATTTTACAGAAGGCACATTTTAATAAGTTGTTGAACCTTCTCGAGCAGCAATACAAGCTTCCAATCTGGCATGCAATCGGTCATACATTTGCTGAATATCACGCTGGGGGATACTGTTCCATGCGCTTTCAACTTATATGCTTATTTCAGCAATGGTCGTTGACTGTCGCGGGCCATGGAAGAGTCTTTGTCCAATTCACTCCCAGATATGCTTGATGAGAGACAAGTCCGGAGAGCGTTCTGGCCAAGGGAGTTGGTGCACTGCCTGAAGAGCATGTTGAGTTGCCCAGGTGGAGTGTGGGTGGGCGTTATCCTGCTAGAATATTGCATTTGGGATTACACTCAAATATGACAGGATGACTGGCTGTACGATGTCGCTCACATACGTATTGCTATTCAGTGTACCCTGTACAAACACCAGACACATATGAGAGTGATAGCTAATCGCTCCACACACCATGATGCCTGGCGTGGGCCTTGTATGTCGCTGGCAGATGCATGATGAAAGAAACCGCTCACCTTGTCGACTTCGGACGCGTAAACGACTATCAGATGCTCCTAAGCAGAATCGGCTTTCATCACTGAAGACCACAGACTGCCATTCTTGCCTCCAAAGAACTCGTTCTTGACACCCCTGCAAAAGTGCTCGACAGTGACGAGGTGACAATAGTAACCAAGCCAGCGGCACGTGTACCCGTTATCCTGCTTCCAAAAGATGATTGCGTCATTCTTGTAAAACACCCTTGGTATGACAGAGGATCGAATTTGTGACGCCGTAGCCGTCCGCTCTGTCACTGTTTATATATACAATACTCCCCACGTCACAAACTTTCATTTGATATAAAACTTGTTACATTCGGCACTCGGGTTCTGGAGATAGAGGGAGCACTCTATTTCATATTTCCTCTTTTTTAGGGGGGAAATATATGAGGAGTCAATTTGTTATAGCTTGTGACACTCTCCGCATTACAAGCTTTCATTTGACACATAAAGCATTAAGTTTCTCCATCGCGTTCGAAAGATATGGTGGAACAACTAACTGTTTTGACAAACACAGTGGTTTGTAAATAAAAATAAATACCCCCTCAAGCAGCTGCTTGACAAAAAGCAAAAGATACCATTCAGAAAACGACAGCTCTGTATACAAATAATTTCGCAAATACGTTACTGCCCAAATCAGAGAAGCAAACCACGCCTATTTTGACAGTAGATTTGATTCTGGCAAAAAAAAAATCCAAACAGAAATGGAAATATTTCAACATATTTTCGATACAAATAAATCTAAGAGAATAGTAGATGATATTGGTTCTGGTGATACAACTACACCTATCTCTCGATTTACACGCTACTCAGTTCACACAATTTTGGCTTTGCACAGTCAAAAAATGCAACCAGTTTCGATTTACACGGTACTGACTGGACGTACATAGAAAGGAAATCTCAGTCAGTACCGTGTAAATCGAAACTGGTTGCATTTTTTGACCGTGCAATGCCAAAATTGTGTGAACTGAGTACCGTGTAAATCGAGGGATAGGTCGATAATTATGCGAAATCCAATGCCGTCAACAGCCCTTTTCATGATATCGTTAAGGAAATGATACTAAATCAAACTGAAAAATTTCATGGTAATTAAAAATACCATATTGAGTAGATTAGACATTTTACGTTATGCCAAATGTTATCCAAGAGATATGTAATATAGTGGAATGATCTGGGAGCTGATACGTCACCAGGTATTGACGACTAAATATTAACGTAATTAAAACAGTTATACCATAAAAGAACCTCTATGCTATACAGGGTGAATCTGAAAAAGTGGGCAAAACTTTACGGGGTGGTAGAACGCAGCTATACGAGCAATATTCGTCATAGAATGTATGGTCGGAACGCAAGCGGTGAGAAGTTAAAAGGTAGTTTTCCACTGTCACATTTAAAGAATGAACACAAGAAGGAGATGAGATACTTCAGAAAACATTTTATTAACAAGAATGTAATTGAGGTACATGCTCAAAGAAATTGCTCAAAAGAGCTGCCGCCAGCTGTAATGCAGGCTTCACACCTGCGGGATAGGGACCGACGCACATTTGCGAAGACACTAGGCATTTCCTGAATATCGCCGGCAACAACGGCGATCCTGGCGACTAGATCCATATCGGTTTCAATGGGGCACTCGTAGATTAGGCTTTTCATTTGGCCCCACAGGAAAAAGTCCAAACACGAGAGATCCGGCGAGCTTGGTGGCCAAGCTGTGGGATCACCTCGATCAATCCATCACCCTGGGAACGTTGCATGTAAAGTGTTCTGCACATCTAAGCTGAAGTGTGCAGGCGCACCGTCGTGTTGGAACCACATTCTCGACCTGCTGGGGGTTGAAATCGGACGCAGCAGCTCCGGCAACACCTCTCGTAGGAATGTGTTATACGATTTGCCGTCCAGACGGTGTGGCAGGAGGTATGGGCCAACCAAATGGTCATGGAGGATCCCTGCCCAAACATTTACGGAGAACCGCTGCTGGAACGAATGAGGACTTGTGGCATGCGGGTTCGTAGATACCCACGTGTGTGAATTGTGGGTATTCAAAACGCCCTCACGGGTGAAAGTGCACTCGTCTGTAAACAGAACATGTGCACCAAAATCCGGCTGCGCTGCATTCTGCTGGAGGTACCAACGTGCGAAATCGACACGTGGCTGATAGTACGCCGGTGACAACGCTTGTACCTTCTGCGTACGATAGGGGTGCATTCCTTCCTCCTGTAGCACACGGCAAACCGACATTTGGGACACGTGTACTGAACAGGAAACCACTCGCGTGCTACATCCCGGTCGCTCTTCCACCCTACGCAGAATGTCCTCTGCAAGTTGCGGCGTCCTGACACTCCTTTCACGCCCTGCGTCTTGCTTGACCGCGGCGAAGGATCCCGTTTCACACAGCCGCCGATGCAAACGCTCGAAGGTTTTCCGATCGGGAGTGCATCTCATCTGAAACCGGTCGCGGTAACGTCTCTGTGCCTCACTTGCATTCCCGTCCGCCACACCGTACACAAAGTGCATATCCGCCATTTCGTGGTTAGTATAACCAGCCATCCTCTCGGCAATCCACGGTAGAAATGCCGTTGGGTGCGAGGACCGACCCTTTTATACCATTTCCAACGCCACCTAGCAGCTCGCCGTTTGCGTTCCGCCCATACTTTCTATGACGAATATTGCTCGTATAGCTGCGTTCTACCACCCCGTAAAGTTTTGCTCACTTTTTCAGATTCACCCTGTATATTTATCAATAACAATGGGCAACATTTTTAATAAAATCATGCCTCTAAGATAAAAGAAGCCATTTCTTAAAGATTTCAAAGTGCTGAACACGAATATGACAATTAAAATGCAAAACTGGCTACGATTTCTGAGAAATCCGCAATAGTTTCTTATATAATAGAGTAACACGTACATATGACATGTATCGGTAAAACTCCGCTTTCACTTCCCGAAGTCGCTTTGACCGTCGCTTGTACAGCTGCTCAGGATCATCTTCGTCGAGCGTCCAACAGTAGTCAGCCGACAGTGAAGTGGACGAGTTTCCCTGGTATCATTTCTCCATGGTTGCTATGTCCTGGTGAAAACGTTCACCGTGCTCATCACTAACCATGCCACAGTGGTCGGGGAAGAAATCTAAGTGGAAATGGGGAATGGTTTTTTAAGGACATATTGCAGCCAAGTTTGTGATATAGAGACAACATGTTCTTAACTAGTTTCTTGTAGTTGTCTGCCCTGACATTCCCGAAGAATTTAGTTGACACCAGACGAAACGTGTCCCAAGCCTTTTTCTCGTCACCCTGAAGCAGGTTGTCTCTGAACAGCTCGTGGATCTGAGGACCCACAAAAATTCCCTCTTTAATTTTAGCTTCGTTGAGTTGAGGGAATTTGTCAGCCAAGTATTGAAAACTTATGCACTCCAGTCCATGGCTTTTATGAAGTTTTTCATCACACCGAGTTTGAGGTGTAGGGACAGTAACAGGATTTTGTGCATTTCTGCCAGTGTTGGGTGTTCCACATTTTTCCCTCAGACCTTCAGGGAATTCCTCTGAGACCAGTTTCTCGTCACGTAGTGCAAAGTCTTTGCTCAGTCCATTCACATAAGAAACAGCAGCAATTCGTATATCCCAGCTGCAGACGCATCAACAGAGCCACTACCTTCAAGTCACAACAGAGAAGCCAGCCATACTTGCTGTATTGAAGACAGTTCAACAGCTGTTTTAGGTTGTAGTAGGTTTCTTTCATGTAGACAGTGTGTCATTTTCATTATGCAGCAACACCGCCTCAAGACTCAATTTCGAGGAGTCTATGAATAGTCATTATTCTTGAGGGTCATGTTTGATTCCGAGGGCATTCATCAGGCCATCTACATGGCATTCATCAGGCCATCTACATCGGAGCAGAACACAATGTCATCTTCCTTTCAGAAGTAAGGCCCCTGCTCATGACGAGTTCAAAATGAAGTCACTCAGACATTTTCCTTGAGAAGATTCCATTGTTTAAGTCTTGATCCAAGTAACTCTGTTTTGGCCTTGCACAGCTCCAGATCGCGAACTAGATCTTTCATTTCTTCTTTGGTGAGAATGTGTAGCTCAGATGACGCACCATGGCAGACGTATGAATCATCATTAGACACTGAAGGCTGCAGAGAACCTGAGGTCGGTCACCTCCCTTCTTATCATCTGAATCGATATAAAATTCTTTTTGGGATTCAGGAACGGGAAGGGCATCACCATGTGGAACTGGTTGGAGAGGAGATTGTATATTCGAGTACGCTTTTGCCCACTTCATTTTCCTTGTGATGCCTTCAAAAACAGGTGGAACAATGCAGAAGTAGCAGTCATTTGCGTGATTTGCTTGGCTCTCTCCAAACCATAGGAACAACAAACGGCATCGCCACTTTTTTGCCTTTCAGCCATTTCAGAAGATTTCTTGCCCACGTAATGCAATATATGTGTGGGGCCCAGGCCTTTTCCTGGTCCCCGATCTCGAATCCAAAATAAAACTCATACGCCACGTTCACTATTGGAGTGATGGCCTTTTCCTGGGTTGCAAATGTCACTTCCCTGCAAATGTAACAAAATGTATCTGCACTATTAACAGAGCTACGAGGCATCACTACTACTACTACTGGATTAAAACTGCAAGGATCACTTGTGTTGTACTTATGACTCAGAGGTAAACAGGAGTCACTCAAAAGACTTGCTCACCCTACGAGACATCGCTTACAACTAATGATTGCGTCATCTTTTGTCTGCGATCGTAAGGCCGTGATGAATTTAAAAAATTTAAAAAAATTTACCAAAGCATTTGATAATATTAACCACGAAATTTTGTTAAAGAAAATCGAATTTTATGGTACAAAAGGTAAAACGAATAACTGGTTACGAAGCTACTTATTTCAGAGAAAGTTCTTGTAGAAGTAAATGGTAGTGTATCAGATGAGCATTTTATTTACAGAGGTTTTTATTTTATTTTCAATGCTCAAATCTTGATCCGATCCTTTTCCTACTTTACATTAACGATTTAGCAAATTACACATTAATTCAAAGATTTATTACGTGCTGATTATACAAGAATTTCCCAATTTAACTAAGATTCTACTACACTGATAAGCAGTGTTAATCACTCTCTAAATATTATATCTGAATGGTGCAGACATAACATTTATTAATAAATGTCAAAAAATCTAAATACATGATTTATAAAAAAAAATATCAGTGAGAAATGTTTCAATGTGAAGATTACTGAAATTAACACACGAGATAATGCATATATTCCTCGATTGAAATATAAAGAATATAAATTCTTAGGAGTTTGGATAGATGAAAATATGAATTGGTCATTTCATGTAAAGCAGCAGGAATTACGAACATGGCATGGCGCCAGTCAAAGAATATTGGTATGATAGGTAAATTTCGTTATCTGGTTAAACACATTTTTGATTCATATTCATGTGATCATTTGATATATTTCGTATATTTATCAGAGAAAAAACAAAATAAATCGAAGGATGGGTGTACCAAATATTGCTGATTCTTGTATACATTCACCAATACATTTGTCTGTGTGAAAAATATTTCAAACACCAAGTATCGGTTACTTAACTAGAAATTGCATAAAATGACTGTGACTGCGTGATAATTGTATAACATATATGTGACTGCTTGTTGGTCAGGTCACAAGGACCTCAAGGGTTAAGAGCATTTAGGGCAGAGGTTCCCAAACTAAGGGGCGCAAGAATGTGAAATTTTTTGTCTACTTTTAATTATGAATTGAAATTGTTGTTAAAAGGGGGTGGTCAATGATAAATAAAAGGGCGTGAGAGTTTCTCAAATATCAAAAGGTGGGCGTTATGCTGAAAATTTGGGAACCCCTGTGTAGCGGAACGTCAGCGTATTCTTTAAAGTACACAGCGCATTGAACACACAAAGGTCGGTGGTCTTTCCAAGTCCATTGATGTTCCTTTCTCACCGAAGGAGTTTAGGATAGCAGAGCTAAATCTTAACTTTGACACAATTAGGACCCAAACTTGGGAACATCAGATTACGACTATTTAATAAATTTCTCGATGTTTCTTCAGTTGAAAAATATGAAAATCACTCTTTAGCATAGATATCAAATCTGGGCGAAAAATTGTCTTGAATCGGATGGAGTACGCCAAGTATTATATATCAGATTATACGAGCGAGTCGCCATAATTTGAAGTACAGTAACGCATAAAAAATTTAATACGTTATTACAGGTACACCTGAACATACTGAAAATAAACATAATATTATAAACAAAAATAAATTTCTTTTTAGTGTTCGTTAATTGATTTACCTCTGAGTGATATTTTTTGCACCCAGTTGGCTAAATGACTGTGACATGGACCCAAGGGCTCAGAGATGGTTGGGGAAAGGGGACCCACTGGAGTGCTGTCAAGAGACAGATGAAAGTCTCCCGTCAAGACCATTCAGTGTGTTCTTTAACGTGCATAGCGCATGGATCTTCCGCACACGGAACCACGCGTAGTGTCCCATCCAACAGATGGTGGACTTTTCCTCTTTTCAGTGTATTTAACAAAAATCACATTATAGATGATATTAAGTAAACACTGTTCGGTTGTTTTACCTTTGAACGGCACTTTTTTTGCCCTTGCTGGGCTAAATGGCCAGGTCACAAAGACTCCAATGGCTCAGAAAAGGATGAGGGAAGAGGACAAACTGGACAGATATTATGAGATAGATAGTATCCTCCTGTCAAGTGTTCTTTAATGCGCACAGGTTACAACTCTCCTGTACACGGGGCCACGGTGTAGGAGACGGTTCGACGGACGATGTCCTTTGCAAACCGATAGGTGTCCCCCTTATGACCGAGGGCAGAGTGGGGGGGGGGTTAACAGATATAAATCGCAATGCTGGAACAGTTGGGACTCGAACATGAGAACTGCAAATTACAAGTCTGGCGTGCTACCGACTGGGCCACCCCAACCTCGTTAAAAAAAAGAAATGTCTACGTAAGTAATACAATATACTGATTGTAAATTTACTAAACAAAATGCTGAAAAAAATCGAGTTTTGATTGTTTCAAGGCGCAAATGAATGGTCGAGGCCCCAGGCGAACTCCTCATGCGCCTCTGAACTCCTCATGCGCCTCTGAACCGTCACCGAGATTTTTTTTCCTAGCTCTTCACTAAATTTAGATTGATCCCCTCTGCTTCAAATCTATATCATAAATCAGCATTTGCCACCATAGACGTCCGCAGAGGAGGATAAAATGGGTACTTTTCTTCAACTTGGAATTAGGATTTAAGCAACTTACATTTCGAAGTGGTACTTTAAAATTAAATTTAGCCACTGCTGTTACGTAAAATGTAAGCAAGCTAAACATCCTAACCGGATAAGAGCTAAGATAATCATCCTCACTTGATGATTCCGTTTTTCTTGATTTCCACGATGATTTTGCAGGTATCCACGTATGTAGAGTTTGGCTTGAAGTCGGTGTCAAATTCTTCGTCGATGTTCAGCCTTGACACCGTCAAAATTCCACCTGGAAGAACAGATGACCTCAATCAGAATTCGTGCGTTACTTTTTCACTAAACGATTATTAGAACCCACATTAAAGCATATAATTGACACTTTTTTCAAAGCAACCCCAGTTTCTTTATAATTCGAAATACAGTCAGCTCTCGATTTAGATGGATTTGACTAACCCGTTTTTGAAATAACGCAGTTTGAACTCAGAAATTTAATAAGAACAGATTTTTAGAGCTTATCTGCAGATTATGATAGAATCAATGATACCATATTCGAACCTGGACTCCAGCAGTTGCAATATTACGAAGAACCAACGCTACCACTGCGCCAGCAAGGGTGCAAGAGTTACATAATGTCGCTACCGAGGTGACCTTAAGAAAAAGGATACTGTAAAACCAGAACCTCAAACCTCTTTCTCGACCTAACAGTGTCAATGGGTGACTCAGGCTCTAACCTTCCCTACAATTCCACCAGAACCGGCAACCATCATTGGAGACAACGCTCACGTAGATATATTAAAAAAAAAATCATAACACTTATCGTACTCTTATTGTAGAGAGGTTATGTTTCTTTTTAAATCGGTTGCATTCTTTCGTGCTTAGTGTTACTATAGAAGGCGTTCAAAAAGTACGACACGTGTCTGTAGATTCGCACTCATTCCTCTGAAGTTAACGAGCTACGACTTGTTTGAAAGCTTGTCATTCCGTGTTAAAACAAAGGCTGTATCATCATTATCTTTTCGCTGGTAGCGCGTAAAGTTTGGTCTGCGAAATTTGCTCGTTGTTGGTATAGAGCCTACTAAAGACGGAGAAAATTTACATTTTCACGAGGATGCAGCTTGGGGACGACGCGAAAAAAAAGATGCCGATTTATCACAATATTATTAATCACACGATTAACACAAGTATGTGGGGATCATGCCTGTTCATGTGGCACTTCGGGATGAATGCGCAAATTCAGAGAAGGAGGCAGAACTTCTAAGACCTCTCTCGTGCAGGAAGACCAAAAGAGACCGTGATGAGAGAACCATCGCTGCCGTTTGTCAACTCATTAAGTAAAACCCACACATCACCATTCAGGTAATACGCTTATATATCAGTGTATCGATTGGCAGTATGGAAACAATTATTCATCAAAATTTAGAATTCTGAAAGATCTATGCCAAATGGGTACCCCACAAACTGCAAAACAGCAAACAAGGGCTAGAGTCTATCGTGCAAGGAGGTGCTGGCAATGTTTGAACCTAGTGGCCTAAACGGTTAACAGACATTGTCATAGGACAATGCCAGTGTTCACAACACCTGTCAAGTTAAGGCCTATGTGCAGCAAGAAAAAAATTAAAACAGCTATCCCATCCTAAATATTTATCTGAACTTGCACCATGAAATTTTTGGTTGTTTCCAAAAATGAAAAAGGAACATGCTGGGAAGCCCTTTCAAGGGTGCAAGAACTTGCAAAATGCGTTCGTTCAGAATTGCGGAGTATTGCCCAACAAGAGTACCACCAAGCATCCCAGAATTAGCGTAGACGTCTGCAACTATGCATAAATGCTGGAGGGAGTACTTTGAAGAACAGTAAAAGTTTTGTTGAGGTAAGTGCGATGGTTTTTGTTCTGCAGATGCAGGTCAACTTTTGAACACCCCTCGTATAATGTAACGTATAATACCATAAAATGAAAAATAAAACAGTGAAGGAATTAGATCTATGTATGAGTTTTGAAGCAGCGTTTTCCCTTATTCCTACCAGTTGCTCTCATTCTTTAGGAAAAATGTTGCTTGATTTTAGGCTGCCATTTTAAAAAAAGCAATCTCCACGTAAATCGAGAGCCGACTGTATAATGAAGATAATATAAATCGTTACTTTCCGTAAGGTAAAAAAAAACTGTTCTTCCAGTGAAAATCTCTTATTGATTAATATTAGCATGTTTGTTAAAGAATATTGTCATATCCCTCTAATTTATTCATTTTTATTTATTATTGTATTTTTGTTGTTATTTTTATTGTTGGAAATATATATATATATATGTATTAAGTGTATTTGTGGAAATGCTGTTGTGGGAATGTGACTCATGAGCTGTTGTTAAGGTCTGAGCTGGCTGACTTGCATATGCTCAGGGAACGAAAAGCAATTTTACGACATAAAACACGTAAGGTCGACGATAGAAACACAAATACCTCTTATACCGATACACAAGTATCATTATACTAATAAACAACACAAATATCCATACCAAACCAGACCACTTAGATATGAAATGCGCTGGACAGCCCACTAATAGAAAGAAGTAAAATTTAAATTTATAGATGTTTTAATTAAAATTCTCTGTTAAAATTCAACTAGTTGCAATTTAGTTTTAAATAGTAGTCCCTTTGTTCGACAGCTATCTGGGTCAGGTCATATCCTTAGAGTCATAGCTCAAACGCAGCGGTCAAACTGGATTAGTGGCTGGAACAGCTGGATTACAAACAAGCCATGCCTATGCGGTAGTGTGCATTTGTATGCTACCATGAAAAATGAATTTAAAAAAAACTGGTTACTCAACAAAATGGGTTTATTGTGATGCAATAAAAAGAGGTCTAATTACAAATTAATTAATTATTACTTCGGTGTATGAATTTTTTATATGTCACTAGGTATAGTTTTCGGCGGAGAGTCATGCTAAACCATAGGATTAAAGCTAAATAAATCCGCAAGTTGAGTTGTTTCACCTCTGAGCGGCAGTTTTTTCATACAATGGGCTAAATGGCCAGTTCACAGGGACCCCGTAGGCTTAGAGAAGATTGAGAGGAAAGAGCTGTTAGCAGATAGATGGTAGCCTAACCTCAAGGTCATGCGGGGTGTTCTTTAACGTGCACAGGGTAGGACTCTCCTATATGCAGCGACAAGGCTTAACATCTCATTCGACGGACGGCGGCCTTTCCAAGCCGATCGGTGTCCCCTACTGACCGTGGGCAGGGCAGCAGTTTTGCGGAGATAAATCTCAACGCTGACTCAGTTGCTGCTCGAACCTGCGATTACAGATTACGAGACTGGAATCTATCGACTGAGCCACCACCGCGCATAATTCTTCAAGAAATTCACATTTATTGATACATCTTGACTCATATTTTTTAATAATCTTATTATGCTGCATAAAAACTATTATTTTTAGATTAAAGCAATCACCAAAAATAAAAATTACGTATTTTGTTTCGACATATAGGACTGAGAAGAATCCTAGAAGTTACTCCTAACTTATACAAGCCTTCTCATACAAGGACATGCCCTACTAAGACCGAAGTCACTGCTGACCACTGCCTCATTTAGAGCACAGCAGACAAAGTTTTTCTTGCTGGATCCATGGCGACCTCCCTAACCACTATGCCAGTTAAGGCTTAATTTTTGATCATATTTGTTCTTAGTTCAGTTGCTTTTAATCGTTATAACATCAACTTTTCTTTTTACATATACATGTATTTCAAGAGACACCGATGGGCTTGGAAAAGCCGCCGCTCGTCGCATGGGACGTTAAGCCGTGGTCGGGTATTGCGGGAGAACCTGTTCACGTTGAAGAACACGCTGGATGGCTTTGACGGGTGGCTACCATCTGTCTCCCAACAGGAATTCCAGTGGATCTCTTCCCCCAACGTTCTCCGAGTCTTCGAATTTCTTCTGACCTGACCCATTTAATCCACTATGTGCAAAAAAATGCCGCTCAGAGGAAAAGCAACACAACTCCAAGAGAAAGTGGTGTCCGAGAGATTCTGCAAACATCGATCATTCAAGAGTGGATACGAAACATTTGTTTATTATCAAAATATATACGCAAGCCAGGTATGTGGGGAGGGGGAACATAACTTCATGAGATTAATGAAGCATTCTGTTTGGGTTGAACAGGTACAAACGATGTATGATGAGTCATAATTTTTAAAAGGCTTTAATTTATATTGTTAAAAGGCGCTAAATGAAGAAAATATAAATTTGAAGAATATTGCTAACGATATATTTATGCTAGAAATTCTGATAGTAGAATGTGTTGATCAAGAACAGGCCTAGATAACTAATAGAAATATAAGTTATATTCTTGCTTTAATTAAATTATTATTGGTTAAAATTCGATTGGTTGCTCTTTATTTTTTTAAAGTTGACACTAAATTTTAAAGTTTTCAATAATATTTTACTATATTAATAAATTATTTTCTGTATATCGATTTGTTTCTTAACCCTAGGGGATGAAAAAAGAAAATTTTTCATTTTAAGGAAAAAATAAGAGAGAACTTTATATTGAATTTAAACTCTAATATTAGTATTGTGCAATGCAACATTAGGAGTATAAACCAAAATTTAAATGAGTTAATTGTAAATTTCGATACTTTACTGGATAAAATTGATATTATATTGTTAACAGAAATATGGGCTAAAAAAGAGATTAATAATTATCAGATAAATGGCTTTGAGCTCTTTTACCAGTATCGAATATAATAAATCAGGTGGGGGTTTTCGCATACATAAAAATAGGTATGTTTCAAGTAAAACAAATAGTTTTTTATGCACAGTGCAGAAGGAGTTTATTTGTTTGAAACTAATCTAAAATTTTCAATAGTTTTAATACATAGGGCTCGTGGTTTTTCCCTTGATATTTTCAATAAGGAATTAAAAGAATGTTTAAAAACATGTCGAAAAGAAAATACATTATGTATAGGGGATATAAATATAGATATATTAAAGGAATCTAAAGTAACAAATGATTACTTAAATATATTGCCAAAATATGTGTTCAGACATTTATTATTATCAGAATACATGCACCCACAAGAATAACAAAGGATAGTATTAATTTTTTGGATCATGTATTCTACAGAGATCGCACAAAAAATGCATTACAAGCAACAGTACATCATACTGCTATAACCGATTACTTTCCTGTCATAATTAAGGCTGCTTTGGGAGAGGATTTAATCATTTTAGGTAATGAAACACAAAGTGTAGTGATAAGAAAAAAGATTTTCACAAAGATTAAAACTATATTAAAAATTTGGCATATTTAGTGATTTAAATATTAGAAATTTTGACATTTGCTTTCAGAAATGTTTTACAGAGTTACGTGAAACAGAGAAATTTACAAAAGTGAAAAAGCATAAAATTTTAAATAAAAAATAAAACAGCCAATAGGTAACAAATGATTTATGAATGTCATAAATACTAAAAAGCACTATATATTATATAGTGTTTTTTTAGTATTTATGACATTCTAAAAAAAACTATATATATAAATATAGTAATATATATATATATAAATATAGTATATATATATAAATATAGTATATATATATAAATATAATATATATATATATAAATGCAAAAACAATCCAGGAATATTCCAGTATGAGACAGATTAGAGATATTATTGTAAGCTACTTGAAAAGAATATTCAAGACAGTACAGATACATATTATAAAAATTAAATCATGTGGAAAAGGCCTAAGAAAACAGTGGGAACTAGTAAATAGAATAAGAGAGAAAAATAAGGAATCATTTATACCACAGTCTGAAACCATATTTAAGCTGGTCAATGACATGAATTGGTATTTTATCACTGTATAAACGCTGAAACTTGTATGCTAAGTAGAAATGGATGATACAAATACCTGCTTATATGTACATTAAAATACAAATGATATGGAGATAAATAATATTATACACAGATCGAAAAATAATAAAAAATCTGGATTTAATAATCTATCTGTAAAAAATGTTAAAAATTATAACAAATATCATTTGTATTATTTAACGAAGTTGATAAAATTTTCACTACAAAATGGAGTATTTTATGATTATTTAAAAACTGCTATAGTATTACTGGTCTGTAAATGGTAGCTAGGTAGTCACTGGAAGGAGAGCTATGCACCAATCCCCTGTGATGATGCTAGAACCGGCCAAGCCTAGAACCTAATGTCCGACCCCGCCTTCTCGTGGTGCAGACCGTTAGTACCTTTCAAAAGATATACTCTCTTGTGGAAGTGAACGGAAGGGGAGGGCTGCCAGATTAGTGAGGCCTACTGATCTGGACAACTATGGCTACTTTTCTTTTTTTTCTACCCTGCTGAGGAGTGGTCAACCACACAGGGTCCTGGTGCTCACCATATAAACCCACTGGACAGATATATGGCTCTGAGCTTGATTATGGATCCTGATTTTGCTGCACTGGTGGGCTTCTGTGGAGGGAAAATCTTCCGCGGTGTTTTCTGTTTGTTTGTGGGTTGACAGCCCCAAGTGAATAGATTCACAGGATATGTTTATCAGCTGGTGGATAATCCTGAACAGAGGTCATCGCAGGCACCTGAACTCTTTGCTTCTATTGGAATCGTCAAATTCTACATTGGAGGAAGTCTTCCAGTGTAGATGGCTTCAGCCTTTAGTAGTGGGGGAACGGGTCTTTGCCCCATGTCTGCGATTAGGGGGCTGTTTGATATTGTCGGCATTCCCTCCCTCAATAAACATAGTTTCTTTAAACATCCCACTAACCATTTTCTCTCCATAGGTAGTTGGAATGTGAGGACTCTGCACAGAGCTTTTTCCCTTGATGTCCTCACACAAGAATTCCACCGTTATAATTTAGATATTCTCGGCTTGCAAGAGACCAGATGGACAGATAAAGGTCAGATTCTTAAAAATAATCTTAAATTTCTCTTTTCAGGGCGGGACGACAATAAGAATCACCAAGGCGTGGGTCTGCTTCTCAGCAGACACGCTAGCGATGCTCTTCTAGGATATGAGTGCATTAATGAAAGGTTTCTTACAGCAAAATTTCAGACAAGCGTTAAAGACTTGAATGTTATCTGCTGTTATGCACCCACTGAGGATGCCGATGAGGATGAGAAGGGTAGCTTTTATGAACAACTTCAGGATATTTTGAATTCTGTCAAGAAAAGAGATATTACCCTTGTTCTTGGTGACTTCAGTGCCAAAGTTGGTACTGACTCTGACCTTTGGGGAGGAGTAATAGGCCCTTTTGGTATTGGTAGCTGCAATGGCAATGGGCAACGTCTCCTACAGGTAAGTAAACTCAATGGATTCAGAATAACTAACACTTATTACAAACACCGCGACATACATAAGTACACATGGGTTTCACCTGATGGGCTGCATAAGAATATGATTGATTACATATTAATTAACAGCAAATGGGCTAGTTCTGTTAGGAATACCAGGGCATATAGGGGAGCTGAAATTGGATCTGACCATTACCTTGTTAAAAGTGTGTTGCAACTTAAACTTAAAAAGTGTTGTGCTAGGGTTAAAAAATTTACTTTTAATACTGATGCTCTGAAAGATCCAGTTATAGCCAAAGCTTACCATGATAGGTTACTTAGTCATTATGACAGTCATGGTTTGCTTACTACTGAAGTTGAGGAAGAATGGGATCATTTTAAACAGGCTTTTTGGGACACTAACAGCACTCTTTTAGGAAAAAAGGAGCAGAAGAGTCAGAATTATCTGAGTGATAAGGCACTTGAGTTTATTTCGGAAAGAAAGAACTGCAGGAATGCACTTAATCAATACCCTACTAGTCCTAATAGAAAGCATTACAGAGACCTTAATAAACTTGTAAAGGATCAGTTAGCTGCTGATAAGAATCTTTGGCTTGATGGTTTGGCTGACAAAGCCGAGGAAGCAGTTAGACAGCACAACAGCAGAGAGCTGTACCAGATAGTTAATGTTTTATGTGGTAGAAAACGGACAGGCATACAAGGATTGAAGGATAAACAAGGTAAGGTTATAGAAGGGGAGGATTCTGTCATGGCTAGGTGGGCTGAGCATTTCAGTGATGTTCTAAACAATGTAGTTAGTTCTACTCCCATCGTTTGCAATGATGATAGATGCATTGGTGGCTTTAATGTTGGACCTATAACACAATCTGAAGTTATTTTGGCTGTTTCTAAACTTAAACTTCATAAATCCCCAGGGGTAGATGAAATTACTACGGAAATGCTTAGAGCTGGGAATGTTTCGGTTACCACTTGGATGACTGAAATTCTGAATATCTTTTATGATAAAGGCATGGTTCCTAAGGATTTTACCAGAGCTATTGTTATCCCCATTTTCAAAAAAGGTGATCACAGTTCTTGTGATAACTATAGGGGTATCAGCCTACTCTCTGTTGCAGGTAAAGTTCTTTCCATGATTGTGCTTAATAGAATTAAGAATCTGGTTAACAGTCAATTGCGTGATGAGCAATGTGGATTCAGAAGTGGTAGGGGATGTGTGGATCAGATATTTTCACTTAGGCAGATTCTTGAGAAATGTTTAGAGTTTCAGAAACCTTTGGTTGCTAGCTTTGTTGATTTCAAAAAGGCTTTCGACTCTGTTGATCGTCATAATTTGTGGTTGATTGTGAGATCATATGGTATACCAGACAAGTTAGTTAACATTATGAAAGCTCTCTATAATAACACTGAGTCGTGTGTGAGAGTTGGTAAGGTTTGTAGCAATTGGTTTAGCATTACTTCTGGTGTTCGACAAGGGTGCATTTTGTCTCCTTTTCTCTTTAGCTTGGTTATTGATTATGTTATGCGAAATTCACTTTAAGGGAAAGATTTTGGCCTTAAATGGGCTGGAGATACGAAAATTTCTGATTTAGATTATGCTGATGATTTAGCCCTTTTGGCAAATGATGTTGATGAGATGAACTCTTTTCATTCGAGCTGCTGATGAGACTGGTAGTAGAGTAGGTTTGGTTATAAACAGAGAGAAAACTAAAGTGATGAAAATTGGTCAGGCAGGCTGTGATTCAGTTAATCTGAATGGTTGCAGTCTTGAGCAGGTGTCACAGTTTAATTATCTTGGGAGCTATGTAACAGATAATGGTGATGTGCGGCATGAGATTAACAGACGAATAGGGATTGCTGCCGGGACTTTTAAGAACCTATGGAGAGTGTGGAGAAATAGGCGTATACACCTAAAGACTAAAATTAGACTGTATAATAGTTTGGTTCTTTCTAGGGTTAGTTATGGTAGTGAAACTTGGACACTTTGTAAACAAGATAACAGGAAACTAGATGCTTTTGATTCCAGATGCTTACGCAGTATCTTGGGCATTAGGTGGTTCAACTTTGTAACTAATGATGAGATTAGGCAAAGGAGTTTGCAACCTCCTTTAAGCAGCATATTGTGCAGAGAGAGACTCCGTTGGTTTGGCCATGTTGCCCGTATGAATAATTATAGATTGGCGAATAGGGTTATGAACAGTGTGCCTAAAGGCCTCAGAAGGAGGGGGAGACCTAGGATGCGGTGGGCAGACAATGTCAAACAGGACTTTGTTAGAATTGGTGTGCAGTGGCCAGATGCAGTAGATGTAGCTCAGGATAGATTTGCTTGGAGAACTAAATTGCACTGTCTGGTTGGACCTCCGTAGCCCATGGCTGCTTGAGGATGATGATGATGATGATAGTATTACTATTTTTTGAAACTGTAAATAAAGATTCAATTGCAAATTACAATCCAATTTCCATTTTACCAGTATTTACAAAGGTATTAGAAAAAACTCTGAAAGCTAGATTGATTAATTTCACTGGGCAATACACAAAAAGGCTTTGAAATGAAAACAGCCAATCTTTACTTTTCGAGGTGCCGAATACGAAAATGTCAATAAAATTTGTCAATTGGCTCTTGTTTAGGAGAGACAGAGATGGTCATATATAAACGACTCAGTCCGCATTGAGTACATAGTAACCATTTCGAAACGCTGAATTTTAAACTCCAGATTGCAACATATTGCATTGTATTGAATCAGCTCGCCATACACAAAACCTCCGGAGATATTGCATCATTGCCTGATGCAATGTAGTTGAGTCATGACATCGCGGCTTTACGATCACAGACAAAAGATGATGCAACCGTTAGTTGTAGGCGACGTCTCGTGAGGTGAGCAAGTCTTTTGAGCGACTGCCACCTACTCCTGAGTCATAAGTACAACACAGGTGATTCCTTCAGTTTTAATCCAGCAGTAGTGATGCCTCGTAACGGTGTTAATAGTGCAGATACACAAGCCAGGAAAGGGCCATACTCCAATAGTGAAAGGGGCATATGAGTTTTATTTTGGATGCAAGATCGCGGACTAGGTCATGGCGTGGGCCACACACATATGCTGCAGTGCATGTGCAAGAAATCTTCCTAAGTAGCTGAAAGGAGAAAAAGTGGCGATGTCGTTTGCTGTTCCTATGTTTGGAGAGAGCCAAGCAATCACGCAAATGCCTGCTACTTCTGCATGGTTGCCGAATATCTCCAAGCAAGTGTCCCAAAAAAATTTAAATTACCATAAATACTGGAGGCATCACAAGGAAAAAGAAGTTGAAAATAGCTTACCCAAATATACAATCTGCTGTCTGACAAGTTCCACATGGCGAAGTCCTACCAGTTCCCAAACCTCCAAAAGAATTTTCAATCGATTCAGACGATGAGGAGGGAGACGAACTGATGTCGAGTTCTCTGCAGCCTTCGGTGTTTAATGATGATCCATACATCTGCTGTGGTGTATCATCTGCGCCACACATTATCACTGAAGAAGAAATAAACCATCTTGTTTGTGATCTGGAGCTGTCGAAGGCCAAATCAGAGTTACTTCGATCAAGACTTAAACAATGGAATCTTCTCAAGGAAAATTTCCGAGTGACTTTGTTTCGAACTCGTCATGAGCAGTTTGCACCTTACTTCAGAAAGGAAGATGATCTTGTGTTCTGCTCCGATATAGATGGCCTGATGAATGCCCTCGGAATCAAACATGACCCTCAAGAATGGCGACTATTCATAGACTCCTCGAAGCTGAGTCTCAAGGCGGTGTTGCTGCATAATGGAAATGGACTTCCATCCATTACGGTCGGACAAGCTGTCTACATGAAAGAAACCTATGACAACCTAAAACAACTGTGAAACATGTGGAACTGTCTTCAATACAGCAAGTATGGCTGGCATCTCTGTTGTGACTTAAGGTAGTGGCTCTTTTGATGGGTCTGCAGCTGGAATATACCAAGTACTGCAGTTTCTTATATGAATGGGGCAGCCGAGCAAAGACTTTGCATTACGTGAAGAGAAACTGGCTTCAGAGGAAATCTCTGAAGGTCGGAGAGAAGAATGTTGAACACCCAGCACTAGCAGAAACACACAAAATCATGCTACCGTCCCTACACATCAAACTCGGTGTGATGAAAAACTTCATAAAAGCCATGGACCAGACTGCATCAGCTTTCAAGCACTTGGCTGACAAATTCCCTCAACTCAGCGAAGCGAAAATTAAAGACCGAATTTTTGTGGGTCCTCAGATCCGCGAGCTGTTCAGAGATCAGATGTTCGACAACCTGCTTCAGGGTGACGAGAAAAAGGCTTGGGATGCGTTTTGTCTGTGTCAACTAAATTCCTCTGGAATGTCAGGGCAGACAACTATAAAAAACTAGTTAAGGACATGTTGTCTCTGTATCACAAACTTGGCTGCAATATCCTTAAAAATCCACTTTCTCCATTCCCACTTAGATTTCTTCCCCGACAACTGCGGCATGGTTAGTGATGAGCATGGTGAACGTTTTCACCAGGACATTGCAACGATGGAGAAAAGATACCAGGGAAACCGGTCCACTTCAATGTTGGCTGACTACTGTTGGACGCTCGCCAGAGATGATCTTGAGCAGTTGTAAGCCACGGGCAAAGCGATGTCAGAAGTAGAAGAGGAATTTTACTGATACATATCATATGTACGTATTACTCTATTATATAAGAAACTTTTGCGGATTTTACAGAAATCGTAGCCAATTTTGCATTTTCATTGTCATATTCGTGTTCAGCACCTTGAAATCTTTAAGAAATGGCTACTTTTATCTCAGAGGCATGACATTTAGGAAAATTCGTTACCCAATATTTTTCTACGAAATTCAATTTTCTTTGTAATATTCAATCTGGTTTTAGAGAAAATAAAAATACTGAAAGAGCAATACTTAATGTTACTAATAAGATATATAGACATATTAATGAAAACAAAAAGACAGTTGCAGTGTTTCTAGTTATTAGCGAAGCATTCGAATCAGTGGATTAAAAAATTTTGTTATATAAGTTATACACTGAATGGACAAATAATTATATACACCCCGATAACCGGTTTATGCAAAGCAGAAATATCGCGTCCAGTCACGTGGGAAGCTGAAACTGGCAATGCCTATAAATAAAGTTTTTACGCAACGGAAACCATTCACGGAAAAGTAATCATGGGTAAAACAGCGAGGTAAGTGAATAATATGTGATAGAGGATAGTGATACAAGATAGTAGGTGGGACAATAGCTGGTTGTTCAATCAGTGCAACCAGTGAACTGTTGGGATTTCCATATCAGACTGTAGCATGCATATAACCAAGACTCCGTGAAATATGACAAAACTTCCAAACAGCAGGAGAAATTGGGATGTAAAGATGCAATTGACTGTCGAGGTGAGCGCACAGTCATCATTACAAGGAATCGCACGGCTATCGTGGAACAGTTAACATCGAAATTGAATGAGGTTGCGTTTAAAGCTTATGTGCAAAGACTATCTGTTATACCATGTGAAAAATAGGCTATGGCAGTCATGTTCGCATCGTGTCCCCTTCTTGATTACAACGCACTGAAAGATTAGGCTGCAGTTTGCTGCACACGATGCGAACATCGCTGCCATGTGAAAAATAGGCTATGGCAGCGATGTTCGCATCGTGTCCCCTTCTTGATTACAACGCACTGAAAGATTAGGCTGCAGTTTGCAAAGGCCTATTGCAACTGGGGTGCAGAGGACTGGAAACATGTCATCTGATCTGACGAATCATGGTTTCAACTCTATCACGCCGGTGGGAGAGTGCGTGTGCAGCGTAAACCACACGATGTAATAGACCCAGCTTGCCAAGTTGGAGTCATACACTGTCAGCTGCTTGAGGGGGTATTTATTTTTTTGTATTAAAATCCTTAGGGACCATGCCTTTATCGTAAAAGATATTCAAAATTTCAGTCATCCATGTGGTAAATGAAACATCCCCCCCCCCCTCTAAGCATTTCTGTAGTAATATCATCTACTCCTGGGGATTTATATAGTTTAAGTTTAGAAAGAGTCAAACTAACTTCAGACTGTGTTACAGGGCCAACATTAAAGCTACTAATGTATCATCATTACAAACAATGGGAGTAGAATTAACCACATTGTTCAGAACATCACTGAAATGCTCATCCCACCTATCCATGACAGAATCATCACCTTACCATGCTTATCCTTCAACGGCTTTTATAAAGAAAAGTGTAGTACAAGAAAGTTAACATTGGTATGGAACTTTGCATTCAAATACCACAAGAACTGAAATAAATAATGGAATGAATTTAATATTATTTTTTGCCACTTTTCTATATTAAAGTTACTCAATCCAGGTGTATATTGCTACTGAGAGTCTAATTAATTCATGCGATTAAAATTAAGTAAACTGGTAACAAAAATCCAAATCCGTAAGTGATGCAAGTGAGCTGTTTATTTCAATTGCTCTAATATCATGAAAATAAACTTCCTAACGATGCCTAATGCATACATATACCATAATTAAAAATTTTAAATTTAAGTGATAAAAAAATGGTAAAAATACAATTTGTCATATATTTCTGTGATCCAAATTATACCAATCAAACGCAAACTTCACTGTGTATAATCGAAAAAAAAGAGTATATTTTTATCAACAACAGTTTTGCACTTTATAGCATCGCTTACCATTAGCTTTGTGCACCAGAACTTTGGGGGATACATCAACAGCTGGAGAATTCTTTTGCGATTCGTTAGATTTTACCTGCAAAGTTAAGATAATAAATAAATAATAAAAAGTAAGAGTTAATTAATTCCAAAGAATGTGCTACGAATATATACAGAGTGTCCATAAAGTCTCTTTACAATTTAAAAAATTTATTACAAAGGCAATTGATGAGATATCTTAATCAAATTTGTTCTACGTACTAAGTGGTTATCAAAGTTTTTAATCACATTGCATTTGTGTATTTCAGGTACCACGTTGATGAAAGAGGTATTTTTTAAAGAAACTCTAAAAAATGGGTACTCCTCAAGAGAAGGCACAATGTGTATCATGGTTTATTGAAACGAAATCGGACACGCAGACTCAGCGAAACTACAGAACTATGGCATGTGCAAAGTATGGCATGTGCAAAGTATGGCATGTGCATGTATGTGCATGGCACAAGAAATTTATGGAGACAGGGACAGTGTTGGATAAAGGGAGGAGTGGACGACCAAGAACATCTGAGGAAAACATCGATCGTGTAAGACAAGCTTTTAGTCGATCTCCCACAATGTCCATCCGTACTGCTGCCAGACAGTTAGAGCTACCACGTTCAACAGTGCACAAAGTCCTACACAAGAACTTGCGATTGTACGCTTACAAAGTGCAACTCTTACAGGCACTCGAGCCAAATGATAAACCAAGACGAAAAGAGTTTGCAGTTAACGTGCTGGAACGAATTTCTGAGGATGAAACGTTCCTCACCCGAGTTTGTTTTAGTGATGAGGCAACCTTTCATGTCTCAGGGAAACTGAACACACATAATGTGAGAATCTGGGGATCAGAACACCCCCATGTGACTAGTGAACTTCACCCAGATAATCCAAAGGTTAATGTGTAGTGTGGGATCATGTGCAATCGAATCCTTGGTCCATTTTTCTTCAATGAGGCATCAATTACTGCAAATGTTTACTTTGACCTTTTGACTGAATATGTGGCACCACAACTAGATGACCTTCAACCAACCATCATTTTCCAGCAAGATGGTGCACCACCACATTGGGGACTACAAGTTCGTGGGTTCCTAAATCAAACATTTCCAGGCCGGTGGATTGGAAGGGATGGCCCAATTCCCTGGCCATCTCGTTCACCAGACATCACTCCCAAGGACTTCTTTCTTGGGGTTATGTTAAAAATATCGTGTATTGAACAAAGATATGGGACATCACTGACCTAAAGCAAAAGATCACTGATGTCATTGCCACCATCGATGAGGCCATGCTACAGCGAACATGGCAAGAAATCGAGTACCGTCTTGATGTGCTTCGTGCAACTAATGGTGCCCATATAGAGGTGTTTAAATGATGGAAAGAACTTCAATATCTACTTCTCATTTTGTAATAATTTCCAAATATTTATCTTTTCATTTGATTTTTTTAATAAATTTTTTAAATTGCAAATAGACTTTATGGACACCCTGTATATTGCATAGCCAAATTATTATGAATACTTAACCAATACATACTATCAGAGCCTTTCTACTCAGGTATTTGTGACAATTAGCGAAAATTTTAAGCAACGATTGCTGTCCCGTCATCCTCATCCTGCCCATCATGATCCGACGATGTGTTCGAAGTTGTCAGATCATCCTTGTGAGCCAGGGCGCACTTGCTTTTATAGATTGTTTTTTTTTTTCTTTTTATTCTGCCTTACGACATATTTTTATTTATTCTTTGTTCCGGCCAGGCCTAACACCTAATGTCCGACCCCGCCTTCTCGTGGTGCAAACCGTTAGTACCTTTCAAAAGAGATACTCTCTTGTGGAAGTGAACAGAAGTAGAGAGCTGCCAGATTAATGTGGCCTATTGATCTGCACAACTATGGCTACTTCTCTTTTTTTTTCTACCCTGCTAAGGAGTGGTCAACCACACAGGGTCCTGGTGCTGACCATATAAACCTACTGGACTGGACTGAAATAAGGCTCTGAGCTTGATTATGGATCCTGATTTTGCTGCACTGGTGGGCTTCTGTGGAGGGAAAATCTTCCGCTGTGTTTTCTGTTTGTTTGTGGGTTGACAGCCCCAAGTGAATAGATTCACAGGATATGTTTATCAGCTGGTAGATAATCCTGAGCAGAGGTCATCGCAGGCACCTGAACTCTTTGCTTCTATTGGCATCGTCAAATTCTACATTGGAGGAAGTCTTCCAGTGTAGATGGCTTCAGCCTTTAGTGGTGGGGGAACGGGTCTTTGCCCCATGTCTGCGATTAGGGGGCTGTTTGATATTGTCGGCATTCCCTCTCTCAATAAACATAGTTTCTTTAAACATCCTACTAACCATTTTCTCTCCATAGGTAATTGGAATGTGAGGACTCTGCACAGAGCTTTTTCTCTTGATGTCCTCACACAAGAATTCCACCATTATAATTTAGATATTCTCAGCTTGCAAGAGACCAGATGGACAGATAAAGGTCAGATTCTTAAAAATAATCTTAAATTTCTCTTTTCAGGGAGGGACGACAATAAGCATCACCAAGGCGTGGGTCTGCTTCTCAGCAGACACGCTAGTGATGCTCTTCTAGGATATGAGTGCATTAATGAAAGGTTTCCTACAGCTAAATTTCAAACAAGTATTAAAGACTTCAATGTTATCTACTGCTATGCCCCCATTGAGGATGCCGATGAGGATGAGAAGAATAGTTGATACCGAAAACTTCAGCTTATTTTGAATTCTGTCAAGAAAGGAGATATTACCCTTGTTCTATGTCAAAGTTGGTACTGACTCTGACCTTTGGGGAGGAGTGATAGGCTCTTTTGGTATTGGTAGCTGCAATGGCAATGGGCAACGTCTCCTACAGGTAAGTAAACTCAATGGTTTCAGAATAACTAACACCTATTACAAATACTGCAACATACTTATGTACACATGGGTTTCCCCAGATTGGCTGCATAAAAATACGATAGATTATATATTAACAGCAAATGGGCTGTTAGGAATACCATGTCATATATGAGAGCTGAAATTGGGTCTGAACAATACCTTGTTAAAAATGTCTTGGAACTTAAATTTAAGAAGTGTTGTGCTAAGGTTAAAGAATTTACCTTAATTCTGAAGCTCTGAAAGACCCAGTTATAGCTAAAGCTTATCATGATAGATTACTTAGTCATTATGACAGTCATGGTGTGCTTACCACTGAAGTTGAGGAAGAATGGGACCATTTTAAACAGACTTTTTTGGAAGCTAACAGTACTCTTTTAGGAAAAAAGGTGCAGAGGACGCAAAATTATTTAAGTGATAAGGCACTTGAGCTTATTTCAGAAACAAAGAACTACAGGAGTGTCCTGTCCTTAATAAATACCCTACTAATCCTAATAGAAAGCATTACAGAGAGCTTAATAAACGTGTAAAGGATCAGTTAGCTGCTGATAAGAATCTTTGGCTTGATGGTTTGGCTGACAAAACCGATGAAGCAGTTAGACAACACAACACCAGAGAGCTGTACCAGATAGTTAATGTTTTGTGTGGTAGAAAACGGACAGGTATACAGGGATTGAAATGTAAACAACCTAAAGTTAGAAAGTTGAGGATTCTGTCATGGCTAGATGAGCTGAGCATTTCAGTGATGTTCTAAACAATGTGGTTAGTTCTACTCCCATTGTTTGTAATGATAATAGATGCTTCGTGGATTTAATGTTGGCCCTATAACACAGTCTGAAGTTATTTTGGCTATTTCTAAACTTAAATTTAATAAATTCCCAGGGATAGATGAAATTACTTCGGAAATGCTGAAAGCTGGGAATATTAGGTTTCCACTTGGATGACTGAAATTTTGAATATCTTTTATAATATGGTAGGATTTAATTCCTAAGGATTTTACCAGAGCTATTGTTATCCCTATTTTTAGAAAACGTGATCGCAGTTCTTGTGATAACTATAGGGGTATCAGCCTACACTCTGTTCTAGGTAAGGTTCTTTGCATGATTGTGCTTAATAGAATTAAGAATCTGGTTGAGAAGCAATTGCGTGATGAACAATGTGGATTCAGAAGTGGTAGGGGATGTGTGGATCAGATATTTTCACTTAGGCAGATTCTTGAGAAATATTTAGAGTTTCAGAAACCTTTGGTTGCTAGCTTTGTTGATTTTAAAAAGACTTTCGACTCTATTGATCGTCATAATTTGTGGTTGATTGTGCGATCATATGGCGTACCAGATAAGTTAATTAACAAATGAAAGCTCTCTATAGCAACACTGAGTCGTGTGTGAGAGTTGGTAAGGCTTGTAGCAATTGGTTTAGCATTATTTCTGGTGTTCGACAAGGGTGCATTTTGTCTCCTTTTCTCTTCAGTTTGATTATTGATCATGTTATGCGAAATTCACTGCAAGGGAAGGATTTTGGCCTTAAATGGTCTGGAGATACGAAAATTTCTGATTTAGATTATGCTGATAATTTATTCCTTTTGACAAATGATGTTGATGAGATGAACTCTTTCATTCGAGCTGTTGATGAAACTGGTAGTAGAGTAAGTTTGGTTATAAACAGAGAGAAAACTAAAGTGATGAAAATTGGTCAGGCAGGCTGTGATTCAGTTAATCTGAATGGTTGCAGTCTTGAGCAGGTGCCACAGTTTAATTATCTTGGGAGCTATGTAACAGATACTGGTGATGTGCAGCATGAGATTAACAGACGAATAGGGATTGCTGCCGGGACTTTTAAGAATCTATAGAGATTGTGGAGAAATAGGCGTATACACCTGAAGACTAAAATTAGACTGTATAATAGTTTGGTTCTTTCTAGGGTTAGTTATGGTAGTGAAACTTGGACGCTGTGTAAACAAGAAAACAGGAAACTAGATGTTTTTGATTCTAGATGCTTACGCAGTGTCTTGGGCATTAGGTGGTTCAACTTTGTAACTAATGATGAGGTTAGGAAAAGGAGTCGGCAACCTCCTTTAAGCAGCATATTTTTCAGAGAGAGACTCCGTTGGTTTGGCCATGTTGCCCACATGGATAATTATGGATTGGCGAATAGGGTTATGAACAATGTGCCTAAAGGTCTCAGAAAGAGGGGGAGACCTAGGATGCGATGGGCAGACAATGTCAAACAGGACCTTGTTGAACATTTGCATATATTGACATATTTCAGGGCACATCATGCCTAATACAGTGTTCATAATAATTTGGCCCGGCAGTGTACATAAATACGCATAAATCATTCGGTATATATATATATGTAGATCCCTTCAAATAAACTAAAAATTTCAAAACCTAAATAACTCACCAAGAATTGCAAATAGCAAAATATATCTATTTAAAACTTTTGCAGGTATTGTACTGTAACTCATTTCAATCTCAACAAATAAAATAAGCTCCTGACACTTACCCTATCCAAATGATCTTAGATGAAGCAATTTAAGATCATCTCAAAAAAAAAGATATATGTGTTTACGAAATATCTACTAGGAAAAATGAAAACCTATTTGTAGCTCAAACCCTGAGACAAAAGATTCAGTCATTTCACTAATGTAGATGCTTATCATCTCCTCCCATATAATGTACATGCTTTTGCACTTCGACTTAAAAAGTTAGATTTGAAATCTCAAGTATCAGGCAACTATACATGTCTAGTAGACTCCCACTATCTAATATAACCTCTATACAATTTTATGACTCATAAAAAAAATTACATTGACAACCCTCGACACAAAAATATTATCTTGCCCCTATAGTTTTCGCGACAACCCCACAACTCCAATTCCCATTGGATGTCCTCCTCCCCACAAATAAAAACAACAAAGAAAAAAAAATAAAAAGTCCTTCTAAAGATTACCGCGTCAAAAATTTCTTTTAAAGACTAATCTTAAACACTTATCACTACCTACAAGCCAACATTTCTTCAACACCACACGAAAAATCCTTTTAAGGACTAAACACCCACAAACTGCATCACACATGAACACTTTCACTTCTTTGCACTCTTTTTCTTTCAGTATTCTCTACTGCTTCTGGACCTCCTCTACTTCGCACCTACTGAAACTTGGCAACTTCAGCCAGCTATCCGCAACGCATCTAACAGAAAAAAACTACAAGAGGACAGGAGTCCTAACTTCAAATTTCCAGCATTGTTTCATCGTAGACCCTACTCACTATTAAATAAACTGACAATAAAAAACTCACACCTATTGGGAAGAAAAGAATACGTTCAACACGAAAAGTTGATTCTAAGGCAGATGGCTCAACAGGCCAAACTTGCTGAAATTCAAGATGATGAAAATAAGAAGAAAAAGATCGAAACAAAACGGCAATCGACCGAACGGAAGCATTCAAGTTCTCCGCGACCACGAAATTTCGGCTGTGAGGTCAGAACGGGAAACAGCTCTGATGTTTTTTGATTACAAAGACATTCTCTTAACACATTTCATCCAACTGGAGCCAACAATTAATAAGAAAATTTAGTCATGCAGTTCATGAAAAAGATCAGAATTCTAAAGGGCGGGGGGAATGATTTCGGTACCATGACAATGTTAGGCCCCATACTCCTGTTCTGGTTCAAACTATTGTCACCAACATCGGTGATGAGATACTAAAGCATCACCCTCACTTCCTTGATATATTATGTTTCAAAACGTTTCAAAATGTATAAAATAATCCAGTAAATCCATGTGATATATTTCTGTCTTCATTTCTTTGATAGTTTATGGATTGGAACTTTGGTTCCGATTTTTTTTATTTTTCTTTTAAGAAAGAAACTGCTGGTACGGTACAGTTACAGGTATTACCAAAACAATATGAAGGACTTTGTGTCTTGTCCTGCCAGGATCTCGTGCCTTAGTGTATAGACTTGCGATGCAAATCCAACAATTTTTTACAGCATCCACAATGGCACCGTTTTTCCAAATGGGTTGCCATTTTTCTCCCAGACCCTTCATATTTCTGTGCTGACCTGCCGCCCAAGAAGGAGACTGCTGGGGGGGCATGGCAGGTCAGGAAAAGAACTGTCCAGAAACGTCTTTAGCTTCCGGTGTTGTTCGGAAAATCGGTATTCCACGAAATCACCCCCTCACCCTAGCAGAAAAAGCACACCACGAATTGGTGGTTGTCTGCCGTGCATGACAACCACCAATAGACTTTCAACTTGAACACTCACGATCAACTAGAGGGCATCTGCCCTCCCTCCCTTCCCTCACCGAACACCGACACTGGACCATAGTGACTAGCGGTCAGTCTTCTAGTTTTCAATGCAGCCTAGTCAACATGTATGTGAGTGTGAGGCCTAATCACACAAAATAATAAAAACCCCAAATAACCACAGGACAGTGGCTTAGTAGGAACAAGCTCATTTCATTGATCTGAGGAGCCACATGACACTGTGCTCGCCCTGTTCTTTTGACAGTCATCGTAATTGTTCAAGCAAGCAGTAAGTGGAAAAGAAAGTCGATGAATGAACCAATAAAGCTCGCTTGCTGGAGCCAAGAAAAGAAGGCATCAACTAAGCTGGTCAACGAGTGGTTTAAAGCCAGGTCATAAAAGCCTTTCCTAAAGTTCTCTCTGCTCCCCTTCTCTTTTTACTTTGTTTGTACCAGAGTGCACAAGCCCCTGTATATTGAATACTGTTTACTTATATGTTTTTCTAGATGTTTTTGATTCTAATGCTTACGCAGTATCTTGGGCATTAGGTGGTTCAACTTTGTAACTAATGATGAGGTTAGGCAAAGGAGTCTGCAACCTCCTTTAAGCAGCATATTGTGCAGAGAGAGACTTCGTTGGTTTGGCCATGTTGCCCATATGGATAATTATAGATTGGCGAATAGGGTTATGAACAGTGTGCCTAAAGGCTTCAGAAAGAGGGGGAGACCAAGGATGCGGTGGGCAGACAATGTCAAACAAGACCTTATTAGAATTGGTGTGCAGTGGCCAGATGCAGCAGATGTAGCTCAGGACAGACTTGCTTGGAGAACTAAATTGCACGGTCTGGTTGGATCTCCGTAGCCTATGGCTGCTTGAGGAGGAGGAGGAGGATGATATATGTTTTTGGAAATTAATGATGCAGGTTTCAGGCTTTGTTCAGGCCGATGGTTGGCCGTACCTGTAACTAGTGACTGTGGGCCCAAGGAGGCCAAACATTGATGATTTTTGTGAAATATGCAAACTGTGTCTGTACCTGAAATCTGATATTTGTTTAAGAGTGTTCAAAAACTGATCCTAGCAAAACGAGATGAATGTTGGTTTAGTTCATGGAGAGCCCAAATAGAGTAAATGGTGATCGCTAGTCATAATATTTAAATGAGAAAATTCACAATGGTCCCTTGGTACTTATATCCCCCTTTTGTCCATCCCTCTCGGCTCAGCAATAGAATAGGAGTGTACGACAGTAAATATAAATTTAAATATTTAGTCTGCGATTCACAACAGGGATAAGTAAGGAGTATATAATCATGATTCTGGCAAACAACAAGTTTTATTTTTGAGCAAGTATCTTTTTTTGGGCAAGGTGAAAAATCACCAAGCTGTCTCGTGAATTCGAATACGGGATCTCCTGGTTATGTGCCAGTTGCTTTCACCACTCAAGCTAAGGTGATGCTTAACTTGAGCTTAGGCGATGTTGATTCAGACAGCTTAAGTAAAGCTATGAACTGAAGATTCTGTATCTAGCGCCATTTGTTGCGCAAAAAAAAACGCGGAAATAAAAAAAAATATCTCAGTGAGCTAATATAGGATGCCGTGTGACATCCTTATTCAGTTTAAATTATATCACATTTCTACACGCAAAGCCGTTTCATGGCCGAGTGGTTAGCGCGTTTGGCTAATGATATAAGGGACCTGGGTTCGAGCCCAGGGTCAGGCATGAATGTTCGTGTTGTTTCCTAATGAGGTCCTGCCATCCTCTCAGATCTACTGTGGCATATAAACTGACATGCTCCTGTCAAACCTCTGTGGCAAGCAGCTGCTTGAGGGGGTATTTTTTTTTTACGCGCAAGGCCGGATTTAGTGGGAGAGAAAGGGGGTCATGCCCATCCCCTTTCAGAATTCGTGTTATTAAATTTATTTTTATTTCATGCACTTTACAAGAATTTTTTAAAACCCGTAAAACATAGGGGGAAATGTTATACTGCAGTGGAAATCAAGTCTTGGCCCTCCCTTTTTACACTTTTTCGGGTCGATTGTGTTTCTCCCTCCACACACACATGCACACATACCCTCGATTGTTTTCTAGATCCGTGCCTGTCTACACTCATTATTTAGTAATGAAGAAGAGACTCATGCAAGTGATAATAATTGCTGTTGAAGTTCAAACATTAGACAAGTATGAAATATTCTAATAGGCCTTAATAGCAAAAAAAATATTTTTAAGGAATGAGGAAAATATATTTATTTAAAAACAAAAATATGATTCAAGAAAAAAAAAGTTAAAAATATTAAAAAACTAGATTCAGTACACAGTAGGGTCTCAAAGCATGAGCACCTCGCTCTTAAGCGATTGACCAAGAGGATAGTTAACATTGCTCGTCAGGTACGCGGCGTTGAATTCAACGACATGGCGGAAACTGATATAGAAGAATTACTGAATGGTGATGGCGATGAGGCAAATGAAAAAGACCTACAAGAACTTCTGAAGAGTGTGGAGAAGAAAGAAATAGAAAAGGACGAGGGGATCAAGCAGTCATCGTGGAAACTCCATAAGTGTAGCGATGGCTTTTAATTCTTCAAACAGCTAACTGACAAGGTGCAAGAGTACGATCCTCCGATGGAAAGGAGTTTAAGGATCATTCAGGAAGGGAACAGATGGTTTTTTTCCGCTGAGATATTCAAGGAACTCCTGCGCAAGCAGAAACACTGTATTCACCGAGGTCTATCAGCATGTTCTTCAAGAAAGCACTGCAAAACATGCAGTCTCCATCCTCTGCCATCACGCAGTCTCCCATCGCATGGCCTCAAGAACCTAGTCGTATACTCTTGTTTCATTGCCTTCACGAAAAGGTCGCGAAATCATCAACCAAAACGTCTGTCAAAACTCAAGCCGAAGTCTATCCTGACCATTCAATACCTATGTAGGGGTCGACGGAAGAGGATGAGGAAAAAAATGAGTGTTCAGGTCGAGTATTTGATAAAATTCATACTTTAAGATTTATGTACATTTAATTTACACAAGTTTATATACACACGAACATGGTTTATAGGAGTTCGGGTATTTTTACTTTTATATATACAATAGTTTTCTATAGGGGTACCCCAATTTACGCGAATTCGTACTTACGCTGAATACCAGGAACCTAACACTCGCGTACCTCTCAGACTCTACTGAATTGATTATTTGTTTTATGAGTCGCAAGTTCTTTAGCAATGTGCAGCGTGTTGGGCGGGTCTGATTTAAAACATAAAACACTCTAGTACAGTGGTTCTCAAACCCTGGTACAGTGGCATTCAAAGGAAAAAAATCTAAAATGAAGCTAAAAATTAACTCATAATTATAAAAGCCTTAGACCAGTGGCTCTCAAACTTTCATGCTTCACGTACCCCCTGGAAATGTGTATGTAACTGGCGTACCCCTTGTATACATAGATAAAACTATAGTTATACTATAACAATGGTTATTTTTATTTTGTTACTAGATCTAGCGATTTTTGAGCTCTCACGGCGTACCCCGAAGATTTTTACAGCGTACCCCACGTTGAGAACCCCTACCTTAGACTTTTTTCTAGCGGCTCTTAACCAAATTTAAATGAAGACTTGCCATAAATAAACCTGTAAGTGCCAAAAATGGAAAACTTGGGAAACAAGTTTTTTATTACCATAATAGAATTTCTCAGATATACCTGGTAGTAGTTTGTTAGTATAATATAGAGGGAAAAATTGTCATTAGTGGGTGGGATATGAACCCACGACCTCCTTAACATGTCAGGTGCTCTGTTCATTTTTTGGCAAAAGTCTGTAAGTGTCAAAAAATTTAAAAAATATCGCATTCTTTAAATAACACTACTCAAGTCTTCAAATATAAAATAAATGGGCAAGAATGATATAAATATGTAAAGCAAGAATTGGTAGATTCTATTACTTTTATTAATGGGCGATACTGTTGTGATCAAATTATCGAATTTGAAAACGTTAGTGCAAAGTTGTTCAAACTAGAGTGATGCTAGACACGGATGTTCCGCGAATGAAGGTGAATTACTAAATGAGGATGTTTCAACCCTATCAATAGCACACAATTTTTTTTAATTTATTGCTTTTGATGTAACGTGACCATGAAAAAGGTTGAGAGCTGCTGTTTAAGTAACTAATACGAGTAGATAAATAAAGAAAAATATATAAGAGAACTAGACTTACTTGAGAATGCAACTGCTTCCTTACGGGAGTGTGAATGGCAAAATGCTGGTGCTCAGGTTCTTCAGCTATAGTGGCCTGCAAAAAAACGGGAAAATGTTATGATAATCATATCACAATGTTAGCAACATAAGAATTCTATCAATTCCGTTAAGATAATCTATTGAGTCAATTGTGACTGTGGAACAAAGCACTATAACTTTTATATCTACATATATCTTTCAAAAACTCTAAGACAGCCATAATTCAATTAACAGAGTAGCATTACTCTATATGAACTTATGATTAGGATAGTAAGGTAAATAAAATACTTAGTCATTAACCCTTTTCCCAGCTATTTAGGAATGAAACATTTTCCTTTATTAAAACCAAGCCAACTCAATGGTGACTAGGAAAAGAAATTTTATGGCCCACAAAGAATGCTTGAAGAAAAAAAAGAACAGATATTTGTTTTGCAAAAACACATAGAAAATATAAATTAATAATTTAAAAAAATACCTATACTTATAGGGCTCTAAAGAGTAGAAAAAAAACTTAAAGCATATCGATGGGGCAAACAATCACTAAGTTCGTATTCTCTTCAAAGGAAGATAGGACGCCCGTCAATCTTGTTGAGTAGATGAATCGGCGCCCATCTTCTTTCGAAGCTATTACGAACTCAGTGATCGATTGCCCCATCGATATGCTTTAGGCTTATTTTCTACTTTTTAGAGCCCTATAGGAAGGGGTAGGGGATGTGTAGGTGGGAATGTGTAGATCACATATTTTCACTTAGGCAGATTCTTGAGAAATGTTTAGAGTTTCAGAAACCTTTGGTTGCTAGCTTTGTTGATTTCAAAAAGGCTTTCGACTCTGTTGATCATCATAATTTGTGGTTGATTGTGAACTCATATGGTATACCAGACAAGTTAGTTAACATAATGAAAGCTCTCTATAATAACCCTGAGTCGTGTGTGAGAGTTGGTAAGGCTTGTAGCAATTGGTTTAGCATTGCTTCTGGTGTTCGACAAGGGTGCATTTTATCTCCTTTTCTCTTTAGCTTGGTTATTGATTATGTTATGCGAAATTCACTTCAAGGGAAAGATTTTGGCCTTAAATGGGCTGGAGATACGAAAATTTCTGATTTAGATTATGCTGATGATTTAGCCCTTTTGGCAAATGATGTTGATGAGATGAACTCTTTCATTCGAGCTGTTGATGAGACTGGTAGTAGAGTAGGTTTGGTTATAAACAGAGAGAAAACTAAAGTGATGAAAATTGGTCAGGCAGGCTGTGATTCAGTTAATCTGAATGGTTGCAGTCTTGAGCACGTGTCACAGTTTAATTTCCTTGGGAGCTATGAAACAGATACTGGTGATGTGCAGCATGAGATTAATAGATGAATAGGGATTGCTGCCGGACTTTTAAGAATCTATGGAGAGTGTGGAGAAATAGGCTTATACACCTAGACTGAAATTAGACTGTATAATAGTTTGGTTCTTTCTAGGGTTAGTTATGGTAGTGAAACTTGGACACTTTGTAAACAAGATAACAGCAAACTAGATGCTTTTGATTCTAGATGCTTACGCAGCATCTTGGGCATTAGGTGGTTCAACTTTGTAACTAATGATGAGGTTAGGCGAAGGAGTTTGCAACCTTCTTTAAGTAGCATATTGTGCAGAGAGAGACTCCGCTGGTTTGGCCATGTTGCCCGTATGAATAATTATAGATTAGTGAATAGGGTTATGAACAGTGTGCCTAAAGGCCTCAGAAAGAGGGGGAGACCTATGATATGGTGGGCAGACAATGTCAAACAGGACCTTATTAGAATTGGTGTGCAATGGTCAGATGCAGTAGATATAGCTCAGGACAGACTTGCTTGGAGAACTAAATTGCACGGTCTTTTTGGACCTCCGTAGCCCTAGACTGCTTGATGATGATGATGATGATGGTGGTGGTGGTGGTGGTGGTGGTGGTGGTGGTGGTGGTGGTGGTGGTGATGATGATGGTGGTGGTGGTGGTGGTGGTGGTGGTGGTGATGAAAATAAAACTTGATAAATTCACAGGGGTAAATGAAATTACTACTGAAATGCTTATAAAAAGAGATGTGTTTTCATATGTATGACAGAAATTTTGAATTTAATTTTTGATAACTGCGTTGTTCCTAAGGATTTTACTAGAGATATTAATGAACCCTATTTTTACAAATGGTGATCACAGTTCTTGTTTGGGGAATTAATCTACTTTCGAGTGACAGGTAAACTTCTTTTGATTATTGTACGTAATAGAATTAAGAATTTAGTTAGACAGCTGCAGAATGAACAGTGTGGATTTCAGAAGTGGTAGGTATGTACGATAAAATACTTTCAAATTTGGCGGACAATTGAGAAATGTTCGTTACCTTTAAAAGAACCTTTTAAAGTACAGGTAAATATATACGATGACAAGACCCACTAGTAGTGAAAAGGTCCATGTCTAGCCAATTTCGCGCTCCAGCAAAAGAAGGGTGTTTTTTCGACCACGGGACAAGTTATTTTGCTCCCTGCTGAATATTTAATTTTTTAGTATAACAATTAAAAAAGAAACAAATCGCTTCTGGCGAATATGGCATGCTCGTTTTGAAAGAAAATGAGGTTAAATTTTTCGAATTAATTAATAATTCGTACTAATGGGTGATTGGTAAATAGAAATTTATTATAAGCCTTATACAACGCAAAAAGAATTTATCATTCATCCCACAAAATGAAAAAGTTGCGTTTTCACATCCCCTAGGATTGAGAACCACATCAGTCAGTGTATATGAAATACAATCATTTACTCTTAACCGTCGCGTGGCCGAGTGATTAGCGTGCTTGGCTACTGATCAAAGGGACTTAGGTTCGAGCCCCGGCTAAGACATGGATGTTTGTGTTGTCTTTCTGTTGAGGTACTATCTTCATCACAGCCTTCTGCTATGTCGTATTAATTAATAAGCTCTTCTCAGACCTCTGTGGCAAGAAGCTGCTTGAGGGGATGTATTTATTTAAAATTACTATAGTAAAATGTTATTCAAAACTTTAAAATTAACTGATAAGATTTTTAGAAAGCAACCACTCAAACTGAAACAATTCTATAATTGAAATATACATCAATTTTACTTCAGCTAATAAGTCATCTGGGTATCTGTTCTTCATCAACATATTTTATCTGCAGAATTTCTAATTTCTAGCATAAATATGTCGTTTGCAATATTAATCAAAGTTTTTACATTTTCCACATTTATCGCCCTCTAAAGATGTATTATAAATTAAGGCCTTTTGTCGGATTTGAAAGCTATGGATTACCGTTTCGTTAGTACCTATTCAAAAAGAATTTTCCATTCATCGCTAAAAACGGGAACATTTGAGCTTTCCCCCCACACGGGGGTTGAAGGAAGTAATTGATACTGCCAATATAAACCCCTTTGTCATCATACTCCAAAACTAAAATATCAAATTTCTAGCCCAAATAGATCATTTTCCTTATTCCTTTAAAAGTTTCGAATTTTCTCACCGTCGGAGAACGCAATTAATAACTACTGATAAGATCCGAAAGTGCGAATCGTAATATTTCATCAATAACCTATCCAACCAAATAAAGCACTTTTATCTCTAAGAAAATGAAGCTAAATGTCGACAGACCAGTAGACAGACAGACGACAAAATGAAAACATTAGTTTTTTTTTTTTCTGAAAACTAGCTCAAAATTTACAATAATTTGAAATTGCGCTCAAAGTGTAAATTGGGCCTGAGTCAGATGCCACACTCGCTCCTGCCTTGGTACGGCACGGCCCTACGTGTCAATTGCCACCGCCTAAGCTGCCCCGGTGACAGAGTGATTGGCGTTTCTTGGCTACTGATCAAAGTGACCTGGGTTCGAGCCCCGGGTAAGGCATGGATGTCCGTGCTGGTCTTTCTGCTGAGGTCTCAGATTTCTCTCAAATTTTCTCTATAGCACATTAACCGGACAGGCTCCTGTCAGATCTCTATGGCAAGCAGCTGTTTGAAAGATAATTTTTTTATCAGCTGAACTGGTAGAAGGAATAGCGTGCAAATAAGAGATCGGTGTTCCATTCCGGGAGGCAGAGAAGCTGGATTTTTCTTCGCACTTGCCTATTTCTAAGTAACTTAATTTTAAAAAGTTCTTAGTTGCCTCAATTTTGCCATCTCGTCATAATTTTAGAGGAAAAAATCCCAATTTTTACATCTCACATAAATTTTGCCAAATTCCCAAGATTTTGCAAAGTTTTATAGATTTTGCCAACTCTCCTTAATTTCACAAAACCAATCACAATTTTCACAACTCGTCTCTATTTTTACCAAATGGATTCGAATCTTGCCAACTGTCCTAGATTTTGCAAAGTTGCATCGATTTTGACAACTACTGTAGATTTTTCCAGATTTGGATAACTCCCTTTAATTTCACAAAAAGAAATCATGATTTTCACAATACACCTGGATTTTACAAAGTCGCTCTGAATTTTGCCGACACCTATTTACTTTGGGAGTAGTCCCCATAGATATGTGGGGGCGGGGGTGGCTCAGTCGGTAGCGCGCCAGGCTCGTAATATGTAGTTCCCAGGTTCGAGTCCCAGCTGGGTCAGCGTTGAGATTTATCTCCGCAAAATTTCCCCGTCCTGCCCACGGTCAGTAGGGGACACCGATGGGCTTGGAAAGGCCGCAGTCCGTCGGATGGGACGTTAAGCTGTGGCTCCGTGTGGGAGAGCCATACCCTGTGCACGTTAAAGAACACGCTGGATGGCCTTGACGGGAGGCTACCATCTGTCTCCCAAAACAGCTGTTCCAGTGGGTCCCCTGTCCCAACCTTCTCTGAGCCTTCGGGGTCCATGTGACCTGGCCATTTAGCCCATGATGTGCAAAAAAGTGCCGCTCAGAGGTAAAACAACCCACCCAACCCCCCATAGATATGCCCCTGTCTCTGACCTTATACTTTTAAGGTACTCTTTATGCCACCGACTGATTCAAATGAAATGAGAATTTAAAATTGTACGTTTGAATATTTGTCATAAAATAATTACAAAAATTCATTGCTTGCACTAGCTAATGTCATTTTTATTAGTATCTTCATCTTGTTTTTGGCTTTGACATTTATCGGTTTGTTGGTTTGGGGATTTGACAAAATGTTGTTCCACCATATCTTTCGAACGCGATGGAGAAATTTAATGATTTATGTGCCAAATGAAAGCGTGTGACGCGGGGAGTGTCATAGGCTATAAAAAATTGACCCCCTCCCCCAACGTGCTTTCTTCACCCCTAAAAGGGGAAATGTGAAAACTGTTCTTAATCCAGAATGCAAAGGCCGAAAGTAAGAAGTTATACATCGAATGAAAGCTTCTGACGCGGGGAATGTCGTAGGCTACGAAAAATTGATCCCCCATGAGAGTAGGTTTGGTTATAAACAGAGAGAAAACTAAAGTGATGAAAATTGGTCAGGCAGTTTGTGATTCAGTTCATCTGAATGGTTGCAGTCTTGAGCAGGTGTCACATGTTTAATTACCTTGGGAGCTATGTAACAGATAATGGTGATGTGCGGCATGTGATTAACAGACGAATAGGGATTGCTGCCAGGACTTTTAATAATCTATGGAGAGTGTGGAGAAATAGGCGTATACACTTAAAGACTAAAATTAGACTGTATAATAGTTTGGTTCTTTCTGGGTTAATGTTATTCTTCTTATGGTAGTGAAACTTGGACGCTGTGTAAACGAGATAACAGGAAACTAGATGCTTTTGATTCTAGATGCTTACGTAGCATCTTGGGTATTAGGTGGTTTAACTTTGTAACTAATGATGAGGTTAGGCAAAGGAGTCTGCAACCTCCTTTAAGCAGCATATTTTGCAGAGAGAGACTCCGTTGTTTGGCCATGTTGCCCGTATGGATAATTATAGATTGGAGAATAGGGTTATGAACAGTGTGACTAGAGGCCTCAGAAGGAAGGGGAGACCTAGGATGCGGTGGGCAGACAATGTCAAACAGGACCTTGTTAGAATTGGTGTGCAGTGGCTGGATGCAGCAGATGTAGCTCAGGACAGATATGCTTGGAGAATTAAACTGCACGATCTGGTTGGACCTCCGTAGCCCATAGCTGCTTGAGGATGATGATGATGATGATTCTTTCTTCCCTCCTAAAACAAGGGGGAAGTGAAAATGATTGTTCCCCTATATATCTCCTGAACGTGAGTGCGGAGAGTAACGAGCTATGTGTCGAATGAAAGCTTTAAAGCGGGGAGTGTCTTAGGCTATAAAAAATTGACCCCCCCATGGTCACCTCCCCCTAAAATGGGATATGTAAAACTCTTTCTACTGTGTCATCAGAACGCAAGGGCCTACAATTACGAGTTAGGTGTCAATTGCAAGCTCGTAAAATGACGTTCGTAAACTATTTCAAATTTCGCTCTAACTATTCCCCCCCCCCCCTGACAAAATGTAGGCGGGGGAATTTTCACGGGGGTCGACTTTAGCGAGTCGTATCTCAAATTAAAGCTTGTGACGTCTCCAATGTCATTGTCTACCTCGAACCTGTATCCAAAAGGGTAGTAAATGTGCTCGATATTTATGATTCATTTATATCAAATGAAAGATTTCGAAGGTAGGTGTTTTTAGTGACAACGAAAAAATATATATATTAAAAATTTAAAAAAATACCTATCTTCCTATGCAGCCCTCAAAAGTAAGAAATAAACCTAAAGCATATCTATGGAACAATCAGTCATTGAGTTCATATTCGCTTCGAAAGAAGATAGAACGAAGATTTACCTATTCGACAAGATTATCGGTTCCCTATCTTCCTTTGAAGTGAATACGAACCTAGTGACCGATTGCACCATCAATATGCTTTAGGTTTATTTTCTACTTTTTAGGGCCGCATAGGAAGATATGTATTTTTTTAATTTTTTAATTCATATTTTTATCGTTATTTCTGAATGGCTATGTGGAATATGCAACTTGTGTTAATTGGTTCGCATTAAAATTTTAGAAATATTTAATCGTTCAGTCATGAATTCTCGTTTCATGCGAATTTGTCGGCCGCATTATAAAGAAGCGTCCTAATAAGGTTCACAGAGGGAGTGAATCAATAAAGTGCGGAATGAAAAAATAGCTCATAATCTCGTTACATGTTTTCGCGAAATCGCCAAAATTGTCCAGCGCCCACTTGAACAGAAAATAAATCTGCTTTAAATATAATCGTGAAATTCAAAGAAATGGGACACAAATTTTGTATCATGATTGAGTTGTTTTACCTCTGAACATCACTTTTTTTGCCCAATGGCCTGCTCAAAAGTACCCCAAGGGCTCAAAGGAAAAGCACTGGACAGCTATTAGAAACAGAAGCCTCCCATTAAATTCATCCAGTGTGTTCTTTGAGGTGCACAGGATGTCTTTCCTGAATACGGAAACCACGGCTGAATGATCCATCCTACAGACTGCGGCCTTTTGTAGCCCATTGGGATTCTTTTTTTTCAGCGAGGGAAGGATTATGGGTTATTAGAGGTAAACCTCAATGATGGCATAGTTGGAACTCGAACCTGGAAACTGCAGATTACGAGTGTCACACTACCGACTGGGTACCCCCCTCCTCTCTCTCTTACTATCGGCCCTACATCTTAGTACGACGGCCATTACAACCGGACGAAGACGGTTCTCATGATCATTCCCCTCAAACAGGGGCGTAGTGAAGGACTATAGTTGGGGGACAGAGGTTGGTGAGGGAGAAAGAACGAAAAATTTTCCAACTCGGAAATCAAATCTTGCCAAACTGAGAAAATAAGCACTTTACACAAATTTAATTATGTCTCCATCAGGAACGTATCCAGAATTTTGCTCCTTGGAAGTAGGGGAAATCAGGTTTTTTTAACAAGTGCCTCGATTTCGCAACTTCACCATGAATTTGGAAAAAAAATCCTGTCACTTCGAATTTTGCCATGTTCCCAAGATTTTGCCAAGTTTCTTCGATTCCAACTTGCCTCCATTTTGCCACCTCTCTTTCATTGCAAAAAAAAAAATCCCAATTTTCACAAATCGCTTGTATTTTACGAATTGGCTTCAAATTTTGCCAACTGCCCTAGATTTTGCCAAACTGCCACGATTTTACAGGAAAAGAATCCCAATTTTTACATCTCACTTGAATTTTGCCTACTCCGCAAGATTTACCAAGTTGTCTCGATTTTGCCAACTCTCCTTTAAGTTCATAAAACCAATTACAATTTTCAGAACTCGCCTGTATTTGATGAATTAGCTCAGAATTTTGCCAACTGCCCTAGATTTTTCCAAGCTACCTCGATTTTACCAACTCGTCATAATTTTGCAGAAAAAGAATCCCAATTTTTACATCTCACCTGAATTTTGCCTACTCCCCAAGATTTTGCCAAGTTTTTTCACGATTTTGCCAACTGCTCTAGATTTTGCCAAGTTGTCTTGGTTTTGCCACTTTCCTAGATTGTGCCAAGTTGCCTCGATTTCGACAACTACTCTAGATTTTGCCGAGTTGTCTTGTTTTTGCTAACTCCTCTTAATTTTACAAAAAAATCCCAATTTTCACAACTCACCTGGATTTTACAAATTCGCTTCGAATTTTTGAACTCCGATTTACTTTGGGGGGAGCCTCCCCCTCTATCCCCCCATAACTATGCCCATGCCCTCACACAAAGAGTATTTTAAGAAAGTTAAATAATAATAATAATTTATTTCATGCAGGGGGTTACAGTAAAGCCAAGTACAGGTAATTTTCGATATTAATTTAAACGTTCAAGTGGCTTGAGTTGTTTAAGTTAATTAAACAGACACTTCAGCTAACGAAGTGATACCAAGAAGCTGCAAGGGATACTAGCGAGACAGTCCCAAAATGACAGATCATAAATTCAAAAATAAGAACTCAAATTATATTAACTTAGTAAAACACATATTTCTTGTCAAAACTTCAGGGAAATTTTAATATTATGTGTAAATAGTAAAAAGTAAAAAAAAAATAATGAAGCTGGAAATACATTATTTTTTAAAAAACATTTTCTCAATTCCGAGGGCTTCTTTTGCTTTGCAACTTTGGGCCACAACCTTTCTTTCAAGTCCCAGCCTTCACATGCTCTAAGGCAGAGACAAAAAGGTATAAAAAAGGGTGAGCTTTGTGAAATTGTTTGTTAAGCTCCCAAATACTATGGGACATATATAATCGCATATATTATGCACCTCTACACTTCTATTATCTTAACAAATGTTGTGTAAAAATAAAGGGAAGTCGGCAAACATATTGTTTAGGAGTATGGGCGAGAAACTAATTTCATCAATGAAAAAAGACTCACCAATGAGGAAAATGAAAAGGATCCAAGAGAAGTTAAAGAAACAGAACTCATGTCAGAAGGGCAGAGCTTTTCCTCGGCAAATGATAACCCTGTTTTGTTAACGGGAATTTCAATTTCTGGAGTTAATATCTGGCGATTGGAATCTACCTTTTCTCCTATCTTCTCTTCTTCTCTGCTGTTCGTCTCGTCCGTGTTCTGAGGAGGTAGCAACAAAACCTTCGCGGCTTGGCTGATGCTTCTTGGCAGGCCGATACTGCGAATGTGTTTGCTATCTTTTGAAGACTCTGCTCGATGGTGCGCCATAGCCGGCCAGCACTCGTCTGATCCCGCTTGCCTGCTGCCAATGGAACTAGCCCAAAACCACTTCTTTGGTGCCGCCGTCGGCAGCAGTTTCTGTTGACTACGGATACGCATCGTCAGATCTCTCAATTCGTTCTCCTCGGATGCTGCAGAGGACGGCTCGCTCTCGATGCTGAGGCTCTCAGGAACCGAATTAAACATCAACTGTAAAATTTGAAATAAAAATGCATCAAAGAGGTGGAAGAGACAAATCAGATGCAAGAATAGAAAAATTTTAATATTTATACTTTAAAGAAGAGTTTCCCAACCAATAGATCGCGAAACAGATTTCCGGTACAAATATTGAAATTTAAAATATAGGAAAAATTGCAAATTGCTTTCTGGATTATAAGCGTGCTCGAATTTCTGGAACTTTTCAAACATGTCATAAAATACCTTACTGGGCTAATCTTGAAGGCTATGCAGCAGTGTCCAGAGTTTGTAGGGGTGGGATGGGGGTGGCCATCGATAGCGTGCCAGGCTCGTAATCTGAAGTTCCCAGGTTCGGGTCCCGCGTGGGCTGGCGTTGAGATTTATGATAGCAAAACTCCCCCGCATTGCTCTGTCAGTAGAGGACACCGATATTCTTGGAAAGGTTGCTTTCCGTCGGATGAGGCATTAAGCCGTGGCCCCGTGTGCGGGAGAGCCATACCCTATGCACGTCAAATAACATGATAGATGGCCTAGACGGGAGTCTACCATCTGTCTCCCAACAGCTGTCCAGTAGGTCCCCTCCTCCAACCTTCTCAAAGCCTTCTGAGTCTTGTGACCTGGCTATTTATCCATTGTGTGCAAAAAAAGTTCTGCTCAGAGGTAAAACAACCTAATCCAGAGTTTGTGAAATCTTGCGCACCAGTCTCTCCGGAAGAATTACACATTTTTGGTGTTGGTGATTTTCAGTAATTAATATACTGCAACAACAAATTTGTTGATTAAATGGCCTGGGACGCTGTTAATAAAATCCCATTTTGATGGAATTCTTTAGCTTTCGGGGTTTTTTTAACCCTTCCAGTGTCCAGAACGTATATATCCGTTTTTAGTAAAAAAATAAAAATAAATACCTCCTCAAGCAGCTGCTTGCCACAGAGGTCTGACAGGAGCCTGTCAGTTTATATGCCATAGTAGAAGATCTGTGAGGATGGCAGGACCTCAGCAGAAAAACAACACACACATCCATACATCCTGGGTTCACACACACATCCTGGGTTCGAGCGCCTTACCCGGCGCTCGAACCCAGGTCCCTTAGATCAATAGCCAAGCGTGCTAACCACTCGGCCATGGGAAGGCTGCGTTTTTAGTACAATAAAAAAAAACAATAAAAAGAAAGATTTTTAAAAAAACAAAAATTGCCATTTTAAAATTTTTTAATAGATATCTTATAAAAATTGTAATTGTAATTTGTAATTTTTATATAATGCATATTTCTTTTTTATTCTTTTTTTTATTTGATGCATATTTTATTAAACTATGATATAAATAATTTCTTAAAGCCATCTGTTTGCCATTTCTTAGAAGTTATATAAGGTATTGCCAATTTGTTTGTTAACATTACTCTATGCTGAAGCAATCCCCTAATTTAAGTTCAGAAGTTTGATTTGAACTATTATCAACAAATTTTTCCTTAAAGTCTTTAAAATCTCCTGATAATTAACAAAGTACTGCTACTTTTTAAAAATGGAAGTTTTTGGAAGTAATTATGAAATGTGTACCTTTTTTTTGGTATATCACTGTAAAAATTGTTATTAAAATTAATATGTTACTACAGAGTTCAAAATTTTTACTACAATAAAATTCATAATTAAATTCTTTTTAATTTGGTACATAACATGAGCTATTTCTGTTGATAAGTTATTTATTAAAAAATATTCTAAATGTGCTTGTTTATTGGACTGCAACAAGTCTGGACTTTTTCTCAAAGTATAGTATGGAGAAAAAAATTTCAAAACGGAAGAAATGTTTACTTTAAAAAGAAAATTTCTTTTTGTTATTTAGAAATAAATAGCCTTTCTATTCATGTGCATTATAATCATTTCTGTTAGCTATTTTTTTTTTAATTTTTATTTGTGTTGCCAGATGCATTTTTTTACTACATGACTCTAAAAAAAGGTCCTATTAAAATGAAACATATGGTCTTTTTTGTTAAATATTTTATTTTCAGAAAATCCAGAATTAAATGTTGATTAATTTGGCATATAACATGCCATAATTCCTTTCACTAATTATTTGGCAAAAAAGTTCTTAAGTTAAATTTGGCCTCTGGAAGGTAAATTTGGCCAGGCTAACACTTGAAGGGTAAGTGAGAAACGAGGGTTCATTTTGTAGCGATAAGCATTGTTAATAACATCTTGTTTTGACGAGATTGTTCTCAGTAATTTTTTTAAGTGTAGAAACATGATTTTTCTTCTGTGTAGCATTGCATATTTCTTTCATATATATTTATATATCCTTTAAATTATATATATATCCTCAATACGCATCTAAAGGTAGATGCGAAACGGACTTTTACCATTCGGACTTTTTTTTCAACGCTGCGAAATATAACAAGATGGCGGCTGAGGACCCTATACTGCAGTTCTGCTAAAACAATTAATACTACCATATGCTAAACAGTATGGCTTTGAAATCTGCGTTAACAATAAAAGCAATACCAATTATATATAAGAATAAATACAATCCGAAACCAAATTATCAATGTAATCTGAAAGTTAACTATCATAGAATGCTAAATAATACTACTATATATATGTATTCTCATGACGTTGATGCCATTCTCCATACCACATTTTAATAACTTGTCACATAAGATATCAACTTAATAAGTAACGTTTAACATTCGTACCTTTTTGATAAAATCCAAAATATTGAAAAAAAATCTAAAAAAATCCATTATCTAGGCTCTACATTCCTCCCTAAAATCGGCGAGACCAAAAACTGCTGTATACTCAATTTAGTGTCATGATTGATATAATAAATTTCCGTTATTTTGCATGAACAAGAATCATTCCGAACTAGCAACAGCCCACGGACAAAACATGCACGCTCCTTGTAGCCAGATCGCACAAGTCAAATTTAAATATTTAATCCAACAATTATCATCTACTGTTTATGGCAAGCCTGTAAAACAGATAACTTTTTGAAAATATGTACGCGTATGTACAGTATATTGCACTAAGTTTGATAATCAAAAATTAGAAATAAAAAGAAATTATATCTGTATATATATAAGAAGCTGTCACTATCTGACTATGTGAAAAGACACGGGACTTGGAGCTCAGACGTGGTAGGAAGCGGACGTGTTTTTGCTTAGCTCCAAGAAATGAAATTTAGTTTAGCTAAACCTTTAATTGCCTAATAACTTTGGGCGAGATCGGGTTTCCAACCACGGTGGAGCCCTTGGTCGGCAGGATAGGTTAGAAATAGCTTAATGTTTTATTTAAACTTTAGCTTATGTTTAGGATTTTAGAGATTTTAATGTGAAATCTCTACATACAGGGACATAGCGAAGGACTATGGTTGGGGGAGAGGGGAGATATCAAAAATAATTTTCCAACTCGATATTCAACTTTTGCCATTTTGTGCCAACTGAGGCAAACTTATTTAGAGATTTTCGCTCCGTGGGGGGGGGGGAGGGAAGATGAGGCAATTTTCACGACTTTCTCCTGCATTCTGCCATATTTTTAACTTCCAATTTTGCAAACTACAATATTTGCAGAAATAGTCTCAATATTTACATCTCGTCTGAACTGTAACATTTCAGTATGATATTTTTTTCCCAACTGCCCTTGATTTGGCCAACTCTGCTTAATTTCACGAAACTAATCCCAATCTTTACATCTATCTTAAATTTGCAAAATCACTTCAAACTTTTCAAACTTCCCAAGATTTTGCCAAGTTTTCTCGATTTAAACAAAATCCCAAATATCACAACTCGCCCCTATTTTCCAAGTGGATTCGAATTTTGCCAACTGCCCAACGTTTTGTTAAGTTTCCTCACTAATTTGCCCAAAACTCTTTAATTTCACAAATCTCATTTTTAACAACTCGCCTATATTGTATATATATAACCAAGTGGATTCGAATTTTGACAACTACTCTAGATTGTGCCAACTCGACGTAATTTTAGAGAAAAAATCGCAATTTTTACAACTTCCCTGAATTTGCCAAGTCACTTCGAATTTTATCAACTCTGCTTATTTGCACAAGGCACAATTTTCACAACTCCCCTGTATTTTACCAAGTGACTTCGAATTTTGCCAACTCCCCTAGATTTTGACAAGAGTTCTTGGTTTTTACAACTCTCCTTAATTTCACAAAACCAATCCCAATTTTTACAACTCACTTGTACTTTACCAAGTGGTTTCCAGTTTTGCTAACTTCCCTAGATTTTGCCAAGTTTTCTCGATTTTGTTAACTCCTTAATTTCATAAAAGCAATCCCAATTTTCACAAATCGCCCGTATTTTACCAAGTGGATTCGAATTTTGTCAACTACCCTAGATTTTGCCAAGTTTCCTCGATTTTGCCATCTCGCCACAATTTTACAGAAAAAATAAATCCCAATTTTGCATCACACCTGATTTTTGCAAAGCCACTCTGAATTTTGCCAACTCCCCCAAGATTTTCCAACTCTCCTAAATATTGCGAAGTTGCCTCGATTTTGCCAACACGCCATAATTTTACAGAAAAAAGACTGCAATTTTTACATCTCACCTGAATTTTGTCCACTCTCCACGATTTTGCCAAGTCACTCCGAATTTTTCCAACTGTCTCTAGTTTTTGCCAACTGCCCCTAGATTTTCCCAACTACCTACGTTTTGCCAACTCTCCTAGATTTTGCCAACTCTCCTAGATTTTGCCAACTCGCCATAATTTTACAGAAAAAAAATCCAAATTTTCACATCTCACCTGAATTTTGCCAACCCCCCACGATTTTACCAAGTCACTCGGAGTTTTTGCCAACTGTCCCTAGATTTTGCCAACTCGCCATAATTCTATAGAAAAAATTCCTAATTTTTTCATCGCACCTGAATTTTGCCAAGTCACTCCGAATTTTGTCAACTCCCCAAGATTATGACAAGTCACTCCGAATTTTGTCAACTCCCCAAGATTTTGACCAGTCACTCCGAATTTTGCCAACTCCGCAAAATTTTTCCAAGCCACTCCAAATTTTGCCAACTCCCCAAGATTTTACCAAGTCACACCGAATTTTGCCAACTCCCTAGGATTTTGCCAACTCACCTGTTTTTACTAAATGGCTTTGAATTTTGCCAACTGCTCTAAATTTTGCCGTCTCTCCATTTTCCAAACTGCCTTAGATTTGCCAAGTTGCCTCGATTCTGACAACTCCCCTTAATTTTCCAAAAAAAAAAAATTACAAATTTTCACAACTCACCTAGATTTTACGAAGTCGCTTCCAATTTTGCCAACTCCGAGTTACTTTTGGAGGGAGCCTCCCCCAACTCCCACCCCATGGCTACGCCCCTGTCTACATATTCTGTGATTTGTAGTCTTTGGACTGCATATTTTATTGTTCGCTCTTAATCTCTCTTACAGATTAAATATATATTTTCTGTTTCTGACAATTTTACTTTTGTCAGATTTAGAACCTTTTAAACTTCCGTTGAAGTTGTTTTATAAGTTATACTGTTCTGATTAAGGAATCTACTTCCATTAATGTAAGCTAGAATTATTTCGAAATTGCTGTGTCTATTTTTGTGTTTCTATAGTATTTTTAAACCTCCCCGTGAGATTTTTGATTATGCATTGTTCTTGAACAGTGTCTTCTATTCTACTTTTGAATGTTACATACTTTCCTGTATACAACCAAGCCTGGTTGTATACAGTAAAGTAATATTAATATTTTATCTAGCTTGTGAAAACGTTCACAAGTTCTAAATTACTTGTTAAATGTTTTTACAAGAATGTACTCTTGTTATTCAGTGAATTTGAGCTTGACCTTCCTTTTGTTTTGTGAAATTCATATAAAACTTCACAATGTCAGCTACCGCTAAAATTTTAAAATACAGATCGGACCGCACAGAAACACCACAATTCGAAATTTTTCAATCGGACCTCTCAGAGGCACCAAAGTTTAAAAATTCGAACGCAGTAACGGCTCCTATACCGAAACAGAGGCATCCGAAGCTATAATTTTCAAATCGGACCACCCAGAGAGCTCTGATTCTGGGAAATTATGCATAGCTCTCAATTACTTCATCAGCAAAAAAAAATTTAAAAGTATTCAATAAAAAGATTAAGTTGCATCCTCCACTTTATGTTATTAATGATATGAGTCCAAAGCAAGCTGAAGCACTCAACTAGACTATTCTTCAGGGTTTTTATTTAGAAAAAGCAGTTAAAGAGCACTAGTGCTCTGAGGAGTGTTACAGTAATGCTATTAAGAAGCTGATTGCTGCCACCAGTGTTGATATTACGGATCATTCACCTATTGAAGATAATGGCAAAAGCAAGTTAGATGCGAGTGAGCAAGATTTCAAACCTGTTGGAAGGGAACGGAAGGGGAGGACTGCCAGTTCAGTATGGCCTACTGATCTGGTCATCTATGGCCACTTTTTTCTTTTTTTTCAACCCTGCTGAGGAGTGGTCAACTTCACAGGGTCCTGGTGCTGACCATTATACCTACTAGACTGGATTTGTTTATGGATTTGAGCTTGATTATGGATCCTGGACTTGCTGTACTGGTGGGCCTCTGTTGAGGGAGAGTCTGCTGTTGTGTTTTCTGTTTGCTTCTGGGTTGCCAGCTCTAAGTGAGCAGAGGCATGGGATACCTTATATCAGCTGGTGGATAATCCTAATCAGAGGCCATCGCAGGTACCTGAACCTTTCTTAGCTAGTTGGGCATCGTCAAGCCTAAACTGGAGTAATGTGTCTCAGGCAGGCCATATGGCTCTTGAAAAAGTCCACTTGAAAAGGTGGTGCCTGAAGTTCCTACCAGCATCGGTGACTTCAGCCTTTAGCGGAGGAGGAACAGGTCTTTGCCCCATGCCTGCGATCAGGGGGCTGTTTGATATTGTTGGCCCTACCTATCTCAATAAACCTAATTTCTCTAAAAATCATACTAATAATTTTCTCTCTGCAGGAACGTGAGGACATTAAATAGAGATTATTCTCTTGATGTCCTCATGCAGGAATTCCAGCGCTATAACCTAGATATTCTAGGCTTGCAAGAGACCAGATGGACAGGTAAAGGTGAGATACATAAAAATAACTTTAAATTTCTCTTTACAGGGAGGGAGGATGGAAAGCATCACCAAGGCGTGGGTCTGCTGCTCAGCAGACATGCTAGTGATGCTCTTCTAGGATATGAGTGCATTAATGAAAGGTTTCTTACAGCAAAATTTCAGACAAGCATTAGAGACTTCAATGTTATCTGCTGTTATGCCCCCACTGAGGATTCTGATGAGAATGAGAAGGATAGGTTTTACGGACAACTTCAGGATATTTTGAATTCTGTCAAGAAAGGAGATATTACCCTTGTTCTTGGTGACTTCAATGCCAAAGTTGGTACCGACTCTGACCTTTGGGGAGGAGTAATAGGCCCTTTTGGTATTGGTAGCTGCAATGGCAATGGGCAACATCTCCTACAGGTAAGTAAACTCAATGGTTTCAGAATAACTAACACATATTACAAACACCGCGACATACATAAATACACATAGGTTTCACCTGATGGGTTGCATAGGAATATGATTGATTATATATTAATTAACAGCAAATGGGCTAGTTCTGTTAGAAATACCAGGGGATACAGGGGAGCTGAAATTGGATTTGACCATTGCCTTGTTAAAAAGTCTTGCAACTTAAACTTAAAAAGTGTTGTGCTAGGGTTAAAAAATTTACCTTTAATACTGAAGCTCTGAAAGACCCAGTTATAGCTAAAGCTTACCATGATAGATTACTTAGTCATTATGACAGTCATGGTTTGCTTAATACTGAAGTTGAGGAAGAATGGGGCCATTTTAAACAGGCTTTTTTGGAAAGTAACAGTACTCTTTTAGGGAAAAAGGAGCAGAGGAGACAGAATTATTTAAGTGATAAAGCACTTGAGCTTATTTCAGAAAGAAGGAACTGCAGGAATGTCCTTAATCAGTACCCTACTAGTCCTAATAGAAAGTATTACAAAGAACGTATTAAACTTGTAAAGGATCAGTTAGCTACTGATAAGAATCTTTGGCTTGATGGCCTGGCTGACAAAGCTTAGGAAGCAGTTAGACAGCACAACAGCAGAGAGGTGTACCAGATAGTTAATGTTTTGTGTGGTAGAAAACGAACAGGTATACAGGGATTGAAGGATAAACAAGGTAAGGTTATAGAAGGTGAGGATTCCGTCATGGCTAGGTGTTCTGAGCATTTCAGTGATGTTCTAAACAATGTGGTTAATTCTACTCCCATTGTTTGCAATGATGATAGATGCATTGTTGGCTTTAATGTTGGCCCTATAACACAATCTGAAGTAGTTTGGCTATTTCTAAACTTAAACTTCATAAATCCCCAGGGGTGGATGAAATTACTACGGAAATGCTTAGAGCTGGGAATGTTTCAGTTACCACTTGGATGACTCAAATTTTGAATAACTTTATGATAAAGGCATGGTTCCTAAAGATTTTACCAGAGCTATTATTATCCCTATTTTCAAAAAAGGTGATCGTAGTTCTTGTGATAACTATAGGGGTATCAGCCTACTCTCTGTTCCAGGTAAAGTTCTTTCCATGATTGTGCTTAATAGAATTAAGAATCTGGTTCACAGACAATTGCGTGATGAGCAATGTGGATTCAGAAGTGGTAGGGGATTTATAGATCAGATATTTTCACTTAGGCAGATTCTTGAGAAATGTTTAGAGTTTCAGAAACCTTTGGTTGCTAGCTTTGTTGATTTCAAAAAGGCTTTCGACTCTGTTGATCGTCATAATTTGTGGTTGATTGTGCGATCATATGGTATACCAGACAAGTTAGTTAACATAATGAAAGCTCTCTATAATAACACTGAGTCATGTGTGAGAGTTGGTAAGTCTTTTAGCAATTGGTTTAGCATTACTTCTGGTGTTCGACAAGGGTGCAGTTTGTCTCCTTTTCTCTTTAGTTTGGTTGTTGATTATGTTATGCGAAATTCACTTCAAGGGAAAGCTTTTGGTCTTAAATGGGCTGGAGATACGAAAATTTCTGATTTAGATTATGCTGATGATTTATCCCTTTTGGCAAATGATGTTGATGAGATGAACTCTTTCATTCGAGCTGTTGATGAAACTGGTAGTAAGGTAGGTTTGGTTATAAACAGAGAGAAAACTATAGTGATGAAAATTGGTCAGGCAGGTTGTGATTCAGTTAATCTGAATGGTTGCAGTCTTGAGCAGGTGTCACAGTTTAATTACCTTAGGAGCTATGTAACTGATACTGGTGATGTGCGGCATGAGATTAACAGACGAATAGGTATTGCTGCCGGGACTTTTAAGAATCTATGGAGATTGTGAAGAAATAGGCGTATACACCTAAAGACTAAAATTAGACTGTATAATAGTTTGGTTCTTTCTAGGGTTATATATGGTAGTGAAACTTGGACGCTGTGTAAACATGATAACAGGAAACTAGAGGCTTTTGATTCTAGATGCTTACGCAGTGTCTTGGGTATTAGGTGGTTTAACTTTGTAACTAATGATGAGGTTAGGCAAAGGAGTCTGCAACCTGCTTTAAGCAGCATATTGTGCAGAGAGAGACTCCGCTGGTTTGGCCATGTTGCCCGTAAGGATAATTATAGATTGGCAGATAGGGTTATGAACACTGTGCCTAGAGGCATCAGAAGGAAGGGGAGACCTAGGATGCCGTGGGCAGACAATGTCAAACAGGACCTTGTTAGAATTGGTGTGCAGTGGCCGGATGCAGCAGATGTAGCTCAGGACCAGATATGCTTGGAGAATTAAACTGCGCGGTCTGGTTGACCTCCGTAGCCCATGGCTGCTTGATGATGATGATGATGATGATGATGATGATGATGTTGATGATGATGATGATGATGATGATGATGATGATGATGATGATGATGATGATGATGATGATGATGATGATGATGATGATGATGATGATGATGATGATGATGATGATGATGGAAAGGGATGCAAACGGCCCTTAAATATAGATGAACCTTGTATCAGTAGTCAAAACAAGTATTCCGTACTCTCTAGCCAGTATGCTTCAGAGGAAGAATATGGCATAAGTGACGACGTAGGAACATCATCACAAACATAGAAAGTTTCCTCAGTTCAGAATAAAGTTAAAAGGGACAAAATACCACCAATAGTTTTGAGGCAATCTAAAAATTGGTTGAACATTCATAAAAATCTGGTTACACTGGCTGTGGAAGCATTTACAACAAAAAAATCTGGTGAGACCATTACAGTCCAAACAAAATGTAGCCAAGACTATAGAAGTTTTATAAACTTCTTTGAGAAAGAAAAGTTTATTTTTCATACATACCAGCTCAAGTCAGAAAAGAATTTAAAGGTGATCATCAAGAACATTCCTGATGACATCACCTGTGATGAATTGGCTAAGGAATTGTCCGGAATGGGCTGTATGACACTTAAAGTTTCTCAGCTTAAGAAATAAAGGGACAACACACCCTTACATATATTTCTCAATGAGTTTACAAAAACAGATGCCAACAAACAGATCTTCAACCTGACTGATCTTTTCCATCTAAAGATCACTGTTGAATCCCTTCAAAGGAGGAAAGGAGCAACACAATATCACAAATACCAGTGTCATGGTCACATTCAGGGGAACTGCTTCAATACCCCGAGATGTGTCAAATGTTCTGGCGACCATCTAACTACTACGTGTTGCAGGACACACCAGGATGTCCACCGACGTGTGCTAACTGCGGGAAAGAGCACACGGCCAATTACAGAGGCTGTGAGCTCTTTCCCAAACTTCGCAATAGAGGAGTACCTTTAGAAAAACCCAAGAAGGGTAAAAATAAGGTACCCCAGTATGTACAATCCAATAAGATCTACGCAGAACCTACCAGACTTCCTGAAGAGATTCCAGGAAAATCCAACACTGCTTCACCAGTTATTGAGACTTCAAAACAAGGGAAGGCCACAATGAATGTACGAACTAAAAAGAGCAAAGTAAATAAGGAGGAATCGTTTGACTTTGCTAAGAAAGTTGAAGAAATCCTGGAATTCTTCGGGAAATTGAATTTGGGTAATATATTGCTCAAAGTTAAAACATTTTGTCTTAAATTTAAAATGGCTAAGGATCATCATGCAGAGGGAATACTGCCATGCAGAGAAACTGCTTTTTCTAAATAAAAACCCTGAAGAATAGCCTGGTTGAGTTCTTCAGCTTGCTCTGCACTCATATCATTAATAACGTAAAGTGGAGGAAGCAACTTAATCTTTTTACTGAGTGCTTTTTTTTAGTGAGAATCTCAGTAGGCGTCCAACCCTTTGGTTTTGTTGCATCTCTCTTGGATGGATAAGAGACCGGACTAAAGATCCTTGATCTATTACGATACCTTGGTTTTTTACCAGTTCAACCGTCCGAAGATATTGGTGTTTGACTCTCGCTTGTTTTACTTTTAATTGTGCTTTTTTAGCAAATCATTTTGGCCCTTGTGGCCTCTTTGGGGTTTATGTATTTTAACTTTTGTCATTGCCAATCAGACACTATTTTAGATTTCGAGATACAAGTCCTAGGCTTGGAGCTCATAAAATTAATTAAAGATATGACTATGAGTGATGTTTTTGATGGTTAAATGGTTTTCTTTTCTAAATAAATATACACTAAATTTTATAATTAAAATATTTTACATTTTTGTTTGTTACTTTATTATTTATTACAAACAAATTTAACCCACGTACTTAGGAAAATTCACTCAGATGAAAAAAAAATTCACATGGTTTTTTGGAAAGTATTTCTATGATATCAGAAACAAATAAGCATGGCTTTATAAAGTTGCACGAATACGAATAACATATTACTGCAAGTCTCCAGTCTTTAGCAGCTGTGTTCCACGTAAAGAATAAACAACGAGAATTTCTTCGCCAAATCATTTTCCTTCATATGGAATTGTTATTAGATCTTACCTACAACTGATAAAGATAAAAAAAATTCAATACTTTAGTGTATGCTTCTGCTAGCAATAAGAATATATAAATTCGAAATTATTAAAAATCACTTATTTCTGGACAATAAAGTCGAAATTTCACAAAAACGAATGTGTAAAATAATCCGAAATATCAGACAAGATTTATTAATTTTTTTGGTGTGCCGCAATTGATTTTTCTCTCCTGTTTATCTGTGATGGTTGAAACTTCTCTGTGTGCAACTGATCAAATACGCTTTGCAGATGAAGCTCCTACAGAAATGGTGTTATTTTCATAGAAGGCGAAGTGAACACAGAAGCGATCATCCAATTGCAACTGCTTTCCTTCACCAGTATTAAAATGGATGTATTTTTCCCTCCCAGTTCCTCCCCCGACGTGACCACCGAGAGAGAAGGCCAAGGCACTTCTTTGCCGGAACAGCTATGTCGTCACGAACATTGGTGTTCCGGTCGCCATATTTGAATAGCTTTAGTTTCGATTGAGTCACGCTGGTTTAGTTGATTGATTTTGATATATTTATGAGTTCGTTTGAGCGTTTACAGCTTTACCTAGTGTTTGTGTCGTGCCAAAGTGTAATGGAAACTTCAGGATGGGCCCAAAGTTCATGTATTTCAGTTCCCTAAGGATATTTCTCAAAAAGAAACTTGGATCAACTCCCCCGAGGGGAGTGTACCGGAGTAAAGTCATTCTACATCAAAAAACATAAAAGTCTGACAGGGTCGAAACAAATGGAGGAGCAGAATCCACAAGGGTTTGTGCCCGGTGCTTATTTAGGCAGGGGGACACAATTATATTTCCCCCCCCTGGGCCATTTTATTATTTAGAAAACCCAAATTATATTTTGCATCTTGTATCGGGTAAAAAGCAAAATCCATATTAGCACGCGTACAATAGTGAACTGTGAAAACGGTAATTTTTACATCTAGATATAATTTTTTTAGTTGAGGTTTGCAACGCTGAATAGAGGTACTCTGTGGTCTGTGCAGTGATAGCACTGGTAGTGTAAGAGGTCTACTTGAGTGGTTCGTGTATGTTCAGTTAAGGAAATGCAAGTGCCTGGTAAAAGCGATGTATTTTTGAAACAACTGGAAAAAGGTGAGATATATATTAAGTTGAAAATTATGAGCAGTATTTTAAAACATTTAAAAGGGCAAATACTCCCATGCAGAGGGAATGCCTATACTTGAAGATACTTGTAAACGTTATTATTAACTTGCGAGATATAATTTTGAACATGAGAGGAAGATTAAGTTAAATAATTTCTCTCATTTCTTCTCGTCAGAGAAACTCAACAAACGAAAGTTCATTATTTTAAAATAATTTTTCGTCAAAAGTCATAAATATTCGTAATCGAATCGGGAAAAAGTAAAGGAAAGTGAGAAATTACATGAGATTGAATTTCCATTCCAAATAAAATTTTCTCTTCTGCTTTGAAAGTTATAAAAAATTTCTTGAAAAATTCGGGAAATATACACAAGTTTAATAATTTTTTTGCCTCCTTTACCCTTAAGAGAATTCTCGGGGATAAGAGGCACATGGCCCCCTTGCTCCCCTAACAGTTGGCGTCTATGTGACTGACCCCTTGTTAATAGAGATAGTAACCACAAGTTTCTGAAACTCTAAATATTTCTCAAGAATCTGCCTAAGTGAAGAAATCTAACGTACACATCTTCAACCACTTCTGAATCCACATTGCTCATCACGCAATTGTCCGTCAATCAGATTCTTAATTCTATTAAGCACAATCATGCAAAGAACTTTACCAAGAACAGAAAATAGGCTTATAACCCTGTAGTTATCACAAGAACTGCGATCAGCTCTTTTAAAAAAAGGGATAATAATAACTCTGATAAAATCCTTAGGAACCATGCCTTTATCATAACGATATTCAAAATTTCAGTCGTCCATGTGGTAACCGAAACATCTCCAGCTCTAAGCATTTCCGTAATAATTTCACCTACCCCTGGGGTTTTATACAGTTTAAGTTTAGAAACAACAAAATAACTTCAGACTGTGTTATAGGATCAACATTAAAGCCAGTAATACATTTATCATTACAAACAATGGAAGTAGATCTAACCTCATCGTTTAGAAGATCACTGAAATGCTCAGCCCACCTAGTCATGACGAAATCCTCACCTTCAATAACCTTACCATATTTGACTTTCAATCCCTGTATACCTGTCCGCTTTCTACCACATAAAACATTAACTATCTGGTACAGCTCTATGCAGCAGTGCTGTCTAACTGTTTCCTCGGCTTTGTCAGTCAAGCCATCAAGCCAAAGATTCTTATCAGCAGAAACTGATCCTTTTCTCGTTTATTAAGCTCTCTGTAATGCTTTGCACTAGGACTAGTAGGGTATTGATTAAGAACTTTCCTGCAGTTCTTCCTTTCTGAAATAAGCTCAAGTGCCTTATTATTCAAATAATTTTGCCTCCTCTGCTCCCTTTTACCTAAAAGAATACTGTTATTTTCGAGAAAATCCTGTTTGAAACGGCCCCATTCTTCCTCACTTCAGCAGTAAGCAAACCATGACTGTCATAATGACTAACTAACCTATCATGGTAAGCTTTAGCTATAACTGGGTCTTTCAGAGCTTCAGTATTAAAAGTAAATTTTTTAACCCTAGCACAACACTTTTTAAGTTTAAGTTGCAACACACTTTTAACAAGGTAATGGTCAGATCCAATTTCAGCTCCCCTATATGACCTGGTATTCCAAACAGAACTAGCCCATTTGCTGTTAATTAATATGTAATCAATCATATTCTTATGCAGCCCATCAGGTGAAACCCATGTGTACTTATGTATGTCGCGGTGTTTGTAATAAGTGTTAGTTATTCTGAAACCATTGAGTTTACTTACCTGTAGGAGACGTTGCCCATTGCCATTGCAGCTACCAATACCAAAAGGGCCTATCACTCCTCCCCAAAGGTCAGAGTCAGTACCAACTTTGGCATTGAAGTCACCAAGAACAAGGGTAATATCTCCTTTCTTGACAGAATTCAAAATATCCTGATGTTGTGCATAAAAATCTATTTTCTCATCCTCATCAGCAACCTCAGTGGGGGCATAACAGCAGATAACATTCAAGTTTTTAATGCTTGTCTTAAATTTTGCTGTAAGAAACCTTTCAATAATGCACACATTTTTAGAAGAGCATCACTAGCGAGTCTGCTGAGAAGCAGACCCACGCCTTGGTCATGTTTATTATCTTCTCTCCATGAGAAGAGAAATTTAAGATTATTTTTAAAAATCTGACCTTTATCTGTCCATCTGGTCTCTTGCAAACCGAGAATATCTAAATTATAACGTTGGAATTCCTGTATGAGGACATCAAGAGAAAAAGCTCTGTGCAGAGTCCTCACATTCCAACTACCTATGGAGGGAAAATGGTTAGTGGGATGATTAAAGAAATAATTTTTACTGAGAGAGGTAATGCTGACAATATCAAGCAGCCCCCTAACCGCAGGCATGCGATAAAGACCCGTTCCTCCACCACTAAAGGCCGAAGTCATCTACATTAGAAGACTTGTTCCAATGTAAGATTTGACGATGCTCGTAGAAGCAAGAGTTCAGGTGCCTGCGATGAGTTCAGGTGCCCACCAGCTGATAAAACATGTCGTATGAATTTATTCACTTGGAGCTATCAATCCACAAACAAACAGAAAACACAGTGGAAGATTTTTTCCTCCACCGAAGACCGAGCAGCAAGTCCAGGATCCATAATCAAGCTCAGAGTCCAAATTCCGTTTCTGTTGGTGTAGGTGGTAAGCACCAGGACCCTGTGTGATTGATAATTTATCTGTAGGATAGAAAAAAATTAAAAGTAGCCACAGTTGTCCAGATTACTAGGCTACACTGATCTGGCAGACCTCCCCATCCGCTCCTTTCCACAAGAGAGTATCTTGTTTGAAAAGTAGTAAGGCCTGCACCACAAGAAGGTGGGGTCGGACATTAGGTGCTAGGCCTGGCCGATTCTATGCATCTTCACAGGGGATTGGTGTCTAGCTCTCCTTCCAATGATTACCTAGCTAACATTTACAGATTCACAACTTAAAAATTGCAATTTTGTATTAAAATGTATCATTTTCCATCTTATAAATATTTATAAATCTAAAAGACAATGCCCTAAAATATGGAACGAATTCTTTTTCTGATTTGCGACATGTAGGACAGAGAAGAATCCTAGAAGCTACTCCTAGCTTTTACAGGCCTTCTCATACAAAGACATGTCCTACTAAGACCGAAGTCACTGCTGGCCACTGCCTTAGTTAGAACTAACACAACACAACACAGCCTAGCTGGAACAGTCACTAGCTTCTGTTATGGTTATCCGCATATGGTTTATGCGTATCCATATTCCCGAACTTTAATTACTAAGAGGATGAATTTTTCTGAATGCTACTCGGAGGTCGGTCTGTAAATGGTAGCTAGGTAGTCACTGGAAGGAGAGCTATGCACCAATCCCCTGTGATGATGCATAGAACCGGCCAGCACCTAATGTCCGACCCCGCCTTCTCGTGGTGCGGACCGTTAGTAACTTTCAAAAGAGATACTCTCTTGTGGAAGTGAACGGAAGGGGAGGGCTGCCAGATTAGTGTGGCCTACTGATCTGGGCAACTATGGCTACTTTTCTTTTTTTTTCTACCCTGCTGAGGAGTGGTCAACCACACAGGGTCCTGGTGCTGACCATATAAACCTATTGGACTGGACAGATATATGGCTCTGAGCTTGATTATGGATCCTGATTTTGCTGCACTGGTGGGCTTCTGTGGAGGGAAAATCTTCCGCTGTGTTTTCTGTTTGTTTGTGGGTTGACAGCCCCAAGTGAATAGATTCACAGGATATGTTTATCAGCTGGTGGATAATCCTGAGCAGAAGTCATCGCAGGCACCTGAACTCTTTGCTTCTATTGGCATCGTCAAATTCTACATTGGAGGAAGTCTTCCAGTGTAGATGGCTTCAGCCTTTAGTAATGGAGGACGGGTCTTTGCCCCATGTCTTCGATTAGGGGGCTGTTTGATATTGTCGGGATTCCCTCTCTCAATAAACATAGTTTCTTTAAACATCCCACTAACCATTTTCTCTCCATAGGTAGTTGGAATGTGAGGACTCTGCACAGAGCTTTTTCTCTTGATGTCCTCACACAAGAATTCCACCGTTATAATTTAGATATTCTCGGCTTGCAAGAGACCAGATGGACAGATAAAGGTCAGATTCTTAAAAATAATCTTAAATTTCTCTTTTCAGGGAAGGACGACAATAAGCATCACCAAGGCGTGGGTCTGCTTCTCAGCAGACACGCTAGCGATGCTCTTCTAGGATATGAGTGCATTAATGAAAGGTTTCTTACAGCAAAATTTCAGACAAGCGTTAAAGACTTGAATGTTATCTGCTGTTATGCCCCCACTGAGGATGCCGATGAGGATGAGAAGGATAGGTTTTATGAACAACTTCAGGATATTTTGAATTCTGTCAAGAAAGGAGATATTACCTTTCTTCTTGGTGACTTCAATGCCAAAGTTGGTACTGACTCTGACCTTTGGGGAGGAGTAATAGGCCCTTTTGGTATTGGTAGCTGCAATGGCAATGGGCAACGTCTCCTACAGGTAAGTAAACTCAATGGATTCAGAATAACTAACACTTATTACAAACACCGCGACATACATATGTACACATGGGTTTCACCTGATGGGCTGCATAAGAATATGATTGATAACATATTAATTAACAGCAAATGGGCTAGTTCTGTTAGGAATACCAGGGCATATAGGGGAGCTGAAATTGGATCTGACCATTACCTTGTTAAAAGTGTGTTGCAACTTAAACTTAAAAAGTGTTGTGCTAGGGTTAAAAAATTTAATTTTAATACTGAAGCTCTGAAAGATCCAGTTATAGCCAAAGCTTACCATGATAGGTTACTTAGTCATTATGACAGTCGTGGTTTGCTTACTACTGAAGTTGAGGAAGAATGGGATCATTTTAAACAGGCTTTTATGGCCACTAACAGTACTCTTTTAGGAAAAAAGGAGCAGAAGAGGCAAAATTATCTGAGTGATAAGGCACTTGAGCTTATTTCGGAAAGAAAGAACTGCAGGAATGCACTTAATCAATACCCTACTAGTAGTAATAGAAAGCATTACAGAGACCTTAATAAATACGTAAAGGATCAGTTAGCTGCTGATAAGAATCTTTGGCTTGATGACTTGGCTGACAAAGCTGAGGTAGCAGTTAGGCAGCACAACCGGAGAGAGCTGTACCAGATAGTTAATGTTTTATGTGGTAGAAAACGGACAGGTATACAGGGATTTAAGAATAAACAAGGTAAGATTATAGAAGGTGAGGATTTCGTCATAATTAGGTGGACTGAGCATTTCAGTGATGTTCTAAACAATGTAGTTAGTTCTATTCCCATTTTTTGCAATGATGATAGATGCATTGGTGGCTTTAATGTTGGCCCTATAACACAATCTGAAGTTATTTTGGCTGTTTCTAAACTTAAACTTCATAAATCCCCAGGGGTAGATTAAATTACTACGGAAATGCTTAGAGCTGGGAATGTTTCGGTTACCACTTGGATGACTGAAATTCTGAATATCTTTTATGATAAAGGCATGGTTCCTAAGGATTTTACCAGAGCTATTGTTATCCCTATTTTCAAAAAAGGTGATCGCAGTTCTTGTGATAACTATAGGGGTATCAGCTTACTCTCTGTTCCAGGTAAAGTTCTTTCCATGATTGTGCTTAATAGAATTAAGAATCTGGTTGACAGTCAATTGCGTGATGAGCAATGTGGATTCAGAAGTGGTAGGGGATGTGTGGATCAGATATTTTCACTTAGGCAGATTCTTGAGAAATGTTTAGAGTTTCAGAAACCTTTGGTTGCTAGCTTTGTTGATTTCAAAAAGGCTTTCGACTCTGTTGATCGTCATAATTTGTGGTTGATTGTGAGATCATATGGTATACCAGACAAGTTAGTTAACATTTTGAAAGCTCTCTATAATAACACCGAGTCGTGTGTGAGAGTTGGTAAGGCTTGTAGCAATTGGTTTAGCATTACTTCTGGTGTTCGACAAGGGTGCATTTTGTCTCCTTTTCTCTTTAGCTTGGTTATTGATTATGTTATGCGAAATTCACTTCAAGGGAAAGATTTTGGCCTTAAATGGGCTGGAGATACGAAAAGTTCTGATTTAGATTATACTGATGATTTAGCCCTTTTGGCAAATAATGTTGATGAGATGAACTCTTTCATTCGAGCTGTTGATGAGACTGGTAATAGAGTAGGTTTGGTTATAAACAGAGAGAAAACTAAAGTGATGAAAATTGGTCAGGCAGGCTGTGATTCAGTTAATTTGAATGGTTGCAGTCTTGAGCAGGTGTCACAGTTTAATTATCTTGGGAGCTATATAACAGATAATGGTGATGTGCGGCATGAGATTAACAGACGAATAGGGATTGCTGCCGGGACTTTTAAGAACCTATGGAGAGTGTGGAGAAATAGGCGTATACACCTAAAGACTAAAATTAGACTGTATAATAGTTTGGTTTTTTCTAGGGTTAGTTGTGGTAGTGAAACTTGGACACTTTGTAAACAAGATAACAGGAAACTAGATGCTTTTGATTCTAGATGCTTAGGTAGCATCTTGGGTATTAGGTGGTTTAACTTTGTAACTAATGATGAGGTTAGGCAAAGGAGTTTGCAACCTCCTTTAAGCAGCATATTGTGCAGAGAGAGACTCCGTTGGTTTGGCCATGTTGCCCGTATGAATAATTATAGATTGGCGAATAGGGTTATGACAGTGTGCCTAAAGGCTTCAGAAAGAAGGGGAGACCTAGGATGCGGTGGGCAGACAATGTCAAACAGGACCTTGTTAGAATTGGTGTGCAGTGGCCAGATGCAGTAGATGTAGCTCAGGATAGACTTGCTTGGAGAACTAAATTGCACGGTCTGGTTGGACCTCCGTAGCCCATGGCTGCTTGAGGATGATGATGATGATGATGATGACTCGGAGGTCAACTCTGTTCTGCATTGTCTGTTTTTGGAAGAACACTTACAATATGTATATGTTTTATGAAGATGAAAATAAAAAAAAGAAATTGTTATTAATGAACAAAAAAACTAAGTAAATTTCGGGAATATGGATACGTGATGGCCATAAAGGAGCTGGAAAGGGAGAGAGCAAAGATCGGAAGGAACACGATAAACCCTGCAAAGGGAGAAATATGGCAGTCTCAATAGGAGGAAAGGAGGGAACAGAGCGGTCACTTTCATGGATTTCAAATCCTAAATATGTTACAATTACTCCTTGGAGAACGACTGACTACGTGGATGAGGGATTTATTAGATTCTTCTATGACAGGATGCAACCACGATGTTGCTCGTTGCCCTGAAGGTGTCCACAGCAGACTTCCTCACTGGGATGTCAATAGCGGTCGCTTTAATATGGAAAGGCATGGTTATTGCACTAAATGGAAGATTTCAGTTTTTCAGAAATTAGTTTCCTTGGCAGAGGACGTTTTCTCAACAGCTAGGACAATATAATTACGAGACTTTCATTGACCTCATAGCTTATGGGAGATAGTGGGGTGGGTTGGGAGTGCTGCGTGGGACTGGGGGGAGGTTGTCATTAACCCATAAGAAACATGTGAAATAAGATAGCAACCATTCGGTTGCGGTAGCCCTGTTCCACATATCTGAAGGTTAAACAGTCGATGTTATTCAGGAGAGATCATCCTGCAACCTGACAACAAGAACTATAAAAGCAGCAAAAAGGCAAATACTAAAACTTTTCCAATTCTTTTTAATAAATTTATTTTTCTGCTCCTTTTCCTTTTATAAAAACAGGGGGAATGGTTTCACAAATTCCTTGTCAAAAAAACTGTTATGAGAATTTATATTATCGTTACTGTGACCATTAGCTTTAACTGGCGTAGTGATTAAGCAGCAAGCGATTGTTCCAGCAATGTAAACTTTGTGTGGTGTGTTAGCTCTAATTGAGGAAGTGGTCATCAGTGACTTCGGTTATTGTAGGGCATGTCCTTGTTTCAGAAGGCCTGTAAAAGCTACGAGTAGATTCTACGATTCTTCTCTCTCGTACATGTCGCAAATCAAAAAACTATTCGTCCTATATTTTAGGGTATTGTCCTTTAGATTTATAAAAACTTGAGGAAGAAGTTTTTGTTTTATATTTTACGTTATGTTCTTTAATAGTCCGATATTTTTGATACGAAATAAAAAACGTTGCCTTCCACTAATTTTCATATATTAATTTTATTAATGTTGATATGATTGCGAAATTAAAAACTATAATATTTATAATTAATAATTATTTAATTGTACTACATTATAAAATAATTCTTGAAATGTGAAACTTTAGACCAGTGATTCCCAATCTTTTCTGGACCATCGCCCCCTTTAGAAGAGAACAAAAATTTCAACGCCCCCCTAGTCCATAATAGTTAATTTTATATGAAATATTAAAATATTGTTGCATATTATCTGCACCTAATTCATCTGTTTATTTATCTATTAAAAATCATAAAGCAGAAATTAAACGAACCACAACCAAATGTACAATAAAATTGTTTATTAAAATTTTAAAAATAAACACAGAATCAATAAGAAATAAAAAATAATGAGATAAACACAAAATTAATAATAAATAAATAAAATTAAATGAGATGGTTGAGGCTGGTGGAGTGTTAACAATTTGTTAATGTCGGGTTCCAATTTCGTTAACATCAATCGCAGATCGCCACGTTCAGTGATTAAATTAGCTACTGCACTGAATCCACGCTCAGCCATATAGGACGAAGGAAATGCGATTAAAAACTTTGTACTATTACCCACAATCCAGGGTAGAGAACTGGTATTGATGTTTGAAGCCAGAACTCTTGGTATCCATGTTTGAATTTTACTTTGAGTTATTCGTTAGTCGTGAGTGCTAAGAGTTCCTCTTCCAAATTTGATGATTCTTCAGTATCTGTGTTTGAGAAAGGATCTAAAACCCAACTCGGTATATTCATGTTTAAAATATCTTGGAAACGCTCCGTAAAATCAACATGAAGAACTTCCAAGTGTTGGCAGTAAGTAAGAATATCTTCCGGTTTTGCAGAGACTGCTGATAATGTGGGAAAGTGGTTGTATTCACCTCTACCTAGATTTCGTTTGAATAGAAGAAGTTTTCCCGCAAAAGCAGCTATGACGTTTTTTTTAATTAAATTCAACTCATCACCTTGCAATTGTAAATTAACTTGATTAAATATTTTAAACAGGTCTGTCAAATAAGCGATGTCATTTTTTGACGTAATCAGGTTTTCGCGCAATTTTTCGTTTCTGTCTTCAAGAAAGTCCAGTACTGAGTCAAATAGATTGAAAAAACGATTCAGACAAACACCTTTAGAGAGCCAACGTACTTCTGTGTGCAGCAGCAAGTGATTGTAATCTTCATCATTTTCATTGCAAAGCTTACCAAATCATCGGTCATTCAATGAATTGCTTCTAATCTTATTGATTGCTTTAATAACGTAATGGAGCGACGTATGCAGACGTTCATTCAAATTTTTTGCAACCAAATGCTGACGATGAATAATACAATGTACAGCGAGTACATTTGGTACTGCTTGTTTCAAATGCGCTATGAAACCCTTATGACACTCTGTCATTGCTGGAGCACCATCAGTAGCAGCAGACAAAATATTGCAAATCGGAATTTCTTTCTCTTGAAAAAACGTTTGCATGGTATTAAATATAGATTCTCCCTTTGTATCAGATTCTAAATTTTTAGCAAATAATAACTCTTCATGAATTTTTTCTTCTTTTATAAATCGTGCGTATGATAAGAGTAGAGCTTCGTTATTTGGTAGAGTTGATTCATCGAGTTGAATGGAAAAATTTGCAAGTCTTTAAGTAATCACATAATGATATTTCAACGTCTTTTGCCATTTCATCTATTCTTCTTTGCACTGAATTATTACTGAGAGGAATTTTTTTGATGATATCTGACGGTTAAAATTGTGAAGAACAATTTTCAATATCTCTTTGACTGCCGGCAAAATTAATTCCTCGCCAATTGTGTGTGGTTTTCTGCTTTTGCGATTAACAATGAAACTTTATATGAGGCTCGTAGCCCATCATCATCTTGTTTAGAAGACGACGCAAAAAGGTTTGACATAGTTGGCTGTTTTAAATATTGCTTTTCCAGTTCTTGAAAATAGGATAAATCTTTGTTCTTTTTATCAGCATGCATTTTATTTAAATGCTCTTGTGGCCTAGAAGGTTTCATAGCTTCATTTGAAAAACTTTTCGGCAAATTAAACACATAGGTAATGATTGGTTTGTAGGAGAGTACGTAAATCCATATTTCAAATATTCAATACTGTACTGCCGGCATTTCTTTTTAGATGTAGATTCAGACATTTTTAAATACGAATTAACTTCTCAACAGAATTATAGATAGTTATAAAAATAATGTTTATAATGACTTCTAACACTTATCACTCACGACTATTTATCACGGCGAAGCACATAAAAATAACAAAACATTCCTAGAGCTATCGTTTTTACAGATTTGATTTTGTGCACGCATTAACTTGTATGTTTGCGATGCCGGCGCACTTGCTCCGTAAACAAGTCATTTCAAGCTCCCATATTCTTGTCGAAACATGTTAAATTGCATGAACCGCGTGTTTGCCTACCAACTTGCAAGGACTTGTCACCGTCAATCTATTCTAAACTAAAACAAATTAGGTATGGGTATACCTAATGCTAATTTTAAAATGCTTATTAACGTGATAACAATAAGATAATTTACATAGCTGGATAAAATATTTATTCATGAAAACAGGTATTTTCAAAGCATTTTGTTATATTAAAAAAATTATAAAAAATATTAAATATAATAAATTTATTATTATTATATTATTATTGCATGAAGGTTGATTTGCCTATCAGGACGGACACACGTCCAACATAATAAGCCTGATATAGTAGTGCATGTAAAGGTATTGAATGAGATTACAATTATTGAAGTAGGAATAACATCTCAGGATAACCTGCAGACAGTAGTGGTTGAAAAGAAGAGGAAGTATGATCTGCTGGCTAATGAGTTGAGCCTAATTCACAAGTGTAATGTTAATATTATTCCTTATGTTCTGACGTGGGATGGTATTGTAACTACGTACCATAAAGCATACTCAAAGCGACTTGGAGTGGGTAAACATATTGAAGCTGATATCCAATCTGTGATCTTGAAGAGAACTTTTGAGAGCATCTCAGTCGACTTCAGACGTACCAGTACGCTAGTAGGCGATAGCAGGGAACTTATTGTCCAAGCTGCAGTTGAAAAGCTGTACATGACGGATGAGGTAGTGGATGACCAGAATCACCAGGAAGACACCACAGAATAGAAGAGATAAAAAGGTTGTCACAGAAAATTCCATTAAATATATTTATTTATTTGACCGCCCCTCTTGACTGCCTCAACGCCCCCCATTTGCCTCTGGATCCGCTACCGCCCCCATGGAAGGCTCCAGCGCCCACTGGGGGCGGTATCGCCCCCGTTGGGAATCTATGCTTTAGACAAATTAAAAGCTATTTTATTGATATTTTTATTCTGCTTTTAGTTTTTTGAATATTTTTTGCATTTTAAAATAATTAATGTATGCATATTATTGTTTTATTTTGGAATATTAACACTTTTGCAGATGACTTTGCTTGGCATCATCATCATCAGTAGCAGCAGCAGCAACATCCTCAAGCAGCCATATGGCTGCTTGAGGTCCAACCAGATTATGCAATTTAGTTCTCCAAACATCATCTGCTGCATTTGGCCACTGCATCCTAGATCTCCCTTTTCTTTCTGAAGAGGGAATTCACACCAATTCTAACAAGATCCATGCCCACCGCATCCTAGATCTCCCCTTCTTTCTGAGGCCTTTAGGCACATTGTTCATAATCCTATTCATTAATCTATAATTATCCATACGGGCAACATGACCAAACCAACGGAGTCTCTCTCTGCATAATATGCTGCTTAAAGGAGGTTGCGACTCCTTTGCCTAACCTCATCATTACTTAGAAAGTTGAACAACCTAATGCCCAAGATATCTACATCTAGGACCTCCCCCCCCCCCCCCCCGATGGCGAAAGTAGATTTTATTTCTTACCGGTTCACCTCAAGGCACACCTATGTGTGGAAAATCACTCACAGGCTGTCACTCCACTGAAGTCACCTTACAGGGGTAATTAAACTAAATTAAATATCATAATTATGTATATATATATATACGTATGGTGACGGAAGTACACTATTCTGGTATTTTCTATTTCTTCTTATATTTTCCGAAAAAGAGAATGATTTAGGGGTTTTTAATGTTAAAAAAATATTAATACAGCTAAATAAATGATGATTCCTTCGTATTCGCGGATTACTGCCTTAATGGGAAAAAACATATTATTATATGTATTAAAAAAATGGATTGTTATCTAGTAATGTTTCTAAATTAATTTTAGTTCTTAAAAAACTAAAAGGATTTTTTTCTTTTAGAAAGGAAAAATGCTTTTCACTTATATTTTAATTTTCATCACTCAATTTTCGCATTCTAAACCCAGTTGCCAAATTTAAGCATTTTTATTAGAATAACATAGCATATCCACGACCATAAATGCCAAATTGCAGCGATCCAGCACCACAATGAGGTAGGGAAAGTGCCAATCACAATAGATTTTGCTTACTGCAAGTCCAGTTGATTTAACAGAGAATCATTGTTTTTCCCCCTCTGACGATCGTTAAATCGATTCTTTTTAAATTATAACGAATTTCTATTTTATTTTCATCCCCTCCCTCAACTTTCAAGCTCATTATTTAAATTTGTGGAGGCCTGTGACGAATTGTCATCATTAAATTCCCTTCCACAATTCTCAGTATTATTAGAATTTGCAATTCAGCAGATTTTAAAAATGATTTCAAGAATGTATTTTTTTTTTAATTAGAATATAATTTTTATTCATAAGAGTAAAGACTACAAATACATTTACACTTTGACCCGCAAAGCTAAATAGCTTATCTGCAGGAAAATGAATAAATTATATTAACATAGGTCATTCAGCCACAAAAATGGTGTACATCAAATAAATCCACAATACACAACACATAAAAATCAGCTAACTAGAAAATACCAAATAATTTTTTAATTCCATTTTAAGTCTTCTAAAAGAATCTATATTTAGTAATTCTTTTGGAATAGCATTAAATATAAGTGGTACTTGATATTCGGAGGTATGTTTCCCGTAATTATTTCGAAAATTTGGCAATTTGTAATAACCCTGGTTTTGAAGTCTTGTATTTTTATTATGTTGAATTTTTAGTTTGTAAGTTTCGTCAAAAAAATTTTTAATTATTACATTATATTTATATAAATTGCTGTAGGACAAAAGATTTAAAAATTTTAATCTATTGGTAGAAGTTTTATAAATTTTTTGCAAATGAAACGGAATAATATTTTTAGCTATTATAGACTGCAGTTTTTCTATTTTATTTATGTTCGTTAAGTTTGTTGTTCCAAGCACAATTATTCCATAATTTAAAATAGATTCGCATATTGCTTTATAAAATAGGACACATGTTTCCATATTTAATACGTATTTCAATTTTTGAATTTTTATCGCCGATATTCTCAAGTTTTCACATATGTGGGATATATGGGCATTCCACCTAAAATATTCATCAAAAATGATTCCTAAGTAATTTATTTTATTTACTTGCTCAACAAGTGGGCAGCTACATAATGATTCACAATTCGAAGCAACCTTTTTTCTGCAATTTATTTTATGAGTTTTGATAAAGAGGTTTTGATGAATATGAAATCCTGGTGAATGAATAATCATCAGTTTTGTTTTTTTCTCATTTAAATAGATTTTATTATGATTTAACCATCTAATAATATTATTGTAATCTGTTTGAACCTCTGAAATGCTATCATTTAAATATTTCTGACTGTTTATTAAAACAATGTCGTCAGCATATAGATAAATAGCACTATTTAATTTTGTATTGAACAAATCATTTATGTATACTAGGAACAATAAAGGACCTAAAATTGAGCTTGGGGAATTCCACATCGTGTAATTACTTTTCTGCTGTAGCAGTTTTTTATTTTAGTAATTGTGTATCTGTCTGATAAATAATTTCTAAACCAATCTAACAATATACCGCGAATACCGTAATTTTCCAATTTATTTAGTAAAATGCTATGATCTATTGTATCGAAGGCTTTCTTTAAATCTAAGAACATAGTTACAATTTTTTCCCTATTATTCAATGATTTATTAATATTATTTGCAATTTTGGAAATTAGTTGAATTGTCTTTTTTCCTTTTTGAAAGCCAAACTGATATTCATTAATTATGTTGTGTTTAAGTAAAAAGTTAAAAACAGTATTATAAATATATTTTTCCATTATTTTCGAAAAAATAGGCAGAATTGTTATTGGTCGATAGTTAGAAAAATCCTCCTTAATACCACCTTTAAAAATAGGTCTTAAAATACCTGTTTTGAGTTCAGTAGGTATGTTCCCAGTAAATATAATCTGATTTATAATTTTTGATATAATATTTAGTAGTGTCTCTTTATTAAATTTTATATGTTTAATGCAAACATTATCGTAACCAGGTGATTTATTGGTGTCTAATGAAGTAATTATTTCCTCAGTTTGTTTTTCAGTGATTTCATGTATATAGATAGATTTCAAAACTCTTTGTATCATGGTTGGAACATAATTTATATCGTCTTGGTGATTTGTATTTCTTATCTGTAAAATTAGTGTATTATAAATGTCATTGTAATTATTTGCTATTTCTTCCACAGATAATTTCTTTTTGGCCATATTGTCAATTATTACATCGTCCGATGATTTTTTCTGTTTTCCTTCTAATATTTCATATATTAATTGCCAGGTAGCCTTCATATCATTTTTTTTTCATTATAAGCTTATTTCTATAATAAAGTTGTTTCTGATTTCTAATCTGAATATTAACCCTATTCCTTAATTTTTTACAGTTATTTTTATAAGTATCACTTTTGTCATTGTTTTTAAATTTAATCCAAGCTTTATCTCTTTCTTCAATTAATTCTATCAAGTTCGGTGTTATCCAATTTTTGCTATGATTTCTTTTTACTTTTCCAACTCTCCTCATATATATTCTATTTTTTCCTAAAATTCCATCATAAATGTCTTTAAATACTTTATATAGGTTTAATTCATCCATTGAGCTGTCTCCATAATTTTCTAAATTCCAATTCGTTTCAGAAATAGCTTTGTTTATATTGTTATGGTCAAATGACCAATTCTAATTTTCCTGGTCTGTTTCACTATAATTAGTATTATTTAAATTGTTATTGGTGTTGCTAATCAGTGTTAAAATCATATAGTGATCTGCTATTTGCTTGTTTGAATTATTGAATTTGCTGACATATTTTTAATCAGTTTAATATTAATATGGTCTATACAGGTTTTGGTAATTTTATTTTTTACTATTTCTTCTCTTGTAGCTTCCCTTATTAATCTTTCAAAATTAATTTCAGCCAATAGTGTGATATATTTTTCTGTGCCATGTTTTTTAGTATTCATTGTATCGATATTAAAATCACCTATTAAAATCTGATTTTGGTCTTTTTCTGTATTTTCCATCCAGTTTCGGAAATTCAACAGAAAAGAGTTCACATCTGTACTAGGCGATCTGTATAGTGCTAAAACATGATACATTATATTATTTTTTTTTACTTTTATATATATAGTTTCCGCTGGAAGTGTTTGTTGTGAAATAATTTCAATATCTAGATTTTATTTATAGTATACTGAAATCCCCCTAATATTTTTATTTATATTATCATTTGTGATTTTATTAAATTTATCAATGTTATATAAGTAATTTTCATATTTATTTACATTTGTTTCAGTTAAAACAAGCAAATCAATGTGTTTCATGTAATTGTTAATACTTAATTTTAATGAATCCCAATGTTTTCTTTGACTTCTTATATTAACATGAGCAATTCCTAATTTATTTTTGTGAATAAATTTACTATAATTATTTTCGAACCAAGCCTTCACTTCTAAACCTGTAGTTACATAAGCAACATCATAGTTGCTATCAAAACATCATTTAGAAGACGAAATCAGAAAACGTGAAGATTATGTTTATACGCATCTCACAATAAATCGAGAAAGAGTTAAAAAAAGAATTTTTCCATTTTTTCTCAGTTTTTTTCCCATTTTTTCCCATTTCTGCCTCTGGTGGTAATTAAGACCGAACCAAGACAGCTCCGGTGGACGTGAACATGGCATTATTCCGTGAACACTTACGATTCTCCAAACAGACGGCTTTGATTGAAGTCGATTTTTATCTGTCGTTCTGATCTCTTAACTCATTATCCTTCATAATCGTTCACACTACTTCAAATATACAATATAGCACTCCCCCTTGGAATTTGCTGTCGGCAGAAATGGAACACAAGGTATGTTTTTTTCTCAAACAGCTAATCTAAATCTGTAGTAATGTAATTAAAAATCAAAGATTTTTTCTTAAAAGAAAGGATTGGTTTTTTTTTAATCAAATGTTTATTTGAAATATAATTGAAGCACAATAGAAATCGTTAACTGCACCACTACTGAGAAACGTTTTAGCGGTACGCCGTACCGGCAAATTATTTCCTGCTGGTACGGCGCTCCGGTGCGTACCGGAATACTTTCACAACCTATCCCCCCCCCCCCTCCTACATCTAGAATCAAAAGCATCTAGTTTCCTGTTATCTTGTGTACAAGGGTCCAAGTTTTACTACCATTACTAAATCTAGAAAGAACCAAACTATTATAAGTCTAATTTTAGTCTTTAGGTGTATACGCCTATTTCTCCACATTCTCCATAGATTCTTAATAGTTCAGGCAGCAATCCCTCATCATCATCATCATCCTCAAGCAGCCATGGGCTACGGAGGTCCAACCAGACCGTGCAGTTTAATTCTCCAAGCATCTGTCCTGAGCTACATCTGCTTCATCCAGCCACTGCACACCAATTCTAACAAGATCCTGTTTGACATTGTCTGCCCACCGCATCCTGGGTCTCAGAAAGGATTGCCTTTCTGAGGCCTTTAGGCACACTGTTCATAAACCTGTTCGCCAATCTATAATTATCCATACGGGTAACATGGCCAAACCAGCGGAGTCTCTCTCTGCAAAATATGCTGCTTAAAGGAGGTTGCTGACTCCTTTGCCTAACTTCATCATTAGTTACAAAGTTGAACCACTTAATGCCCAAGATACTGCGTAAGCATCTAGAATCAAAAGCATCTAGTTTCCTGTTATCTTGTTTACACAGCGTCCAGGTTTCACTACCATAACTAACCCTAGAAAGAACCAAACTATTATACAGTCTAATTTTAATTTTTAGGTGTATACGCCTATTTCTCCACACTCTCTATAGATTCTTAAACTTCCCGGCAGCAATCCCTATTCGTCTGTTAATCTCATGCCGCACATCACCAGTATCTGTTATGTAGCTCCCAAGATAATTAAACTGTGACACCTGCTCAAGGGTGCAACCATTCAGATTAACTGAATCACAGCCTGTCAGACCAATTTTCATCACTTTAGTTTTCTCTCTGTTTATAACCAAACCTACTCTACTACCAGTTTCATCAACAGCTCGAATGAAAGAGTTCATCTCATCAACATCATTTGCCAAAAGGGCTAAATCATCAGCATAATCTAAATCAGTAATTTTCGTATCTCCAGCCCATTTAAGGCCAAAATCTTTCCCTTGAAGTGAATTTCACATAACATAATCAATAACCAAACTAAAGAGAAAAGGAGACAAAATGCACCCTTGTCGAACACCAGAAGTAATGCTAAGCCAATTGCTACAAGCCTTACCAACTCTCACACACGACTCAGTGTTATTATAGAGAGCTTTCATTATGTTAACTAACTTGTCTGGTATACCATATGATCGCACAATCAACCACAAATTATGACGATCAATAGAGTCGAAAGCCTTTTTGAAATCAACAAAGCTAGCAACCGAACGTTTATGAAACTCTAAATATTTCTCAAGAATCTGCCTAAGTGAAAATATCTGATCCACACATCCCCTACCACTTCTGAATCCACATTGCTCATCACGCAATTGACTGTCAACCAGATTCTTAATTCTATTAAGCACAATCATGGAAAGAACTCTACCTGGAACAGAGAGTAGACGGATACCCCTGTAGTTATCACAAGAACTGCGATCACCTTTTTCGAAAATAGGTATAATAATAGCTCTGGTAAAATCTTTAGGAACCATGCCTTTATCATAAAATATGTTCAAAATTTCAGTCATCCAAGTGGTAACCGAAACATTTCCAGCTCTAAGCATTTTTGTAGTAATTTCTTCTAACACTGGGGATTTATATTCGTCTGTTAATCTCATGTCGCACATCACCAATATCTGTTACATAGCTTCCAATATAATTAAACTGAGACACCTTCTCAAGAGTGCAGCCATTCAAATTAACTGAACCACAGGCTGCCTGACCAATTTTCATCACCGTAGTTTTCTCTGTGTTTATAATCAAACCTACTTGACTACCAGTCTCATCAATAGCTCGAATGAAAGAGTTCATCTCATCAACATCATTTGCCAAAAGGGCTAAATCATCAACATAATCTAAATCAGAAATTTTCACATCACCAGATCATTTAAGGCCAATATTTTTCCCTTGCTTTGAATTTCGCATAACATAATCAATTAATAATAATTAATAGTCAATAATTAATTAATAACCAAACTAAAGTGAAAAGGAGGCAAAATGCACCCTTGTCGAACACCAGAAGTAATGCTAAACCAATTTCTACAAGTCTTACCAACTCTCACACACGACTCGGTGTTATTATAGAGAGCTTTCATTATGTTAACTAACTTGTCAGGTATATCATACGATCAACCACAAATTATGGATTATTGCAATCAACCACAAATTATGTCGATCAACAGAGTGGAAAGCCTTTTTGAAATCAGCAAAGCTAGCAACCAAAGGTTTCTGAAACTCTAAACATTTCTCAAGAATCTGCCTAAGTGAAAATATCTGATCCACACATCCCCTACCACTTCTGAATCCACATTGCTCATCACGCAATTGACTGTCAACCAGATTCTTAATTCTATTAAGCACAATCATGGAAAGAACTTTACCTGGAACAGAGAGTAGACGGATACCCCTGTAGTTATCACAAGAACTGCGATCACCTTTTTCGAAAATAGGTATAATAATAGCTCTGGTAAAATCTTTAGGAACCATGCCTTTATCATAAAAGATGTTCAAAATTTCAGTCATCCAAGTGGTAACCGAAACATTTCCAGCTCTAAGCATTTTTGTAGTAATTTCTTCTAACACTGGGGATTTATATTCGTCTGTTAATCTCATGTCGCACATCACCAATATCTGTTACATAGCTTCCAATATAATTAAACTGAGACACCTTCTCAAGAGTGCAGCCATTCAAATTAACTGAACCACAGGCTGCCTGACCAATTTTCATCACCGTAGTTTTCTCTGTGTTTATAATCAAACCTACTTGACTACCAGTCTCATCAATAGCTCGAATGAAAGAGTTCATCTCATCAACATCATTTGCCAAAAGGGCTAAATCATCAACATAATCTAAATCAGAAATTTTCACATCACCAGATCATTTAAGGCCAATATTTTTCCCTTGCTTTGAATTTCGCATAACATAATCAATTAATAATAATTAATAGTCAATAATTAATTAATAACCAAACTAAAGTGAAAAGGAGGCAAAATGCACCCTTGTCGAACACCAGAAGTAATGCTAAACCAATTTCTACAAGTCTTACCAACTCTCACACACGACTCTGTGTTATTATAGAGAGCTTTCATTATGTTAACTAACTTGTCAGGTATATCATACGATCAACCACAAATTATGGATTATTGCAATCAACCACAAATTATGTCGATCAACAGAGTGGAAAGCCTTTTTGAAATCAGCAAAGCTAGCAACCAAAGGTTTCTGAAACTCTAAACATTTCTCAAGAATCTGCCTAGGTGAAAAAAATCTGATCTACACAACCCCTACGACTCATGCAATAGTTCGCCAACCAGATATTTAATTCTATTAAGCACAATCATGCAAAGAACTTTACCTGGAATAGAAAGTAGCCTGATACCTCTATAGTAATCACAAGAACTGCGATCACCTATTTCATTTGTCGATTTGTCAGTTTCTCAGTTGGTCGGTTTGTGGATTTGACAAAATGTTGTCCCGCCATCTTTCGAAAGCGACGGAGAAACTTAATGATTTCTGTGTCAAATGAAAGCTTGTGACGCGGGTAGTGTCATAGGTTAAAAAAAAAAAATGACCCCCCCTAGCCCATGCTTTCTTCTCCCCTAAAACGGGGAAATATGAGAGTCGTTCTACTATGTCTTCCAAATTCGAAAGCCTACTATACGAATTAGGTGTCAAATGAGAGTTCTTATAATGACGATAGTAAACTACTTCGAATTTTGCTCCCATTATTCCCTCCTGATAAAAATGTAGGAGGGCAGATTTTCGCGGGGGTAGACTTTAACGAGTGGTATCTCAAATTAAAGCTTGTGACGTCTCCAATGTCGTGGACTACCTCAAACATGACTCCAAAAGGGGGGGGGGGGATAAATGTACTCCATGTTTATGAGTTCATATAACAAATATTTGGGAGAAAGGTGTTTTTAGTGAGAACAAAAATTTTAATTAAAAATTTTAAAATATACCTATCCCCCCTAAAAAGCAGAAAATAAACCTAAAGCATATCGATGGTGCAATGAATCAGTGAGTTCGTATTTACTTCAAAGGAAGATAGGGATCCGATTTACCTACTCGACAAGATTGCCGGCATCCTGTCTTCCTTTGAAGCGAATACGAACTCAGTGACTGATTGCACCATCAATGTACTTTAATTTATATTTTTTTTTAAAAAAGAGGCATAATAATATTTCTGGTAAAATCTTTAGGAACAATTGACGAACAATAGTTTTTTAATGAAATAAATTGCCAGAAAATATGCTTTTCAATAAGTGTCATTATTTTTCCTGGAAAAATGGTCATCATAGATATCGTAAAAGGTATTTATGATCCTCATTTATGGCTGTGCGTTGAAGAACGACATATATGAGAGGCTGGATTTTTTTTTTATATTGGATCATATATTAACGTTTCATAAAGGTTTGATAAACGTTACACCACTTTGTACCTCCCAAAAGTTTATCAACATTAGAAATATATGCACTTTTCATTATAAAGAACTCTTCTTGCATTCACATGGCCGAAAGTATTCCAGAATGGCCAAATAAAATCCATTGGCAATCTTGAAATATACCAGATCAAAACTCCTATCAGTGAGCTCGTTTTCGTAACTCTGTGACAGTAGGATATGAGAGCAAGTCTCTCACCTTCGAAACTGTAGGATGGCTAAAAACTAAGATTAAAATTCATTGACATTTGATGCGTAATGATCCAGACAACTCTTTGTTACTCTTTTGCACGTGCTTTTAAACTTTACTGGAATCAAGTAAAAAATTGCTCCTACATTATTCACTTCTGTTGCCATTTATTTTATCCTCTCCTCCCCCAAAACGTTTTTTGCTGTGTGCCTGTTTAGATTTTTACCCTTTGATGTGCCCGGCAGGGAACAAACACGAATCCCCAGTTTTTGTTGACGAACTTGATTCGTTCATTGCGTTTGATCTTTTTCGTTTAATTATTGTGATTCAATTCATTCTGGGTAAAATATCGTACCAAAGTTGTAAAAAAAAATCTGAAAATAGCTATTTCCATACTCCAATCTCAGTAAGAGGAATTAAATATAAAAATTTCTTCACCCTACTCTAGAGTAGGGGTTCTCAACGTGGGGTAACGCGGTAAAAATTTTTGGGGTACGCCGTGAGAGCTCAAAAGTCGCTAGATTTAGTGAAAAAAACCTCAGCAGAAAACCAACACAACATCCATGCCTTACCGGTGCTCGAACCTAGGTTCCTTTGATCAGCAGTCAAGTGCGCTAACCACTAGGTGACAAAATTAAGGTTTGGTACGAGACGGTCTCGTACCAAAGGATTATAAAGATCAATGGGTTATAAAACCCTTGGAATTGCACTCGCGCCTCACCCAAAATCATATCAAAACAGGGCCGAATCTAGGAGGGTGGTGGTCAAGCTCTCCTTCTTTGAGATTGCTAGTAACCAGATTGAAGGCGAAAATTTAGTAAAGTGTTTTAAGCATTATTCAAGAAACTTTTTAAATACCACTAAAATAAAAGGAATATTGTAAGGAATATATATATATACTGAAGTGGCGATCGTCTCGTCTCTTTTTTCCGATTCGTCCACTCCCCCCCCCCAACCCTTATCTAGATTCGGCCTTCGATCAAAACGACCATTTAGAATTCACGGCAATACTCTGGAATGATAGTATTAATGAATATTGTTCTGGACGTATTTGTTCTCGATAAAAAAAGTAGTTTATTCACAAGTTTTGAAAGAACAAAAAAAAAAACACGGTGAAAGGAAAAAGGTTTTTTATATGCAGTCCAACTTTCCTATAAGGCACTTGCCAAGGGCTGCCAACCGAATAGGTGCATCAGTATTCTAATCCTATATTTTATTTATCCCAGTGAATTTTTTTTTTCAACATTTAGAAGCTTAGATACGAAAACTACTTTAAGGATTCACGGTCAAGTCGCTCTCGTCGTATCAAGTCATGCGTGTAATCTTTAGTTCCCAGGTTCGAGTCCCAACTGTGCCAACGAGACATTTATATCCGCTAACCCCCTCCCCTGCTTTCGGTGACCAAGACTCCAATGGTCTTGGAAACGTAGCGATCTGTCCAGATGGAACATTAAGCTGTGGTCCAGTGTGCAATAGAGCCATACCTTATTAGATTAAAAAACAAGCTAGATGACTTTGACGGGAAGGCTTCCATGTTTAACGGCAGCTCAATGGGTCCCATATCCCCAAATTCTCCGAGGTTCTACGTCAGTTGATCGCAGTGATAGAGATATCTCTATGATCTCTTGTGCAATATGTATGCTTTGAAAAGATCCGTTTTCGACAAAATGGTCATTCGCAAAAGTTATCCGAAAAATTGACTGATTCGAACACTTTACCTAGAATCTACCAAGCTGAAGAATTTTCATGTTATCTCAAGGGCAATCTAGCTTTGAAGCTCTATAACATTTAAAATATGAATTTAATGGGAAAATATTACTGAAAATAAAGATAATCAAATCTATTTAAATCACGATTTTCAATACTATTCGTTAAGTATTTGAAGAATTACTGAAGCTGAAATATTTCAGAAAAAAATTAGTCGTAATTGCCCGAGATTGAAATAATCATTACCATAACTTTTAAATGAATATTTTTATTAAATGGTTCGAAACAATATTTGTTTTAATTTCTGAGTGAAATACTTATGACACATATTTTACCTCTCAAAGTATAAAATTAAATAGTTCATTTCAGCACAGATGTAAAAAGTCAACAAAATCCTATCACCGCGATAAATTGTCTGGCCACTTCTCAGAGTCCTTGCAATTTACCTTTCTGTGTAGAAAAAAACTGCTGCTCAGAAACCTGCCAATTACCGATTAGGGCCGGGCCCCAAACTCTAATGATTATTTCTATGCAAATTGCGCCTGCTCCGGGAGATGGTGTTTACAGTATAAATATTTCCCCATCTATAAAACTCCTTATTTATGATTTGCCGGATGCTGTAGGAGAGACCAGGCACAGCAGTGAAATTCAGCATACTTAGCATTGTTCTCAACTACAAGCTCTAACTAAATTCTAAAATCTGTTCCGACTGATTTAGTTTAGAATAATCGCGAACATTTGCTATACTGTAAAAGTGCCGAGAACTCTGTAAAATCACAGGGCGAAGAGAAAACCACCTTTTGAAATCAGAATGTTACAGAATATCTGGTCTCCTGGAGGCCAGATGTGCCTCTGAAACCTTAAGCGGGCCTTGGCTCGGAGGCAAGACAACCCAAGGTAGGCCGATCTTGTGGCCCCCGAAAAGTCCCGATTTAACCCACTGGTTTTTTTTTTCTTGGTGGGATACAATAAACACGTTTCATTCCGAAAAAAATCGCAATTTACAGCATTTATTTTTAATGCTGAACCGATTACGTGGAAAGGTTGAAATCATGTCACCAACGAGACTGAAGTCTGTTGAACACAAAACATTTGAGTTTGACATTTTGGGAACACAATTACTTTTGTTACTTAATTATTTAATATAGACTTTTAAAATATGGCAAAAATTTCATAATGACCCAGTATAAAATATTACTTTTTACGGAATTTCGCTACGAAATATTATTTTCCTTAAAATTCCACACCCAATTCGATTTTTTTCATTGTGCTTGTGAAATAAAACAAACTTCTACGATTCTACAGAAAATCTGGAAAAAAAAAAACGACGGTACGCAAGGAAATGCTGCTGCATGTATCTAAGGACTCTTTAAATGTAAAATTCGGCCCTACTCAGACTCATCACAAAAGTGAAAGCCCGTTTAGTGTTATTAACCTATTAGTGAGTTGACACAAATATCGTAGTCAATACTCTTTTATTCACATCAAAAATAAAAAATACATTTAAGGCTTAGACTAGATCACAACATACCTCTTTTGAGGCACAATATTTTATAATGATTCAGTAAAATTCATTTTTAATTCAAAAAACCCCTCTATTGCAGAGAGTAAACGCTGCATAAAATTTGAGACATACTAAAGCACTAAATATGCTATGTACAGTTATTTCTTTTTACATGATATAAATCAGAAGTTTTTCTTCATTAGTACAACTTGAGATCAGCTTAATGGCAATTGTGACAATTTAAGATGCAAAACTAATATCAAATATATAAAAACTAATATAGATTTAAAATATAACCTTTTAAATGCAAAATTATTGCTTCAAACAGTTCTTCGGTAAAGATTTGGCGAAAGTAGAAGGAAATTTTTTTTCTGCGAGAAACTAAAGTTTGGAAGGAAAAGGGGTTATTTGAAGAAGACCCGATTATTAAAGGAATGATTACAATTTATTAGGATTTTTTTTGGAGGGGGGGGGATTCCATTATTTACCAAAATGTGGAGATGATATTTAGTCATTAAGATATATTTTCCCTCTCCATAATACGGGGATAGCTCAGTCGGTAGCGTGCTAGGCTCGTAATCTGCAGTTCCCAGGTTCGAGTTCCAGCTGGGTCAGCATTGAGATTTATCTCCGCGAAACTCCCCGCCCTGCCCACGGTCAGTAGGGCACACCGATGGGCTTGGATAAGGCCGCCGTCCGTCGAATGGGATGTTAAAGTGTGCGGAAGAGCCAGGGGGGGCCTCGTGTGCGGAAGAGCCGGGGGGGGGCCTCGTGTGCGGAAGAGCCAGGGGGGGATGCCCCCCCAAAGTAACTCGGAGTTGGCAAAATTCGAAGCGACTTCGTAAAATCTACGCGAGTTATGAAAATCTGTAAATTTTTTTTGGAAAATTAAGGGGAGTTGTCAGAATTGAGGCAACTTGGCAAATCTAAGGCAGTTTGGTAAATGGAGAGACGGCAAAATTTAGAGCAGTTGGCAAAATTCGAAGCCACTTAGTAAAAACTGGCGAGTTGGCAAAATCTTAGGGAGTTGGGAAAATTCGGAGTGACTTGGTAAAATCTTGGGGAGTTGACAAAATTGGGAGCCGCTTGGTAAAATACAGGGGAGTTGTGAAAATTGTGCCTTTCTTATGCAATTAAGGAGAGTTAATGAAATTTGAAGTGGCTTGGCAAATTCAAGGAAGACGTAAAAAGTGCGATTTTTTCTGTAAAATTACGGCGAGTTGGCAAAATTCGAATACACTTGGTAAAATATAGGCGAGTTGTGAAAATTGGAATTTGTTTTGTGAAATTAAGGAGTGTTGAACAAATCGAGGAAACTTTACAAAATGTAGGGCAGTTAACAAAATTCGAATCTGGGATTGGGATTGTAAAATTCAGGATAGTTGTTTAAAATCGAGTAAACTTAGCAAAATCTTGGGGAGTTTGAAAGTTTGAAGTGATTTTAGTCAACTCTTGAATTTCACAAACCCAATCCCAATTATCACAACTCGTCCGTATTTTCCAAGTGGATTTGAATTTTGCCAACTGCCCTACATTCTGTTTTTTCTCAATTTATCCAACACTCCTTAATTTCACAAAACAAAACTCAGTTTTCACAACTCGACTATATTTTACCAAGTGCATTCGAATTTTGCCAACTCGCCGTAATTTTACAGAAAAAAGTCGCACTTTTTACATCTTCCCTGAATTTACCAAGCCACTTCGAATTTTATCAACTCTCCTTAATTGCACAATTTTCACAACTCCCCTGTATTTATTTTACCAAGTGGCTTCCAATTTTGCCAACTCCCCTAGATTTTGCCAAGAGTTCTTGGTTTTTCCAACTCTCCTTAATTTCACAAAACCAATCCCAATTTTTACAACTCACCTTTACCAAGTGGTTTCCAGTTTTGCCAACTTCCCTAGATTTTGCAAAGTTTTCTAGATTTTATAAACTCTCCTTAATTTAACAAACACAATCCCAATTTTTACAAATCGCCCGTATTTTACCAAGTGGAATCGAATTTTGCCAAATGCTCTAGATTTTGCCATCTCGCCACAATTTTACAGAAAAAAAAATCCCAATTTTACATCATACCTGATTTTTGCAAAGTCACTCTGAATTTTGCCAACTCCCCCAGATTTTCCAACTCTCCTAGATATTGCAAAGCTGCCTCAATTTTGCCAACACGCCATAATTTTACAGAAAAAAGATTGCAATTTTTACATCTCACCTGAATTTTGTCAACTCTCCACGATTTTGCCAACTCTCCATAATTTTACAGAAAAAAAATCCAAATTTTCACATCTCACCTGAATTTTGCCAACTCCCCACGATTTTGCCAAGTCAATCCGAATTTTGTTAACTCCCCAAGATTATGCCAAGTTGTCCCGATTTTGCCAACTCACCTGTATTTTACTAAGTGGTTTCGAATTTTGCCAACTGCTCTAAATTTTGCCGTCTCTCCATTTTCCAAACTGCCTTAGATTTGCCAAGTTGCCTCGATTTTGACAACTCCCTTAATTTTCCAAAAAAAAAAAAAAAAAAATTGGGGAGTTTGTAGTGATTTGGCAAATTTAGGAGAGATGTATGGATTGGGATTAGTACCGTGAAATTAAGGAGATTTGACCAAATCAAGGCAAAAATTCATACTGTATTGCTACAATTCAGACGAGATGTAAATACTGGAAGTAATTCTGAGAAACGCTGGATGGCTTGATGGGAGGCTACTATCTGTCTCCCAACAGTCGTTCCAGTGGATCCCCTCCCCCAACCTTCTCTGAGCCTTCAGGGTTCTTGTGACCTGGCCATTTAGCCCATTGTATGCAAAAAAGTACCTCTCAGAGGTAACCGCAACCGAAATCTTCATAATCCAGCCTGAGAGAGCAAATTGGTAGTCCGCAGAGATTACGTAATAATTTAAAACATAGAAACAAAATATGCATTTGTTTCTGCATTATTAAAAATATACTGCAACTAGGAAAAAAAATGAAGAAAAGCAAAATACAGAACCTATTATACGTAAATGTGATTATGTTTTTATTTCTGTGTATGCTTTTTGCCGTTGGCTGTCATTTTTTTTTATCTTCCTCTATTAAAGAGAAAATATTATTGAGCAGCCCAGTATCGGATCTTCTTGCACAAAATTTTCAATATTTACTAAATAGTTTTAAATTGCAATTTTATTACTGACTTTATACTGAATAAACAGTAAAGCCACAGAGTTGCTGTTGACTTTGAAGTCAATAAATAAATAGTTTTGTGGAAAAAATGAATTTTGCCACAAAAAAAATTATTATATTTTATTTTGTGGCAAAACTCATTTTTTCCACAAAACTATTTATTTATTGACTTCAAAGTCAACAGACTTTGAAGTCTGTTGACTTTGAACTCAACAGCAACTCTGTGGCTTTACTGTTTATTCAGTATAAAGTCAGTAATAAAATTGCAATTTAAATCTTCATATAATTTTACATTTAAAATTTTTGGCTAAAACTTAAGCTTTTTTGGTGCAAGAATTATTAAATGCACATTTTTGGGAGCAAATTCTTAGATACAAAATCTTTGGAAAATTTAACTTGCAATTTTATTATTTACAAAGAGTGTTCACACTAATATCTCTTCAAATTTTTAAAATACTTTTGCTCTACTTGACAATAATGAAATGAGTCTTCATGTGTTCTTTAAGTATAAAAAAACTGATAATTGTACATATACTTAAGTTTGAATTCCCAATAACTGAAATTTGTGCTAAAGAAATACTATCTATGAGTGTAGAATAACTGTAGGTGTATACCTTTAAACTGCCCTTACAGCTTTAATAGTGCATTATCGCAAAATCTGCCTATATAATAAGTATTAAAACATTATTTATAAACTTACAAAATTTTGTCCTAGATATGTCATTTTGAAATAATGCAAGATTATGTAAAAACTTCAAGAAAAATACCCCTTAACAATAGCAATAACCAGGGTGTTTTGTACAGTACAAGCCAGCATGCAGGGACGTAGCGAATGGGCTACGGTTGGGTGGGCGGCGGTGGGAGGGGGGGTTAACGAAAATTTTCAAAATCAAATTTTGCCACTGAGAAAATAAGTACTTTTCATGCATTTATGTCTGTGTCAGGGGCGTACCTAGGATTTCGTTCAGCAGGAGGCTCCCCAATATTTTGCCAAGTTGCCTCAATTTTGCTAATTCTTCTTAATTTACAAAAACAATCCCAATTTTCACGACTCACCTGAATTTTATCAAGTCACTTCGAATTTTTCCAACTCCCCGATATTTTGCCAAGTTGTCTATATTTTTTCCAACTTTTCTCAATTTACAAAAACAATCCCAATTTTCACAACTCACCTGTATTTTACCAAGTGGCTTCGAATTTTTTCAACTGCCCTAAATGTTTTCCAACTCCCCACGATTTTGACAACTCCCGTAGATTTTACCAACTCGCCATAATTTAATATCTCACCTGAATTTTACCAAGTCACTTCGAATTTTGCCAACTCCCAACATTTTGCCAACTCTTCTTACTTTCACGAAAATAATCCCGATTTTCACAATTCACTTGTATTGTACCAAGTGGTTTCGAATTTCGCCAACTTCCCTTAATTTTACAACAAGAAGAAAAAAAAACACAATTTTCAGAACTCACCTGGATTTTACCAAGTCACTTCGAATTTTGTCAACTCCGATTTCTTTTTGGGGGGAACCTTCCCCCCCATTAGCTACGCCCCTGCCAGCATGCATACCAATTAACACTGATGTACTGGTAAAATCTTGCATTTCACACTACAACCAGTATGCTAATTTCAACCATCTATTTGTTTCCTACCTCTGCTTCGTGACCATACCTGCAAACGTTTTTTACAGAAAAACACTAGCAATAACATTAGTTTTTTTTTTGTGTGGATATGAATAATTGCAACTTTAATATTAGCCCTGTTATAAAAGTCTATTATTATCAATTTAAAATTTTTGAACAAAATAGAATGTTTTTATTTAGCATAAAATGGTAAGCAGATACCATACAAAAAGATGAGCTTTCATTATGCATGTGTTTGAGAAAGTTTCATTAGGTGTCCAAAATTTAATCAAGGGCATGAACTAGCTACATTGTCTCAACAAGTAATGGCAGACCAATGTTAACAAAATAGAGTTCGTTGTATGATCATTTTTTACTATCTAGGGTCAAATGAAATTTTAACATTTTACATCTAATTCAGAGGTTAACTGCAAGTATGAATAACTGCAATAATTTGAATAGAAACTTCTTTATGAAGTCTGCTATTAACACTGACTATATTAGAAAGAAGAAAAATATCTTAGTGCAAACAGTTCTAGACAACAGATAAGGCTGATCCTGCAATAATGGAGCTGGTGTAGCAATACTTGCCTTTACCTCATGCAAAGATAGAATTCTAAAGCACTACTACTGAAATGATGGTCCACAAAACAAGTGTTTTTCTATCTTGAGAATGACAAATACAAAAATGAAAATAATTTTTTTTTAGAAATATAATAAACACAAAAATAAATATAAAGCTAAAACAAATGACCAATGAAAACTGAGGCATACTATATAAGGCATTTTTGTATTCATTTATGACTCATCTGTTTATGCCCTAAAATTCTGGCCTGCACAAATGCTCATAACTTGAAAAGGTAATACAGTAAACTTGTTCTAGAGGTTTAATGAATTAGTCCATCTTTGTTATTGATTTTGACGTTATATTTTAAAGATTATTTTACTCATATTATGTAACAGTAACTCAATTTCAAATTGACTTTTTTTTTGTCAAAACTGAAAGTTTAATGCATTACTTCATTCGTGAGCTTTGAGCAGAACATGCTACCTAAAAAATGATTGAAAGACCAGTTTTGGCTCACATTCTAGGACTTTGCCCAGACAAATAACAATGAGAATTAATTGTCTAACCACTATTAATTCTTATATCCCTTTAAAATACAAAATTAGTATTCTTGATACAAGTTTCATTGCAAGTGTCATGCTTTGAACATTTCCTGTATTCACAAACAAAATTCTTTGAAAAGCAATGAGAGGAATGGCTTCTCACTATTTTGCAGTGCAAAATTTAAAGCCATTCTATCAGTGATTTTTCAAGATAGGTTTGTATTTTTACTTTAAATACTGGATTGCAATGAATGTACATTTTGGTAGAGATAGTATCTGGTAGTAGAACTCTAGATATAGGAAAAATGGTATGTGATATAAAAGTAATATTCAAAGAGTTAAAGTAGAAATCAATGGACTATAATTATAATTATTTTAATTACAACTTATTCTGATCTGTATATTACTTAGACAGGAAAATTTTTTAACATTTATACACCTGAAATATATCTAACATTTAAATGTTGATACTATATTGTAAACTAGAAGAATTACATATTACCTCTGGTAAATATGGGATAATTGTTTCTAAAAAGAATTAATTTTTCTGACTTTTGCTCTTTCTAATAGTGGCAACTGAAACCAATGCAGGATTGGGAAAATGCAAATAGTAATATTAACAATCTATAAAACATGAAAAATTTGTCACTCGTTCTTAAAATGAAAAAATTGCATTTTTTCATCCCCTGAGGTTAAGGGGACAATTAGTTTAAAACCCTTTGACCAAGAGACTATTACCAAAATTTCAGATCTCTAGTATAAATGGATTGTTTGAAATATTTATTTAAAGTTTTTCATTCTCCCCTTTAACACCTTGCAATGGTGGAAATTAAAACTACTGAAAGACTTCAAAAAATGCACCGAATTATTTAAAGAAGTCTGAACAAAAAGAAAAGGAAGGTCTTCCTCTTAAACATGGAATTTTTAAGCTAGCTTTTACTAGAAGATAGGGTATACAAAATAAACTGTCTTGTCTCACTGGTAATACATTCTTGAAAATGTTACTAGAGGGCAAGAAAGTAGTCAGAAAGATTGCATTTAGTAAAAAAGAATATATCAGTAAAAAAAGTGATAAAAATTAAACATATTTCTAATACATAAATATACTGATGTCCAAAAGTTAAAGTTACAACCCCAGTTATATCAATGGGAACTTCGAAGCTCTATAACATCTAAAATAAGCTTTTTACTGAAGAATGTTAAATCAGCCTTCATCTTACTTTAAATTAGTTTAAATCTTGATCAAATATATTTGGCATTTAAAGGACCATGAAAGCTTGAATATTTAAAACAGCACCAATGCATCTTAAGAAGTTTATACATAATGAAATCTATATATATTTTTGAATATTGAAAGAATTATTTACACAAACTTATTAAATAAAGGCATATTTTATTAAATGGTTTGAAATAATCCTGAGTTTTAATAAACCTTTGAAGTAAACTCTTATACCAGTATTGCTGTTGTTAAATATTCAAACTTCCATAATGCTTTCAATACTAAAGGCATAACATCAAATATGGAACTTTATATAGATTTAATCGTGCTCTTTATCTTCAGTCCCATTTCCCCATAAAAGCTTATTTTAGAAGTTACAGAGCTTCAATGTTAGCTTCTCATATGATATTTTACCTTTGAGCAGCAATTTTTTTGCACATAATGAGCAAATGGCCAGGTCACAAACACCCCGAAAGCTCAGAGAAGGTTGCAGGAAGGGTTGGATTGTTTTACCTCTGAGCTGCACTTTGTTGCACTCAATGGGCTAAATTAGCCAGGTCTCAAGGACTCCAAGGGCTCAGAGAAGGTTGGGAGTGGGGATCCACCGGAACAGCTATTGGGAGACTAATGGTAGCCTCTCGTCAAGGCCATCCAGCATGTTCTTTAACCTGCACAGGGTATGACTCTCCCACACACAGGACCACAGCTTAATATCCTATCTGATGGACTGTGGCTTTTTCAAACCCATCAGTGTCTCCTACCGATCAAGAGCAGGGAGTTTTACAGAGAGAAATCTCAGGTCTAGCATAGGCGGGGTTCAAACCTGGGAACTGCAGATTGCAAGCATGGCATGTTATTGACTGATTTAATCATCATAAATGCAGTCTTAGTTGGAAAGTCTCTGACTGACAGGTTTCCAGAATCTGTTCAGTGGATGCCACCCCCCCCCCCCATACACACACAGAGGGAGAGAGAAACTCAATAACACTGTCATTTATTTCTATCATGTAGCAATTTAATTAGATGTAGCAGGTATGGCATGTTATTGACTGATTTAATCATCATAAATGCAGTCTTAGTTGGAAAGTCTCTGACTGACAGGTTTCCAGAATCTGTTCAGTGGATGCCCCCCCCCCCCCATACACACACAGAGGGAGAGAGAAACTCAATAACACTGTCATTTATTTCTATCATGTAGCAATTTAATTAGATGTAGCAGGTATGGCATGTTATTGACTGATTTAATCATCATAAATGCAGTCTTAGTTGGAAAGTCTCTGACTGACAGGTTTCCAGAATCTGTTCAGTGGATGCCCCCCCCCCCCCCATACACACACAGAGGGAGAGAGAAACTCAATAACACTGTCATTTATTTCTATCATGTAGCAATTTAATTAGATGTAGCAGGTATGGCATGTTATTGACTGATTTAATCATCATAAATGCAGTCTTAGTTGGAAAGTCTCTGACTGACAGGTTTCCAGAATCTGTTCAGTGGATGCCCCCCCCCCCCCCATACACACACAGAGGGAGAGAGAAACTCAATAACACTGTCATTTATTTCTATCATGTAGCAATTTAATTAGATGTAGCAGGTATGGATCTTATGAGCTAAAACTGCTAATGTCCAAACATGATCTCCGACTTTCTTATTTGGACAATAATCAACTCTCAACAGGTTAGTACTAGGTGAGCATGCAGCATGTGGGTAGCTAAATCGAAAGGGCTGCTGTGAAGCTGAATTTCTTAGGTAACTTACATTCTTAAAATTTTCTGGATTTGTTGTCCAGTTGGCGAATATTTCAATACAGTGAAATGTCAGTATAACAAATGCCAGAATAACAAAATATTTAGTAAAACAAAAAAATTTTCCTACCCTGGCCAATTTATTATATATCTTTATGCGAAAAATGATTCATTTAAATGAATACCAGTATAATGAAAATAGCAGTTTAACAAAGTAAAAATTTATCCCAATACAAATAAAAAAAACCAGTATAACAAAATTTTTTAAAAGAAAATCCTAAATTAAAAATTTAGTTTCATATAATTTGCATAATACAGACATAAAACAGTACATCCACATGGAAATTATTGAATCACATGACAGGTGAATGCCCCACTAGAGGGGCATTCTTATAAAATATGATGTAAAACTTGGAAAGAGTACACTGCCTGTTGCAGTAAAGATGAAACGTGCTTTGTAATGTAGGATTTTAATTGATAAATGTTGTGATTTGTACTATATATGTTTGAAAATATTTAATTGAATATGTTATGACTGTGATGAGCAAAGAAGTTGGCATATGACAAAATTGAGGTACCGCTGGATGCAATGAGCCTGTTGTGAAATCAACAACCCTACTGTGAAATTAACAACCTTGCTATGATAGTGATGTAACATCTAAAAAGAAGGACTGACATCTCACCTTAATCAGAATAGTCATGGTACAGTGATATGGTGTTTTACCAATCTCACTGAATGGCATAGATGCTCTCTACATGTGTCGGTGTAATGCTTTAAAGCAGAGTTACCACATTTTCCTAGCATAAAGAAATGGCAGAGTGTGAAAATTTCTTTCAAAGCAGTTCCATGTGTTTTATTATTATCATTTGTTAAATTTAACATTGTTATATTTGTTCATTATCATTGCTTTAAGTTTGTTAATTTAGGTTTTCTATTAGCAACCAATATGGAGTGAAGTCTTCAACATTTTGTAAATGACATGGAGTGATATTCCACATAATGTGTTGGACAGTTGCAAAATCATTTTAAGAATTCACAAAGAGATGCAGTTAAAAAAATTAGCCTTTTTAAGAAGTAAATTCTAATACACAATAAATATCTTTCATAATGATTATTTTATAGTATCTATCATAGCACGTTTTTCACTGCACTTCAGCTTAATAAAATTTCATTATAACAAATACATTTTGGTCTCTGATTGATTTCGTTATACTGACATTTCATTGTACTAACAAAAATTTTTCTCATGTTCATAACTATGATCTTAGTGTACCATGATCAGCAATAGTACCACTGGTAAGTCAGTGATTATTTCACTGATACTTACTGCTCTGTGTTTATACTTGGTATATTCTCAAAGCAGAGGTAGTTTACGTAATGCTAGTTTCACCTAACTTTTCCAAGATTAATTTCAATAATAACAAGAATGAAATGCATTGGGTAAAATAAAGGCAACCAGAGTGACACAGTGAGAGAGCCATATCGCATAGTAAGGGCAGCTAATATAGTTTTGCTCGGGAAAAGTTAACTTTATAGATACACCAGCAATTGAACACCCTTAACAGTTTGAGAAAGTGACTGGATTCATTGACTTCTCAACTATATTACTTACTCTATTCAAACAAGCTGATAGGAGCAAGGGGCATAGGAAGAACTAAGGGTTTTTTTTTTTGGGGGGGGGGGGGGGAAGAAAACGAAATTTTTCCATCATCAAATCGATCAAATTTTGCCAACTTAGAAAATAATACCTTCACATAAATTTGATTTCTGTCATGGAGTTCAAAGTATTTTGCTCCATTGCGGGTAGTTGAAAGCTCCAAAAAGGTTTCACCAACTTCCTGATTTTCACACCCTCACCATGATTTAGACATACGAATCCCTATTTTAAAATCTATCTTGAATTTTATAAAGTCACTGCTAATTTCAGCAGCTCGTATACATTTTGCAAACTTTTCCCGAATCTTCTAATTTCACAAAACCAATCCCCATATTCACAACTTACTGGCATTTCACCACATGGCTTTGAATTTTTGCCAATTGCCTTACATTTTGGAACCTCACCATATTTCACAAATTTACTCAATTTTTACCTCTCCCCTCAATATGCCAAATCACTTCGAATTTTACCAAATCTTCCTGATTTCGTCATACTGCACAAAACCAATCACGATTTTCACAACTTGCCTACATTTTATCAAATCCCCTAAATTTTGCTAGCTAAATTTCACCAAGTCACTTCGAATTTTGTCAACTACCCTAGATTTTGCCAACTATTCTTAATTTCACAAAACCAATTTTCACAACTCGCCTGTATTTTATCAAGTGGCTTCTAATTTTGCCAACTCTCCTTAATTTCACAAAACCAATCCCAATTTTCACAACTCATCTTCATTTTACAAAGTGGCTTCGAATTTCTTTAACCGCCCTAGATTTAGCCAAATTACTTCGATTTGGCCAACTTCTCTCGATTTTGCCAAGTTGCCTTTATTTTGCTAACTCACAATAATTTTAAAGAAATCCTAATTTTTACATCTCCCTGAATTTGCCAAGTCACTTCTAATTTTGCTATCTCTCCTCGATTTCGCCAACTCTCCTTAAGTGCACAAAAACATTCCTAATTTTCACAACTTGCCTGTATTTTACTAAGTAGATTCAAATTTTGCCAACTGCCCTAGATTTTGCCAAATTGCCTCGATTTTGCCAAGTACCCTAGATTTTGCTAACTCCCCTTAATTTTATTTAAAAAAAAAATCACAATTTTCAGAATTCACCTGGATTTTACAAAGTTGCTTCAAAATTTGCCAACTCCAATTACTTTGGGGAGGGAGTCTCCCATCCATAGCTATGTACAATGGGAGCAGATGTCAACTAGATAATCTACTCTCTCAGTGAAACAGTCTATTATTGGGTGAACAGTTTAAAATATTGAAAAGTTAAATGAATGGAAAAATATAAAATACTCAAAAACTAAAACTACATGATCTACATAACAAACTCAACAGGAGACACAATTTTTAAATGCTCTTAACACACAATTTACACCAATATTCATTTTTAACTTAGGAATAAGCACGGTTTGGTGCTTCAGTTCATTAGCTGCCTCCAAGTGAAAATTCTTCTTTAAAATAATTGGTTCTACACAATCATTTTTGAAATTTATGTTTTTTTGTAATTCTATACTCTTTTTCTACAAAAGAATGCGCAAATATAACATGCTTTATATTTCAGTAAAAGCACAAAGAAAATATTTTAAACCATTAACACTATATTAGTAAAGTACAAAGAAAGAAACAATTGTACAAAATGTAATTTCATATGAATTAGTAACACTTAAAATATTATATGGCTTCTGTAGCCTTAATTTATCAAATTATTAATTTATCTTCTTGAGGGACAAAATGTAACTCTCAGGCAGCTGCTTGCCACATAAGTCTGACAGGAGCCTGTCATAGAGATGATCTGTGAGGAAAGTGAGACCTCATCAGAAGGGCAACATAAGAAAACATTCATGCCTATCTAGGGCTTGAACCCAGTTAACTTTGATCAGTAACCAAGTGTGCTAACTACTCAGTCATGGAATGATTAATCTATAAAAAAAAACCTGGATGAAATGGAAAAAAGAAAACAAAATTGTGAAACTACTAATGTCAGTGTATGCAATAATGTCAAAAGGATGTAGAGTTGTTTTACCTCTGAGTGGCCCTTTTCTCACAAAATGGGCTAAATGGTCAGGCTGAAGAATCCCAAGGGCTCAGAGAAGGTTAGGGAAGGAGACTCACTGGATAGCTGTTAGCAGACGGATGGAAGTTTCCTGTCAAGGCCATACAGCAAGTTCTTTAACATAAAAAGATTATGTCTTTCCTGTACAAGGAGCTATGGCATAATGTCCCATTCAATAGATGAGGCTTTTCCTAGCCCATCAGTGTCACCTTTCTCACTGAGGGCAATGAAGGGGTTAGTGGAGATAAATCTTAATGCTGGCCCAGGTGGGATTTGAACCTGGAAACTACAGATTACAAGCCTGGCATCTACTAATTGAGTTAAACTCTGCCACCAATGTCAAAAGGACAGAACATGATTTTTCCCCTCATACCACAACAACAAATAGTATTGCCCAAATGGCAAAATCTTTTTATGTCTATGTAGCAAATACTTCACAGAGAATTCTTTCATAGCCATCTAAAAATGCATTTGAGTAGGCTAAAAGATCAATGCATGCTTACTCCTGGGTTAACATCTGGGAAAAAGAGGGTGAAAAACAACAACTAAAATATCTCATAGACAAGAAGGACAAAAAAAAGTAGCTAAGAATGAATTTTTAATTCAGGCCAATAATGGCACTATAATTAGTAGAAAATAGATGGGGGAAAATTAATGTTTACAAATAAAATTTTGTCATTAACTTAATTTTGGCACAATTTCCGAAAGAAAAAAATATATTTAGAAAAACTGACCTAATGATGTAGAAATATTAATTTAAAACCATCAGAGTTATATTAACCAGATATGGATAACAATCTTAAGATACATGCAAATACCTAAGTATGGATTTTTGCATTACATTACACAGAATCTGATGGCTTCTTGATAATATTGTAAAAAAAGAAGCTAATTTATATTATCCCTATATTTTGTAAAATATAAGAATGACAAATTGAAGGTAATGGTTTGAATATTAGAATTTAATTATTGCTCTTTAAAGTATACGCAATTTGATCTGTCAGACAAAAATAAAATAACAGTGCTTTATGCATTTTCACTTATGAAAATGTAGACATTTTATATATTATTTTGCCCCCTACTCTCCCCCCAAAAATGGGATGAAACCTTGATTTTTTTTTTATCCAAATTGCTATTTCTAGTTATTCACAACGGTTCGTATGGGTTCACATTTAGAGATAAATCAATATGAATAATTTCAGTGCTATTTTCCTGCTTTAAAGAATGGATATCTCCTGCCCTTATAGGGAAAAATCTGTTTTACAATAAATTTTACCTTATATTGTATTACCTTATATTATATGCATCAAATCAACAATTTATTTACTACTTTTATATAGTAATTAAAGTAGTGAGTAATAGTGATTAAACTTAATAGAAGATAACTTATAGAAGTAATGCGAAGGACAAAATGGGCTTCAAATTGCAGTTCTTTTTCTAATAATACTGGTGAATAAGTGATTATTAATAATTTATTAGTTTATTATGCTAAAAATGCAAAACCAAACTAAAAAAATATTACTAGCAATATATTTTATAAAAATGAAAGAGAAGTTTTCCAGCACACTGCACTGCAGTGTCAGTCTAGAAATAATTTATCACACGAATAACATGTTTTTTTCAAAGAATTCACACTTTTGCTAAAAGAGTCAACAAGAGATATGCTTGCAACTGACCAGCAGGTAAGTCATCTTCAACTCAAATCTTAAAAATGCTTTAAAAAATATGAACCATCTGAGCATTGTCACAAGCATGCGATACCCAGAGGTTGCAAAATATCTTACAAGACATTAATGGAACAATGTATGAAAAACTAGAGTACAGTTTTTGGTAGATGGTTAAATTTACCAATGCAGCAGCAATGATTTTACATTTATACAGATACAGCAATTTGAGTCAGATTTCTGCTGTTACTTTGGCTTTTTCATCATCATGGAAAAAATTAAGCTATCACACCCTAAAAACAGCCGATTTTATCAGCTTTTTAGATGTTGCAACACTCATTAATAAAATTATCAATATATTGCACTCTCATGTTTGAGAAATATGTGACTGGCTCAAATATTTACACTAAAAAATGGAAGCATGAGCAATGAATTTTTTTTATCATGCACTGATATTTTATACAAAAATAGAACTATTTATCTGAAAACAACATTATTAATATAGCTCGACTCAAGAGGGTCTTTAGAATTCCTCCTTCGGAAAGGATTCCAAGAATGCCTTTTCTCACTGTCCTTACTGCAAACACTTCCAACTGGACTGGGATTACGACTTGATGTAGAACTAACTCCAGAACTACTGGAAGTTGTAGACTTGGAGCATACAGAGAGACCAGCCTTTGAATGCATATATTTCCAGTTCATTGGTGTAACAACTTTAAGAGTGATTGCATTTCCTGCAGCCTTGATGTTATGAGCCATTTCTTCATGAGTAGCCCATTTTGTGTCTAGATCACCAACTGCTGCAATGTAGTCACCTTCTTTGAGTCCACATCCCTAAGAGAATGATAATTTATTAATGGATGAAGAGCTCAGGTTAAATGTTGATTTTACATGACCTATACAGTATAACAAGAACTCGGGCTTTAACTATTCTTGAAAGTAAATTTTTGTTTCTTTACGGCCTTGCTTCCAGAAACAATTTTTATTAACTATAAATTGTTTTTAATTGATTTATATATTATTATTATAAGTATTATATTGCCAAAAGTATTGGGAAGCTTTCATGTTATGTTAATGGAAGCCACAATCAAAACTTGCTAACTTTAAAAAAAGCCTTTTAAAGAAAAATGTCCTGGAAATAAATTAATTCCTTTCAAATCTTTATGAATCTCAATTTTCAACTATATTCATTTAATATTTAAAGTGTTATGGAAGCCAAACTTTTAAATGGTAGCATTACTAGTCATAAGAATTTACCTCAAAAGTTAAAAAATGATAATTATTATAAGAAATCCTTTATTAAAACAAATGTAATTTACATGTTTGTGTAATGATTCTTTCGGTTTTTAATTAATTTAAAAAAATGTCAAAAATACATCAACATCTGCTATAAAATGTTTCAGCTTTAATAACTGTTTAATTTTAAATGCAGATTGCTAAAAATCAAGATTAGAAAGATTTGAGTGAAATCTTTACTTCTAGTGATATTTTCCCATAAAAATCTTGCTTTCAAAGTTAGTTTGAATGTGGCTTTCCACACAGATAACATGGAAGTGTTCCAATACTTTTGATAACATATTTTATATATACACTCAGTGGCACTTATCAGGTACCATTCCATATTATGTCAATAATAACCCATATACAGAACTCAGTAACTTCTTAAAAAAACTTTTTTATGAAAAAATGTGACTGAAGATAATTTCAAGATCTCACCCAAATCTATTTAAATCTCAATTTCCAGCAATATGCATTCAATATTGATGAGTTGTGGAAGCTGAAACATTTAGCAAGTTAGCTCATTTTGCAAAAATAAAATGGTGAAAATTAACATTATTATGCAAAGTGATAAAAAAATACTCCTGCATATATTAGTAAAGTTTAGCATAACAATTCTTGCTTTTGTTTTAACTTTTCAGAGCAATTATTTAAATTGACATTTTTGCTGTTAAATATTTAAATTTTCACAACTTTTGAAATATTGAATGAATATTGTTGAAAATCGAGATTGAAATGGATCTGTGATCTTTAAATTATCTCCAGTCCATGCTTTTGTTTTTACAAACAACTTATTTAAGAAGTTACTGAGTTCTATATCTGATTTACTTTGGACTTACATGGAATTGTATTTAATAATATGGCAATTTAATACATATACATGATTTTATTTATATATATATCTCATTTTTTGATTAATACATTCATCTTTAGAGGTATTTATTTAGTATTCATAGTAGTTACAGAAACAGAACATTATAAAAAAATTCAAATTAAACTTACCTCAGCAATACCACCAATTTCAACTCTTGTCACCACTACTGGGGCATCATCCTTAACACTGAAGCCAAAGCTTGACTGATCATCAGCTTTTATAAGCTCTACAATTCGTGCCGCAGTCCAATGACGTTTTGCAGAAAAAAACTTCAATGGACCCTGGAGGGAAGCATATTTCAATTATACAAATGAGCCTCACAAAGGTACAAAGTGGGCCAAATGTCTCTAGACAATTGAAAAATTGAATTTAAAAACATTACTTACTTTATAGACATGTGTAAGCTGCATTTAAAAGTCCAACTCAAAATGTTTTTGTCTCTGCAAGATTCATCATCATCCTCAAGCAGCCATGGGCGACGGAGGTCCAACCAGACTGTGCAGTTTAATTCTCCAAGCATATCTGTCCTGAGCTACATCTACTGCATCTGACCACTGCACACCAATTCTAACAAGGTCCTGTTTGACATTGTCTGCCCTCCGCATCCTAGGTCTCCCCTTTTTTCTGAGGCCTTTAGGCACACTGTTCATAACCCTATTCGCCAATCTATAATTATTCATACGGGCAACATAGCCAAACCAACGGAGTCTCTCTCTGCACAATATGCTGCTTAAAGGAGGTTGCAAACTCCTTTGCCTAACCTCATCATTAGTTACAAAGTTGAACCACCGAATGCCCAAGATACTGCGTAAGCATCTAGTTTCCTGTTATCTTGTTTACAAAGTGTCCCAGTTTCACTACCATAACTAACCCTAGAAAGAACCAAACTATTATACAGTCTAATTTTAGTCTTTAGGTGTATACACCTATTTCTCCACACTCTCCCTAGATTCTTAAAAGTCCTGGCAGCATTCCCTATTTGTCTGTTAATCTCATGCCGCACATCACCAGTATCAGTTACATAGCTCCCAAGGTAATTAAACTGTGACACCTGCTCAAGACTGCAACCATTCAGATTAACTGAATCACAGCCTGCCTGACCAATTTTCATCACTTTAGTTTTCTCTCTGCTTATAACCAAACCTACTCTACTACCAGTTTCATCAACAGCTCGAATGAAAGAGTTCATCTCATCAACATCATTTGCCAAAAGGGCTAAATCATCAGCATAATCTCAATCAGAAATTTTCATATCTCCAGTCCATTTAAGGCCAAAATCTTTCCCTTGAAGTGAATTTTGCATAACATAATCAATAACCAAACTAAAGAGAAAAGGAGGCAAAATGCACCCTTGTCGAACACCAGAAGTAATGCTAAACCAATTGCTACAAGCCTTACCAACTCTCACACACGACTCAGTGTTATTATAGAGAGCTTTCATTATGTTAACTAACTTGTCAGGTACACCATATGATCTCACAATCAACCACAAATTATGACGATCAACAGAGTCGAAAGCCTTTTTGAAATCAACAAAGCTAGCAACCAAAGGTTTCTGAAACTCTAAACATTTCTCAAGAATCAGCCTAAGTGAAAATATCTGATCCACACATCCCCTACCACTTCTGAATTCACATTGCTCATCACGCAATTGACTGTCAACCAGATTCTTAATTCTATTAAGCACAATCATGGAAAGAACTTTACCTGGAACAGAGAGTAGGCTGATTCCCCTATAGTTATCACAAGAACTACGATCACCTTTTTTGAAAATAGGGATAACATAGCTCTGGTAAAATCCTTAGGAATCATGCCTTTATCATAAAAGATATTCAGAATTTCAGTCATCCAAGTGGTAACTGAAACATTCCCAGCTCTAAGCATTTCCATAGTAATTTCATCAACCCTTGGGAATTCATGAAGTTTAAGTTTAGAAATAGCCAAAATAACTTCATATTGTGTTATAGGGCCAACATTAAAGCCACCAATGCATTTGTCATCATTGCAAACAATGGGAGTAGAACTAACCACATTGTTTAGAACATCACTGAAATCCTTACCTGGGGGCGGGGGTGGCTCAGTCAGTAGCGTGCCAGTCTCGTAATCTGTAGTTCCCAGATTCGAGTCCCAGCTGGGTCAGCGTTGAGATTTATCTCCGCAAAATTCCCCGCCCTGCCCACGGTCAGTAGGGGACACCGATGGGCTTGGAAAGGCTGCCGTCCGTCGGATGGGACGTTAAGCCGTGGTTCTGTGTGTGGGAGAGCCTTACCCTGTGCACGTTAAAGAACACACTGGATGGCCTTGACGGGAGGCTACCATCTGTCTCCCAACAGCTGCTCCAGTGGGTCCCCTCCCCCAACCTTCTCTGAGCCTTCGGGGTCCATGTGACCTGGCCATTTAGCCCATGGTGTGCAAAAAAGTGCCGCTCAGAAGTAAAACAACCTAAAACAAGCCAACTGACCTTACCTTTTTATCCTTCAATCCCTGTATACCTGTCCGTTTTCTACCACACAAAACATTAACTATCTGGTACAGCTCTCTGCTGTTGTGCTGTCTAACTGCTTCTTCGGCTTTGTCAGCCAAACCATCAAGCCAAAGATTCTTATCAGCAGCTAACTGATCTTTTACACGTTTATTAAGTTCTCTGTAATGCTTTCTATTAGGACTAGTAGGGTATTGATTAAGGGCATTCCTGCAGTTCTTTCTTTCCAAAATAAGCTCAAGTACCTTATCACTCAGATAATTCTGTCTCTTCTGCTTCTTTTTTCCTAAAAGAGTACTGTTAGTGTCCAAAAAAGCCTGTTTAAAATGATCCTATTCTTCCTCAACTTCAGTAGTAAGCAAACCATGACTGTCATAATGACTAAGTAACCTATCATGGTAAGCTTTGGCTATAACTGGATCTTTCAGAGCTTCAGTATTAAAAGTAAATTTTTTAACCCTAGCACAACACTTTTTAAGTTTAAGTTGCAACACACTTTTAACAAGGCAATGGTCAGATCAAATTTCAGCTCCCCTATATGCCCTGGTATTCCTAACAGAACTAGCCCATTTGCTGTTAATTAATATGTAATCAATCACATTCTTATGCAGCCCATCAGGTGAAACTCGTGTGTACTTATGTATGTCGTGGTTTTGTAATAAGTGTTAGTTATTCTGAATCCATTGAGTATACCTACCTGTAGGAGATGTTACCCATTGCCATTGCAGCTACCAATACCAAAAGGGCCTATTACTCCTCCCCAAAGGTCAGAGTCAGTACCAACTTTGGCATTGAAGTCACCAAGAACAAGGGTAATATCTCCTTTCTTGACAGAATTCAAAATATCTTGAAGTTGTTCATAAAACCTATCCTTCTCATCCTCATCGGCATCCTCAGTGGGGGCATAACAGCAGATTTATACATGTCAATGTAAGCACTCTTTGTAGTATGGATCACATCTTACCAAAGTTCAAGTCATGTGCATTCCAACATATCTTTGTTAAGTGATGCAATTGCATCAGTAATAATTTTCAGGACATCTACACTTTGTACCTCGGAAATGTACACTTTGTCTTTGATATATTCTCACAAGAAAAAAAAAATCACAAGGTGTAATATCCAAGGTATACTCAACATCACTGTCACATATCCTGGATCTGCTCATTCTTTTTCTAATCAAGACTGCTGCCAGTTTCCAGGAATTTCTTGAGTTGTGCTCTGATGCTGATAAGGAATGGTGGGTCTTTATTGAACTGCATGCATAAATTTCTCAGTACTTGAATATCCGATATGGTTTTAAAAAACCACCTGTGCAGGAAAGCTTTCTCCTGTAACTCATCAGTTTAAATATTGCACAGCACCATCGATTTAGGGTTACAGTAAAAACTCAAAAAACTTCAAAAGCAGCATACTGCATGTCTCTGCAAAAAATTTTAAAATTCAGATTTCAAAATATCTAAGGACTTTTGGCCTACCCTGTATAATTCTGTAAACCATACTCTATTTAAAATTAAATATCATTTGCACTACACACAAAAAAATTCAGGTACATATGCTTGAAAGATTTATGAGCAAAAATATAACTTTTAGAGTACACCCAATTCTATTTTTACATGGTAGATAGGTTCCCGAAAAAACAGTGTAAAAAATACAATGCATACAAAAAACCCTCTGTGGCAAGCAGCTACTTGAGGGTGTATTTATTATTTATTTATTTATATGAAAAAATAGATTTCCAATAGGTTAGTTCCAGACATGAAAACCCAGTATGAATAATAAGTTGTTTTCAAACAAATCATATCAAAATATTTAATTATTCATTTAAACACATTTTTCATTTTTTAAACTTATAAAGATAATTATATGTAATATATAAAGTAAATTATCCTTCATAAAGAAAATATGTCACTAATTCAAAAATACAAAAGTGAAAAAAAATATGACTTACATATGCTTATTTAACTAGATTTTATTCGTTGTCACTTTCTGACAACAGACGCATTTTGTTTGTGTAAGACTGGAATTAAATCACTTTCATCGCTTGAAACATTTTGTCTGTCGAGTTCATACTCCAATGGTGGAATGCTCTCTGTGGCATGGGGAACCAAATTATCACTTGTTTCCAGTGATTCTGAAGTTTGATTGGTTTTGACAATGAACTCTGTAATCAATCGTTGAGATCCTGCTTTGACTAGATCTTTGTATAATTCTTGATAATGTGCCATGACTTCAGTTCACGTTTAAACTGCTCAGCTTGTTCAACAATGGGATCATGTGTAAGAAAATGACTTTCCAATTTACTAGCCCTTCTTTAATTAAACCTGCAATGAATGGAACCTATTCATCACCATCACTTTTTTCTTTTTCATCAGGAGTCTCAAGGACAACTATTATTTCATCTTTGCTAAGAGCTTTGCCAACCACCAATTCATCAATATCTGTAAACGATCCATCTCCACTAACTACATGTGCTAAAGTGATGATAATTAGGATATTCAGTCGTATTTGGGGGTACAGGATCTTTGCTTTTTACACATTCTGGCCAAATAGCTTTCCAGCATGCATTTAAAGTTGATGGTTTTAATTCTGATAACATCAATCTAGCATATCTGATACAATCTAAAATAGAAAATTTCTTACATTAAAACACACAAATGTTAGTGTTTTATCCTTATCTAGTTTATCCAAAATTTATTGGAATGTTCATCTTACATAGTAAGTTTTAAATGTAGCAATTATACCCTGGTCTAGTGGTTGTATTAGGCAGCAGAAAACAAAATTGCACATTTGGGTGTTCCAAAATAAGATAGCCAGGCACATTGTCTATAATCAATAGAACTTTAAATTCAAGATTTTTTTCCTTCAAATAGTGTTTAACTTCTGAAACAAAACATTTATGGAACCATTCATTAAAAATTTATTTTGTAGCCCAGGCTTTTTTGTTTGCCATCCAATACACTGGCAATTTATTCAGATCTACACCTTTCATTGACCATGGTCTTAGGGATTGATTGATGAGCAGCGGTTTTAACATATGATCTGCTGAAGCATTGCTACAAAATAGAAAGGTCACACGATCCTTAGCTGCTTTAAAGCCAACAACAGTTTTTTGTGATTTTGCTAAGTAGGTTCTACACGGCATTTTTTTTTCCAAAAAAGACCAGTTTCATCTGCATTCCAAACTTGATCAGGAGTGTATCCACCATCTTCAGTGATTTGGGCCAATTTTGGACAAAATTCTTTGGCAGCTGGCTCATCTGCAGATGCAACTTCACCTTTTATCTTTACATTATGAAAAGCGTGTCTTTGAAGAAATCCTGCAAGCCAACCTGTACTTGCAGAAAATTCATAATTTTTGTTTAACTGAACTGATGTGGTTGATTCCATTTCTTGTATCTGCTGATATATTCGTAATGCCATCTGTTTGATGATATTTCCATCTAGAAGTATTCTTTTTTGCAAGTTATATTCTATCCACATTACTAGTGCCTTTTCCATCTTCACTTTTACAATATCTCTCGTGTACGATGATGACTTAGCACTCAGTTTGTTCCAGAAATCACAGACTTTCTAATAGCATCTTCATTTTTCTTGATGGTCCTTATGGTAGCTTCGTTCAAACCAAAATATTTACCTATGGATGTTGAACCTTCTCCAGTTGCAAGACGATCTAAAATTTGGATCTTAATATCCAAAGAGATAGCTTTCCTTTTCTGCTTTTGTATAGTTGAATTATCCAACATCGTGGTAAGGCTTACCAAAAATATTTGAATTGTAGTTAATAAATCAGATGATGAAAAATTGTAAATTACCTATTAGTAAAATTTAATAAATTTATATTACCCACACAAAACTTCAAAAACATTTTTTTTTTTTCAATTTCTTCTATTAAACATCTAAACACTTCTAACTTTAAAACACAAAATGAGAGACCAAGACTAACGTATGTATTGAAGATAAAATTGAGGGGAATTCCTGGAACTCAATGTTGACATTTTATTCTGAATGAAGTAGGTTTTGTACAATTTTTCCATAAAATGGAGAATAAAATAGTTAAAACTTGTTGTGTAGTTATGTCAGTGCAGTTTTTTATTTTGGGAATTTTAGTGCACAAAATGTGTATCTATAGTAAATTTTCAAAGTTAAAACTACTTTGAAAAATATGACCATCTTTGTTATAAATGTAAATTCTAGGAATTTTTTTTCTTGAATAGGAATAATTTTTCAGATTTAAATTCAAATGAAGATTTTTAAAAAGGTGCTGTTTGAACCATGTTAGATCAGATTTGTGTAAAAAGAGAATTGGAATTTTTCTCTAAACCGTGGTAAAAAAAACGTGTAAAAATTGAATTGGGTGTATTTTAATATGAAAGTTATTGACTGTATTTATAGGACCTGTAAATATAGCTAGGCATAAACTGGAAGGAGAGCTGTGCACCAATCCCTAGTGATGATGCACAGAACCGGCCAGGTCTAGCACCTAATGTCCGCCCCCGCCTTCTCGTGGTGCAGGCCATTAGTACCTTTCAAAAGAGATATTCTCTTTTGGAAGGGAACGGAAGGGGAGGGCTGCCAGTTCAGTATGGCCTACTGATCTGGTCATCTATGGCCACTTTTTACTTTTTTTTTTTCAACCCTGCTGAGGAGTGGTCAACTTCACAGGGTCCTGGTGCTGACCATTTATACTTACTAGACTGGACTTGTTTATGGATTTGAGCTTGATTATTGATCCTGGACTTGCTGCACTGGTGGGCCTCTGTTGAGGGAGAGTCTGCTGCTGTGTTTTCTGTTTGCTTCTGGGTTGCCAGCTCTAAGTGAACAGAGGCATGGGATACCTTATATCAGCTGGTGGATAATCCTAATCAGAGGCCATCGCAGGTACCTGAACCTTACTTAGCTAGTTGGGCATCGTCAAGCCTAAACTGGAGTAATGTGTCTCAGGCAGGCCATGTGGCTCTTGGAAAAGTCCACTTGAAAAGGTGGTGCCTGATGTTCCTACCAGCATCGGTGACTTCAGCCTTTAGCAGAGGAGGAACAGGTCTTTGCCAATGCCTGTGATCAGGGGGCTGTTTGGTATTGTTGGCCCTACCAATCTCAATAAACCTAATTTCTTTAAAAATCCTACTAATCATTTTCTCTCTGCAGGAACGTGGAACTTGAGGACATTACATAGAGATTATTCTCTTGATGTCTTCAAGCAGGAATTCTGCGCTATAACCTAGATATTCTAGGCTTGCAAGAGACCAGATGGACAGGTAAAGGTGAGATACTTAAAAATAACTTTCAATTTCTCTTTATAGGGAGGGAGGATGGAAAGCATCACCAAGGCGTGGGTCTGCTGCTCAGCAGACATGCTAGTGATGCTCTTCTAGGCTATGAGTTCTTCCTAATGAAAGGTTTCTTACAGCAAAATTTCAAACAAGTGTTAAAGACCTGAATGTTATCTGCTGTTATGCTCCCACTGAGGGTGCCGATGAGAAGGATAGGTTTTACGGACAACTTCAGGATATTTTGAATTCTGTCAAGAAAGGAGATATTACCCTTGTTCTAGGTGACTTCAATGCCAAAGTTGGTACTGACTCTGACCTTTGGGCAGGAGTGATAGGCCCTTTTGGTATTGGTAGCTGCAATGGCCAACGTCTTCTACATGTAAGTAAACGCAATGGTTTCAGAATAACTAACACATATTACAAACACTGCGACATACATAAATACACATGGGTTTCACCTGATGGGCTGCATAAGAATATGATTGATTATATATTAATTAACAGCAAAGGGCTAGTTCTGTTAGAAATACCAGGGCATATAGGGGAGCTGAAATTGGATCTGACTATTACCTTGTTAAAAGTGTCTTGCAACTTAAACTTAAAAAGTGTTGTGCTAGGGTTAAAAAATTTACCTTTAATACCGAAGCTCTGAAAGACCCAGTTATAGCTAAAGCTTACCATGATAAGTTACTTAGTCATTATGACAGTCATGGTTTGCTTAATACTGGAGATGAGGAAGAATGGGGCCATTTTAAACAGGCTTTTTTGGAAACTAACAGTACTCTTTTAGGAAAAAAGGAGCAGAGGAGGCAGAATTATTTAAGTGATAAGGCAATTGAGCTTATTTCAGAAAGAAGGAACTGCAGGAATCTCCTTAATCAGTACCCTACTAGTCCTAATAGAAAGGATTACAGAGAGCTTAATAAACGTGTCAAGGATCAGTTAGCTACTGATAAGAATCTTTGGCTTGATGGTTTGTCTGACAAAGCTGAGGAAGCAGTTAGACAGCACAACAGCAGAGAGCTGTACCAGATAGTTAATGTTTTGTGTGATAGAAAACGGACAGGTATATAAGGATTGAAGGATAAAAAAGGTAAGGTTATAGAAGGTGAGGATTTTGTCATGACTAGGTGGGCTTAGCATTTCAGTGATATTCTAAACAATGTGGTTAGTTCTACTCCCATTGTTTGTAATGATGATAGATGCATTGGCAGCTTTAATGTTGGCCCTATAACACAATCTGAAGTTATTTTGGCTATCTCTAAACTTAAACTTCATAAATCCCCCGGGGTAGATGAAATTACTACAGAAATGCTCAGAGCTGGGAATGTTTCAGTTACCACTTGGATGACTGAAATTTTGAATAACTTTTATGATAAAGGCATGGTTCCTAAAGATTTTACCAGAGCTATTATTATCCCTATTTCAAAAAAGGTGATCGCAGTTGTTGTGATAACTATAGGGGTATCAGCCCTCTATCTGTTCCAGGTAAAGTTCTTTCCATGATTGTGCTTAATAGAATTAAGAATCTGGTTGACAGGCAATTGTGTGATGAGCAATGTGGATTCAGAAGTGGTAGGGGATGTGTAGATCAGATATTTTCACTTAGGCAGATTCTTGAGAAATGTTTAGAGTTTCAGAAACCTTTGGTTGCTAGCTTTGTTGATTTCGAAAAGGCTTTCGACTCTGTTGATCGTCATAATTTGTGGTTGATTGTGCGATCATATGGTATACCAGACAAGTTAGTTAACATAATGAAAGCTCTCTATAATAACACTGAGTCGTGTGTGAGAGTTGGTAAGTCTTGTAGCAATTGGTTTAGCATTACGTCTGGTGTTCGACAAGGGTGTATCTTGTCTCCTTTTCTCTTTAGTTTGGTTGTTGATTATGTTATGTGAAATTCACTTAAAGGGAAAGATTTTGGCCTTAATTGGGCTGGAGATACAAAAATTTGTGATTTAGATTATGCTGATGATTTAGCCCTTTTGGCAAATGATGTTGATGAGATGAACTCTTTTATTTGAGCTGTTGATGATATTGGTAGTAGAGTAGGTTTGGTTATAAACAGAGAGAAAACTAAAGTGATGAAAATTGATCAGGCAGGCTGTGATTCAGTTAATCTGAATGGTTGCAGTCTTGAGCAGGTGTCACAGTTTAATTATCTTGGGAGCTATGTAACAGATAATGGTGATGTGCGGCATGAGATTAACAGACGAATAGGGATTGCTGCCGGGACTTTTAAGAATCTAGGGAGAGTGTGGAGAAATAGGCGTATACACCTAAAGACTAAAATTAGACTGTATAATAGTTTGGTTCTTTCTAGGGTTAGTTATGGTAGTGAAACTTGGGGACACTTTGTAAACAAGATAACAGGAAACTAGATGCTTTTGATTCCAGATGCTTACGCAGTATCTTGGGCATTTCAGTGGTTCAACTTTGTAACTAATGATGAGGTTAGGCAAAGGAGTTTGCAACTTTAAGCAGCATATTGTGCAGAGAGAGACTCCGTTGGTTTGGCCATGTTGCCCGTATGAATAATTATAGATTGGCGAATAGGGTTATGAACAGTGTGCCTAAAGGCCTCAGAAAGAAGGGGAGACCTAGGATGCGGTGGGCAGACAATGTCAAACAGGACCTTGTTAGAATTGGTGTGCAGTGGCCAGATGCAGTAGATGTAGCTCAGGATAGACTTGCTTGGAGAACTAAATTGCATGGTCTGGTTGGACCTCCGTAGCCCATGGCTGCTTGAGGATGATGATGATGAGTTAGTTGAATTTAATATGTATTGTTTATACTGTCGTATCATCAAGATGGCATATTATAGATTTTCGTTATTTCCTATAAAAATATTTTTTTTTCCTTTCATCAATGGACAATTAGCCCCCCCCCCTGCACCATGCATGCCATAAAACAGCTTTGGGGCACAATTTCCAACTGTTCATATTGCTTTTACAAATCATGCCATTACAAAATAAAATTCTGTTAAATAGGTGTATTTTTCTTTGGACGGGACTTCATAATTTGTACCTTGTATTGAATTATTATGTTTAGAAACTTTGGGATTGTTTAAGATCAAGATCAGGACAGGAGCGTACATCATCACTTTGTTTCCTATCAATTGAGCGAGAACTGACTCAAAAAATTAATTTTGATGAGATTTTGTCAACAAAAAAGTAGGAAAAATTAAAATACTTTAAAAAATAATTAATTGCAATTTCTTTGGCAATTATTTATGTGCAATTAATATTTATTCATGTAACTGTATTAAAATAATGACAATAAATATATATAATATAAATAACGTGTATTTTTAATCAATAACTGAACAAGAGCGAACAATTACAAATTTGCCAAAGGCGCCAAAAACCTAGCTACGCCTCTGGTCCCAGGTTTGAAACCCACTAATATCCACCGTGTCCTTGATGGGGAAAGGGGACACTGATGGGGCTGGAAAGGCCTCCATCTATTGAAATCTCTTGAACTTGTATGCAGGAAAGCCATACCTCTGGGCATTAAAGATTTGGCCTTGATGGGAGGCTTATATCTGTCTCCTAACGTCTGTCCAGAGGATACCCTTCCCAAGCTTCTCTAAGCCTTGTGACCTGGCCACTGTATAAAACAAATGTTGCTCAGAGGTAAAACAACCTTACTCTAAACTTTTTATGGAAATAAATTATACTGAACTTAGTAAAGAACTTAATAAAATCTACATTTTGGTTTTTAAACAAATTTGTTCAGCATTAAAAAAAGTTACAAACACTTGAAAGTTTAACAGCAACACTGCCAAGTCATAAGAAATTTCCTCAAAAGTTAATTAAAAAAAACTTTTCAACTGTTTATTAAATAAAACTAAATAAAGCATCTGAATGATTTTAAACAATAATATTTTTAGTTTTCATGAATTTTGAAGATTATTTTGGAAAATTTGTAATGACGGCACTTGGTATTAGATGTCCCAGTTTCCCTAACTATATTCATTTAAAAGAAATTACTATCACCGTGTTAATTGTTTAAATTATTTAACCTCAACAATTTTACGATTAATTTAAATTTAAATTCCTGGAACATAAGTGGCAGTCCAGAATTCACACTATAATTATTTTTCATTGCTTTTGCAATGGAAACAACTCTATGGCACGTGAAAGGATTCAAAAACTTACAGTTTATCTTTGCCTGGCCAAAGGCACTGAAATTAGCAGATTCCATGCAACAAGTATCTGCTGTGCTACAAATTGAAGTTGCTCCTCAGTGATGTTTTTATTACTGCTTCCTCTTTGTTTCCTGGCTCACTCATGTTGGTTATAGATGGTGAAGTCCACCATATCAGTAACAAGGTTGAATGGCATTGTTGTCACACTGATACCAGTCCTCTCTTTTACAAGACAAAGTTTTTTTTTTGTAATGACAACTTTCGCTGCTGTTATTGTTTGTTAAAAGCACTATATTGCTGATGTTTATGTTTGTTAAGAGCACTATGTAGCTGATGGTTATGAAACAATTTCTTACTTTCACCATACTACAAATCAGGGACTGTAACTCATAAATATAACTAAAAATTAAAATCTTAAAAAACCACAACACATTTCTCTGGTCACCATGCAAGATTTAATATTAAAAATACTGAATGAATATTACTGAAAATTTAGACAGATCTGATTGAAATATTTATTTTCATGTTTTTCCATAAAATCATACTTAAGAAGTTACAGATTTGAATTTGTATGACTCTCTATCGACATAACATTGGCTGTAGCCCAACTGTTTAGTAAGAAGATGAAACTACAACTATTTTAAATGACAATGTTTATTTAAGCAGCTTGGTATTAGGCGCTTTATGTTATTTGGTCTTCATTTGGCATACCGAGCTGCCTAAATAAACATCGTAATTTAAAATTAGAGTTTTAGTTTCATCTTCTTATGTATCAGTGATAAGAAAAAATCCATTTTTACAAATGTTTAATCACCAGTGCAATTTATCTATGACCCTTATATACAGAGTAAGGCAAAAATTGGAACTTACAGAAATTATAGTTTAATAATATCTAAAATGAAAACACAACCTACATAATACAATGTAAAGAAATGCATCACAATAAATATTCAAACTCAGAAATTTTCATTAAAACATTTCACAATCCTACACTGGGGGAATGTAGAAAATCTTTAAAATCTAAAGGTACTATTCATTGTATATTCAGCTCTGAAGGCATGCTGTAGATTCTCTTAAATTCTTGGACCTTCCTAAACAATAGATTTTGGATGCCTCCACAGTAAGAATTTCAAAGAAGTAAGATATGGTGACTGAAGTGGCTATTCTACTGAAGACTAGAGTTCAATCCTAAATCCTCCATATAATTCATTTAAATACATGCACACTTGAAGAGCAAAATATGACAAAGCATTTTCTAACTAGGAATAGATCTGTTGTAAGTGATTCAGTATCATATCTTCAATAATAGACTCATATACCAATAATAAACTATATACCTTATTGGGATTTTTTTAACAGTAGTGACTGTTACAGCAATTAAAATGAGTACTACAAACTAAATAAATGCATTATTTCGACTTTGATTAAAAAATTTATTATATTAATATGCTTTAGGTTTTATACATTACATAGGCCCTAGATAAGTTTTGAGATACCTAAAAATGACGGCAGACCAGCTGAAATTTTGCATAGGATTGTTCCATTCATTGTGTGTAAATTGTAAGCAGGTAGGGGGCACACTCATTACTCTATTGACAGTGGTGAGACTAGCAACATTCCAAGGTGAGAGTCATTACATTAGTGACCATGAAACTAGAAAGATTATTTTTGTGCAATGATTCTGTATGGATTTTAAAATCTGTTTAAATGAATCCCAGTTACTGGAATGATTGATTCCTGCTTTTGTTGAAATCATTACGAGTGAACACAATAGTAATAATAATAAAAAAAAGATTTCACAATATTACTGCTTACGAGAGTTATGTCTCCTGCGTTGTAGCTGAAGATGCAAAAATGATTCGGTGGTAATAGTTCGTACCTGGTAGCAACTATTACCACTGAATCGTTTTTGCATCTCAAGCTGCAACACAGGAGCCATAACTATTCTAAAGAGCAATGTTGTGAAATAAACCTTTTATATTAGATTTTTGTTGGTTCGCTGAATTTAAGAGACATCAGCGAAAGACAAAGAGTGAAGCAGATGACCATCAATGGCAGTGACTGAGGAAAGCATTGCAATGATGGAGACAATGATCAAAGAAGACCAGTGACTGATCTATAAGACATTGGAGCTTCCTTACAGATTAGTTTGCCAAGTGTTTCAAACCACCCTTCATAGTCGCCTTCAAGCAAAAACAAAATTCATCTTGATGGGTACCTCACAATTTGACCGAGACTGTGAAATGCTTCAATAGTTCAACAATGGCGACTCTCATTGGGCTTCCGACATTATTACGGGAGACAATATGTGGAGCTACCAATCTGACCCAAAACAAAGTGTCGGTTATCAGTTTGGTTCTTCCTTGGTGACAACCCACCTATCAAGGTGAAGAGACCTTAAAGCATTGGAAATAAAATGGTTACAAAATTTTTTGGAACCAGTGGTCATGTGGCAACAGTTTTGCTGAAAACTCAATGTATAGTGACTGTGCAGTGGTGTATTACCATTTACCTTTCGAAAATGTTCGAAAAAGTCAAAGAAAAGCGACCAAAAACTGTCTTAAGAAGCATCCTCTTACACCACAACAATGTCTCATCCCACACCACCAATATGACCATCACCTTTCTGGAGGGCCCGCAGATCAAGCTACTTACCCATTCCAGCCTCCAGTCCAAACCTAGCACCCTGTGACTTCTTCCCTATAGTGAAGGATGAATTTAGTGGACACTGATTTTCTAGCATAGATGAAGCTGTCACAGCATATGAAGAACAGCTGAAAACAGTACCAAAAATTTAGTGGTGTCAGTACTTCCAGAAATGGTTCTGGAGGATGAGACATTGCATAGAGTGTCAGAGAGAGTATTTTGAAAAACTGTAATGGCTGCAATAGAGTTTCAAATACCCATTGAGCTGTGTCTCACGTTTCTAGTGGCTCTCGTATGTGTTACAATAGCAGAAAGTTCATCAAAATTCAAAAACTGAAATGGGCAAAACCTGAATATTTAAAATGAAAACTCAACAGAAATGGACAGGGGGAAGAAATAAAACAATGTATACTACATAGGAACTAAAAATGCAATACTTACCAAACCTTTGAATGGATCAGTCACTTTATATTGAGTAAAATCTGGATCTGTTAAAGTCAGTTGATATTTAGTAGATGCTAGAAAGGAAAAACAGGTGGGAAATATGCTTGGTATTATATGAAGAAAAAAAAAATATTCAGCTTTTTTTTTACCCATAATGGCTTTATGTTTGTTATGCATTACTAATATTCAGTCTTGAATTTAGATCAAATAACTAAATCAGGAATTAACCACCTTGGTGTTTACACTGAGATTGTCTTGGTGAAGCTTAATACTGAGATAATAATAAATAACACTTTAAAAAAATGCTAAAGTGGTTAAAAAGTTGCTGTAAACTATGCTTTTTACATTATGTCAAAGAAGTATGCTGTTTTTTTTTACCTCTGAAATACCCCCTCAAGCAGCTGCTTGCCACAGAGGTCTGACAGGAGCCTGTCAGTTTATATGCCACAGTAGGAGATCTGAGAGGATGGCAGGACCTCAGCAGAAAAACGACATACACGTCCATGCCTAATCCGGGGCTCGAACCCAGGTCCTTAGATCAGTAGCCAAGCGTGCTAACCACTCGGCCACGGGAAACAAGTCTAAAAATATTTTCTACATCAGATGAAAAGAGTTCTTGGAATTTACCAGCAATTATGTTTATAGAAACATCATACACATCATATCAACATGTAAGATATGAAAGACAACTGACAATGGAGTCAACATATATGGCAAATATGTAATAATTAATTTTTCAAGCCAAAAAACATAAGTCAACCTATAGATTGCAACATACAATAGCTGTCTTATTGCTACTTTCTTTTGTGTGATTATAAACAGTATTTTTAAAGCTCCAAAAAAAGTTTTACACAAAAAAATTATTCGAACACAAATTTTCCCTCATTTTTTGAAACTTTAGTGATAAGTACAATCCTCATCTATAACCATGTTATATAAATCAGAATGTTAACTGGAGGATTGGATAATGATAGTTGAATAATGAGACAGCATTAATAATGTACAAAACAAAAATCCAACTAAATATGCATAAATCTTACCATAAAATATCCTCAATTATCTTAATATAGTGGTTTGAAGCATATATTATAGACAGTATTTTCCAAAAACGCATACTAGTTAAAAAATGAAATCTATTAATGACTACAATTAGCTTACTCTCTTTATATATAGAGAGTATAATATATTGGCTCTATCACAGTCAAAGTGCAAAACTTCCATACTAAATTCTTTTATCTGATGAGAAGTTTCAGGCAATTGAAAATGCTTGAATATGACATATAGTAAAGCTGAGTTGTTTTACCTCTGAGTGGCACTTTTTGCACACAATGAGCTAAATGGCCAGGCCACAAGGACCCTGAGGGCTCGGAGAAGGTTTGGGGGAGGGGACACACTGGAGAAGTGTTGGGAGACAGACCATCCTTCATATTCTTTAGCATGCACAGGGTATGACTCTCCCACACACAGGGCCATGGCCCCATCTGATGGACAGTGGCCTTTCCAAGTCCATTGGTGTCCCCTCTGACTGAAGGCAGTGAGTTTTGCAGATATAAATCTCAATGCTGGTCCAGACGGGACTCAAACCTTGGAACTGCAGATTACAAGCCTGGCACGCTATCAACAGAGCCATCCCCACCCCATATAATAAAGAAATTTTGAACTGATCATCAATAAATATTGAGTAATCCAAATATTTACATTTTGTCTCATTTACATTATTTTACTTTCAGAGAATATGTAAATGGAGTTAAAATTTATATAGAATAAAAGGTTTTTAGATATCATGTGCTGCATCACTTTGAAGTATACAAGATGAATAATGTCAATAGCCAATAAGTATGAGAAACCCATATTGTATAAAGCTGTGATCTTAAAATGTTTCCAGTGCTCTTAATGGTCTATTTTTCAGAACATTCTAGTTTTTAGCAAAAGTTGTTACAATAATGACTAATTTGAGATTAACTAGAGAACTGCAATTATAGTTAAAAATGCCCTCTTTATAGATGGTAAATATCTTTAACATTATGGATCCATGGAGTGAAAAATTATGTTTTGCATAAACAGAATTAAGATAAATTTGATGCTTTGAATCGAAGTTTTAAAAATAAGTGAAGACTTCAGTAGTTTGACTTTATTGATTAAAAGAATTTTCAACTACTTAGGAACATTCATTCACATATATAATATATACACACACACACATACACTGATTTAGACAAGCTACCAACTAGAAAGATTGTTATTTTAAATAAAATTATGAAAAATTTACCTGAGTATAAACTTAGAAGAAAAGGTTACCTTACAATATTAAATATCGTTTAAAACTATACTGGGAGGAGAATACATCAGTCTCTGCTCAGAACAGATATCATTTAGAGATAAGTTGTATAGCTTTGTGAGAATAATGAGTCAGTGTATGTAAGAAGCATTAGTCATAATGTTAAAAAAGAATCAATAAAACTTGTGCTTTTTTTTTTCAAAAAAAAAATCTATTTTTACCAATTATTACTGGTTAAAATGCTTTCTACTAACCTCTTATTGGAGGAAGTTCCAAAATATCTTGGAACTCATCCTCTTCTTCATTATATTTAGAAAACAAATTAAGGGAAACCTCATGAGAGGCCCTTAACAGTTCATAAAGACTGTCTATCAGCTGCAGCTGCCGACACATTCGATACCAGCGGAGCGCTTCTTCATGGATCAACACTGCCTGTCTCAAATGTCCTTTGCCTGAAAATAAATATAACATAAATCAGAAAAATATTACCAATATAATATATGAAAGTACTTATTCAAAACTAAAAAGTTAGAAGCTGAAATTTTTCCCTCTAAAATACTTACCAAGTTGCAGCCTTTCATTGACATTTTGTGGCACTTTTATTTCTAATTTTTCACTGTTTTTATCTTCAATATGTAAGAATTCCAGTTTTTCTTTAACTTGTGAGCTAATTTCACCTATGGAATTACAGTTCATTAAATTTTATATGGTGTGCAAAAGCATAATGAATTAACAATAATATTTAATTGTACAGATGGTATATAAATGTATATATGTAATATATGAGATATCGGAGAATTTCAAAAACTGTATGCAAATACATATTAGCTACTAGGTAGTGTTAAAAAACAGAAAACTAATCAAATAACATAAAAATGTTCCAATTATCCTGAACTTTGAAAAACAATTGTTTTTTTTTAGCAGCCTGCAACACATTTGAAAATGGTGGGAATGTATTGGATATTTGCAAAATAATTATCATAAACTCCAAGCACTAATGCTATTTAATGGGAAATTTTAAAAATTTTAAAAATGAATTACTAAAAATTAAATATCCAAACATTCTAAAATTTGGCATAGTAATTGTTGGTATATCAATTTCAAAAGGATAAGAATATACCTGATATTTCCCAAGTAATCATTAATTGAACTTAAGGCACTAAAGCTAATACAATAGTACTGAAGAGGATCTTTCTCCACAGTTTGGTCATTAATCTCAAGTTTTTTGCACACAAAGTCCTGCAGATGCAATGTCTCTAAATTCTTAAAAGAGGGTGGGGGAATCTGTTTTCACACAACAAAAAGCAGCTCTCTGTGTAAAATACATTTGTTTTGCACACTTACATTTATCAATTGTGACTTGTATTTAGCAATTATGACCAAATTTGGATGCTAATGTATATTTTTGAAACAATTTATTTCAGTAATTGATTTTTGCTGACATATGGGATGTCGGTGAAATTTTTTCCACAAATATATTTCTTGATTTATAGACATTTAAAAGTCAACAGGTAAGGCTAAGATTATCAATTATTGTTTAAATCATTCCTAACACTAAATAGGGTGATATGACTTCATTATTTATAATAAATTATCTTACTCATATAATTTCATACTTTTATAATGATAATCTTACTCAGCACACTAAAGAGAAATAGTTGATACCTGAGATCATAGATGGCACCAAATGGAGGTGCTGAAAATTACGGGAAGAATGAAAGTCATAATTAGTGGGGAAAAAAAGACTGAACTTGCATTAGTTCAATGGTTAGAATCCTGTATGTTGGAGGAATTTTTTCCATAAAAACATTTATTGATAATTTTTTCCTCTACACGAGAGAAAAAAATATAACTGATAAAAAAATTGTCAAATTTTGCTTAACTTCATCCCTCTCTAACAGTCACCAAATAACTCATCCACTCCAAGACCCTGTGAAATTGACCACTCCTCAGCAAAGTAGAAAAAAAATGGCAAAAGAAGTACAGATTAATAGGACATGCTGATCTGGCAGCCCACCCTTTCCATTCCTGTCCAGAAGAAAATCTCTTTCGAAAAGTATTAATGACCAAACCATGAGAAGGGTGGCTCAGTAGGTACCATGCCAGGCTCGTAATCTGCAGTTCCCAGATTCGAGTCCCATTGAGATTCATCTCTGCAAAACTCCCCACTCTGCCCTCAGTAGGGATACCGATGGGCTTGGAAGGCCACCATCTGTCAGATGGGACATTAAACAGTGGCCCCATTTGTGAGAGAGCTATACCCTGTGCACGTTAAAGAATATGCTGGATGGCCTTGATTGGAGGCTACCATCTGTTTCCCAACAGCTGTCCAGTGAGTCCCCTTTCCCAACCTTCTCTGAGCCCTAGGATTCCTTGTGACCTGGACATTTAGCCCATTGTGTGAAAAAAGTGCCAGAGGTAAAACATCCCAACACAAACCATTAGAATGCTAGTCTGGATTTGATGTGCTAGGCCTGGCTGGTTCTGTCTATCATCACAAGGGATTGGATATAACTTCTTTCCAGTGTATGCCTAGCTACCCATTTACAGGCCTGGTTCCTAAAGTAGTCTACTTATGTACCTTTGCACTTATGGAATATAAATCATTACATTTAAAAATTCATCATCATCATCCTCAAGCAGCCATGGGCTACGGAGGTCCAACCAGACCACGCAGTTTAATTCTCCAAGCATATCTGTCCTGAGCTACATCTGCTGCATCCGGCCACTGCACACCAATTCTAACAAGGTCCTGTTTGACATTGTCTGCCCACCGCATCCTAGGTCTCCCCCTCCTACTGAGGCCTCTAGGCACACTGTTCATAACCCTATTCACCAATCTATAATTATCCATACGGGCAACATGGCCAAACCAGCAGAGTCTCTCTCTGCACAATATGCTGCTTAAAGGAGGTTGCAGACTCCTTTGCCTAACCTCATCATTAGTTACAAAGTTAAACCATCTAATACCCAAGATACTGCGTAAGCATCTAGAATCAAAAGCATCTAGTTTCCTGTTATCTTGTTTACACAGCGTCCAAGTTTCGCTACCATAACTAACCCTAGAAAAAACCAAACTATTATACAGTCTAATTTTAGTCTTTAGGTGTATACGCCTATTTCTCCACAATCTCCATAGATTCTTAAAAGTCCCGGCAGCAATCCCTATTCATCTGTTAATCTCATGCCGCACATCACCAGTATCAGTTACATAGCTCCCAAGGTAATTAAACTGTGACACCTGCTCAAGACTGCAACCATTCAGATTAACTGAATCACAACCTGCCTGACCAATTTTCATCACTTTAGTTTTCTCTCTGTTTATAACCAAACCTACTCTACTACCAGTCTCATCAACAGCTCGAATGAAAGAGTTCATCTCATCAACATCATTTGCCAAAAGGGCTAAATCATCAGCATAATCTAAATCAGAAATTTTCGTATCTCCAGCCCATTTAAGGCCAAAATCTTTCCCTCGAAGTGAATTTCGTACAACATAATCAACAATCAAACTAAAGAGAAAAGGAGACAAAATGCACCCTTGTCGAACACAAGACGTAAGGCTAAACCAATTGCTACAAGACTTACCAACTCTCACACATGACTCAGTGTTATTATAGAGAGCTTTCATTATGTTAACTAACTTGTCTGGTATACCATATGATCGCACAATCAACCACAAATTATGACGATCAACAGAGTCGAAAGCCTTTTTGAAATCAACAAAGCTAGCAACCAAAGGTTTCTGAAACTCTAAACATTTCTCAAGAATCTGCCTAAGTGAAAATATCTGATCTACACATCCCCTACCACTTCTGAATCCCCATTGCTCATCACGCAATTGCCTGTCAACCAGATTCTTAATTCTATTAAGCACAATCATGGAAAGAAATTTACCTGGAACAGAGAGTAGGCTGATACCCCTATAGTTATCACAAGAACTACGATCACCTTTTTTGAAAATAGGGATAATAATAGCTCTGGTAAAATCTTTAGGAACCATGCCTTTATCATAAAAGTTATTCAAAATTTCAGTCATCCAAGTGGTAACCAAAACATTCCCAGCTCTGAGCATTTCTGTAGTAATTTCATCTACCCCTGGGGATTTATGAAGTTTCAGTTTAGAGATAGCCAAACTAACTTCAGATTGTGTTATAGGGCCAACATTAAAGCTGCCAATGCATCTATCATCATTACAAACAATGGGAGTAGAACTAACCACATTGTTTAGAACATCACTGAAATGCTCAGCCCACCTAGCCATGAGAGAATCCTCACCTTCTATAACCTTACCTTGTTTATCCTTCAATCCCTGTATGGCTGTCCGTTTTCTACCACATAAAACATTAACTATCTGGTACAGCTCTCTGCTGTTGTGCTGCCTAACTGCTTCCTCAGCTTTGTCAGCCAAGCTATCAAGCCAAAGATTTTTATCAGTAGCTAACTGATCCTTTACACGTTTATTAAGCTCTCTGTAATCTTTTCTATTAGGACTAGTAGGGTACTGATTAAGGACATTCCTGCAATTCCTTCTTTCTGAAATAAGCTCAATTGCCTTATCACTTAAATAATTCTGCCTCCTCTGCTCCTTTTTTCCTAAAAGAGTACTGTTAGTTTCCAAAAAAGCCTGTTTAAAATGGCCCCATTCTTCCTCAACTTCAGTATTAAGCAAACCGTCATAATGACTAAGTAACCTATCATGGTAAGCTTTAGCTATAACTGGGTCATTCAGAGCTTCAGTATTAAAGGTAAATTTTTTAACTCTAGCACAACACTTTTTAAGTTTAAGTTGCAAGACACTTTTAACAAGGTAATGGTCAGATCCAATTTCAGCTCTCCTACATGCCCTGGTATTTCTAACAGAACTAGCCCATTTGCTGTTAATTAATATATAATCAATCATATTCCTATGCAGCCCATCAGGTGAAACCCATGTGTATTTATGTATGTCGCGGTGTTTTAAAAAATTGGAAGTTGATCAGCTTTTTGCATTTTGAACCACTGTACACTGGTTAAATTAAACCTGCTTTATCCAATTTGCACAGTATCTACAACTTTAATAATAAATCATTAAGATAAAATGTCTGTTAATGAAATTGATGCGTATTGATACTAATGGTCTACACCCTGAGAAATAAGGTCAAATTTTAGGCACTATACCCGATTGGTTTTATGGATCATCAAATCAGTGGGTAGGCATAAATAGAAGGAGAGCTGTGCACTATTGCCTTTGGTAATCCATAAAACCGATCTGGTATAGTGCCTAAAATTTGACCCTGCTTCTCAGTATGTAGACCATTAGTAACTTTCAGTGAGATATTCTCTCTCCTAAAGGGAAATGGACAGAGTGAGCTGCCAGATCAGTTTGGCCTAGTGACTTTTGAACTTCTGTGGCTATTTTTTTTCTTTACCCTTGCTGAGAAATGGTCAATTTTACAGTGTCAATGCTCACTACCTATACTAACTGGAATGTCTTTCAGCTATAATTTAAATTATGGAACCTAGAATTTTGCTTTTGTGGGAGTCTATTGAAATAGAATATACTGCTGTGTTTTCTGTTTGCATTTTTTGTGTGTGGGATGCATGCTGTAACTGAAAAGATACAGAGGATATTTCATATCATCTGGCATATTATCTAGATTAGAATCCATTGCAGTTATCTAAATCCTTAAATCTAGTTCTAGCATCACTGATCTTATACTGTATTAGTGCCTTCTCAGACACCTGCTTGCTAGTGCCTGAAAGAACTTGATGATTCTGATAGTAAAGAACTCCACTAGTTGGAGTTCTCAACAACATAGTGGCTTCAATTTCTAGTAAATAGGTAACAGATCTTTCCACCATGCCTGTGATTAGGGTTTGCTGTCACATATCTCTCAAAAGACTTGGTTCTTATAAAAATCATACTAATTATTTTCTCACCACAGATATCTGGAAAATTGAGGACTCTTTAAAGAAATTTTCTCTAGATGTCCTCACACAGGAACTTCAGCAGTATAACCTGGAAATTTTGGGCTTGCAAGAGACAAAATGGGCACGTAAAGGTAAGGCACTTCAATAATTTTAAAACTTCCCTTTTCAGGATGTGACAATAGAAAATGTTACAAGATGTAGATATGCTTTTGGGTTGTTTTACCTCTGAATGGCACTTTTTTTTGCACAGATTGAGTTAAATGGCCAGGTCACAAGGACCCCAAAGACTCAGAGAAGGTTGAGGGAGGGGACTCACTGGAGAACTGTTAGGAGATAGAGGGCAGTCTCCCATCATGTCCATCCAGTGTGTTCTTTAATGTGCACAGGATATGGCTCTCCCATATACAGGATCACAGCTGTACTCCCATCCAACAGATGGCAGCCTTTCCATGCCCATCAGTATCTCATAATTTATAATAAATGTTATTAAATAATTTCATTATTCACTAATGTTTGATTTAGTACAGTATACAAGGTATAATAAATGTACCACTCACCAGTATGGTTTAGTAATCCAATTGCTACATAATGGTGTGAAACAGAAGTATAACTTTCAGCTTTGATATGTATTAATGCACTCCATGAGTCTGGCACACAATCTTTGATTGTTGGAGAGTTTACCAGCTTATACACTTGGCTGTATACATCTGCCATCTGTAAAAAAAATGGTTGGAATTAAGAAACATTTAATTTAGCATATATTTATATACAAAAATTTCTTTAAAAGACTGAAGCACAAACATTTTAGAACACAAATTTAGGTGCTTATAAAAATAATTATTTACTATAAATAATATTCTTTAAGAAGGAACCAGAATGAAGGCAAAAAGCGTGATGACAGGACTAGCTTAGAATTGCTCAAAAATGTTGAGGAAATAAGCTGGTCACAATTAATTCAAAGAAAACAGTGACAGTTTTGAAAAATTTGTGTACTTTATATATTTTAAAAATACATAATAAAAAAAGAAAATACTTAATAACAATTATGTTTAAACAAACAATGTTTAAGCAGAAATAATTTCGCAGCTTTTTACTTAATATTTAGGCAAGTTTTGTGTTAATGCATTATTAAAGCTATAGTGAAGTTTAAAGGTTATACTCCTGCATTGGTTAGATACAAGATTATAAATACCTTTATTCACTGTTTTGGGATATTGACAATATCCAGTTCTTCAGAGCAGAGTTGTTTCCAAATGTGGAGTTGGGGGTTTCTAGTTTTCAATTTCTTTTTGCAGATTTATCACATATTTATCACATATAATATAAATTCACTTTTTTCACACATAGTCCGGTTGCATGATTGGCACTTCCATTTTTTATTATTTGATATTAAATGTCCAGGGATACGATGTTTTGTTATGTACCATGCAGTTTTTTATATTTACTATTGTTTTCAGTTTTTAGATTAAAGTTTACTGTTAATGTTCACACAGTAGCTCTTCTTAACTGGCTTTTTGCCAATATTCCTAAGTGTGCTTACTGGTTTCAACCATCTATGTGATCATCGTCATGAACATGGTTGTTGACAGTTGTAGAGGACTATATAATATGGGTGCATGCACATGTATTTCTTCTGCTGTCACGTTGATGCTATTTGGGGGAGATTTCATTACCTTGTGATAGGGTGAGGTTGTCATCTGTTTGCTGTTCATACTTTGAAGTGGAGAACTTTAACTGTTTGTTTGGTGCTAGATTTTGGGATATTTTATATTTTGCTGCCTGCTGGTCAAATAGAAACTTCCATGGCAAGGGGAGCTGATATACTTCATCACTGCAACATTGATCTCTATTTTGGTATAAGTTGTTCCGCAATGTTTAGCTGATAATTTGTTGGTGGTGCTGTGATAATTTTGGCTTTATCAAAGTCAGGTGTTTGTTCTCTATTGTATATGGAAAGGAGCTAAGTAGTACTTTGTTTTCCCATTCTTATATATCTCATGTGTTCTTTGAGCTGGATTTTTGCTGTTCGTTTTGTCTTGCTAAAATTGGGTTTATTTTGTTCTACATTATTGGTCTTCATTGGAATTTTGTAAACACCACCTATTTTGATTTTTGGATCTCTGTTGGTTTTAATTTGCCTTAGGATGGTATTGCTGCTAATGACAGGTACTTTATATCCATATGGCTTCATTATATTTGCATAGTATTATCAGCCCAGGATATGTTGGGGATGCTTTTGGTGTATTTGATTTCTTTTTTATCCTCGTTTTGTACCAGGATAGGTTGGGTGAGTTTGTCTGCTATTCTTGCAGCTAATTTTTCTATATTATTTATCAGATTCCTAGGATATCCTGCATTGAGAGCCATCTCATAAATATTTCTTCTTTTTTAGGTTCTGTTGGTGATAGCATATTTTTTATTTTGCAAGAAAGCTGTTTTTATGGCTTGCTTTTTGTGATTCATAGGTTGGTTTGAGCAGTATGGTATTAATACCGTTGGCACCATAGTTTGTGATGACCTCTACATCAAATTTATGCTTTTGGCAATGTATTAGTATGTCCAGGAATGGTAGTTTTTGCTTTCTCATTTTCTGTGGTAAATTTTATTGTTGGGTAGATCTGATTTAGGTCCCTTTACAAATGAGTTATGAAGTCATTCTGTTCATCGTGAATGAAGAGTATGTCATTGATGCACTGTATACCCCAATATTTTATATTATACAGCGAGTTACAGAGGGTTTTTTCCTTGATATGCCTAAGAGCTATATCTGCCAAAAGTGTTGATAGTGGGGAGCCCATTGGTACACCACATTTTTGTATATATATATATATTTGTTTATTTGGAAAAAATTATTTGATATTATGTATTGGAGTGCTTTTATTACTCCACATATGTCAGTGCTCGGACTACTATTGTAAGTTTCAATCTTGTTTTGCATGAGCTTGATAAACTTCATTAACTGGCGTGTTTGGAAATAAAATTACCATGTCTAGGGATACCACTGTAATTTGGTTGTATTTTCATATTTTTTACATGTTGTAGCATGTCTTCAGCTGAATTGATGGTATAGTCCATGGATTCATAAAACTGTTTCAAATATATATAAGGCTTTTTCTAAATTTATAGTAGGTGCGTTGTGCTTGGTGACCAGGGGTTGAAGTGGTACTCCTTCCTTGTGTAGCTTTGATGAAGAGCTGCAGCACAGCAGGATACATAGGTGGGTAACAGGCAATTTGCATTTGTTTTGCAGCACTTCATGATTTTCGAAGTTTGCTAACTATTTTACCATTTTTTCTGTAGGGTCTTTTTGCATGTGTTGGCAGTTCAGTTCACTGAGCATTAGTTACACTTTTCTATTATATTCCTCTGTGTATAATGACTATTTTGCTAGTTTTATCGGCCAACATAATTTGAATTTGTTTATTGTTTTAAATACTTTTTATCATTTTTGACATTTCTGCATTTTTTGCTATTTAGAATAAATCATACAAGAAATCGGCTAACAATTTAAAACAAAGGAAAACATTTTTTTTAAAGGCACACATGAAACACAAGTTATATACTACCCTAAAATATTAGAGAATACCCATGTTATGTCAATAGAAATCTAAGTATAAAGTTCTATAATCTCTAAAATATGCATTTAATGAAAAAAATGTGACCACATATAAAGATGATAATGAAATTTATTTAAAACTGGATTTTCAACAATAATTTGTTCAGTTAGTTGTTTTACCTCTGAGTGGCACTTTTTGCACACAATGGTGTAAATGGCCAGGTCACAAGGACCTTGAAGGCTCAGAGAAGGTTGGGGGTGGACCCACTGGAACAGCTGTTGGGAGACAGATGTTAGCCCCCCCCCCCACTCAAGGCCATCCAGGGTGTTCTTTAACATCCACAGGGTATGGCTCTCCCCCACACATGGGCCATAGCTTAATGTCCCATCTGATGGGTGGTGACCTTTAAAGTCCATCAGTGTCCCCTACTGACTGTGGGCAGGATGGGGAGTTTTGCAGTGATAAATCTCAATGCTGGCCCAGCTGGAACTGAAACCTGGGAACTGCAGATTATGAACCTGATGCATTATCAACTGAGCCACCTTTGCCCCTATTCATTCAATATTCAAAGAATTATTGAAATTAGAATATTTAACAATAAATTATCTTGTTTATAAAAATCATTCATAATTGTCTAACTGAAACAATCATTATAGAAACTTCCAATATGAATATTCATTTTATTAAATGGTTTGAAACAATACTCACTAAATTTTAATTGATTTTGAAGTAAATTCATGACTATTATTGCTAAATATTCCAGCTTCCATAACTCTTTAAATATTGAATGAATATTGTTGGAAATCGAGATTTGTATAAACTTTACTGAGTATTTACACATTATGCAGCTTTTAAACATATGCTGACAAAGGTAGGAATAATTGTCAAGATGGGTGAGATCTGAACCCATGACTTCCTGATAACATTAGTCTATGACTGCTGAGCTACCGGCGACCAAACAATCATCATGTATTATTGATTCTATAACACAGGTGATCCCAAAAAGCCATCTTTGACTGCATTTGGAGACTATGCTTAAGAGCCATCCAGGCAAGTGGCACACTTGAGGAGCAATTCAACCAGCATATTTCTTTGAGCAAATCTCAATTATTATTTTAATGTTTTGCAGACATCACTAGTTGCCTTGAAGCTATTAATTATGAAGGGAGAGACAGAGGCTGGGAATGATATAAAGCTCTTAAATATCTGATTTAGATTATACTGATAGTTGTGCTCTTGAGCAAATCTGTTTAATTACTTTGCGAATTGATAAATTAATGACTTAATTGGCCCTATCTGGCATTTCTGCTGCTGAAAATCATGATGTGCAGGGATTTTCAGCAGCCCTTATAATAGATGATTATTGTTAAGTAGGTGGTAGCTCAGAGGTCAGAGCACCTAACATGTTATCAGAAGGTCAAAGGTTTGGATCTCAACCAGTTGAAGAAAATCTTTCCTCTATATCTTTGTCATCATATGAATAAAAACAGCATAATAGTGTGTAAAAACTCAGTAAAAGCTGCCGAGCTGTGGATATAATTAATAAATTGAATAGATTTTATTATGATCTTTATCTTCACTCACATTTTTCCATTAAATGCATATTTTACAAGCTGTAGAACTTCAACGTCAGAATCCTATTGACATAACATTGAACGTTTCGAAATATTTTGGTAGGGTAGCATCAAGTAGTGGTTTGGTAGGATAACCTCAAGTTATACAAAAAAAAAAAATAAAAACAACAGAAAATAATGAAAAAAGTAAAAGGCTAGAAAAAATATTTAGTAATCTATACATGAATAAAAGCAATTGCAAATGTAACAAGAGAATTCTTACACTGTAAAATTTAAACATTAAAAGGTAATAGAAATAAAATCAGCTATGTGTAAAATAACAGTTGATGATAAAAATCAAACACAAGAGGGAATCAAATAATAGGTGTCTGAGTATCAGTTTGGGTGACAAATGAAGAGAGTCAAAGTGTCTGCCATTTTATCCACAGCATAGTGGCAAAATACTGTTGAAAATCTATGCATATTGATTTTCAGCAGCAAGAATGCCAGATAATGGCAATTAAGTCATTAATTTATCAATCCACAAGGTAGATAGTCACTGATAGGTTTATGATGATGGTTGTGTCCTTGACAAGTCTAAGTCTAATATTTAAGATTTTTATATTATTCCCAGCATGTCTTTCCCTTCAAAAACTGTTCTTTTAATACATTTGATCACCAAGCTAAATAGAAAATATGACAAAATACAACCTTTTCTAACTCTAGTTATAATGCAAACTAATCACTGAGGCTTTATTGACTATCAAATATGATTCTGGGTTATTTCCCTCCATAGTGACCTTTGACTGGGACTTCTGTCTGTACCAAAAAGAAAAAAAATGGTCATTGTGGGAATTTTATATTTTTTTTTGGAGGATTGCTCCATTTTCTGTATGAATTGTTACATCAGGGTTTAAGCTGGGGTTGTTCTTTTTTATGGAGAATGGGTTCAGTTTTTCATTTTCTGAAATATACAAAGCCATTATTCTGTTAACTAACTTTTCAGGTATTCTATAAGATCTCATAATTAACAAATATTATGTCAAAAACAAAGTCAAAAGCCTTCTTGAATCTATAATGGTAGTAACTACAGGTTTCTGAAATTCTAAAACATTGCCTGGAGATAAAATTTGGTCTATGCAGAACCTTATCATTTTGAAGTTGTCCATCATCAAAATGCTTAATTATGTTAAACAAAATTATGCAAATAATTTTTCCAGGAACAGACAGGAGAGGACTCTGTAATTTTCACAATAAATAAAAATAAATATCCCCCTCATGCAGCTGCTTGTCACAGAGGTCTGACATGAGCCTGTCAATATAATATGCCATAGAAAAGATCTGTGAAGAAGATCTCAGCAGATAGACTATGCAAACATTCATGCCTGGGGTTTCAACCCAAGTCCTGTTGATCAGTAGCCAAGCATGCTAACCATTTGGCCATGGGGCAGGAATAACTACAATTATTTTCTTTGATAGAGAAGTAATACCTCTAATAAACCTTAGGAACAACACTTGTTCCTAAGGTTTTAGGTTGCAAAATCTTAGGATCATGTCACAGAAATTTATGCCATAGAAAATAGTCAACATTTCAGTCAGTTATGCATAATAAAACATCACCAGCTATCATTCTAACAGAACTTTCATCTATTATTGGTGACTTGTGTGTAGGGTTGGGTTGTTTTACCTCTGAGTGGCCCTTTTTTGCATACAATGGGTTAAATAACAGATCACAAGGACCCTGAAGGCTCACAGAAAGTTGGGGGAGGGGACCCACTAGATAGCTGTTGGGAGACAGATGGTAGTTTCTTGTCAAGGCCATCCAGTGTGTTCTTTAATGTGCACAGGGTATGGCTCTCCAGCACATGGGGCCTGGTTTAATGTCCCATCCAATGGATGGCGGCATTTCCAAGCCCATCGGTGTCCTCTACTGGCAATGAGCAAGGCGGGGAGTTTTGTGGAGATAAATCTCAATGTTTACCCAGCTGGGACTCAACCACTTGTGTGTCTAAGTCTGAGACAATCAAAGCAACTTCTTATTGTGATAAGGTACTATTATTATATTATCTGTAACTACATGTCTTCTTGATCAAATAATGGGTGCAGAACTATATTATTCAAAACATGTTTGATATAATGAATTCACCTTGCATGACAAATCTTTAATTACATTTCCATTCTTATCCTTTGATCTCCACATACCATTATACAATACTTTTCTATGTATCATGGAAACCTTAAAAGTGAAATATCTATTTATATTTATTATATACCTTAAAATTTTCTAATATATTTATTATACAGGTTTTATTTCTAATGGTTTATTATCATAGCATAACACTATTTTAGAACACTAAAAGATGTACTATCACTGTGCACAACATTCACATCACTTGAAGACCAAATGGAAATTTAGATAGGGAAGAGAAAACGTGTACTCCAACCCAGTCTTAGAGTTGGAGTAAACAATTCTCACAGACTGGGTGCTTCTGTATAGGAAAGAGCAGTTATCATTTAAGATTAAACAAAGCAGTCATTGATAGTGTCAGGCAAAAGTTATTTTATAATCCTAGAAAGTCTACCTTACATACCAGTGAGAAATTGTAAATGTTAAAAGCACAATGTGACAAAGGAGGAATTACTAATGTACAAATGTAATAAATGAAAATCGTAGGTTATAATTACTGGAGGGAAATACAGAGGATGATATGGTGCATTCTCATATTATATATATATAATTCAGGCCTCTGAATTTTTGTATGATTCCTTGTTGTCCAGACACATTTTCTTGTGCACCACGTCAATCAGCACAATATATGAATATGGAGTACAGAGAAGCCATATCTATTTTGAAATAGTCCACGATTCTCTGAAGGTTAACATTTCTTATATATGCCATAGTAAAATGTGCTTAGTTAATTTTTTTTTCTTACAGAAAGAGAACTGTGACATCAGCTCCCTTGACATGCTACAGAGATAGCTATTTCCATAGTTGAAGGAAGACTTGATAGTTAAGAAAGACAGGCTCCATTCCATTGGCTCACTAATTGCAAGCCTCTACTTCAATGATGGCAGCGGAATGATGGGGGTCCAATTACTGGGCAACTAAGTTTAAGCATCCTTGACTTTTAATCTGCAGAGTAATGTAACATATATGGTCTGTGTGTCCTGTCTGCCAGCTACACTACTAGAACTTAAGCATCAGCTCATGGTTACTGTGCAAATGGAAGACCTTAATATTTTGAGAAAGTGTGAAAGAAACGAATATTGACTGGGTTTATTAAATTACTTAGTGTCCACATCAAACATCTTTAACCCTTTAACACATTCACTGGTGCCTCAGCATATCATCAGTTGTGTCAGCATGTTGGGTTGTTTTACCTCTGAGCGGCACTTTTTTGCACACCATGGGCTAAATGGCCAGGTCACATGGACCCCGAAGGCTCAGAGAAGGTTGGGGGAGGGAACCCACTGGAACAGCTGTTGGGAGACAGATGGTTACCTCCTGTCAAGGCCATCCAGCATTTCATTGATCATTCATCATGCTCCTGTCAAGGAGCATGATGAATGATTAATTTATTATTACAATTATTAATTAATTACAATACTAATTATTCATTTATTACAATATTAATTATAATTTATTATTTATTATTACAAATGAAAGATTAATTTATTATTACAGTGATAGATTACATGACTAGATTACAGTGACATAAATTACAGTGATATTATTGATAGTGATAGATTACATGACTAGATTACAGTTACATAGATTACAGTGATACTAGATTACATGACATAGATTACAGTGATATTATTACAATGACAGAAATTACAGTGATAGATTAATTTATTATTAATCATTCACCAGATTAATGAATCATCATTCATCATGCTCCTGTCAAGGGACATCATGCTCCTGTCAATCATTCATCATGCTCCTGTCAAGGCCATCAGCAGTTCTTTAATGTGTACAGGGTATGGCTCTCCCATACACAGGGCCATGGCTTAACATCTCATCTGATGGACAGTGGCCTTTCCAAGCCCATCGGTGTCCCCTACTGAATGTGGGCAGGGAATTTTGCAGAGATAAATCTCAATACTGACCCAGCTGGGACTCGAACCTGGGAACTACAGATTACGGGCCTGGCGTGGTACCAACTGAGCCACCCCCACCCCTGTGTCAGCATGAGTGCATCAAGCTGCTCATGCTGTAGATGCCCCATGATGTGTATGTATGTCATTAAGTATAAACAGTCCCTCCTGTCTGAACCAATCAGCATTAGATTGTTTCCTCTTGTCTCAGTAGGAACCAGATTTGATATTAAAGTTATCTGTGTATGTGAATTTTCTCCCCATTCCATGTGACCTTTCAAGCTTAGATATTAAAATGGTAGTGAATGTAACAAACAGAGGTTTTTTTTGCCCACTGGTTGAGAAGTTTGTGAGGAAAAATTAAAATTTAATAGAAAACACAACAGCCATAAAAAGTCTTATTAATTACATTATATATCAACTTTATACCATTTCTCCATAAATAATTAAACTGTTTGCAAGGGATAATGAAAATATTTATACCAGAAAAAGCATATGTCAGTTCACACATCTACACTAACAACAAATGTCAAAAGCCACCTGTGAAGATTACTCTAGGCAAAGTTAGGAAAACCAGAAAAAAGGCAATGGCAAATGATAGTGCTTAAAAGCAGTTCACATAACAGATAGATATAAAAGTTGACATAGCTAAGGGATTTAGTTGAAAGAAAAATCTCTCCAGTGTTACTGCTGTTTGAACACAGGTACCTTTTAAATTAAATCTATGGTTGTTTGAAATTATCCAAACCATTATGAATAACTCTATACTTTTTTTAAAACATGCATTTTTTATTATGCTCTTACTTGTGCAGCTTCTTGAGCTATTTCAAGGCATTCTGTTATCTTCTTTCTCTGTGCCTCAGCAGCAAGTTTCTCAAGCAGACACTCTCTAGCTTGAGCCTGATAAAATATAATTTGATCATTATTATAAAATGCAACTTATTAACAACTTTCAAAATTAAAATGAAACTTTGTGATATTTATAAAATTAAAGAAAAAATACATTGAAGAAAGTTATTAAAGCATATAGACTAAAATGATACTGGACAACCTAGCTAAAATAACATTCTGTATCATAAAAAGTCATTAGTTCTATAATAAGTTGCATATCCATTGAGGAGTGCTGATTAGTATAGTTCAAACATCACTAGATAACACCTGATAATTAAGCCTAATAATAATCCTACCTAATAATAATCACCTGATAATTAAGATGAATAGGATCTAATTTAATAACCTATTCAATCACGATCTTAAATCCAAAATCCTGATTCTATTAATTTGTACTATTGTTTACATTTAGCTTTTTTATTCTTTAAAAATAAAACATCATCTATTAGAAATTTTTTGAACAAAAGCCAAGTGGAATGTTTCAGTATTCAAGCTTTTGCATTCTGCAGAAGTTCATCATACAAGATGCTTTATCTTAGAATATTGTCTTTTAAATAAAGTACACAAGAATATTCAGTGCAAAATATGTAATTCTGGACCCAGTGGCCTAATTAGGTGGAATCATTCAGGTTTAGTACCACCAAGTTATTATCATTTGTAGGAACTATTTCATAAAAACAGTTTGGGCATAGATGAAATTACAGTGATAGATTAATTTATTATTAATCATTCACCAGAGAACTGGCATTTGTTTTCAGATTACTAAGCTTTTTTGTGTATTCTCTTTAATTACCATTTAGTGTTTACAAACTTGGGCATGCAATCTGAAAAAATACACATTAGAGTATAAATGTAAAACATAAGAGTAACGTAACAGGAGAGAGTGATATATAAAATGTTATGGAGACATTTCTTACCAGCATCAGTTGTGTCAGCATATCGAGCACTTCTAAAGATAAATCTATGCTTGGAGGATTGCTGAAATGTTTTTTGATGTAATGAAAGATGCCAGCTGCACGCAAAAAATTATCTACTGCTAATTCCATTCCATGAGTTTTAGTGCGATCCTGTAATGCATAAGTATTTTATAAATAAATCATGAACTAAACTTTTTCCCTATAAAAGTTACATAATATCAGTTTTCACCTAATTATCATAATATACAAATATATCATTTGAAGCTTTAATTATAATTTTTAAAATCAGATATTCTGCTGTTAAATAATAATATAATTAATAACAATTATTCCTTTTATATTTACAGAAATTGTTATATCATCATCATCCTCAAGTAACCATGGGCTATGGAGGTCCAACCAGACAGCACAATTTAGTTCTCCAAGCATATCTGTCCTGAGCAATATCTGCTGCATCTGGCCACTGCACATCAATTCTAACAAGGTCTTGTTTGACATTGTCTGCCCACCGCATCCTAGCCCACCCCCTCTTTCTGAAGCCTTTGGGCACACTGTTCATAACCCTATTCGCTAATCTATAATTATCCATATGGGGAACATGGCCAAATCAATGGGGTCCCTCTCTGCACAATATGCTACTTAAGAGGTTGCAGACTCCTTTGCCTAACCTTTTCATTACTTACAAAGTTGAACCACCTAATGCCCAAGATACTTTGTAAGCATTTAGAAACAAAAGCATTTTGTTTCCTGTTATCTTGTTTACAAAGCATCCAAGTTTCACTACCATAACTAACCCTAGAAAGAACCAAACTGATATACAGTCTAATTTTAGTCTTTAGGTGTATATGCCTATTTCACCACACTCTCCATAGATTTTTAAAAGTCCCAGTAGCAATCCTTATTCATCTGTTAATCTCATGCTGCACATCACCAGTATCTGTTATATAACTCCCAAGATAATGAAACTGTGACACCTGCTCAAGACTGCAACCATTCAGATTAACTGAATCACAGCCTGCCTGACCAATTTTCATCATTTTAATTTTCTCTCTATTTATAACCAAACCTACTCTACTACCAGTCTCATCAACAGCTCGAATGAAAGAATTCATCTCATCAATATCATTTGCCAGAAGGGCTAAATCATCAGCATAATCTAAGTCAGAGAGTTTTGCATCTCCATACCATTTAAGGCCAAAATCTTTCCCTTGAAGTGAATTTTGCATAACATAATCAATAACCAAATTAAAGAGGAAAAGAGACAAAATGCACCCTTGTCAAACACCAGAAGCAATGCTAAAAGCCTTATCAACTCTCACACACAACTCAGTTATTATAGAGGCTTTCATTATGTTAACTAACTTGTCTGGTATACAATCTCACAATCAACCACAAATTATGAAGTCAACAGAATCGAAAGCCTTTTTGAAACCAACAAAGCTATCAACCAAAGGTTTCTGAAACTCTAAACATTTCTCAAGAATCTTCCTGAGTGAAAATATCTGATCTACATATCCCCTACCACTTCTGAATCCACATTGCTCATCACGCAATTGCCTATCAGGCCAATTCTTAATTCTATTAAGTACAATCATGCAAAGAACTTTACCTGGAATAGAGAGTTGGCTGACACCCCTAGAGTTATCACAGGAACTGTGATCACCTTTTTTAAAAATAGGGATAATAATAGCTCTGTTAAAAATCCTTAGGAACCATGTTTTTATCATAAAAGATATTCAAAATTTCAGTCATCTATGTGATAACCATGTGGTATATAGTGGGAAAAACTGAAGACTAATATGTATATCACATTTATCTAATAGTAGCATATCCAAATAAGGGAAAGATAGTCCATTCTTGCAGGGCTTGCCTTCAACCAATTGGACCCAATCGGGCCCCACACTCCAGGGAAGCCCCACAGTAGGGTTATAACTTTAGCGAAGGTAGGAAATTTTCATTCTAAAGGGGAAATTGTTGTCCTGTTTTGTGACAACTACAGACTTTAGAGTTAGCAACATTGTGTGCAGTGTAAATTTTTTAGCAGCTTAGTTTTTGTTTAATTGTTGTTTGTTTTTAAACGTATGGGCCTCCCATTTCCAATCGGGCCCCACATTTGCTCTCTGGGTCTGCATTCTCTCTCTGGGGATATATTAAGAAATCACTAGTTCCAGGCATGGATCTAGAAAAATATTATTAGTGTGCTCAATAAAGTTTTCAACACAGCAGTAATTCAAGTCTGTTTAATTAACATGCTTATACTGTAATTTAATTGCTATTGAGCAAGCAATATACTCTGCAGTTTATCTATGCATTGCACTTAGGCAATGGTAGAAAACTTAGAGTATAATCTGTAAACACTCATAGACCATAGAGGTTCTAGCATGTTAAGGATATTAAAATATCTTATCAATGACATTAGTTACCACTTTTACTTTCTTAACTTATACTAACAATGAATATGAGTAATATCTACACAATTGTTACGGTATTTGGGATTACATTATCTTTTGCCAAGTTCAGCATCTACTTTTAATTCATTTGTGAGCTTAAAATATAACATACCCAAGTCCTCCACAAACTATGGAGGACTTGGGTATGTTCTAACGCCACTGATAAGATACATTATCTTAATTACTTAACATGCTAGAACCTCTATGGTCTAAGAGATATAAGAACGTAATTTGCAAAAACTCGCTGATAAGTTTTCTACCACTGCCAATGGCAAGTGCAATGCATTGATAAACCTCGGGTATATAGCTTGCTCAATAGCAATTAAATTACAGTATAATTGTGTTAAACTGATAGTATATAAATCATCAAAATTTAAAAATTACTAAATATTTAAAATTAAAAACTGATTTTCACCTATATACATATGTATGGACAGAGCACTGAAAGGATTAAAAATGTAAAATAAGTGTAAACCCATGATTCATGCCCCCCCCCCCTTCAGTCTGGTTATTAACATTGTCAAGGGGGTAATGACCCCCTTGACTCACCCTAGATTCAGCCATGATTAATTTAATGTACATTAACAAAAATATTAACAAAATTTCAACACCCTATCCAGAAATCCTGGTTTTTCCTGCTTATGCTACTGTCTAAACATATAACAAATAGAAAATTAAGACATTCCCTAAAATTAGTGGCTTCAAATATGGAAAATTGCATTAAAAAATGTAAATTTTATTATTATGAATACTGCATTTAATAGGATTTAGAAATATAAGAAATATAAATTGTATAAAAATTGTAACTTAGTAATTACCTAAAACATATGCCACAGAATGTGATGCTGAAAATATTTTGAAAAATGTGGCATTATCTGAGACTAGTAATACTAGTACAAAGATTTCTAGCTACCCTACTCTTTGTTATCCCTTGGGAATCAACTGAGAGTGAACATTAATAGCTTTTAGAGAATGCCTTGTAGTAAACTAAGTTGCAGAACTTGCGATGGTTTACCATTTGCTTTTATATTCCTTAATCAGTTAATTTATTCACATTATAATTATTCACATTATAATTTTTCTTTGAACCATCATTGTTCTCCTTTCCATTAGCTCGAGTTACAGATCAGCAACTCATTTGGATTGATGGCTGCTAAACTCCTGGTACCACAAATGTCAAGGTCACAATTGCTTGCATCACCACCGAAGCACGATTACTTATGCAAATGTGGTTCATTGATGTGTTTGTAGGCACATGACAGCATTTGTTTTAAACTAGTGTGAGACTAGTAGAAGTTAATTGAGGTTGGAGGAGTTGAGAGTGAGGTTAGTTAGGAGAAGGAGAGAGGAGTCAGATAATAGTTGAGTAAGAGTTGTTGTGAAGTAAGGAGCGCAATGTTTATGTAACTGAACCTGAATATTTGATGAGTTAATTTTCATAAATGTTTTAATTTTACCAATATTGCTTTCGACTTGAACAGAGTTATATTTAACTACGTTTAGTGGTACTTAACTTTATATTGAATAGTTCACAATTTCAGTTTAGGTGTTTATGTTTAGGTTAATATATAATCTCATGAAACCCCTTTCATAGTAATATGTAATCTCATGAACCCCTTTCATAGTAATATATAATCTCATGAACCTCCTTACATAGCATAATGGGCATCATAGCTGACATGAAGTATTTTGTGTAAACATTTCATTAACCATATGCTACATTTAGTGGTACTTAACTTTATATTGGGCAATTCACAAATTTAGGTGAAATTTTGCTATTTACACACCAGAAACGAAAGAATCCTAATTTTTTGGCAAGTGAATTATTATACAATTAAAAGACCTTCTTGCTCAAAAATTAATTTAAAATAATTTAAAATTCTCTTGTCATTGAGCAATAAAATTTCAGAGTTTATCCTTCAAACTATTTGGATGTTGAAAGTTCACTTCTTGCGCGCACATCCACTTTCTACGGAACCATAGTCCGCGAGGCTATTGAAATAATGACCTCGTCCATCCCCACCTGCAACCGAGACACTGGAATCACCCTACACGACATGTGGAAAGAAGCTCTTTGTCTAAACGGACTCAACGTCAGTACATAACATCACTTCACTGAAGACTGAGCGCTGTCTTTGCTCCAAAAAGCTTCTGAGAGTTTTCTCCTAAGAACTTTCAACATCCAAATAGTTTGAAGGATAAACTCTGAAATTTTATTGCTCAATGACAGAGAATTTTAAATTATTTTAAAGTGAATTATTGCCTAGCACCCAAAATCCTGAGTATCTGGCAGTTGAGTTATTAAAATTTAGGAGCATTACAAACTTTTTATAATTTAAAAATATGAACTATATTGATCCTAAACACAGGCTTGTAATATTCAGTTCCAGTTAGGCAAGGCTGGAATTTTACTTCCTAGGCCCTAAGCTATGGCACATTTAAGAGGCCCTAAGCTATACAAATTTAAGAGGCCCCAAAAATTCGAAAGTCTAAATATATATTTTTTAAAATCAATCCAAAGTGAATGCACAGTATTCCCTGTTAAGAAACATTAATTAATAGATTCCGAAAAAAAAAATTCATCACCGCCACGGCGGGAATCGAACCCGCATCTCTCCAGATTCATGCCAGAGCGCGCTAGCCATTGCACCACGTGTCGGACAACAGATATTTTCAGAATATGACCTTTTAAATTTTCTTCTTGAGACGTGACTGAGACAGCGCCATCTATACTCAAGGAGATGCAACGTTTTCATTTGATGATTCATTTGATTATCAGATGTTAATGAGAAGGTCACTAACGCTACCGCGTTAAATATATAATTAAAATCAATCCAAAATGAATGCACAGTATTCCCTGTTAAGAAACATTAATAGATTCTGAAAAAAAATTCATCGCCGCCACGGCGGGAATCGAACCCGCATCTCTCCAGATTTTAATTATATATTTAACGCGGTAGCGTTAGTGACCTTCTCATTAACATCTGATAATCAAATGCAATGACTGAAAACGTTGCATCTTCTTGAGTATAGATGGCGCTGTCTCAGTCACATCTGAAGAAGAAAATTTAAAAGGTCATATTCTGAAAATATTCGTTGTCCGACGCGTGGTGCAATGGTTAGCGTGCTTGGCATGAATCTGGAGAGATGCGGGTTCGATTCCCGCCGTGGCGACGATGAATTTTTTTTTCAGAATCTATTAATATATTTTTTTCTGATTGAAGGGAATATTAAAAAATGAACACGAAATTTATGTGGTGAAAACATTCTAGCCTTGGTAAGTAAAAAGGAAGTGTCTACACAACAGATTAAATATTAAAAACTTTTTTCTTAACACAATAAATGTTGAAATGCATTTCTTTGAGGCCCTAAGTTATAGCTTAGTTAGCTTATGCGTAAGTCCAGCCCTGCAGCTAGGCCAACATTGAGATTTATCTCCGCAAAACTCCCTGCCCATGGTCGGTAGGGGACACTGATGGACTTGGCAAGGCAGCCATACATCGGATGGGGCATTAAGCCATAGCCCCAGCCCATTAATTAAGCCAGCGTGGGAAAGCCATACCCTATGCATGCTAAAGAATACACTGGATGGCCTTGATGGGAGGCTACCATCTCCCAACAGCTATCCAGTGGGTCCCCTCCAACCTTCTCTGAGCCTTAGGGGTCCTAAGTGATCTGGCCATTTAGCCCATTGTATGCAAAAAAAATGTGACTCAGAGGTAAAACAACCCACAACCCAAATTCTAAAAAACTTAGTACAATACTTATCCCTGCTTCGATTTGCCACCTAGAAAATTGCTTTTGCTATCTACACAGTTATGCCAACCCTGCAAACTAAAAAAACAAAGAATAACTTTTTTTTAATCGCATTTTCTCTTTTGGACCACAAACCATACTGAATGCTTTTTTCACATGTTGTGAAAAACAACTGATGCTCTTTAAATTACCACTTGAATAACTTAAAACTTTAAATATGTTTATTCAGTTTACATTGATATTGATTGTACTATCAGTTGAATGAGTTTTAAAGTCCAGAATTATTTACAAATCCCCAAATACTTTTAGCTTTATGGTCAATCCTTTGTACTGGTGATGAGAACAGGTCAGAAATTGCAAACCACAGTTCTTGCAACAACAATTTTCTTGAAAAATGGAATATTCAATCTAATTTATCAACATAGTAGTTTCCCCTACAGTCACGTATTGAAATATATTTTATTTAATACCTATTCAACATTATAATATACTATTTAAAATATGAAAACCAGGCATCATATTTGTATCACTTAATCTTATTTTCAAGTATGCCATCCCCAAAAATCTTCAGAGAGCCAGTTTTAAATAAAGATGATGACAGTGAAACTGAATTTATATTAGAACCAATTGGAAAATTTCTGAAAATGTCTGAAATAGCAAAAAGCATTTAACTCCTAATCATCTCACTATCTCTCATATGCATTTCAGAGATTGCGATTTAATTTTCTTCTTATGCTGTGTTAAAATGCAAGCATTTTTAATAAATATAATCTATAAATAAATAATGTCTAAGATAGGAATTAGGATCATAAAGAGAAGGGTTTTAAAGGATGCATGGAGTAGTAATGCATGTTAAAAATGATGTAAAGAGAGAAGACTCAAAAACTATTACTTCAAATATACAATTAAAAGGACCTTCTTGCTCAGAAATTAATTAAAAATGGCTTAAAATTCTCTGTCGTTGAACAATAAAATTAGAAGTTTATCCTTCAAACTATTTGCATGTTAAAAGAAAAAATTTTAAGACTAATTTTTTTTTATTTAACAAATATTAAATTTCAAATTTAAACAAATAGTTTGAAGGATAAACTTTAAAATTTTATTGCTAATCAACAGAGAATTTTAAGTTATTTTTAATTATTACTTCTTAGCTCTTCAAAGAAAAAGAAGAGGATCACAAAGACCAAATGCATTTATCAAGTCCATATGCTATTTTTTAAAATCAAGTTTATAGGTTTGAATTTATTAACAAAAAATAAATAAAATCATTAATGTTGAACATGCAATATCTATATCATGAAATATACAAAACAATTTGAAACACTTCAACTACACTGTAGATAGTGGAGCTGACAATATCTTATTAAACTGCAAGAGATATTACATTATTTAAAGTAAACGTAGATGATAATCAGAGCGTTACCTGCTGCTCTTTTGGCGTTGTTAAATCAATAAATATTTTGTGGAAAAAATTTTCGCTGACATAGGGACTCGAAGATGAGGGTTCGAGTCCCGTATGTTGGCAAAAATTTTTCCGCAAAATATTTATTGATTTATTGGAAGTAATAATCCAGCTTGTGTATCTAAGGAATGATCAACGGTTTTATTTTTTTTTTCAATTTACACTCTCCATGATTCATTAGTGCAGTGTTTCTTTAACTCTTTCAGACCACGGAACTTCAAGAATATATATTTTTATGTAGAACCAACATAAAAATTTTCTTGAAAAAATGGTAGACAAAAACATGACAACAGAAAAAAAAATTAATAATACATTCAAGGTCTAGCATAATATCTGATTTTAATTTAAAAATATAATTCTAGCTAATTATTCTACATTTTTCAAGGGTTTTGAAAAACCCAACAAGTTCTCTGAAAAACAAGTTTTGGGAACATTGGATTAATGTATAAAAGATTACTAATCTTAAAGGCTAATTTTTATTCATAAAAAAAAAAGATAAAAAATGCTTACATTCTTTACTGCAATTCTAGTGAAGTGTGTTGTTTTCTTCTATAAAGAACTAGGCCATACAAAAATGCCTTTAATTCCAGTCTGTGGTATTAATGTTAGTAAAAACATTTTATAAATCAAAATTTTGCAATTTTTATACAGTTTACTTATTTTTATATTGACTATTACACATTTTTTTCTTTGCAAGAAAAAAAAATCGAGTATCAATGAAACAATGCATAAACTTTTTTTCAATATCTGAATACATATATTATATTGAAAGTCCTGATTACTGTAAGTCCAACCTGTGATATTTATGTTAGTAAAAACATTATTTTATAAATCCAAATTCTGCTATTTTTATACATTTTGCTTACTTTTATACCGACTATTAATTTTTTTTTTGCAGGACAGAAATCGAATGGCGATGAAATTTTTTTGATATATGATGTATATTTATATTAATATACATGTAAACTGAATTACCTTGGAGATAAAAAAATAATTAAATCAAATAACCAAGCAGCTTTATTTTACACTATTTCCAAAGAGATGTAAACTGCAAGTAAATAAATGCCCATACAAACCTGTTTTGCCCCAATCTGTGTGTGAAGAGCTGCTATGTTGAACAATACACAGGCTTTCTCAAAGGCAACAGATTTCTGTGTACTTGGAAGACCAGTCAATGAATCAAACCTTTATGCAAAAAGGACAACAAATGAATTATACATTAGATGCACTATTGCAATATGTTTTGTAATTCCCTAAAATATAATTACTCTGAAATATAAAACTAAAAATAAATTATTAATTCTTTCCGATTTTAATATCAGAATTACATTAATATACTTTAGTAGCCATCCCATGGCTAAGTGGTTAGCATGCTTGGCTACTGATCTAAGGACCTGGGTTTGAGCCACGGGTAAGGCATGGATGTATGTGTCGTTTTTCTGCTGAGGTCCTGCCATCCTCACAAATCTTCTACTTTTGGCATATAAACTGACAGGCTACTGTCAGACCTCTTTGGCAAGCAGCTGCTTAGGGGGTATTTTTTTTAATAGAGCACACAAAATAGGAGTGTAATAGTAGTAATGCATGAATAGTAGATGGGGAATTAATGGGAGACTATGAAACATTGAAATTTATGAATCAATAGTAGAGGCACAGAATTACCTGTAAACATAAAGCTTTTTGCTGATTATAGATAGTGAGGGATAAAAATCAGGAAAATTTATAATTGCAATTTGCAGAAAAATGAGATAGCTTCTGATAGTTTAATAGTTAGAACCCCCAGCATGTATGCAGAGGCTATAGGTTCAAAGTCCCACTCATGGTGAAATTAAAGTTTTTTAGCAAAAATTATTTCTGCAATTGATGTTTTGACAGTTGTCACTGATATATTACTCTCCAACACTTCTCTCTCAAACAGGGGCAGCTCATTATTAAGGGCCAGGCCCCACCAACAGTTATATAACATACATTTATCTCAATTTAAATTGTAATTCTAACTTTACCTAAAAGTCTAAATTATAATGAATAATAAAAATTGCAATTCAGTGGAATCTTTGTTAAGCATTTTGCCCACTTATTACCATTTAGTATGCATTACGTTCAAAACTTCAGTTGTGTTGCCTTGTGAATCACAATGGGGCAACTGAAAATGTACCCAGGGCACTCTATCATTCTCCATGTGAAAGAGAGTTGAGGTTATTCATCTTTTTGTTGATTGGACTGCAATTTGTGCCAAGTCTGAAGATGACCTGTGTTTGTCAACCAATGAACCAGAATTCATTCCATCTAAGAAAACATTTAGTCCAATTACTACTTTCCCTCAAGCACTCAATACACAAAAAATAGGGTAGTTTCTTTTCTGAAACATAAATAATTAATACTAATAAAATGATCTTTTAAAATTGTTCAATCATTTTTACTTTGTATGCATTAGCTGGTTTCAGAAGCTCTAGAAGTTCTTGGTGATATTGGTAATCAAAGATTTGTAAATTTCTGCATCAAATACGAACCTAAGGAAGCTTTATGTCAAAATCTTTCCAGTATAGTTTACAGTAAACTACTGGAAAAATCCAATTAAGTTCTACTCATATATACACTATATGATCAAAGGTATCCAGACAGTCACTCATCCACAATCTTCCAGTAATAGGAAAGGAATTAATATCACATTGGTTTTTTGCTGTTATCACAGCCTCCACTCTGTGGGGAAGGTTTTCCATTAGATTTTGGTACATTGCTGAAGGAATTTCCTGCCATTCTGCCATAAGAGCATTAGTAAGGCTGATCACTGATATTGGGGTGGTTAGGCCTGCTCGCAGTCTGATTTCCAATTCATCCCAAAGGTGTTCCATGGGGTTGAGATCAGGGCTCTGTGCAGGTCAGTCAAGTTCTTCCATACCCATCTTATCAAAATCATTCCTGCAAAGTCCTCTCTTTGTGGACAGGGTCATTGTCATGTTGGTGGAAATGGCTTCACTGAGCAGTTGCCATAAAGTTGGAAAAACAGAATTATTGAGAATATCATTATAGGCCACAGCATTCAGAGTCCCATTCACTGGAACTAGGGGGCCCAGCTGAACCATGAAAAACAACCCAAAAGCATGATGCCTCCTCCTCCACCAAACTCACAGTTGGCATAACATATTCAGGCAGGTAGCATTCACTTGGCATCCTCTACATCCAGACTCGTCTGTCAGATTACCAGATGGTGAAAATCGCACCAGAGAATGCGGTTCCACTGCTCAAGTGTTCACTGGTGCCGTGCTTTACACCATTACAACTGATGCGTGTCATTTGATCTTGTTGATGTTAGGCTTGTGTGTGGCAGCTCAGACATAGGAACCCATTTTCTGAATCCACTACTCAGAAAGGATGTCTGGATACATTTGATCAGATAGTGTATTTTAGCATTATAAAATATGGAGAATTACCGATTCCCCAATATTTACATTTATTTCTTAATATTGATTTTGTCACATATAAATTATTTTCTGCTCATAATATTGGGGTGGGATGGCTCAGTCGTTAGCACACCAGTATCTTAATCTTCAGTTCCCAAGTTTGAGTCTCAGCTGGGAGAGTGTTGAGATTTATCTCAGCAAAACTCTTTGCACTGCCCATAGTCAGTAGGGGATACCAATGTGCTTGGAAAGGCAGCTGTCCATTGGATGGGACATTAAGCTGTGACCCATATATGGGAGAGCCATGCCCTGTGCACATTAAAGAACATGCTGAATGGCCTTGACAGGAGGCTACCATCTGCCTCCCAACAGGTGTCCAGCGAGTTTCCTCCCTCAATCTTCTCTGAGCCCTCAGGTCTTTGTGACGTGGAAATTTAGCCCACTGTGTACAAAAAAATGCTGCTTAGAGGTAAAACAACCCAACCCAACTTATAATATTTCAAATAAAATTAAACTCTCTAACATTAATATTTTCTAAACTTATCGGAATCACATTTCAGTTAAATACAATCTACAGCAACAGCATTTAGAAATTTATTTAAAATATGAATTAGAACAGGATTATATAATAAATGCTATATTAATGTATTTAAATTAATGCATTTAATGATATTGATGGAATTTCATCTGTTTTGTTATCAATGAATACTTCCTATTCACCCATATACTTGTGTAGTCACGTCATAATGCATGAAAACAAGGAAATTACCCCTAAAACTTTAAAAACTGATTAAAAATTGCAAAATTACTATAAAATGTTTTGTAAATAACCTTTATTTTAAAAGAATTCAAGCAATTGTTACATTCTAATGTAAGAGTAGATTTAGAGCACATACAGAATGTCCTTTTGATTTTAGATCTTATATTGGTTGATCCAGCATATAAATTCAGTTCTTTTTACAAATATATTTCTCATAATGGGTTAGAATAATTTATTACTATTTTCAAAGGGTTTTGGTACGAACTGTGACAAATGGGCACATTTTAGAGAGGTATAGAAAACGTATATACGTGTATAGAAAACTAAAATTTTCTCAATGGACCATTGTGGCATTATTCTGTTAGTCTGATGCAAAGTCTATATATGTGCATGTTGCTGGGAAGGGAGTTGGTGTAGGTGCAGGCATATAGTTGTGCAATGAGTGAAACTTTTCAAGATAGCTGTAATTTGTTAGAAGTAATACAAATCTATCCCTAATATGTATACATGGAATCTACATTTAAAACAATCACTGTAATTAATAATTATTGTGATTTTCTTTATTGCAATTTCTATTTCATTATACACTCAGTAATCATTGAATTATGACTCATATTATGTCAATAAGACCTAACTTCAGAGCTCTATAACTTCTAAAATAAGATCTCAAATAAGTCTATTTAATTCTCAACTTCAACACATTATTCACTTTGCATTTAAAGAGTCATGAAAGTTTAACAACACAACAGCAGTATCAAACATAAAAATTTACTACAGAAGTTAGAGTAAGATAACTTACTTAAAAAACTAACTAAACTAACTTACTTAAGAATAATAACTTCTTTTAAAGGAAGTTTAAGAATAAAAAAGCATCATTCTGAACCATCTAATACAGCAGATGTATATTTTAAAAGTCTGAGTAAATAATTCAGTATTTTTCCATTATTTTTTAAGACTTGCATTTTTGCTGTTAAATATTCAAACTTTCATAATTCTTTATATACTAAGCCAATGTTTAAAATCAAGAACTAGATACATTTGGTTGAGAACTTTATCTTCAGTCCCAATTTCTTATAAAAATGCTTATTTTAGAAATAATGGAGCTCCGATTGATTCAATGATCACTGAGTGTGCAGATCATTGATTTTTCTTTAGTGTATGATATGCTTCATGGCTATATTATTTTGCGGTAAATATATGAATCATTGTACAAATTTATCAGCCCCTAAATCAATAATCATTGATTTTTTGAGTGTGTGTAAATTCAAAATTTTTGCCACATGCAAGAAATTTTTTGCCCAATCAATTCCAGAAATATCTATTTCTGACACTGAATCTTCAAATTTGGGTTTGTTATTTATAGTGACTTACTGGAGCATTTACTCGTTGCAACAGTTTATTCCTGAAAATTAATAAGGCTTGTTCATTGGATTATTCAGTCTCTCTCTCTCTCTGCATGTGTGTTTTTAAAGTGTGGAATGGAAGTGCTTGTTCAGGAATTTGCATTGTCTGTCTCTGACTGGAATACACAGTTTAGTTGTTTTTCTTAAAGTATGATGTGTTGTGACATCATACCAGAATAATCCAAGTAAAGACAAACATAAATAATGCAAATTCCTCAAAAAGACAATCTCATTCATATGCATCTTATATAAAGCTTACCAATTCCATCAGTGTTTCCTTTCTTACAAGGTCAGTGTGGGGGACTAGCAGAGAAAATCTCAAAGCAGGCACAATTCAGATTTGAATATGAGAATGTCAGATTATGAGTCTGGGACATTATCAACTATCACTCCCTCAGTAACTGTAAATCGAATTGTTATAAATGGAGCACATTCTTAGCTACAGAGCCCTTGTTGCCATAACTACAATGAAAAAGATGAATTCACCCACATTGAAAGTGCAAGAGCATTTGCATTGCATATTCAAGTTTTCTGCACTTTCCCCACCACCTTCGGCAATGCATATGTTCTTTCCACATCAGTAGTATGATTTTTGTCCTACTGTACATGCTGCAATTAAAAATTATTTTTGGTAATTTTGACAATTGCATTGGTGGCTTAGATTTTCTCCACGCACTTTTAATTTTTATGAGTAACTAGTGTCTCTTGGAGATTTCTCTTGAGTAGTGCAGCATTTTTTTTTAGAACTGGTTATGAAATTGCCCACTAATTTCTATGTTAAAATGTGCTCTGGTTAAATTCATTATTTGGTTTCTGTTTGGATTGGATTGTTTTACCTCTGAGCGGCACTTTTTTGCACACCATGGGCTAAATGGCCAGGCCACAAGGACCCCGAAGGCTCAGAGAAGGTTGGGGGAGGGGACCCACTGGAACAGCTGTTGGGAGGCAGATGGTAGCCCCCGTCAAAGCCATCCAGCGTGTTCTTTAACGTGCACAGGGTATGGCTCTCCCGCACATGGGGCCACGGCTTAATGTCATATCCGTCGGACGGTGGCCTTTTCAAGCCCATCGGTGTCTCCTACTGACCGTGGCAGGGCGGGGAAATTTTTGCGGAGATAAATCTCAACGCTGACCCAGCTGGGACTCGAACCTGGGAACTACAGATTACGAGCCTGGCGTGCTACCGACTGAGCCACCCCCGCCCCTTTGGTTTCTGTAAGAGAGCATACTTAAAAGTTTGACTTGCATCTCTTTCATTGAATTAACTTTATTTGCATTATCTCTATTGCATTTACAACCTTTTCTCATATTGTAATACTTGTAGTACAAAAAAAATGTATTGCAAACATTTTTCAAAACTAATTCAAACCTGCTTATGTGTAAAACATTTTGCTACTCTATTACATACAGGTTAAAACTATTTCTAGTGACCAAAAAATGAAAAGCAGTAATTGCGCTAGATTTCAGAGACAAATCCTACTCAAATCACACAAGTGTAAATAATTATTCAAGTTCACAATTCGTATTTTTTTAACATGAAATGCACAGTACAGAGAAACCTGAAAGATACTCCTAGCTTATACAAGCTCTTATAAAAATATTGAGTTGTTTGTCCTCTGAGCAGCACTTTTATGGATACAATGGGTTAAATGGTCAGACCAGAGGGATCCTCAAGGTTCAAAGTTTGGGTAAGGGAATGGGACCCACTGACAAATGTTAGGAGACAGATGAAAGTCTGTGGTCAAAACTATCCAGTATTTTTTAATGTGCACAGTGTATGGCTCTCTTGCATATAGGCCATGGTTTAACATCCTATTCAACAGGAGAAAACCTTTAAAATCCATAGGTGTCCCCTTTCTGACTGAGGGCAAAGTGGAAGTTAGCAGAGATAAATCTTGATGCAGACATAGATAGGACTCAAATCTGGGAACTGCAGATTACGAGCCTGGCATGCTACCAACTGAACCACCCTGCTCCTCTCATAAAAGGACTTTTCTACTATGGCAGAAGTTAGTTCTATAAGTATTACTAATAAGGTTAACTAAATAAACACACTAATGCCTGCTGAAAAAGAAGCTAGCACTTTAATCACTATCCTAATTAAGATTACATAATTAGCATTGAAATACTGAATTACCAATTGCTTTTTAGCTTTACTTTGGTTTTTACAGTCAAAAGACTTGTCCTGAACCAGCTAATAGTTTATTCCATGAATGCAAGCCTTTTACATGTCTTAATCATAAAATGTGTGAAAAGTAAATAATATTCCTTCAGCAGCATGCTTGCTGTGGAGGTCTAGCAGAAGCCTTCAGTATAGTTTGACACACATAAGATTTGTGAGGAAGGTGATACCTTGGTAGAAAGATAATATCTATCAGAAAGGAAATATGCATACTTTATTCAGGATTTAAACCCTTGTCCCTTTACTTAACAATCAAGCACATTAACCACTTGGCCACTGTGTGTGTGCTTTTTGTAAAAGCATCTCAGTCAGGATACTGTATTATCTAAATAAAAGGCAAATTTAACTGTACTAACTATATAAAAGACAAATTTTAACTGTACTACCTGCAAGTAAATGTGCACATAGGATCAAATGGTAAAGCCAAGAGTTAAAATTTTAAGCATGAGGAGTAAAACGGGGTGGGGGGGGTTATAGTTCCTTATATTTGGGGATTGGCATAATGAGAATTGTTTATATATCCAGAATATTAGTTTTTATTAGTAGGGACTTTTTTAGTATTATAGTTCGGCTGGCTATAGAATTTATAGCTTTAAATTTATATAAATGCTGTCAAAGAAAGTTCAAGTTGGGTTGTTTTACCTCTGAGAGGCACTTTTTTTGCACACAATGGCCTAAATGGCCAGGTTACAAGGACCCCAAAGGCTCAGAGAAGGTTGGGGGAGGGGACCCACTGGAATGGCTGTTAGGAGACAGATGGTAGCCTCCCGTCAAAGCCATCCAGTGTGTTCTTTAATGTGCATAGGGTCTGGCTCTCCCACACACGGAGCCACAGCTTAATGTCCCATCCGACGGATGGCAGCCTTTCCAACAAAGAAAGTTCAATGCTCTTCTAGATTTCAAAGACAAATTTAACTAGTAATGAAGAACTAGACTTAAGAAAAGGACCAAGGTTCTCTGGTTTCAATAAATCATAATGCACATCAGCAAAAATGTGAAAGCTACACACAATGGAAATTTTTACAAACTATTACAAACTCAAATGTAAAAAGATAAGTATTCCCACTGAAATATACTAAAAATTAATATATTTAATCTATTATTATATTGTATTAGGCAAGCTACATAAACTTTATGTAACTTGTCTAATACACAGTAATTATAGATGAAACATATTAATTTAAATATATAGGAATAAATTCGACATTACATTTTATAAATCACTGGATACATTTTAAATGTTTAGCTACTGAATTGAAATCTAATGCTTACCATTCGAAATAAACACCCATATTTCTCTGAGATGGAAAGAATCTTTTATCAACATAATATAAAAGATTGTAATATTGAAACAACAGCTGAATTCCTGCTTGGTCTCTTGTTGGAGTTCGAATTGCCTACACAATTTAGAAATTATTAATTATTGCTATTCCAAGATATTAAGAAATCTCTTACAAAAATGAGCACATGAAGACTATTCTAATTTATTTATGTAATTTATGTACCAACTAACTTGTATGCTTCAATCTAAAAGAGAAAATAGTTTCATTATCAAACATGAATACTTACAAATAATATACAGTACTTCCCATACTCAGAATTATATATCATTCTATATAGTCAAAATAGGTCCCAATTATAAGAGTAAATTTTTAAATAATGCTAATTTATAAGAGTAAATTAAACTTATGTCATATTATACCTTACACATTAGATAATGAAACCAATTTATTACCCTTAGAATACACAGGTTGATCTCAGAGATACATGATTCTTCATTTGCTATTGTAATACCTTCTTGTTTAGAAAATAAATTAATATTAAACTCTTGTCCCTTGCTAAACATGTCAGTCAAGCACATTAACCACTTGGCCACTGTGCTTGAGCTTGTCATTTCTCAAGTTCTCTGCAATTGAGTAATAAAATTTTGAAGTTTTCCTTAAAACCATTTGCACATTAAGAAAATTTCAGGAGAAAACTTTTCAATATGCAAATCGTTTGAAGGATGAACTTCAAAATTTTATTACTCAATAACAAGAACTTTCATTAAAAATTTAATCACTATCCGAGCTATTTTATTATTGCTTTAATAAATCAAAATAGCATTTTGATTGGTGAATGCAGGATAGTAGGGATGTTAGCCACTTCTTGTAGAATACATGCAGTAAGTCCTTTCCTGTTACATGGATGTACTTTGATTGTTTGACTGTCACCTTAGTTGTCCAGGAAATCACCTATCCAGTTCTTGGGTTCCTTATGACCTTGCCATTTAGATCAGTTTACAAAAGTGTCACTTAGAGGTGAAACAACTCAACCATGATGGGGGGGGGGGGGGGAGACTGAGAACTTACTTCAAATTTTGAGAATGGAACTAATTTGAGAAAATTTAAAAATTCAGGCACTGAACACAAAATTGCAAACCTCTAGCTCAACAGCTCTTGGCCAAGAAATCATAACATTTGCCCCTGGAGCAGATTCTGTATAGGAGGGTGACAATTTTATTGCAGGGATAAAAAAACATTACACAGGTCCAGGGGTGGACTAGGAAATATTTTTTCTCCCAGGTTCTGACACAAATGGCCCCATACAAACACCTATCCCCCTTCCATTATCCTTCTCATTTTATACCATCCAATTATTTTTTACTATATCTGTTAAAAGCAAGTATATTTTGAGAAATAATGTTTTAGAAAACAGCATTGTCTCTAGTTTAAGACTGCCAAAAGAGAAATTAATTTCCATGCTATCAATTTTTGGCAGACTATATGCTAGTCTTTGTAAATACTTCTAAAATGAAAATGACTAACAAATATATTTGTTACTTAGTTGGGTATGTTTGCACATATTAACTGTAACTGTCAGTGTTTTTCTATCGTGTTTTTTAAATTTTGCTAACATTTTTTCTTTCAGTCAGTTCTAATCAGCCCTTTAGTGGCAGTGACTCATCAGGAAATTTATGGTCAGTCTGCCCTTGCACAGTCAGAGGGTGTGAATTCTTATGTTTCAAATACAGTATTATGTTTTTCAGTGGGTATGAACAATAAAATGCATGATATATATTATGAAAAAAAGCAAAAGGGGTGTTCATTAGTTATTATTTCTTCATTTATATCCCTTTTTTTTTCTAAAATTATTTCTGTTTTTGTACTAATTTACATTAGCTAATATAAATGAAACAACTGCAGCTTCTCATTTTATTTCTGTACTTTTCACCAATTAGTAGAAACTTAATAAAACTAAACGAATGGGTATTGCTTCTGGTACATATGGGAATCTTGTTTACAAAGACAATGAACTTTTCCTTTACCAACATTAAAAGTTTTAATTATAACATAAAAAAGTATTTGTCTTTTATTCCTTAATATTAAAAAGTTGTTTTTTTTTTACACCCTTTGAAAAAAGGGACAGACTGTTGTCAGTGGAATATCTCTTGACATTCTACCATCAAAATTTCTACCATAAGCAGATCACTTGCAACATTCTTTAAAAGTTTGAACTTTTCCATAGTTAGTGACCTCTAATGTAAATTAAAACTACTTAAGGATTTAAAAAATTCAAATTATATTTCATTAGCACCAATTTAATAAAAATAATTCCAATTATCTCTTAAAACAAAAAAGTTGCAATTTCCCGCTCACTAGATAGAGGGTTAACTCATTGTTGACAGGGGCGGGGATGGCTCAGTCGGTAGCGGTCCAAGCTTGTAATCTGTAGTTCTCAGGTTTGAGTCCCAGCTGGGTCAGTGTTAAGATATATCTCCACAAAACTGGCCACCCTGCCCAGGTCAGTAAGGGAAACTGATGGGCTTGGAAAGGTTGCCGTCCATCAGATGGGACATTAACCCATGGCCCCATGTGTGGGAGAGACCTACCCTGTACACATCAAAGAACACACTGGATGGCCTTGATGGGAGGCTACCATATGTCTCCCAACAGCTGTTCCAGTGGGTCCCCTCCCCCAACCTTTTCTGAGCTTTTGGTGTCCATGTGACCTGGACATTTAGCCCATGGTGTGCAAAAAAGTGCCGCTCAGAGGTAAAACAACCCAACCCATTGTTGACAATGCAGACCTCATGACCTTCAAACATTCCGCCACATTTTCGAATTTGTTTGCTTGTTTTGATTTTCTAGCATTTTGAATTTCTAGTATAAATACAAAATTTGTAATATTTATTTAAAATTTTGCAGTTTTCAACTTTTTCTACCATTGGGGGGGGGGGGGATTATAGCTTTTGGGAGATTGAGAAAGTGCCAATCTTAATATTTCATCAACAACTATCTAACCCAAAAATAATTTAATTATCTCTAAAAACTAAAAAGTTTGATGTCTACAGATGAACAGATGGCAAACTGAAAACTTTATATTATCTAATTTTCAAAAAATAAGATAAATGGTTGCCAGAAATGCAATTCATTATTACCAATATATACACCTAAATTTACCAACATTGGTAAAAAAAGAAATATTGGTAGGTGAGACCAACCACATATTGATAGTGGCACAAAAGGCATATTTATAGTGGTATAAGCAGCGCATTAAAGAGTGCCAAAAATTGTGCATTACAAATAATATTTCATCAGAACCAGCATAATTGTATAACTGTATATAGCCAGTAATGATTGTATATAATATGAAAAACTAATGTAAGGGCTAAAAAAAATGGAAAGGTTGAAAATCTCATTTGCTCACAGCTTTGCACTGCTCCTGCCATTGACATTGGAGAACTGAAGTAATAGTGTGACTTCTTTATAGGATCTGTTTGTTGCTATTCTTTAAATTAGCATATTCAAAACACAGTGTGATGAAATTTCATATGGATAAATTTAAAGGGATGTGTAGCAGGATAAAATATCATGATCTCATTGTATACACTCCCTAGAAAAATTCCTATGAATACTATTATGTGTGTGTGGCAATAATATATTACCAACACTTATTATTTTGAGCTTAATTATTGTGACTAAAATAAAAGATTTTACTGAAGGTTGTGTATTAATTTTCTGCAAACCAGGTGATAAATATTAAATATATTAACAACAGTAAAACATACCTGTCTGATGCTGTTTAAGTGTTCTAAAGCTGCTTCATATATGCTGTCATCTTCACTGTAATGCTCCAAAATGAAATCCTATAAATATAAACAGAAATAAGTGATGACCAGAAATACATTTAAAACTGTAAGAACATGTAGAAAAAAAAAATGGGGAAATTGGTGGTTTTCCCATGTATTATGAAAGATAAAATCCAATAGATCAATGAACTGCTTCTGTGGGTTGCACAATAAATGTATACTATATAATCCTTAAGCAGCTATAAACTATGGAAGTGCAACAAGATTAAGCAACTTCTCCAAATCTGTCTATCCTGAGAAGTTGCTACTTCATATGAAAACTGTGGTACAGTTCTCATAAGTTCTGTTTGGTACTGTCTTGCAAAGTTAATTCTAATTATGCTCCTTTTTCTTAACTTGGTAAATGAGTGAGCTTTTGCCTTTCTCTAACCCATACGCTTTTTGGATTGCCACAAATTAGTTCTTCAGCAACAGAACTTACTGAGTATAACAAGAATTCTATTATACAATGTATCTCTTTGTGTACTTGGCCTTGAATGTTCCCACTATATATATATAAAGATTCTGCCATTTGAACAACACATTTCACTGAGGCAGTGTGGAAAAATAATGCACAAAAAAAAAGGCAATAGTTTGCCTATTAATGCTAATTGTTTTTCACCATATTTTGGTGCCCAGATTAATTAGCTAGCACAGACAGATGACTTCCACATGCACATTGTAGCATAAAAGCTATGTTAGCACACCTGCCGAGCAGCAGCTTAACTAATTTTGTTCCAAATAATATATAATAATTTTTAAATTACATAAGTAGTTATTTTTTTAATCAGCAGTTAACATCAGATTATTCTAAAATATTTTTATATAATCATAATAAATTTATTTTTCTATTTCATATTTTTGGTATAAAACATTATTTAAAAAAGGGCAATAAAAGAAAAGCAAATAATAGTCAGATACAAAACGGCAAAGCAAGACGTTCATACATTTTGAGAGTTAGTGGGAAAATAAGAATTACAACCGGCTGCTAAGGTGCCACTGCAAGCAGTGATACTGAGTTACCCATTTGTACCAGTTAATTATTCTGTGATTTTGTTGTACCATTCTTTTGTGTCCTATATATATATTTTGCAAATAAACATTCAAAATATAATTTATCAACTTATGGATGAAAAAGTAATAATATATCATACACTGCCACCTTGATGCACATACTGAAAACCACTGAGAAAAGGATCAGCCTCACACACAGATAACTTTAACATTAATCTAGGTATCACTGGAGTGAAGAGGGAACATTGCTAATGCTGAATGGTTCAGGTGAGACGACTTCCAAACTTGACAATACACATATGAATTACGCAGCATCTAGAGCATGAGGAGTATTGATGGATGCACATGTGCAACGAGTAGTAGCAAGTGCATATTAATTAAAAAATAGGAGAAAAATATGATAACTTTGTAACATTATTTTTATCATCATCCTCAAGCAGTCATGGGCTATGGAAGTCCAACCAGACTATGCAATTTAGTTCTCCAAGCATATCTGCTGCATCTGGCCACTGCACACCAATTCTAAAAAGGTCATGTTTGACATTGTCTGGCAACTGCATCCTAGGTCTCCCCCTCTTTCTGAGGCCTTTAGGCATACTGTTCACAACCCTATTTGCTAATCTATAATTATCCATACAGGCAACATGGCCAAACAAATGGAGTCTCTCTCTGCACAATATACTGCTCAAAGGAGGCTGTCAACTCCTTTGCCTTATACCTGATCATTATTTACAAAGTTGAACCACCTAATACACAAGACACTGCATAAGCATCTAGAATCAAAAGCATCAAGTTTACTATTATTTTGTTTACAAAACATCCAAGTTTCACTACCATAACTAACCCAAGAAAGAGCCAAACTACTATACAGTCTAATTTTAATCTTTAGGTATATAACTTCTCCACACTCTCCATAGATTATTAAAAGCCCCAGCAGCAATCCCTATTTGTCTATTAATCTCATGCTGCACATCACCAGTATCTGTAACATAGATCCCAAGATAATTAAATTGTGACACCTGCTCAAGACTTCAACTATTCAGATTAACTAAATCACAGCCTGCCTGACCAATTTTCATCACTTTAGTTTTCTCTCTGTTTATAACCAAACCTCCTCTACTACCAGTCTCATCAACAGCTCTAATGAAAGAGTTCATCTCATCAAAATCATTTGACAAAAAGGCTAAATCATCAGCATAATCTAATTCAGATATTTTCGTATCTCCACACCATATAAGGCCAAAATCCTTCCCTTGTAGTGAATTTGGCATAGCATAATCAGTAACAAAACTAATGAGAAAAGGAGACAAAATGCACTCTTGCTGAACACCAGAAGCAATGCTGAACCAATTGCTACAAGCCTTATCAACTTACACACACGACTCAGTGTTATTATAGTGAGCTTTCATTATGTTAACTAACTTGTCTGGTATGCCATACGATCTCACAATCAACCACAAATTATGGTGATAAGCCTTTTTGAAATCAACAAAACCCAAAGGTTTCTGAAACTCCAAACATTTCTCAAGAATCTGCATGGGTTGGGTTGTTTTACCTCTGAGTGGCACTTTTTTGCATACCATGGGCTAAATAGCCAGGTCACAAGGACCCTACGGGCTCAGAGAAGTTGGGGGAGGGGACTTACTGGAACATCTGTTGGGAGACAGATGGTAGCCTCCCATCAAAGTCATCCAGCGTGTTCTTTAACGTGCACAGAGTATGGTTATCCCGCATGTGGGGCCATGGCCTATTGTGCCATCCAATGGATGGCAGCCTTTCCAAGCCCATCGGTGTCCCCTACTGACCATGGGCAGTGCAGGGAATTTTGCAGAGATAAATGTCAATGCTGCCCATTATGAGCCTGGCGCACTACCAACTGAGCCACCCCCACCCCAGAATCTGTATCAGTGAAAATATCTGATCTACACATACCCTATCACTTCTGAATTCACATTGCTCATAATATAATTGCCTATCAACCAGATTCTTAATTCTATTAAACACAAACACAAACATATGCAAAGAACTTTACCTGAAACAGAAAGTAGGCTGATACCCCTATAGTTATCACAAGACATGTGATCATGTTTTCTAAAAACAGGAATAATAATAGCTCTGGTAAAATCCTTAGAAACAATGCCTTCATCATAAAAGACATTCAAAATTTCAGTCATCCAAGTGGTAACCGAAACATTCCCAGCTCTAAGCATTTCCATAATAATTTCATCTACCCCTGGATCTACCCTGGGGATTTATGTAGTTTAAGTTTAGAAATGGCCAAAGTAACTTCAGACTGTGTTATAAGGCCAACATTAAAGCCAGTAATGCATCTATCATCATTACAAATAATGGGAGTAGAACTAACCACATTGTTTAGAACATCACTGAAATGTTCTGCCCACCTAGTCATGACAGAATCCCCACCTTCAATAAACTTACCTCATTTATCCTTCAATCTCTCTCTATATATATATGTCTGTTTTCTTCCACACAAAACATTAACTATCTGGTATAGCTCTCTGTTGTTGTGCTGTTTAATAGCTTCCTCAGCTTTGTCAGCCAAGCCATAGATTCTTATCAGCAGCTAACTGATCCTTTACATGTTTATTAAGCTCTTAGTAGTATTTTCTTCTATTATGACCAGTAGGATATTGATTAAGGACATTCCTGCAGGTCTTTCTTTCTGAAATAAGCTCGTATCTTATCCTCAACTTCAGTAGTATGATGTCATGACTGTCAAAATGACTAAGTAACCTATCATGGTAAGCTTTAGCTATAACTGGGTCTTTCAGACCTTCAATATTATAGGTAAATTTTTTAACCTTAGCACAACTCTTCTTAAGTTTAAGTTGCAAGACACTTTTAACAAAGTAATGGCCAGATTCAATTTCATATCCCCTATATGACCTGGTATTCCTAACAAAATTAGCCCATTTGCTGTTAATCGATATATAATCAATCATATTCTTATGCAGCCCAGCTGGTGAAATCCATGTGTACTTATGTGTGTTGTAGTGCTTGTAATAAGTGTTAGTTATTCTCAAACCATTAAGTTTGCTTACTTGTAGGAGATGTTTCCCATTGCAGCTACCAATAGCAAAGGGACCCATCACACCTCCTCAAAGTTCAGAGTCAGTACCAACTTTGGCACTGAAATCACCTAGAACAAGGGAAATATCTCCTTTCTTGACAGATTCAAAATATCCTGAAGTTGTCTGGGAAGCTTATCTTTCTCATCACCATCGGCACCCTCAATGGGGGTATAACAGTAGATAACATTCAAGTCTTTAATGCTTGTCTGAAATTTTGCTGTAAGAAACCTTTCATTAATGCACTCATATCCTAGAAGAGCATCACTAGCGTGTCTGCTGAGAAGCAGACCTACACTTTGGAGATGCTTATTATCTTCCCTCCCTGAAAAGAGAAATGTAAGATTTTTAAGAATCTTTATCTGTCCATCTGGTCTCTTGCAAGCCAAGAATATCCAAATTACAATGGTGGAATTCTTGTGTAAGGACATCATGAGAATAATATCTCTGCAGAGTCTTCACATTCCAACTACCTACGGAGAGAAAATGGTTAGTGGGATGTTTAAAGAAACTGTTTATTGAGAGAGGGAATGCTGACAATATCAAACATCCCCCTAATTGCAGGCATGGGGCAAATACCAGTTCTCCCACTACTGAAGTCTGAAGCCATCTACACTGGAAGACTTCCTCCAATGCAGAATTTGATGATGTCCATAGAAGTAAGAGTTCAGGTGCCTGCAATGACCTAGCTCAGGATTTCCATCAGATGATAAAACATATCCTGTAAATCTATTCACTTGGGGGCTGTCAACCCACAAACAGAAAACACAGTGGAAGGTTTTCCCTCCACAGTATCCCACCAGTGCAGCAAATTCAAGACCCATAATCAACCTCAGAGCCTTATTCCAGTCAGGTAGGTTTATATGGTCAGCACCAGGTCCCTGTGTAGTTGACCATTCCTCAGCAGGGTAGAAAAATAAAGAAAGATAGTTGTCCAGATTAGTAGACCACACTAATCTGGCACCCCTTCCCTTCAGTTTACTTCCACAAGAGAATATCTCTTTTGAAATCTACTAATGGCCTGCACCATGAGAAGGGCAGGGTCAGGTATTAGGTCTGGCCAGTTCTATACATCATCACAGGGGAATTGGTGCATAGCTCTCCTTCCAGTGACTACCTAGCTACCATTTAGAGATTATACTTTTACTAAAATATAAGGGGTTGTTTTGCAAAGAATGCACAAATATTAATCATAGAATTTTGAAAAATGAAAAATGGCTGAAAAATTATTGTTTAAAACAGAACTTTTTAAGGAGTATTAGCATAGTCTGTGGTGAGAAAGAAACAAATGAGCACAGTAATGTGGCCAAAACATGTAGATCTACTCTTGGATTAAGTCTTAGTCACCCCCTTTTTTTTTTCAATATTTATTCATCATCATCGTCATCTCACAAAACACAGATGTAGAGAAATTTTATACATTTGACCCACAAAGCTAATAGCTTATCTGCAGGAAATATTGATGAGCATTAGTTTTCGTATATAAGTTACCATATTAAAAAAGAACACAAAAGTCATATAGATACAAGTTTTCTCAGGAATATAGATTAACAGACATTCTTTAAATAGTTTTTAAAAAAGTTTGTCATTGAAAAAGCTGTTCAGAATAATGCCATATCTAAAGAGATTTTGGACTGACAGAATATTGAGGAATGAAAATATTTCACTTGCATTTGAAAAATTATTTCTAAGCTTGCATAGAATTATATTTTTTGCTATAGATGATTGCAATTTTTCAATTTTTTTTAGGCTAGTGATGCCAGTTGTTCCATATATTGTAATTCCATACCTAATTAAAGATTCACAAATTGCCTTGTAGACCATAAGGCAAATGTCGGTATCGACTATGAATTGCAATTTGTAAATTTTAGCGGCGCGATATCAGAGACTTTCACATAGCTGTAGAATGTGAGTGTTCCATCGAAAGGTTGAATCCAAGTATAAATTCAGGAACTTAAAATTACCCACCAATTCAATGCTATGACAATCACAAATATTTTTATAAGTTTCGGATTTATATATGCAATTTATATTGTGGGTCTTAATTACGTGGTTTGATGTTTTCAAAGTACCTGGTGAGTGGAAGATCATCCATTTAGTTTTATCATTATTTAAATGTATTAAATTAATATTCAGCCATCTCACCAAGCAATTATAATCATCCTGTAATTCTTTTATAGCCCCGTCCACGTCACGTTTGCTGTTTAAAATAACAGTATAATCAGCATAAAAAAATAATTTGCCTTTTAAATTTAAATTAGTCATATCATTAATATACAAGAGGAACAGCAAGGGTCCAAGTATAGATCCTTGTGGGACACAAACATTTAATTTTCTTTTGCTGCTTAATGCATTTCCAATTTTTGGTTATAATAGTCCTATTACCTAGGTAATTTTTGAACCACATAAAAGCTGTCCCTCTAATTCCTTGGTTTTCAAGTTTTGAAAGAAGTATATTGTGATCCAATGTGTCGAATGTTATGATTTGCGTTCATCCAAAGAGCTAATTATTTTTTTTAATTGAATGTCCAAAATAAGTGGTATGTAAATTGATTAGCTCAATGGGATATTAAGCGCCAGCATATAATTATCATTTTGGGTTGGATTGCTCTCCTGTAATTTATCAACCATGTCTGCAAAATAATTATTAAAATTCGTAGCAATTTGAGAATTTGTGAGATTTTTGGGCATATGATTAATTATTATATTATCTTGTGGCTTTTTCTTCTTTCCATCTAATAAAGTATTAATCATATCCCAGGATTGTTTTGTATTTCCAGCAATGGATTTGAAAGCTTTTTTTGTAAAATCTAGATTTTTCTTTTCTGATAAAATCGGTTACTGAATTTCGTAGTTGTTGATAAAGTTTTTTTTGTCAGCATTGTTGTTTCTGTTGCTTCTGTAAGTAACCCATGCTGCATCTCTTTGTTCAATCATATTTATGATTTCGGGAGTGATCCATTCTTTGCTATTTTTCCGAAATTTGATATTGTGTGTTGGCTTGTTGAGATATTTTCATCCAGAATCACATTGTATTTATTTTTAAAAATATTGTACATTTCATCAGCAGACATGGTGACTTGTTCAGTATTCCAATTAGTCCTAATTATTGAATTAATAATATTTTTATGATCATATTTCAAATATTTTTCATCACCTATTGTATATTTGCATACTAATTTATTCAAGCTTAGTAATAACGAAATAAAACAGTGATCTGCAACTTTGATTCGTGAGATTAAGGATTTACAATTAAAATTTCTATCTAATTTTACATTAATGTGATCAATGCACGAGTGAGTTGTGGAGCTTCCCAAAATCTCTTCTCTAGTAAATCCTCTTATTGTAGGGACAAAGCCAAATTCAGAAAGAGCATTAAGGTGTTTTTGAACTCCATTCTTTTTATGACTAGAAATATCAATATTGAAATCTCCAATGAGTATTCGATAAACAGACATCAAGTTATATATTACTTTATGTTTGATAATCCTTAAGTGCATAGATTCTGCTGGTGAGATACGTATGCTAACATTTTCAATTACCAAGGTTTCTCTGTAGAAAACAATAATACCTCTTGCTCTCTTACCGGTACTATTTAAAGACATTTCGTTAAAATTACTTATATTATATAAGGATTTTTCATTCATTAACATTAGTTTCTGTTAATACGATTGCATCTAGAAAATCTAAGATAATAAGATATAATAAATAACAATATAAGAGATCCCAGTTTTTTTTAAACTTCTGACATTAACATGTATAACTGATAACTGTTCTATTGTATCAAACGTTAAGTTTTTTATCTTCTTGGAACCAGTTTTTAACTTCAGCAATACTGTCCAGTTCATAATGATTCTGGTTATTCCAGTCTGCACCAAAATCGTTTGCATCATCGAAGAAGGCCATTGTGGAGATTACAGTTTGTTAGACATGACCGATATAAAGCAGCAGTTTCAGACAGAAAATTCAAAGCCTGTGTAAGTTGCTATTAATATAAAGTTTTATGATATTATCACCATCCGATTTTCTCAAGAAAATTTTTCCTGTTTGCAACTCTGTTGCAAACAGGAAAACTACTTGTTAATTTGCAATTCTGCAAGCAAGCAACATGACCAAAATATTATCTTTCTCTTTGTAAGATGCTGTTTAAAGACAACTGATAATTCATTGTCTGACTTCCTCATTATTGCATTGACATGAACAACTTTTTGTGACTGAACGACTACTTCACAAGCTACTTTATGTGTTTTGGTAAGCTCCATGGGTTACACATTTAATGCAGATGTAAATGCTTAAAGATGCTCAAAATAAAGTCCATGCCCTTGTACAAGTAGGAAATAAATAAGATATCATTGGCAATTATATTTAGCATAAAGAAAGTGTCAAATCATCGAGAAGAAATAGTCAATAGATACATTTACACATTTGAAATCCTTTCTCAGATTGAGCAGGCTACAATTGTTTCTATTGTTAGTTGCACTGGTGCCTGAATAGAACCAGTTGATGGGCCACAGGTTGCCTACCATAATTTACAGAATAAAACCAGCTAATATCCAAAATGTTGCTTCATAACAGTGCATTATAACCATCAGACTTCTTGTTATCTTGTTTTGCAAAGGGACTATCAAGACAATTTTTACAGAGAACAAAATTATTACACAGCCGAAGTTTAGTCTTTTGATAAAACTCGAAGTTACTATACCCATCTATATTCCAACCTCTCCACAGATTCTCAAAAATTTCAATGATGTTTATTGATTTGACATGAATTATTTACTGCATTAATCTGAGTCGTACACTTCATTATTTGCAATTTGATAGCATAACACATAGTTGTTTTTTTTACACATATACATAAATAACTATTGACCTCTGAAAGTCTTTTTTTTAGAGTATGCAAAAAAAATATGTTAATAACATATTTTACACACCATATTTTAATTACAATTCATTCAAGAATGAAGAAATACTAATTGCACCTTAGAAGTGAATGCTCCATCTGGAGTACTGAAAAGAGTCTACTGACATTTTGGAGTTTTATAAGGACACAGGAGAAAAGGAAATATTTCCAACTGGAATTACACTGCTCATATTTTAAACAAAAGGAAAGAATGTTTCAAACTTTGAATCTAGATATAACAAGAGTTCTATTACTGGAGGTTTAGCCAGCTCCTTTACTCATAATCTGATACTCTTTGCTTTATAGAAAAGGCCAACGATAAAAAAATTACAGTCCATATACTCTTAACTGAGAATCTGTAATTATACTTTATATTATTTTTACTAAAAATCAAAACATGTCATCAAATATCAGTTATATACTGTTTGATGTAAAGAAAAAAACAATGTGCTAACATCCTGCCACCTGCAGATAGAGAATTGAGATATTAGATTATGAACAAAAGTGCTAAACTTGTTCCCTTTTAAAGTAAAATAATTTAATTCTCTATGACACTGTTAAATGTTTATACCTGATACCAACACTCTAAATGAAATAAAACGCTCCAAAACCTAAAAAAAGATAATAACATTAAAATAGTACTCGCCGATAAAACGGATCAGTTGGTAATATTAGATGCAAATGATTACATCAGTAAATTAAAACTAACCCTTGACGAACTACAAGCATCGGAAATCGCATACAATCCATTCCCTACAAATTTAACTAAATTAGCACACTTGAAAACTGATCCTTATTTACCGGCAAACTTAGTCAAAGCCTGCCAACCCCCATTATACCTAAATATACCCCAGTTATTCGTCAAAATTAAACTACACAAACCACTAAAACCATTCAGACCACTAGCACCAAATGAAATTCTTCCACCTATAACCTAGAAAAAGTACTCTTTTCAGTTCTTTCCATATTTTCCACCCACACCCAGTACCATACAATCAGGCGCAGACCTAATTAACAAACTTAAAACCATAACTCTTACCCCCGACTGCACCCTACGTTCATTTGACATCGTTGCACTCTACCCTAACACACCGGTACTTGACGCAACTATGCGACTTAAAGCTAAATGGCTTGAAACGGCCAGACCCACGGCACCTAAATACTTCAGTACACAGGAGGCCCTCGATCTGGCCGCTAAAAGCAACTGGTTTCAAGCCAACAGCAAAATATTCATCCAAAACCAAGGTGTCCCAATGGGCTCCCCACTCTATGGATTGTTGGCGGAAGCCGTCCTATGTCATGTCGAATCCACAGTTCTCCATGCACGTCAAATCCGCCCACTACTATATGCCCGATATATTGGTGATAATTTAATCATCTGGCAACACTCCAAAGATGAATTAACAAAATTACTTTCCGAATTTAATGCAGTCCTCCCAACCATTAAATTTACACACGAAGAGGAACAAAATGGAAACCTACCATTCTTAGACATCAACTTACACCATACCCCTACTAAACTATACACATCTGTATACAGAAAACCTACATTCATACCTAACATAATAACTAGCACCTCCACCCACTCAAACAACTGCAAATTATCAACCTTCTATTCACACTTTACCAGAGCCTATAAATACTGCAATATGCAAGAAGCACTCAACAATGAAATAAAATACATTTTTGAACTTGCTGGACAGGGTGGATATACCTCACACACCATCAACAAAATTCACAAACAAATCAAATGCAAACAATCCCAAAACCCTCCAACACCTGTAAATAAAGAAACGCAAAAATACACAATAGCCCTACCATACATAAAAAATAATTTCTCATACTCTGTTAAAAATAACCTAAAATCTTTCCATTATAAAGTCCCAATTAAAATGTCTCACACTATATCCAAACTCATTCAAAACGATCGTGACCATATACCCAGCTCTGGAGGAGTTTACTACATTCAACTCAATGACCCCACAGGTAAAATCTTCCCCAAAGACAAATACATAGGTAAAACTTCATGCCCATTTAACGCCCGACTTAAAGAGCACAAACACGACATCTTAAATAAACTACAAAAAACCACACTATCTCAAGCAATCACCGAAAACAATCTGCACACCGATTTTCACTCCGCTAAAATTACAGTATCCCCACCTACCAAATTCCAACTAGCCATCACAGAAAATATCCTCATTAATGTAAAACTGACAGAACTCTGCAACACAGATATTGTCCCCCTACCCCCAGTGTGGCGTCTGATACTTAGGGGATATAACATACCCCTCGGAAATTCCACGCACCCCTAAGCACTCTCCTCTCTCATCGTTGATCCCCATTTGCCACCTGCAATAATACACACCCACCTAACCCTTTAGAACACCTCCATAATACCTCCTAAAATCGGCGATTAACATACCCCCCCCCCCCACACACACACACACAAAAACTCCCTATAGTAATACCAATAAGTAAACCATTATTCAGACCCTCAATAACATAATTATCTTAACCACAATTTTCAGTTTACCAAATTTATTAATCCACTAAAAGTACCCCACTCATTATAAAGATGAATTACTACCCAGAAACAGTGATGCTTCCCTCAACATATGCATATCTCGGCGATTTCCCATAATCCCACATTCTCCCAACCTCCGTTACATGCAGATCGTATTACCGCCACCTGCACTTCCGCTGACCACTTTGATCCTTGGAGCTGAACCACTGACATGTCAATTTATGGCACCCCACCCCTCCCCCATGCTCACCAACCAACTGCCTCTCCTGCATTATGTCCCTCACTTCCCACATGAAGAAGTGCCGATAGGAATGGTGCGAAACACACGTCGTGGATCTAAAACTTTTTAAGCACCCAATGCTATCAAAAAGTATAAATGGTTATGTCATTCGCCAATGCGGGTAGCCCATTGGCAGCGGTCATCGTTGTCTTGGTCTACACTGGGGCATCACTTGCTGGCAGGAGAGTCGAATTTTGGGTTTCTCACCAGGGGTATTCCGGGGGGCTCCTGTTGCTTCCTGTCCTCTGTGGAGTGGTGCATGAATCTCTCTTTGATAATTATTGATACTTGATGGCATGGTCCATGTGTTGAAGTGCTTAAAAACATTTAACAGTATTAAATTATTTTACTTTAATTATTGCACTGTGTACCACTACTGTAATTTTTGTTCCCATTTATTGATGAAAGCTGAAATCAGGAAGATCCTACATACATTCACAATTAGTGCAGTCAAGTCCCTCTTATGAGCATAATTTGCCAGTTGCACTTGAATGCAATAGCTAGTTGTTAAATGTTTATCACAAGTATCACAGGGGAAGATTTCCAAGCAATAACTGCAGGCATAGTTGGTGCTAACTGGGTTGGGTCGTTTTACCTCTGAGCTGCACTTTTTTGCACACCATGGGCTAAATGGCCAGGTCACATGGACCCCAAAGGCTCAGAGAAGGTTGGGGGAGGGGACCCACTGGAACAGCTGTTGGGAGACAGATGGTAGCCTCCCGTCAAGGCCATCCAGCATGTTCTTTAACGTGCACAGGGTATGGCTCTCCCGCACACGGGGCCACGGCTTAACGTCCCATCCGACGGACGGCGGCCTTTCCAAGCCCATCGGTGTCCCCTACTGACCGTGGGCAGGGCGGGGAATTTTTCAGAGATAAATCTCAATGCTGACCCAGCTGGGACTCGAACCTGGGAACTACAGATTACGAGCCTGGCACGCTACCGACTGAGCCACCCACGCCCCAGGTACAAACCGGGAGGGGCTTAATTGATAGTGTAGTATGCAAGGCTTGTAATCTATAGTTCTATAGATTTGAGTTCCAACTGTGTCTTTGTGATTTACCTTCACTAATTCCCCCCTGCCCTCAATTAGAAAAGATGCACTGATGGCCATGGAAAGGCCACCATCGATCATATTGGACATTTAGTATTGGTGCCATGTGCAGGTGAGATGAAACATTTAAACATGAAATGGGTTGTTTTAACTCTGAGTGGCACTTTTTGGTACACAATGGACTAAATGGGCAGGTCACTCTAAACACATTAAAGAACATGCTGGATGGCCTTGATTCCATCTGTCTCCTAAAAGCTACCCAGTGAGTCCCTTCCACCAACATTCTCTGATATCTTGTGACCTCTCCATTTAGCCCAATGTGTATAGAAAGTGACAGTTGGAAGTATAACCTAACCAGGGTTTTACAAAAGAGGGTTAGATATAAAATAAATTCATTTATTTTCAGATTGTTTATAATTATATATTTAATTTCCTATGTTAAATTTCATTTATTCGTGTTGAATTCAAATAATAATTTCAATCTAATAACTTTTACTGAAATGTCATGTATTAGTGTAATTGGTAGCTAGGTAGTCACTGGAAGGAGAGCTATGCACCAATCCCTTGTGATGATGCATAGAACCGGCCAGGCCTATCACCTAATGTCCGACCCCGCCTTCTTATGGTGCAGACCGTTAGTACCTCTCAAAAGAGATACTCTCTTGTGGAAGTGAACAGAAGGGGAGGGCTGCCAGATTAGTGTGGCCTACTGATCTGGACAACTATGGCTACTTTTCTTTTTTTTCTACCCTGCTGAGGAGTGGTCAACCACACAGGGTCCTGGTGCTGACCATATAAACCCACTGGACTGGACAGATATATGGCTCTGAGCTTGATTATGGATCCTGATTTTGCTGCACTGGTAGGCTTCTGTGGAGGGAAAATCTTCTGCTGTGTTTTCTGTTTGTTTGTGGATTGACAGCCCCAAGTGAATAGATTCACAGGATATGTTTATCAGCTGGTGGATAATCCTGAACAGAGGTCATCGCAGGCACCTGAACTCTTTGCTTCTATTGGCATCGTCAAATTCTATATTGGAGGAAGTCTTCCAGTGTAGATGGCTTCAGCCTTTAGTGGTGGGGGAACAGCTCTTTGCCCCATGTCTGCGATTAGGGGGCTGTTTGATATTGTCGGCATTCCCTCTCTCAATAAACACAGTTTCTTTAAACATTCCATTAACCATTTTCTCTCCATAGGTAGTTGGAATGTGAGGACTCTGCACAGAGCTTTTTCTCTTGATGTCCTCACACAAGATTTCCACCATTATAATTTAGATATTCTCGACTTGCAAGAGACCAGATGGACAGATAAAGGTCAGATTCTTAAAAATAATCTTAAATTTCTCTTTTCAGGGAGGGACGACAATAAGCATCACCAAGGCGTGGGTCTGCTTCTCAGCAGACACGCTAGTGATGCTCTTCTAGGATACGAGTGCATTAATGAAAGGTTTCTTACAGCAAAATTTCAGACAAGCGTTAAAGACTTGAATGTTATTTGCTGTTATGCCCCCATTGAGGATGCCGAATCATGAGGATGAGAAGGATAGGTTTTACGGACAACTTCAGGATATTTTAAATTCTGTCAAGAAAGGAGATATTACACTTGATCTAGGTGATTTCAATGCCAAAGTTGGTACTGACTCTGACGTTTGGGGAAGAGTAATAGGCCCTTTCGGTATTGATAGCTGCAATGGCAATGGGCAACGTCTCCTACAGGTAAGTAAACTCAATGGATTCAGAATAACAAATACTTATTACAAACACCGCAACATACATACGTACACATGGTTTCACCCTATGGGCTGCATAAGAATATGATTGATTATATATTAATTAACAGCAAATGGACTAGTCCTGTTAGGAATACCAGGTCATAAAGGGGAGCTGAAATTGGATCTGACCATTACCTTGTTAAAAGTGTCTTGCAACTTAAACTTAAAAAGTGTTGTGATAGGGTTAAAAATTTTACTTTTAATACTGAAGCTCTGAAAGACCCAGTTATTGCCAAAGTTTACCATGATAGGTTACTTAGTCATTATGACAGTCATGGTTTGCTTACTACTGAAGTTGAGGAAGAATGGGATCATTTTAAACAGGCTTTTTTGGACACTAACTTTTAGGAAAAAAGGAGCAGAGGAGGCAGAATTATCTGAGTGATAAAGCACTTGAGCTTATTTCAGAAAGAAAGAACTGCAGGAATGTCCTTAATCAATACCCTACTAGTCCTAATAGAAAGTATTACAGAGAGCTTAATAAATGCATAAAGGATCAGTTAGCTGCTGATAAGAATCTTTGGCTTCATGGCTTGGCTGACAAAGCTGAGGTAGCAGTTAGGCAGCACAACCGGAGAGAGCTGTACCAGATAGTTAATGTTTTATGTGGTAGAAAACGGACAGGTATACAGGGATTTAAGAATAAACAAGGTAAGATTATAGAAGGTGAGGATTTCGTCATAATTAGGTGGACTGAGCATTTCAGTGATGTTCTAAACAATGTGGTTAGTTCTACTCCCATTGTTTGCAATGATGACAAATGCATTGGTGGCTTTAATGTTAGCCCTATAACACAATATGAAGTTATTTTGGCTATTTCTAAACTTAAACTTCATGAATTCCCAGGGGTTGATGAAATTACTATGGAAATGCTTAGAGCTGGGAATGTTTCAGTTACCACTTGGATGACTGAAATTCTGAATATCTTTTATGATAAAGGCATGATTCCTAAGGATTTTACCAGAGCTATTGTTATCCCTATTTTCAAAAAAGGTGATCGCAGTTCTTGTGATAACTATAGGAGTATCAGCCTACTCTCTGTTCCAGGTAAAGTTCTTTCCATGATTGTGCTTAATAGAATTAAGAATCTGGTTGACAGTCAATTGCGTGATGAGCAATGTGAATTCAGAAGTGGTAGGGGATGTGTGGATCATATTTTCACTTAGGCAGATTCTTGAGAAATGTTTAGAGTTTCAGAAACCTTTGGTTGCTAGCTTTGTTGATTTCAAAAAGGCTTTCGACTCTGTTGATCGTCATAATTTGTGGTTGATTGTGAGATCATATGGTATACCTGACAAGTTAGTTAACATAATGAAAGCTCACTATAATAATACTGAGTTGTGTGTGAGAGTTGGTAAGGCTTGTAGCAATTGGTTTAGCATTACTTCTGGTGTTCGACAAGGGTGCATTTTGTCTCCTTTTCTCTTTAGTTTGGTTATTGATTATGTTATGTGAAATTCACTTCAAGGGAAAGATTTTGGCCTTAAATGGACTGGAGATATGAAAATTTCTGATTTAGATTATGCTAATGATTTAGCCCTTTTGGCAAATGATGTTGATGAGATGATGTCTCTCATTCGAGCTGTTGATGAAACTGGTAGTAGAGTAGGTTTGGTTATAAACAGAGAAAACTAAAGTGATGAAAATTGGTCAGGCAGGCTGTGATTCAGTTAATCTAAATGGTTGCAGTCTTGAGCAGGTATCACAGTTTAATTATCTTGGGAGCTAAGTAAGAGATAATGGTTATGTGCAGCATGAGATTAACAGACGAATAGGGATTGCTGCCGAGACTTTTAAGAAACTATGGAGATTGTGGAGAAATAGGTGTATACACCTAAAGACTAAAATTAGACTGTATAATAGTTTGGTTCTTTCTAGGGTTAGTTATGGTAGTGAAACTGGGACACTTTGTAAACAAGGTAACAGGAAACTAGATGCTTTTTGATTCCAGATGCTTACGCAGTATCTTGGGCATTAGGTGGTTCAACTTTGTAACTAATGATGAGGTTAGGCAAAGAAGTTTGCAACCTCTTTTAAGTAGCATATTGTGCAGAGAGAGACTCCGTTGGTTTGGCCATGTTGCCCGTATTAATAATTATAGTTTGGCGAATAGGGTTATGAACAGTGTGCCTAAAGGCCTCCGAGAGAGGGGGAGACCTACAATGCGGTGGGCAGACAATGTCAAACAGGACCTTGTTAGAATTGGTGTGCAGTGGCCAGATGCAGTAGATGCAACTGAGGAGAGACTTGCTTGGAGAACTAAATTGCACTGTCCGGTTGGACTTCCGTAGCCCTTGGCTGCTTGAGGATGATGATGATGATAAGTGTAAAATAGAATTACCATTTTTTCAAAAATAAAAACTGCAACTTTTAGCAAATGTACCAGTTTTAGCTTATTGAAATATAACAGTTAATTGAATACATAGTAGAAAAAAAAAGTTTGCACACTGGCCATACAGCACTGCAGTCAGTAAATGTAACATGTCAGTAGTTGTTAATTTGCAAGTTTCAACTTGCATCTATATGTGGATAGAATTGTGTAATGTTAAATTTTTAGAAACTAAAGCTATGATTGTAGTTAATTTTAAAGAGAAAAGTTTACTAATCATTGTAAATGTTGCATTGCTGTGTACACTTGAAGTACAATCAACTTATGATTTCTCAAGCTGAAATATATCGAAGTTGGAAATATGAATATCAAATTTTGTTATGCTTAGACAAATCTACTTCTGAAATACTGGAAATTATGTATCAGGTTTATAGAGAGGATCCCCATCTTATAGGTATTACTATATTTTGTTTGAATGGGATTGTAGATTCAAAGAGGGAATAGAAAGATTAAGGGATAATGATTGTGCTGGTACTTTTTACTGCTTGAATACCTGAAAACATTGAAACAGACAACTCATGTGTCAGAACTGCTGTACGACTGTTTGGAAAGCTTTGAACTTTTCACATGAAAGCTGTCATGGTATATTACGCAAAGATTTGAATATGAATCTGGTAACACAACACACAGTGTCTTGGATGCTTACTGATGATCAGTGTGAGGCATGAATGACAATTTGCAGTGATTTCATAGAGCATCTGAAAATGATCTGTTGCTCTTAAGAGTCCATCATTGTGGAGACAAGACAGAGTGATGACCCACAAACAAAATATGAACCAATGATAACTGTTTTATTCCCTGTAATCCAAAAAAATTTCAGCAAGACAGGTCAAAACAGGAAATAATGTTAGAACTTAATTTTCTGAATATCAAGGCATTGTGTACCCTGAATTCATTCAAGATGTCCCTAAGAACAGAGAATACATATAGGTGTTGCAACCATAATATTGGGTAGAGACTGATTGGAAGTTGTTGTGTGATAACACTTCCTTGCAACAAGAGTTCGCTAAATACAAAATGTGTTACCATTACACAATAGTGTGCAAAAATGTTATGATATATATGCTGTCACAGACACTGTTTAAAATATTATGCAATGGTCTTTAATATACAATTACTATATATATATGGTACATTTAAAAAAAAAGACAAATGTTCCATAAACATATTACCAACACAACAGTATATACATGGAAAACATTTGACAGTTCTAAGGCAAAACAGGACATTTGGGCATTTTAGTGTTGGTTCAAATATTTTATCAGTATTCAGGCTTTTCCATTACATAAATATTTTATAATTATAAATAATTACCTTGAAGGGGTCTTTAAAATCTATCTGTTTTGTCTCTTTCAGTCCAAGTGGTATCATTGGCATTGTTGGACACTTGCTAAAACAAAAAATGCAAATAATTTGATATTAAAAGTTACAAACTTAATGCAAATAAAAACATTTATATGCATATTAATATATATTATTATTGCTTTTTAATAAGTTATAATAATAAAATTACATTAACAAGTGTGAATAATATACATTAATATATTGAAAATATTACTATTAACCTTTAGAGAAATCAGGTTTTAATTTTAAAAACTCACAATTTCAGAAAATCATTTTAAGTAATTAATGAATAGAAATAAATGTTTTATACAAAAAAGGTTTATTCTGTACAAAAATATACAGAAAATTCAAATAAAAACATTTGACAATGGATGGGCTGTCTCAGTGGCACTTTTTGGCACACATTGGGCTAAATGGCCAGGTCACAAGGATCCCAATGTCTCAGAGGTTGGGATAAGGGGATCCAATGGATGGAAGACAGTGGAATTCTATCAAGGGGGGGGGGACGAGAGTGGCTCAGTCAGTAGCATGCCAGGCCCATAATCTGCAGCTCCCAGTTTGAGTCTCAGCTGGGCTAGTGTTAAATTTTATATCTGCAAAACTGTTCACACAGGGTCCTGGTGCTGACCATACACACCAACCTGAATAGAAAAAATGGCTCTAAGCATGATTACAGATCCTGAATTTGCTGCACTGGTGAGATTCTGTGGAGGGAAAACCTTCTGCTGTGTTTTTTGTTTGTGGGCTGACTGCCCCCAAGTGAACAGATTCACAGGATATGTTTTATCAGCTGATGGATAATCCTGAGCAGAGGTCATCACAGGCACCTGAACTCTTACTTCTGTGGACATTATCAAATTCTACATTGGTGGAAGTCTTGCAGTGTGGATGGCTTTAGCCTTTAGTAGTTGGGAAATGGGTATTTCCCCATGCCGCAATTAGGGGGATGTTTGATATTGTCGGCATTTCCTCTCTCAATAAAGTTTCTTTAAACATCCCACTAACCATTTTCTTTCCATAGGTAGTTGGAATGTGAGGACACTGCACAGAGATTATTCTCTTGATGTCCTCATACAAGAATTCCACCATTATAACCTTGATATTATCTTAAAAATTTAAAATTTCTCTTTTCAGGGAGGGAAGATGAAAAGTATCTCCAAGTCCTTCTAGAACATAAGTACATTAATGGAAGGTTTCTTACAGCAAAATTTCAGACAAGCATTAAAGACTTAAATGTTATCTGCTGTTATGCCCTCACTGAGGATGAGGATGAGAAAGATAGGTTTTATGGGCTACTTCAAGATATTTTGAATTCTGTCAAGAGTGGAAATAGTACCAACTTTGGCATTGAAGTCACTTAGAGCAAAGGTGCTAACTCTGATCTTTGAGGAGAGGTATATATCTATGGATCTATTGGTAGCTGCAATGGGAAACATCTCCTACAAGTAAGCAAACTTAATGGTTTGAGAATAACTAACACCTATTACAAGCACCGCGACACACATAAGTACACATGGGTTTCACCAGATGGGCTGTATAAGAATATGATTTGATTATATATCGATTGACAGCAAATGGGCTAATTTTGTTAGGAATACCAGGTCATATAGGGGATATGAAATTGGATCTGACCATTACTTTGTTAAAAATGTCTTGCATCTTAAACTTAAGAAGAGTTGTGCTAAGGTTAAAAAATTTACCTATAATATTGAAGGTCTGAAAGACCCAGTTATAGCTAAAGCTTACCATGATAGGTTACTTAGTCATTTTGACAGTCATGACATCATACTACTGAAGTTGAGGATAAGACACTTGAGCTTATTTCAGAAAGAAACACCTGCAGGAATGTCCTTAATCAATATCCTACTAGTCAAATAGAAGAAAATATTACTAAGAGCTTAATAAACGTGTAAAGGATCAGTTAGCTGCTGATAAGAATCTATGGCTTGGCTGACAAAGCTGAGGAAGCTATTAAACAGCACAACAACAGAGAGCTATACCAGATAGTTAATGTTTTGTGTGGAAGAAAACAGACATATATATAGAGAGAGATTGAAGGATAAACGAGGTAAGTTTATTGAAGGTGGGGATTCTGTCATGACTAGGTGGGCAGAACATTTCAGTGATGTTCTAAACAATGTGGTTAGTTCTACTCCCATTATTTGTAATGATGATAGATGCATTACTGGCTTTAATGTTGGCCTTATAACACAGTCTGAAGTTACTTTGGCCATTTCTAAACTTAAACTACATAAATCCCCAGGGTAGATCCAGGGGTAGATGAAATTATTATGGAAATGCTTAGAGCTGGGAATGTTTCGGTTACCACTTGGATGACTGAAATTTTGAATGTCTTTTATGATGAAGGCATTGTTTCTAAGGATTTTACCAGAGCTATTATTATTCCTGTTTTTAGAAAACATGATCACATGTCTTGTGATAACTATAGGGGTATCAGCCTACTTTCTGTTTCAGGTAAAGTTCTTTGCATATGTTTGTGTTTGTGTTTAATAGAATTAAGAATCTGGTTGATAGGCAATTGTATTATAAGCAATGTGGATTCAGAACTGGTAGGGTATGTGTAGATCAGATATTTTCATTCAGGCAGATTCTTGAGAAATGTTTGGAGTTTCAGAAAACCTTTAGGCTAACTTTGTTGATTTCAAAAAGGCTTATCGGCATAATTTGTGGTTGATTGTAAGATCGTATAGCATACCAGACAAGTTAGTTAATATAAGCTCTCTATAATAACACTGAGTTGGTAAGGCTTAAAGCAATTGGTTTAGCATTGCTTCTGGTGCTCAACAAGGGTGCATTTTGTCTCCTTTTCTGTTTAGTTTGGTTATTGATTATGTTACGTAAAATTCACTGCAAAGGAAAGATTTTGGCTTAAATGATCTGGAGATACAAAAATTTCTGATTTAGATTATGCTGATAATTTAGCCCTTTTGGCAAAATGATGTTGATGAGATGAACTTTTTCATTCAGGCTCTTGATGAGACTGGTAATAGAGTAGGTTTGATTATAAACAGAGAGAAAACGAAAATGATGAGAATTGGTTGGGTTGTTTTACCTCTGAGCGGCACTTTTTTGCACACCATGGGCTAAATGGCCAGGTCACATGGACCCCGAAGGCTCAGAGAAGGTTGGGGGAGGGGACCCACTGGATCAGCTGTTGGGAGACAGATGGTAGCCTCCCGTCAAGGCCATCCAGCGTGTTCTTTAACGTGCACAGGGTATGGCTCTCCCGCACACGGGGCCACGGCTTAACGTCCCATCCGACGGATAGCGGCCTTTCCAAGCCCATCGGTGTCCCCTACTGACCGTGGGCAGGGCGGGGAATTTTGCAGAGATAAATCTCAACGCTGACTGATGAGAATTGGTCAGGCAGGCTGTGATTCAGTTAATCTGAATGGTTGAAGTCTTGAGCAGGTGTCATAGTTGAATTATCTTGGGAGCTATGTTACAGATACTGGTGATGTGCAGCATGAGATTATCAGTGAATAGGAATTGCTGCTGGGACTTTTAAGAATTGACGTTGAGGTGGAGAAGTTATATACCTAAAGACTAAAGTTAGACTGTAAAATATTTTGGTTCTTTCTAGGATCAGTTATGGTAGTGAAACTTGGACGCTTTGCAAACAAGAAAACAGGAAACTTTATGCTTTTGATTCCACATGCTTAGGCAGTATCTTGGATATTCAGTGGTTCAACTTTGTAAGTAATGAAAAGTTTAGGCAAAGGAGTCAGCAATCTCCTTTGAGCAGCATATTGTGCAGAGAGAGACTCTGTTGGTTTGGTCATGTTGCTCCTATGGATAATTATAGATTAGTGAATAGGGTTATGAACAGTATGCCTAAAGATATCAGAAAGAGGTGTAGACCTAGGACACAATGGGCAGAGAATATCAAACAGGACCTTGTTAGAATTGGTGTGCAGTGGCCAGATGCAGCAGATGTAGCTCATCACAGATATGCTTGGAGAACTAAATTGCATGGTTTGGTTGGAACTCCATAACTCATGGGCGCTTGAGTAGGATGATGATGATATCCTGTGGTGATAACCAAATGTGTATCTACAGACGTACACAGCCTGAGAAACCAAACAAACTCATATTTTTTTCTCACTCCTTCATTCCCTCAGTGTGAAACTTGGTATACATTTATATTAGATAGCATGTAGTCTCCAGACAAGTGGTGAATGCAGAAAATGAGGGAAATTGATATAGGTGAGACTGACTGAGAAAGTTTTGACATAATTGCAATTTTATTTTTGGAGACTGCTTTGCAAAATATATTTAAGCTGTCAAGAGGCAGGGGATGTTATAACACTTTCTTGGGTATGCTATTGCTGCAGATAGTGTTCTGAGAAGTTGCTGTAAATTGTTTTCAAGATATGGATTCATGAAATTATTCGATGGTTTTGGAAACCACATATCTTTGTCCATGTAATTTTTTTATATTCAAACCAATAATATAAAGGTGGAAAAGAATTCTTAAAAGAGTGTATAACTTTAAAGGCAGATTACAAAATTGGTATAAAGGCAGATTACAAAATTGGTAAAACAAATTGAGGATATATTCTACTTATGTTGAAACTGATAAGACTGTAATGAAATAACCACACTGTAATTGTAACGGAATGAGACTGAAAAGAATGATTTGAAGATTCAGAATACAATAGCTAACTTTTGATGAGTAAAGTGCTTTTTTAAGGACACTATGAGTAATATGATTTCATAGTGTTCCCCAGTTACTCACAATGCTTAAAAACTTAATGAACTGTAAATTATGCCACATACTGTTAATTATGTCACATCAAATACCTTTTTATTAGTGATGAAGTTACATTAATACATAGAGAAAAATTGGTATCTGGTATGGTACTGAGTCATAACAGTTAATAATATATTATATACTCCCCATTCCATCTACAGCCAAAGTTTAAAATGCAAACATGAGAAAGTTAAGGGAGAAAAGCATTCAAAAATAAAACTTCCGAGTTGTCAACACAAAAATATTCAAAAACTAAAATTTCATGGAGTGCTGTAGTACTCTATGTTTACTCATCCAGGATTAGGGAAGCTCAACATCCTAAGCAAAGATTTAATTTTAACACTGTTCAACACTCTTTGCATTAGGATTTAATTCATTTTATTTTAATACAATCATAAATATTAATGTAGGCAATCATCCTATCAGGAGTATTGAGAAGATTCTGCTTGGCTCTAAGAGTCTTATGAGGGTAAAGGAAATGATATAAAATATATGTGTATAATAATAATAAAGGAAAATATATGATAATATAGTGGCAGAAGAAACTGCTTCATTTTAGATAAAATTATTACAACCCAGTCCCCAACTACCAGAAATCAAATAACACAATTTTTAAAGTAGTGCTGAAATTTGACTAACTAAAATTGTTGTTTGATTTAACATAATTTCTCCACAACTTTTCTATGATCATTTATATTAATGTATTTATGATATAATTGGATCTGAACTATACTTGTTCTTAATTTCAGCACTACCAAAAATATTTTTCACATTTTCCTACACAAGGTGATTAAACAGTGATAACACATATTTATAAACAATTACATTTAAATTGTCCCTGTGTTATGGTGTATACAAATTCATCCTGCTTGATTAGAGGCCATAACTTGTGCTGTGTAGATTGAAAACAATTATAAGTATACAGTTAGTCTTCATTACTTCAAAACAATTTTTACAATCATCATTTTCTTATTTTCAATTTTAATTACTCAATAATCATCTAAACATAATGTATTAAAATAAAACTGCATTTAGCAATTTTTTGTTTCTATTGCCTTTATTATTTTTCCTTTTCTCTAAAAACGAGTTACATTTATGAAATAAAGGGAGTAAATTAAAAACACAAAGTATTAATCAAAGTATAATCATATTAAAGGAATAAAAACCAAACAGGTCAATTAGGTGAAGATTCTATAGACTATCTATCCATATTTACATTATTTTTTATGAGAAATTCATATCTGACTAACCCAAGTTCACATTACATGAATTTTTTTTAATACAATCTATTGTGTTAGTCCTCGACTAACTTTGCATTTTAAACTTTGGCTGTAGATGGAATGGGGAGTTATATTATTGTGGTTCATTTAATTTGCTAAATCATTTTTATTGCTTGTTTACTTTTTTCTCAACTAAATATGAGGCCCATTTTCTTTTTCTTAACTTGCTACATACAGAAAACTTTGGTTGGTTGTTTGGCGCAAGAGCAACAGGGCGCCAAACAAAAAGATATAAATTGATAAAAGTCATTGAACCCACAACCAAAGTTAAAAACACACAGAAACATAACCAGAACAAAAAAGATAAGTAAAAATGGCAAAAAGTAACAACACGTGTAAAATCGACAATAAAATGGATGTATAGGACCCAGTAAAAAACAGAAACAAGCGTAAAACCAAGGTAACAAAGCAAAAAGGTTCATAAACGCATAAAATATCCAGTAAAACGTAAAAAGTCAAAGACAGGAGTTAAAAACGATTCATCATATAAAAGATGTCCGAGTGTAAGGGGCTCGGACGTAAAATCATGAGAGTTAAAAAACATTCGTCTTTCAAATTTAAAACATCGACATTCAATTAAAATATGTTTGATCGTTAAAAAGGTGTCACAAAACTCACACTTAGGTTCATCGTCTGCCCGTAAAAGAAACGAATGACCTAAGCGGAACCGAGCAAGTACAACTTCCTCCTTGCGATTCTTGCGATAACAAGACTGCCATGGTTTGATGCATACAGAAAACACTTCCATTTAACCCTTTACCTATTTTGATGCTTACCTAAGTCTTTCTGTTAATATACAATCCCAATATATGTATATTCACTAAATATGATGAGCATGGCCAACAATCTGCACCATCATAAAATTTGTTCTATTCCTAAAACAATGTACTGCAAGTTATCAAAACCAACTAAAGTTTTAATTTGTAATGTTAAAAAAAATCATAAATTAAAGGATTAAATGTCTTTTTTTTTTCTATTTTAGATAGGTTTCAAAAGACAAGAAAATTTTAAGGTGATAAGAGCAATTCATGTAACAGCAATTGTTTACAAACATTAGCAGTCCCTTAGACTTGCTGTCTGAGAGAATGTCATTAAATCACATAACTGAAGTTAGTAGCAATGTGAGGACAGAATCATTGGAAGAGGAACTAAGCACAATTATTCATAATAGTGTGATGTCTAAACAGGGCTAAAAGTAACTATAGGCAATGTTATATATCAGACAAATGCAAGCTTAGCATAATAATCATGTGCTTATTTTAGCAAATTAGTGGTTTTGACAAAATACATTTATAATGTTTTCTGATTTTGGTAGAAAAATAAATTTAATTTGTGGTGGAGGGATGTGCTTTAAAGCCCAGTAAAAAAGGCTTAATGGTGACACTGGAAATTAATTTTGTATAATGGAGAAAAAATGCATATTAACTTATTAATCTAGTTACATCTGTAGCAACACATAGAGAATCACTTTTATCCTTTACACCAGGGGTTTTCAACATGAGGTATGCGGTAAAATTCTTTGGGGTACACCATGAGAGCTCAAAAGTTGCTAGATCTAGTAACAAAGTCGCTAAGTTGACAACACTGCTATGGAAAAATGTCACTTTTTGTGTTTATCGACATATGTAATTTAAGAATACAAAATTTAATGTGTATATACATATATGTTTTATTTTATTCCCATTGTTATATTATAACTATAGTTTTATCTATCTATACATGGGGTACACCAATTACATACACATTTCCAGGTGGTATGCTAGTTACATAAATCTTTCCAGGTGATATGCCAGTTACATACACATTTCCAGGGGGTACGTGAAGCATAGAAGGTTGAGAACTACCACCTTACACAATAATCACACGTTAAGTCTTGGCCTCTGGGATGCCTTAATTTCCAATTTGCATTTATTTCTGTTGTATACATAAATTAACCTCCTGGTAGTTGGAACTTGTTTTACACAACACCACCACATCACTGCCACAAAACCATTGTTTATGAAATCTTGTGGCATTTAAGAGAACTGACAGAGTGATAATATTGACACTTGGAAGTTTAATAATATAACTTTTTCTAACTCTTAATATTCTGAATTCTGTTATCTTCAAAAATAGTTTAACTTTATTTTCAAGGCATTAACAATTTTCTGCTAATTACATTAAAAAATTATGATATTTCTCTATAAAACAAATGTTTTGTACCCGTAATTCATCTTCATTTTGAAATCATGGTTCAAACCAATGAATAAATTGTCTGCAAAAAATGTATATCATATTAACATTTAATACATTGTGAACAGGAACATATTTTCATAATTATATAATTATCAGGCTTGTAGCATATTTTATAATTATTAGGCTTGTAGCTGAAATAAGTCATTTGTCTTCCTAAACAATGGAAAGCTGCCTGAAATTTCTGACTTACACCAAATTTCACCTGTTGTCAAACTATAGTTAAAAATTACTATAGTTATCTTTTCTTTCAAGTTTTGTAAAGGCTTAACAGTGACAAGTGCATGAGGAAATAGATTCCTATTAGGTGTTCAACACTTGCTTATATGTATTTTTCATATGTAATATTTAAAAAATAACAAGTGGTTAAGAATAATCAAGGTCTTAACCACACATCACTTCCCATTTAAACATTTGAATTTTAAATAAGAAGCCTAATTTATGGTCCACTAATAAATACAAAAGATTAGAAAAGAGTAACTTGTTGTCTATTTCAAGTCTATTATTCTTTAGAAGTTTCACATGTATCAAAGAAATATCACCACCATTCCTATTTGGACCAGTGGAAAATTATTTTATAAGAGATGCAACTTTTTTTATTTTATCATGTGACAGTTCAAATCATTTGCAGTGTGTTAATCAAAAATATAAATTTGAAAATTATTTTAAAATATTCTAATGACCTAATGTTACATAAACTCGGCAATGCTTAAAAAAAGTAAACATTATAAAAAATACTCACTTATCATTCTGATACATTTGTACAGAACTATTTAAGTCAGCTAGCTGCTCTTTCAGTAACTGCAAGCTGGAGTTTACAAAGCTCAGCTCTAGAGCAACAGTTTCTTTCAATTTCTTGTTAGTTGTAGCCCTAAGAAAGATATACATTTCTATAATATAGTTTTATAAGGAATTTAAGTAACATCTCATATCTGATTGTCAGGGCAGCATGAACTTTTGTGGAGCTGGGTTCCAAAATTGTGAGGGGCCAAAATAAAAAACGAATTTAGATGTACTTCTAAATTTTATAATAATAAATTGTTTATTATAAGTAAAACGTGTGGTACATTATCTACATACAACTTATAGGAACACCAAGTATATTATAAATATTACATAATTTTTCTCACCTTTTTCACCGTAAAATCTTTAATTACGTCATCAAAATTGATCTATTTCACTTTCTATTGAAAATATAGTTAGTCATCGATTAGCGGATTCTGTGATTGGATTTACTATTGGGCATGGAAAATAACTGACATGCGCCCTGGTGGTGGGATGTGGAGCTAGTGAAACGAGGATATATTGTATCAACCGCTGTGTTAAAGATAGGAAAATGGCATTTTTTTTATGATGAGATTTTCATGGACCATGGGGCCTTTTAAAGCAGGGGCACTGAACCCGTCTCATGCCGGCCCTGCTGATTGTAATATATTTTGTTAATACAATAAAATATTAAATATTCAGTTAACACGATTTACATTATCTGTCATATAGTGCATAAAAATTACATAGGAAAAACTAATAAGCATCATTTATAATCTAGTAATATACAAATTAAAGTACTGATAAGTTTTTTGAAAAAATGTTATGCCTAGGTTGTTGGGTTGTTTTACATCTGAGCGGCACTTTTTTGCATACCATGGGCTATGTGGCCAGGTCACGTGGACCCCGAAGGCTCAGAGAAGGTTGGAGTAGGGGACCCACTGGAACAGCTGTTGGAAGACAGATGGTAGCCTCCCATCAAGGCCATCCAGCATGTTCTATAACGTGCACAGGGATGGCTCTCCCACACACGGGGTGTTATGACTAGTTACTAGTTTGTATTCTACTATTTATATCTAAAAGTACAAGAGATTTAATCAAAACTATCCTGTACAACACAATTCATTCAAATGTATATAAAATTATATAATGCATTAACCATGGTGTATATATAAATCTTTACAGTATATATACACAGTTGTATCAGAATAATATGAGCACCCACGGAATCACAGTGTACTCTGCTAGGTGCATCACAGAGTGCACATGACAAAGGACAGATGAACCATAGTACGTAACGTGAGCACAATGGGCAGAGGTATTAATTTGATGGACATTCAAAAAGGAATGATCATCAGCTACCACACCCAGGGTGTAAGCATCTCGGAAACAGCAGACTTTGTGGGCTGTCTGCAAGGTGTTGTAGTAAGGGTGTACCAAGAATGGATTGCTGGCACACCAAGTACCTCCAAACGTCATAACTGTGGAACCCCAAATGCCATCGACCCCAGAGGAGAACGTCGCCTCTGTCGACTGGTAAAGGGCAATCAACGCACAACAGTGCAGCAATTGACCACTAGAATGAATGCTGGGGCCCCCAGGTATGTGTCCCCGATAACAGTAGAATGAACCCTGCTACGCATGGGTCTCTGGAGTCGACGTTGCGTAAAGGGATCCATGTTAACCAAGGTCCATCAGCAACAACACCTGCAGTTCGCATGAGACTACCATCATTGGACAGTGGAAGAGTGGAAAAAGGTTGCTTTATCCACGAATCAAGGTTTTTACTCCACAGAAATGATGGACGGTGGTGGATAAGGCATCATACGCACAAGAATCAACACACGGACATGCTTGACGGTCAAGTACAGGCCAGTGGTGGCAGTGTGCATGTCTGGGGGATGTTTTCCTGGTATGACCTGGGACTGCTGGTACCACTGGATACCCTGAAGGCCAATGGCTACCTATCCATCCTCACTGACCATATTCATCCCTTTATGTTGGACATTTACCCTGGTGGTGATGGTGTCTACCAACAGGACAATCGCCCTGCCATGTCGCTAAGGTGGTGCATGACTGGTTCCAGGCACATGATAGCGATGTCTCCATTCTCCCTTGGCCAGCAAAATCACCTGACCTCAATACCATAGAGCACTTGTGAGACCATTAGGATCAACAGGTTCGGCATGAGAACCCACAACCATGTCATCTCCGGAACCTCTGTGCTCTGTTGGAGTCTGAATGGGCATGTGTGCCTCTGGCAACCTTCCAGGGCCTCATTGCATCCATGCCACGTCATCTCACCACTGTCATCCAGGTCAAGGGTGGTTATTCCCATTATTAGGTAGGTGGTCATATTATTCTGATATGATTGTGTATATTCTAACTGAGGTTTTTAGTACACATTACATACAGCCAGAAATTGTATAAAAAACTTCTTTCACATAAACATGCTGTTAATGATTTAATGGTTTAGCAAGCTAATGTTCATCACAATTAAATTTTCTTAATTTACACTCATGGTCAACAATTGAAACACCATGAAGCAAGCCTAGAACCTCAGTGAAACTAGGCAGAGTGGTAGAGCATGTTACAAGGAGTAATGATTAATAGTACAATCACCTGTGTGCATATTAAGGGTGCATTTAGGGGGCTCCAATATGGTCTCTCAGAAGAGTATGACCCTAACTGGAAGCAATGCATCTAACTAGACATCAAGGCATTGATTAATACTGGTCCCTAATAGTGTCCTCAGACACTTTCTGCCATTCTTTCTCCAAATGGAGATGCAGGGTGTCCAGTATGTGTGCTGGCTATAGACACTGTCAGAGACATTGACCCAGCACATCCCATATGTGCTCTATAGGGGAGAAATCAAGGAACATTTGGGGTGGCTCAGTAAGTAGCATGCCAGGCTCGTAATTTGAAGCTCCCAGGTTTTGAGTCCCGCCTTTACCAGAGTTGAGTTTAATCTCCACAAATCTCCCCACTCTGCAATTGGGTAGTAGAGGACACCCATTCAATTGATGGCAGCCTTCAAAAGGCTGCCACCAATTGAATGGATTTTAGAAGTTAGATATTAAGCCATGGTTCTGTGTGTGGAAGAGCCATACCCTGTGCCTGTTAAAGAACATGCTGGATAACTTGATGGAATGTTACCATCTATCTCCCAACAGCTGTCCAGTGGGTCCCATCTCCAAAACCTTCTCTGAGCCATCGGGGTCCTTGTGACTTGACCATATAGCTCACTGGGCATTGCTGATCAAGGTAGGGTATTTACCCATAGACATTATCTTGCTGAAAAATGGCATCAGGAAAGCACCACATGAAAAGTAGACAATGGGGCAGAATGTCGCTGACATATCATTGAGCTATCAAAGTTCTCTGGACAAACATTAAAGGTGTTCTGGAGTTATAACTGATGGCACCCCACATCAGAAAATTGAGTGCAAGCATGGTGGTGCTCTTGGATATGTGCAGGTCCTGCCACTGGCCATGGTGACACCAAACCCTGATGAAACCATTATCTGTGCCTCAAAAAAAAAAAGACTCATCTGAGAACAAAATGTGGTGCCATTCCCCCCTTCCACAACACATGCATAATGCACCACCGACAATGTGCCTGGAGATGATTAGCAGTCAGAGGCAACCTGCACAGGGGTTGTAGTTTTAAATTTAGCTGTCAGAAATCTTTCATTAATGCAATCATATCCTAGAAGAACATCACTTGCTTGTCTACTGAGCAGCAAATCTATACCTTGGAAATGATCATCATTCCCTCCTTGAAAAGAGAAATTTAAAATTATTTTTAAGTATCTCCATTTGATATTGTGGAAACCCACAATATCTAGGTTATAATGCTGGAATGCCAATGAGAGGACATAAAGAGAATAATCTCTATGCAATGTCCTCACATTCCACATACCTGTGGAGAGATAATGATTAGTAGGATTTTTAAAGCTAGGTTTATAAGAGAGCTAGAGTCAGTAGTATCAAACAGCTCCCTAATCACAGGCATGTTACAAAGACCTGTACCACTACCTATGCTGGTATGAAATTCAGGCACCAACTTTTACAAGTGAACCTTTTCAAGAACCAGAATCTAGATAGACTGATCTGCCTGAGAGACACTCCATGATAGGATTGGCAATGCCCAACCAGCTAAAGGGTTCAGGTACCTGTAATGGCCTCTTATCAGGATTAACCACTAACTAATATAAGGTATCATGTGCTTGTGTTCACTTAGGGCTGGCAACCCATATAAATTTTCTTTTAACAGAGCCCCACCAGCACAGCAAGTCTAGGATCCATAATCAAGCTCAAAGCCATAAACCAGTCCAGTAGATATAAATGGTCAGCACCAGGACCCTGTGAAGTTGACCTCTCCTCAGCAGGACAGAAAAAAAAGTGGCCACATATGACCAGATCAGTAGACCCCCACTTATCTAGCAGCCCTCCCCTTCCATTCCCTCCCATAAGAAAATATCTCTTTTGAAAGGTGTTAATGGTCTGCATAAGAAGGGAAAGTCAGACATTAGGTGGTAGGCCTGCGCAGTTCTGTGCATCATTACCAAGGGATTGCTACACAGCTCTCCTTCCAGTGTATGTCTAGACACCATTTACAGACTTTTATTCTATGCTTACATACAATTAATAATTTGTCACCATTTTTACTTTGTAAATCCACAGTTTCAAAAATTACATAAATATTGAAGAGATAACTGAAAAATTTAGCTTCTGGGGTTGTGTGTGATCTCAGGTTCTCTTGATAACATGTCAGGTGATTTTACTATTTAAGCTACCATCTCTTGACTTTCAGCTAGACTAATAAAGTATTGCTGCAATCATGTGGTCTCTATCATGTGCTAAACTTGACAATATCAACATTAACAATTTTATGCTATGAGTTAATTCAGTATATTTAATTCTACGGATATTTTACATGTGAAAAAAAACAGCTTTTTTCATGAGTTTTACTTCAGATATTATTCAATACCCTTGGTTAGTCAACAAGTGATGGCTCATAGCAAACCAGGAAAAATACACAAAAAAGTAAAAGTTTATGAGGCAGACTGTCACAATAACTACTAAAATAATAAAAATAAATACCCCCTCAAGCAGCTGCTTGCCACAGAGGTCTGACAGGAGCCTGTCAGTTTATATGCCATAGTAGAAGGTCTGAGAGGATGGCAGGACCTCAGCAGAAAAACAATACACACAACCATGCCTTACCCGGGGCTCGAACCCAGGTCCCTTAGATCAGTAGCCAAGCGTGCTAACCACTCAGCCACGGGATGCCTAGCACATCAATAAATCCCCTGGACCAAATTTAATCAATTTTTTTTAGTTTTGATTAAAGCTCAACTTATTAAGAGTTGACTGTAGAGTTAAATAGTCAACTCTCCATAAGTTGAACTATAATCAAAATTAAAAACAGCACAAAGATTCCCAAAACAATTTTATGTTTTAAGTTCAGAAGTTAGATATTAAACAAAATTATGCTTCTGTGCTACCATAATGAAACAAATTAATGATTAATCTTACAGCTTGGAACACAAGTAGTTGCAGTTGTGGGTCACTAATTGAACACACTGTTCCAATTCTTCATAATCTTTCTTTTATTCTGCAATTAGATCATCCAACAAAATAGGTTTAATTTAAATAGAATGGTTAGCATGCTTGGCTACTGACCATATATACTGGGTTCGAGCCCTAAAAAAGGTATGAATGTTTTCTTTCTACTGAGGTCTCATCTTCCTCACAGATCTTCTCTTTGGCATATTATACTGACAGTCTCCTATTCGACTTCTTGATAAGCAGCTCTTGAGGAGCTATTTTTATTTTACTGAATAATCATATCAATAAGAGTAAAATAAAATGCAAACTCTGCAAAATATTGATATTTTACCATCTGTTAAAGAATATATTATTACTGAATTTGTAATTAATATGCAATTATTTTCTGAAATAGCTAAGACTACATACTAAATTTATATAATTATTTATAGTCACAAGAAAAAATTAACTGGATAAACATTCTCTTCACTATATCTGACACAACATAGTTTGGCAATTTGATTACTCACCTGTACAGCTTTTCAGCTCCATTCCTCATCATAGTCTGTTTGTTAATCTCCTGGTTTAGCTTTGATCTCTGAAACTGTAGCCGCCCACGGCATGTAGCAGCATGAGGATCTGACCCCTACAATATAAAATATTAATATCATAAAGAAGAAAAAAACATTATTTTGTGATTTGTGGCATTAATAAATTTCATAAAACTTAGAGGGGCTAGGGAGTTAGTGATTGTATTATTATTATGCTGCATGGGGAAGAGTAATTAATAATTTTTTTTTATTTTCTGATGACAAAAATATAGAAGTGAAGATTCTTGTAAAAAGAAGTGTTATATAAAATGAAGAAAATTCATCAAAGTATTATGACATTACATAAGAGGAAAAGGATTAAAATTTGTCTAGGAGCATTACGCATTTTATTTACCCTTTAATTATTTACTCATAATTGCAAAATTTTACCATTACTTATGGAAAAACTGCTCTCAATTAAAATAATCATATTAACAACATGGCATATCATAAATATGATTACGATTATAACAGACAGATTTAACACAGCTGAGTTAAATTAAAAACTTAATCACTATCCAAGCTGTTTTATTATTGTTATACATTATAATACATTACATTTACATGGAAACATATTTATGCATTAATAATTTTGAACCAAAGCAATCATAGAAATGTTATGCAAAATATTAATATATCTAGTTATCCAAAAACAATTTTCATATGAAACCGAACCTTCATAACTTATGGATTTTGGTGAGAAATTAATTTAGGATTACTTTCCAGCAGCTTAATAATATTTCTTCCTTTGGAAAAGCTTATTCTTTAATTATTCTTCTAATATTAGTCAATTTCAAAGTATTCCTCTAATATTAGTAATCAATTCCAGTGTTTATAAAATAACCTCTAAATGCATTTCTGTTCATTCTCTAATTCTAGTTTTCTGCCACAATGCTGCTATTATTACTTTCATCTTTTTTGCACTAGGCTCTCTACAGCAGGGCCTGATCTGGGGGGGGGGGGGGGGGGACAACATACCCCTCCTTAAAATACTAGTAAGGGTAAAGAGGCAAAAAAATTATTAACCTTATTTATATTTCATTCATTTTACAAGAATTTTTTTTAAAGACCTGTAAAATAGAGGGGGAAATATTATACTGCAATGGAAATCCGTGGCCGAGTGGTTAGCACGCTTGGCTACTGATCTAAGGGACCTGGGTTCGAGCCCCGGATTAGGCATGGATGTGTGTGTCGTTTTTCTGCTGAGGTCCTGCCATCCTCTCAGATCTCCTACTACAGCATATAAACTGACAGGCTCCTGTCAGACCTCTGTGGCAAGCAGCTGCTTGAGGGGGTATTTATCATTTTTTTAATGGAAATCCAGTCTCTTGGCCCCTCCCCTCTTTTACATTTTTACAATTCAATTGTGTTTCTTGCCCCCTCTATTTTTTCTAGATCCGGGCCTGCTCTCCAGTGAGAGTTGGTGAGCTCGGGAGCTAGACAAGTAACTTTGCAAATGGGGGCAGGGTGAAAAGTTCCACTTTCTAATACCATTTTTAATTTTTAGTGTTGAATTCATGGTTTCAGTACTTTTTCATTGCTGTGTAAAATGCATATTATTATTGTAGCATCATCAACCAAGAGCTATCTGCTGAACTCTCACTATTCTATTCTTTGATTGGCTGAAATATTTCATGGCAGCCTGAGGTAATTCAAATTTTCTTATTTTATTGCCATTGGGCACATATATATCTCCCCCCTTTTTTTCTCCTCTATGTCTTATTCCCTCATCTATAGCTATATAAGAACTTCAGAAGCAAATTCGAGTTTGCTTCTGGGCTCTTGCAGGAGGCATGGTAGTAATGAATAATACAGAGCACAACCAAAGCTATCAAAATGTATTTAAATGGTCGAAATTAAATATTTTAATATAATTTTTAATTTATATAATAGTTAGATGCATATTCTTAAATACAAATTAAAAATGTAGATCCAATTAAATATAGGCACGTCTTAATTAAATCTTTAATTCAATTTGTATAGGTTTTATGGGGCGGGGGTGTTGGTAGTGCACCTGACTTGCAATCTACAGTTCCCAGGTTCGAGTCCCAGCTGGGTCAGTGTTGAGAATTATCTCTGCGAAACGCCCCACCCTGCCCACAGTTAGTAGGGGACACCGTTGGGCTTGGAATGGCCACTGTCCGTCGGATGGAATGTTAAGCTATGGTTCTGTGTGCAAGAGAGTGTGCTGTGCACGTGTTCTTTAATGTGCAAGAACCCTGTGCACGTTAAAGAACACGCTGGACGGTCTTGACAGGAAGCTACCATCTGTTTCCCAACAGCCGTTAGAATGGGTCCCCTCCCCCAACCTCCTCTAAGCCTTCGGGGTCCTTGTGACCTGGCCATTTGGTCCATTGTGTGCAAAAAATTGTCGCTCAGAGGTAAAACAACCAACCAATTAATGTATAGGTTTTATTTAAATTCATCTTGAAAGTTTAAATTTTTGATGGGAAACGTCTTTCATATTTGAAGAAAATACTACATTATTTTAAATACTGTATGTACATTAACTGCGAAAATGTGGGGTGTCTAAGCATTTTAGATATGGCTCCAATATTTGGCTGAGGATTATGCATACGAATTTAAATAAAAAATAATAAATATCCCCTCAAGTAGCTGCTTGCGCAGAGATTTACTTGAAAGAAATGAATTTAATTTAAATATTTCACTCAAATAATGCAAATTTAGAGCAGTCCAACAATAATTATATTTTTCATAGACAAATACTTAGTCCTAAATAGCTGCCTTGCCAAAGATGTCCGACAGAAATCAGTATAATACGTCCTATAGAAGATCTGTGAAAGAAGGCGAAACCCTAACAAAAAGAAAGCATAAATAGGAAAGAAAAAAAATGCCAACCATGCCTTATCTGGGAATCAAACTTTACCATTGGCTAATATTCAATTTTATAGAAGACATATCTTCCAAATGTTAACAAGTTCCATCCTCACTGCGCAACTGCAATTCAAGTATGTTTCAAACAACAGCAGATCCTTTTCCAAATTTATTAGCCTTTCCAATTAAAAGTTCATAGTATGACTATAATTATAGTTTGCTTTTATTTATCCCACCCCCGTAGAACAGTCTGAATTAAACATTGCTTCTTCATTTGTAAAACTGCTATCACCTCTAAGGACCCATATGCCATTGTCATACCGGATTGAGAATCGCCTGTTGTTTCGGTTGCTATAGCAACAACAGAACCGTCATGGAACCAAAAAAACTGGGTAGATTCGTGAACTGAAGGGAAACAAACGATGTTCATCTTCCCAGTTTTTCACTCGTAAATGCAATTGGAATAGTTTTTAATATTCCTCAGTTTTGTTTGGTTTGCCCTAAGTTTCTGTCCTATTTGCCAAATTTTATTTATTGGAAAACTGGTGCAGACAGCATTCAAAGGAGTGATAGATTAGGAGCGTGAGGACTCCCGGTGTCCAAGGATAGAAATGGTGGCGCGTTTATAGAAACTCCTATCAATGATAATAATTCCGTTTCCTTGCAATTATAATTCTCTTAGCATTGGCGTACCACAACTACAAAAGTTTTCTTTTTTTTATGCTTTTACTATTTGCATAACTTTCGTCAGCGGCGTAGCCATGGAGGGGAGGCTCCCCCCCCAAAAGTAACTCAGAGTTGGCAAAATTCGAATCCACTTGGTAAAATATGGGCGAGTTGTGAAAATTGTGCCTTTCGTGTGCAATTAAGTGCAGTTGATAAAATTCGAAGTGACTTGGCAAATTCAGGGAAGATATAAAAATTGCGATTTTTTCTGTAAAATTACGGCGGGTTGGCAAAATTCGAATCCACTTGGTAAAATATAGGCGAGTTGTGAAAATTGAGATTTATTTTGTGAAATTAACGAGTGTTGGTCAAATTGAGGAAACTTAAAAAAAATGTAGGGCAGTTGGCAAAATTCGAATCCACTTGGAAAATACGGGCGAGTTGTGATAATTGGGATTGGGTTTGTGAAATTCAGGGTAGTTGACTAAAATCGAGAAAACTTCGCAAAATCTTGGGGAGTTTGAAGTGATTTGGCAAATTTAGGAGAGATGTAAAGATTGGGATTAGTTTCGTGAAATTAAGGAGAGTTGGCCAAATCAAGGGAAAATTCACACTGACTTGCTACAATTCAGACGAGATGAAAATATTGGAATTATTTTTGTGAAATTATGGCTAGGTGGCAAAAATGGAAATTAAATGGCACATTACGGTTATTTGACAAAATTGGAAGTCAAATGGCATGGGAAAATGCAGGAGAGTTGTGAAAAATTGGCTCACCCCCCCCCCCCAACTCACACACGGAGAAAATTGGAAGTCAAATGGGAAAATGTTGGATAGTTGTGAAAATCCTCCCCCCCCCCCCGCCCAATCATAGCCTTTCGCTACGACACTGACTTTCGTTTTAATTTTGCTATGTTTGAGGCATAGCAAAATCGATGGTTGTATATTTTATAGGCTTTTAAAAGAATAAACCGGAGAGTTTATTTAGCGTGGATGCAGAGGCGGATTTCCCCATAAGGCGCTTGCCTGCAGTAACCAACGTATAGGGGTGTTAGCATTCAAGTATTTCATTTTGTTCATTTACATAGCAATAAAATTATATCCTTTCAATTCTCAGAAAGAAAGAAAGTTAATTGCAAATATCCATAGTTCAAAAATTGTTGTCTCTTCTATCAATCGAAAGCGACTTTTAAAGGATATTGTTTGTGAGGATATACACCGAAGAGCCAAAACATTATGACCAGCGCATGTTTATGCAAATCTAAGCAACTGCATGTAAACGATGGCGCGTATGAACGTCATGATACGGTATAAATAACACTGATACTGAGCTCTGTTAATCAGTGTTATTCTTGTTCTTCAGATGGGAAAGGCAGCACACTTAAGCGAGTTTGACAAAGGCCAAATTGTAATGGTCAGACGACTGGGTAAAAGCATTTCCGAGACTGCAATGCTTTTGGGGTGCTCACGGTCAGCCATGGTTAGTACCTTCAAAAAGTGGTCCGAGGAGGAAAAAACCACGAAGTGCCGGCAAGAAGTGAGCCAACCACGCTCATCGATGTTAGAGGTGAGCGAAGGCTATCCTATATGGTAGGAGCCAACAGAAGGGATACTGTAGCACAACTCGCCCATAACTTGAATGCTGGTGTTGGGAGTAATGTGTCACAACACACAGTACATCGAACCGTGCTGAAAATGGGTCTGTATAGCCACAGGCCACTCAGAGTGCCCATGCTAACTGGGTGGGGGTGGCTCAGTCGGTAGCGCGCCAGGCTCGTAATCTGTAGTTCCCAGGTTCGAGTCCCAGCTGGGTCAGCGTTGAGATTTATCTCCGCAAAATTCCCCGCCCTTCTCACGGTCAGTAGGGGACACCGATGGGCTTGGAAAGCCCGCCGTCCGTCGGAAGGGACGTTAAGCCGTGGCCCCGTGTGCGGGAGAGCCATACCCTGTGCACGTTAAAGAACACGCTGGATGGCCTTGACGGGAGGCTACCATCTGTCTCCCAACAGCTGTTCCAGTGGGTCCCCTGGCCTTCGGGGTCCATGTGACCTGGCCATTTAGCCCATGGTGTGCAAAAAAGTGCCGCTCAGAGGTAAAACAACCCAACCCATGCTAACCTCGGTTCACCATTGAAAGCACCTACAATGCATCAAAACTGGACCTTGAATGATTGGAAGAAGGTCATCTGGTCCAACGAATCTCGCTTCCTGTTGCACCATGTGGATGGCCATGTGATGGCCTTCCCAGGTAAACGACTTGGGAAGGTGCATCGTTGTCCTGGGAAGTGTGCGTCATTTACCTGGGAAGTGTTGGCACCAGGATGCACCATGGGACAAAAATAAGCTGGTGAAGGAAGTGTAATGCTTTGGGCAATGTTCTGCTGGGAAACCCTGAGTCCAGTCATTCATGTGCAGGAAACCATGATGTCTACCACCTACCATCATTGCAGACCAAGAACATTCTTTCGTGGCAAAGGTATACCCCTCTAGTAGTGCCTTCTTTCAGCAGGATAATGGCCATGACACTGTCCAGATTGTTCAAGAATGGTTTGTGGAACATGAAGAAGACTTCCAGTTATTGCCCTAGCCTCCAAATTCCCCAGACATCAATCCAATCGAGCATCTGTGGTTTGTGTTGGAACAGCATATCCGATCTGCGGCAGTTCAACCACGTAACTTACAATAGTTAAAGGATCTGTTGGTAACGTGTTGGTACCAGATACCACAAGACACCTGTAGAAGTCTTTTGTCGGCACGTGGAGGGCCAACATTATATTAAGAAGGTGGATATAATGTTTTGGCTCTTCGGTGTACATTGTATTAGCACACCTATTGGAGCACTTTCATAAAATGTGATTCCATTCACATTACAAGTCCCATAACTTTAATAAACTTTTTACAGGAGATAAAGTACAGATCTCAATTAAATCTTTCCAAATATCGATTTTAAAAAACGATATTTCTTCAATATTTAAGTTATTGAGGCTGAAATATTTGGCAGCAGATACTGCGAAATTGATGCAAACTATATAAAAAAACATTACATAAACTTGTAAAATCACGTTTATTTGTGCAAAGATTTGTTATAACCTTTGATGATATACTGCTATTTAATGTTTCAGCTTCCAGAACTCTTTAAATATAAACAAATATTGCTCAAAAAAGATTTTTGGGGAAATTTTTTGAAGTTTTGTAACTTTCTGTGACATTTTGCTACAAAAGGCTTATTTCACAGTTAGGAAGCTTTGAATATAGCTTTCCATTCACACAACACGACAGTGACCCAATACTTTGATAATTTAGTTGTAATTTGTAACCACCCCAATTTTTTTCCAGAGCAAAAAAAAAAGGAGGGGGGGGGGGGGCTGTGGAGAGTGAAGGACGTGTTTAGATTTGAAAAAAAATTATTTGATGTTTAAATGTTCTACTAATAATTTTTTTAATGTTTAAATGTGAAACATGAGTATTGAACATTATTAATAAATGCTTTGCATAATATTAATTTATTACATTAGGTTTCACAATATTTGGAAAAGAAGAAAATTCCTACATTAGTTTCGATTACAGTCCATGAAGAAATGTATGTAAAGTAAAAAAAATAGCAGCTTAAAAACGACAGTACATAATGCAGCATTGCCACTTCGTGTGAAGTGTAAATTCGGTTATGAGTGGATGAGATTCAATTGGAATACCTGTCCCCTTCTCTACGAAGAGCCTACAACATGCAGACTTTTGGATGGACCAGACAAAAGAGGCGCTTTAGCTTAAGACGGTGCTCTTTAAATCACTGGGGCGAACCTCTGTCCACTTGAACCACTCAATTGGAACAGATCCACCCCCACTTAAAACGTTCTGGTTAAAGCCCCGCACCAGTGGTTTTGAACTGGTACACAACAAATTAGTTAACATTTAGCGCTAGATGCATATACAAAACTTTTAGCTATGCATCAGAGCAGTGCTTCTGAACCCGGCCGCCAAACATTTATGATTATGAAAAATTTTCACCACCCTATTCTCTTTACATTATATTTTTGATATTTAGGAAGTTGGATGTAGAAATTTTCCTCATTTATTTTATTGAGAAAAAGTAGAAGCCCGTGAGGAAAGTATTATGATGGCATGAGGGCGGTGCGAGGTGTTTGCAAATCAAACTGATTGAAGCCATGATCACTGAAATTTGAAAACTGCATATATTAAAAAAATTTCTTTCTTTATATCACTGAATTATCCATAAAAGTTTTAACTAATCCGGCTTCTCAGGTGAATATAAAATATAAGGGTTGGGTTGTTTTACCTCTGAGCGGCACTTTTTTGCACACCATTGGCTAAATGGCCAGGTCACATGGACCCCGAAGGCTCAGAGAAGGTTGGGGGAGGGAACCCACTGGAACAGCTGTTGGGAGACAGATGGTAGCCTCCCGTCAAGGGCATCCAGCGTGTTCTTTAACGTGCACAGGGTATGGCTCTCCCGCACACGGGGCCACGGCTTAACGTCCCATTCGACGGACGGTGGCCTTTCCAAACCCATCGGTGTCCCCTACTGACCGTGGACAGGGCGGGGAGTTTTGCGGAGATAAATCTCAACGCTGACCCAGCTGGGACTAGAACCTGGGAACTACAGATTACGAGCCTGTCGCGCTACCGACTGAGCCACCCCGCCCCTATAAAATATAAAAAGATTCATTTATTGTAAAATAATAACCACTTATATTAACTTATAAATTATTATTTAAAAGAATAGTTATGCTTGTTTTTTCTTGGTGTGTCGCGACAATTTTGGATTCTCAAAAGTGTGTCACAGACTCAAAACGTTTGGGAAGCACTTGCAGAAGCGTCCAGATCTTAATCCGAGTACACCCACTTGTCGATTGTCAATTGCGCAGAGATCTATCAAATTTAATGCAGTAAAAATTTGGTGTGAACTTCCAGATGATGTTAAAAATGCAAAATCTTTAAAATTATTTAAAATAAATGTAGAACGTTTCTTCTTACAAAGCAATGCAACCTATGTATCAGTGTAATATGTCTCATAACCATTTGATCTTTTATTATTGTATACATTACTGTTGTCATAATTGAGCTTTAAAGGAAATAGGGAGAATTAACTAAAAAAAATAAGCGTCAGCTTACTATGCTCTCCTTTTTTGTTTCGCCTTTCCTATTAATCACTAATATTTAATATGATTGTTATTTCCCTTTTCTGATGCAATTGATATTTCTCAGCTATTTCACTTCTCGATTTTTCTCATGTATGCATCAATTGTTATGAGATAATTATGCTATGTAAACTGGGGGAATAAAATAAAGATTATTATTATTATGTCAAAGTTTGGCGTTGCGCTGAATATGGAAACTTGCTTTTCTAATTCTGATTGGGACACTTTAGATTTCGAAATAAAGTTCTTTAGAAATAACGACCAATGAAATTTTCCGACATTAGTAGTATGTTGTCAAAACAGTAACTTGTACTATTAATTTTCTAGAATTCAAATGCATCTCTTGCATTGTTCGAAACAATTACCTGCATCTTGCAAATGATAAATCACTTTTTCTTACAAGTGACTAAAGGCTAAACCGATCATTAAAGTTCCAACTTAACTTTAAATGACCAGCGGCTTCCTTAATGACGGGACAGTGCTCTTTGTTGTAAGGCGTAACAAAAAAAATCCATTTAGTTTATCTTACATTTTTTTAGTACTTTACCTGTGAACCTTGACAGAAGCAACTTTAGTTACACTGTTCCAGCACTTGTGTCGATTTCCAGTTTAAGGAGTCATGAAAATTACTTGCCTCAACGTCAAATGCGACACGAAACAACTGTCAGCTACGACCGTCTTCCTGCATTTCTATCAATGTGAACAGTTGGCATTGCGAACGACTTGATTATTTGTTTGCAGGGTTCTTACATGCAATGTGATCAGCTTTTAAATAATGCGCTGTAGAAAACAAATCACGGCAGGCAGAGGCAAAAAATCGTTTCGGAGAAAAAGAGCTAAATGATGGCGGAAGGGAAAAATTAGATTGTCATTACAATATTTAGCTCGATTTCGAAAAAAACTATCGAACGAACGAACTAACTTAACTGTTTCACTTTGTCGTCTGTCTGAACCTTCTGTTTTAGTGATAAATGAAAATTTCTTTTTGATTGGATGTGTATTGACCGAATATTTGAAGTCAGCCTTTCTGAATCTCTCAACAGTTTTAACAGCGCCCTCTAGCGGTGGAAACAAAGTTGTAATAGAGCCAAACTAGAAATTTTGGTGATGGAGTGTGTGGGTCAAGAGTTTTATACTAATAGCAAAATTACGTGTTCGCCAGAGGGGATATGTATTTTAATTTTTATTTACTTTGGGTTAATTTGTAGAAGATTACTAAGCACTAACAGTTGTCCAGTATGTTCCCTTTCTCCACATACCTGAGCCTTCGGGGTCCTTGTGACCTGGCCATTTTGCCCGTTGTGCACAAAAAGTGCCGCTCAGAGGTAAAACAACCGAACCCAAATCTACGGAAAATGTTCTTAGCTTTTCCTGTAGCCATTGTTGTATTTCATGTAATTGTGAAAAAAAATAAGTAAAAATATAAAATTTTTGTTAATTTTAATTTCAGCCATTTAATTAGTTTTTAGTAATTACAAATGAGCACTATGTGTCTTTTGATTTTTTTTGGTTTGAGGGGTTTTTTTTTTAGGTTAAAAACAAACGATTTACACAAGAAAATTCGCTTCTAAAATATTATTTTTCCAGATTTGTTTTGGGTTTCTGAAAGGGTGTGAGTATGGCCATCCTTTGACTAAGGGTCAGAATCACCGACAAGCAAGCTACTTGTTTCGCCCATTAATAAGTATTTTATTAATTTTTACAGTCTAATCATTCTATTACCTGTTTTATATTACGCCCATGTTTAGGAATAAAATTACATAAATCAAATGAAGTTAATAGTAAATATAGTTAGTGGCTATAATGTTTCCCAGAGTACACTTAATTGTTTTTAAACAATAGTAATTTTAGTTTTGCGTTAAGAAACAATATAAAGCTGAAAAAAAAATTGAGTTTCCCATTGGAAAAATTCCACAGCACGCATTAGAGATGACTTCGGGCTCAATTTTTCGAGACTGAAGTTATTGAGCACGAATTCGCTCGAGCCATTACAATTATTGAGCCCGATTTGGAGAAAATATTTCTCTGACGCATATACGGAAATGCACGCCACTAATCATTTATCTTTATAAGTATTAATTATAATCATTTTATGAGAAAATCAAAATGTTAATGCTATTTGGAACGAAAAATATAAAAAATACCAGTGTAAAAAAAAAATCAAAAGATGCATAATACTCATTTGTAATTACTAAAAACTGATTAAATGGCTGAAATTAAAATTAACAAAAATTTTATATTTTTACTTATTTTTTTCACAATTACATGAAATACAACAATGGCTACAGGAAGATCTAAGAACATTTTCCGTAGATTTGGGTTCGGTTGTTTTACCTCTGAGCGGCACTTTTTGTGCACACAACGGGCAAAATGGCCAGGTCACAAGGACCCCGAAGGCTCAGTGTATGTTGGGAAAGGGGACCTACTGGACAACTGTTAGGAGGCAGTTGGTAGCTTCCTATCAAAGAAATCCAGTGTATTCGTTAACGTGCACCGAGTATGTCTTTTCGGCACACGGCTTAAAGTCCCATCCGACGGACGGTGGTCTTTCCAAGGCCATCGGTGTTCCCTACTGACCGTGGACACGGCGGGAAGTTTTGCGGAGATAAATCTCAACGCTGGTTCAGGCGGGACTCAAACCTGGGAACTGCAGGTTCGAGCATGGCGCGCTACCGATCATTTTCCGTAGAGATCAAGAAGACGAACTAGACGAATTAATTCAAAAACAAACCTACATAATGAAAATACAAATAAACGAATTATTAAAAGATTACGACGTCCAATGGCCGAATGGTTAGCGCGTTTGGCAACTGATCACAAGGACCTGGATACGAGCTCCTGATAAGGCGTGAATTGCTATTGTCTTTCTGCTGGGATCTCGCCTTCCTCACAGATCTCCTCTCTCTATGGCGTATTATTACACTGTGAGGCTCTTGTCAGATGTTTGTCGGTGTTTTTTTATGAAACTGCTTTTTACACTTACCACAGTGAAATCAGATATTTTATACAGATTCAAGGCAGATGTTGCTTTAATAAATAGTTGCCCTGTGGCCGAGTTCTGCTGAGGTTCGCCATCCTCACAGACCTTCTATTATAGTGTATTAAACTGACAGGCACCAGTCAGACCTTTGTGGCAAGCAGCTGCTTGATGGTTCTTTTTAAGCTTTTTTTTTGCTTACAGAATATTGTAAGCTGGTCTTCCGCGCATCAGTAAAAGCTTTCCACCCTAAAAATTATCAATTCTGCGTCGAAAGCCACTTTTTTTTAGGGATCACAATATTTGACGTTAATGGTACCTGCTGTCATCACGACGAGCTTAGGAGAACGTTCCAGTTCAAATGGCACAAATCAATTCAAATGAGAACTGCTGGAGAGAGAATGAATCTTGCTTTTCTTCAGGGCTGTCTTTGGATTTATGAGATAGTTCCTGCAATATTTTCATGGTGTGTTCGAAAAGTAACTTCGTTTTCGTAAGGGCAGAATGGATTGTCCTATGCAAGCAATCCAACAACCCACGGAACATGACAAAACACTGAAAACATTGCTATTTTACGACAATGTATGCTGTTGTGAAGAGAAGTTTATATTAAAGTTCAGAGTTCAAGTTTTATAAACAATATCATTGATTAAACTTTTTTTTGTCAACTATCAATCGCTTTTTCACTTTTCAAGAATACTTCAACAAGATAATTTCCTTTATTAATTTATTGTTTTCAATTTAATTCAAGGTTTTTTTTCATAAATGACGCGGCAAACTTGCTGGCTCAGGGCACAGTGGTGAGAACTACTGGACTAAGGAGCAATTTTTTTCTTTACATTTCCAGAAGCTAATCATTCTAAGAGTTCTTACCGAAATGATATAAACTACATAATTGTCAATTTTGCATATTTTAACAATTACAATACAAAAATGGTCAGCAAGGGGGCATCATCGATGGCCGTCCCTTGTGTGGAACGTTAAGCCGTGGCTCCGTGTGCAGGACACAGAAAACGATGGAGCCTTTGACAGGAGGCTTCCATCATCCTTCCTTCCCTGCTTTCTCTAAGCCGTTAGAGTCCTTGTGTGCACAACAGTGTGTCGTCGCCCAAAGATAAAAAAAACTAAGCAAACAGAAAAAAAAACTAAGCTTACAATAAAAAAAGTACGCAAATTACAAAAACTCTTATTACAAAGTAGTGTTTAGAAATGATGTGAATATTGCATCATTTCTAAATTTCTCTTTTGTAATCACTGTAATTTCATCCAGGAATTCCTTCAATAAAAATAATTTTACAAATTCTAGAGAGAGATTATGAATTCTAGAAATCCCAGTGTACAATTTGCATTCAGCACTAATAGCGTAACAACATAGGCGCATCAAAAATGTGTGGTGAGTGCAAAAATGTCTTACATGCTGGACATATAAACAAAAATATTAATATAAAGTTCGAATCTGTTCTGGAAGTCTCTGGGAAAGTTTCGAAATAATTTCAATTCGCAGCCTGTCCATAAATCACTCGAGTGCATGGAGAAAGTAGTCAAGTGGAGTCCATCGAAAAAACAACGCTTAGTATTTTCCCTTTTACGAGAATTTTGCAGGTGAAATTTTCCCCTTTAGATTGATATTTTTACATACCAAAAATCGGGGGGGAGAGTCTCAGTTGGTAGCGCCAGGATCGTAATCTGTAGTTTCCAGGTTCCAGTTCGGTCAGCGTTGAGATTTATCTCCTCGAAACTCCTCACCCTGTTATCGGTCGGTAGGGGACACCGATGGGTTTGGAAAGGCCGCCGTCCGTCGGATGGGACGTAAAGCCGTAGACTGTGTGCGGGAGAGACATATTCTGTGCACGCTACGGAACATGGTGAATGGCCTTGACGGGAGGCTTCAATCTGTCTCCTAACAGCTGTCCAGTGGGTCCCTCTCCCAACCTTCTCTAAGCCTGTGGGGATCCTGTTGACTTGGCCATTTAGCCAATTGTGAGCAAAAAAGTGCCACAGCGGTAAAACAACCCATAACACAAATCAACTGAGCTTTCAACCTATTTCCTCGAGTTCCGGATCAGATACATTTTACATCCTACCCACCTATTGGACTTGATGAACTCCGAGGTTCGAATAATTCTATTCTACTATTCGGACATGTAGCCGTCCCGTGGCCGAGTGGTTAGCACGCTTGGCTACTGATCTAAGGGACCTGGGTTCGAGCCCCGGATTAGGCATGGATGTGTGTGTGTGTCGTTTTTCTGCTGAGGTCCTGCCATCCTCTCAGACCTCTACTATGGCATATAAACTGACAGGCTCCTGTCAGACCTCTGTGGCAAGCAGCTACTTGAGGGGGTATTTATTTTTTATTCGGACATTTCTTCCTAGGTACTTTAAATGGTTGTGATATTTGTCATTTTACTGCCTAGAATACTGATATTCTGTTATATCGTGAGTTGATAGCACTAAACACACATTAGTGTTCATAAGGGCAAATAGATTTGTGTTCGTACACAAATCTATTTGCCCTTATGCATCACGTAAACGTTGGACAAAGCCGTGTGAGTATTAAGGTGCCCCGGAAAATACATAGATGGTTAGGCAAACAATAGGTTAGGAACCAGTGCTTTAATCTAATTACATCCGTTGACACGATTAGCACCACTAAATAAAATGCCATCCTGATATCGAAAAGATCGAACAGAGAGAATCGTCAGAGAACGTCAAACGCAAGCGACTGTGCCAAAGATATCCTCGAGAAAGGCACGATATAAAAGTCTCATTCTTAAGAAGACAATATGATGACCACGATATAACAATAAATTCATTGAAGGAGTAGCGTTACCATAGATAGCGTGGAGTTAAGATAACGTGTTGCTAGTATACAAGCATGAGTGATCGAAGAACAATCCAAGATGCACATGTACTTACGTTGCGAGCCATGCTATTCCCTCGAGTCGGTGGAGCCAAGAGGAGCAGGCCGTCGAACCGCTTCATACTGGGCCGAAGCCACACTACGCCTCACGTGCGCAGGTGCTCGGCAACGGCGTCTCTTCCAGACAAAGGGTCACGGACCGGCGCCTCGCTTCCTGCCCTTTGTGTGGGCACCGTTGGGCCTCTCCTGGCAAGGGAATACAGCAGCCTTGACACACACAAGTCGTCATGATATACACATTGCACAGGTATCTATGCATCGTATACGAAGAAGTGCAACGGTGATGTCATCCAAACGGGGAAGACACAAGCGTAGGTTTCCTTAGAAGCGCTGACGTCAACTGACGTCATGACACTGTAATGCACAGGACTGCGAGAAAAGTGAAAGGATACTTAACCAACGTGACGTAACACACCCACGGAGTCGAGTAGAATGATACGAATGGGCTGGAGATTTTAACCACCTTCAAAAAAATATTTTGGGAATGTTGCATACGTGTAACGTAATTTCTGTTTAATTAGAAATCCTAGTGAATAGAGTGGGCGATTGTTTGAACTCCGGAAAAGGCAAGATGTGTATCTCCTCCAGATAGATTGATCTTTTCTCATGTCAAAATATGATGCCCCAAAGAGTTCAATCTTCCGTAACTCTTAACAATAAGCACCGACTATTTGGACAGTATTCGAACCATCCCAAAGACTATTTTTGAAATGGGGGGGGGCTGTTTCCCATAAAAACCCTTACTTAACTTTTTATCAATAACCAGTTATTTCAAAAGATGAGTCAACTGCTGAGAACTAAGTTGTTATTTACGTACTAACGTAGTGTTTGCTAGTTCAAGATAGTGCGCGTGTTTACGTTTTCCTGCCGTTTCACTACTTAGTGGTTGACAATTTCTTTCTCACGAGACATTATGACACATTAAATCACACATCTATGTATAGTCGAAGGGCCGGCTCTAGGTGGAGGCTTCCCTATCAGAATGCTAGTAAGGATAATAGAGGCAAAAAATTATGATATTTAGGTTTCATGAATTTTTCAAGAAATTTTTTAAAGACATGTAAAACGGAGGTGGAAATGTTATACTGCATTGAAAATCCAGTCTCTTGCCCTCCCCCCTCCTTATATTTTTCCCACTCGATTGTGTTTCTTGCCCTCTTCTCGATTTTTTTCTAGATCCAGGCCTGTATCTTAGTACTTGTAACGTAAAGCAGTTATCTAAGATAGGAGACTCTCCGCAATCAGCAGCCCCAAAAGAATTTGAGAAAGTCGGCGATAATATGTTCTCAATATTTACTAGAGGAGAATCTTATTTTGTATCTAAAAGTTTCCTCATAAATTATCAGCAGAATAAAATTATACTTGGTCGTAATTTCCCCAGAATTTTTTTAGAGATAATTTTTTTATAACATCTATAAACCAAGAAGTGTGCATTCCAGTAGCTGAGTATCTAGCTTGTTTGATTGTGGAGCAGAGACTCGAAATCCTGGTGAGTGAATCTGTTTCTCTTCCAGAATCTTTCGTCTTCCATATATGTTCTCTATGGCGAAATACTGAATCTCCTGTCAGATCTACACGATATATAACTACCGAAATAAATTTTTCTTACAGCTGAGAAGTGATGATCATATATAACTAATACTATTGACTAATATCGAATTTTTGAAAGACTTGTCAGCATTCAAAAGCATGCGACCGTTTAAGGAAAATTTTGTTTGCAGATATTCAAAACTATACAGATCGCGAATTTTTTTTGCAGGATAGTAATCTTGGGTTTTCTTGGACTACTGGAAGTTTAAACTCACTAAGAGTTAAAGCCATCTATAGAAAGGTCCTTAACGAGAAGATGGTTAATAATTTTGAGTGACAAAAGACTAGATCAAGATCTTTAGCCTTATTTATTATACAAGAAACACAAAGTTACTAGGGTTAATGCAAAGTATATAGAAATTACATCGGCGTTATGTTGAATAGAATTTCGTTATGTTGGGGGGACGGTAATTATTAGAGGTTGTTGGGTTGTTTGACCTCTGAGCGGCACTTTTTTGCACACCATGGGCTAAATGGCCAGGTCACATGGACCCCGAAGGCTCAGAGAAGGTTGGGGGAGGGGACCCACTGGAACAGCTGTTGGGAGACAGATGGTAGCCTCCCGTCAAGGCCATCCAGCGTGTTCTTTAACGTGCACAGGGTATGGCTCTCCCGCACACGGGGCCACGGCTTAACGTCCCATCCGACGGACGGCGGCCTTTCCAAACCCATCGGTGTCCCCTACTGACCGTGGGCAGGGCGGGGAATTTTGCGAGATAACTCTCAACGCTGACCCAGCTGGGACTCGAACCTGGGAACTACAGATTACGAGCCTGGCGCGCTACCGACTGAGCCACCCCCGCCCCTTAATTATTAGAGGATTTGTCCCATTGGTTGAGTGTTTTAATGAGAGCAGAACCCGGTATAGCCGTATTTTCGATTAGAATTGGGTTGTTTTACCTTTCAGCGGCCCCCGTTTTGCATATAATGGGCAGGTCACAAGGATCCCGAAGGCTCAGAGAAGGTTGGGGGAGGGGACCCATTGTAACAGCTGTTGGGAGACAAATGGTAGTCTCCCGTCATAGCCTTCCAGCGTGTTCTTTAACGTGCACAGGGTATGTCTCTCGCTCACGAGGTTACCTTTCCAAGCCCTTAGGTGTTTTCGACTAGAAGTCGAATTTTACAAACCCTGAATAAACATTACTGGTTTCTTGTTTATTTTTCATGTGGACATATAGGGCAATAGAATCTTAGAAGCCACTCCTAGCTTTTACGGCCTTCTTCTACAAGGTCATGTCTTACTAAGACCAAAGTCACTGCTGACCCTACTTAAGTTTGAGCTAATACAACACAAAGTTTGCCTTCCTGGAACAGTCGCTATCTTCCCGAAGCACTACACCAGTTAAGTCATTCTTATATGGGTTGGGTTGGGTTGTTTTACCTCTGAGCGGCACTTTTTTGCACACCATGGGCTAAATGACCAGGCCACAAGGACCCCGAAGGCTCAGAGAAGGTTGGGAGAGGGGACCCACTGGAACAGCTGTTGGGAGACAGATGGTAGCCTCCCGTCAAGGCCATCCAGCGTGTTCTTTAACGTGCACAGGGTATGGCTCTCCCGCACACGGGGCCACGGCTTAACGTCCCATCCGACGGACGGCGGCCTTTCCAAGCCCATCGGTGTCCCCTACTGACCGTGGGCAGGGCAGGGAATTTTGCGGAGATAAATCTCAACGCTGACCCAGCTGGGACTCGAACCTGGGAACTACAGATCACGAGTCTGGCATTCTTATATGTCCATAAATTATCTCTTCCACTACAAAACTTGTTAAATAAGCATTCCAACTCGTAGAAAAACTTAATACGAAAATAACATTTCCTAACTGTCGAAATCAAAAAAGAATATATATATATAGAAGCAATTAAGTTGCGATATAATTAGCAAGCAGTCAGTCCTCCTTTATATACGAAAAAAAAAATATAATTAAGGGGGATTTCAGACATATTCCCGTTGTGCGGTCCTGTTAACAGAAGAGCAACTAGATCATAGACACCAGCTTTTCATATTGGCTAAGTATACCCAAAACTACGGTCATTCAACCTGTTTCATTGGCGGGACACTTTTTTCAATAATGAAAGCAACTCACGGGTTAAAACGTTATTTATTAATATTGATTAAAATCTGAAATAGCAGCGTAGCTTTGTTTATCGTTTGTATCTACAACGTGTTGACTGAATTTACTCAATCACGAGGTTGTTTTAGGTTTTTTACCTCTGAGCGGCACTTTTTTGCACACCATGGGCCCCGAAGGCTCAGAGGTTGTGGGAGGGGACCCACTGGAACAGCTGTTGGGAGACAGATGGTAGCCTCGCGTCAAGGCCATCCAGCGTGTTCTTTAACGTGCACAGGGTATGGCTCTCCCGCACACGGGGCCACGGCTGAACGTCCCATCCGACGGACGGCGGGCTTTCCAAGCCCATCGGTGTCCCCTACTGACCGTGGGCAGGGCGGGGAATTTTGCGGAGATAAATCTCAACGCTGACCCAGCTGGGACTCGAACCTGGGAACTACAGATTACGAGCCTGGCGCGCTACCGACTGAGCATCCCCGCCCCTCTCAATCACGAGAAAAAACTATACCTTTATATTCACTCGGTGGTTGTTTTGCCTAAGGTTATTTTACTGAGAGCCGTCATGAGGCCGAGTGGTAAGCATGTTTGACTACTGATCATAGGGTCCTGGGTCGAGCGCCGAGTAAGGCATGGATATTTGTTTTTTGCCGAGACCCGCCTTCGTCACAAACCTGCTTCTACTATCGCGTATAAACTGATACGCTCCTTTAAGAAATCTGTGGCAAGCAGCTGCTTGAGGTTTTTTTTTTACTGCTGATAAAACCCTACTTAAAGATTATTTGACTATGTTGCTTCTAGTTTATACAGAGAAAGCTCACTTCTGTATGCAAGGTGGATCTTTTCAGTCGTCTTCATATTGCTTTTTATTAAAATTATGACCCCTCCTTCGGTTCCCCAAAAATGGGGGAGAAATTTCATAAGGGGTCGATTGTAACGAGTTATACCAACTGAAAGCTTGTGACGTATCCGAGTCCATAGGTTTAACAGATTTTATCTCCTCTTAGAGATTCTGAGAATAATTGCCGTTTTCTGATATCATCTTATCTATTTGCTCATTCAGTCATCACTAGTTAATAGCTGATTTCTCAGGAGACTAAGTTTAGAATTGCTCCTTTAAATATGGCAATTCATTAAAAAGATAATTTGTTAAAACTTTACTGGAAATGGTAGCTAGGCATAAACTGGAAGGAGAGTTGTGTACCAATCCCTAGTGATGATGCACAGAACCGGCCAGGTCTAGCACCTAATGTCCGACCCCGCCTTCTCGTGGTGCAGGCCGTTAGTACCTTTCAAAAGAGATATTCTCTTTTGGAAGGGAATGGAAGGGGAGGGCTGCCAGTTCAGTATGGCCTACTGATCTGGTCATCTATGGCCACTTTTTTCTTTTTTTTTCAACCCTGCTGAGGAGTGGTCAACTTTACAGGGTACTGGTGCTGACCATTTATACTTACTAGACTGGACTTGTTTATGGATTTGAGCTTGATTATGGATCCTGGACTTGCTGCACTGGTGGGCCTCTGTTGAGGGAGAATCTGCTGCTGTGTATTCTGTTTGCTTCTGGGTTGCCAGCCCTAAGTGAACAGAGGCATGGGATACCTTATATCAGCTGGTGGATAATCCTAATCAGAGGTCATCGCAGGTACCTGAACCTTACTTAGCTAGTTGGGCATCGTCAAGCCTAAACTGGAGTAATGTGTCAGGGGGCTGTTTGATATTGTTGGCCCTACCTATCTCAATAAACCTAGTTTCTTTAAAAAAAAACCTACAAATCATTTTCTCTCTGCAGGAACGTGGAACGTGAAGACATTATATAGAGATTATTCTCTTGATGTCCTCACGCAGGAATTCCAGCCCTATAACCTAGATATTCTAGGCTTGCAAGAGATGGACAGGTAAAGGTAAGATACGAAAAATAACTTTAAATTTCCTTTTACAGGGAGGGAGGATAGAAAGCATCACCAAGTCGTGGGTCTACTGCTCATCAGACATGCTAGTGATGCTCTTCTAGGATATGAGTGCATTAATGAAAGGTTTCTTATAGCAAAATTTCAGACAAGAATTAAAGACTTGAATGTTTATCTGCTGTTATGCCCCCACTGAGGATGCCGATGAGGATGAGAAGGATAGGTTTTACATACAACTTCAGGATATTTTGAATTCTGTCAAGAAAGGAGACCCTTGTTCTAGGGTTAATTAGGTAGACCCTTGTTCTAGGGTTACCCTTGTTCTAGGTGACTTCAATGCCAAAGTTGGTACTGACTCTGACCTTTGGGGAGGAGTAATAGGCCCTTTTGGTATTGGTAGCTGCAATGGCAATGTGCAACGTCTCCTACAGGTAAGTAAACTCAATGGATTCAGAATAACTAACACATATTACAAACACCGCGACATACATAAATACACATGGGTTTCACCTGATGGGCTGCATAAGAATATGATTGATTATATATTAATTAACAGCAAATGGGCTAGTTCTGTTAGGAATACCAGGGCATATAGGGGAGCTGAAATTGGATCTGACTATTACCTTGTTAAAAGTGCAGCGGCGTCAGCGATTTATGCGACGAGGTATTCATCTGAGTCAATGGGAGTCTCGTGCACGAGGTTCTTCATGTGTCCCCAGAGGAAAAAATCGATACGTTATATCTGGCGATCTTGGTGGCGAGGAGACAGATCCACCACGGCCTCAGATAATCTTGCGTTCAGATAATCCCGCACATCATTGTTTAAGTGTGCTGGCACCCCGTCGTGTCGAAACCACATTCGTCTGCGAATAGCCACGGGAACATCTTCCAGCAGTCCCGGCAACGTTTCTTCAAGAAATACCCGATAAATCCGCCCGTTGAATCAGGGAGGCAGCAGGTATGGCCCAATCAAAATGTCATTGATGATACCTGCCCAAACATTGACGGCGAACCGTTGTTGATGATCATGCGCCATTGTGGCATGTGAATTTTCGTGCACCCAAACGTGAGAATTGTGCACATTAAACACACTCTCACGTGTGAAAGAGGTCTCATTTGAGAAGAGCACATGAGTCGGAAAATCAGGCTGCACCGAGGTCTGCTACAGAAACCAGTGCACAAAGAGTAATCCTGAAGTTGAAGTGTCTGGACTCCCTGACGATGAAACGGATGTAGCTGCTGTTCATGCAACACTCTCCACACGAGGCTACATGCAACAGCTCACGTGCTTGTGCCTGGATTGTCTCAGTCCGTCGTAGGATTTCTTCCATGTCAGGAGTGTGAATGTTCTCTCCCGACCAGTGTCATGCATGTTTGCATGGAATGTTCCAGTTTCTCGCAGTTGCCATTGCAAACGCGAGAAAAAATGTTTGGTGGTTTGGCACACGTCCGTTTGGGAAGTGCTGTCGGTACAACCTCACAGCAGCTCTTCAGTTTCCATTGGCAGCCCCATACGCCAGATGTATGTCAGCCATCTCAGCAGTCGTGAAACCGTCGTGAAACACAAGTTCGTTCCACTTCGACCCTCTAACCAATTTCACGCCGCCAAACAACGCTCTCTAGCACTGAAGGGTTACGTCAGTGGACATATATTCATAGACGAAAAAGGTTCGTCTTGGTGTTCCCTCTCTCTCATTGAAATTTGTACAGAGTTTTGAAACACCCTGTATTTATGAAGAAATGAAGTACTGTGATGTGCTTCTGAATCATCTAAAGCAGCGTTTTTCAAATTTATTTCTTGACCCACACCCAAAACATAGGGCTTTCCGAGATTCTTAGACTTTAAAAATCCAGAATGGCAACAAAGAACACTAAATATGAAACAGAATCTTAGAAATCACATATTTTATTGAATTTAGTATATATGCTACTTAATGGAATCAGATTTAATTTCAATGTGATACTCACAATGATGACTGAAAAGGACCTATGAAATAAAAATAATACTGATTTCAGCTACCGTATAAAAATTTGGTTTCTTTCGACTTTCATTAATTCTAGTTATTTAATTATTCATTTATGACAAGAATGAGTTTCAAAATATAAAACCTTGATATAGAGCCAGCAATTCAGAAGAAACGTCGAGGTTTGTAATCCTCTGTTATGTCGCTTCAACATGACAATTCCCGCTCTCATACCACACGTACTACAGTGGATCAGATACAGGAGGTAAAATTTCAGGTGTTACCTCACCCTCCATAGTCACCAGACTTAGCGAAGAGTGATTTACCGCCTTCTTTGGCCACTGAAAGACGCATTAAGAGGAAGTCACTCCTTGTCAGATGAAGACGAGAAAAGGCGGTGAGTCTCCAGCATCAACCACAATCATTAGTTCATCGTTGAAGGAAGTGTATCGAACATAATGGAGACCACATTAAGGACTGACACGCATAATTTCCTTTTCATTCGAGTAAAAAAATTTGCATTTAACATTTGCGGTTTTAATTTTAATGACCTTATTTTATTAAACTCTGCAGCAATAGTATGAAGTTGAGTTATTTTACCTCTCAGCTGTATTATTTTTCTGAACACAATGAGTTACATGGTCAGGTCACCTTAATGATTTTTAGTTGAAGAGGAAAGAAAAAAAGGTCCACTGGACAACTATTAGGAGATTGAATGAACTTGACGGAAGGTTTTCATCTTTGTATTCTTTAAAGGTGAAAGGGTGTGGCTTTCCTCCACGCAGGGCTACAGGGGTTTAACAGAGCTTCAAGTCGCGTTCCACTGAAGATGGCCTTTCTAACCTGGGATGGGGATTACTCAGTCGGTAGCGTGCCAAGCTCGTAATCTGCAATTCCCAAGTTCGAATCCCACCTGTGCCAGCATTGAGATTTATCTTCACCAAAATACCCACTCTCCCCTTGGTCAGAAAGGGGACATCGATGGCTTTGAAAAACTGCTGTCCGTATGATGGGACGTTAAGCCTTGGCCCCGTGTGCAGGAAAGCCATACCCTGTGCATTTTAAAGAACACGCTGGATAGCCTTGATAACAAGCATCTGTCTCTTAAAAGCTGTCCAGTGAGCCCCCAACCTTCCTTGGGCCCTTGGGGTCCCTGGCCATTTAGTCCAGTGTGTACAAAAAAGTGTAATCAGAGGTAAACCAAACTAACTCCTCAATTTGACTAGTTTCCTTTGGGTTCAGGTCAGCAGAAATTCACAATTGAGAAATTGGGTGCAACAGTGTGCCACTTACGATTTCATTCATAACATTTAGTAGAGATGGCAACCATTTCCGTGGAGCAGGCCAAATTTGTTTTCTCATTTGTTTGATAGCAGTGTGCCATTTTCGAAACTTTTTTTTTAAAGATACACGTATAACTGTTAACATTTATAATTTCGCTTGCAATTAAATTAAAAGTGTGTGGTATTTTGTACTCACTGATACATCTTCCAAAATTATTTTTAAATTTAGGTAGTTTGTAAAATAAAAGATTAGAAGCTAAAATTTTTTTTACAGTGATCTGTTTTCTTTTAAATTTATTATGAAAATAATGTTTAAAGATTATATTTTAGATGTTTGTTGCTATTCATTATTAAAATATCATCTGCATATAAGAAAATTATCGCTTTAAAACTTAAAAGTGGCATATCATTTATATATTATATTTATTTCAGTATTGAATTATATAATGTACTTGTTTCTTTACACATTCCGCTTGACAGTTTCATACACAACGTTTTAATTATTTTTTATTTTCTCCCCCCTCCTCTTTGTTTTGATTGGAGGCCAAAGGCATGCCCCGTAATGCTCAGGACTGGCGAACAATTCAAAAGGAAAATTTCACCAGCATATACCTGAGAGAATATTTGATAAATTTAAGGTTTTAATGTTTGTTTTAAATCTGGTTGCTAGAACGTGCTATAATAATTACAATTTGCCAAATACATTTTCCATTATTATATATAATAATTCCACCCAGTGTGAAAAACGTATGGTATATTCCACATAAGTTTTTAATATTGTGGATTAGCCCACTTTTATTCTCGATAATTGGGTCTTTTAAACAAAAAAGAAAACCACTCATCTAGAGATTAGGTTATATCCATAAATTTATGGCAGCATCAAACGGAAAAGGTCTTGTCGAGTTAAAAAAGATTTGACCCATTTCATGTTCATTTAAACCTAGTAACATAATATTTATTGCTGATGAATATTTCTTCCAACTGCAACCTTCGGTTAATTAAAAGTTAATCAAGCAAAGCAGCGGTGGTTCATACATCAGCTCTTCGAGCTGCCTTGTGTCCATAGTTGCGCTATTTGGGGAAGAAGTTAAAGATTTTCTATTTCCAAACGTCAAGGTAGAATGAATCGGGACTTCGAGATCTTACGATTAATTTCCTTCTACGGTACAGAATTAAGATTTAATACCGCATACAAATATCAATTAATATTTAAGCGAAATTCGCGGCATAAAATCAGAATCTTAATTACGGTTTTAAAGATATATTTAAGAAGATTAGGCATTCGAATATTTGTTGTATTTTCACGCAAACTTTAGTCGTTATTCATAAAAACTATTTCGCCAAAAAATTCTACTCAACAAATCTTCTTACCACTTTGATTTCTTATGACCAAGTGGTAAATAAGGTCCAAGCAAAAATCAGGCTTTGTTGACTAAAAAATTGCAGTTATTTTCACTAATATTGTTCTAATCGGAAAGTGTAGTCTGATCTAAGTGTATGAAATTGTTCCCATTAATATTGGTGCCCATTAGAGATAGGCAATTAAAATTATTAGAGGAAAGTATATAAAATTACTAAAGATTCTTAAATTAAAAATTCAGCCTTCATTTCTTTTCAAGTATTCTCTCTTTCATTAATGAATCTCATACTATTCCTCAGGAATCTCCAACTTCTACGAATTACTTTAGTAGTTTTCGTCCCAAATAAGAATAATATTTTCAATTTTGATATCTATTAACCCAAAGTACGAATAATTTAAAATTGGAGGGGGAAGTTCCGCAGTCCAGCCGGAAAAAGGAGTGGGAGGGGGACAAGATACTGGATTTCCCCTTGCAATTGGGTTGTTTTATCTCTGAGAGGCACGTTTTTGAACACAATGGGCTAAATGGCCAGGTCACAAGGACTCCCGAAGGTCAGGGTAAGTTGAAGGGACCCACTGGATCAGCTGTTGGAAAACAGATGGTAGTCTCCTGTGAAGACCATCCAGCGTCTTCTTTAACGTGCACAGGATATGGGCTCTCCCGCACATTGGGCTGCGGCTTAACGTCCCATCCGACGGACGGCGGCATTTCCAAGCCCATCGGTGTCCCCTAATAACCGAGGGGAGTTTTGCGTAGAAAAATCCCAACACTGGCCCAGCTGGGACTCGAACCCGGAAACTGCAGATTACGAGCTTGGTGCGCTACCAACTGAGTCACTCCCCGCCCCTCCATTTACAGTATATCATTCCCCTCCTTTTTAGAGGTCTTTAAAAAATTTCTTCAAAATTGCGTGAAATGCACGTTTAATATTCTTTTTTGCCTCCCTTACCCTTATTACCATTCTGATGGGGGAAGGAGGAGCAGTGACAAGTAGTTCTCTATACATGTTTTATGATGTGTCAGATTTTTTTCCTTAATCGGGCTCTCAAATTAGATCCCCAACTCATCACTAGTGGCCATAAGAACAAGGCATCCAGATTCAAAGCAAAATATGGACACTTATTAAAAGAAATGTCTATTTATTATTACGAGATATGGGGAGAAATGCAAATTCTTTCTGCTAGCGAGGCTTTACCATACTATATTTTAACCTAATTAGATATTAAAGATAGAAACTATTTTAATAGCTTGCAGAGTAGTAATAGAAAGATCGATTTAAAGATTAACAGAAATAAAGATCTAAATTTTTATTAGTGGGGGGGGGAGGTTAATTTCAATAATGACGAGTTTTTTGAATTTGCAAAATATCTCTCCCTTTCCAAAAGAGTATTTCCGAATGCACAACTCCTACCTCAAAATTTCTCCTGTTTAATCAATTTTGCACTTGATACCTATGTTCTATTAAAACTTTCAGAGTTCGCCCTTCTCGAAAACCTTGGATTACAAAAGAACTTCTGAAAATGATCTCATTAAAAAATAAACACTTTAAGAATGCTATTAACCCTAATCACCCATACACAAGGGAGAACTATAAAACTTTCCGTAATCTGGTCAACAGTAGTATTAATAACGCCAAGCGTTTATATTTTCTTAATCGATTTTCCGTTATTACTACAAATGGTAATGAAATATTCCGAATTATTGATTCTATTACTGGTAACTTAACAAACCAAAATTAATAAGTCATTTACAATGAAAATTCTTTCTATGATCCTAAAGACATTGCTAATGTTTTGAATAACGTATTCTGTAAATCCTGCACTTCTACAGAAAATCATGCAAACGCAAATGAGTCATTGTCCCATTCCAATAAATCATTTAATATTTGAAAATCTTTTAGCTCAAAAATGTTACCGAAAATCGAAGTTTTTAACCTTATAAATTCGATAAAAAATACTCGCAGTGTCGGACCAGATGGAATCCCTGTCATTATTCTAAAAATTCTTTCCCCTTAATTTCTGCACCACTTTGTGATCTAATTAATTGCTCATTTAACTCTAATGAATTCCCAGTTCCATGGAAAGAAGTCATCATCTCACCTTACCTAAAATTTCAAATCCTTCTAACCCTCTGGACTATCGACCTATTTCAGTTACATGTGCTTTAAGCAAAATTTTACAAAAAGCCGTCGAGAGACAATTATCGAATATTGTTGAAAATTTTAATTTACCTTCGTGCAGACAATTCGGATTTAGGTAAAAAACGGTCAACTGAAACTCTCATGGCATTTCTTTTTAATCAATGGAGATTGGCTTTAGACAACAAAGTGAAAACGGTTGTGGGACGGATTTCCCTTGACATCTCAAAAGCATTTGATTCAGTTGAACACAAACGTATCTTGCAAAAACTCTGCTATAATCTTAATCTATCACCCTCAGCTCTTTCCTGGTTTAAAAATTATCTCAACGACCGTTTATCCGAACTAAATTATGCACTAATGAGATCTCTATACCTCTTAAAATCAATCGGGGAGTACCTCAAGGAACCATTCTTAGCCCACTTCTCTTTAACCTTTTTGTTAGTGATCTTCCAGAATCCTCCACCAACTGCAATATTTTTATGTATGCAGACGATTGTCTTCTTTCTTTTACCTCAAGTTCTTTCACTTCTCTCAATTTCCTAAATCCGTTTTTTACCTAAATCCGAATTGTCTGCACGAAGGTAAATTAAAATTTTCAACAATATTCGATAATTGTCTCTCGACGGCTTTTTGTAAAATTTTGCTTGAAGCACATGTAACTGAAATAGGTCGATAGTCCAGAGGGTTAGAAGGATTTGAAATTTTAGGTAAGGTGAGATGATGACTTCTCTAAAACAAGAAATAGAAAATAATACTTATGATGTGCTTCATTGGTATACTAAAAATGGGCTCACTGTCAATATCAATATTGTTTTTCTTTCAACTTCAAATTCTCCCCCGTCTGACACAAACATTAAAATTAATAACACCCATATTATAGTTTCCACTTCCATGAACTACTTAGGTCTCGACGATAGATCAAAATCTTGACTTTGGAATTCACATTAATAAAACTGTCGCTTCAGCTTCAAAAAAGAACTTATATATTGAAGTGCATTCGAAATTATAATCCTCCTAGGCCCCAACGTTCTAGAAAATTTACATCCGACCGAAACTCGAATACTGTTCTTCCACTCTTTTTGGTATTAATAAAAAGAACTCTTATAAATTAGAAAAAGTTCAGAATGAAGCTCTCAAAATCATCAGCAAAATCTATTGTAACAAACGAGAATTTCTAATACTAACTGATATTCGTTCCAAATACCAAATTTCCCACTCTTGAATCTAGAAGCTGCGGTTTATTTCCCTTATTCACGACACTATTTATAACAAGTCTCCCCCCCCCCTTCATTCGATTCTTACACCCTATATTCGATTACGACATCGCCACATCCTTCGCTCTGATAATGTTTTCTACTCCCAACATTTTCAAAGCTCAGTATGGTGAAATTTCTTTTGCCTTTCAAGTAACCTCAACTTGGAACTCTCTACCAAGCGATATCACTTCTTTAAATTCTAAAACAAAATTCAAAAACTATACTACTCCACTCCTATTAGAATACTGAAATGTTTGACCAACAATATCTCCTCACCCCTATTCCCACTTCGCATCTTTGCTCTTTCTCTGGATTATCCGAATCCCCCCCCCCCGTTCATTCATTTATTATTATTCTCTGTTATCTTACACCATCTTTTTCTTCCCCCTAAGTTTACTGTTTGTTTTTTTTTATCATATTTCATATTATATGTTTGTCTTCGTCTGTGCAACTTGTCATTTTGTTTATATGTATCAAATAATTATGCAATTCATCTAAATATGTTTGTATTTTTGCACTATCCTCAATATTTCTTTTTAATTTCTCAAATGTACTGGGGCATCAAGCCACTCAAACGTTTAAATTAATATTCAAAATTACTTGTACCTTGGCTTTACTGTAACTCCCTACATGGAATAAATTATTATTATTACTGGATGGAAGCAGAACACCGTTTGCAGTTTGGAATTCCTGTTTTTCTTTTACAGACATTATTGTCGACAAGTTGTGCAGTACGTGTTTATTCCCCATCAGTTTTTTTTTAAAAGAGAAATTCATACATATTTATTATTGCTTCGCCTCCGATTTAATTATTAAATTTCTCAGATATTGTCCGAAATCTGAATATATAACAGGGGATCTTTAATGTTTTTTGTTAGCCCTCTTGCTTTACCTCTCAGCCAAACTCATAACAGTTGCCAAAGTTGAAAAAAAATTGACGTAACTTTGGTTAGAATTAACTCTGAAGATTACACTGGTTTTCTTAAGGAACAACCCTATGTTATATTAATAGGAAGCTTTAACGTCGAAGCTGTATAACTTCTAAAATGAGTTGGGTTTTTTTTTTAAATGGGATAGCAGATAAAGATCTCAATCAAATATATCAATATCTCGATTTTCAATAATATTCGTTCAGTATTTAATGAGTTGCGGATGTTTGAATATTTAATAACAAACAATGGCACTCATAAGAAATCATACAAAATTGACGGATACTGAAAGATTGATTTGCGCAAACTTCTAAAGCATACACTTATTCTAAATAATTATTTGAAATAATGCTTGGGCAAGAATAAGTCACGAATTTTGCCCAGGCGCGAATGCCTTCTTCGAGTGGCTTTGACAGGATACTGCTATTTAACAGTGGCCCAGTGGATTCTTATCCATCCTGATTCTCAGAACTTCAACTTGACCTTGGCTTTCACCTATGAAAGCACTTTACGATGGGCTAAATAGCCAGATCACAATGTTGGGGATCCACTGGACAGCTTCAGAAGACAGAAGAAAGAATCCTATGAAAGCCACGCAAGCATGTTCTTTAATTGGTACAAGGTATGGCTTTCCTACACACGAAGCCCCTTACCGTGGACCGAGTAGATCTGGCAGAATGGAGATTCAAACTTGGGAACTATACAAGCCTGATGTGCTGCTAAATGAGCCAATTCGCCCCCATTGTAACCTAACCATTAGTGACGGTACAAAAAAAAATGTTGCTTCGGAATAAAACAACTATCTAAATCAATGTCCACCTGCCTTTGTAACGTTCATGCAAATTTATTACCTATTAACAGCATTAATATTACGGCAGCCCGCAACATAGCATCAAGTTCAGAGGAGAAAAAAGTTACGGAATGCTGCTCAATTGAAAATGCAAGTGAAATCTTGGTTCACTTACCCCTACGAAGACAAACGCTTATCACACCTTAGCGAGTCTTCGAACTCCGGAGCCTCTGACTAGCGACAGAAGCCATTCTAATCCCTTCTGAACAAGTAATTTATCTTATGGAAATGACTTTCGATTGTCCTTTCCATTCCATCAACCTCTTCGCTGGACCATGTGGCGTGCATGAGCATGAAGAACCCATCAATCGACTGTTGGCCATACTGACAAACGCAAGGTCATCTCGATGCCATTGTTCTTCGCTACGGCACAAAGTTCAGTGTTACCAGGCAATTTATAATTCAGTTTCTACCCGACCATAGTGTGTGTTACGTATAACGAAGTATTGCTCCTATCTAGTCGCTTCAGAATTACGTCTCCTTTGTTTCCACGTGCAGAATTCGTAATTATGCACTTCGTGTAAGGTAATGTTAAATTATGCTCTGCTAATTTATGCGTTTCTTAAACTCTCTCCGGTGTTAACTTTGACTTCTAAGTTTACAAACATTTGTTGAAAGGATTGAAACTGCAAATATAAACGGATAGCAAACAATCGTAGATTAAATCCGATTTCGAGAGCAAAAGTTTTTTGGAGTGAGGGAAGGCAATGACGTTTGTTTATTGAAAAATTTGAGTCATGCAAATTAGGTTTATCGATTAAACAATAAGGGAGAGAAATGAATTTGCCAGGAAAATATACAGATATACCTCCATTTTTCCTGATAAGTTAGATTTCAGAATCATTCTAGATGACAAAAATTGTTGTAATTTTTTTTTGGGGGGGGGGGGGCTGTGAACGTTATAGAAATAATAAACTATAGAAAAACTAAAGTATTTAATATAGTACAAAACCTTTCAAGTAAAAACATATATATTTTCTTAATAATTACTTATGACTATAGATTAGTGCTTATAGTGCAGCTTTCATCTCAGGTATAAATACCAATCACATGCAAAGGTCACTTTTAGTAAGTAAAGGTCACTTTAAAGTAGTTGTGGCCTATTTAGCTAACGGTGCTCGAGTCCTTATTTCATCTATCTAAGGGGCGGAGGTGGCTTAGTTGATAGCGCACCAGGCTAGTAATCTGCAGTTCCCAGGTTCGAGTCACAGCTGGGCCAACGTTCATATTTATCTCCGCAAAATTTCCCACCCTGCATATGGTCAGTAGAGGACACCAATGAGCTTGGAAATGCCGCCGTCCGTCATGGGACGTTAGGCCGTGGCTCTATGTATGGGGTGCCATATCCTTTGCACATTAAAGAACACCCTGGATGACACTGACGGGACGCTACCATCAGTCTCCTAGAACTGTCCAGTGAGTGCCCTTCCCCCAACCTTCTCCGAGCCTTCGGGGTCCTTGTGACCTGGCCAATTAGCCCATTGTGTGCAAAAAAAGTGTCGCAGAGGTAAAACAACCCAACTCTCTAAAACTTCTCGTGATGTAAGTTACCATTTGACATAAAACACATTAAGATTCCTGAAAAAAAAAATGCTCCCCCCACCAGGCCTAGTTCCGGCACTATAAGAACCATTACAAAATGTGGTTACGATATCTTAAGAGATAACCAAAGCATAGCGAACAAACAACTTTCCAAAATATGAATTATTTACAATTTCGGAAATATTTCCAGGAAGCCTCTACTCATCAAAAGCGAAGAAGCAAATAGAAAAAGTAATAATGTCACCACACATAATTTTTATTTTGAATATATTTTCTTTTGAAATAAATGGCCGTAGAAATAATTAGAGCGAAAAGAAAAGCACTCTGTGATATTGAAATTGCACCACTCAAAAGTGGTACGATTTTTATGCAAATCAGCAGGTAACCGCAGCACGACATAAATCAGGTGGAGAGGGTTATTCATTACAATGCAAGACATGCCACTGCCTCAGATAAAATTTTCACGAGTTTGGGGCCAGTAGAACTCTGAATGATCCCAGAGAACAAGGTTCATAGGAACAACAATGTACGGAATGGCAAGATAACGTGCAGGTACATCACCAGCTTACGGTGTTTGAGATTGGGCAGATCAATAGACTTCATGAGGGAGAATGGTCAAGCCGTTATTACCTCTCAGCGACAGCTTTCTAGCCGGCTCCAAGGGCTAAGAGAAGGTTGTGAGAAGGGGTTGGTTGTTTTACCTCTGAGCGGCACTTTTTTTTGCACACAATGGGCTAAATGGCGAGATCACAAGGACCCCGAAGGCTCAGAGAAGATTGAGGGAGGGGATCCATTGGAACAGCTGTTGGAAGACAGATGGTAGCCTTCCGTCATGGCTATCCAGTGTCACATTAACTTAACGTCATGGCTATCCAGTGTCATCTTTAACGTGCAAGGGTATGGCTCTCCTGCACAAAGAGCCGCGGCTTAACGTCCCATCTAATGGACAGTAGCCTTTCCAAGCCCATTTGTGTCCCCTATTGACCAAGGGCAGGGCGGGGAATTTTGCGGAGATAAATCTCAATGTTGACCCAGCTGGAACTCGAATCTAGGAAATGCAAATTGCGAGCCTGGCGTGTTACCGACTGAGTGGGAGAAGGGGATTCACTGGACAACTGTTAGGAAAACGGATGGTAGCTTCCCATCAAAATCATCCAGTGCATTCTTCAATGTGCACAGGATATGGGCTTATCCTGCACACATTATCACGGCTTTATATTACATCCTATGGATGGCAGCTTTTCCAAGCCCATTGGTGTTTGCTACTGACAGAGCAGGGTGTGTTGCTGAGATAAATCTCAAGGCAAGCCCAAGTGGGACTCTAACCTGGAAATTGCAGATTATGAGCCTGATGCGCTACCAACTGAGCCACTCTCATCCCAGGCGTACAGCAAAATATGTCAGCCACAACCATAGAACACTATTTCAACAGTGTTTCAAGAAGCCACACACAGTCGTCAGCAAGAATCTGGTGCATGCCGGGCGAGGGGGGGGGTAAACACCATGGAAAGACCAATTGATTTTCAACTAGCATCCACCGCACCAATGGTGATGCTAGCCATATTCAGAAGAGCGGTTACACCAGTCTTGCATCGTAATATGACACACCATTTCCCAACGACTTGCTGAGGAAGGGTTGCATGCACGTGTCACTGTATCCTCTTCCATTGACCACCAAGCATCGTCAACAACACCTGGAGTGGTGCCAACTGCGAACAGCTAGGGATGAAGAATAGGATTTTGTCATCTTCAGTGATCAATCTGTTTTCTTTAGGAGCCAACGATCACCGTATACGTAAATAGAGACAAGGCTCCAATCCAGCTGCGACCGTCAAAAAACACATGGCCCATGCAGCAGGTGCTATGGTCTGGGGTGTGATAAATCACAGTAGCAGATCTCTGGTGTATCCTAGATACTTTGACTATGTGGCATTATGGCAATGACTTCCTTGAACCTATAACCTTCTCTTTAATTGCAGGAGTGGCTGGCACCTTGTTTTATCAAGAAAATGACAGTCCACATACCATTAGCATCAATTTCTAAGACTTGTGGACACTCATCTGTGATCAACCAAGTCCTGGATTTAATGCACATTGAATACACCAAAGAGCTAAAATATGACCAGAGCGTCTTTATGCAAATCGAAGCAACTGCAGGTAAACGATGACACGTGTGAAGGTCATGAAACGGTATAAATAACACCTGATACCGAGTTCTGTTAATCAGTGTTATTCTTGCTCTTCAGATGGGAAAGGAAGCGAACAAGTGAGTTTGACAAAGGCCAAATTGCAATGACCAGACGACCATTGCATGGGTCAGAGTATTTCTGAGATGGTAAGGCTGTGGGGTGCTCACAGTCAGTCGTGGTTAGTACCTTCAAAAAGTGGTCCGAGGAGGAAAAAACCACAAACTGCTGGGCAAGGTGTGGGCTGACCACAACTCATTGATGCTAGAGGTGAGCGAAAGTTATCTCTTATGATACGAGCCTACAGTAGGGATACTGTGGCACAACTCACCCGTAATTTGAATGCTAGTGACGAGAATAATGTGTCCCAACATACAGTATATCGAACACTGCTGAAATTGGAGCTGCATAGCCGCAAGCTGCTCTGAGTGCCCATGCTGACCTGTTTACTGTCGAAAGCACCAGCAATGGGCACGCAAGCATCGAAACTGGACCTTGAATGACTGGAAGATGGTCGTCTGGTTCGACGAAACTCGTTTCCCTATTGCACCATGTGGACAGCTGGGTATGTGTGCGTCATTTACCTGGGAAGTGTTGGCACGAGGATGCACTGTGGGACAAAAACAAGCTGGTGGAGGACGTGTAATGCTTTGGACAATGTTCTGTTGGGAAACCCTGAGTCCAGTCATTCATGTGCAGGAAACTATGATATAACATATGATGTCTATCACCTACCTAAACATCATTGCAGACCAGGTACATCCTTTCATGGCAACAATATTGCCTTTTAGAGTGCCTTCTTTCAGCAGGATAATGCGCCATGCCATTGTTCGAGAATGCTTCACAGAACATGAGGAAGACTTCCAGGATTGCCCTAGTCTCCAAATTCCCCAGACATCAATCGAGCATCTGTGGTTTGCATTGAAACAGCATATTTAATCTGTAGCGGCTCAACCACATAACGTAAGCCTTAAAGGATCTGCTGGTAACGTTGATACCAGATACCGCAAGACACCTTTAGAAATCTTGTAGCATCAATGTCTCGTCAGGTAAGAGCTGTTTGGCACATGGAGGACCAACATCATATTAGGCAGGTGGTCATGTTTCGGCTCTTTGGTATATATTACGGTTGGGATGTTTTACCTCTGGGGTTGTTTGCATGCATGATCCTTGTGATGCATGATCCTTGTGATGATCATGCATGATCCTTGTGACCTGGCCAAAATGGCCAGGTCACAAGGATCCTGAGGGCTCAGAGAAGGTTGCCACTACACAGTTGTTAGGAGACAGATAGCAGCCTCCCTTCAAGACCAAATGGAATGTTCTCTAACATGCAGAGGGTACGGCTCTCTAATACACGAAGCCATGGCTTAACATCTCATCTAATGGACAGCACAGGCTTTCCAAGTCCATTGATGTCACCTACTGACCAGTGCCCCCAAACATCTTTGGAATTTGGCACATGTCATCTGTGGACTAATCTGCAGTCGGCACAGACTGTAGATACCCTGCGAGACCAGCTGCAACACACATGGCTGTGCTTTAGGATGCTATCCGATACCTGTATGACTCCATGGTGTGACAATGCAACTGCGAGTGCCGTGAATCATGAGGAATTTACGACGATGTTCAAAAAGTTCTTGACATGCCTCTGCAGAACAAAAAACATTGCACTTACCCCAACAAAACTTTTACTATCTTTCAAGATACTCCCAGCATATATGCAAAGTTGCAGACAATTCTCAATTCAAATCTCTGCCAATTCTGGAACGTTTGATAGTACTACTGTTGAGAAATATTCTGCAACTCTGAATAAATGCATTTTGCAAGGTCTTGAGATCTTGAAAAAGGCTTCCCAGCAAGTTTCTTTTCAATTTTTGGAAACAGCCATAAATTCGCATGGTGCAGGATCGAGTGAATATGCAGGAGGAGTAGCTGTTTGATTTTTTTCCTGTTCCAGATAGGCCATAACTTGTCGGGTTTGTGATCACTGTACTGTCTTGATGAATAGAACCCTTGACATGCCTCTTGTTGGACGCTGCTCCTTCACCTCCTTAACTATTTTGGGCAAAACAATGTTGGTATAGTATTTGCCATTTATAGTCAATTTTTCAGGTAAGCTGTACCATAGCCACTGATGGCTGTCCATATGACTATCACTCCTTGGGAATTGAAAAAAATTTTGAACATCCTCTTCCTTGAGCGAAAGTCTTGTTGGAGGATTTGGGAATGTGGTTCATCTTCTGCAACCCATACATAGTTGTCGATCTTTCTGAGAGTTGTATAGTAGCAAAACCACGTCTCATCACCTGTGACGAAGTCTGTTAACCGTTTGTGGCTACAAGGTTCAAACATTACCAGCATCTCCTTGCACGACTAGATTCTAGCTCTTTCTTGCTGTTCTGTCAGTTTAGGGGATACCCATTTGGCACAGATCTTTTGGGATTCTAAATGTTGATGAATAATTGTTTCCACACTGCCAATCGATACACTGATATCTAAACTTATTACCTGAACGGTGATGTCCGAGTTTTCCTTAATGAGTTCACGAACAGCAGCAGTAGCAATGTTTCTCTTGTTCACGCCCCCCTTTGGTCATCCTGCACAAGGAATGTTTCGAAACTCTGCCGTCCATCTCTGAATTTGCGCATCATCCTGTAAGAGTATCATATGAACACGCATAATCCCCATATACTTGTGACAAATCGGCATGAAATTTATTTTCACTTCGTCCCCAAGCTGCACCTTTGTGAAAATGTAAAATCCTTCCCTGTCTTCAGTAGGCGCCATAGCAACAACGCGCAGATTTCGCAGACCGAGAATGATGAGAGAAATTATGATACGTCTCTGTTTTTAACACGTAAAGACAGGTTCTAGTCAAGCTTTCAAACAAGTCTTAGCTCGTTAACTTCACAGGAACGAGTGCAAATTTACAGACACGTGCCAAGAACTTTTTGAACTTCCTTCGTGAAATTTATTGAATACCGCAATGTGATCCGTTGTGTGCGAAACAAATTTACGCTTTTGCTCTGTACCTGTAGTCATGTCTTACTTGTCTAACCAACCTGTCACGTCTGTGATTTTCATCCGATTCCAAATACTTCTGAGTGATGCAATTTCAATGTCATAATGATTGGTGTGCTTGGCTACTGATAGAAAGAACCCAGATTAGGTATGGATGCTCACTTTGTGTTTTCTTTTGCTGAGATCCTGCTTACCTCAGTTATTCTCTGTGGCATGTTATACGGACAGGCTACAGTCAGACCTCTGTGGTAAACAGCTGCTTGATGTGCATATTTTTGAAAAAAGTGGTCGTAGAAATAATGTCAGTAAGGTATTTATAACAATGTACCAATTCTGGTTCGTAAAGAGAATATTTCAGGAATTATTTTTTTTGCAGCAATTCCCGCTTTTTCATTCTGTTATTGCGAAATTTCCCCTTTCCTAGTTTTCTTGATTAAATTTACCGTCGTCAGGGAAATTTCCCTTCGTTTGGCAACATTGGCAGGAATTCGTTGCGTCAGGGAACTGGTGACTCCGAGGGGACGGCAATTCCGATCAGCAGCCTGCGGAAAATAAACAATTGGTTCTCTGGCAAAATATTGGAAATTCGATTAACTAGGTAAGACTTTATTCACTTCGACATATAGAAATTCGAATAACAAACGCTCGATTGTCTATATATATGTATAAAAGCATAATTAATACCTTTTTTTTCTAAAATCAGTGATTTAAACTCATTCTTGTTGCAAACTCTAGGGGCAAACGAAAAGATCTTGTCATTGACCGTTAAGCATCCTGACACTATACTGACTGTAGATTATGCTTCCATAAACAAATCATACAAGAATTGTTTCAAGTATGTTTTAGGCTGTTTAGCTTGACATTTAAGATTAGAAATCGACTTTTTGCTAGCTAAGAGAGATCAGTAATAAGACCCCTAACGGTGCTTTTAAATTCTATTGAAAGATCTGAGAATTTTATCTTCTTCAGTGTTCCATGTCATTGCTTTGCGAGAAGCCGTCAACCTTATCAGTTATTTAACATCATGTTTTCCGCTGAGATCTAATCTTTTCAACAGATTCATTCTCTGTAGCGATTTGCACTGATTGGCTTTGTCAGATATCCGTGACAAATGACTGAGAGGAGATGCCGAGATTATATTGAACATACATACTCCTGTGACGAATCCGAAGCATTTTGGTGCTTCGCGCAATGACGCCAAAGCAACGTCTCCTTTTCCTCCATCCACTAACCCTAACACTGCCCTCGGTAAAAATAAGGACACCAATGGACTTGGGGAACATGGCCATTCTTGGAAAGGGACGTCAAGACATGGTTCCATGTGCAGGAGAGCCACACCCTGTACACGTCAGAGAACACGATGGATGACCTTGGCGGAGGCTCTTATGTCTCCTAACAATTTACAGTGAATCCCCTTCTTCAAGGGGGTGGGGGGAGGCTCAGTCATTAGTACGCCAGGCTCGTAATCTGCTGTTCCTAGGTTTGAGTCCCGCCTGGACCAACATTCAGATTTATCTCTGCAAAACACCCCGCTCTACCCATGGTCAGTAGGCAACACTGATGGGCTTGGAAAAAGACAGATATTAGGATTACATATATACATACAAAATCCTCATGCAGCCATGGGTTACGGAGGTCTAGAGTGTGTAATTTTCCTCCCCAGACGTGTCTGTTCTGAGCTACTGTTGCTGCATTTGGCCACTAAGCCCGTTCTAGCAAGGCCCTGTTTGACGATGTCAGCCCATCGCTTCCTAGGTCTCTACTTTTTCTGAAACCCTTAAACAGGATTATGAACAGTGTGCCTATTAATCTGCAGCTATGCATATGGGCAACATGGCCAAATCAACTCAGTCTCTCTCTGCACAATATGATGCTTAAAGGAGGTTGCTGATTCCTCCTAACCTTATCATTACTTACAAAGTAAAACCATCTAATGCACAAAATACTGCGTAAGCATCTAGAATCAAAGGCATCAAGTTTCTTGTTATCCTGTTCACAAAGAGTCCATGTTTCGCTACCATAACTAACCTTTGAAAGAATCAAACTATTATACAGCCTAATTTTAGCCCTTAGATGTATATCCCTATTTTTCCACACTCTCCAAAGATTCCTAAAAGTCCCAGCGACAATCCCTATTCTTCTATTTATCTCATGCTGCACATCACTAGTATCTGTTACATAGCTCCCAAGATAATTAAACTGAGACACTTGCTCAAGAGTACAGCCATTCAAAGCAACTGAAGCACCATCTGCCTGACCAATTTTCATCACTTTAGTTTTTCACTGTTTATCACCAAACCTACTCTATTACCATTCTCATGAACAGTCATAATGAAAGAATTCATCTCATCAACATCATTAGCCAACAGGACCAAATCATCTGCATAATCTAAATCAGATATTTTGAAATCTCTAGACCATTTAAGGTCAAAATCTTTCCGTTGGGAAGAATTTCGCTTAGTATAATCTAATAAGATAATCCCATAACACCAAACAAAAGAGAAAAGGAGACAAAATGCACCCTTGTCGAACACCAGAAGTAAAGCTAAATTACTCGCTAAAGCCTTTTTGAAATCTCTGAAGCTAGGAACCACAGGAGTAGTAAGTCCTACTGATTGGCGTGTTGACCTTGAAAAGGCCTACTGAGCATAGAAAACGTTGAGAGAAGTTTCGCTAAGTTTCTGTTGCTATGTTTCCTACTTTTTTAGGAGGGGCGTGTCGAAAATGATGTCATCATTGCGTGTTCGCTGGAAGCTTGAGGGGTCATGATTAAAAAATTTTTTTTTGCAGTGTTATTTACTTTTCCCATTTCCCCCAGGGGTGCCCTAACTTTGTTTTCCACTGTCGGTGTAGAGTTCGACATCCTAGGATGGGGCTACGAATTTTATTGCTTGACCCCCTTTTCCTCCTTCACTGCCGCTGGACAGAAGTGTAGCAAACCTCTAAGTTTCTGTTGCAAGGTTGTACTCAAGTGGCATCCTAACTTGGGTCAGTGAAGAGTTCAACATCCTAGGTTGGGCCCTCCCTTCACTGTCGCTGAAGAGATGGGTTCCCATAGGTGTTCTCTAAACACGATAGCATCAGTGAAAGTGTCAGTATTGAAGGTAGGCTAACGGTACAGGTTCTATCGCTCTCATTGTTTCTTGAGTGTTATTCCTATTCTGGAAGGTCCCCTCGTACAAGAGCGAGGTGCTTTGAGAAGCATTGGGAAAGAGCATTGTACCTAGAAACGTAGCAGCTCCAACAACAATGCTCTTGAAGGAACCGTATTTCTGATTCGTTGCTGTGGATGAATTGCTTCGAGGTCGTTTCTGTAGACAAAATAATTATAGTCGACGCATTACCTGCTACACTTAGACAGGTAAGCCTAATAATAGGGAGGGCGACAATGTCCTTCGGGGTCCCTGCAGTAAGGGCCTACACATCTTTTAAGAGCAAAAGTTAGGTTTGTTCTTTCATATTTGTTTCTTACCACATCGACAAAATGTGATTTGCAATGGTAGCAATCAGTTAGTTCACTAAACACAATGCGTATTATCCAAACAGTGTACCATAGACCATTCACGAAACCCTCAGCTATCTCGTAAGACACACAGTTGAACAGTTAAGTTCATGTCTTTTTACTGAAAGCATGTACAAAAGTGATTCGTAACACTTCTGTCTAGTTCACTTGCGACGAGGGGGAAATAATCCTTTGCATGTTTACGAATTGCAATACGGAAAAAACATCTCTCTCTCCAGTGTTAATGTGTCAACAGCTTTAGTTATGTTTTGTCAAATACACACTTTTAGTTACACCACTGTATGAGTCGGGCGCCAGTCTTGAAATTCAGTTTCCTCACTGACAAGTAGAATGAGAGGGAGGCTAAGAAATTTTTCGGTCTAATGGTCTCCAATTGCGAATAGAATAGAATAGTATAGAGGAAGGACTCGATCAACACTGGGCATCCCTTACCTACAAAATGATGATAATTTTCTCAACAAAGGACTTATTACTGAAAGTATGCACATCAGTACCCTACAATTGGTCAAGATTTAGGCAAGGTGGAAAATAGCGTCTTCTAGTCTCGAATTTTGGAACATTTTGAAAAACGTTATTAAAATGATGAACAACATTTTAAAATTGCGACGTCTCATTTTTTCAAAGAATGCTAATTAGGCGAAACTGTTTTCTAATTTAACCACTTTATCTTTCTGACTTATTAAACTAAATAACTGAATCTTTGCTATTGGCACGAAATTAACTGAGGTAGTGTTTGAAAACCGTATGGATTCCGCTATGGGTAAAACTGTTAAAAGATTTTACTGCAAACACTAATCTCGTTCATATCGTGAGTGAAATATTGTATGGAAAATTACAACCGCAAACCAGTCATACTCTAGTGGGATATTATTTATAACACACTTCATTTGTAAGAAATATTTTGTGTATTGCATTTATTTTTTTGTTCATGTTGGAGAAAAATTTAAGATTCTTATTTCCTGTGAACCAATAAAATTTTATTTCTCTTGCAGGAACGTACAAAGGTAGCAGTGTTTTGGAATCGAAGTTTACCCATAATTACTATTCTAAATGACATTTGTAGCTAATTTGTTCTAAAAAAAGATCCAAGACATATCGTGGAAAAAACTTTCGCAATACTGTAGCACATTTTTGTGTTCTTTTAAAACTTCTCTGTCTATTTACAAGCAGATTTCTGGGTAATTGCGGTGTCGGAGAAATTAGGTGTCACTGGCCGGTTATTTTTCAAAATAGAATTTGTGATAGAGAATGTCAGTCGTATTCTATTTTGTTTCACTAGTTTGCAAATGTTTAGGCTTCAGGTCGTTGTAAACATTTCAACTTAATATTAACTGCGCTAAGAAATCACAATGACGGAAAATCATGTGTAGAACGCTATTTATTTAGTAACATTTTCACACCATTAGTACATATTCAGTGGTGCGTACCATCTCGCCGTACACTTCTTTTAGTAACATAGGAAAGTTCCATTCAGACATGAATGATATATTCTCCCTCTTCCACAAAACGTTTAGCGATATCGGTGAAATGAATGTTTCTTATGTCTTCTGTGAAATAGTCTTCAATTGTTATCGCAAGGTACCAATGGCGAAGCTGAGTTGTCCGATCGACCTCACACCCAATACAGTTCTTTGTGCATCCTGACACATTCTTAATTGAACGGTGCAGAGTCTTAGTGGATAGTTCTTCAGTTAAATTCATTTACTTTCCATTGTTGAAACCTTTGCTTGGTCCCCCAAGGCCTTTAGATGAGCTTGTATGATGATGAGATAGTGTCCGATTTTGTCGGGTACTGACGAGTTCATTACAGGTAAGATTTCGCGGTCTGGCCATTCCGAAGATGTTATGACTTTGCCCTCACATTGATGACTTTTAAGTCGCGTTACAAGCTCGATGACAACCTTGTTACACTGTAAACAAACGGCACGAAATCCCTCTCCTTTAGGGTATTTTTTTAAATCTCTCCATATGGGATCGCTCTTTCTTCTTACCATGTTTAACGAGTCGCTTAAAAGCAAAAAGTAAACACCCCCTCAAGCAGCTGCTTGCCATAGAGGTCTGACAAGAGTCTGTCAGTATATATGCCAAAGTAGAAGGTTTTAGAGGATGGCAGGACCTCAGCAGAAAAACGCTGCATACATCCATGCCTTACCCGGGGCTCGAACCGAGGTCTCTTAGATCAGTAGCTAAGCACGCTAACCACTCAGCCAAGGAACGGCGTCAACGAGTCGCTTACTGACAGCAAATGATACAGACATACAGTGGTACTTATGATTTAAATCCAAACCTTCACCCAATCACTGTGAATCAGATCTCAACCAATGAAAGGCTTTTGCAAAATTCTCCTCTTCCGTCCCTATTCTATTTTTCCCCCATTCTCCTCAAATTATTCCTCTGCTTTCCTCTCGTAATCTGTTCCCCCCTCCATCCACCCCTCGCTTTCTCTTCTGTACTCTTCCTCTCCTATCCTTTTTCAGCAAATTTTTCACCAGTCCCATGTTTACAGGATATCTCCTGTACTAGTCTACTATTAAATTAATGTATGTTTTCATTTTTAACTAGAGAATTTTCCTCCGGATCGTTAATGCTCTATAAAAAGAGGAAGGCAGGAAAAAGAAAAGGATGGGTTGGGTTTGGGTTGTTTTACCTCTGAGGGGCACTTTTTTTGCACACCATGGGCTAAATGGTCAGGTCACATGGAACCCGAAGGCTCAGAGAAGGTTGAGGGAAGGGGACCTACTGGAACAGCTGTTGGGAAACAGATGGTAGCCTCCCGTCAAGGCCATCCAGTGTGTTCTTTAACGTGCACAGGGTATGGCTCTCCCGCACATGGGGAAACGGCTTAACATCCCATCCGACAGACGGCGGCCTTTCCAAGTCCATCGGTGTCCCCTACTGACCATGGGCAGGGCGGGGAATTTTGCGGAGATAAATCTCAACGCTGACCCAGCTGGGACTCGAACCTGGGAACTACAGTTTACAAGCCTAGCGCGCTACCGAGAGCCCTCGCCCTCGTGCCAATAGCAAAGATTCAGTTATTTAGTTTAATAAGTCAGAAAGATAAAGTGGTTAAATTAGAAAATAGTTTCGCTTAATTAGCATTCTTTGAAAAAATGAGACGTCGCAATTTTAAAATGTTGTTCATCAGTTTAATAACGTTTTTCAAAATGTTCCAAAATTCGAGACTAGAAGACGCTATTTTCCACCTTGCCTAAATCTTGACCAATTGTAGGGTACTGATGTGCATACTTTCAGTAATAAATCCTTTGTCGAGAAAATGATCGTTATTATAAAGATATGGTAAGGGATGCCCAGTGTTGATCGAGTCCTTCCTCTATGCTTTCGCAATTGGAGACCATTAGACCGAAAAATTTCTTAGCCTCCCTCTCATTCTACTTGTCAGTGAGGAAACTGAATTTCAAGACTGGCCCGACTCATACAGTGGTGTAACTAAAAGTGTGTATTTGACAAAACATAACTAAAGCTGTTGACACATTAACACTGGAGAGAGAGATGTTTTTTCCGTATTGCAATTCGTAAACATGCAAAGGATTATTTCCCCCTCGTCGCAAGTGAACTAGACAGAAGTGTTACGAATCACTTTTGTACATGCTTTCAGTAAAAAGACATGAACTTAACTGTTCAACTGTGTGTCTTACGAGATAGCTGAGGGTTTCGTGAATGGTCTATGGTACACTGTTTGGATAATACGCATTGTGTTTAGTGAACTAACTGATTGCTACCATTGCAAATCACATTTTGTCGATGTGGTAAGAGAAAAATACGGAAAGAACAAACCTAACTTTTGCTCTTAAAAGATGTGCAGCATACGATTTACTGTTCTCTATGGTTATGTGAGATTCCCCTGAAGAAGAAACGCTTTTCTAAGGCTAGTGTAGAAAGGATGTTAAGCCGTTTGCAATGTTATACGTTTTCCAAATGTATTAAGGAAGAAAGCTTAGCGAACAACAGGAAAATTTACAACGTTTTACAGTGAAAATTTCCAATAGCACAATCGATTTTTAAACACCTCAATCATTATTTTATAACTGTCAAATGTTACGAATGACAAACTTATATGAAATCAAGTACATGTGACTGCGAAAAACTTACATCAACCTGTCAATTATCAGAATATATTTTGTTATGTCTTTAGGAATTTGCTACTTAGAAATAAACACTACACCGAAGGCTATCTCTCTCTTGAACAAAATGTGGTTCTACTGTACCAAGTGAAAAGTTTTACATGAAATGACATATAATACTACATTCTCTAGGTTGGCAACCGCGGTTTTCCGTAATTCTGTTTATTCTTTCCGCTATCTATCGGGGTGTTTATTTTCTAACCAAGTTTACTTTCATCCCCTGTTGAAGGAAAGTTCATGCACTTATAAGTTTCAAAGAAGTTTTAAATATCCCGAACTTGCACTTTTCTTCTTGGAAGTAAACTACTAGCGACAAGAGTGTCTTATGTTCTACCAAGTTTTTCCCTGTGCGAGAACCATACTGTAAGAAGGGAGAGAGTTTCGCGTCAAACTTCCATTAGGCGCATCCCCCGTTGCCATCAAACGTTTGAAAGGCAGGCTTGCACACTCCCAAGGCACCTACGGCCCTTCGTCAGCGCAAACGCATCACAGTAGCCACTGAGCGAGGCACAAGGTGCGAGCGAACAGCATGGCGGTTCGCCACGCGGTCCGCAAAACCTAAAATGTTTCAACTGTTGAATTTTAATACGGTTAATGAAGCTAGTGGCAAAATATCTTTAAACGTAAATAAGTAAGGTAGTATAACTTAAGTCTACCAATTATTTCGACACTCTAGATGAAACCACCTTGTTTGGTACTCATCAAAAAATGGGATCGCCGTTTTCCTACGGAGTGAAAAACCAGGTAAAAAGGACTCCGTGTTCTCCTTTTTGCGTAATATGTTTTAAACTTTGACTATCATTAACCGTGAATGCTAAAATAAATGTTTTGAAAGTTACTACTTTATCTCAATATTAGCAATTTACATGTCTGATTTGCAAATTTTACTTACGCCCATGGATAGCAGTTTTATTTACAGAATAAAGTGCAGCGAAGCAATTACACCCCGGACAGAGCTTTCTGTAACGTGGGCTAAATGACTGTTTTCCAAAATCGTTACATCGAATAATTATGTCTTTTCCAGATTGAGCTGTTAATAGGTAAACGTATTTTACACCGTGTTAGTAGAACTAAAACATCTAACAGTATATTAATTTCTTTAGTAACGTTTGATTTTAACGATCAGAGAGTGCATTATCGTCTAAATATTTAACCAGAGAGCCTTCGCTTTTTTCAGTCCAACTTTAGAGAAAATATTATAAACGATTTTGTACAAAGACGTGTGCACTCTATTGGTGCATTTAAATCTGTTGATATAGCGATCCGTGAAAAAACACGCTGTGAATGGGTTTGAGAAAGAATTTTTGTCCCTGGGGTGGTGTGTTGCAGGGAAATACCTATTTGTCTCCCCTGCGAAGTATGAATCAAAATTTACCCCTATGCACTGGTCTCGTGATTCTGGCGGAAAAATCAATTAGTCTTTCAAAATGTAGAGTCCTCTCTCACCAAACGTACGTGACAGTGGGGAAAAAATCAGTTTTATTAACACCATAATCAATACGTTTTGAGATCATTGTCAAACCTCATAAATAAGAATGAAAGAAACATAACAATAAGACAAAGAATGAAAGAAATCTTTTTAAAAATTAATTATGAAATGGATACTCAAGCAAAATGTAGAAAATTTGTTATAGTGATTATGCCTTGCATGATTATAGTGTCTAAATATACTTTTTGAGTCATATTGTTAACGGGTTTATTATATGTCAGTGTTAAATAATCTGGCACTGTTGCTTTAAAATACTTTATGTTTTCTTAATATCTCCACAAATGCGCTTTGGCTCCTGAGGAGTTTTGTATTTTACACTTTAAAAATTGTTTAGAGTATACCTAACATGGATCGCCTTAGAGCGACCTTTCAATGCTGACATGAGTTATGGGTTTTTCGTTACCTTCCCCGCTTCCATTATAATGGAGCAATGTGCGGACAATTGATCTGTTTTGTTGCGATCTTATGCAACTACGGCAATTCCCGGTTCCGTCTCACGACACTACCTGGTTATGAAAAGCCGTGCTTATCTAGAGCCGGGGGCAAGGAATACGCCCTATAGGCGCACCTCAACCCCAGCCTCACATGGCAGCAGTCCTATAAAAGGAAAGCTGACTACCGGAAGAAACCTTACTTTAATCTATTCCCGGGTTAGCCATGAACAAGGATATATAGATCCAAGTTCGCTCGGCGTCCGGGGTGGAGATTCTTAGTAAGACCCAGACTTTTTTGAGGGCTCGTGCCATCTAGGCGGGCTCAGACTGTTCAGCAGAGCCCTCGAACTGCTCACCCAGAGCACCTGAGGTTGAGGCCGCAGACACCATCCAACCGGCCTTCTGACCGGCGGCATCGTTGGCCTTGGCTACATCCAACCGGGGGACCAATCTGGTTGGCACAGCCTTCGACCGGTTTACTGGGCCCTAGGCACCCCCACCACAACAAGGTGGTCCCCTATTGAGGGGGGGTGGCAATGCGCGGACAGGAAGACCTTTCTTTGGGGCTTTCTTATCGCCAACCCAAGGCTCCCCTTCATTGTCAGTAGCATCCCTTCTGTTAAATGGAAAGTGCCGTTGGGTAAGTTTCGGAAACAAGTAATGGCCCTTCCGAGTGGACGTTACGACCCCTTGAAGGACAACCGACTAAGAAGCGTCCAAAAAGGACATTGTTATCAGTGTACATACCTGGCTAAGTGGCAGACCCCTATAATTATTTCTCGACAGAACAGGCTTTCTGACACACCTCCCTTAGCGCTCTCACATTATGTCATTCAACGTCCTGGTTTATTGTGCATCCACTTGTATTACCTACTGTACCCAGCCTCCAGCAAACACTTTCTTCCTCCCTCTCCTTTGGTGACGTGAGTTACGGGGCTTTCGTCAGCAATCAGATACTAAGCAACGGGTATGGGCATGGTTCAGAGACACCTCCTTGGGCTGTTACATTCGCGCTTATTGTCATGTTTACGACTTGAACAACACAACCCTTACTGTAGGGACCCCGAAGGATATTGTCGCCCTCCCTATTATTAGGCTTACCTGTCTAAGTAGCAGGTAATGCATCGACTATAATTATTTTGTCTACAGAAACGACCTCGAAGCAATTCATCCACAGCCACAATTCAGAGGCACGGTTCCTTCAAGAGCATTGTCATAGGGAGCTGTTACATTTCTAAGTACAATGCTGCTTTCCAATGCTTCTCAAAGCACCTCGCTCTTGAATGAGGGGACCTCCCAGAATAGGAATGACACTCAAGAAACAATGAGAGCGATAGAATCTGGAGCGTTAGCCTACCTTTTAATACTGACATTTTCACTGATGCTATTACATTTAGAGAATACCTGTGGGAACCCATCTCTTCAGCGACAGTGAAGGGGGGGAAAAACCAATAAATTTCGTAGGGCCCAACCTAGGATGTCGAAGTCTTCACCAACCAAAGTTAGGATGCCACTGGAGGGCAACCTTACAACAGACTTAGAGGTTTGAACACTTCTCTCCAGCGGTAGTGAAGGGGGAAAAGGGGGTCAACCAATAAAATTTGTAGCCCCATCCTAGGATGTCGAACTCTACACCAACAGTGGTAAACAAAGTTGGCTACACCAACAGTGGTAAACAAAGTAAACAAAGTTAGGGGTAAACAAAGCTAGTTTCCCTGCAGGAAATGGGAAAAGTAAACAACACTGCTAGAAAAAAAAAAATTTGTAGTCACGACCCCTCAAGCTTCTAGCGAACACGCAGTGATGACGTCATTTCGGACACGCCCCTCCTAAAAAAGTAGGAAACCTAGCAACAGAAACAGAGAAACTTCTCTCAACCTATTTCTATGCTCATGAGACCTTTTCAAGGTCAACACGCCAATCAGGAAGACCTACTACTAACTGCTTCCTCTGCTTTGTCAGCCAGGCTATCAAACCAAAGATACTTATCAGATGTTAAATGATCCTTTACAAGTTTATTAAGTTCGTTGTAATGCCTTCTGTTAAGACTAGTAGGGTGTTGATTCATATGAATCCTGCACTTCCTTCTTTCAGAAATAAGTTCCATAGCAGTATCACTCAAATAATTTTTGTTTCCTCTGTTCCATTTTACCCAAAAGAGTACTGTTGGTTTCAAGAAAAGCCTGTTTAAACTGATCCCATTCTTTCTCATCTTCAGCAGTAAGCAAACCACGATTGTCATAATGACTAAGTAGCCTATCATGGTATGCTTTGGCTATATCTGGATCTTTCAGACCTTCAGTGTTGAAGGTAATTTTCTTAACCTTATCACAACATTTCTTAAATTTCAGCTGCAAGACACTTTTGACCAAGTAATGGTCAGACCCAATTTCGGCTCCCCTGTATGATCTGGTATTCCTAATTGAACTAGCCCATTTGCTGTTAATTAAAATATAATCTATCATATTCCTGTGCAACCCATCAGGTTAAACCCATGTATATTTGTAAATGGGTGTATGTAGTATGTGTTAGTTATTCATAAACCATTAAATTTACTTACCTGTAGTAGACGTTCTTCATTGCCATTGGAACAATCAATGCCAAAGGAACCAAAAATTCCTGCCCAAAGGTCAGAATCAGTACCAACTTTAGCAATGAAGTCACCTAGCACAAGAGAAATATCTCCTTTCTGCACAGAATTCAAAATATTCTGAAGCTGGCTGTAAAACGTATCCTTTTCGTTCTCATCAGAGTCCTCCGTGGGAACATAACAATAGATGACATTCAAGTCTTTAATTTTTGTTTTAGATTTTGCTGTAAGAAATCTTTCATTAATGCAGTCATATCCTAGAAGAGCATCACTGGCGTGTCTGCTGAGAAGCAAACCTACACCTTGGAGATACATTCCATCCTCCCTCCCTGAAAAGAGAAATTTAAAGTTATTTTTAAGTATCTCACCTTTTAACTGTTCATTTGGTCTCTTGCAAGCCTAGAATATCTAGGTTATAGCGCTGGAATTCCTGCGTTTCGGACATCAAGAAAATAATCTCTATATAACGTCCTCACATTCCACATACCTGCAGAGAGAAAATGATTATTAGGTTTTTTAAAGAAACTAGGTTTATTGTGAGAGGTAGAGCCAACAATATCAGCCTCCTGATTGCAGGAATAGGGCAAAGACCTTTCCCTCCTCCGCTAAAGGCTGAAGTCACCGATGATGGTAGGAACTTCAGGCACCACCTTTTCAAGTGGACCTTTTCAAGAGCCACATGTCCTACCTGAGACACATTACTCCAATTTAGGATTGACGATGCCCAACTAGCTAAGTGAGGGTTCAAGTACCTGTGGTGGCCTCTGATCAAGATTATCGTTTGGTTTGGTTTGTTTTACCTCTGAGCGGAACTTTTCTGCACACAATGGGCTACATGGCCAGGTCACAAGGACCCTGAAGGTCAGAGAAGATTGAGGGAAGGGACCCACTGGAACAGCTGTTCGGAGACAGATGGTAGTCTCCTGTCAAGGCTATCCAGCTTGTTCTTTAACGTGCACAGGGTATGGCTCTCCTGCACATGGAGCTGCAGCTTAATGTAACATTCGATGGACGGTGGCCTTTCCAATCCCATTGGTGTTCCCCTACTGAACGTGGGCAGGGCGGGAGTTTTGCGGAGATAAATCTCAACGCTGACCCAGCTGGGACTCGAACCTGGGAACTGCAGATTACGAGCCTGACGTGCTACTGACTGAGCCGCCCCCAATCAGGATTATCCACCAGCTGATATAAGGTATCCCATGCCTCTGTTCACTTAGGGCTGGCAACCCACAACCAAACAGAATACACAGCAGCAGATTCTCCCTCAACAGAGGCCCACCAGTGCAGCATGTCCAGGATCCATAATCAAGCTCAAATCCATAAACAAGTCCAGTCTAGTAAGTATAAATGGTCAGCACCAGGACCCTGTGAAGTTGACCACTCGTCAGCAGGGTTGAAAAAAAAGAAAAAAAGTGGCCATAGATGACCAGATCAGTAGGCCATACTGAACTGGCAGCCCTCCCCTTCCCTTCCAAAAGAGAATCTCTCTTTTGAAAGGCACTAACGGTCTGCACCATGAGAAGGCGGAGTCGGACATTAGGTGCATCATCAGTGGAGATTGGTACACAGCTCTCCTTCCAGCTTATGACTAGCTACCGTTTATAGAACGATTAGAATTAGAGGTAATTTATATTACATATAAGCAAAAAAGTTTGGCGTTAAAACATTCGTAAGATTTTGGCGCCCCGGTCATTCACCTGGACCACCAGTGTGCCGATCCTATATATTGCATTAGTGAAAATAAGAATCGCAAATACAATTGTTTTATATTTAAAATCAAGAAGAAATCACTCAGTACTGCTTTTGTCCATTTGAAATAGGAGAGTTTTGGTCAACTGAAATCTAAAAGAGTACAAAAATAAAAACATTAAAAATATTTAGATTAGGATATTTATTTAAAGTGTTACAAATATATTAATTAAACACATTGTTATAAATATCTTTAGGAAATTTTATGAAAGCTTCGATTCTCTGATAGGATGGTCGTTTTTTGACACAATGGGCTAAATGGCCAGATTCACAAAGACCCAGATAGCTCAGAGAAAGTTGGGGGAGGGGAGCCACTGACAGCTGTTAGGAGACAGATGAAAGATCCCATCAAGGCCATTCAGTGTGTTCTTTAACGTGCACAGGGACTACGGCTTACGTCCCATTCGACGGACGGCGGCCTTTCCACGTTCATCGGTATTTCCTTTCTCACTCAGGTTGGGGGTTTAGCGGAGATGATCTCAACGCTGGTTCTGGTGGTGCTCGAACCTGGCGCTTCACCGATTGGGCCACCTCTGTTCCCCTCAGATCGAGGTTGTGCCCTTATATATTGTTACGATAGATGAACGTGCAACAATAAAATCGTGATTGACTACATTTTGATGTTCGTGTTGTGACTCAGCGTCAGAATTTCGCCACTAATCTGTTTAAACAAAAAAAAAAGACTAAAAATATAAGAGTGGGGGAAAAACATTGGAAAATTCACCGTATTGTAAGGAGTTGAATTGTGCTTTAGTAGAATTAGCAGTATGAAATTTAATTTTATTGGAAGTATTGTGTCGAAGAAGTCTACTAGTGGAAAAGCAAAGGAGATTTGATGTCGGTGAGGTATTTAAGGTGAAAAAATAGAATTGGAAAGGTAAACCTTGGTAACTTATAGGCTTAATCACAAAGATAATTGTGTTGCTTATTGAATGTTGTAAAGAGATTCCCTTTATGCTTTGAATAAAGTCTTTAAGAATTGTAATATAACTATGTGAAGCGTAGTTACGAATTGTGAAACATTCTTTGGACACAAATTTGTCTACTATCAACAAACTGTCTACAAAACGCAAATTACAACTAACTTTATTTTAACTTCATACTGATAGTAGACAAATTTGTGTTTAGCTTAAATTTTATTTTATATGTGATCTAGTTACTTTTGCAATTGGTTACTTTATCATTTGGTAACTTTTTTCTTTAATTCGCGCTCAGTTTCTATTTAAAATTTGTAACAATATAAAATATATGAGTGTCTTGGAAGTCGCAACACCGCTCTAAATATAGATTATAGTTAATATCCACTAAATATGCTAAAGGTATTTTATAACAATGTGTTCAATTAATGCATTTTTATATTTCATTTTTATACTACAAGTAAAAAATAAAAAAAATCTTAACCTAAATATTACTAAAAAGCCGTGAATTTTAAATGTTCACTAAAAGGGAAACACAGCTTTCTAAATAAAAAGAGTCACTCCCTCTTACTTTAAGCCTCGAATTTTCTTTCTAGCAAACAAATGATTCAGTACCTTCTATTTCCTTTCTAACGAAGAGGAACAGGAATTTAATACACTCCAGTATTAAGCAATGTTTTCAAAACAGTAGGAAATATCTGGGGATGAGAGGGAACATGACAGAAAAGATAAAGGCATCCATGCGGCAGACCGCTAAAACACGGAAGATCAGAGTTAAATCCATCACATTCCAAAGGTCTTTGCAATCGCATTCTTGCAGAATAAAGTACATTAACACCGACAGGAGCTGAGCAGCAATCAGGCAGCATTACGTAAGAATGTCGTAATCCGAGGTTTGCCCATACCCTTACAAAACTCGATTACCCAGCATGGCGCCATTTTAAACAACTCACCGTTTCACTCCCTTGAAATGCAGAAATATCAGTTTCACTGATCCATAACTTTCAGTCAATTATTATTGCATTCTACATAATGAATATTTCACAGTATAGATTGAAAAAAAAAACGTTTCTAACATTATGTTGATTCATTCTGTTGTACAACAGGATTGGGTTGTTTTACCTCTGAGCGGCACTTTTTTGCACACCATGGGCTAAATGGCCAGGTCACATGGACCCCGAAGGCTCAGAGAAGGTTGGGGGAGGGGACCCACGGGAACAGCTGTTGGGAGACAGATGGTAGCCTCCCGTCAAGGCCATCCAGCGTGTTCTTTAACGTGCAGAGGGTATGGCTCTTCCGCACACGGGGCCAAGGCTTAACGTCCCATCCGACGGACGGCGGCATTTCCAAGCCCATCGGTGTCCCCTATTGACCGTGGGCAGGGCGGGGAATTTTGCGGAGATAAATCTCAATGTTGACCCAGCTGGGACTCGAACCTGGGAACTACAGATTACGAGCCTGGCGCGCTATCGACTGAGCCACTACCGCCCCCGTTGTACAACAGGATAAAACGGTCAAAAGGAAAGAAAAAGTCCAAATGCGTACGATAGAGTAAGAAAGAGAAAATCTCCTTAGATATCTCTTAAAAATAATAAATAAATACCCTCTCAAGCAGCCGCTTGCCACAGAGGTCTGTTTGCAGCTCGAAAAGCCATCGTCATCGGATGAGGCATTACAAAGCGCCACAATCTGTGCACGCTAAATAGCTTTGACTGCTATAAAAATGCTGCTGAGAGGATGTTAGAAGACATTTGGGGAGCCTCCAGTAAAGCTATTTAGCTTTGACTCTCAGGATACCTCTCAGCAGCACATTTTTGGTAGACAGTAAGCTAAATAACCAGGTTATAAAGGCACAGAGAATGTTAGGAAAGGGACCTAAAAAACACCGGTCAATCGACTGGGACTGGTTAAACAAATAGTCAGATAATGTAGTGTCGGTTAATCGAGATTTATTTATGTCGAAAATATGTGTCCTCCTCCTTCCACCAAAATGCTTTTCTAGCTACCCTGAGTCAACTTGCTGTCGTTCTCATTTGTCATTTGTTTTATGACAGAAATTTAGACAGAACAGCGTTTGTATAATTTGTTGAATGTTTAAATGCAAGAATTCGGTGCAACTTACCTCACAGAGAAATAAAAATAACCTCACTTCTGATGAGGCGCGGACCGGCAAGGCACGCCGAGAGCAGTAAGGTCTCGGCTCTCTGGGACACATCATAGCAGCAGGATTTTTTTTAATAATAATAATAGTTTTTATTTCACATAAATTCCACAAAATTAGGGAAAACCTATTTTAAGCATCACGTACGAACTATCAACAGAATAACTATTCAAATCTTGAAAAAGAAACCAAATTTTTTATCGCAGGCATATTTTATCCCCTGAAAAAAAAAAGTGGCAGTTTTTCCCCGGCTTCTTATCTTTTGCACGTTTTGCTTTTAACTTCCGTAACTAGAAAGTTATGCATATGCAAGAAAATAAAGCACGCTGTAAAGAAATGATAATCTGTTATCCTGTTAGTCTCTTTATTTCTGCCAAACGGTGTTCTTTCGGGGCCCAGGGTGCGACTCACGCACACGGAACCATGGCTTAAAGTCCCATCAGATGACGAAAGCCTTTCCAAGCACATCGGTGTCCCCTTTCTGACCGAGAGGGTTAAAGGAGAAAATTCTCAACGCACGTACAGTTGGGACTCGAATCTGAGAACTGCAGATTTTGAACCTAGCGCGCAATAGATTGAGTCAATGATGCATTATGGGATTAAAATATGACTGATAATTTTCACTTTATTTGCATAAAAACTAGAGAAAGAATTTAGAAGACCCGTAAGGATACAAAGGGGTCGCAACAACCGTTTAGAATTTTTTTTTTCAATTTCTGGTATGAATTGGTTTTGCATTTGCATGGGTTTTGCATTCAGAGAGCTGGAATTTTCTAATTCTCTCTTACCTTCTAAAATATACAAGAATCAATGCTTGTGTCGTACTTTACCAAAGGTATTTTGCAAAATGGTAATATATTTCCAAAACGAAAAAAAGTATATTGTTTCCATTGACATTAAAAACTATGTCATACGTAAAAAACAAGATGTCCGCACTTAACAGTCGTGTCAACTTATTCGCTTTCCTTCTTGCGAAACATCGGCAACAATTTGGGAGAAAATAGCGATTCTCGTGTCCAATTTGCAAATTTAGGAAGATGAATATTGTATGCAAAATTGCAAAAAATATATTGCTTATCTAGTTCAATGTGAAAGATTTAGAAGATTTAAATCATAAAACATCACGGACAAATGGTTAAGTAGAGCACAAAGATAGCCTCTGCATCACTTCAACACTAATGGCTTATTAGAGCACTAGAAAGACTCCTAAAATAGCGAAATTGATGGAGATGCTGCAAGCAAATCTCTTTAAAAGCAGACAACTGCAAATACCGATTGTCAACCGATTCGTGCAAAGTCACGACTTTGCACGAATCGGTTGACAAAAAAATAAACAAGATAAAGTATCAATTATATAATACGGAGTGCCTGAAACAGCCATACATGAAACTATTGAAAGAAAAAAAAAAGACATTTGAAAGCCGTGAAATGATTCAGAAAGAAAGAAGTGTAAGCAAAAACAGAAGTTTCCATGTAGATTAACTGGTTGTTATAGGTCCGTTCTGTGGCCGAGTAGTTAGCACGCTTGGCTACTGATCTAAGGGACCTGTGGTTCGAGCCCCGCTACTGTTCTAAAGGACCTGGGTTCGAGCCCCGCTACTGATCTAAGGGACCTGGGTTCGAGCCCCGGGTAAGGTATGGATATATGTGTCGTTTTTCTGCTGAGGTCTGCCATCCTCACAGACTTTCTGCTATGGCATATAAACTGACAGGCTCCTGCGAGACCTCTGTGGCAGCAGCTGCTTGAGGGGGTATTTATTTTTGTCTTTATGACACTGACATACATGGAATCTGTGTTTTAAGGATAGCATAAGTAGATTTTATGATAAGTGCAATTGTTTTGAGTACGACAGACTGGAGATTCCAAGCGATTTTGCAATTATCCTCATGGAATCGTCCTTTAATAAGATCTATCGCCAAAGTTGATTCTAATCTGGAAAATTCCCATTCGAATATTTTAAAATGTAGGCAAAATGTGATCTCATAGCACGCAGATTTAAAATACAACGAGAAGAAATGCGAGTTCGCGGTCATGTTAAACAGTTACCAATCGAAAGGAGATCGAAATAAATAGTCTTATGAAACTTCTTAAATAAACCCATTTGCTAGGGAGCTCTATGAGAAAATTCGTGAGCACATTCGCGATAGAAAAGACCTAAACGTAAGCGAGACTTCAGCAAAAAAAAAAATCATGCCATCCATATTTTGGGGCTGTGGTTGGCTCAGTCGGTAGCATGCCAGGCTCGTTACCTGCATATTCAGGTTCGAGTCCCAACTGTGCCTGCGTCGCGACTTCCTCAGTCAAACCCCCTCCTGCCGTCGGTGAGCCGTCCGTCAAAATGGGACGTAAAGCCATGGCCCATGTGCAGGAGAGCCATACCATGTGCACGTTAAAGAACACGCTGGCCTTGACGAGAAGCTATCATCTGTTCCCTTACAATTGTTCAGTGGGTTCCCTTCCCTCCAGCCTTCTCAGACCCCTTGGGGTCCTTTTCACCTGGCCATTTTACTCACTGTGAGCAAAAGTGTCACTCGCAGGTAAAACAACCCAATACCCAACAAATCCATGCCATATCCAGGATTCGAAACCGAATTCCTTTGAATTGCCAGCAAATACGTTAGGACATCATAAAAACAGTCTTTTGGTTAGGATTTCCACCGAATACACGCGATGATCAAAACAAGTTCTTTTTTTTAAATCATCATTTACTAACCCGACCTAATTAATACATTAAAATATACGGGAAGCAGCTGACATTGTTTTATTAAAGTCAATGCTTAAAACAAACACAAGATAGGCAAAGTTTAACGTCCATATGAATTTTAAAAGAAATACTGTTTTGAGTCGGGTGGAATAAGAAAACTACGACCTCCGATAACATATTACCAGAAGGTCGTGGGTTCGTGTCCCACCCCGCTCAAGACAATAATTCCTCCAAAAACTGATATCGATGTTAAACTAAGAGTGCTGCCTCCCTTGATAGAAAGATAAATCCCTAAGGCGGATACAGAACGCTAAATTTTAAAGAAAACAAAAGTTTGGCATTTTCAAACTTTAGCGCCCTTTAATGGTGGAAATTGGAAATAACGGAAGATTCCGAAAACATGAATAATAATAATTTATTAGTACCTATATCCGCCACAAAAAGAATTTTCATTTATCTATTAAAACAAAAGATTTGCGTTTCTTTCACCGCAGAGCACTCGCAACCGAAGCAAATCGCAGCTAATAATGCGAACTCGTTGTCCGCAAACATGTATCAGCCGAATTTAAATTTTTTAACATGAATAGAACGTTTATAATATTTATAAGTTTTTTTCGCTCCAAATTTCGTGCCCTCGAATGACGGAAATTAAAACAATTGGGAAATTCAGAAAATGCGAATCCTATTAGTACGTACGTATTCAACCCCTCAAAATATAAAAACAAATCAGTAAATTGTCTTTAGGCGGAGAGACGACAAAGTTGAAACAATAGCCACTTTAAAATAAAGCGAACTAAAATCACACAAAAGTCATAAGCAATAAAAAAAATTGATAAAGAATAATCCTAAAACGAAAACAAAGGTGAAGTCACATGAATAAACAAATTTTGTTTGTTGGTTGTTGTTTTACCTCTGAGCGACACTTTCACATAATGGGCTAAATAACCAGCTCACAAGGATCCGAAGGGCTCAAAGAAGGTGTGGGAAAGGGAACCCACTGGACAGCTGTTAAGGGACTGATGGTAGTCTCCCATCATGGCTATCCAAGTGTATTAGTTAATGTGCACAGGGCATGGCTCTCCGGAAAAACGGTTTAACGTCCCAACCGACGGACGACGGCCTTTCCGAGTCCATCTGTGTCCATTTTCTGTGTTCTTTTTCACTCAGGGCAGTCGGGAGTTTAGGGGAGATAAATCTCAACGCTGAAACAGGTGGGACTCGAACCTGGAAACTGAGGATTAAGAGCCTGGCGAGTTATCAACTAAGTTAACCCTTGTGCCAACTTTCTAAGATAAAAAAAAAAAGTCAAACTTCTGACATCCTGTTAAAAACGCGTTGGTATGTTCTTTAGCTTGAATGATGTTGATTGACTTATTCTCACGAGCTTTGATCATAAAGGATTGTTAATGAAGAGAATACAAACAAAAAACTTACACCTTTTGCAAAGCTAATAAAAGTCTAAACAGAATCAATTGTCTGCCTCCATTCTAGCGCATTGGCCACTCATTTAAGTCCAATAGCGATAATTTTCGCAGGCGTCAGAAGGACGCGATATCTTTCACGAAAATCAACATTTCTCGTAAGGCTAACCTCAAACGAAAACAAAGACGCCAAGTTCACGGAGGGCAAACTCACTGGCACATCTTCTGAAGCCGTTCTACAAATTGGATGGGAAAAGCACTCAACTGGAGCAAGGTAAAAGCGGTATAATTTAACCGAGAAGACAAATACGAGCCACTTGTGGTCGAGCAAGTGGCCGTTTGCGCCGTATTGTTCATAATACCGGGCCTGTTCTTTGTTCGACAAAGATCTAAGGTGCTTCGATTCCGGCCATGGCAAGGGGTCGGCCACCCCGCCAGCTGGCGTATGAAAAGGCAGGCTTTTGGTTGGCTGGTCGGCTTGACACGGCAAACACAACACTTAATCAAAATAGCAAGAGTTAACTGGGAAAAAAGAACTTCAAGAATAGAATCAATTGTGTGGTTTCCAAAGCATCCTTTTGTCTCTCGTAATTTTAAACAGAGAACGCTCAAGATTCTTGAAAAGAAAACAATTTTAAAAATTAACTTCATAAACGCAAATTCTGGAAATAGACTGCTAATTTTATCTCCTTTATACAATATTAAATACAATAATTAATATAACACGAATGTCTGCTAGATAATCTAGAACCTTGAATTCCAAACGCAAGTATTTTTTATGTAACTTAATCGCAGCTGCAGTATGTTATTTGAAATCTTTTCCTATTGTTATACTATAAAGTGAATTGCTACATTATTTTTAGTATTAACATTATTTTGCCAAACACTATTACTGAAGTGGTAATTAAACACAATTAGATGAATAATATATCGCCTGTTATAATATGCATATGGATAATAAGGGATGTTCGTTTTCAAAGAGAATGAAATCGTTTGCCTACTTTAACATCCTCTAACAGTGGAAATTTCTTCTAATGGATCACCGAGAAAATGCAAATATTATTAGTACCTATGAAACAGAAAAATTACTTTTTCTCTCACAAAACTAGAGACAGAAACGGGGAGAGGGCAAGCAAATAAAATTCCATTGCAGCATATAATTTCCCTCTCCGTTTCATAGGTCTTGAAAAATTTAATATCACAAGTTGATTATAAATATTTTGTCTCTGTTACCCGTAATAGTATTCTCAAAGGGTATAGCAGACATTGTCACAGACGATGAGACGTGGTTTTATTACAACTCCCAGAAAGATCAGCAGCTGTGTTTGAGCTGCGGAAGATGAACCTAATCCCCAAATTCTCCTACAAGATTTTTGCTCAAGGGAGAGAACGTTCATAATTTTTTTATGGTAGTCGTGGACACTTTACCTAAAAAAAAAGACTATAAATGGGCTAAAAAACGCCATCATTGTTTTACCTAAAATGGTTCAAGTGATGAAGGATCAGCGTTGAACAACAGGCGGGCCAAGGGTTCTCCTTCATGACAATGCCAGTGCCCACGAAACCCGGCAATCAATAATCAAAATACTTTATTTTCAACATTTTAGACAATACATTTAATACAATATAAACAACACAAAAGCATTCGCTTATCTAGGTTGCTATAATTAGCATTACATGAAATAACAAAAAAAGTTCAGCCTATTTTCACAAATTAATTACAACCTAATGATCCAAGCTATAATGTTCTCGCATTTTCAAATATAAAAATGAGTATTTTCATTTAAAAACAAAGAAAAATAGAAAAGAAAACATATTTTCTACATACAGTACAAGAAGGGTACAACAAAAAAATTTTGAATTCTAATTTTTATCGTAGAACTGAAGACATAAAATCCAAGTCGAATGTAAGCGAGAGATAAAACTATAATTTTCTCTTAAAGATAAATACTCCACCATTACAATTTCGAAGCTCACTAGCTAACAAATTAAGTCCTATCTGGAGCAGGAAAAAAAATCAAACAGCTAACCAATCCTGCATATTCACATGATTTTGCAACACGCGATTTTTAGTTGTTTCCAAAAATTGAAAAGCAACTTGCTGGAAAGTCTTTTTTCAAGGGTGCAAGACCTTGCAAAATGCATTCATTCAGAGTTGAGTATTCCCCAACAGGAGTACTTCCAAGCGTTTAAGAACTGGCGGACGTCTGCAACTTTGCATAGATGCTGGAGGGGAGTACTTTGAAGGACTGTAAAAAGTTTTGCTGAGGAAAGCAGATTCATGTCTAGAAAGTTTTGAACGCCCCTTGTATCTATCGAATCGAAAAAAATTTTAATCTGTAAATAGAAAAATGTTCAGGGTTTAAAGATGGACACGCAGAAGACAATGTGGAAACATTAGTTCGTTTGTTTTAAAAACGAGCCGAAAATGAATTAAAGAAAACTTATAAAGCGTAAACTGGAATTTATTCTATGACGTATACCTAAGCAATGCACAACATTCTTCGGTGTTATAAACACAACGGCGAAAAGGCTTTCTACTCAGAAGCGGATTGTAACTGAGAATAAATTTGCATATTGTAATTGGGTTATTTTATCTCTGAGCTGTGGGGGTGGCTCAATCGGAAGTGAGCCAGGCTTTTGTAATCTGCAGTTTTAAGTCCGAGTCCTAACAATGCCAGCGTTGAAATTAATCTCAGCTAACCTTCACAATGCCCTTGGTAAGAAAGGTCGTTGGGCTTGGAAAGGACAGTGTCCGTCGGATGTCATGATAAGCCATGGACCTGGTGCAGGAGAGCAATAATCCATGTACATTAAACACACTGAATGGCCTTGACGGGAGACTTCCATCTGTCTTATAACAGCTGTCCAGTGGTTGCCAACCTCCTAGGACTGGCAACCAGCATCAACTCTGTCGTTAGAGCACCAAGCTCGTAATCTGTAATTCCCAGGTTTGAGTCCCATCAGGGCTAGCATTGAGATTTATCTCCGCTTAATCCCCACTCTACACACTGTCAGAAAAGGGATACCGATGCGCTTGGAAAGGCCGCAATTTCTCAGATAGGACGTAAAGCCGTGGCTCCGTGTGTCGGAGAGCCACAGCCTGTGCACATTAAAGAACACGCTGGATGACCTTCATGTGAGGTTTCCTCATGCTTCCTAACAGCTGTTCAGTAGGTTCCCTTCCCCAATCTTCTCTGAGCTTTTCGGTTCCATGTGACCTACCCAATTAGCCCATTCTGTTAAAAAAAGTGCCGTTCAGAATTAAAACACCCAATTCTCTGAGCAGCCTTTTTTGCATACAATGGGCTAAATGACCAGGCCACAAGACCTCGAGGGCTCAGAGAACGTTCGGGGAAGGGGACTCACTGGGCAGCTGTTAGGAGACAGCCTCTCTTCAAGGCCATCCAGCGGGTTTTTAAAACGTGTATAGGATATGTGTGGCTTTCCTGCACAAGGGACCACGGCTTAACGTCCCATCTGACGTAGGGCGGTCTTTCCAAGCATTTTCGACCGAGGAAGGGTCAGAATTTGGTGGTGATAAATCTTAGTGATGTTGAGGACGTTGCTCTAATTTGGTAACATGCGGATAATGTGTTACCAATATGATGCTTCTCCTCTTTAGCATTCTTAATATAACCTCAATCTTTGGGCCGGCACTGGATAGATTTGCAGAATTTATCCAATCATTTATCCGAATCCATAAATGTATATCTGCATTGCCAATTTCGAGGGCACTAGATCGATCGTCGAGGCCAGTGCTTCTCAACGTAGTAGTCTGCGGACTGGTGCAGAACCGCAGGAGTTTGTTTTTAGAGATAAATAAAAATTCTTTTGTGTTGGATAAGTATTAATGAAATATTGCGATTTGCACTTTCCGAATCTCTCATAAGCTATAACTGCGCCCTCTAATGGTGGAAAATTTTTAAAATTTTCAAACGAATATTACAAAAGATGTATTTATGTTAGAAATTCAAAATTTTAGTGGTGAAATATGAAGGTTGAGGTTTGCACTGCCAACAATCAGTTGTCCCCTTACTACTGAGTGGGTGGGAAATGCAAGTGTTTGTTACGAAAGATAATTGGAAAATCTGTTTAAGTTGGATTGGTACTACTGAAATATTATAATTCGCATTTTTTCTATTCGTTGGGTGGTTTTAATTTACGTCGTCAACAGGCACTAATTATAGAAAACGCCAAATTTTTAACGAATATTGCAAATGATTCATTTATGACAAATTTCAATTTTGCTGGTAGAGTGTCAAGAGACGACAGCAACAATCTGCCCACTTTTCTCAGAGAGGTGTGAGAAAAGAGACTTTTTAAATTTAAAAAACAAAAGCCTAATAATTTTTATGTTGCAAAATTACTAATAAAATATTACTATTAGCATTTTCCCAATCATCCATTCATTCGAAATCTTTTAAAGAGTACAAAAATAGGTAAACGAAAAACTCAATTTGAAAAGGAGATTCCCATATTCGCCACAGGCGATATGCTTGCTTCTTGTTCTTAACTGAATATCTTGTTTTAATGTTTTTAATGGAAAGTATATAATTTTTCTATTCATAATTTTTTTCAATACCCCCAAGTTCGCAGCCCTACACCCCTAGTTGGTCCCTAGCACGCTGGAAAAAAAAACAACTGCTGGTCCGCCACATCAGAAAATTTGAGAAGCACTGAACTATGTCATGTTTGCATGACCTGCAAACATGTTGATCCACGTCAGCTAATAATTAGGTGGCTCAATCTGCAGTTCCCATGTTCGAGACCCGTCTGGGCCAGCATTGAGTTTTTTTCTCCGCTAGACCTCATCATGTGGCAATCAGCTGCATGAAGGGCAATTTATTTTTTTTATAAACCCTCACACTGCCTTCAATCAGAAAAAGGACACCGCTTAGATAAGCCTCTCCATTAGATGTGACAAAAGCTAGGACCCTGTGTTCAGCAGAGGTTGGGAGAGGGGACACTCTGGAACAGCTGTTGGGAGACAGATGGTAGTCTTCCGTCACGCCCATCCAGCGTGTTCGGCACACAGGATATGGAACTCTGCATAGGGAGCCACGGCTTAACATCCCATCCGAAGGACTTTCCAAACCCATCGGTGTCCCCTACTGGTCGAGGGCAGGGCGAGGAGTTTTGCGGAGATAAATCTTCGGCGGGACTGCTATTGACGAAAGGCTTCTATGTCTCCTAATCAATCCAACGGGTCCCCTCCTTCCCACCATCGTCTTTGAGCCTTCCGGGAGATTGTGTCCTAGCCCTTTGCCCAACGTGTGCAAAAAAAGTGTTGCTCAGAAGTAATATAACCCAACCTTTCCTTATTTTAATCCAACCTTTCCTTATTATTTTCTAACACTTCCCTTAATTGCTTTTACAAATTGATTATTTTTACCTCCTCCGTATTCAATAATTCCTTTTCAACTGTCTCCACAACTTCTTGTTCTGTAATATCAATATCTAGTCTTCTTCTTACTATTCCACTCTTCCTTTAAAATATCTTCCTAATACGTCACCCACTCCTCTAAGCCAGAGCTTCTCAGCTATATACTCCAGCATCTTTAGTTCATTAGCATTTATAGGTTATGCCAGACCAGAGATTTTCCCTTTTATTTTCTTTATTAGTAAATGAAAACACGCTGTACAGTGCCATCTAAAACATAAAGAAGAAAGTTTGTGTGTCTGTCCGCTTATGCACTCTGCCCCCAGAAGAGCAAGGCCTCCAAACTTTGCATGAACGTTCTCTTTACCCAGGGGAAGAATATAGGTTATTTACAAACCCGCTGGGGTCAACCAAAATTGGGGTGGACGGGTTTCAATTTCTCAAAATTCCCATAGACTTAATATTAACTGCTGCTACTAATAAATTTGAAGAAAAAGAATAAATCAAACTAAATTATTATCTGATTTCGCGTGATTAAACATTAAAAGTTATTCAAAATAACTGTTCCCATTAAATGCTCCTGTAAAATGTAAAAATCCAAAGACAGCGTTAAAACAACAATGATCTGATAACAAATGTCCGAATGTAAGGGACTCGGACGTAAAATCATGATATTTAAAAAACAAACTAATTTTAAAAAACAACTTTGAACGGCAGTTTTTGAATATGTTTGATAGTTAAAACGGTGTCACAAAACTCGCTCTTAGGTTCGTCGTCAGCGTAGAAGAAACGAATGAGTAAGAAATGAATGACCAAGGCGGTGCCGAGCAAGTACAACTTCCTCCTTGCGATTCCTGCGGTAACAAGACTGCCATGGTTTGATGATAGATTTGATCTCAAAGAGCTTGTTCGTAAGCTGGTCTGACCAAGATCTCTGTCACGGTGCCCGGAGCTCGATGGTAAAACTCTGCCGAAAATCCAGATATGGAATCGGCAATGGAGAGCCAGACAGGGGCGTGGATGACTTGGCAGCAGCATCTGCCAAATCATTGCCCCTGATACCGACGACGTGACCGGGCACCCAACAGAATAGAACATTGCTGGTGGCTTCCAGACGATGTAGCTGCTGGAGGATCTTAGTAAGAACTGGGTGAGGCCGATGCCTCACCGAGATCAAAACCTGTAGCGAGCTAAGCGAGTCGGTGTAAAGCACACACCAACGATGATGCTTAGCCGCCACGTGGTCCAAGGCGAGACTGATAGTTATAATTTTTTGTACCTTTACATTTTTTATACACCTCAAATAATATATAAATACCCCTTCATGCAGCTGCTTGCTACAGAGGTCTGACAGGAGCCTGTCAGTATATATGCCACAGTAGAAGGTCTGTGAGAATGGCAGGACCTCAACAGAAAAACGACACAAACATCCATGTGTTACCCGGGGCTCGAACCCAGGTCCCTTTGATCAGTAGCCAAACGCGCTAACCACTCGGCCATCGGACGGCATATGCACCTCAGACCAGAGTTAAGTTTATTTTACTATATAGTTACATATGCCTGGCAAATTGTATCCGAGAAACTCTGGTGGGCCTCCAAGGGATTGGAAAAGTTCGATTATCTAAGGGAGGAAATTCCGGTTTTTGCTTTAGAAATTTCTGACATGGGGAGGATTATGATTAACTCGAACTATGTCCATTTCTTTCCTCCCCTAAAAGAAAAAGAAAAAATTTTAACCGGAGGGGCGGATTGTGTTGTTTTACCTCCGAGCGGCAGTTTTTTTGCAGACAATAGGTTAAACGGCCAGGTCACAAGGACTCAGAGGCAACAGGAAAGAAAAAAAAAAGAAAAAATGGAAATTGGCTATAGTTGATCAGATCAGTAGGACATAATGATCTAGCGGTTCTCTCCTCCGTTCCCTTCTAGAAGGGAATATCTCCTTTGAAAGGTGCAAGCGGCCTGCACCACGAGAAGGCGGGATCAGACCTTATGTTGTTAAGGCCTCGCACTGCTGGGAATCATCACAGGGGATTGTACTGTTTCAGAACTCATGTACATAGCCTGCTTACCTTAACACACACACACCCTGTCTCCTTAAATGATTTGTGTCACTTTTGAAACTATGAACTTCATGACAACGGTTTTAAATATTACGTTCAGAAATTTCAATGCACTTGGATATCTGATTTCGTTTCAATGAACCATACTACACACTAGGGCTATACACAGTGAACCATACTACACTAGAAACTTCTGACGTTTATGAATACCTCGAACTTCTGACGTTTATGAAACTCGGGGAGGTTTATGAATACCTCGAACAATGTCTATTTCATTCCTCCCCTAACACAGAGAAGGAGAAATTTTTAACCGGAGGGGCGGATTGGGTTGTTTTACCTCCGAGCGCCAATTTTTTGCAGTCAATGGACTAAATTGACAGGTTACAAGGACCCCGAAAGCTCAGAGAGGTTGGGGGGAGGGGGCCTACTGGAATAGCTGTTGGGAGACGGATAGTAGTCTCCCGTCAAGGCCATGCGATGTGTTCTTTAACGTACACAGGGTATGGCCCTCCCACACACGGGGGGAACGGGTGGCTCAGTCGGTAGCGCACCAGGCTCGTAATCTGTAGTTCCCAGGTTCGAGTCCCAGCTGGGTCAGCGTTGAGACTTATCTCCGTAAAATTCCTCGCCCTGCCCACGGTCAGTAGGGGACACCGATGGGCTTGGAAAGGCCGCCGTTCATCGGATGGGACGTTAAGCCGAGGCTCCGTGTACGGTAGAGCCATAACCTGTGCACCTTAAAGAACACGCTGGATGGCCTTGACGGGAGGCTACCATCAGTCTCCCAACAGCTGTTCCAGTGGGTCCCCTCCCCCAACCTTCTCTGAGTCTTCGGGGTCCATGTGACCTGGCCATTTAGCCTACTGTGTGCAAAAAAGTGCCGCTCAGAGGTAAAACAATCTAACCCTACCCACTCACGGGGCCAAGGTTTAACGCCCATCCGACGGACGGCTCCTGTCAGCCATCCGACAGTCGGCCATTTATTGTTAAGCTGGATTGTTGTGCCCTACTGACCATGAGCAGGGCAAGGAGTTTTACAGACCATTTATTGTTAAGCTGGATTGTTGTGCCCTACTGACCATGAGCAGGGCAAGGAGTTTTACAGATTTTGGGTTGTTTTACCTCTGAGCGGTACTCTTTTGCCCACCATGGGCTAAATGGCCAGGTCACATGGACCCCGAAGGCTCAGAGATGGTTGGGAGAGGGGACCCACTGGAACAGCTGTTGGGAGACAGATGGTAGTCTCCCGTCAAGGCCATCCAGCGTGTTTAACGTGCACAGGGTTTGGCTCTCCCGCACAAGGGACCACGGCTGAGTTTTACGGAGATAAATCTCAACGATCACCCAAGGCCCTGCAACTGTTATCATACTGTATGCCTATCAGTATCTACCTATAATGATGTTTAGCTACTTCAGATCTGTACGAAAGCTGTCACACCCAATGGAATAGGGGCCTACTGGAATAGCTGTTGGGAGACGGATAGCAGTCTCTCGTCAAGGCCATCCGGTGTGTTCTTTAATGTACACATGGTATGACCCTCCCACACACGGGGGGAGCGGGGGGGCTCAGTCGGTAGCGCGCCAGGCTCGTAATTTTGGGTTTATTTTGAGTAGCATTTATATGCACAAAATGGACGACATTGTCAAGTGAAAGAACCTCATGGGCTCAGAGAAGGTTGGTGAAGGGAATCCACTAGCAACTATTAAGAGACAGATAGAAGGCCATCCAACACGTTCTTTAACCCTCTATTACCACAATGCGACTTTGAGGTAACATTCTAGTTTTTCTCTTTTCATCTGTGTGCTTTTCTGTAGCTGTCCCTTTGTGAACTATAGTGACTTCAAAGTTATAATGATGTTTTTTTTAAATACAAAAATAAATTTTAATTAAAAAAAAGCATTAAAAATTTCTTGTAATAAAAAGTAAACAAAAAATAGGACAAAAGGATTAAACGTGCATAAGGTATGGTCCTCCTGCACACTGGGCCACGGCTTAATGTCAGATCCGGCTGCCTTTCGAAGCCAATAGGTGTCCCCTTTTTCACAGAAACCTGGGCACAGGTTGGTAGAAAAAAATCTCAACTCTGGCACAGATAGTACTAGAGTCCAGGAGCATTTTTTTTTAACAGTTCACAGTTTCAGTTTTATTATAATAATAAGGTTACAAACAACATATATTTGTAATAATCTTATTAACCCAAGAGCATCTAAGCTCATGTAGGTTAATTTACAAATTATTTAAATACATATTTTTGGCAACACTGACACTCAACTTTGCATAAAGAAGAAATATATATACAAAAACAACACATAATTTATAAAAACGAATTAATTTTTTTTACTTTAACACTGAAAACAGGCTGTCTGCATTTGTAATGGTCATTAGATAATTAGCAGTGAGAGATCTGAAATGCATAAAATTAGTTTCATTTCGAATAATAATCGGTAAAGAATTAAAAATTTTAGGGGCCAAATAATCAAAGTGTTTGTGCATAATTTCTTTATATGTAACTGAAGCACTACCGACTGAGCCAACCTTCACCCAAATTACAGTAGATAAAAATTTAAATGCCGGGTTTCATGTGCGTATGTGTGTGGGGGGGAGGGGGGGATATAAATGTAAAGATTCCACGACTGCAGAAAATTTGAAAAACCCTGATCCAAGATACTCGGTACCTACAGCTATAAGTATATATATATAGATTTTTAGTTGAATTATTATACTCTCTCAAGTTCTTAATTGTGAAAAAACTCTTTAGCAGTTGCTTCATAAGCATATGGCGTAGACGTTTATAGCTTTTTTATATGTGTTAGGTGTTTAGGTTTCTGGTCATTCCCCCCCCCCCTCACCATTTATATTGTTTTCCTTCAGTCAAATCAAAAAGAATTTATAAGAATGATATTTGAATACTAATTTCTAAAGAATCTTGATAGTAAATTTTTAACAGATACAATATTTGCTTATTGGAAATGGGCCCAGATGCACTTATAATCCAGCTTTAAGTAAATAATTTAAGACTGCATTTTATTTGACATTTAAACAATTCGGATTTCACTACCATAAACCGCATTTAATGGTTTAAACCAGTGCTGTCCAACCAGCGGCCGCAGAAGGATTTTTGTGGCCCGCAAACAAAATCAAGTTTTTACTTGAAATTTTAAATAAATATCTGTAATCCACCTTATAATTTTTGCCAACTTATACTACTTTACTTGATATGCAATCTTCAACATACTCATTCTATAAAGTTTACAAAACATTCTTAAGTCGATCTTCTGAAGCAAACTTCTGAAACCTTTTACGAGAGGTGCGGCGTCATCAAACAAATGTTTTTATGAAGCTGCAGTAATAAGAAGCATCTAACGATAGCACGAATCGCTTTCACTGGGCATGCATTGTCGAATGTTGCACTGTATTGTGCACCAGGAGACGGTGTGGCATTTCGCTGAGACTAAACGATGTAATGGAAAAGTTTATCGTAATTATCAATTTAATTCGTGGCGTAAATCGTTCTCTTACACACAGAATATTTAAAGCTTTTTTGGACTAACTGCATGCTGATTATGACGATCTGCTTTTACATAGCAATATTCGCTGGTTAAGTGCTGGAAAATCCCTCAAGAGATTTTTTACACTTCGAAAAAAAATTCATCTTTTTCTCACAGAAGTGGGCACCGATGAAGATTTAATAGCAAATTTTGTTGATTAAAATTTTCTATGTTCACTTTCTTTCCTAACAGACATTACAGATTATTTAAATGTCTTGAATAAATCCTTCAAGGAAAAGATCATAACGTGTGCTGTCTTTATAATCATGTTACTGGGCTTAGAAACAAACTACAATTGTTGAAGCAAAATTTGCAGGAAAACAATTTAATTCATTTTGAATCTTGTAAAGAGTTCTACGAAGAAATGAACCAACTTAATAAAACAGTTAATTTTGAAAAATTTGTTCCTAAATTAGATATCGTAATTGAAGATTTTAATAGATTTTCTCAATTTGATGACCTTAAGTAAAGTTTAAATTTATTCAGTAATCCATTAAATATTGATATTAGCATCGTAGATCCTAAATATCAAATGGAATTATGTGACCTTCAGGCCGACCCAATTATTGCATCTAATAGAGAAACTGAAACAGAATTGTTCAAACTTTTGCCTAAAGAAAAATATCAAAAAATGAAAGATTTTGGACTCCAAATAATTCCTATGTTAGGAAGTACATATATCTGCGAGCGCATTTTCTGATATGAAATATATAAAATCAAGATAGAGAAACTGCTTGACTACTTCGGCTAGCAACAACAACAAATATCGATATGGACGTAAAAGGAATTATTGCCCAACAACTAGAGCCACAACGCTCCCATTAAATTTATTAAACATTCGATAAGGTTTAGAAAATTTATATTGATTTATTATTACTTATTATTTTTCGTATAAATAAAATAATGCTTTGAGGTTTATTATTACTCACCGTATTTCTTCGATTCTAAGACGCACCCCGTTTTTAGAGACGTTTTATGGGGGGAAAAGTGCGTCTTAGAATCGAAGAAATACGGTATTATTCTTCGTATAAATAAAATATTTTTTGCGGTTTTTGACATTTATTATAACTTATTTTTCGTAAAAATAAAATAATTTTTTGAGGTTTATTATTACTTATTATTTTTCGTATATATAAAATAATTTTTTGAGGTGACATGAACTGACTTTTCAGTTACTTATCCTATCCTATTCTTTTTGGCCCGCGAAATATTGGCAAAGAAAAAAATGGCCCGCGGTCTTAAGAGAAGTTGGACAGCACTGGTTTAAACCACCAAAATGCATCATTCTCCGAAAAATGTTACTCCACTCCAAAAATTTCTCGTAAAAAATATTCCATGATCCTATTAAGAATTGTTTTTAGTTCAGGTGGCCTAGTTCTCAGCGCACTTGGCTACTGATCAAAGGGGCCTGGGTTCGAGCTTCGGGTAAGGAATGGATGCTTGTATTGTCTTTCTGCAGAAGCCTCGCTTTCCTCTATGGATCTTCTCTATGGCGTATTAAACTGACAGGCTTTGGTTAGATCTCAGTGGTAAGTAGCTGCTTGAGGGGTATTTTATTTACTTTTTTATTAAGAACTAGCATATTTACTCGGTGTTGCTCGGGTCTGAAACTTTCTAAAATGTAGAGTCGATGGCCCTCCCCACGTCGCAGGCCTTCATTTGGCATAAATATCATTACATTCGATCTCCTCCCTCTCCCGGAGACGGGGTGGCTCAGTCGGTAACGCGCCAGACACGTAATCTGTAGTTCCCAGGTTCGATTAATCTCCGCAAAACTCCCCGCCCTGCCCATGGTCAATAGGGGACACGATAGGCTACCGTCCTTTAACGTCCACACGGTATTATGCCCTGTGCACATTAAAGAATTCATTGGATGGCCTTGAGGGGAGACTACAATCTGTCTCCCAGCAGCTGTTCCAATGTGTTCCCCAGCCTTATCTGAGCCTTCGGGTCCTCGTGACCTGGCAATTTAGTACATTGTATGCAAAAAAAGTGCCGCTCAGAGGTAAAACAACCGAACCTCCTCCTCCTCCTCCGGTTAAAAATTTCTCCCTCTTTAGGGGAGAAAAGAAATGGACATAGTTTGAAGTACCCATTATCCTCCCCACGTCATAAGTTTCTAAATCAAAAAACCGGAATTTCTTCGCTTAGATAATCGAACTTTTCAAATCACTTCGTACCTACTAGAGTTTCTCGGATACAATTTGCCAGGCATATGTAACTTTAGAGCAAAAGAAAATTAACTATGGTCTGAGGTGCATAAAAAATGTAAAGCTACAAAAAATATTATTAAAATTGTTTATTACTTAACATAATATTTAAAACATTTATTAATTGTTTGTATACACTTTTATTAACTTTTGCATATTTTTCAAGTTAATTATTTTAACTTCCCATACGAATTTAGTTTTTGAATCTCATGTTCTGCTCGTGCTTAATTAAAACGACTTCAATGTCCACGGATCCAGCAAACTGAACAATGCGTTTATCACGCGAAATCAGAAAAAAATTAGTTTGATACATTCATTATTTCAAATTTAATGATGGCATAGTTATTTTGAACTGCTTTCAACTGTTAATCTTTAATCACGCGAAATCAAACTAGCGGCCTGCACAAGGATTTTTGTGGCCCGCGAACAAAATCAAGTTTTTACTTGAAATTTTAAATAAATATCTATAATTCACCTTATAATTTTTTGCTAACTTATATTATTTTACTTGATAGGCAATGTTTCAACTTACTCATTCTATTTGCAATTATTATTGCATTATTTCAACTTACTCATTCTATTCTTATTGCCCAACAACTACGGCCACAATGCTCCCATTAAATTTATTAAATATTTGATGTTGTTTAGAAAATTTATATTGGTTTATTATTACTTATTATTTTTCGTATAAATAAAATAATTTTTTGAGTTGAGTGAATGAACTGACTTTTCAATTTCCTATCCTGTCGTATTCTTTTTTTGGCCCGGAAAATATTGGTAAAAGAAAATATGGCCCGCGAAATATTGGCGAAAGGAAAAATGGCCCCCGGTCTCAGAGAAGTTGGACAGCACCGAGATATTAGTTTAATTTGATGCATTCCTTTTTTCAAATTTATTAGTGGCAACAGCTATTTCGAATAACTTTAAATCGTTAATGTTATGGGGATTTTGAGAAATTCAAATCTGCCCACCCCAATTTTGGTTGTCCCCAGCGAATTCGCACATAGCTTATATTTTTCCACTGGGCGAAGTGTCTGTAGCTCTTCTAGGGGCTGAGTTCATAAGCGAATAGACAAACTTTCTTCTTTATATATTAGATTGTTGAAAACGTGATAAGCTTCTGTAGGGGTTCTCAACGTGGGGTACGCGGTAAAATTTTTTGGGGTACGCCTTGAGAGCTCAAAAGTCGCTAGATATATATTATATATATGTTGTATTTTATTCCTATTGTTATACTATAACTATAATTTTATCTATCTATACAAGGGGTACGCCAGTTACATACACATTTCCAGAGGGTACGTGAAGCATAAAAGGTTGAGAACCACTGCTCTAATGAATTGCAGTAGTTGACAGTCTGGATCTAGGGGAGAGAGAGACATGCCCCCCCCCCCTCTCTTGAGAATGCTAGAATGGATAATGGTGCCAAAAATTATTAAATCAGTGCATATTTCAAACACTTTACAAGTATTAAAATTACACCAAAACGAAGAGGAAAATGTTACACTGCAATGGAAATCCAATTCCTTGCTCTCCCCCTTCCCCTCTTTTATTTTTTCTAGATCCGGGTCTGGTCGTTAATAATTTTAAAACAGTAGCAAAATCGCCTTATAGTGCGGTTAATTAATCCCTTCGTTAATAAACAGCTATTAAAAATATTTATGTTTTCAACAAAGAATGATTGGTTCCATTTCATATGATGATGGGGGATTGGCTCACTTCGGAACACACCAAGCTCGTAACCTGATGCTTTTACATTAACTTTTTTCACACAGTTTCATCAGATTTTTCCAAAAGTACGGATAAAAGTTAATTTTTTCCGTTTACCCGGCTCTGCTTTCGGTAAGAAACACCAATGGGCTTAGAAAGGCCTCCATGGTCCCATGTAACGGAAAACCATATTTTGTGCATGTTGAAGAACGCGCTGGTTGTCCTTAAACCAGAGTCTTTTGTCTCTTAACAATTGTCCGGTTTGAGTCCTTCATCTACTTAATTTTTAAACACTGGAATCGTTGTAAAAGTGCGTTTTTTTTTTTCGATACAGAGGGGTAAATTGCCCGCTCTGTGCAAAACAAAGTGATACAGGAAAAACAACCATACTCGAACGATCTCTTTAAACCAACGAAACGTTGTAATTTATGATGAAATACTGGAATTGCACGAAAGAAAACGTATGCTCGATCGAAGGTATCGAAATCTGATATAATTCAGAAAGCAAGCAAGTTAGAAACTACGCCTCTATAAGCACAACATGTACTGTTGATTGTCGGCAACCATCCATATTACTGCCGAGAGACTGACACAAATAGGCCAAGTGGCAAACCGTGTGAACGAGGAAACCTTCGCCACACGTCATCACAAGAGAAATATACAGATTTATTATGACAACTGTGTTAAGCAACATTTGCGTGAGGAAGGTATAGTGGATCGCAAGCCAAGGTTTCAAAAGCACCACCATCATTTCAGATAGGCTAGGAGAATGTGCCATTGATACAGGAAGATCACAAAAATACACGCAAACATGTGGTTTTTTCCTATAACTTGAGAACAATTTGAGCACTGTGGAAAAAACGGTAATGTTTAACCTTGAGAGAGTGGCTTCATTAACAGACCATAAAGCAGCAGAGTAAAAAAAGGGCAGTTTTTAAAAGAAAGCATCCAAATTTTAGATATTTATAGCATCATTTAAATTGTTTTCCGAAAGACAATTTCCTAACGTTAAACAAAAGTACGGGTAAAATTTAAATATTTCGGTCAAGTTTCCATGTAATGACATTTTGTAACATCAGACTGCTTTACTTCCTTACATATATCTAGAAAACCGGATATTATCACACCTTACTTATTACTTATCTATGTAAAACTTGTGATGTTCAGTATTTCGGGTGATGAAATATTCTTTACTTTTCACAAGCTAAGCTGTAGAGCAAAAGCCCTAAGCTCTTAAAACGTGATGTAACATCATGCTCCTGCGTGGTATCCATTTTGAGACACCCAAAGTATCTTCAGCTAATATTTTGTTCAATGCTATTAACTGCTCCCTAGAAAGTTGCAAATATAATTCAGACTGCTGTCATGTGTCGCGTGAGAGGGAGCGAGCGAACAAAGCTGTCTAACTATATAATATTTTGCCAATGGTCAAAAGGAAATGAAATTGGAAGCGGTTGGGCTGTTTTATCTCTGAGCGGCACTTTTTGGCACACCGTGGGCTAAATGGCCAGGTCACAAGAACCCCGAAGGTTCAGAGAAGGTTGGGGGAACAGATGTTGGGAGACAGATGGTAGCCTCCTGTCAAGGCCATCCAGCGTGTTCTTTAACGTTCTCTCCCGCACATAAGGCTGTGACTTAATGTCCTATACGACAGATGGTAGCCTTTCCAAGCCCATCGGTGGTACCCTACTGACTGAGGGCGGGGAGTTTTGTGGAGATAAATCTCAATGCTGACCCAGCTGGGACTCGAACCAGGGACCGGCAGATCATCAGCCTAGCGCGCTATCGACTGAGCCACCCTCGCCCCAAAATTGGAAGGAATAAAGTTTTGAAAAATAATAGGAAATGTATTTTTATACATACTAAAGTGATATAATTTGTAAATATGAATACAGGGAGACGGCGCACAGATATAAACCCAGGGATTTAACATGCTGTAACATCCAAGACGCGAGTGGACAATTAGTTTCTTAGGTGCTTCAAAAAATGGCCGTCGTGGCTTCACGGAAGGTGGCTGTTAGCAAGGTGACTGACCTCCCCCTCTGAAGGATTTTAGTAACCTGAATGAGCATGTCATTCAGCTTTTTATCATTTTTCACGGGCATTCTCTTTGATTAATGAAGCACTCTTAATGTTTTTCAAAAAAATTCAGTTTCTACCCATAATTTCTAGAATTTTCAGTTCCAAAATCGTTTATCTTCAACTAGTTTCTAATAGCACATAATACGAAAATAATTATTTGGCTACATGCATTTCTGTATATATGTTTTATGATGTGTCGGATTTTTTTCCTCAACGGGGCTCGAAATTTGGAGTCGAACTCCTTTCTAATGCTCATCATACAAGGTAACCAAACTTCAAATTTTCTAATGTCGCCAAATTCTTAACAAGTACATCAAATTAAAGAGGGGTGAAAGTTTAGAAGTGTTCTGATTACTGGGTAACTTCTTGTTAACCTCTCAGTGGTACTTTTGGGAGTATAATGGGCTATATGGCCAGTTTATAAGAACCCCCAAGAGCTCAGAAATGGGTAGGTGATCAACTAGGTGTCACGGGAGACATATGAAAATCTCCCGTGAGAGAGCGTATTCTTTCGGTATATTCATATAGGCGTATTCTCTAAGCCTCCTTCGCGACTTAGCTTCCTACCTGACGGATTGCGGTCTTTCCATGCCCAACTGGTATCGTTTTTCTTCCCAGCGAACGATGTCACTCACAGTTCGAACTTGGGAACATCAGATTATGAATCTGGTGTGTTACCTGCTCAGCCTACCCTAGAAATACTGAGTATTTCGAGTCACCGTGGGGGGGGGGGGGGAGGAATGAGAGTTCGGATTACACACCTTACTTCTCTATGACTGTGAGAACAAAGTATGCAATTTCGAGATATGAAAGATATGAAGCTAGATTACACATGTTAGGAATTCTCCTGAGGAAAAATTATGGTCTAAAAGCGAAAAAATGCGACAAGATAAATATAACAATAGCTGTATTATCACCAATCCTCCGTTTATATCTTTCAGGGATCAGTTATCTCTCAAACAAACCATGTCTAGACTTTAGCTGTCTCATGTATAGTTGCTTCACTGAAAATATATCAATGTCCAACTACGCAATCACTGACTCAAGCTGAACGTGGGTTGTTATAGACTGTTTCTACTTAAAAGCAAAATCTATTGCTTACATGTGAAATACGTGAAGCAACTTGTGGTTCGGGTTTCATTCTGAAAAATACTATATTCTACCAAAACTATTCTGATATTTTTAGGTTGCATTGGGCTGTTTTACCTCTGAGCAGCACTTTTTTTTTTTACACACAATGAGCTAAATGGCCATTCCCAAGGACCCCGAGGGCCTAGAGATGGTTGGAGGAGAGGACAGCTGTTGGGAGAGAGATGCTCTGCTCGTCAGGGTCATCCAGCGTGTTCTTTAACGTGAACAGGGTATGGCTCTCCCGCACACACGGACATTTTAAGTTAAGTAAATAAAAGGCCAAACTCGATATTTCGCAACTTTTAAAACAAGCTTTTTTTTACGGAAAATGATTACAGATCTTAACTTTTGAATGAATACTTTTTTTATGAATATTGTTAAATATTTTAGCTTCCAAAACCTTTTCAATATTAAACGAAAATGTTGAAAAACTAGATTCTGAACCATCTAACATCGAAAATTCGAACTATTGTATGATTGGAAATACACAAAGAGAAAAGAATTTTTTGATTAATACCTTAAAACGATAAATTTCAGTTTTCAAACCCACCAATAGTTATGTCCTTGACTTTCACACTCTATCATCATAATCTAAAATTTCTAGCATAACTAGTACGTTTGCAATATTCGTTTTAAGTTTTGCCATTTTCCAAATTTAGCACCCTGTAACAACAAAAATTAAAATTTTCTGGAGAATTTGAAAAATGTGAATTATAATTCATTCATTAGGAGCTATCGAACTCTAAGAGAATTTTTCATTTATCTCTTAAAACAAAAATGTTTCGTTTTACCATCCTCTTGGGAAGGGATGGGAGCGGGGTGTGGTGGCACTTGCTGGTAGCGCGCCAGGCTCGTAATCTGCATTTCCCAGGTTCGAGTCCCATCTGGACCAGAGTTGAGATTTATCTCCACAAAGTTCCACCCTGCCCTCGGTCAGTAAAGGAGACCGATGAACTTGAAAAGATATCTGTCCGTCGGATGGAACGTTATGACGTGGCCCTTTGTGCAGTAGAGCCCATCCCTGTGCACGTTCAACAACACTCCGGATGGCCTTCACGGACGATTACCATCTGTACCCTTCCCCCAACCTTCTCTGAGCCTTCGGGGTCCTTGTGGCCTAAGGTATTTAAGCCCATTGTGTGCAAAAAAGTGCAGCTCAGGGGTAAAACAACCCAAGCAATCCAATTTCATCCCCAACGGGGGGGGGGGGCTATTTTAATTTAAAAAATATGCCTCAAAAGTTAATTTCTTGCGGACCATAGGTTGGGAAACGCTGTCTTATAGTATTATGATCATTTTATATAAAAAATAAAAGGTTAATGTTATTTTTGGAATGAAAAATAATAGAAATATTAGTAGATACAAAGTTCTTAGATAATATCATTACAAACGCAAAGAGCCATTCATTTATTAGAAATGTAGAACAGGTAAAAATTTAAAAAAAAGCCTCGTGGTGTTTATTTGTAATTACTAAAAACTGATTAAAAGATTGAAATTATAATCGAAAGTATTTTCATATTTTTAATCATTTATATTTTTCCGCAATTACAAGAAATATTTGAAATTTTAAATTCTTTTGAGCCCGGGATCAGCCCGAACTCATCTCTATTACACACAATAAGACAATTAGCAGTTTTAAAAAAATTCATGCACGCACATATTTTTTTTAACATTTTCTAAATTTCCTGCTGTGCTGGGAGTGGGTGGGGCAGGGGGAGGGGACTTTATCTGCTTATGTGCTCGTAATATGCAAGTGAGTGTAGGGCTCCGAAATTTAAACTGTGCCCCGGTGTTCCCCCAATGAGTAAAACGCTTATACAATGCAGACATCGCGAGGGCAAACCAGAGGCTGTGTTTGAAGGAATATATTGCACTGAATAACTCAATGCTCTACATATGAGCAAGAAAAAGTAAAAAGGCTCTAGAAATTGCACATAAAATTTTGTACATAAAAAAAAATACCAAGTTTGAAAAATTCCCCTTTATCAAAAGATTTAGATTAAGTTTCGGGAGTATAAGAAGCTAATAAAAACAAAAATGTGTTTCATACATCAAAATTGATAAAGGTGAAACTAGCTGTCACTTCCTCCAGTATGAATTATTAATTTAGCTTCTTTCGTGAAATTAATCTTTCAAACTCAGGGTACAATGGCCCAGGTTCAAATCGTAAGGAATGAAGACCTCCCAAACGAGAGCTCGCAATTCTAAGAGATCTGCCTACGGCAAATTGTACTGACAATATTTTCAGCAATTCTGTTTGACTTCCATTATAACTACAAAAGAATAGATTTATTGCTAAGCTCCAATGGTTAATAGTTAAGATATATTACGGACTATTGCAGTACGGACAAATAACTGATGATACAAAACCTCTGCTCCTTTCCATTAACAATATTAGCGCGACCCAATTCAGGTTTTTCCAGCCATATCGATTTCCTGTGCATTGGACCGAAGTCATTTTAATTGCTAAAGGGAGTGGAGACCTCTTTATTTTAATTAGTGGCGGATGTACGAATATACTATTTCTATTTGAATGATTAGTTTTTATCTTATGTAGGTCTTTTTAAGACTTCTACATTTAATCACAAAAATGCGATTGTATTACTGGTTTAGGTAACTTTTCTCAATACACGAATTGTGAGGGAATAAAGGTTTTGGCTGTTTTACCTCTGAGCGGCACTTTTTCGCACACAATGAGGAGGTAAATCTCAAGGCTGGCCCACTGGACAGCTGTGGAGACAGGTAGTAGCTCCCGTCAAGGCAATCCAGCGTGTTCTTTAACATTCACAGGGTATGGCTCTCTACGCACACATAAATAAGACTTAACGTCCCATCTGACGGACGGCAGCCTTTTCAAGCCCATCTGTGTCCCCTACTGACCAAGAGCTGGGGAGTTTTGCAGAGATAAATCTCAACTCTGATCCAGGCGGGAATAAAGGGAAACTTTGCCCCTCCACTTGATTTTTAAATTCTGAGTTATATATACACTACCTTGCAATATGTATTGGACATCTGTTATGTGACGAGAAAGCCACATTCAAGTTCTTTAACTCTGGAAGGGGCACAGTTTCGCTAAGTCGATTGCTCCAAACTTGCAATCTGATGTTCCAGGTCGGGTTGTTTTACCTCTAAGCGGCACCTTTTTGCATACAAGGACTAAATGATCAGGTAACAAAGACCTCGAGGGCTCGAAGAAGGTTGGAAGGAGACCCAATGGACAGCTATTAGGAAACAGACATAACCGCCCGCCAAAGTCATCTAGCGTATTCCTTAATCCCTAACAAGGTATGGGTTGTTTTACCTCTGAGCAGCACTTTTTCTTGCACACAATGCGCTAAACGGCCACAAGAGCCTCGAGGGCTCAGATAAGCCGGGGAGAGGGGATCTACTAGACAGCTGTTGGGAGACAGATGGTATCCTCCCGTTAAGGCCATCCAGCGTGTTCTTTAATGTGCACAGTGTATGGCTCTCTACGCACACAGCACGAACAAGCCCATCGGTGTCCCCTACTGATCGAGGGCAGGGCGCAGAGTTTTGAGGAGGTAAATCTCAAGGCTGGCCCAGCTGAGACTCGAACCAAAGAATTTCAGATTACGAGACTGGCGGCTACCGACTGAGCCCTCCCCCTCAACAACTGGGCATGGCTCTCTTGCACAATGGACCACGGCTAAACATCACATCCGACTGATGGCGGCTTTTCCAAGCCCATTGGTATCCCCTACTGATAGAGCAGGATGGGGTTTTGCGGAGATAAATCGCGAACCTAGCCAAAGATCTGGCGCTCTACCGACGAGCCATCCCTTTCCCCTGATGTTTAATAAATTTATTTCTTTTGCATTTACATATACAGAGTTGTTCATAGCAGACTCAGAGCTTGACTGTAAGAACAAATGCTACATACTCCTTAGAAGTAGTAGTACATACAGTTAACAGAGAAAACAGAGTAAATATCCGCAGGAAACGTTAAATATATGCAGTTACAAATAGTTGATATACATCGGTTATGTATTGACATTCATACATATGAAGTCCTGATATACATATATATAATTACAATGACAGTTAATATTAAGTTTAGGAAGGGGGCACTTTTAACTTTTTAAATGTCAATTTTTCGTCTAAGATTTAAGTTTTGATTCCTAGGCAAAGAATTCAAAATAAGTGGAACTGTATAGTTTCTGACACGTTTACAGTAGTTATTGCTATAATTTGGGATTTGGTAGTAATAGTTGCTACGTAGCCGGGTGTTGATCGAGTGATTAAAATTTATTTTGAAATCACTTAAAAGTATTTAAGAATTATAGCATATCTCCACATATCTTCCACACTGTGGTGCACAAACCTGTTTTTATTAAAAGACACATTGGTTCATTTAATTGTCGGTGAAATTGATCTCAGTATTAAATTTTGCAAGTTGCTGATTTTCCTTAAATGTGTTTTGAAAGCAATGCCATGTACATTAATTCCATGCCGCATGACTGATTCACAAATACCTTTATATAGCAATATGCTGATTATATAGTAAATTTTTGTTGCACAAATTCTTATTATTTCCTCTGTCCCCTAATTATGCCCAGTGGATCTCCTTTCCCAGCCTTCCCCGGTCCCTTGGTGTCTTTGTGACCTGGCCATTTAGCCTGTTGTATAAAAGTGCTGCTGAGATAAAACAACCCAAAGGTAACTTTGGAAAAATGTCACTGGAATCAGAGATCTCATTCAAATCTCTCTAGATCTATTTTGACAATATATATTTAATATTGAAAATATCTATTTATTAGACAATATTTGTTTAATATTGAAAAGGTTTTGGAAGTTGAAACATTTAACAACAATGTTCGTATGCAGTTACCTCAAAAATTAAAACAAAAATAATAACTATTACAACAAAACATTCATTAAAATAAAAGCAATTTTTGAAGTTAATTTTATTAGTGTGTAAAGATTCAGTTTTCATTAATTTCGAAAAATGTGGGCAGGCATAACAAAAGCGTCTGCTGTTAAATATTCCAGCTTCAATTAATGTTCAAAAAATTCATTAAATGTTTAAATTTTAATTTTTTTTACAATATTCTTTTAAGAGATCTGAATGAGATTTCATTTCCAACCCTTATTTTCGAAATTAGGGTTTTTTTGAATGCCGCTTTACATTCAATAACATAGAAGTGCTCCAATACTGAGTTAAGTCCACTTTTATTTTTAGGATTGAATTTTTCTCTCTCCTATATTTCGTTCTTTGTAAATTAATACAACTAAATTTGACATTTACAGTTAATAAATGAAGGAATCACAATAATCCGCACTGAAAACTGTTCTTCAGTGTGGGAGAAAGGCGTGGGAATATAAGGAACGCTTTAATACTGGTATCCCTATCCAAGCCACAGCCTCACCACCTGCTTGTTTTGGTGCCTCACCACAGAGAGACAGCTGCAACAACAGTTCGCCGGCCAGCTGCTTAAATCACAACCGTCTCACGTACACAGGCACGCATGGTACGCGCTGCGTCAGGTAACGGCACTTACTGTATATTGGCTGCTATTGGTGCTACAAGGTTACTCGGGGGGGGGGGGATGGAGTAGTTGCTTACACCGACTGCACTCCGCAATACCAACCAGGCTGCATTACATAATAAATCAGTAGCGAACAGTCACTGAGTCAGAGAGCGCACGAATGAGTCACTTGGCTGCATTTGCCACGCATCGAAAGACAATGGAGAGACAGAATTATGAACGATATGGATACGGAGATGCACACTCGCTCGAAATGTGGTCATTCCACTTTCCTTGGAGAAGCAGGCACTATATTTTTATCCTCTGAATTTGCCCACACATACACGCGACGCTCAAAGCAAATCAAAGTTATGGTTTTTCTATTCTATATAGTCCCAATTCCATCGTCGTCAATTATCCCATTAAACGATATCGGTTCCTCTTCCTCATCATTAAGAGAGCAGTTCGATGTCTCTTACGATTCTTAACAGAGAAATTCTTTTCAATACAATCAGTACAAGGATTGAAAGTCCCAAGCTCCCGGTAACTCATAGACAAAGATCGCCTTCCTCCTCCTCAGAGTATGTCGGATTTTCTTATTTTAGAATACTTTGCCATCCGTTACGTTACTTATGATGCAACATACATATGGTTCATAAAATGGTCCAGCATCGATCATACGAAAGTAACTTCCAATAAGTTAGGTCTATAAATGTACAATGTAGTCAGTTCCTTCCTGATTCGCCGCAGCCTTCCCGTTATTTTGAAGAGAAGACACGAAAACTTGTTCTGCTCGTGCATTTGGACTGTTTTCATTATGTATGCGAATGTGATACAGTTATCACGAATGATGTTTAGAGTTCTCTCAGCTGATCAAATGGTGTCAATTCTGCTCTGCTTTTATATAGAATTTTAATCTGTACTCATCGAGGCACCTAAATTTACATTAACTCATTTAGAAAATGTTATACATCAAATACATTTTCCCTTATTAGATATAAATGCAGGAAGTTAATTTGTCACAAGGCACAATATGATCCTTATAAAAGTGAATTCGCAATTCAAATGTAAAAAAAATTACCTATAGTCAATAAAGGTTAAAAAGCTGAAAAAGAAACAATTTTACATATCTAAAAAATTCTCCGAGCTTTAAAGCTGGCGCAAAAAGATGTGAAAGCAAATATTATACTGGGTTAAAAATTGGGTTCATTTACCTCTGAGGGGCTTTTTTTGTACATAATGGGATAAATGACAAGGGCTAGGTTGTTTTACCTCTGAGTGATACTTTTTTGCACACAATGGGCTAAATGGCCAGGTCACAAGGATCCCAAGAGCTCAGAAGGTTGGGAAAACTCACTGGACAGCTCTTAGGAGACAAGTGGCAGCCTCTCATCAATGCCGTTAAAGAGTGTTTTTTATGTGCGCAGGGAATGTTTCTGCTGTGCCAAGGCTTAACATCGAATCCGACGGACGGCGACCTTCCCAGCCCAAAACGGTGTCCGCTTTCTCCCCGAAAGCAGAAAGGGAGTTAGCAGAGAAAATTATCAACTTGGATCCAGTTGGGACTTAAAATTGGAAATATCCTGGTTAAAAAAGAAGTAATGAGTTGAAAAAAATTGGTTATCCTGATTGTTATTCGAACCCAGGTCTCCTAGAAGCATGCCGGACGTCTTAACCACTACACCACCAAGGATTTAATGAGTTGAAAAAACTGATTGTCCTGACTGAAAAAATTGATTGCCCTGGAAAAAAAAACTTCATTGTCCTGAAAAATTAATTGTCAGGACAACCAATTTTTTTGTCAACTTATTATTTCAAGTGTTCCTTGTCTACAGGACTTTTCCTGTGATAATTTATTACTAAAAACGAAGTTCCTGGTCACTTCAGTTCCTTTTTTAAAAATGATCTACCACTGATTATCAGCACCTTCGCTCAGTTAATAAGAAAAAAGAATTTCTTTTAGAAACAGCTTTTATACCTTTCTTTTAGCACTAAAAATGCAAAAAGTGAATCCTAAGATCAGATTTCAAAGTCAATTGCATCCCCAGTCGTGAAGTGTGGCGACGTAATCAAAGAATATGGTTGAGTGTTGGCGAGTTGACCGTGCCATCTGAAAAGTCACACTTTTTCAACAGCGCTACCAGCAACAATAAAAGTCACATCTTTGTGAGGCATGGGATTATCGTCAATGTATGCAGAATAACTCTGCAACTGTACTCGATGCGCTTAATGTGCGAATGAAGTTCCTCTCACCCAATGAGAATTTGTCCGTCATGCCTATTGTCCCGTTGTACAGCTGATGTAGTTAACTTTTCTGTGGGGTTATACTTCCGAGAAGAAATGTTCAATTTCCATAAACGGAAATCGTAACCATCACTAAACAGTCCCGATTTCTATCAATCGATATCTGGACACCCAACCACTGGCAAGCTCTGTGTATCACTAGTGGTACACGTATCACAGTTTTGGAATCGCTGCTTTAATCCACTGAGGAAATAGTTTAACACTTGAAGGGGGGTGATGATTAATATGGTCTTTACTATTTACACTGATTAAAAAAAGGGGAAATTCTAAGTAATTTACGACTTTTCGGTATAGTAGGAAATCCAATAGCTGTAACTCTGAAACAGTGATGTATTTTTCCCCACTTAAGTCTGACAACATGGCTTGTCACAACGCCATCTGGTATTTGATCATTTTCGTTAGACATAAACCACTACAGTTCGTGTAGGCCGATAATAACCTAATCAATTGTGCAGTGAGTGTGAAGGGCTGGATGGGCAAGTAGACTGATGAAACGATATCTGCTTCTACCTGGGTAAGGAAAGAGTTAATAGGCAACTAAATAGCAAACTCTAAACTAGTTGGGGGCGGGGGTTGGCTCAGGCAGGTAGAGTGTCACTCTCGTAATCTGTTGTTCCCAGGTTCGAATCCTATCTGGGCCTGTAATGAGAATTTTTCTGCTCTAATATGATCGAATATTTTTTTCTTTCAATTATACTATTTAGTAATATTCTCCTCTATTTTAGCCCATTTTAGAGAACTAGCGTTAATAAAATATAAGGGAAAATCCAATATAATGCCACCATATACAAACATGGTATCCTATCTGGGCCTGTAATGAGAATTTTTCTGCTCTAACTCCCGTTTTCTACTCTCCATGAGAAAGGGGGCAGCGTTAAGTGGGCTCGGTAAAAGTTGCCGTCCCAGTATTGCAAAATGGGTAAAAAGTCGAAAATTGACTTTCTGAATCGCTCAAATTATATGTCACGCTGAAGCTAATTATTCAGGGTATCTGAAACTGCTGTTTTTTTTTACTGTAAAACAGATATATTACCTCTTTTATTCCTAAAGTTGGGGTAATAGAAGGAAGTTTTCCAACTAAAAGCAGTGTTTCTTCCGGATTAATTTTAATATCTTTATTTTAAAATAGCCGTCCCGTCCGTGGCCGAGTAGTTAGCGTGCTTGGCTACTGATCTAAGGGACCTGGGTTCGAGCCACGGGTAAGGCATGGATGTTCGTGTTGTTTTTCTGCTGAGGTCCTGCCATCATCACAGACCTTCTACATATGGCATGTAAACTGACAGCCTCCTGTCAGACCTCTGTGGCATGCAGCTGCTTGAGGGGGTATTTAGTATTCATCTATTATTTTAAAATGTGTGAAATTGTTTTTCGGAAAGTGTTTCTTTTCTTTACGAATGGGGGGGAGGGGGAGGTTGGCATTTTATTTACTTACTTTTATTACATTTTATTACTTTTCTGATATAGTTAAAAACAGATAACCTTTCATGTAAAGTGAAAAACACTAAATAATCCTGACGATTCCCAAGCAAAATATATCAGGTTAATTGTATACTTGTTACTTGTATGTTGTATGAATACTTGTATGAACCTTTTATTCTGTAGTACAGGTACTGTCCATAAATCGAGAATACGTATTACATTAATGATAAGACATTTAAGAAGTTACGACTCCAATACTAAGTGTTTTTGTAAGAAAATGTGGAAGACGAGTTTGTCTGTAACAAAGCAGCTTTCATCAGTACTAAAGAACAACTTTTTTTTCTGTAAAAAATATAATGATGTTAAAAAAAAACTTGCTCTACCATTTTTATATATGAAAGACAGATTCATCAGCAATTTTTATTAAAACAAATTCAGGATGATTGGGCTATTTTTTGTTCCGCTTGTACTATTTAGAAAATCCTCTAAATTCTCCAAGTGAATTACTTTAAGTGCTTGAAGTTCACGTGACATTTTTTCAAGCAAATATCTAGTATATACCGCAGTTTTCAATTAAAGTTATACACTTAAACACCAGAAATTAATATTTCGAACTTCGAGATGATCGAATATTTTTCCTTTCAATTATACTATTTAGTAATATTCTCCTCTAATTTAGCCCATTTTAGAGAACTGGCGTTAATAAAATATATGGGAAAATCCAATATAATGCCACCATATTCAAACTTGGTTATCGACTTACATTGAAGCAATATCACAAACGTTGGGGTGTTGGATTGCTTTTAGAACGTTTTCAAATGAAAAAAAAAAACAGCTAATGTTTTCATTTTGTCATCTGTCTGTAGACATTTTTTTTTTATTCTTAGAGATAAAATTTTTTTCTGGGTTGGATAGGTAATATTAATTACGATATTCGCATTTTTCCAATCTCCCAAAAGCTACTGGACAGAAAAATGGGAACCATTCAAGTTATCTCAATAGTAAAATCACATTCAGAATTTTTCAATATGATTTTTAATGAAAAGTACGTCTAAAGACAGATTTGATTGAGATCTTTAATTTATCTAAATCTCGATTTTAAACAATATTTGTTCAGTATTCAAAGAGTTAGAAACGCCGGAATATTTAAACAGACTACAAAGAAAGCTGACCCCAAAATTTAATTAAAACAGTCCAGGTTAAGGGATCAGTACAGAGTGCACTGCACCCGGCCCTCTACTAGAGTCAAGTATGATCTGACCTCTTAACCTGTTTTAATGTTTTAAACTTTTTTTGTAGCTGTTAAATATTCCAGAGTTCATAACTCTTTGATTACTGGACAAATATTGTTTTATAATCGAGATTTAGATAGATTTCATTGAGATGTTTATGCTTATACATACTTTTCGTTCAAAATGATATTGAAGTTCGAATGCGTTTTTTTTTATTGAGATAACGTGGAGTTGTTTCCATTTTCCTCTCCCAGTACCTCCTGCATAATTGCGCCATCTAAAGGTAGAAAAAGTTGAAAATGGCACAATTTCACTATAGTATTGCATACGATTTTATTCGGGCTACAAATTTGATATTTTGGTGGTTGTGTTCTACGTGGATTTTCATATCCACCCAGAACCATTTCGACGTTACCTTCAGCTTCATTGTCTGACATTCAGGCGCCACGTGGAAGGTTATCTCGGCGGACAATTCCATTTGAGGTGCCTGCAGCAGAGCAGGGCAATGCTAGTTATCCAGGGCCGGACTTACGCATAAGCTAACTAAGTTACAGCTTAGGACCTCGCAATATGAGAGACATCAAAGAAATGCATTTCAAGTTTTACTTTTAACGAAAATTTTTTTATATTTAATCTGTCGTGCAAACACTCTTCACCTTAACTTACCATTGCTAGAATAATGTTTTCACAAATGTTCTCAATCATAATAAATATATATATTTCGAATTTTGGGGCTTCTTAAATTTGCCATAGCTTAGGTCTTCAGAAGGTCGCCCTGCAGTTATCTGCCTAATTAAGTCCGGCCCTGCAGTTACCTGCCTTGATGACTCTTATAATCCAAGTAACTTGTACAAAAGGAGGTGTGCCTTCTTTTGTACAAGCCTCTGTCAGAGTGATTTGTCCAGAGCCTCTGCTCGGCAGTTCCCACGAACGGACAGCCACGTGGTTTCGGGACAAGGATGTTACGGTAAGAACTATCCAGATTATCATCCCTTACCACCACCACCATCCTCCGCCCCCTTCTTTGCAGAAAGAATTGCGGGGCCAATCAGACTCGAGATAGTTGTCATTTGTGTTTTAGAGAGCGAGGATCAGAGAGGGTGGAGAGCAAAGTCGGCAGAAGACAACAATCTTGAAGAGTGATCACAATGTTTTGTACGCAGGAGAGAGCGCAAGAGCTTTAGTGAGCAGAGGAGCAGGAAGTTTCCTACTGCTTATGTAAGTTATTGAAAGCATGTAATGCAAAATAGTGATAGCACTGTAAATAAATATCTTTGTCTTTTGTTCAAGAACCATTGCCATTGTTTATTTCTCTTTATGTGGGAGGTTATCTTTTTTTTCCCGTATAACAATGGGGCTCTAAAGTACAACGTAATGGGTTGGATTTGGGTTGTTTTACCTCTGAGCGGCACTTTTTTTGCACACCATGGGCTAAATGGTCAGGTCACATGGATCCCGAAGGCTCAGAGAAGGTTGAGGGAAGGGGACCTACTGGAACAGCTGTTGGGAGACAGATGGTAGCCTCCCGTCAAGGCCATCCAGTGTGTTCTTTAACGTGCACAGGGTATGCACTCTGTGCACACAGTACTCTCCCGCACACGGGGAAACGGCTTAACATCCCATCCGACAGACGGCGGCCATTTCCAAGCCCATCGGTGTCCCCTACTGATCGTGGGGCAGGGCGGGGAATTTTGCGGAGATAAATCTCAACGCTGACCCAGCTGGGGCTCGAATCTGGGAACTACAGATTACGAGCCTGGCGCGCTACCGACTGAGCCACCCCCGCCCCTACAAAGTAATAGTATTTAAAATCAATCATGGCTAAAATAATTACGGAACGAAAGGATTATATTAAAAAATCCCATTCATCTCCCCCCCTCCCCCGTAAAACAGTCGAGTATGGCGATCAGGAGGTTTACATTGACAGCAACATTTGCCCATTTACTCCCAGTGGGTGGGAAAGCTCAATTTTCTGTTCAAAGAGATAAATGAAAAATTCTACCTTTGGAGTTGAATAATATTTTACAAATCCTCCAAAATTTCATAATTCAGAACTGCCTTTATTTTTCATAATTTTTTTAGTAAAAAAATTAAGTCCCAAGAAGGTAAAAAGCTTGTCCTTAGGAATCCAAATACAGTATGCAATAAACAGTTATAATTTTATAAAACAAACTCAATATTACATTCAAAAGATACCTCAGAGTAAATAGTTTTTAAATATTTCCACAAGCCATGTCCTGAATTTTTTTTAACGTCACTATTTTTTTTAAAATTAACTCCTCAAGGATACTGTTGAACACAGAGGGAATTTCATAATTTCTACATAATTGTTTCTAAATTATGGTAATTAGTATTTACCACATTTATCTAGTACTTTTATTATGATTAATCTTGAATTTATAAATGTTATCAAAATAATACCTTAGTATTATAATTTATATTTATATAGTTGTCTGATTCATAATAGCGCAGCCCTTATTCAGAAGTTTATTTTTATGTTGGTTGGGACAATGCCTAACAATTGCATTTTGAATGTTTTTTATTTTAGCTATATGTGAACAGCAAGTTTTACCGTAAAGTTGTTGTTGTTTTGGGTTTAATGGCGCATTACATCTCAGGCTATAATGCGCCAAACAAATGTCTAAATAAATACTAAAAGTCATAAGGCCCACAACCAAATTTAAAAATTGACTATACATACATACAAAAAATGTAAAACAATAAAAGGAAACATAGTTAACAAGAAACAAATGTATAAATGTGTAATAAATATAAAAAGAACCCAGGTGTAAACGACCTGGGAGATACATTCGAATAAAACTAGAGACGAGTAAAATATCCAGTAAATTTTAAAAATTGAAAAACAGCGTTAAAAGAACAATGATCTGATAAAAGATGTCCAAGTGTAAGGGGCTCGGACGTAAAATCGTGAAAGTTAAAAACATACGTCTTTCAAGGTTAAAATTCAATTAAAATATGTTTGACCGTTAAAAAGGTGTCACAAAACTCACACTTAGGTTCGTCGTCCGCCCGTAAAAGAAACGAATGAATGAATGACGTTTGTTCGTTTGACGTTTGTTCGGAAAGCGACGAAACCGTGTAGACGTTACCATGATAGGTTACTTGTCATGGTTTGCTTACTATTGAAGTTGAGGAAGAATGGGACCGTTTTAAATAGGCTTTTCTTGAAACTAAGTGTACTCTTTTACGAAAAAAGGAGCAGAAGAGGCAAAATTGTTTGAGTGATAAGGCACTTGAGATTATTTCAGAAAGAAAGAACTCCATTAATGTCCTTAATCAATACCCTACTAGTACTAATAGAAAGCATTACGGAGAGCTTAATAAATGTGTAAAGGATCAGTTAGCTGCTGATAAGAATCTTTGGCTTGGTTGACAAAGCCGAGGAAGCAGTTAGACAGCACAACAGCAGAGAGCTGTACCAGATAGTTAATGTTTTATGTGGTAGAGAACGGACAGGTATTAAAGGATAAACAAGGTACGGTTATAGAAGGTAAGGATTTCGTCATGGCTAAGTGGGCTGAGCATTTCAGTGATGTTCTAAACAATGTGGTTAGTTCTATTCCCATTGTTTGTAATGATGATAGATGCATTGGTGGCTTTAATGTTGGCCCTATAACACAATCTGAAGTTATTTTGGCTAATTCTAAACTTAAATACATAAATCCTCAGGGGTAGATGAAATTATCAGTTACCACATGGATGACTGAAATTTTGAATATCTTTTATGATAAAGGCATGGTTCATATGGATTTTACCAGAGCTATTATTATTCCTATTTTTAAAAAAGATGATCGCAGTTCTTGTGCTCAAAGAATTAAGAATCTGGTTGACGGACAATTGCATGATGAGCAGTGTGTATTTAGAACGTCCCATGGCCGAGTGGTTAGCGCGCTTGGCTACTGATCTAAGGGACCTGGGTTCCAGCCCCGGGTAAGGCATGGCTGTTTGTGTCGTTTTTCTGCTGAGGTCCTGCCATTCTCTCAGACCTTGTACTCTGGCATATAAACTGACAGGCTCCTGTCAGACCTCTGTGGCAAGCAGCTGCTTGAGGGGTTTTTTATTTTTTTTTTAAAGGATGTGTAGATCGAATGTTTTCACGCAGGCAGATTCTTAAGCAGAACTCTAAGAGAGTAAAAAAAGGTAAACAAACTCTAAAGAGTTTCAGAAATCTTTGGTTGCTAGCTTTGTTGATTTCAAAAAGGCTTATTGCCATAATTTGTTGATTGGGAGATCGTATGGCATACCAGACAAGCTAGTTAATACAATGAAAGCTCTCTATCATAACACTGAGTCACGCGTCAGAGTTGGTAAGGCTTGTAAATCAATATTTAGTATTACTTCTGGTGTTCGACAAGGGTGCATTTTGTATTCTTTTCTCTTTGGTTATTGATTATGTTATGCGAAATTCACTTCAAGGGAAAGATTTTGGCCTTAAATGGGCTGGAGATACGAAAATTTCTGATTTAGATTATGCTGATGATTTAGCCCTTTTGGCAAATGATGTTGATGAGATGAACTCTTTCATTCGAGCTGTTGATGAGACTGGTAGTAGAGTAGGTTTGGTTATAAACAGAGAGAAAACTAAAGTAATGAAAATTGATCAGGCAGGCTGTGATTAAGTTAATCTGAATGGTTGCAGTCTTGAGCAGGTGTCACAGTTTAATTATCTTGGGAGCTATGTAACAGATAATGGTGATGTGCGGCATGAGATTAACAGATGAATAGGGATTGCTGCCGAGACTTTTAAAAATCTATGGAGAGTGTGGAGAAATAGGGGCATACACCTAAAGACTAAAATTAGACTGTATAATAGTTTGGTTATTTCTAGGATTGAGGTAGTGAAACTTGGACTCTTTGTAAACAAGATAATAGGAAACTAGATGCTTTTGATTCTAGATGTTTACGCAGTATCTTGGGCATTAGGTGGTTCAACTTTGTAACTAACGATGAGGTTAGGCAACCTCCTTTAAGCAGCATATTGTGCAGAGAGAGACTCCGTTGGTTTGGCCATGTTTGCCCGTATGGATAATTATAGGGCTATGAACAGTGTGCCTAAAGGCCTCAGAAAGAGGGGGAAACCTAGGATGCGGTAAGCAGACAATGCCAAACAGGACCTTATTCGAATTGGTATGCAGTAGCCAGATAAGCAGATGTAGCTCAGGAGAGGTATGTTTGGAGAACTAAATTGCACGAACTGGTTGGACTTCCGTATCCCATGGTTGCTTGAGGATGATGAAGTCTATCTTTTAAGTAATTTTGAATGAAGTTAAATAAATGCTCCCTAATTCCTATGTTATGCAGTGTATTAAAAAGATTTTCTGGTCTAGTGTGTCGAATGTCTTTTGGAAATTAAAGAATAATGCTCCCACAATGTTACCCTTGTTTAGGCTTGCATAGATTTCATCTGAAAAATGCTTCAGTAAATTTAGCGTTCCTATGTTTCTTTGGAAGCCAAACTGATTTTTAGAAATAAGCTGGTATTTTTCTAGGCAATCCATAAGCACATTAGCAACACGCCTTCCATTATTTTTTCAATTGCTGGCAATATGGACATTGGTCTATAATTATCAAACTGCTTCTTTGATCTTGACTTGTAAATTGGTCTAATAGTTGAAGTTTTAAGTTCAATAGGAAATAAGTTGGTGTTATAAATTTCATTTAGTAAATCAGAAAGCTGCTCTGAGAGGGTAAATCCACAAAGTTGAAGATCTGAGTACCTGATATTATTAATGCCAGGAGATTTTTTACGATCAAAACTCAGAATATTGTATACTTCTAAAGGTGTTATATCAGGGAGGAAAATTGTGTCGACCTGTGCTAAGTGTGTAAGGAGATTTAATAGGGGAGTTATTATTAAACTGTTCTATATTTTTCCTGAAGTTTAAGCAAGACATTTGAAAAATAATTGTTAAAGCCATTAATAATAACTTTGGTGGAATTTAAGTGTTTAATATTCTCTATAATTACAGCATTAACAGATAACTTCTGCTTGCGACCAATGATTTCGTTAATTATCTTCCATGGAGTTATTACATTGAGTAATTTTGTTTTGAGGAAAAGTTTTTTTTTAGCTCTCGAATCACATGTGTGACTTCATTTCTTAATGTTGTATAGGCTGTTCTATATTGGCCAAAGAGCGCTAAAAGTAGAAAATGTAAAATCTGACCTAATATTGCAAACGACATATTTACGCTACAAATTTTTGAATTCTGGTTGGTTGTGATGGTCAAAAGCAGGTACCAAGGTAACTTACTAAGAAAACTTAAATCACTATTAATTAAATTTCGACTAGTTGCTTTTTATTTTTACAAAACTTAGTAATTTTAAAATTTAAATAATATTTTACTATAATAAAAATAATACCCCCCTGAAGCAGCTGCTTGCCGCAGAAGTCTGACAGGAACCTGTCAGTTTATATGCCATAGTAGAAGGTCTGAAACGACACCTCAGCAGAAAAACACAACATCCACGCCTTACCTGGGGCTCGAACCCAGGTAAGGCGTGACCAAGATCAGTAACCAAGCGTGCTAACCACTCAATCAGCAATAATAAATAATTTTATTTTACATCATTTTAAACCATATAGCTCTAATCATTTGTTTAGGAATTACTACTGTTAAGGGATCCAAAATTCGGAAAATGAAAAACTTCAATTTCTTTTAAAACGAACAATTCTATATTCGCTAGAGGCGATATGTTCTTCTTATCCGTTTCAATTATACCTTTACAGAAATTCTTCTCTAGACTTTTCCATTGAATAGCTTTGATATTATTTCCAAAATATCCAATACAATCCTATTTTCATAAATATATTACAGAAATATGCAGAAGCAACTGTTATTCCAAATTTTATAGTACTCAGCCAATTTTTTACGTGACTTATTAATTATTTTCACTTATTTTGCTGTATGCAAACACTGTACGTCCGTCGGATGGGACGTTAAGCCATGGCGCTGCGTGTGCAGAAGAGCATAATCTATGAACATCAAAGAATCCGCTGGATGGCCTTGAAAGGAGGCTACCACCTGTCTCCTTGCAGCTGCGCAGTGAGTCCCCTTCCAAACTTCTCTTAGTCCTTGTGGCCTGGAGATTTAGCCCATTGCGTGCAAAAAAGTTTGTTTAGGAATTACAACGAATTATAAATGTAAAACAACCCAAACTAGATGCACGAATATATTAACATCAATTTACATTCACTTTTAAGCCCAAGTAGGCCGTTAGTACCTTTCAAAAGAGATATTCTCTTTTGGAAGGGAACGGGAGGGCTGCCAGTTCAGTATGGCCTACTGATCTGGTCATCTATGGCCACTTTTTTCTTTTTTTTTTTTCAACCCTGCTGAGGAGTGGTCAACTTCACAGGGTCCTGGTGCTGACCATTTATACCTACTAGACTGGACTTGTTTATGGATTTGAGCTTGATTATGGATCCTGGACTTGCTGCACTGGTGGGCCTCTGTTGAGGGAGAGTCTGCCGCTGTGTTTTCTGTTTGCTTCTGGGTTGCTAGCTCTAAGTGAACAGAGGCATGGCATACCTTATATCAGCTGGTGGATAATCCTAATCAGAGGCCATCGCAGGTACCTGAACCTTACTTAGCTAGTTGGGCATCGTCAAGCCTAAACTGGAATAATGTGTCTCAGGCAGGCCATATGGTTCTTGAAAAAGTCCACTTGAAAAGGTGGTGCCTGAAGTTCCTACCAGCATCGGTGACTTCAGCCTTTAGCGGAGGAGGAACAGGTCTTTGCCCCATGCCTGCGATCAGGGGGCTGTTTGATATTGTTGGCCCTACCAATCTCAATAAACCTAATTTCTTTAAAAATCCTACTAATCATTTTCTCTCTGCAGGAACGTGGAACGTGAGGACATTACATAGAGATTATTCTCTTGATGTCCTCATGCAGGAATTCCAGCGCTATAACCTAGATATTCTAGGCTTGCAAGAGACCAGATGGACAGGTAAAGGTGAGATACTTAAAAATAACTTTAAATTTCTCTTTACAGGGAGGGAGGATGGAAAGCATCACCAAGGCGTGGGTCTGCTGCTCAGCAGACATGCTAGTGATGCTCTTCTAGGATATGAGTGCATTAATGAAAGGTTTCTTACAGCAAAATTTCAGACAAGCATTAAAGACTTGAATGTTATCTGCTGTTATGCCCCCACTGAGGATTCTGATGAGGATGAGAAGGATAGGTTTTACAGACAACTTCAGGATATTTTGAATTCTGTCAAGAAAGGAGATATTACCCTTGTTCTTGGTGACTTCAATGCCAAAGTTGGTACCGACTCTGACCTTTGGGGAGGAGTAATAGATCCTTTTGATATTGGTAGCTGCAATGGCAATGGGCAACGTCTCCTACAGGTAAGTAAACTAAATGGTTTCAGAATAACTAACACATATTACAAACACCGCGACATACATAAATACACATGGGTTTCACCTGATGGGCTGCATAAGAATATGATTGATTATATATTAATTAACAGCAAATGGGCTAGTTCTGTGAGAAATACCAGGGCATATAGGGGAGCTGAAATTGGATCTGACCATTACCTTGTTAAAAGTGTCTTGCAACTTAAACTTAAAAAGTGTTGTGCTAGGGTTAAAAAATTTACCTTTAATACTGAAGCTCTGAAAGACCCAGTTATAGCTAAAGCTTACCATGATAGGTTACTTAGTCATTATGACAGTCATGGTTTGCTTAATACTGAAGTTGAGGAAGAATGGGGCCATTTTAAACAGGCTTTTTTGGAAACTAACAGTACTCTTTTAGGGAAAAAGGAGCAGAGGAGGCAGAATTATTTAAGTGATAAGGCACTTGAGCTTATTTCAGAAAGAAGGAACTGCAGGAATGTCCTTAATCAGTACCCTACTAGTCCTAATAGAAAGCATTACAAAGAACTTAATAAACGTGTAAAGAATCAGTTAGCTACTGATAAGAATCTTTGGCTTGATGGCCTTGCTGACAAAGCTGAGGAAGCAGTTAGACAGCACAACAGCAGAGAGCTGTACCAGTTAGTTAATGTTTTGTGTGGTAGAAAACGAACAGGTATACAGGGATTGAAGGATAAACAAGGCAAGGTTATAGAAGGTGAGGATTCTGTCATGGCTAGGTGGGCTGAGCATTTCAGTGATGTTCTAAACAATGTGGTTAGTTCTACTCCCATTGTTTGCAATGATGATAGATGCATTGTTGGCTTTAATGTTGGCCCTATAACACAATCTGAAGTTAGTTTGGCTATTTCTAAACTTAAACTTCATAAATCCCCAGGGGTGGATGAAATTACTACGGAAATGCTTAGAGCTGGGAATGTTTCTGTTACCATTTGGATGACTGAAATTTTGAATAACTTTTATGATAAAGGCATGGTTCCTAAAGATTTTACCAGAGCTATTATTATCCCTATTTTCAAAAAAGGTGATCGCAGTTCTTGTGATAACTATAGGGGTATCAGCCTACTCTCTGTTCCAGGTAAAGTTCTTTCCATGATTGTGCTTAATAGAATTAAGAATCTGGTTGACAGGCAATTGCGTGATGAGCAATGTGGATTCAGAAATGGTAGGGGATGTGTGGATCAGATATTTTCACTTAGGCAGATTCTTGAGAAATGTTTAGAGTTTCAGAAACCTTTGGTTGCTAGCTTTGTTGATTTCAAAAAGGCTTTCGACTCTGTTGATCGTCATAATTTGTGGTTGATTGTGAGATCATATGGTATACCAGACAAGTTAGTTAACATAATGAAAGCTCTCTATAATAACACTGAGTCATGTGTGAGAGTTGGGTTAGCATTATTATGTGTGAGAATTGGTTTAGTATTACTTCTGGTGTTCGACAAGGGTGCATTTTGTCTCCTTTTCTCTTTAGTTTGGTTGTTGATTATGTTATGCGAAATTCACTTGAAGGGAAAGCTTTTGGCCTTAAATGGGCTGGAGATACGAAAATTTCTGATTTAGATTATGCTGATGATTTAGCCCTTTTGGCAAATGATGTTGATGAGATGAACTCTTTCATTCGAACTGTTGATGAGACTGGTAGTACATTAGGTTTGTTTATAAACAGAGAGAAAACTAAAGTGATGAAAATTGGTCAGGCAGGTTGTGATTCAGTTAATCTGAATGGTTGCAGTCTTGAGCAGGTGTCACAGTTTAATTACCTTGGGAGCTGCGTAACTGATACTGGTGATGTGCGGCACGAGATTAACAGACGAATAGATATTGCTGCCGGTGCCGGGACTTTTAAGAATCTATGGAGATTGTGGAGAAATAGGCGTATACACCTAAAGACTAAAATTAGACTGTATAATAGTTTGGTTCTTTTTAGGGTTAGTTATGGTAGTGAAACTTGGACGCTGTGTAAGCAAGATAACAGGAAACTAGATGCTTTTGATTCTAGATGCTTACGCAGTATCTTGGGTATTAGGTGGTTTAACTTTGTAACTAATGATGAGGTTAGGCAAAGGAGTCTGCAACCTCCTTTAAGCAGCATATTGTGCAGAGAGAGACTCCGCTGGTTTGGCCATGTTGCCCGTATGGATAATTATAGATTGGCGAATAGGGTTATGAACAGTGTGCCTGAAGGCCTCAGAAGGAGGGGGAGACCTAGGATGCGGTGGGCAGACAATGTCAAACAGGACCTTGTTAGAATTGGTGTACAGTGGCCGGATGCAGCAGATGTAGCTCAGGACAGATATGCTTGGAGAATTAAACTGCGCGGTCTGGTTGGACCTCCGTAGCCCATGGCTGCTTGAGGATGATGATGATGATGATAAACAATTATATATATTTTCATTAATATTAATGAGCAATAAATAAAACTTATGGCTGGCAATGTATTGAAAGTTTACAAATGATAGAAGAAACACTTTTCTACCTGACAGCATATTAAAAAACTTACTTAAAATAGGAATAAGAAGGAACCCCACCACGACGACAAAGGCTAAAACCGTAGCAGAGACCTTGCAAAAGCATTGGAGTTCACAATGCGCTCATTCGGAAAACCCTAAACCGCAATGATGGACGATACCTCAAGAAATCCTCTTATTGTGCTAATTCCTAGAATTTGTTTTAGATTGTTGCATTTTATTTTGAAGTAACTGGTTACCATATTTCTCTTTACAAAACTCATCATCATCATCCTCAAGCAGCCATGGGCTACGGAGGTCCAACCAGACCGCGCAGTTTAATTCTCCAAGCATATCTGTCCTGAGCTACATCTGCTGCATCCGGCCACTGTACACCAATTCTAACAAGGTCCTGTTTGACATTGTCTGCCCACCGCATCCTAGGTCTCCCCCTCCTTCTGAGGCCTCTAGGCACACTGTTCATAACCCTATTCGCCAATCTATAATTATCCATACGGGCAACATGGCCAAACCAGCGGAGTCTCTCTCTGCACAATATGCTGCTTAAAGGAGGTTGCAGACTCCTTTGCCTAACCTCATCATTAGTTACAAAGTTAAACCACCTAATACCCAAGATACTGCGTAAGCATCTAGAATCAAAAGCATCTAGTTTCCTGTTATCTTGCTTACACAGCGTCCAAGTTTCACTACCATAACTAACACTAGAAAGAACCAAACTATTATACAGTCTAATTTTAGTCTTTAGGTGTATACGCCTATTTCTCCACAATCTCCATAGATTCTTAAAAGTCCTGGCAGCAATACCTATTCGTCTGTTAATCTCATGCCGCACATCACCAGTATCAGTTACGCAGCTCCCAAGGTAATTAAACTGTGACACCTGCTCAAGACTGCAACCATTCAGATTAACTGAATCACAACCTGCCTGACCAATTTTCATCACTTTAGTTTTCTCTCTGTTTATAACCAAACCTACTGTACTACCAGTCTCATCAACAGTTAGAATGAAAGAGTTCATCTCATCAATATCATTTGCCAAAAGGGCTAAATCATCAGCATAATCTAAATCAGAAATTTTCGTATCTCCAGCCCATTTAAGGCCAAAAGCTTTCCCTTGAAGTGAATTTCGCATAACATAATCAACAACCAAACTAAAGAGAAAAGGAGACAAAATGCACCCTTGTCGAACACCAGAAGTAATGCTAAACCAATTGCTACAAGACTTACCAACTCTCACACATGACTCTGTTATTATAGAGAGCTTTCATTATGTTAACTAACTTGACTAGTATACCATATGATCTCACAATCAACCACAAATTATGACGATCAACAGAGTCGAAAGCCTTTTTGAAATCAACAAAGCTAGCAACCAAAGGTTTCTGAAACTCTAAACATTTCTCAAGAATCTGCCGAAGTGAAAATATCTGATCTACACATCCCCTACCACTTCTGAATCCACATTGCTCATCACGCAATTGCCTGTCAACCAGATTCTTAATTCTATTAAGCACAATCATGGAAAGAACTTTACCTGGAACGGAGAGTAGGCTGATACCCCTATAGTTATCACAAGAATTGCGATCACCTTTTTTGAAAATAGGGATAATAATAGCTCTGGTAAAATCTTTAGGAACCATGCCTTTATCATAAAAGTTATTCAAAATTTCAGTCATCCAAATGGTAACTGAAACATTCCCAGCTCTAAGCATTTCCACAGTAATTTCATCCACCCCTGGGGATTTATGAAGTTTAAGTTTAGAAATAGCCAAACTAACTTCAGATTGTGTTATAGGGCCAACATAAAGCCAACAATGCATCTATCATCATTGCAAACAATGGGAGTAGAACTAACCACATTGTTTAGAACATCACTGAAATGCTCAGCCCACCTAGCCATGACAGAATCCTCACCTTCTATAACCTTGCCTTGTTTATCCTTCAATCCCTGTATACCTGTTCGTTTTCTACCACACAAAACATTAACTATCTGGTACAGCTCTCTGCTGTTGTGCTGTCTAACTGCTTCCTCGGCTTTGTCAGCCAAACCATCAAGCCAAAGATTCTTATCAGCAGCTAACTGATCGTTTACGCGTTTATTAAGCTCTCTGTAATGCTTTCTATTAGGACTAGTAGGGTATTGATTAAGGACATTCCTGCAGTTCTTTCGTTCCGAGATAAGCTCAAGTGCCTTATCACTCAGATAATTCTGTCTCTTCTGCTCCTTTTTTCCTAAAAGAGTACTGTTAGTGTCCATAAAAGCCTGGTTAAAATGATCCCATTCTTCCTCAACTTCAGTAGTAAGCAAACCATGACTGTCATAATGACTAAGTAACCTATCATGGTAAGCTTTAGCTATAACTGGGTCTTGCAGAGCTTCAGTATTAAAGGTAAATTTTTTAACCCTAGCACAACACTTTTTAAGTTTAAGTTGCAAGACACTTTTAACAAGGTAATGGTCAGATCCAATTTCAGCTCCCCTATATGCCCTGGTATTTCTAACAGAACTAGCCCATTTGCTGTTAATTAATATATAATCAATCATATTCCTATGCAGCCCATCAGGTGAAACCCATGTGTATTTATGTATGTCGCGGTGACAAAAAGTTTTTCAACTTTATTATAGCATCTATTTCCAGAATTCTTTTGTACCTTTCAATAAAATTAAAAAATTAAACGCTTAATATCCATTATTAATGCACACTTTTCAAAAACGTGTTGCAAATCGTTATCAGTGGCAGCTCCTGAAGGAAATCGCTACTTTTTTTCACAGATCAGTAGCGTATCCAGAATATTTTCATATGGATGGGGGTGTTTTGATATATTGAGTCTGTTTCTCGGAGAAAGAAAATATACGTTATTCAAGCCTAAAAGGGTGGAAGGAGTTGTAAAATTGCCGAACTCAACAATACAACGGATTGTTGTGTTCTCTGAGCGGTGCTTTTGTACACAAAATGGACTAAACAGTCATATCACAAGGATCTCAAAGGCTTAGAGGAGGTTGGGGAAATGAGTCCTACTGGACAACTGTTAGGAGACAGATTGGGAGCATCCCGTCAAAGCCATCAGCTTGCTCTTAAATGTACATAGGATATGACTCTCCTTCACACGGGGCCACGACTTTAAGTCCCATTCGACTGACGGCGGCCTTTTTAAATTCAACGGTGTTCCCTTTTTCACAGAGGACAGAACGGGGATTAAAAGAGAAAATTTATGATGCAGGCCCAGTTGGGACTGAACCTGGGAACATCAGATTACGAGCCTGGCGCGATACCGATTGGCCAACCCCTGCCCCCACACCAAAGGAAAACAAGTGGCATGACATTGAAGGTAGATTATGAAGTTTAGAGATGCTCAATATGGACGTCAGAGGTGAAGCGGCAGACATCCCACGAAAACCAATTACCTCCCACAATCCAGGGAGGAGGAGAATGGATCACCTAGTATTTTGCATCTGAGGGGCACTCTGAGTACATAATGGGCTAAATGGATAGGTCATAAGGAACTCAAAAACACAGAGTTGGATATGAAAAGGGGAGCCGTGTTCAGCTGTTAGGAAATAGACTGGAGCCTTGCTTCTGGCTCATTCAGTGTGTTCTTTACCCATGCGCAGTGGAAATTCGTTCGAACTCAAATTTTTGAGCTCGACTTCGAACTATTTCGGCAATTATTGAGCCCGATTCCGGTTAGAAAAAAAATTCTGACTCAGTCATTAAACATATAAACAAAAATGCATTCTCACATTTCAATAGAGGAACAGCATGGACCTTAGAAATTCGCAAAAACATTCAAAACACATCCATACAGCTATTTGCTACTTTCGTCTGAAAATATATAGACAATAGACTGTTTTGGATGAAAAAATTAAAGATATTTTGTTTTTCGTTTAGCATTATTTACAAGTGAAACTTACTAAAGACAAATAAAGATTTTTGACACTGAAATAATTTTCTGTACATAATGGGCTAAATGGCCTGATCCTTACAAGGACCCCAGGAGCTTAGAGGTGAATAGGAAGAAGTTTAGTCAGAAGAAAGATTAAAAAGGCCATCCAGGATGTTCTTTAAAGCAGTGGTTCACAAACTGTGTCACGAAAATAAAAAAAAAAACGCTACATAATTATTTGCACTTTAGTACATTTTACAATTTTTTGCTGTTAAATGTTGAGTGTAATGTGCATTTTTGTTTAATTAAGTTGAATTTTAATTCTTTTCTCACAGGTGTTTCATGGTAAATGGATTATTTCAGAAGCATGTCGCCAAGAGAAAAAGGTTGAGAAACACAGCTTTAAAGCACTTAGAGTATGGTCAAGTGCTAACCTAGCACTATTTTTTTAATTGACGCAACTATGAAAGGGATCAGGGCTGCAATAAAACATTCGATTTTTACCAAGATTTCAATACTTAATCTGTTTCAAGTTTATACTTATCGACTAAAATATTTTTTTTTTTCCAAATTCCGTGGAACTTGTATAAAATAAGAATTACTGTTCCCCCCTTCCCCAAAGAAGTCTACTCTGAGGGCCCAGGCCGCTACTGCCCCCCTTTCCAGTACGCACCAAGAAAGAAAAAAAAAAGGGTGGGGGGGGGCAGCAACAAACTTAGTCGAATCGTAAAAAAAGTAAATAATGTGGGGGGAAAGAGATTGGATTTTCATTGCAGTAAAAGTTTTCCCCTCCATTTTATAAAGGTATTTGAAAAATTTCTTGAAAAATGAATGAAATATACGTAAATTTCCTAACTTTTCGCCTCTACTCTTTCTAGCATTCTCAAAGGGGGTGGGGGCATGGCCCATTTGCTCCCCCCTCCCCTAGATTCAGCCCTAAACCTATGTATGGCCAAAGCCTCCTATATCATTCATAACCAGACCTGGACAGTGCAGTAACAGAGGATTTTTTTTTAAGAAAAGCATTTAATTGAAATAGGTATATATTTTTTAAATTCAACTGGTAGCTATTGATTTCTAAAAAACTGGTAATCAATTTTAAGTCATAAATATTTCAATATTTTCTCAAACTGAATAAATTATTTTATGTGGTTTAAAATATATATTTTAATAAAATTTAAGACAAATTAAAGTGTAACTTTTCCTGCCCATTTAATTTCCCTCCTGCTCAACGGCTGTCTAAGGCCTGGTGTATCAAGGTGGCCTTGGTATGGATATGCTGCACACGGGGCTAAGAGTTAACATTTAATCAGATTCACGGCGGCCTTTTCAAGCCCGTCGGTTTTCCCTTTCCTACCGAAAGCAGAATAGAGCTTAGCAGAGAAAATATCAACACAGGCATAATAAACACTCGAACCTTGGAACACCAGGTTGCGAGCCCGCTGCGCTACAGTTGAGCCAATCTCTGACCCCATACAAAGACAACCAGTAGCTGTCACTAAAAAAAATGTTTCTTACACTGAAATTGTCCTGTCGAAAACATTCATCCGACTTACACTGAATTCCAGTTTTATACCAACGGCCGTATGACCGCCGTGTCCTCTACGCATTATCTTCCTTATTCTTTCCTTTAAAAAACCAAGAAACTGCTTCTTTCAGAAAATTTTCCCAGCATTATGTCTTTGGCGACAAACAAAGCAAAAAAAAATCCCAAATCCAATAGCGTTTCTGTCTCCGTTGGACAATTACTAAGCAAGACAAGCCGTTGCCCAGTAACTGAAATGTCTTTGCATTGTTCTTCAACGAAAAAGACTACACAACTGCTTTCCCTCTTCACGTATTACTAGAGGGCCTCTAGCTACAGGAAATCATCCCGTCACTACTATATTAAAAGATTATCTGAAGACGTGACGCACGCAACCTGGTACGCTATTGGCGTAGGAATCAGTCAACAAGAAAGAAGTTCCCGACAGGATCGTTATCTGCTTGGTTTGTGTTAAAGTACGAAAGGACATTGGAATGGTCACGTTATCTAATGTGAATATTTTTCTATCTTGGGTGTCTTTTTTGCGTGGCTGTCACAATACGACAAACTGCGGCGCATCCATCGATATGGAGAAAAGAATAAAACTGGATTTTGATTATATTCAGCCCTAAAACATAACAAAAGAGAATGTCCGAATTTCAAGGTTTCTTCAAGTATTTCTAGAAGGCATTGCCAGGTTCGGATGAAGAAGTAAGATGGCGGTTATTGGTTGACTGCTTGTGCTCTCCAAACGATTTTCTTTTTTAAATAAATGGTCCGGCAGGTGAATGACTCAAGAGTTCGAATATATCGTTAAAATGTTCTGAACTACAAATCAAAAAGGGTACAAAATAGAAAAGGTATTCAGAATTTGACTAAGCATTTGTCTGCATTTAAAAGTCACTTTCCAACTGTGAAACTTTAAAGGAGGCAATACAAGAAATCTTTGCCGATCACGAAGATATGCTCTTTTCTTTGGAATATGACATGATGGACAAAACCACGATAAGGAAAAAATTAAAATGGGGTACATTACCATGGAATAAAGCATACAGAAACAAAATTTTATGTTTTTTCGCAATAAAAGCTTAAAGAATACTTTTATGTAAGATAAATCGAAAAATCAAAAAAGCGTCAAACTCACATTATGTAAATTCTTCAGTAAAAGAATAAAAATGCAACCGTTTGCTACAGTTAGAAAACACTATAATACTGTCTCCCAGTGGTCAAGTGGTTAGAATGCTTTGTTTCGTCTTCCTCGCAGATTTTGTCTACGGTTTATTATACTGAAATGCTCCTGTCAGATCTCTGTGGCAAATTGCTTTCTATAAATAAAATAAATACCCCCTCAAGCAGCTGCTTGCCACAGAGGTCTGACAGGAGCCTGTCAGTTTATATGCCATAGTAGGTCTGAGAAGATGGCAGGACCTCAGCAGAAAAACCACACATACATCCATGCCTTACCCGGGACTCGAACCCAGGTCCCGTAGATCACAAGCCAAGCGTGCTAACCACTCGGCCACGGGACGGCTCAATTTAGCTTTTTTTAATTCCTAAGGAACTACTTATTACAATACTGTTCCGCCCGCCCCGTAATATACGACGTCACTTCAATAGTCGTACGCTTCACAGATAGAAAATTTTATAATCATTGGGAATATATTCTGATACACGAGCGATCAACTGACAGTATATTGACGTCCTCACTTACTGGAAGGCGCACTTGATCGCTGCCGGAATCAAACTCGCAGTACAGGAATTACTAAACTCATAATAATTGGGAAAAACACTAGGCTGATATTACTATGTTTTAGCAGTTTTAAATATTTACAATGAAAGGTATAGTTTGTTACTAAAGAAAAATATTAGAATTAGAAAACACTGATAATTCTTGAGCAACAATATCACTATAAATACTAAAATCTATCAGCTATTTGTGCTATTTTGAGTCCGAGCCAGAACTCAACTATTATTATTTTTATACGCTTTACTCGTTATAAACGTGCGATTACTTTTAAAAAAATACTCCCTCTCAAGCAGCTGCTTGCTACAGAGGTCTGACAGGCCTCTCAGTTTAATACACCATAGCTAGATCTGAAAGGTGAGACCTCAGCAGAGAGACAACACAAACAGCCACGCTTTACCTAGGGCTCGAACCCAAGTCCCTATGATCAGTAGCCAAGCGCACTAACCACTCGGCTACATGCGCCAAATATTAATAAAAAAAATACAATACTGTTACCGTCATTTATAAGTATACCATTTTAGGTCTATGTCCATTAATGTTCTATTAGCAAATAAATGCCTTATTTTCTTTAAAAATAATAATAATACAGTACTGCATAATACAAATTACTCAATGCGAGATGTTGGAATTACGTTTTTGTTGTCACTGCAAAAAAAATTATGCACAAACATTTCAATCATTTGTTCCCTAAAATTAATTCTTTACCGATTATAATTAGAAAAGAAACAATTTGTTTGCATTTCACTCGCTGCTAAATAACTATTGAGTGTTACAAATAACGACAGTCTGATTTCAGTGTTAAAGTAAAAAGGGTTATATTTTTTCTAAATTTCTGTCTTTTGTATAGCATTTTTTTCATTATATAACACTGAGTGGCGATGTTGCCGAAATTATATTCTTAACAAACTTGTCTCTTAACCTACATGAGCTTAGATGGTTGCGTTGTTTTACCTCTAGCGGCACGTTTTTTGTACCCAATGGGAAGGCCATAAGGATTTCAGCTCAGAGCTGATTAGGGGAAGTGGACCACTGGACAGCTGTTAGGAGACTGAAACCTCCCTCAAGGGATAATGTATGTGTGGTAAAAAGGTCAATTTCCGATCGAAGATAAGACCGAGAAACTTGGTCTCCGCCACAAATGGAACGATGTTACCACTGAGCCGTAGCTTGGGATCCAGATGAAGATTACGCTTATGGCAAAAGTGCACACAAGCGGTCTTCTTTGGGGAGAACCGAAACCCGTTTGCCATCGCCCAAACCGAAAGATTGTTCAGGGAAATTTGCAGTTGTCCTTTAATGACCCTCATGCTAAACGAAGAGCAAAAGATGCTAAAATCGTCAACATAGAGGGCATTGCCTAGAGATGGAGAAGTTGTCTAGTAATGGAATGAATCTTGACACGAAAAGCGTAACCTTGTGGAACAACCGCGACAGAGTGTTCTTGGGGGTATAGCCGCGACAGAGTGTTGCTGACACGGACACGAAAAGAACTTGCCGATAAGAAGTTGGAGATGAAGATCGGCATGTGACTTCTCAAGCCGAAGCTATGGAGGTCACGAAGACCTCCATAGCTTCGGCTTGAGATGGAGGTCAAAAACGTTGGAGCTATGGAGGTCACGAAGACCACCATAACTCCAACGTTTTTTTCGATGACGAATAAAATTGACACCAGGTGCTCTCTACGTAAAAATGAAACTCTGATAGCCGATTCGAGGCGTATCAGATGGTCAGGAGTTGGCCGTTGCCTGCGAAAGCCACACTTAGGATCTGGTGTTCTAAATTCAAGACAAGTCTAGCCAGACAGTATATTGACGTCCTCACTTACTGGAAGGCGCACTTGAGTGTTCTTGGGACACTCAAGTGCGCCTTCCAGTAACCTTGCACACTCAGCTCGTCAACGCAATGGGACGATAATTAGAAGGAATCTTGGAATCCTTTCTTGGTTTCGAGAAGGCGAAGACGATGGCCTCCCGCCAGGAGTCCGGAAACTGCTCCTCGAGAAAAATGCGATTGAAAATATGGAGCATGGCATAATGGACATTGTCTGGCCCAACAGCAGATGCACAAGAGGTGTGCAGAGCAAGGCAAAGTTCCTCCGTTGTGAATGGCCTGTTGTAAGGCTCCAGCTATTCGAGTGGAAGGACAGTGGAGAGAGTTCCACCCTGCTCTTCTGGGGCCAGAAACTCGGGGGAGTAAGAAGACGAAGAGATGGAGGAGAATGACATCCCCAGAGTGTCGGCAATTGCTTTGGGATCAGCAATTGCTTGTCCATTGTGCTCCAGGATCGATAATGAGTAGGACGCCACCACCTTCAGGACTTTATTCCTGAAGGTGGTGGCGTCCACCATCTTCAGGAGTTCCACCCATCTTCAGGACTTTATTCCACAGACCTTAGAACTGGTTGTGCCAGTGATATATCACGTATATTTGATCCAAGATTCATTCTGGCTCTGGAGGAAACGGGCTTTCGCCCTGGCGCATTGAAAAGTTTTAAAGTTGGGGGAGGTCGGATATCTCCGACCCCCCCCCCCCCCCCAAAAAAAAAAAAAAGCCTTGTTTGAGCTTTACGAGCTGCGGTGCAATCTGGATTCCACCATGGTTTCGGAAAACGAGGAAACCATGTCGAAGTTTGAGGAATTGTTGATGCAGCTGCATCTACCATACAGTCCATTATTTCCACTACTGCCACATTGATGGGCTCCTAGCTGACAGAGTTGTCATCGAGCTCAGACAGCAGCTTGAAGCCACTCCAATCAGCCGGATCAAGCCTCCACCGTGAGACTCATGAAGGGTTGCAAGGCCCCCCACGGAAGATGGTACACACCACAGGGAGGTGATCACTACCATAAGGGTTGTCCTCGACCTCCCATGTAAAGAGTGGAAGGATCGAGGAGGAGCTGATGGTAAGGTCAATGGCAGTGAAAGTGCTGGTTGGGGAGTGAAAGTAAGTACTGACACCGATGTTGAACAGGGAGAGAGAAGGATCCAGAAGCCACTGCTCCAGGACCCCACCTTTCCCGTTGGTGTCAGCACTGCCCCATAGTGGACTCTGCCCATTGAAGTCCCCCATGATGAGGAAGGGGGGTGGCAGCTGCGAGACGAGGTCATCAAGGTCTTCCTGGAAGACGATGCTCTCAGGTGAAAGATATACAGAGCAGACAGTCAGCGAGAACTCCACGAAGAGGCGGATAGTTATTACCTCTAAGTTGGTGGTGAGGGAATGGAGAATGGTTGCTCACGAGGATGGTGACACCTCTGCAAGCTGGACCATCTCCATCCCGGTCCTAGCGAACTAGTGAAAAGTGCCAGATCGTGAGATCTGACTGGCTGCAAGTATGTCTCCTGAAGGCATACACAGATGGGTAGGTGTTTCTGAACGAGGGCCTTGATGTCGTCAATATTCCTCTGGAATCCACGACAATTCCTTTATAGGAATGTGGCCATCTCAGAACTTAGAAGAGTGGGCGGACGGCGAATTCCTATTCAATAACCACCGCAGAAGATGGTTTAGTGAATAGGGCGGCTATATCCATGTACGCGGATTTATCTGAGGAACACGGATCGGTGGGCTGGGCTGTTTTACCTCTGAGCGGCACTCCTTTTGCACACCATGGCCTAAATGGCCAGGTCACAAGGACCCCGAAGGCTCAGAGAAGATTGGGGGAGGGGACCCACTGGAACAGCTGTTGGGAGACAGATGGTAACCTCCAGTCAAGGCCATCCAGCGTGTTCTTTAACGTGACGGATCGGTGACTGCCCTTTTCAAAGAGATAATTTTCTTTTTTGGCCCCGGTGTGGGGCACCTTCAGTTTGGAAGGCCTAGCTGTCTGAGGACTGAAAGGAGGAGACCTTCCGGTGGAGGTGGAAGGCTGAGTTGCAGGAGTGGAAGTTGCTCCTGACTCAGGCAAAACAGAGGTTCAACCTGCGTTTTGCCAGGTCAGGAGGTATTTTGCTGTAGGTGAGAAAGATTCAGTAGGTGGTACACTGATGTCAGTCTGCACCACCATCGAAGTCATTGGGATGATGGGCTTTCCAATGACCGATGTTACCTTGCTGGAACTGGATACCTTGCCAAAATGATACTGGTTCAGTGAGCTTTCTCGCCTCAGCATAAGAGATGTTCATTACTTTCAAGCGTTGAACCTCCTTTTCCTCCTTCCACTTGGGACAGTTGTGAGCGTATGCTGGATGCTTGCCACTACAATTCACACAGCTTGCTTTTTCTGCTGTGCAGTCAGGATCAAGGTGATCCTCACTGCCACAACAAGCACAGGTGGGTTTGCCCCGACAAGCTGTGTGGGCAAGACCTTATATTTGACTAGCACAGACAGTTCGGTACATACGGCAGTACCTCACAATGCAAATAACTTGCTTGATGGAAGAAGGCAGGCATGGCATGTTAAATGTCACAATCAGTACTCAGGTGGGTACCAATTTCCCATCACGGCACGTCGAAACCTGATGGACCGCTGTTACTCCTTGGGGAATGTACTCAGAGGATTTCCTCCTCAGTGACTTTGAGGAGGCCCCACTCTGTTATCACACTCTAAGAGGAATTCAAAGTTTTGTGGGGAGTGATCTCGACAGCCACCCCACCAATCTCTCTGACTTTCAGGAGCAGTTCCGCGTGTTTAGATCAAGAGGTTTCAACTTGCAATTTTCCAGATCGTAAGCGCTTGACGGATTTCGGCTCTCCCGCAAGACCTTTCAAACCTTTGTTGACAAAAAATGGGGACATGTCCCCAAGTACCTGATCACCTGTGGAATGGATGATCAGGAATCTTGGGAACGAAGACACAAAGGAGAAGACGACGGCATAGATAAAAGAGACAACGTGTAAGGTGGGAACTCAAATTGAGCCCTCTTGTTGACATTGATCGTATTAATTTCTTCATCAACTCTGTTTTGTTTCGTGTGTTTCAGTATCCGCTGTTCCCACCCTCCACGGAGCCCAACAAGGGGACGCCCAGTTGAGCGCCACGGCTATGCGGACACTATACCGACACAGACAGTGAGTCAAGCCCTCACAAATAAATAAAAGGAAAACGAAAAGAGAAAGTGAAGAAATAAACTTTCTACACAAAAGGAACTAAGCGGAAATCATAAAATTGTGGACAACCAAAATGGCCTCACAAAGAAATTATAACTATAAAAAAAATAATTTGTGAGGAAACTCGCAAACCTGTACCAGGAAGTGGGTAACCGCTCTGCACGGTTAACCCTAGTAGGACCTGCCCACCAGCCGATTGCTCCTGGGGTGCCACCCCATGATCTCCAGTTTACTGGAAGCAGAGGCCAAAGCAGTATATAGCAGAGGCCCCAGAATCCGCTATCCAGTCCCGTGATGACATGCTTCCCCAATGGCAAGGGGGCCAAAGTAGACCCTACTAGTCATGAGCTGATGAGAGAAGATGGGGACCCCTGAGCAACTACCACAATCCTCCTTTCTCGGGACATGGGTTCGCCTCACGGCGAACATGAGGGTGGGGGTTCAGGACCCTGTGAAGGTTAAAAAGCCAGCGGAACCTTCATAGGGTAGTCCTCTCACCGGATTCACACCGAGGGGCAGAGTGGTTGGTGGGGAGTGATTGGAATGAAACGGCATGGACTAGTATGCAGCTCTGGTTATTAAAATTCTCCTATGAATCCAGAGGCTCCTGTTCATTCCGTAAATCCAGTCCTGTATTTAATTATATGCACTAAACTCAGTGACGAGACTTCCATGGAGGCAAAAGGATTGGTTGGTTGTTGGCATGGCGTTCTGCTGGGTTTGTGCTGGATTTTACGGCGGAGGAGTAAGTCACAAGAGCCTGAAGCTTCAAAACAAACTTCGATCAGGAATTCGGCCTTAAGATTTTTTCTGCCTCGCACCTTTTTATATAGATAATATCTTTCTTTAAAATAAAACATGCAAAAAAATTCCATTTTTTAAAAATTTCCATGTAATGATGCACAAGTGTTTTCATAAAATAATAATGCAGACTGCAATAAATAATAATTAAGGCTATTGAAGAAAGAGATCTGTTGTGGGTTAAATATAAGAATAATATGCAAAGTACGATATTATATGATGAATATAAAAAAGTAAGAAACATTGTAAATAGTTTGATAAGGAAACAAAAATGTTTTCATTACAGAAATAAAATCAATTTAAATAAAGATAACAATAAGAAAATTTGGGTTGGGTTGTTTTACCTCTGAGCGGCACTTTTTGCACACCATGGGCTAAATGGCCAGGTCACATGGACCCCGAAGGTCAGAGAAGGTTTGGGGAAGGGAACCCACTGGAACAGCTGTTGGGAGACAGATGGTAGCCTCCCGTCAAGGCCATCCAGCGTGTTCTTTAACGTGCACAGGTTATGTCTCTCCCGCACACGGGGCCACGGCTTAACGTCCCATCCGACGGACGGCGGCCTTTCCAAGCCCATCGGTGTTCCCTACTGACCGTGGGCAGGGCGTGGAATTTTTGCGGAGATAAATATCAACGCTGACTCAGCTGGGACTCGAACCTGGGAACTACAGATTACGAGCCTGGCGCGCTACTGACTGAGCCACCCCCGCCCCAGAAAATTTGGGAGCTGGTAAAAGATATTATTAATGACAAAAAGAAATTATCTGTTGACATGCAAATAAAACGCTATTTTGGTAAAAAATAAAGCGATGGAGTTGATAGTGGATGATCTTAACAATTACTTTGCTAGTGTTACAGAAAATTTAATCCTGAAATATTAAAAAAATATAAATATAGCTGTCAACAGATTATTACACCTTCTAATTCACATTCTATTTTTATACCTGAAGTAAATAGAAATGAGGTAGTACAGATCATTAGCAAGTTAAAAACTAGTAATGCAGTGGGCTATGATATGGTGGAAACTTCATATATAAAAAGCAATGCAGATGTTTTTTCTGAGATCCTGCAACGCTTGATTAATTTGAGTTTGAACACTGGCATTGTTCCTAATACACTCAAAACTGCAATTGTGCGTCCTATATTTAAAAAGGGATCACGAAATATATGTATTAATTATAGACTGATCATGATCTTATCAGTTATTGAAAAATGTTAGAAAAATATGTATACAAATATGTTAATATTTTTTTAGAAAAATGTAAAATAATTACAGATAGGCAGTACGGGTTTAGGAAGAACAGAGGAACTATTGATTTATCTCACAATACATTAATACAGCACTCAATTCTGGATAAAAGGTTTGTGCTATATTTATGGATTTGAATAAAGCATTTGACACGGTTAACCATGACATTGTTAAAAAAAGTTATCATTGGTGGGAATTCGAGGTTCACTGAATAAATGGTTCAAAAATTACTTGTCTAATAGGACTATCATCACTAGGATTGAAAATTATGAGAGTAGAGATCAAATTTTAAAATCAGGTGTACCACAGGGCTCAGTTTTGGGGCCACTTTTATTTGCAATTTATATAAATGATTTAGCAGAAATAAATTTTCAGGGTAATTTGTTTATGTTTGCTGACGATACCGTTCTGCTCAACGCAGGTATGCAGGTAGAAGTAGTCAGATGTGCACAAAACGACTATAATGTAGCAAATTCTTGGTTTCAGAAAAACAAACTCTTCTTAAATGAAGAAAAAACCAAATATATGATCATTCAGAGTAGGCACAAGTTAAATAACTTATGCATTAAAACACATAATTATAACTGTCAATACAAATTAATAATTAACCAAAATGCATGTTCCTGCCCAATTGTGGAAGAGGTTAATAAAATTCAATATTTGGGGATTTATATTGACCAAGATTTTAAATGGAAATTACACATAAAATATACTTGTGATAAACTATTGCCAAGCAAATGTGATAAGCTATATGCCAGCTTTGTAAGATGCAAGGTATGCATCTTAGAAAGTGTTGAAGTTGAATACACTTATTCCATTGGATGTCATAACAATGATATATAAAGCTCTCTGTGAATCAATCATTAGGTATAGTATCAGTATATATGGATGCACATAGAAATCTGTTTTAAATAAAACTAAACGAATACAAAAAAGTACTCTAAATAATATTGTTAAATTCAATAAACATGTAATTAATGAAGATCACCTTGGCAATAGTTTTCATTATCTGAACATTTTTACCAGTTGACTTGTTATATATACTGCTCACAAAAATTAGGGGATATATTATTGCTTCATATTCTTTTTGAAATATCCCCTAATTTTTGTGAGCAGTATATTTATGTAACTATCTTTAGAAATTACTTTAAAAATGAACACAAGGAGAAAATTTTGCATGTGATCAATACAAGACGAAAGTGTGAAAATTATTTTGTTGAACCAGTTTTTCACAATAATTACGGAAAAGTGCGGATATCTTATCAAATACCCAAAATTTTCAATTCTCTACCGAGAGATCTGTTATGCCAGAGCACTTATTCAGAAATTAAAACTAAAGTTTCGAATTGGTTATTAGATGTAAATAATTGAAAAGTAATGTTTAAAAAGTCATATCCTGTATCTGGTATCTTTTAAGCAAGTGCAATTTAATGTGAAATGATGACTTGTACAATAGGTGATAGTTTTGTGCAGTATGTGCTGTAATCCGAAATTTTATAGGTTTATTTTATAAAAGTGATTAATTTTTCATGTCTGTATTTTAATACGTGTTTTTTGCTATTGTTTTAGTTTCTATTTTCAATTATGTGTTTATTTTCCATTATACATGTCATATTCTTTAATAAACCTGTCGTGTGATTGAAAGGAATCCTGCTGATATGTATATAACCAAACTAAGGCTTAATAAAGATATTATTATTTTAAAAAAATCACTCTAATACAATGGATATTAATTTCAGAGGAAAAATTAAATTCGATTGATTAAAATATCTTCTAGATATTTCAAATGAAACAACATCTGTACGTTATTATTTAAAATGTAATTGCATTAGAGTAGTACCTCGCCAACCGTGGAAGTTACGTTCCTGATTTAACCCGCGGTTGGTGAAAGCCAGTAGCCAATTAGGGGCGTGCAAAGGTGCATTTGCTGCGCTACCCAAAGATTTCATGCAATATTTATAAAAAAATAGTAAAGTATACGATGATAAAGTTTTTAAGATACTATCAAAATAGCTTTTTTTTTTGTGTGTGTCTATTATAATAAATTAATACAGTAGCTAAACATATTTAGTTATCCATTTATTTATTTACGAAGCGAAAACTTTATACCCCCCAATATGAATTTCTGGTTACGTCCCTTGACCACAGCGTATGTAAATAGGGTTAGTGATCCTTGAGAAACATGCCCAAATTCTTATAAAAATTAACAATATTAATCAAAATGTTTATTGTACGTTTCATTATTGAACCATAATTAAAATATATTACTTTTGTAAAAGTTGTAAATGAAACAGAATTTTTAAAGGAAAATGACAGATAATTTTAGTAAAAGCACAGAGATATTGAATACTTGAATACTAGCTGCCAAATGTTATGTATGAGCCTCGTTAGTTTCTATAAAAAATAAATAGCCCCTCAAGCAGCTTGCTTGTTACAGACGTCTGACAGGAGCCTGTCGTTTTAACACGTCACAGAGATCTGTGAGGAAGGCGAGACCTCAGCAGAAAGACAACACAAATATCCATGCCTTACCTGGGGCTCGAACCCAGGTCCATTTGATGGTCAGCAAAGCCCGCTAACCACTCGGCCACATATGTAGTATCCACTGATGTTTACACTTAACAAACGAAGATTAATAGTTTAACCTATGAGGGGCAATTTTTTTTGCACACAATAGGCTAAATGGCCAGGTCACACAGGACCTCGAGAGCTCAGAAAAGGTTGGGGGAGGGGACCCACTGGACAGCTGTTAGGAGACGGCAATTTCCATCAAGGCCATCCAGCGTGTTCTTTAACGTGCACAGGGTATGTCTCTCCTGCACCCTGGGTCACGGTTTACATCCCATCGGAGAGACATTGCTTTTCCAAGAACATCGTGTTTTTTTTTTCTGAGCGAAAGCAGGATGGATTTTTAGAGGAGATAAATCTCAACTGTGGCGCAATTGGGACTTGAGCCTGGGAACTGCAGGTTATGAGCGTGGGGCACTACCGAGTGGTATTTGGGTTGAAGTCATTAATTTCAAAAGGTGGATATAAATGATTACTGATGAGCTGTAACCTCCCCCCACCGTTCAAGTCTTATAGATATATATTCTAAGGCAGTCTCCAAAAATCTGCGACTTAAGCATTACCCCCCCCCCACACACACACACACACACACAATGAAATTTTCTGGGTATCAAATGAATCACTTTGTCCATTTTTCTAACTGTATAAAGCGAAAACTGGATCAAAGGAACAGGATGATGTGTACTTGAAAACTGTTCCAGCACTAAAATACTTTGGGTTCTACTGTACCAGAAACCCTTTCGCCTTCTGGCAATATAAGTACTCACCTCCGTATTGCTATGTCCATCACGTTGTAGTTCGTTAAACTTGATTACGGTTCTCAGAAAACCGTGGATACTCGAGGATGAACATAGCGGTTGGTGAAACAATATAGCATTTATTAATCGCAAATACTCGACACCTGTTTGGTTAAACGATACACCATTAATTAATCTTAGATACTTGAAACCGCGGTTGGTGAGGTATTACTGCAATAACCCAAGAAAATAAACACTAAAAATATAATTTGTTTTAAAAACCTAAAATTTTTTATTAATGTTCAGTGGTTTCTATGTTAAATGCTTCGAACAAATCCACTTGTTATTTAGTTTTGGGAAGAAATATGTTTCAAGCGTTCATGATTTTTAAAAAAGACGTTAGGCTCTAACATCTGCTTATCGGTACTGTCTCAATATCGTCATAGAGATGCAATGATATCATTTTTTAGTCATGGAAAAGACCACAGAATGCATTTTGAATCCGTTTCACTCCTCAGCGGATTTTTTTTTAACAGCAAAGGTTTGTCTAGTATCATCGAAGGTACAAAAGTTACACATTTTGCCCAATTACTCACGTTACGCCCTATTTATATATCACGCACCAATTTCTAAAATCAAAAATAGTTTGGGTACTTAAAAATATGCTAGGACTTAGATTACAATTTCGAAAAGTCCAATATTTATTCAGCCAAATTTGACCAGATATGACATGGAGATACACTTGCTGTCAAGACAATTCCACAGCTGAATAGTTCAATGGAGATTTCAACCATGCTGTCAGGATGGTGACAACTCCACTGAAAGTTAGTGAGCACATCAAATGGTACCATTTGCTCGGTGCTTTTCACTTCACTTGTTTGTGCAGCTGCTGGCGACGCCGTCACGCGTTGGGTTGCCAACTCCGCCGGAACACGGAGTTCAACGTCATCTCTCTCTAAGCACCGCAACTACTGGTAGTCATTTTGCATTGTGACCATTGCTATATGATTTTTCAGAGTGATAAAGCTATCCTTGCATTCATTACAGATTTCCATTCCTTCAAATATTACTATCTGTATTAACTGCTCTTTCACCTTTTAAAGTGAACTCAATTTTTATGCGGTGAATTTCGATTTCTCTTGTAAATGCATTGTCACACCTCTTCTATTTGGATTACTCGACCTATTCGAAAATTTCCTTATTAAACAATCAAAAAATTTAATAAAAGGGTCTAGTGCAGTGATTCCCAACCTTTTCTGGACCATCGCCCCCTTAGAAGAGAACAAAAATTTCAACGCCCCCTAGTCCATAATAGTTAATTTTATACGAAATATTAAAATATTGTTGCATATTATCTGTACCTAATTTATCTGTTTATTTATCTATTAAAAATCATAAAGCAGAAATTAATAAAACGACAACCAAATGTACAATAAAATTGTTTATTAAAATTTTAAAAATAAACACAGAATCAATCAGAAATAAAAAATAATGAGATAAACACAAAATTAATAATAAATAAAAAAATTAATGAGATGGTTGAGGCTGGTGGAGTGTTAACAATTTCTTAATGTCGGGTTCCAATTTCGTTAACATCAATCGCAGATCGCCACGTTCAGTGATGTGTAGTCTGTTCCTCTTCTTTGACAGTAAATTAGCTACTACACTGAATCCACGGTCAGCCATATAGGACGAAGGAAATGCGATTAAAAACTTCTGTACTATTGCCCACAATCCAGGGTAGAGAACTGGTATTGATTTTTGAAGCCAGAACTCTTGGTATCCATGTTTGAATTTTACTTTGAGTGCTTCGTTAGTCGTGAGTTCTAAGAGTTCCTCTTCCAAATTTGATGATTCTTCAGAATCTGTGTTTGCGAAAGGATCTAAAACCCAACTCGGTATATTCATGTTTAAAATATCTTGGAAACGCTCCGTAAAATCAACATGAAGAACTTCCAAGTGTTGGCAGTAAGTAAGTAAATCTTCCGGTTTTGCAGAGACTGCTGATAATGTGGGAAAGTGGTTGTATTCACCTCTACCTAGATTTCGTTTGAATAGAAGAAGTTTTCCCGCAAAAGCAGCTATGACGTTTTTTGTTTTAATTAAATTCAACTCATCACCGTGCAATTGTAAATTAACTTGATTAAATATTTTAAACAGGTCTGTCAAATAAGCGATGTCATTTTTTGACGTAATCAGGTTTTCGCGCAATTTTTCGTCTCTGTCTTCAAGAAAGTCCAGAAAAGATTGAAAAAACGATTCAGACGAACACCTTTAGAGAGCCAACGTACTTCTGTGTGCAGCAGCAAGCGATTGTAATCTTCATCATTTTCATTACAAAGCTTACCAAATCATCGGTCATTCAATGAATTGCTTCTAATCTTATTGATTGCTTTAATAACGTAATGGAGCGACGTATGCAGACGTTCATTCGAATTTTTTGCAACCAAATGCTGACGATGAATAATACAATGTACAGCGAGTACATTTGGTACTGCTTGTTTCAAATGCGCTCTGAAACCGTTATGACGCCCTGTCATTGCTGGAGCACCATCAGTAGCAGCAGACAAAATATGGCAAATAGGAATTTCTTTCTCTTGAAAAAACTTTTGCATGGTATTAAATATAGATTCTCCCTTTGTATCAGATTCCAAATTTTTAGCAAATAATAACTCTTCATGAATTTTTTCTTCTTTTATAAATCGTACGTATGATAAGAGTAGAGCTTCGTTATTTGGTAGAGTTGATTCATCGAGTTGAATGGAAAAATTTGCAAGTCTTTAAGTAATCACATAATGATATTTCAACGTCTTTTGCCATTTCATCTATTCTTCTTTGCACTGAATTATTACTGAAAGGAATTTTTTTTGATGATATCTGACGGTTAAAATTGTGAAGAACAATTTTCAATATCTCTTTGACTGCTGGCAAAATTAATTCCTCGCCAATTGTGTGTGGTTTTCCTGCTTTTGCGATTAACAATGAAACGTTATATGAGGCTCGTAGTCCATCACCATCTTGTTTAGAAGACGACGCAAAAAAGTTTGACATAGTTGGCTGTTTTAAATATTGCTTTTCCAGTTCTTGAAAATAGGATATCTTTGTCTTCTTATCAGCATGCATTTTATTTAAATGCTCTTGTAACCTAAAAGGTTTCATAGCTTCATTTGAAAAAACTTTTCGGCAAATTAAACACATAGGTAATGATTGGTTTGTAGGAGAGTACGTAAATCCATATTTCAAATACTCAATACTGTACTGCCGGCATTTCTTTTTAGATGTAGATTCAGACATTTTCAAATACAAATTAACTTCTCAACAGATTTATAGATAGTTATAAAAATAATATTTATAATGACTTCTAACACTTATCACTCACGACTATTTATCACGGCGAAGCACATAAAAATAATAAAACATTCCTAGAGCTATCGCTTTTATAGATTTGATTTTGTGCACGCATTAAATTGTATGTTCGCGATGCCGGCGCACTTGTTCCGTAAACAAGTCATTTCAAGCTCCCATATTCTTGTCGAAACATGTTAAATTGCATGAACCGCGTGTTTGCCTACCAACTTGCAAGGACTTGTCACCGTCAATCTATTCTAAACTAAAACAAATTAGGTATAGGTATACCTAATGCTAATTTAAAAATGCTTATTAACGCGATAACAATACGATAATTTACATAGCAAGATAAAATATTTATTCATGAAAACAGGTATTTTCAAAATATTTTATTATATTAAAAAAATAGTTATAAAAATATATTAAATATAATAAATTTATTATTATTATATTATTATTACATCAAGGTTGATTTGCGTATCAGGACGGACACACATGTTATGATAAGCCTGATATAGTAGTGCAGGCTAAGGTATTGAATGAGATTACAATTATTGAAGTAGGAATAACATCTCGGGATAACCTGCAGACAGTAGAGGTTGAAAAGAAGAGGAAGTATGATCTGCTGGCTAATGTGTTGAGCCTAATTCACAAGTGTAATGTTAATATTATTCCTTATGTTCTGACGTGGGATGGTATTGTAAATACGTACTATAAAATATACTCAAAGCGACTTGGAGTGGGAAAACATATTGAAGCTTATATCCAATATGTGATCTTGAAGAGAACTTTTGAGAGCATCTCAGTCGACTTCAGACGTACCAGTACGCTAGTATGTGGTAGCAGGGAACGTATTGTCCAAGCTGCAGTTGAAAAGCTGTACATGACGGATGAGGTAGAGGATGACCAGAATCACCAGGAAGACACCACAGAATAGAAGAGATAAAAAGGTTGTCACAGAAAATTCCATTAAATTTATTTATTTATTTGACCGTCCCTCTTGACTGCCTCAACGCCCCCCATTTGCCTCTGGATCCGCTACCGCCCCCGTTGGGAATCTATGGTCTAGTGGATAGCATGCTTGGTTGCGGAGAAATAGAGCCTGGGTTCAAGTCTCAAATTTTTCCTGGGCTTTTCTAATGTCTTTTTGCTGAAGTCTCGCCTTTCTCGCAGATTTTTCCTATATCGCATTATACTGAGAGTCTCCTTGTCAGATTTTCGTAGCAAAGAAAAACTGCTCGAGGAGTAATTTAAAAAAAATTAATTTAGACAAATTGTGTTTAAAAACCGATAGTATTTTGAAATGAACTTTATAAAAATATGATACAATGACCGGAAACGGCACACCCATTAGGTAAAATGTATTTGAGTTCCAGGCGAAAAAAAAAATATGAAATAAATTTGAAAATAACAAAGAATTTGCAATAATAAAACAAAAAAAAAGCATTATTATACATTGTTAGCTATAACGGAATAAGGCGCGGAATTGGGAAAGATTAGGGTTACCTTGTACTCTATACAAAATCTATTCTAAATACTTGTGTTGTCGGCGGGTTCCGTGTATGGCCGGAGGCTATGCATCAATCCGGTACTGACGGCGTAAATTTTAGCATACTTTACGAGATAAACTCTGAAAATCGCATTAAGAAATTTAAGTCACCAAAAACCTCAACAAACTCTTTAGCCCAGTGCTGCTCAACCTTATCTCTATCATGTGCCAAAGTTGCCACCGTGCCAAGTTAGCTAACATAAGTGAAATAACAAGGAGAAAGCTCAAGTGATTCCGCCCTCTATTACCTTCTAATTGTTGGGGACGATTTTATTCCAGAAACAGTAAATCCAAACGATGTGCTGAACATAATTTTTATTTATAAAGAGCCGCTGAGCTAATCGTAGTTTCATCTAACAACAGACAGGTTTTTCTCGATTAAAAAAAACACATTCTGTAAGTATATATTCCTATAACCTGGCCATTCCTGGAAGTGATTATCGAAAACCTTATTTCCAATGCTGTATGCTCCACAACAGGGTGAATGCACAGTTGGAAATGCAACTCGTGAAAAGTATTAAATGTTATCAAATTGTACGTTATTTAAGTAATGCTAGAAAGTACTCTCTCGGGCTTTTTTTTGGATAATGTATGAAAGTGTGTTTTTTAAATGTGTATTGCGCCTTGGGAGTGTAATGGGTTGGGTTGTTTCACCTCTGAGCGGCACTTTTGTGAACATAATGAGCAGATCACAAGGACATCAAGGGCTTAGAGAAGGTAGGGGAAAGGGATACACTGGATAGCTGTTACGAGACATATGAAAATTAACGTTCCATCTGACGCACGGTGTCCTCTACCAAGTCCATCGGTGCTCTTTCTCACCGAGGGCAGGGTGCGGACTCAAACCTGAGAACTGCAGATTACTAACCTGACGCGCTACCGATTAAACCAACTCCCCAACCCAGTTAGTTAAATTGTTGCTATCTGTTTAGTTTCCAAAGGGGATGCTTTAGAAATTTGTGGGGGCGTTTTATTGTTTTTTAATTGAAACAGATTAAATATTTTATCGAATACTCATAGATTAACATATCCTTTCATGAAGGGGACGTTAGAAAAATTAAAGGGTAGTGGTTCTATACACTGCCTGAAGACAGTGTAAAGATTAGTTGAAAGGATACTTTTCTCTGTGATTCTTGTCTCCAAGACTGCTCATCTTCTATTAGAGCTTTTCTGTAAGCTGACGACCTGTTTATGTTTTCTGCTATCTTTATTTTTTTTGGATCTGCAGGCAATTTTTTTCCCTAGCATCTGACCAAGTGGCTGGAAGTTCTCCTTGACAGTTAGGACAACAGAGTTTGGTAGCTCTGCATAATTTTGCTGGATGGCCCTCCCCGCATTTTTTTGCAGCGAATTTTCCCTGTACAGGTGGCAGCCGTGTGCCAAAAACGTTAACATTTTGAACAAAGGGTCTTTTATTGGTATAACAATGGCAATTTCACCTCTTCATGTTTGGCAAAATATTTGTCTGAATGTTCGATCACTCCTGAAAATCTAGATAACATCTTTATCCGGAGAGAGAAGATAAATCTAGCTCTGAACAAGATCAAAACATCATACATGCACTAGAAAGAAACATACAAACAGAGAGCAATACAAATATTCCTCTAAATTCAATGTTCACGTTCACAGAAATGTCATATGCATTAAAGTTTAAAAAAAAATCCACACCAGGTCCAGATGGATTTACATATAATGCTATTAAAAATCTTCCTAAAACAACCCAGCTAATATTATTAGAAATGTTTAACAACTTCTGGGCACAAAACTTAGACCTCAGGAATAGAATCTTGCATATGCAATTCTAATAAAGAAACCATAAAAACTTCCCATGAGCTCCTCTAAAGTTATTGGGCTTACCGCCCAATAACTTGAAGAGAATTTCCTGTCTTCTCAAAATATATGAAAAATTAATCAAACTCAGGCTGAACTAGAACTTAGAAAATAATAACATATTAAGTGAATTTTCTACTGGATTCAGGACAGCCAGAAACACACTAGATAATTTAACTGATCTTGTCACGGACCTTCACAACATGCACTCATATATATGCGGTAATTTTCCTTTTGCTCTGAAAAGGAATTTGATAAAGTATGGCAGGATGGCCTGCTCTTCAAAATAAAAGAAATTGGAATACATGGCAATATCTACAACGCCCTACAAACAATGATGAAAAACAAGATAATACAAATGAAACTAGGCAATTCACTTTTATCACAGAAACATCTGAGAAAAGGTATTATTCAGGGCAGATTTATTTCTCCGACATTATTCAATATTTATCTATATGACCTAATTGATGTCATTCCTGCACATACCAAATATTCAGTTTATGCAGATGACATAGCTATTTGGAGAAAACCTCCAGCACAACATAAATAACATCCAAGCTCTCTTAACAAAATGGCATCTCAAACTCTCAAAAGAAAAAAGTATTAATGCCTATCATCGAAAAATGAAGGGTAATACCAAACCTAAAAAGAAAAGTTCAAGATAATTAATTTAACAAGTATCTTCACATAAAACTTTAGCCCTAACCATAAACAAATCACTAAATTGGACTGATCACTATTCAAATGTTGTACAAGCAGGTAAAAGCCATCTGCAACTAAAAGGATGCCTTGCTGGAACTTCATGGGGTTGTAAACCACAGTGTCTGCTAAACCTATACATATCAATATTACGCCCAAAACTGGAATAAGCACTTCATCTAACATCCAATGCCTCAGAAACTACAAAAAAAAAAAGCTACGAACTAAACAGTAGGAAGTTTTAAGTTTCTGCACTGGGCAACTTCCAACCTGCCCAAATATTTCGCTCCTGGCAGAGACTGGCATCATCCCGACTATAAAAATCAGATTGCAAGAGCAACTTCAAAAGAATTTTCTAAGAATCACAGCCAAACATAAAAAACATCCACTTTTCACAAAAATCACAGAAAAAAAAAACCAGCAGGAAATATTGTAAAAGATATAAAAAAAAAATCCACGGTTAAAAAAAATATCAAACTAAAAAGAAAATTTAATTGGTTCTCCAAATCCCCACCATGGATAATATAAATCCCAGAAAAAAGTGCGGATATCACAGGAATAACACGCAAAAACAGAGTTACATACATGAAGACATTCTAGAATTAGTAGAAAGACATCTGGAAACACATTATGCAAAACAAAAAAATTTTCACAGATGGAGCTCTTAATCAAGACGAAAAAACTGCTGCTGGGGCCTTTTTCGACAAAGATATTTACAGATTCAGCTTTAGACTAACAAAATGTACTAATTCTACAGACACTGAACTCGCTGCTCTGAAACAGGCTCTATTGTGGACAAAGAAAGGAATAAGTTGTGTTCATAACAGACAGTAAAGCTGCTCTTCTTTCTCTACTGAAGGAAATTTACAAATGCTGTCATCAAAATTCCATCCGAGATATTCTGATGCTCGCCATCACCTTAAGAACAACATTCTGTCTCTTTCCAGTGGGTACCAAGTCACATTGGACTCCTTGGAATGAGACAGCTGACTCACTCAAGAAATCTTAACGTTTCGACAGCAACAGTAGAAAATCCTTACAACTATGATAAATATAAAGAGTTGATAACAGAAACTGCAATGGATAATCTCCAACAACTTTTGACAGAGCTCACTATAAACTCTTATAACCACAGACGGATAGTCAATGAAAAAATTGATGCGCTATATACAAGAAATTTACCAAGACAAGACCACGTGAAAATTATCCGATCAGGACAGATCACTGCAGACTCAATAACAAATGTACATTATGAAAAAGGCAGAGTCTGATCTTTGACCCCACTGCAACTCAATTGAGACGGTTTCACATGTCCTACTGAACTGTACAACATACAACACCCACGGAAAGGTTCTTTTTAAACATTTAGAAAAACTGAATATTAAGGAATTCCCCCTTGAAATCCTCCTATCACAAAGAAGGCAAAAAACCAGATTCATCACACAGCTACAAAGTGCCAAATTTTTTAAATACCAACCTGTACTCTAGAAAATAAAACTAAAGAAATCAGACTGCAGAACCATTGGTGACTTTAAAGGAATGTTCAAAACAGGGTTGAACAATTTCCTAATAACCAACTTGAAAAAAGAAGAAGATAAGGATTTTTTTTCCCTCTCTGGTCTATAAAATTTTTACTCTGTGATTCAAAAATGGTCAACTGGGGAAGTTTGCGATTCCAATATCGACAGAAGATTCCCAAGATACGATTGTTACTACTACCCTTGAAAAGCTTTCGGAATTGCTGGGGGGAGGGGGGGGGGGCTGCCGTCTCTTATTTTGTGATTGGAGTTGTGGGTAGTATGGAGGAAAGCTGAAAATGAAGTTATCAATGGACATACGTTTGGCCCTAAACTTTTGCTGGAATTTATTTGCGACTGAAAAGGTGGAAAGTTGTGACTGAACTTATCAATACGTAAACTTTTGATTGGGTTTAGTTAGAAATATTGCGTGCAATTTAAATTTCTATTAAAAGAAAATTAGCAGATTTCAGGAGGAAAGAATTGCTTCTGAAACACTAAGGGAACTTCGTTCCTATCCGATCACACCTAAAACCAACCTAATATGTATTATCAAGTTCTTACCTGTATTACCGATCGTGTCTTTGTTTCACTAGGCTGCTTTCGTACGTCGAGACCACTGTTTTTGATTTACTTCAATGATAAAAAGCTTTATTCGCACAGATAAGTCTTGGATTTGTTTTCATTATATTTTTAAAATGCTTTATCTTTTAAAAGCTAAAACACACTTAAAAGATAAGAAAATTTTAAACTTAAGCCAAAATTAGCAATTTTGCTTTACGTTTTGCTAGTGTTCATGTGCACACACTTCAATTAATGTGGCAGACATTTGGCAACATCCGACGCGCTTTAGCACCCTTCAGGGGCGTAGCGAAAGGACTATTGTTGGAGTGGGGAAGGTGGGCGGAAGAACGATTTTTTCCAACTCGGAAATCGAATTTTGCCAACTGAAATAATAACTTCAGGTAATTTTTATTATGTCTGAAACTATACTAGAATTGGGCTAGATTTTGCCAACTACCTTGCGTCTGGTCAAGTAGCCGCAATTTTACAGAAAAAAATAATAATCTTTATATCTCCCCTGAATATATTAAATCTTTAAATTACTTGCTAACTCTCCTTAATTTCACAACACCAATCCCAATTTTCACAACTCACCTGTATTCTACCAAGTGGCTTCCAATTTTGCCAACTAGACTACATTTGGCCAAGTTGCCTCGATTTTGCCATCCTTAATTTCACAAACCCAATCCCAATTTTCACAACTCGCATGTATTTCTGCATTTTACCTAGTGGATTCGAATTTTGTCAACTGCCCTAGATTTTGCCAACTCGCCATAATTTTACTGAAAATAAATCCCAATTTTTACATCTCACCTGAATTTTGCAAACTCCCTAAGATTTGGCAACTACCCTAGATTTTGCTAACTACACTTCATTTTTACAAAAAAAAAATTCCAAATTTTCACCTGGATTTTACAGTCGCTTCGAATTTTGCCAATTCCAATTTACTTTGGGGAAGCCTCCCATAGTTACACCCCTAACACCACTATTTTAATCATGCTACTACCTTCCCAAATCCATTAGGTAACATGACACTAACCCATAGATTCACAAACGGGGGCGATACCGCCCCCCGTGGGAGCTGGAGCCTTCCATGGGGGCGGTAGCGGATCCAGAGGCAAATGGGGGGCGTTGAGGCAGTCAAAAGGGGCGGTCAAATAAATAAATAAATTTAATGGAATTTTCTGTGACAACCTTTTTATCTCTTCTATTCTGTGGTGTCTTCCTGGTGATTCTGGTCATCCTCTACCTCATCCGTCATGTACAGCTTTTCAACTGCAGCTTGGACAATACGTTCCCTGCTACCACATACTAGCGTACTGGTACGTCTGAAGTCGACTGAGATGCTCTCAAAAGTTCTCTTCAAGATCACATATTGGATATAAGCTTCAATATGTTTTCCCACTCCAAGTCGCTTTGAGTATATTTTATAGTACATATTTACAATACCATCCCACGTCAGAACATAAGGAATAATATTAACATTACACTTGTGAATTAGGCTCAACACATTAGCCAGCAGATCATACTTCCTCTTCTTTTCAACCTCTACTGTCTGCAGGTTATCCCGAGATGTTATTCCTACTTCAATAACTGTAATCTCATTCAATACCTTAGCATGCACTACTATATCAGGCTTATCATAACATGTGTGTCCGTCCTGATAGGCAAATCAACCTTGATGCAATAATAATATAATAATAATAAATTTATTATATTTAATATTTCTTTTTATAATTTTTTAATATAATAAAATAATTTGAAAATACCTGTTTTCATGAATAAATATTTTATCTAGCTATGTAAATTATCTTATTGTTATCGCGTTAATAAGCATTTTTAAATTAGCATTAGGTATACCTATACCTAATTTGTTTTAGTTTAGAATAGATTGACGGTGACAAGTCCTTGCAAGTTGGTAGGCAAACACGCGGTTCATGCAATTTAACATGTTTCGACAAGAATATGGGAGCTTGAAATGACTTGTTTACGGAACAAGTGCGCCGGCATCGCGAACATACAATTTAATGCGTGCACAAAATCAAATCTATAAAAGCGATAGCTCTAGGAATGTTTTATTATTTTTATGTGCTTCGCCGTGATAAATAGTCGTGAGTGATAAGTGTTAGAAGTCATTATAAATATTATTTTTATAACTATCTATAAATCTGTTGAGAAGTTAATTTGTATTTGAAAATGTCTGAATCTACATCTAAAAAGAAATGCCGGCAGAACAGTATTGAGTATTTGAAATATGGATTTACGTACTCTCCTACAAACCAATATTTACCTATGTGTTTAATTTGCCGAAAAGTTTTTCAAATGAAGCTATGAAACCTTTTAGGTTACAAGAGCATTTAAATAAAATGCATGCTGATAAGAAGACAAAGATTTATCCTATTTTCAAGAACTGGAAAAGCAATATTTAAAACAGCCAACTAATGTCAAACTTTTTTGCGTCGTCTTCTAAACAAGATGATGATGGAATACGAGCCTCATATAAAGTTTCATTGTTAATCGCAAAAGCAGGAAAACCACACACAATTGGCGAGGAATTAATTTTCATCATCATCATCCTCAAGCAGCTATGGGCTACGGAGGTCCAACCAGACCGTGCAATTTAGTTCTCCAAGCAAGTCTATCCTGAGCTACATCTACTGCATCTGGCCACTGCACACCAATTCTAAGGTCCTGTTTGACATTGTCTGCCCACCGCATCCTAGGTCTCCCCTTCTTTCTGAGGCCTCTAGGCACACTGTTCATAACCCTATTCGCCAATCTATAATTATTCATACGGGCAACATGGCCAAACCAACGGAGTCTCTCTCTGCACAATATGCTGCTTAAAGGAGGTTGCAAACTCCTTTGCCTAATCTCATCATTAGTTACAAAGTTGAACCACCTAATGCCCAAGATACTGCGTAAGTATCTGGAATCAAAAGCATCTAGTTTCCTGTTATCTTGTTTACAAAGTGTCCAAGTTTCACTACCATAACTAACCCTAGAAAGAACCAAACTATTATACAGTCTAATTTTAGTCTTTAGGTGTATACGCCTATTTCTCCACACTCTCCATAGGTTCTTAAAAGTCCCGGCAGCAATCCCTATTCGTCTGTTAATCTCATGCCGCACATCACCATTATCTGTTACATAGCTCCCAAGATAATTAAACTGTGACACCTGCTCAAGACCGCAACCATTCAGATTAACTGAATCACAGCCTGCCTGACCAATTTTCATCACTTTAGTTTTCTCTCTGTTTATAACCAAACCTACTCTACTGCCAGTCTCATCAATAGCTCGAATGAAAGAGTTCATCTCATCAACATCATTTGCCAAAAGGGCTAAATCATCAGCATAATCTAAATCAGAAATTTTCGTATCTCCAGCCCATTTAAGGCCAAAATCTTTCCCTTGAAGTGAATTTCGCATAACATAATCAATAACCAAGCTAAAGAGAAAAGGAGACAAAATGCACCCTTGTCGAACACCAGAAGTAATGCTAAACCAATTGCTACCCCTCACACACGACTCAGTGTTATTATAGAGAGCTTTCATAATGTTAACTAACTTGTCTGGTATACCATATGATCTCACAATCAACCACAAATTATGACGATCAACAGAGTCGAAAGCCTTTTTGAAATCAACAAAGCTAGCAACCAAAGGTTTCTGAAACTCTAAACATTTCTCAAGAATCTGCCGAAGTGAAAATATCTGATCTACACATCCCCTACCACTTCTGAATCCACATTGCTCATCACGCAATTGCCTGTCAACCAGATTCTTAATTCTATTAAGCACAATCATGGAAAGAACTTTACCTGGAACAGAGAGTAGGCTGATACCCTTATAGTTATCACAAGAACTGCGATCACCTTTTTTGAAAATAGGGATAATAATAGCTCTGGTAAAATCCTTAGGAACCATGCTTTTATCATAAAAGATATTCAGAATTTCAGTCATCCAAGTGGTAATCGAAACATTCCCAGCTCTAAGCATTTCCGTAGTAATTTCATCTACCCCTGGGGATTTATGAAGTTTAAGTTTAGAAACAGCCAAAATAACTTCAGATTGTGTTATAGGTCCAACATTAAAGCCACCAATGCATCTATCATCATTGCAAACAATGGGAGTAGAACTAACTACATTGTTTAGAACATCACTGAAATGCTCAGCCCACCTAGCCATGACAGAATCCTCCCCTTCTATAACCTTACCTTGTTTATCCTTCAATCCTTGTATGCCTGTCCGTTTTCTACTACACAAAACATTAACTATCTGGTACAGCTCTCTGCTGTTGTGCTGTCTAACTGCTTCCTCGGCTTTGTCAGCCAAACCATCAAGCCAAAGATTCTTATCAGCAGCTAACTGATCCTTTACAAGTTTATTAAGGTCTCTGTAATGCTTTCTATTAGGACTAGTACGGTATTGATTAAGGGCATTCCTGCAGTTCTTTCTTTCCGAAATAAGCTCAAGTGTCTTATCACTCAGATAATTTTGCCTCTTCTGCTCCTTTTTTCCTAAAAGAGTACTGTTAGTGTCCAAAAAAGTCTGTTTAAAATGATACCATTCTTCCTCAACTTCAGTAGTAAGCAAACCATGACTGTCATAATGACTAAGTAACCTATCATGGTAAGCTTTGGCTATAACTGGATCTTTCAGAGCTTCAGTATAAAAAGTAAATTTTTTAACCCTAGCACAACACTGTTAAAGTTTAAGTTGCAACACACTTTTAACAAGGTAATGGTCAGATCCAATTTCAGCTCCCCTATATGCCCTGTTATTCCTAACAGAACTAGCCCATTTGCTGTTAATTAATATGTAATCAATCATATTCTTATGCAGCCCATCAGGTGAAACCCATGTGTGCTTATGTATGTCGCGTTGTTTGTAATAAGTGTTAGTTATTCTGTATCCATTGAGTTTACTTACCTGTATTAGACGTTGCCCATTGCCATTGCAGCTACCAATACCAAAAGGGCCTATTACTCCTCCCCAAAGGGCAGAGTCAGTACCAACTTTGGCATTGAAGTCACCAAGAACAAGGGTAATATCTCCTTTCTTGACAGAATTCAAAATATCCTGAAGTTGTTCATAAAACCTATCCTTCTGATCCTCATCGGCATCCTCAGTGGGGGCATAACAGCAGATAACATTCAAGTCTTTAACGCTTGTCTGAAATTTTGCTGTAAGAAACCTTTCATTAATACACTCATATCCTAGAAGAGCATCGCTAGCGTGTCTGCTGAGCAGCAGACCCACGCCTTGGTGATGCTTATTGTCGCCCCTCCCTGAAAAGAGAAATTTAAGATTATTTTTAAGAATCTGACCTTTATCTGTCCATCTGGTCTCTTGCAAGCCGAGAATATCTAAACTATAATGGTGGAATTCTTGTGTGAGGACATCAAGAGAAAAAGCTCTGTGCAGAGTCCTCACATTCCAACTACCTATGGAGAGAAAATGGTTAGTGGGTTGTTTAAAGAAACTATGTTTATTGAGAGAGGGAATGCCGACAATAATCAAACAGCCCCCTAATCGCAGACATGGGGCAAAGACCCGTTCCCCCACTACTAAAAGCTGAAGCCATCTACACTGGAAGACTTCCTCCAATGTAGAATTTGACGATGCCAATAGAAGCAAAGAGTTCAGGTGCCTGCGATGACTTCTGCTCAGGATTATCCACCAGCTGATAAACATAACCTGTGAATCTATTCACTTGGGGCTGTCAACCCACAAACAAACAGAAAACACAGCGGAAGATTTTCCCTCCACAGAAGCCCACCAGTGCAGCAAAATCAGGATCCATAATCAAGCTCAGAGCCATATATCTGTCCAGTAGGTTTATATGGTCAGCACCAGGACCCTGTGTGGTTGACCACTCCTCAGCAGGGTAGAAAAAAAAGAAAAGTAGCCATAGTTGTCCAGATCAGTAAGCCACACTAATCTGGCAGCCCTCCCCTTCCGTTCTGGGCGGGGGTGGCTCAGTCGGTAGCGCGCCAGGCTCGTAATCTGTAGTTCCCAGGTTCGAGTCCCAGCTGGGTCAGCGTTGAGATTTATCTCCGCAAAATTCCCCGCCCTGCCCACGGTCAGTAGGGGACACCGATGGGCTTGGAAAGGCCGCCGTCCGTCGGATGGGACGTTAAGCCGTGGCCCCGTGTGCGGGAGAGCCATACCCTGTGCACGTTAAAGAACACGCTGGATGGCCTTGACGGGAGGCTACCATCTGTCTCCCAACAGCTGTTCCAGTGGGTCCCCTCCCCCAACCTTCTCTGAGCCTTCGGGGTCCATGTGACCTGGCCATTTAGCCCATGGTATGCAAAAAAGTGCCGCTCAGAGGTAAAACAACCCAACCCAACCCCTTCCGTTCACTTCCACAAGAGAGTATCTCTTTTGAAAGTTACTAACGGTCCGCACCACGAGAAGGCGGGGTCGGACATTAGGTGCTAGGCCTGGCCGGTTCTATGCATCATCACAGGGGATTGGTGCATAGCTCTCCTTCCAGTGACTACCTAGCTACCATTTACAGACCGAATTAATTTTGCCGGCAGTCAAAGAGATATTAAAAACTTCTTCATCATAAGACCGTCAGATATCATCAAAAAAATTCCTCTCAGTAATAATTCAGTGCAAAGAAGAATAGATGAAATGGCAAAAGACGTTGAAATAACATTATGTGATTACTTAAAGACGCAAATTTTCCATTCAACTCGATGAATCAACTCTACCAAATAACGAAGCTCTACTCTTATCATACGTACGATTTATAAAAGAAGAAAAAATTCATGAAGAGTTATTATTTGCTAAAAATTTGGAATCTGATACAAAGGGAGAATCTATATTTAATACCATGCAAAAGCTTTTTCAAGAGAAAGAAATTCCTATTTGCAATATTTTGTCTGCTGCTACTGATGGTGCTCCAGCAATGACAGGGCGTCATAACGGTTTCATAGCGCATTTGAAACAAGCAGTACCAAATGTACTCGCTGTACATTGTATTATTCATCGTCAGCATTTGGTTGCAAAAAATTCGAATTAACGTCTGCATACGTCGCTCCATTACGTTATTAAAGCAATCAATAAGATTAGAAGCAATTCATTGAATGACCGATGATTTGGTAAGCTTTGTAATGAAAATGATGAAGATTACAATCGCTTGCTGCTGCACACAGAAGTACGTTGGCTCTCTAAAGGTGTTTGTCTGAATCGTTTTTTCAATCTTTTCTGGACTTTCTTGAAGACAGAGACGAAAAATTGCGCGAAAACCTGATTACGTCAAAAAATGACATCGCTTATTTGACACACCTGTTTAAAATATTTAATCAAGTTAATTTACAATTGCACGGTGATGAGTTGAATTTAATTAAAACGAAAAACGTCATAGCTGCTTTTGCGGGAAAACTTCTTCTATTCAAACGAAATCTAGGTAGAGGTGAATACAACCACTTTCCCACATTATCAGCAGTCTCTGCAAAACCGGAAGATTTACTTACTTACTGCCAACACTTGGAAGTTCTTCATGTTGATTTTAAGGAGCGTTTCCAAGCTATTTTAAACATGAATATACCGAGTTGGGTTTTAGATCCTTTCGCAAGCACAGATACTGAAGAATCATCAAATTTGGAAGAGGAACTCTTAGAACTCACGACTAACGAAGCACTCAAAGTAAAATTCAAACATGGATACCAAGAGTTCTGGCTTCAAAAATCAATACCAGTTCTCTACCCTGGATTGTGGGCAATAGTACAGAAGTTTTTAATCGCATTTCCTTCGTCCTATATGGCTGACCGTGGATTCAGTGTAGTAGCTAATTTACTGTCAAAGAAGAGGAACAGACTACACATCACTGAACGTGGCGATCTGCGATTGATGTTAACGAAATTGGAACCCGACATTAAGAAATTGTTAACACTCCACCAGCCTCAACCATCTCATTAATTTTTTTTATTTATTATTAATTTTGTGTTTATCTCATTATTTTTTATTTCTGATTGATTCTGTGTTTATTTTTAAAATTTTAATAAACAATTTTATTGTACATTTGGTTGTCGTTTTATTAATTTCTGCTTTATGATTTTTAATAGATAAATAAACAGATAAATTAGGTACAGATAATATGCAACAATATTTTAATATTTCATATAAAATTAACTATTATGGACTAGGGGGCGTTGAAAATTTTGTTCTCTTCTAAAGGGGGCAATGGTCCAGAAAAGGTTGGGAATCACTGCACTAACCCCTTCTCACCAACAACATGAAAGCCAATTATCATAAGCAACAATTGCCTCTAATGTCACAAATATCCTATGACATTATAGAACGAAGAGCCAAAGCATTTATGACCACTTGCCTAATATTATGTTGGTCCTCCACGTGCTGCCCAAACAGCTCTTTCCCGGCGAGGCAATGATGGTGCAAGATTTCTACAGGTGTCTTGTAGTATCTGGTACCAACACGTTACCAGGAGATCCTTTAACTCTTGTAAGTTATGTGGTTGAGCCGCTGCAGTTCGGATATGCTGTTCAACAAACCACAGATGCTCGATTGGATTGATGTCTGGGAAATTTGGAGACCAGGGCAATACCTGAAAGTCTTCCTCATGTTCCACGAACTATTCTCGAACAATTCGGCAGTGTGGGATGGTGCATTATCCTGCTGAAAGAAGGCACTACTAGAGGGGTATACTGCTACCATGAAAGAATGTACTTGGTCTGTAATGATATTTAGGTAAGTGGTAGACGTCCTGCACATAAATGAATGGACCCAGGATTTCCCAGCAGAATATTGCCCAAAGCATTACATTTCCTCCACTGGCTTGCTTTCGTCTCATAGTGCATCCTGGTGCCAACACTTCTCCAGGTAAAGGACACACATGTACTTTGTCGTCCACATGATGCAACAGGAAATGAGATTCATCGGACCAGACGACCTTCTTCCAATCATTCACGGTCCAGTTTTGATGCTCGCGTGCCAATTGTAGACACTTTAGATGGTGAACAGAGGTTAGTGCCCATTGTAGGCACTTTTGTCGGTGAACCAAGTTAGCATGGGCACTCGGAGCAGCCTGCAGCCCCATTTTCAGCAGGGTTCGATGTACTATGTGTTGTGATACATTACTCCCATCATCAGCTTTCAAATTATTGGCGAGTTGCGCCACAGTATCCCTTCTGTTGTCTTGTACCATACAGGATAGCCTTCGCTCACCTCTAGCATCGATGAGCAGTGGTTGGCCCTACACCTTGTCAGAGGTTTGTGGTTTTTCTCTCCTTGGACCACTTTTTGATGGTACTAACCATGGCCGATTGCGACACCCCGCAAACCTTGCTGTCTCAGAAATGCTCTGACCCAATCGTCTGACATTGATATTTGGTCTTTGTCAAACTCGCTTGTCCACTGTCTTTCCCATCTGAAGAACAAGAACAGCATTGATTAATAGAGCTCAGTATTAAGTGTTATTTATATCATTTCGTGACCTTCACATGCACTGTCTTTCACCTGCAGTTGCTTCATTTGCATAAAGACGCACTGGTTATAATGTTTTGGCTGTTCAGTGTATATGTTAGGAGACAGATGGAAGCCTCCTGTCAAGGACCATCCAGGACGTTCTTTAACGTGCACAGGGTATGGCTCTAATGCATATGGGGCCACAGCTTAATGTCCCATCTGACGGTGGGCGGCCTTTCTAAGCCCATCGATGTCCCCTACTGACAGCAGGCAGGGAGTTTTGCAGAGATAAATATCAATGCTGATCCAGCTAGGACTCGAACCTGGAAACTGTAGATTAAGAGCCTGGCACACTACCGGCTGAGCCACCCTGCCCCATATAACAGATTAACTGGGTGTAGGTATATTGTTATTTATATTGTATGTAGTTATCTCTGTACTTATGCGCCATTTCAGTTTTGGCGCATCAATACATTGAACTACCGAAATATTTGAGAATTTCCATATTAATATCAATGAGAATCTAACTTTGAGGCTTTAAAATTTCTTACATATGCATATAATGAAAAAATGTGACTGAAGGAAAATTAAATATTAAAATCAAATCTATTTAAATCCCGATTTTCAACGATATTCTTTTAGTGTTTAAAGAGTTATGGAATCTGGATTATTTAACAATAAGCATATTACATGACAGCAGTAATGCGTCGTAAGCATTTACCTCAGAATTGATCATATGGGCAACATGGCCAAACCAACGGAGTCTCTCTGCACAACATGCTGCTTAAAGAAGGTTGCCAACTCCTTTCCCTAGACTCATCATTAGTTACAAAGTTGAACCACCCAATGCACAAGATACTGCGTAAGCATCTAGTTTTCTGTTATCTTGTTTACAAAGTGTCCAAGTCTCACTACCATAACTAACCCTAGAAAGAACCAAACTCTTGCACAGTCTAATTTTAGTCTTTAGGTGTATACGCCTATTTCTCCACACTCTCCATAGATTCTTAAAAGTCCCGGCAGCAATCCCTATTCGTCTTGTTAATCTCATGCCGCACATCACCAGTATCTGTTACATAGCTCCCAAGGTAATTAAACTGTGACACCTGCTCAAGACTGCAACCATTCAGATGAACTGAATCACAGCCTGCCTGACCAATTTTCATTACTTTAGTTTTCTCTCTGTTTATAACCAAACCTACCCTAAACAGTCTCATCAACAGTTCGAATGAAAGAGTTCATCTCATCAACATCATTTACCAAAAGGGTTAAATCATCAGCATAATCTAAATCAGAAATTTTAAGATCTCTAGACTATTTAAGGCCAACATTTTTACCTTGCAGTGAATTTCGCACAACAATCAATAACCAAACTAAAGAGAAAAGGAGACAAAATGCACCCTTGTCGAAAACCAGAAGTAATGCTAAACCAATTGCTACAAGCCTTACCAACTCTCACACACAACTCAGTGTTGTTATAGAAAGCTTTAATTATGTTAACTAACTTGTCTGGTATACCATATGATTTCACAATCAACCACAAATTATGACGATCAACAGAGTCGAAAGCCCTTTTTGAAATCAACAAAGCTAGCAACCAAAGGTTTCTGAAACTCTAAACATTTCTCAAGAATCTGCCTAAGTGAAAATATCTGATCCACACATCCCCTACCACTTCTGAATCCACATTGCTCATCACGCAATTGACTGTCAACCAGATTCTTAATTCTATTAAGCACAATCATGGAAAGAACTTTACCTGGAACAGAGAGTAGGCTGATACCCCTCTAGTTATCACAAGAACTGCGATCACCTTTTTTGAAAATAGGGATAATAATAGCTCTGGTTAAATCCTTAGGAATCATGCCTTTATCATAAAAGATATTCAAAATTTCAGTCATCCAAATTGGTAACCGAAACATTCCCAGCTCTAAGCATTTCTGTAATAATTTCATCTACCCCTGGGGATTTATGAAGTTTGCCGAGTGGTTAGCACGCTTGGCTACTGATCTAAGGGACCTGGGTTCGAGCCCCGGATTAGGCATGGATGTTTGTGTCGTTTTTCTGCTGAGGTCCTGCCATCCTCTCAGACCTTCTACTGTGGCATATAAACTGATAGGCTCCTGTCAGACCTCTGTGGCAAGCAGCTGCTTGAGGGGGTATTTATTTATTTATTAAGTTTAGAAATAGCCCAAATAACTTCAGATAACTTCATTAAAGCCACCAATGCATCTATCATCATTACAAACAATGGGATTAGAACTAACCACATTGTTTAGAACATCACTGAAATGCTCAGTCCACCTAGTTATGACGAAATCCTCACCTTCTATAATCTTACCTTGTTTATCCTTTAATCCCTGTATACCTGTCCGTTTCCTACCACACAAAACATTAACTATCTGGTACAGCTATTGTTGTTGTGCTATCTAACTGCTTCCTCGGCTTTGTCAGACAAGCCATCAAGCCAAAGATTCTTATAAGCAGCTAACTGATCCTTCACACGTTTACGTTAGGGAAGTGTATTTATTAACGTCATAACACTGCATAACAACTACTAACAGAAGCGGTTGCTCAGTCGATAGTGCGTCAGGCTCGCAATCTGATGTTCCTAGATTCGAGTCATCATTAGGCCTGCTTTGATTTCCAACGCCAACCCTCTCTAATCTCAGTGGGAAAGGGAAAACCGATGGATTTTGAAATGTATGTTTAGGCAAAGTTAAACCGTCTGAATCTTGGAGATCAAGCTTAACGGCAGGGCTTCCATCGCTTTCCTAACGAACTTCCCCTACGCAGCCATTTTGCCCATTGTGTACATTAAAGTGTCCTCCCAGAGGTATACCGAAGCACAGCGCTATTGCGGTGTATATATGGTCATTATTATTTTTGCAAATAGTCCAATATATGGATACTTCCGTTTTTTAAATTGCGATATATAAGCGTTTATTTTTTCCGCCCTTGGGAGGGAAGCACACTCCCTAGATCTGGTCCTGTACTAATACACGAGATACCTGAGATATTTAATATCATCTTCACCTATCTGGGGTGTTATCTAAGTTATATGCTTTTAATAATGAAATATATCATTAAACAAATTTCAACAAAGGCACCAAAGGATCAGGAAAATATTAGTCATTGATGCAGTAGTCTCCGATTCTGTGGGGCGGGGGTGGCTCAGTCGGTAGCGCGCCAGGCTCGTAATCTGTAGTTCCCAGGTTCGAGTCCCAGCTGGGTCAGCGTTGAGATTTATCTCCGCAAAATTCCCCGCCCTGCCCACGGTAGGCTTGGAAAGGCCGCCGTCCGTCGGATGGGACGTTAAGCCGTGGTCTCCGTGTGCGGGAGAGCCATACCCTGTGCACGTTAAAGAACACGCTGGATGGCCTTGACGGGAGGCTACCATCTGTCTCCCAACAGCTGTTCCAGTGGGTCCCCTCCCCCAACCTTCTCTGAGCCTTCGGGGTCCATGTGACCTGGCCATTTAGACCATGGTGTGCAAAAAGGTGCCGCTCAGAGGTAAAACAACGTAACCCTTATTCTGTTGGTCTTTTTGGAGCATTGCGCTTCTGATTGTTTCACAGTAAATTTCGAATGATAAAAAAAATTATCGTTTTCATTAACAAATTCTTTACACATCAACATTTCGATTATCCGGTTTGCGTTTAACCGTGCGATGATCCGACTCGTCTCACGAAGTCGAATGAAGTGGTTGGAAGGTTATTGTGATGGATCTATTTCAGTTTTGAACGGAAAGGCTGCAATTTGGGAACAATACACATGAAACGAAATCAAACTGTAAAAGCTACTTTGGATATAGTGTTTTTGCTGTAAAATATATTATTACGCATCACGGAACACCAGTAAACTTTAACTAGAAATATACATGTTTCATATTAGGTTGGTTTTAGTAGTAGTCGTAATGAATATGGGATGCTGATTTTCAAAGAGAATTAAGTTTTTCATTTCCGACTTTTGCTCCCTTTAACATTCGTAATTCAAACGGGTTGGGGAAGTGCAAATAATATTTTATTAGTAATTATGCAAAGCAAAAAGAATTGTTCATCCTCCAAAATAAAAAAATTGCGTTTTTCCATCTCCCTGGGGTTAAGTCTGCAAATCATTGCTGTCAGTAAAATTATTTGATCACACTCTACCACCAAATTTTCACGCAAAACATAGATCGTTCGCAATATTCTTTTAAAAAATTTCCGCATATAGCACCGTTTAATCATAGAAATTAAAATGTTTCTGAAATTGTGCATCATAATATTTCATTAGTACATATCCAACTCAAAAAAATAATCACCTGAAACAGAAAAATTGTCGTTTTCCCACCTCCCCGAGAGTAAGAGAGAAAACCATTGCTATCAATGTAAACCTCTTGACATTCACACTCTACCACCATTTATTTCTTATTTCTAACAGGACGGAGAAGGGCTAGAAACTATTCCTAGTTTCTACAGACCTTCTCAAGAAGGGCATGCAAGATTCAAGCCATTGCCTCAGAGCTAAAAGCACACACACATACAACCACACCAGCCCGTGACTCGAACCCGGAACCCAGCAGTTGCAGTGTCACTCCAAAGCAAAGTGATACCACTGCGCCACAGAGGCGATAATTTCTAGCACAGATCGTTTGGGGGGTTAGTTTAATATTTTTTTTTTGCCGTTTTCACCCTTTTTCACCGTTAGAGGGCGTAATTAAAACTTTCGGAAGATTCGGAAAATGCGAATCGTAATAATTCATCAATACGTATCCACAAACCAAAAATAATTTTTCCTTTTTATCTCTATAAACAAAGTTAAATGTCTACAAATGAAGAGACATTACAAAGTGAAAACATTAGCGGGTTTTTTATATAAAAAAACGCCATTACAATGGCCAATCACATTAAAACAAAACAGAAAATGTATTACTTTCCCTAGAAGTCATTCGACTGCATTAGTGTTCCTCGGATTTTATTTATTTGGCTGCTAAAAGCTTTCGTGACGGTACCAGTTTCCAAGGTTGCTGGACGTCATTTCCGTTACGCTGATATATCCAGCTGAAATCACCATTAGTTCGTCACAGTCTTTTAAAGCCCACAGGTGAACCACCAGCTGAGATTACAACCACGCGAAGCAAACGTATTGCGTCAGTAATCGCGTAAACTTTCTTATGCGTAAATGCTGATAGTTTGCCATTGAGGCAAGGAGCCAATTAGAATTGTCTCTAGACCTGAGCACTTCAGATTTGAGGTGCTAAAAGGAGAGCTCAAATGACACGATCGAGAGAGAAAAGGATGAAGGTATGGGATACCTTCTTCCTTTTCTCGCTTCTATTTCAGTTTTGAACGGGACAAACTTTTGCTTCGTGTGGTTGTAGTCTCAGTTGGTGGTTCGCCTGTGGGCTTTAAAAGACTGACAAACTAGATGGTGATTTCAGCTGGATATATCACAGTACCGGAAATGACGTCCAGCAACCTTGGAAACTGGTACCGTCACGAAAGCTTTTAGCAGCCAAATAAATAAAATTCGAGGAACTAATGCAGTCGAATGACTTCTAGGGAAAGCAATACATTTTCTGTTTTGTTTTAATGTGATTGGCCATTGTAATGGCGTATTTTTTTATATCAAAAACGCGTTAGTGTTTTTACTTTGTAATGTCTCTTCATACCACTGCGTTACAGAGGCGATAATTTCTATTATCGCAATTGCAAAACTTCATCCTTTTGCTTGGAATAATCCCTGCACTATATTTCCCCCCCCCCCATCGCTTTAGATGTGGGGAAAAAATCAGGCCCTATTTCTATTCAACGTTCAAAAATCTAGCAAGTGGTTGAGGAGGAGTATTTCCCAGTGGCTCAGTAAATTTACCGTGCAGATTACAGCACTAAAGTACCGGTTCCAGTTCCGGATAACACATTTCACCGGGAGCTCCCTCAGATGGAAATTCCTCTCCGGTACTAACATGATCTTTTTGAAGTTCAAGCAACAAAAGTAAAAATCAGACATCAGGTCTCATTAATTAATTTCTACGATCCTGGGAATAATATCCCTTTAGGCAAATCCAAGACAACCTACACCACTGTCCTAAACTTCACCTTATTTGTGGGGACTTCAACGCCCACACTCCCATGTGGGGGGTCTCATAAAATTGATAGCAGAGGCTAGGTCAAGGAACAGCTAATGAAAATAACTATCTGCTATTTTCATTACAAAATATTCTTAATGATTGCTTTCCTACTTTTCATCACTGTAGAAAAAGAGTCTGCAAAACAGACTGAAAAAAACATACAAATATTCCTCTAAATTCAATTTTCACGTAGGCCCAGATGGAATTACTAATAATGCCATCAAAAATCTTACCCCCCCCCCCCCACCCCGAAAAAAAAAACAGCTAATATTGTTAGAAATGTTTTAGATAATTATAGAGGAAAAATTCTCATTAGCCGGGTGGGATCTGAACTCATGACCTCCTGATAACATGTCAGGTGCCCTAACTGCAGAGCTACCGACCGCTGAACAATCATCGTTTTTCCTCTATATTCATCCAACAAACATACCAATAGGTGTACATCTACGAGATCTTATTATTTCAATTGTTAGAAAGTTTTAACAACTTCTGGGTACAGAACTCAGCACCTCAGGGATGGAATCTTGCATATACAATTCTAATTAAAAATAACACACAAAAGCTTCTTTTCATCTTCTGTACCATCAAGTGCGTTTGTAATGCTTGCATTGTATTGAACGACTGTTCTGTTTTTTTCTGTACTCTTCTTCCAAGCAGTCGAGACGCATTCTGCAAGTTTTGAAGCAGATGCTCTCTTTATATTACCAGAAGTATTCAATGGAATGTTTTTCAAACAACGAAGCTTCGTATTCCTTCCTCAAGTAATCTTTAATTGGTTTATTAATGGATACATCGAGCATATTGGCACCCCGTCGAACACTAAGACAGAAGAAAGAGTGCTCACAATCTCTTTTAAATTGTATACCCACTAGTGAGCTATGAATATTTGAACAATGAGTTTTCTATTTAAGCAAATTTATTTTTTACATTTTTTAGACTTCCGTATTAAAATCGAGAAACGTTAATTTTTTTATTAAAATGATTTATTGCCATTTAATTTTTTTTCACAAATAATCAAGAATACAAAAGTTATTACAAAAAATACCATATTGAATACTTTATTACTATTCGTTACTCTTCTTCGGCTTTCTTCAATAGATATACGAGGAAGAATTAATAATTAATTGAACAAACGATTTTAACAATGGGCGCTTGGAAGCCCTATCTCTTCGCTACACTTCACCATTGAATTCAGGAGTATTATTTACCTTGCGCTTTAAGTCAAGTTTCGGATAAAGTTGCAATCGATTTTTAGATGCCACTGAATGTAAGACGCACGCCGATTTCATAGATATTAAAAAGCGAATAAATAAATAAAAAATACATATCTTTCTATGTGCCCTAAAAATGTAGAAAATAAACTATAAAACATATCAATGGTGCAATCAGTCACTGAAATCCAGTCACTTCAAAGGAAGATATGGCGCCGGCAATCTTGTTGGGTAGGTAAATCTGCGGTTGGGTTATTTTACCTGTGAGTGGCACTTTTTTGCACACAATGGGCTAAATGGCCTGGTCACAAACACCCCGAAGACTCGGAGAAGGGGGCCCATGCAACAGCTATTGCGTGACAGATAGTAATCTCCCGTCAAGACCATCCAGCGAGTTCTTTAACGTGCACAGGATATAGTTGTCCCATACACGGAACCACGGTTTACAGCCTTTTCAAGCCCATTGGTGTCCCCTACTGACCGTGGGCAGAGTGGGGAGTTTTGGGGAGATAAATCTCAATGCTGGCCCAGCTGGGATTCGAACCTGGGAACTGCAGATTAGGTAAATCTGCGGATCTAAAAATAAAAAAGGGGAATGGGGAGAGAGATTGGAATTCTATTGAGGTATAATATTTTTCTATTGAGGTATCTTTGAAAAATCTATGAAGTATACATAAGCTTAATAATTTTTTGTCTGCATAGACGTCCCATGGCCTACTGATCTAAGGGACCTGGGTTCGAGCCCCGGGTAAGGCATGGATGTATGTGTCGTTTTTCTGTTGAGGCTCTGTGGCAAGCAGCTGCTTGAGGGGGGTATTTTATTTATTACCCGTACTAGCATTTTTAAAAAGGAGGAAAGGCAATGTTCCCTTGCCCGCCCCCTATCCTGCCCTGTATAGGCATATAGCTTTTGTTTTCTCCAAAGCCCCTCCCCCACAAATAAATGTTAAACTAAGATTTAAAGAATACTGATTTCAAGTGGAGCCAAATTGTTTGTCTGAGCTCCAAAATTTCTCGGTCGGGCCCTGGTTGACACCCTAGTTAAGCATAGTGACAAATGACTCCATGAAATGTTTTTATGCTGCCCAAGCCTCAGTAGCTTACAAATTCTTTTCTGTTATCGAGATTTATCGATATGCTTTCGTGTATCTGCGATTAAAAAATCAAAGCTTAGTCTCATAGATCACTACGCACACAGAATACCTTCCGTCATGCACATTCACGCCTCACAAACCATGCACGCATAAATGTACTACATTCATCCTACAACTTGCATGCAAGCCTAAGTTTTTCACTTCCTGTCATCTTTGTGGCTCAAGCTTTAAAGCATTGTGAAAGACATCGTAACATTTACCGGCTAATTCAAAAATGCAAAATCTCCTTCAGTCATGTAACAGTGATTTTTTTTCTGTGCACAAATTACACTACACAACAAATTAAAACTTTTTTTTTTTATAACATTGGTCAAATAGGATGTTTTAACTAATTTTGGGGTGCTGAATTCAAATATGGCTGTGAAAAATCTACAGCAAGTACATTTTTTTTAAATTACGGATTGATGTATTTCAAATTTCAATGAATATGCATATCTGGGAAATGAAATAAATGTGACTATTTTATTAAATTGCAACTTAAAACTCATTAATTAATTACATGATTATAGTGAAAAAATTAGAAACACCATAGTTATAGACCACTGAATATAAAGTAACAAATGAAATAATATTGAAACGAAAAATAAGAAAACATGAGTAACGATCTTTTATACCTACAAGAGGTTCATTTTTGTCTTTTATGTGCTGAGATATCTTCCTTCTGCAAGAACCAGCAGTAATCACCCATATTGCTGAGTCCCAGCTGCCTTGGTATCTCTCCTCCATGGTTCGGATATCCTGATGAAATCTTTCCCCTTGCTCATCACTGACAGCTCCTATGTTCTTAGGAAAAGAAATCGAGATGCGAGTGCGAGAAATGGATCTTCAAAGACATTCGGCAGCCAAGATTTTCATAGTTTTTGAGAAGATCTTGAATGAGTTGATGATAATTTTCTTCTTTGCGATTCTCCAGAAAACTCTGGACCACAGACGTGAAGGATTTCCATTCAGCGCGCTCCTTCATATTCAGTTTTTCTTCGAAGACAGTATCATTCAGTACTTCCTGATCTGAGGGCCAACAAAGATCCCTTCTTTGAGTTTGGCATCCTTAGTTTTAGAAAATTTTTTTCTTCAAGTGCAAAAACCCTTTACCAGTTTTGTCCATAGCCATTACAAAGTTTTTCATAAGTCCCAGTTTGATGTGTGGTGGTGGGAGCAGAACATCAGAGGGGGTCAACTAGAGGTTTATACCTCACATTACTCTTTCCAAGAATAAAAACATCTCTTTTGAGCCAATCTTTTTTTTTTTGTAGTGTTCCTTTCTGGCCTTACTGTCCCACAAACAGAGGCGTAGGAACGGGTTGGCATCGGGGCAGTTGCAATGGGCGCCGGAATCACAGGGCGGTGCTGGGGCGGCATGAGCCGTTCCACGTTATCTGACGTTTATGTGCAAAAAAAAATCGAATGATTAGCCGCCCGTAGTTCGTTGAATTTAATACGTATTGTTTATACCGTCGTATCGTCAAGACAACATATTATAAATTTTCGTTATTTCCTACAAAAATATTTTTTCCTTTTATTTCCCCCCCCCCCTCCTGCACCGTGCATGCCATAAAACAGCTTTGGGGCGCAATTTCCAACTGTTCATATTGCTTTTACAAATCAAGCCGTTACAAAATAAAATTTTGTTACATTGGTATCTTTTTTCTTTGAACGGAAATTCATAATTTGTACATTGTCCTGCCATCCTCTCAGACCTTCTACTGTGGGATATAAACTGACAGGCTCCTGTCAGACCTCTGTGGCAAGCAGCTGCTTGAGGGGGTATTTATTTATTTATTGAATTGTTATGTTTATAAACCCCGGGATTGTTTAAGATCAACATCAGGACAGGAGCGTACATCATCACTTTGTTTCTTATCAATCGAGCGAGAACTGATTAAAAATATTAATTTTGATCAGATTATTAACAATTTTGCCAACGAAAAAGTAAAAAAATTAAATTACTTTAAAAAATAATTACTTGCATAATTTATTGCAATTTCTTTTGCAATTATTTATGTGCAATTAATATTTTTTCATGTAGCTGTAGTAAAATAATGACAATAAATATATATAATATAAATAACGTTTTTTTTTTTTATCAATAACTGAACAACAGCGGACAATTACAAATTTGCCAAGGGTGCCAAAAGCCTAGCTACGCCTCTGCCCACAAACACAGAAAACAGGAAAATTTTGTGCAGCCTGAGCAAGGGAGATTTCACTTTTTAGGTCACCACATATTGTCCATTTAAACTGGTCATATTTTATAGGAATGAGTATTTTTTTCCATGCTTTCATAAGCTTCTTTTATTCCCACAGTGTGTATCACTGGAAAGTTTTTGGTTTCCTTTATGCAAAAGGACAGCTTTTAAGCTAAATTTTGACGAATCTATAAATAGATGCCATTCCTTAGAGTCGTGAGTTGTTCCAATTTCTTCCATCAGCCCTGAAATATCTGTAGAAACACAAACCATCTTGCATCTCGTAATAAGCAGATAAAGCCAAATTTAGCTTTCTGTACAGAAACTTTGGTACCCTGGGCCAGAAGATTCCACTCTTGAACCTAAAACCCCAGTTTGTTGTTTGGAAAGTCCTAAGTCTCGAACAAGATCAAGTAGTTCATTTTGCTGAATCAGATGAGGCTTGTCTAATTTTTTAGGGATGTATGTAGGATCTGTATGCGCCCAAAGTCTTCCTCTGATGAATGTGAATTCATCTCCTCCCAGTTGGTTGGAGGTGTTGGTTTTTCGCTTTAATGTAATTTTCTTATTAAATAAAACATTACAATTCTTAGTTTATAAAAAAGGATTATCATTGAAAACATGATTTAAATTTAGAACTTCTTATAAATGTTGTTTTTTCACTCCATAAATTGTGTTAAATTCTGTTATTAATGTGTTAATTTAAAATTAAATATGTTAATTCTGAGCAGCATTCTTTTGCACACTATGGATAAATAGCCAGGTTATAAGGACCTCACAACCCAGAGGTGGGTAAAGGGATTCACTGGAAGCTGTTAGGAGGGATATGACAGCTTTCTATCAAGGCCATCCGGTGTGTTCTTTAAAAAGCACAGTGTTGGCAGTTTTCTGAATTTTAATACAGGTTTTTTGCTAAAAAATTACAACAGTAAAAATAAAACCTCAAAATGCATTCACAAGCATGTTTCAAGTAGTATTTTATTTTCTGTACAGGCAAAATTTAACATTTTACTTGAAAAATATGCATTCTTTCTTCTCCCCTCTCCCCCTGTTTTTCTTTGGCTCTGCAGAGCTTAAACTTTAGGATTAACATTCTACATCGTCCACAGATAACTGTATTAAAAAATAAAATACTCCTCAAGCAGCTGCTTGCCACAGAATTTTAAGAGAAGCCTGCCACTATAATACCAAATAGAGGTTTGTAAGGATGGAGAAACCTAGCAGAAAAATAACACAAGCAACATCTATGCTTTATCCTGGGCTTGAATCAAGGTCCCTTTGATCTGCAGCAAAGGACACTGACCACTCATTTGCCAAAATGACCTCAGGATTTAAAGCAGGATTATCTCTTCTAGAACACAGCAACCTACATTCATGGTATATTGTATTTCTTATTTTTTGCAGTCCTAGTTAAATTGGGAAAATTTAGAAGCTCATACAGGTTTACTCACATAAACAAATACAAAGCTCCAACCAGGACTCAAACTTGGGCTCCAGAGTTCAGTCATTGTTCCACAATTCAGTATCACTTGCCAAGTTTGGTTGTTTTACCCAAAAATGAACTTCTGTGCCCAAAATAGACTAAATGGCTAAGTGACAAAGACCCTAAAGGTTCAGAGCTGGGTAAGAGAGGGGACCTACAGCAGAACTGTTAGGAGAAAGGCCACCTGTCAAGGCTGTACAAATTCTTTAACATGTATAGAATATGGCTATCCTGCACATGAGTACACAGCTTAATATTCCATCTGATGGATGGTAGCTTTTCCAAACCCATCAAGTCAACTTATTAAATAAATTATTCAATACTAATATGAAAATTTAGCATTGAAAACCACTTAAAATATCTGAAATTATTTTATCTCACAACTTTCCTCATATGAAACTAATATAAAAACAGATACTGATATAAAAAAAACACAAAAAAGTCTTACCTGATTATAAATTATATTTACTTTTTTGAAAATATTAATGTTCCATTTTATACAGAGATTCACTTTAATATTTTTCAACCTATTATAACTCATTTATTCAGCATAAACATTGACTAAGCAAAAATGTAAAGAATTTCCTTCTTATGGCAATGAGAAGTCAAATCTCAAACTGTGCAACTTCTAAAGCAAATCTTTTTATGGGAAAAATGAGATGAAAGCTAAAATAAACGTATACATGAAATTAATCTGTCTCATTTCTAACAATATTCTTTCAAAATATAAAGAGTCATAGAAGCTGTACTATTTAACAGTGATTTTTCTAGAATTTATCTCAACAGCTAATTATGTTATAATTACTAACTGTTCTACTAACTTACCAAACTTAAACTAGGTGAATTTTTAGAAGATCGATGATTCTTTTAAGTTTCATCAATTTTGGGAAAAAAATATTGATGTTAAATTTTACATCATTAACTATAAATACTAAACAAATATTTTTAAAATCAATGTTTTGTTAACTTTAATAATTTAGTTACATTTTACCACAATAATAAAAATAAATATCCTCTCACACAGCTGCTTGCCATAGTGGTCTGACAGGAGCCTGTCAGTTTATATGCCATAGCAGAAGGTCTGCAAGGATGGTGGGGCCTCATTAAAAAAACACAAATATCCATGCCTTACCTGGGCCTCAGGTCCCTTTGATCAGTAGCCAAGCACAATAACCACTCCACCACAGGATGGCTTTTCTGATAAGTTTATTTTAGAAATTTAAGAGGTTTCAGATTACTATTGGCATAATTTGAAAATTCTCTTTTTGTCCAGGAATTACATGGATGAAGTTAAAAGCACACCAGGCAATTGCTTTATATATGTATACAGATAATTGCTGACATTTTGTAGATCAACAATAAAATTAGGATATGAAAAATAGCATATGACTACAATAAGCTTGATTTGGATTATTTCACTTTGAATAGTATTTTACACATTTTTAAATGCAAGATACACATCTTCTTTATTTTTTTAAGTGACATTATTTCTTAGTTCAAGGCTTATGCAGGCCATGTCAAAATGTGCTTAGGCCTTGAGCAGAATAAGGATGATCACTTGAAAAAAATCCAGCAAATCTGTGCACCTCATATATTACAGAATGGCGAGAAAAAACACCCCATTTGATAAATAGGTTTTTTTTTTGCTATTCTAGTAAAGTTAGATTTCATAAAGGCCGGTGAAGATTTTGTTGCTTGGGATACTAATGTCAGAGGGAATTAAAGGTGCGTATACATTATCATTTAAGCATGCTTCTTTAATGTGAGGTATCAAAATGTTTTCCCTATTTGCACTACAAAGCTTTTTAAGGATGCTAAAAAAAGTAGGCTTTATATGAAAGCAATGTAACAAAGTAATAAATTTCAATATTTTCATACTCAGTTTTGTTATTCCACAGGAAACTAGTTATACTTTTCACTGTAGCATTTTTCCAGTGGTTAACTTTTTGACATTATTTAAAATTCTTTGTATGTGTACTATTGGAAACTTATGAATTTAGACTTTGAAGTAACTTTAAGTACAAAGGATGAAATATATTCTACTTTTATATGTTATGCATAGTATGGAATTAACCATTAATTTTGTACTATGCATAACATATAAATTGGAAATTTACACGATGTACTCTTTGCTGAAGCATAGGTTTTTTTCCTCTTCCCCTCAATAGAATTTTTGTTGTGGGAAATATGGCCAAATCAGGTTTATCTCATGGTGGATGAATAAAATCTACTGCTTGGGGAATAGGAATGAGATTATTAATGTATTAAGGGGTAAGATGCAAGAGAAAATTTTCTACTTGCAACCTTACATTCCTCTTGTATCTTTTATTGTCTTTTGAGGGTAGAGAAACCCCTGAAAAAAATTATTAATTTGTACCTTGGCTGTTTTTGATAGCTGGGAGTGTCCATCATTTAGTTTTTGTTTTATAACAATTACAACTTTATTAAAAATAAAAAAATGAAATGAAAACTAAACTCAGAATTCATTTTGTTTTAAAATATATACACAAGTTGTATATTAATATTAGTTTAGATATAAAATTATTGGGCTAAAGTTATTCAACAGTAATATACCCTACTGAACATTACATTATTTTTCGCTAATATAGTTTAATAAACTTTTCATGTTAAATACAAAAATAGCAAAAAGCGCAAACTCTAACTGTAATTTATCTTTCCGAAAAGGACGTAATTAAGTAATTCAGAAGTCAACCAGTTAATCTAGGTCAATCCTGTGTCATGACCAGTAAAAAAAACAGCTTATTCGAAAGTCGCTGTTCCAAAACACTTTCAGTTGTCTCGCTAGATTTTTCCGATCTTGTCTTAAACAGTGGCTTATCCAGAAGTGATCCATCATGAACTGTGTTACTCATATACGTTTAAAAAAATATCCGGTGCACATCATTATAGCGTTCATTATTCATTTCGAAACACCCGCAAAACCACGCTATATCAGCTTTCTAAAAATTTTCGAGATGTTTTGAACCCTTGCACATTAAAATTGCTATTAAGCACTAATATAAATGCAGGCTAAAATGAATAACACTTACCCGTACTTTTTTACAAAAATTTTCGCTCTGGGTTTGTTCAGCATTTTCGTTAAAATCCACAGGTGTGGCTTCCGTTGTATCGCTCATTCTTTACTGCGTTAAAAATCCAGCACTGATATAAAAAGGCTACATTTAAGCTATTAAATAAGAAATTGTGGATTCGCACGTATTACATTTTTTTTGCATTAAACTAAAAAGTTCTCAACATCCAAACAACTATACTTGTGTCGGTTATTCCGCGAGTTATCTAATATTGGTCGATATACTGAACTAGTACTAGAACGATATCGCACCCAACTAGCACCTTCGCTTTAGTAGCTGTGATAGTGATGACAGCGCCATAAACACAGAGCATAGCCTCCACACAGAGATAACGAGACATTTATCTGGTGGTGCCATCTGGCGACGGATTTTTATCATTCCATGTGATCAAATTATCATTCTTGCTGCTATGAAGAAGTAACAGTGTTTCCACGTGTAAAGTTTTAATCACGAAGTAACATTAAATGCTGTATAATATGGTATCGAGTTAGTGTAGATTATTCAACAAGGTATGGTCCAATTCTTCATTTCGCATGCTCGATTTTAATGTGGCAACTAATTGATACGATTTTACTCTGCCACATGAGATTTTAAGAATGTTAATTTCAGCAAAGAATAAAACTTTTTGCTAATAGTTTTCAGGGTTTCAACAAAATGGCATCACCGAAATCCGAATTGATTAACTTGATTTCAGTTATACTGTTTCAATGTGTGTACTGTGTTGCACAGCCTTTGTGCTAATGTCACAACCATAAAGGATCGTTTACTTAAATCGAAGAAGCTGGGAAACAAATTAGTGCAAAATAGACATTAATTTTTCTTGATCTTTATATAAATGCTAAACGTTTTCATGTACCATCAAAAATTGAAGCACTGACTTTGAAATCCCGCCCTGCCCACAATCTAAAGGACACCAATAGGCTTAGAAAGATCGCCGTCTGTCTGATGGGACGTTAAGCCGTGGCTCCGTGTGCGGGGAGTCGTACGTTGTGCACGTCAAAGAACACGCTGGATAGCCTTGACGGGAGGCTACCATCTGTATTCCAACAGCTATTCCAGTGGATCCCTTCCTCCAACCTTCTCTGAGCCTTCGGGGTCCTTGTGAATTGGCCATTTAGCCCATTGTGTGCAAAAAAGTGCCACTCAAAAGTAAAACAACCCAATTAAGTTTGTAACGATAAAATTTTGATGACTAATGCATGTAGTACATGTTATAATCTATTTAAATAACCTACACATTGATTACAGAGATGTTTGTTGCAACTTTGTGCTGCATTTGTTACAGACACAGGCTAGTGGAAGAGGTCAATTCTGACATGACCATAGGCTCCGACTTTTACTCTTACCACGAGGGAAGAGTAATTATATTCATTACTGGATCTAGGGAGCAATGCCCCTTAGATTAATAATGTTTATATACATCTTCGATTATAGCATTTCCTCTGAATGGAAGTATTTGCCCCTTCTAAACATTTTAAAATGCTGCTTATAAGTTTTAACATGAAAAAATATGTCAGGTTTTCCCAGTTGTTTTAGAAATGCATTTGTTTTTACCTGGCTCTTGCACTGTATTAGCTGAACACGAATGAGTGATTTTAGTACAGTGCACAATTGTTCTATTTTAGACCAGCATGGACAAAACTTTCTACCTCTATTTAGTGTTGTCAAACTAAACTAAAACAGAAATCATACCTTGATGTAACATTTATCATTTTTCACAGTTCATTATTGTAAATGTGTGATTTGGATTTTGTTTTACATGATATAAGATTAAAAATATCATTCATGTTTCTTAAATTGTAAAATGATATAGGGCCGAAAAGACAGCTTTACCCCCCATGCCTAAATAAGCACAGGGGCAATTGTTCCCATTGCCCCTGTGGAGTCTGTGCCTTTGGACATGACATGATTGCATGAAAAGTAATAATTGTATCTTAATAGATGCTTGTACAATAATAGAAGCTACCAGTGTTATATTGATGAAAAACCAAATATCTATAAGTTTTGAAAAGCTTTTTAAAAAAAATTTCTTATATTAAAAGATCGAGTTTACCAAAACTGATTTTTCAACAACATTCATTCAGTATTTAAAGAGCTGGAAAAGTTTTTATATTTAATAGCAGAACTTCTGATTGAAAAAAATTTTTTTAATTGAAAAGAATCAGAGGAATTTTAAAAATGCAGTGCTATAACAGTCATATTTTAATTAACTTTTCAGAAAAATTCTGTTGACTGGGTAGCACTTGGTTTCAAGCATTCCAAATTTTGTAAATCTTTGTAATAAAAAATAAATTACCCCTTGAGCAGCTACTTGCCACAGAGATCTGACAGGAGCTTGTCAGTTTAATATGCCATTGAGGATCTATGAGGAGGGGAAACCTCAGTAGACAGACAACACAAGAAAGAAAATATCTATTTTTTTTCTGGAGCTCAAACCTGAGTCCCTTTGATTAGTAGCCAAGCATGCTAACCACTCGACCACCTGGGAAAAATTAATATGTAAAGAAATTTTATTTAATATAGCTTTTTAAGAGGACAGGAATAAATGTGCATTGCTCTTTCTTGGCCCCACATGTAATTTTGTGTAGTTACAAATATATTTTCTGACATCTACATATGTCTTTTAAGTTGACCTTAAATGTTTTGCTAAAGATATTATTGAGCTTAGCTTGAAATATCACATGACAAAGATGTCTACGGGCTTGCTTAGACTCAGTCATAGTTTAAATTTTTAGTTTTTCTTTTAATTGTGAAAAAAAATAAGGGAAAAAAATGAAATATTTTTAATGATATACTGGAGAAATATTTTTCCCTAATCAGGTTTAGGTGAGCTTGGATTCAGTAATTATTGAAATGGTTCAGCTTTAATAACAACAGCAAATAATTTGGACTCAAATATTTGAATCTGAACTCACCTCTACTCCAACTCTATATATACACACACAAAAAGAAATGCCAATCAGGCAACACATTTCATTGTGAATGTATGGCAAAGTCGAGCTCAGTTCATTGGACCATTGTTGCATGTACTAAGGTTTTTATTTGTGTTGCCAGATGCATTTTTTTACTACATGACTCTAAAAAAAGTCCTATTGAAATAAAACATATTGTGTTTTTTGTTAAATACTTCATTTTCAGAAAATCTAGAATTAAATGCTGATTAATTTGGTATGCAACATGCCATAATTCCTTTCATTAGTAATTTGCAAAAAAAAATTTAAAGTCCAAGTTTTTTTTGGCTGAGCATAGGCAGAAAATTGCTTGGCCCCTGGGTAGAAACCTGTTTTTCAAGCTGGACACTAGAAGGGTTAAAAGTCCTGGCAGCAATCCCTATCCATCTGTTAATCTCATGCCGCACATCACCAGTATCTGTTACATAGCTCCCAAGATAATTAAACTGTGACACCTGCTCAAGGCTGCAACCATTCAGATTAACAGAATAACAGCCTGCCTGACCAATTTTCATCACTTTAGTTTTCTCTCTGTTTATAACCAAAACTACTATACTACTAGTCTCATCAACAGCTCATATGAAGAGTTCATTTCATCAACATCATTTGCCAAAAGGGCTAAATCATCAGCGTAATCTAAATCAGAAATTTTTGTATCTCCAGACCATTTAAGGTCAAAATCTTTCCCTTATAGTGAATTTCGCACAACAATCAATAACCAAACTAAAGAGAAAAGGAGACAAAATGCACCCTTGTCGAACACCAGAAGTAATGCTAAACCAATTGTTAAAAACATTACCAACTCTCAAACACAACTCAGTGTTGTTATAGAGAGCTTTCATTATGTTAACTAACTTGTATGGCATACCATACGATCTTACAATCAACCACAAATTATGATGATCAACAGAGTCGAAAGCATTTTTGAAATCAACAAAGGTTTCTGAAACTCTAAACATTTCTCAAGAATCTGCCTAAGTGAAAATATCTGATCTACACATCCCCTACCACTTCTGAATCCACATTGCTCATCTCACAATTGCCTGTCAACCAGATTCTTAATTCTATTAAGCACTATCATGCAAAGAACGTTCCATGGAACAGAGAGTAGGCTGATACCCCTATAGTTATCACAAGAACTGTGATCACCTTTTTTGAAAATACGGATAATAATAGCTCTGGTTAAATCCTTAGGAACCATGCCTTTATCGTAAAAGATATTCAAAATTTCAGTCATCCAAGTGGTAACCGAAACATTCCCAGCTCTAAGCATTTCCATAGTAATTTCATCTACCCCTGGGGATTTACGAAGTTTAAGTTTAGAAATAGCCAAAATAACTACAGATTGTGTTATAGGGCTAACATTAAAGCCACCAATGCATCTATCATCATTACAAACAATGGGATTAGAACTAACCACATTGTTTAGAACATCACTGAAATGCTCAGCCCACCTAACCATGACAGAATCCTCACCTTCTATAATCTTACCTTGTTTATCCTTCAATCCCTGTATACCTGTCTGTTTTCTACCACACAAAACGTTAACTATCTGGTACAGCTCTCTGCTGTTGTGCTGTCTAACTGCTTCCTCGGCTTTGTCAGCCAAGCCAAAGATTCTTATCAGCAGCTAACTGATCTTTTACACGTTTATTAAGTTCTCTGTAATGCTTTCTATTAGGACTAGTAGGGTATTGATTAAGGACATTCCTGCAGTTCTTTCTCTCTGAAATAAGCTCAAGTGCCTTATCACTCAAATAATTCTGCCTCCTCTGCTCATTTTTTACTAAAAGAATACTGTTAGTTTCCAAAAAAGCCTGTTTAAAATGGTCCCATTCTTCCTCAACTTCGTAGTAAGTAAACCATGACTGTGATAATGACTAAGTAACCTATCATGGTAGCTTTAGTTATAACTGGGTCTTTCAGAGCTTCAGTATTAAAGGTAAAATTTTTAACCCTAGCATAACACCTTTTAAGTTTAAGTTGCAAGACATTTTTAACAAGGTAATGGTCAGATCCAATTTCAGCTCCCCTATATGACCTAGAATTCCTAACAGAACTAGCCCATTTGCTGTTATTATATAATCAATCATATTTTTATGCAGCCCGTCAGGTGAAACACGTGTGTACTTATGTATGTCGCGGTGTTTGTAGTAAGTGCTAGTTATTCTGAAACCACTGAGTTTACTTACCTGTAGGAGACGTTGCCCATTGCCATTGCAGCTACTAATACCAAAAGGGCCTATTACTCCTCCCCAAAGGTCAGAGTCATTACCAACTTTGGCATTGAAGTCACCTAGAACAAGGGTAATATCACCTTTCTTGACAGAATTCAAAATAACCTGAAGTTGTCCGTAAAACCTATCCTTGTCATCCTCAATTCATCCTCAGTGGAAGCATAACAGCAGATAACATTCAAGTTTAACGCTTGTCTGAAATTTTGCTGTAAGAAACCTTTCATTAATGCACTCATATCCTAGAAGAGCATTACTAGCATGTCTGCTGAGAAGCAGACCCACCCCTTGGTGATGCTGATTGTCGTCCCTCCCTGAAAAGAGAAATTTAAGATTATTTTTAAGAATCTGACCTTTATCTGTCCATCTGGTCTCTTGCAAGCGAAGAATATCTAAACTATAATGGTGGAATTCTTGTGTGAGGACATCAAGAGAAAAAGCTCTGTTCAGAGTCCTCACATTCCAACTACCTGTGGAGAGAAAATGGTTAGTGGGATGTTTAAAGAAACTATGTTTATTGAGAGAGGGAATGCCAACAATATCAAACAGCCCCCTAATCGCTGACATGGGGCAAAGACCCATTCCCCCACCACTAAAGGCTGAAGCCGTCTACACTGGAAGACTTCCTCCAATGTAGAATTTGACAATACCAGTACAAGCAAAGAGTTCAGGTGACTGCGATAACCTCTGCTCAGGATTATCCACTAGCTGATAAACATATCCTGTGAATCTATTTGCTTGGGACTATCAACCCACAAACAGAAAATACAGTGGAAGATTTTCCCTCCACCGAAGCCCACCAGTGCAGCAAATTCAGGATCCATAATCAAGCTCAGAGCCATAATTCCATTCAGGTTGGTATATATGGTCAGCACCAGAACCATGTGTAGTTGACCACTCCTCAGCAGGGTAGAAAAATAAGAAAAAGTCGCCATAGTTGTTCAGATCAGTAGACCACACTAATCTGACAGCCCTTCCCTTCCGTTCACTTCCACAAGAGAGTATCTTGTTTGAAATGTACTAACAGCCTGCCACCATGAGAAGGTGGGGTTGCACATTAGGTGCTAGGCCTGGCCGGTTCTATGCAGCATCACAGAGGATTGGTGCATAGCTCTCCCTCCAGTGACTACCTCGCTACCATTTACATATTCAACAATTATCAAATATTTAACTAAAGGAAATTTTTCAGCACCATTACAACATGTCTTGAAGATGCATTCCTTGAAACTGGCACATTTGGTGATTCTGCAATGGGTGAATTTAATTAATAATGTATCGGATTAATGAGAACACAGGAACATAGCCATAGAAAGTGAAAGTAAAAAAAAACAATAAAATAATATGGTAATGATATTTATTTATGAAAAAATTGTGTACATAATATAATAAAGTTAAAAATTAAAATAAAATATCAATAAAAAGTTGAGCTTTAAAATAAAACAATTGAATGTTAGGCATTAAGATAAAATATTAGCACAAAGTTAGGCATCAAATTCCATGATATAGGATGCAGATGTTGATAGTTTGGGATCAACACCAGCAGGAATGGGTGATTTTAGTTTTAGAAGTCTATATTAGAATATTTGAGAAAAATATTAGGTGTACATAACCTGTATAAAATGCTACCAGTAGCATATTTAAGGGGGAAGTTTGAGGAGTTCAAACCCCCTCTAAATATGTGGGTTTCAAAAATTATCTTGTATTTTTATGCTTTTGAAACATTTAGCAATATTAAGCATTGATGCAAAAGGTACCTCTGTTTTTTTTTACTTATTGCCATTTTTAAATATTTACATACTGATTACTTACAGTATGTTTTAATCTTGTGAGAAAAAAAAATCAAATCCCCCTCCCAAATATATCTTCAAAATACACTACTGAATATACTACAGCATGTTTTACAGACTAATTATAATTAAACTTTTTGTGTTCAAATAATTATTTGCATTTATTTTTAAACTTAAATCTGCATTAGATGGATATGTGGATTAATTCAATGCAGATTGGAATTTGTATGGAAGTGGGTTTACTGTATTGTTAGATATAATTCAACTCATGCTGCTATCTAATAAAACTTAAGCTAATTTCAACCAAAAAAGGAATTTTTTAATAATAATAATAATTAATAAGGCTTTAAACATCCTGCAAAATATGCTTTGTCATCATATCGGGGAGAATGTTTGTACAGATCATCAACTTTGTTGCTACACAGAATCTATAGTTTGGTAGACTCTATTCAAAAAGGAATACATGTTACTGAGAGTGAAGCTTAGACAACACATGGATGGCCTTGATGGGAGGCTTCCATCAGTCTCCTAGCAGCTATCCTGTGCATCCTCTTCCCCAACCTTCACTGAGCCCTGAGGTCCTTCTGACCCTGCCCATTTAGCCAGTTGTGGGCTAAAAAGTCCACTCAGAGGTAAAACAACCCAATGCTCTTATTAATTTAAATTTTGCTTAGTGTCAGACCTCTGTGGCAAGCAGCTGCTTGAGGGGGTTATTTATTATTTTTTATCTCATAAGGTACATCTAAAAGTTTTTATCAAGGGAAAGAAATTTATGAACTGTCAATTTTTTTATTTTAGTTTTTACCTATGAATGTAGCCAATTAGTATTATTTTTATTGACTTCAAAGTTACTGAAATACTGTTATTGTTGTGATCATGATACTTCATGTAATTATTTTATCTGCCCTCACATTTTTATTTGATACATGTGTGATTTTTATCTTTTTTTTTATATAGGTTCATTCTTAGTTAAATGAATTTGATAAAGCTATTTCAAATTTCAAAAGAATATTTGTTTTAATGTAAATAGAAATGACAAGTGAAACACTTTTGAATGAAAATATTTCTCTTCAGGTAAGGTATAAGGATTTTATTATCTACTAGCAGTGATCTGTACCTTAATATTTTGTATTGGTAACTGAAGATAGCTAGGGGTAGGGGTGGCTCAATCAGAAACCTGCCAGGCTCATAATCTGCAGTTTCCTGGTTTGAGTCCTGCCTGGGCCAGTGTTGAGATTTATCTCCACAAAACCCCACTCAGCACTTGTTCAGTAGGGGACATTGATGGGCTTGGAAATACCACCGTTCGTTGGATGGAACAGTTGTCCAGTGGGTCCCTTTCCCCCAACATTCTCTGAGCCCTTGGGGTCCTTGTGACCTGGCCATTTAGCTCATTGTGTGCAAAAATTAAATTTTTATTTTGATGCATACCTGTAATTAACATGATTATAATCTGAAAAATAAACTATATGAACAAAAATAATTTCGGGCACCAATTAGAACCCACATTCAGGATTGCCCCAAGGAAAGTTAAAATTTTTTCTGAAGAAGCACATTTCTGTGTACTGATGAAATGATGAACTGAAAAAAATTTGGTTTTGCCATGAGTGGGATTCAAAAACACATCTCCAGGAAACATGCCTGTTATGCTACCACTACACCACCAATGGCTAACCTTTTCTCAGCTTATGTGAACTTATGAACCTTCCGGATTTTATTTATTTGATTCGCATTACTGGCGCCATCTATCCAGGAAGTGGACAACTCTGTTGCCTCATTAGAGAGGTGTAGTGGCTTGGCCAACAATGATAGACTACAGGCCTGCCAATTGCTTGAAAAAGACACCTTTAAGCGAACCTATAATATAAAATCTCACTAGATGGCACGCAAACACTTGACAAGCAAACCGGTTTCTTCAGTCGTTTTCGTGTTAAAGCAACGAGGAAAAACTTCAAATTTCATGAATGTAAGGAACCCTGGGAAAAAAACATGCTATGTTTGTAACTTATATGCTAGTAACATTTTTAAAACAAAAAGTGTTTTTAGGTAGAAAAACTGTATAGATTTAGATTTAAAAAATCATAATAAGTTAGGTGATTTCGCTTCTGTATACCGTAAATATAAACTAAAATACTAGTTTTTTTTTACAAGCAATGTATGATTAGATATTCAAAATTATGGTGGTGGAAAGTGAACTTCTTGAAGTTTTCATAGGAAACAATTCACCTCTTATACCCAGGGTGGGTGGGAAATTGCAATTGTTTTGTTCTCAGCAAAATTTCTTTATAGAGATGAATTTTTTTTTTTGCATCGGACAGGTATTGATGAAATATTATGATTTTCACTTTCCTAGTCTCCCACAAGCTGTAAATGCACCTCTGTCGAAAAAGTTGAAAATTCCAAAATTTCAAATGAATATTGCAAGCGATGTATTTATGTTAGAACTTTGAAATTTTGATAGTGGAATGTGAAGGTCACGTTGTACCATTGGCAATTATGAGTTGATCACTTAGACCCAAGGGGGTGGAAAATGCATTTTTTTTTTGTTTTAAGAGAATATTGTTTCTTTATACAGATAAATTAAAAAATTATTTGATGTTGCATAGTTATTGATGAAATAACTGATTTAACACTTTCCGAGGTTAGAATTAGTGTGATCCTCTATCAGTCAATCATGCACAATTGACTATACATTAGATATTACTCTGAGTTAGTGATTTGAATTATCACTGTGAATATAATACTCTTTGCATTAGTGACAAAAGAAATTTGATGCCAGAACGATGTAAAAAAACAAGACTTCCTTTCTCCCGATTAACCTGTTCAGTGCCACGAGCTCAGCATCTGAGCGGAGAAATTTTGTGATCTTGAATGCCAAGCACTCAGTAGCACGTTTATCTCGATTTAATTTCTCGTGCTCTTTTGCTTTCATTCTTCTGGTTTTTTATCTGAAAGTTACAACACATTTTCAGCTGTCTTTCTGATTTTTTTTTTCAAATTGATATAGTTCATAGTTATTTTAAAAATCGATTGTTTGTAAAAGGTATCGAATTTCTGTACCAAGAGAACGAAGGCAATCAAAGGAGCAAGAATATATACGACATGACCCATGACTGAGCTTTCTCCCACACTCCGCTCCCCGTAGTCTGAAGATAATCCAATTTGCAGTTAGTTGTCTAACATGGGAGGGGGGGGAGTCCCCATCCATTTGAAGTCTTACATAGCTCCTGTGACCTTTGATCTTCAATTCCTGTCTCTTTGTATTTATATCATACACACCTGTTCTGGACCGACACATCGGAAAACAACATATCATCTTTAAGAATAGAGAAAGTTTGAAAAATTCCGCATTAAAAATTTTTAGTTTTGAAAAGATCGCAATTTTAAATCCGAACGCAGAAAGCACTCAATGAAAACTTCTGCAGACAACATGGTTTGTTTTTCAAGTGTTTGTGCGCCATCTGGTGGATTTTTTTGCATAAGAGTGTCTCGAGAAAACTCGAATTGGCCAGGCCTGTACTCTATCATTGTTGGCCAAGGTAGTGGTAGCATAACAGGCATGTTTCCTGGAGATGTTGGTTCGAATCCCACTCATGGCAATACCAAATTTTTTTCAGCTCATCATTTCATGAGTTCCATGTCTAGAGGACTTATTCTGTGATTATTTACTACATTTCTGTGTATTTCAAATACAATCAAGTTCCAGTTATCTAGTCCCTATGGGGATTAGGGAATGCTGGATAAGTATAGTTTCTCTTTGTTTGAGATTTACTCTTGGAAATGCCCTATAAAATATTTTTGCTATTATAACATACAAATAAATTTTTAATACACAGTGTAGATGGTTTCAGCCTTTAGTGGTGGGGGAACTGGTCTTTGCCCCATGTCTGCGATTAGGGGGCTGTTTCATATTGTCCCCATTCCTTCTCTCAATAAATACAGTTTCTTTAAACATCCCACTAACAATTTGCTCTCCATAGGTAGTTGGAGTGTGAGGACTCCGAACAGAGCTTTTTCTCTTGCTGTCCTCACACAAGAATTCCAACGTTATAATTTAGATATTCTCGGCCTGCAAGAGACCAGATGGACATATAAAGGTCAGATTCTTAAAAATAATCTTAAATTTCTCTTTTCAGGGAGGGACGACAATAAGCATCAACAAGGGGTGGGTCTGCTTCTCAGCAGACATGCTAGTGATGCTCTTCTAGGATATGAGTGCATTAATGAAAGGTTTCTTACAGCAAAATTTCAGACAAGCGTTAGACTTGAATGTTATCTGCTGTTATGCTTCCACTGAGGATGAATTGAGGATGACAAGGATAGGTTTTACGGACAACTTCAGGTTATTTTGAATTGTGTCAAGAAAGGTGATATTACCCTTGTTCTAGGTGACTTCAATGCCAAAGTTGGTACTGACTCTGACCTTTGGGGAGGAGTAATAGGCCCTTTTGGTATTAGTAGCTGCAATGGCAATGGGCAACGTCTCCTACAGGTAAGTAAACTCAGTGGTTTCAGAGTAACTAGCACTTACTACAAACACCGCGACATACATAAGTACACATGTGTTTCACCTGACGGGCTGCATAAAAATATGATTGATTATATAATAACAGCAAATGGGCTAGTTCTGTTAGGAATACTAGGTCATATAGGGGAGCTGAAATTGAATCTGACCATTACCTTGTTAAAAGTGTCTTGCAACTTAAACTTGAAAGGTGTTATGCTAGGGTTAAAAATTTTACCTTTAATACCGAAGCTCTGAAAGACCCAGTTATAACTAAAGCTTACCATAATAGGTTACTTAGTCATTATCACAGTCATGGTTTACTTACTATGAAGTTGAGGAAAAATGGGACCATTTTAAACAGGCTTTTTTGGAAACTAACAGTACTCTTTTAGTAAAAAATGAGCAGAGGAGGCAGAATTATTTGAGTGATAAGGCACTTGAGCTTATTTCAGAGAGAAAGAACTGCAGGAATGTCCTTAATCAATACCCTACTAGTCCTAATAGAAAGCATTACAGAGAACTTAATAAACATGTAAAAGATCAGTTAGCTGTTGATAAGATTCTTTGGCTTGGCTGACAAAGCCGAGGAAGCAGTTAGACAGCACAACAGCAGAGAGCTGTACCAGATGGTTAATGTTTTGTGTGGTAGAAAACAGACAGGGATTGAAGGATAAACAAGGTAAGGTTATAGAAGGTGAGGATTCTGTCATGGCTGAGCATTTCAGTGATGTTCTAAACAATGTGATTAGTTCTAATCCCATTGTTTGTAATGATGATAGATGCATTGGTGGCTTTAATGTTAGCCCTATAACACAATCTGTAGTTATTTTGGCTATTTCTAAACTTAAACTTCGTAAATCCCCAGGGGTAGATGAAATTACTATGGAAATGCTTAGAGCTGGGAATGTTTCGGTTACCACTTGGATGACTGAAATTTTGAATATCTTTTATGATAAAGGCATGGTTCCTAAGGATTTAACCAGAGCTATTATTATCCCTATTTTCAAAAAAGGTGATCACAGTTCTTGTGATAACTATAGGGGTATCAGCCTACTCTCTGTTCCAGGGAACGTTCTTTGCATGATTGTGCTTAATAGAATTAAGAATCTGGTTGGCAGGCAATTGCATGATGAGCAATGTGGATTCAGAAGTGGTAGAGGATGTGTAGATCAGATATTTTCACTTAGGCAGATTCTTGAGAAATGTTTAGAGTTTCAGAAACCTTTGGTTGCTAGCTTTGTTGATTTCAAAAATGCTTTCGACTCTGTTGATCATCATAATTTGTGGTTGATTGTAAGATCGTATGGTATGCCATACAAGTTAGTTAACATAATGAAATCTCTCTATAACAACACTGAGTTGTGTGTGAGAGTTGGTAAGGCTTGTAACAATTGGTTTAGCATTACTTCTGGTGTTGACAAGAGGCATTTTGTCTCCTTTTCTCTTTAGTTTGGTTATTGATCATGTTATGTGAAATTCACTATAAGGGAAAGATTTTGACCTTAAATGGTCTGGAGATATGAAAATTTCTGATTTAGATTATGCTGATGATTTAGCCCTTTTGGCAAATGATGTTGATGAAATGAACTCTTTCATTTGAGCTGTTGATGAGACTGGTAGTATAGTAGTTTTGGTTATAAACAGAGAGAAATCTAAAGTGATGAAAATTGGTAATTCTGTTAATATGAATGGTTGCAGTCTTGAGCACGTGTCACAGTTTAATTATCTTGGGAGCTATGTAACAGATACTGGTGATGTGCGGCATGAGATTAACAGATGGATAGGGATTGCTGCCAGGACTTTTAAGAATCTGTGGAGAAATAGGCATATACACCTAAAGACTAAAATTAGACTATAATAGTTTGGTTCTTTCTAGGGTTAGTTATGGTAGTGAAACTTGGACACTTTGTAAACAAGATAATAGGAAACTAGATGCTTACGCAGTATCTTGCGTAGGTGGTTCTGTAACAGGCCAAAGAAATTAAATACTTTTAAAGTTTGGACCCTTTGTCTGATCCAGTTATTTTCATGCTCCAGATAGCTGAGTCAAGCACCATGCAATAATTGACAAATTGCCAAAAATAAAGTTTAATTAGGGTTCGAAATACCAGTGAGCGTTAATGAGTAAGAATTCAAAAATATTAAATGATTGTCAAAATTTTATGTTAATGCTAATCAAAACATACTAATGTTGCTCAAGAGAAAAAATTAGTAAAGATTCAAAAGGTTTAAATAACAAACTATTTATTTCCAAAAAGCACTCACCAGAACTTCAATAAAGAAGATACTACATCATTTCTTACTACAAACATCTTTAACAAACTCCAAACCGATCTCTAAACTGTGCTGTGCTCTACTACTCTCTCTACTCTACTATCTTCTGTGCTACTGTGACAACATGTCACCAGGTTATAACAAGAGGTACAAAGCCTGCACGTGTGATGTTGCATGCCGGGAAAGACATTTGCATAAATTGACGAGCAACGCAAGCTATGACGCAAGAGTGGGCCTGTCCTTGTGCATGTGCTTTAGCGGGTGACAATCGAAAGTTCAGAGTTGCGCATGTGCAACTCCTAACTCTTGGAAACGAGCACTGTGATGCCAAAAAGGAAATAAAAATCTCCAAAATGATAAATATAATGTAAATTAAGCAAAACTGGTTAAGGTAAAGTAAAAGTGAACGAGGGGGCATCACAGTTTAACTTTGTAACTAATGATGAAGTTTGGCAAAGGAGTCTGCAACCTCCTTTAAGCACCATATTGTGCAGAGAGAGACTCCGTTGGTTTGGCCATGTTGCCCGTATGGATAATTATAGATTGGCAAATAGGGTTATGAATAGTGTGCCTAAAGGCTTCAGAAAGAGGGGGAGACCTAGGATGCGGTGGACAGTCTTTGTCAAACAGGACCTTATTAGAATTGGCGTGCAGTGGCCGAATGCAGCATATGTAGCTCAGGACAGACTTGCTTGGAGAACTAAATTGCACAGTGTGGTTGGACCTCCGTAGCCCATGACTGCTTGATGATGATGATGATGCTAACAATTTTCATTCCAGTGAAAGAAACTAGAGTGTACAAAAACAATATAATTATGAACACACACAAAACATATACAATAAAAATGAAGCAAAAAATTATGTATATACTTACCTCACAGGAAGATCTTCAGAACCTTTGTTCCTTAATTACTGTTATCTTTCTTTGAAATTAAACTCGAGTAATATATTTGTACTGTTGTACATACATTCACCTAAAGCTAAATGTTACTTAAAATTAAAGTTTGGAAGAACAAAGTATTTGGTGGATTCTGGAGACCTTGATATCTCATCAGAGCTATCAACAGGTATAAAAACTTTTCATAGATCAGCTAATGTTGATGGTATTGGTGTAGTAGGATCAGGAGTAGTAGATGTGGGATTCATGGCTGCTCACTTGAATAATGTACCTATGTCTGCCTGTTTAGAGAACCTTTTTCTGTCATGTAAAACTAGGTTATATATTGTGCAATTACTAGTTAAAACATTTGCTGTCAAGTTGAAGTTTACATTTTTGGTAGAAAATTTTTAAATACATTTATGCATTTTTTTAAATCTTGTTTTAAAAGAAAATCAAAATAATATTTTCTCTTTGTCATCTAGACAGATGACAAAGAGAAATCTGTCTACTTGTGTACATGCAACTTTTTGTTTTAAGAGATAAATAAAAGATTTCTCTTGGGTTAGATAGAATAAGATATTAGAATTTAGAGGAGAAATTAGAGATTAAATAGAGGTTAGATAGAATAAGATAATGAAACTTGCACATTCTGAATCTCAAAAGTTTAAATTGTGCTTTCTAATGGTGTAAAATTTTTAAAATTTCAAAATTTTAGCAAATAATGCAAATGATATATTTATGCTGGAAATGGTGGTGGTGGAGTAATGAAGGTCATGAGGTTTGTATTGATAACAATAAATTGCCTTCTTACCCCCCCCCCCCCCCCAGGAGGTGGGAAAATGCAACGATTTATTTTAAGAGATAAATGGAAAATTCCTTTTTAATTGGATAGGTACTAATGAAATATAATTCTCATTTTTCAAATCCTTAGGTAGTTTTAATTTGAATCATTAAAGGCCACCAAATATGAAAAATGCAAAACTTGAGATACTTCACTGACAGCAACAATCTGCCCATTTTCTCAGAGGGGTATGAGCAAAGTGACTTTCATTTTAACCCTTCCAGTGTCCAGCCTGAAAAACTGTTTCCATCCAGTGGCCAAGCAATTTTCTCCCTGTGCTCAGCCAAAAAAAATTTCAATTTAAAACTTTTTGCCAAATAACCAATGAAAGGAATTATGCATGTTATATGCCAAATTAATCAGCATTTATTTCTTGATTTTCTGAAAATGAAATATTTAACAAAAAAAGACTTGTTTTATTTTAATAGGACTTTTTTAGAGTCATGTAGTAAAAAAAATGCATCTGGCAATGCAAATAAAAATTTATTTGAAAAAACTAATAGAGAGAAATTATTATGATGCACATGAATAGAAAGGCTAATTCTGAATAACTAAAAAAAATTTCTTGTTTAAAGTTAACATTTCTCTCATTTTGTAATTTTCTCCATACCATATTTTGAGTTAAGTCCAGGTTTGTTGCTAAGTTCAATAAACAAATCAACTTTAGAATATTTTTATAAATAACTAATCAACAGAAATAGGTCATATTCTATACCAAATTAAAGAGAATTTAATTCTGCATTTAATTATAGTAAAAAAATTTAAACATTGTAGAAACAGATTAATTTTAATAAGACTTTTTACACTGGCATACTGAAAAAATAGTTAAATATTTAATAATTACTTCTAAAATCTTCCATTTTTTGAAATAGCATTTTTTTTGTTAATTATCAAGAGATTTTAGAAACTTTAAGGAAAATTTGTTGATAATAGTTCAAATCAAACTTCTGAGCTTAAATTAGGAGATTGTTTCATTATAGAGTAATGTTAACAAACAAATTGGTAATAATAAAAAAAAACCTTATATTGCTTCTAAGAAATCGCAATCAGATGGCTTTTAACAAATTATTTATGTCATAGTTTAATAAAAAAAATTTATGCATCAAATGAAAAAAATTAAAAATTATTTATCAAGCCTGAATTATATATTTTTATAAGATATGTATGAAAAAAATTTAAAAGAGTAATTTTTATTTTTAAAAAATCGAGTTTGTTTTGTTGTACTAAAAATGTATATATATGTCCATGACTTCTCATTTCAAATTCTTTGAATGTATACAGACGTCCTGGACACTGGAAGGGTTAAGGAGTACAGTGAAATTACTTTTTAAGTCATATAATTACTAATAAAATATTGCTGTTTGCATTTACCAAATCATCCATTTGTTCAAATTGAAACTTTTAAGAGTTCAAGAGTTGGTAAATAAAAAAACTTCATTCTCTTTTGAGTTGGGGGGTTAGTAATATCCTTGTTGCAAGGATTCCTCATTATCTTCTGGTTAAACAACATCTAGTATCTAGCTGTAGACTAAATCAAGATAAGTCAGAGTGACATGTTGGTAGCAACAGTTTAGATGAGCATTTTGGAGATTAGTGGAACACAAACCACTGGCTTGTTAGTGTAGAGCACACTAGTGTAGTTGTAGATCAATTTTGATTGGATATTCCAAATTGCATGTAAAGTTGCCTAAAGTAGAATATTTTTTCCTTCAGGAATGTTGTTAAAATTTGAATATATATGAAAAATACTGAGTTACCTTAGTTTTGTCAACCAGTATAGTTATCACAGGAATTAGGTGTATGATGCGGTGACAGGACAGAATTACACAGGAAAAAATTACATGGAATAAAATTACAGAACAAAAATTACACAAGGAAGAAATTACACGAAGAAAAAATTACACAAGGAAGAAATTACACATAGTACAAAATTTGTAGCTTCCATTGGCAAATTCGTTATAACTATTCAGTTTAACCCAGAGGCAGGGCCGGATAAAGGCCAACTGATGCCCTAAGCACAGCCCAACAATGGTGCCCCCTCACCCTTCCATCGGTTAACCGACAAGACATTGACTCAATAAGTGCTGAAGTTATAAGTAGGCAACAATTCAATAAGCATTATTTTGTATCTTTTGATTCATGTATGCTGAAATGCTATGTATCTTCAAGGTTAGAAAGCAATGGAATAAATGATGCTTTGTTTCATACAAATAATGATATTTCTCCATTAGAATATCTTTCTTAAAAATTGTCCACCAACATCAATTTCTGTAGAAAGAGAATTTTCAAAATTGAAAAGTATGTTCTTGAGGTCACTCATCTCCTTTATTTCAAACATACATATGTTCGGGGTCGACAGCTCAGGAATGGCACTTACAAACAACCTCTGTTTAATATTTCTCTTTGGAACCATAGGCAATCTGCAACCAACCACATAGCAAGGACTACAAATTGTATCAAAGGATGGCACTACGGACTTCAGTCACTTTTTCAGTGTTCCCCTCCAACTGTTTGAAAATTTCTGGACAACGTCGTCAAAGAATTATCCTTACAACATACAAACTATTTGCAGCATTTAACTGGTGAATGAAACCCTAGACGTGGTAGGTACATTTCTTTAAAACAACGTATTTTAAATATTGTACAGAATTACGACTCTAATAGACGATTGGATTTCTTGCGTTGCATAGCTCATAGGACTTAGTGTTTTTTATTTGATGTTTTATATTTAAATTTAATTTTATCTATGTATTTTTTTTAAGTGAAAATTTTTGTAATTTTAAGAAAGTTTAAATATTTGATATGACAACCAAATAATTTAATAAAATTTGAATAAAAAATGAATAGTGTAATTTTTTCTTTGTGTATATTTTTCCATGTGGAATTTCTTCCATGTGTAATTTATTCCATGTGGAATTTTATCACGTGTAATTTTTTCCTGTGTTTCCCCCCCTCCAACTTTCTCTGAGCCATTGGGGTCCTTGTGAACTGGTCATTTTGCCCATAGTGTGCAAAAAAGTACACTCAGGGGTAAAACAATCCAATCATTCTCTTTGAAAACAAGATTCCCATATTTACCAGAAGTGATATGTGTTCTTGTAATTATTTTCTTTGATATATTCTAATTGCATGAGATTGTTGCTTGCATAAATTCTGAATAATCAGGAATTTAGTGTATATTGTTTCTGAAGAGATGTGTTTCTCTGTATTTTTATTCTGGCACACCAGTTTGTTTCAGTTATAATTTCTTTCAAATTTTTATCTGAAAATAGAAGGAAAAACTTGGAAAAAATCTAGGGTCATTGTAAAATTGTTCATAACTTTTACACCAAGTTATGCATTATAAGTAATGTGGGGAAGGTCATTGTCAGTCACCAAATACCGTTTTCACTCATCATGAATAATTTTGCTTTCCTTTGTTGCCCTCACCATTCTTACTGCCACTACCTCTTACCAGAATCATCATGTTCTTCAATGTCTACTTGATTATCATTGTCAATACCACTGTCACTAGGAATATAATTTGCTTCACTTGTCTCTAAAATCAAAAATGTTATTATCATCAATACCATGCATTTTCACTAAAATCATTTTTTCTATCACTTAATAATGTCTGCCATTTTTCCTGATCACAAAGTTTCAAATCCAATTCACACAAGCATAAACCAGAAAGATAACATATCACCTCTGGCAAATATGGGATGTTTGTTTTCAAAGAAAATTAAGTTTTTCATTTTCCGAATTTTGCACTCTTAACAGTAGTAATTTATACTAATGGGTGATTGGTTTGGTTTGTTTTACCTCTGAGCGACATTTTTTTGCACACCATGGGCTAAATGGCCAGGTCACAAGGACCCCAAAGGCTCAGAGAAGGGGGGGGGGGGGGGAGGACCCACTGGAACAGCTGTTAGGAGACAGATGATAGCCTCCCATCAAGGCCATTCAGTGTGTTCTTTAACATGCATAGGGTATGGCTCTCCCAGTCACTGGGCCATGGCTTAATATCCCATTTGATGGATGGCGGCCTTTCCAAGCCCATCGGTGTACCCTACTGACCGTGGGCAGGGTGGGGAGTTTGTGTGGAGATAAAACAACGCTGACCCAGCTGAGACTCGAACCTGGGAACTGCAGATTACGAGCCTGGTGTGCTACTGACTGAGTTACCCCTGCTCCCTAATGGGTGATTGGAAAATGTACATAGTAATATATTTTTAGCCCTATAAAATGCAAAAAGTGTATCTCATTGATCCCTTAAAATGAAAAAGTTGGATTCCTTATCCCCTAGTGTTAAGGGGTAAATTATATATAAAATAAAATGATTTATTTATTAATACTATATTGGAATATTATTGAAATTTTAAAATTAAGTACTAAATTTATAAAAATAAGGAGCAACTATTTAAATTTTAACCAATTGTAATTTAATTAAAACACATATCACTCTCAACTATTCTGTTCTTCTTCAACACATTCTATCACCAGAATTTCCAATTTCTAGCACAAATAAATCATTTGCAATATTACTTCAACTTTTACTTTCTCTACATTTTAGCACCCTTTAGCAATGGTAAATTAAGGCTATTTGGAGGATTTGAAAATATTATGAATCATTATATTTTGTTAGTAACTAATTAAATTCAATTTTTTCATTCAGTTCTGTAAACAAAAAGTTGCATTTTTCTACCCACACTGGGGGTGAAGGGAAATATTGTTGTTGCCAATGTAAACATCTTGATCATCTCACACTCCACTAAAATATAAAATTTCTAGTCCAAATAAATTATTTGTAATATTTGTTTAAAATTTTGAAATTTTCAAAATTTTACCTCAGAGGGTACAATTAAAGCTATTGAGAGATTTTAAAAGTGTGAGTTATAATAGTTTATCAATACCTATCCAACACAAAAATAATTTCCAGTTTATCTCTAAGAACAAAAAAATTTTGCTTAAAACACAAAAAATGTGTTCTCCCACCTCCTCTAGAGGTAAAGGTTAAATCATTGCTGTTAATGCAAGCTTTATGATATTCACATTTCAAAACCAAAATTTCAGATTTGTTGCTTAATTACATTGCTTACAATATTAGTTTGAAATTTTACAATTTTGAATTCTTTTTCACCATTAGAAGCACAGTTATAGCTATAGGAAGATTCAGAAAGTGTGAATCGAATATTTTGCCGATGCCTATCCAACCGAAAAAGAATTTTCTGTTTATCTCTAAACAAAAAAGTTTGATTTTTACTACTTCGATGGAAAGACAGACGCACTCTCTTTTTTAGTGCCAGATGGATCCCAGTGAAGGGTTTAGGTCTCAGCATGAGAGATTTCAGCCCAAATATTGCAGTTTATGTCAAGTTTTTATGCCCTTCAAGCAGATTTATTTGGACTGTGACCACCTGTATTTTTTTTCTGGGGTTAGATTGTTGGGATCAACCATCTCTGTTAGCATTTCTAATTAAGCCACTCTTCTTCCATTCCTTTTGCTCACAGCTTCTTTACTTTTCCAGTATCAATATAACATTAATTTTCATTGTTCAAAAATCAGGTTTTTTGCTATAATCACTCTTAAAATTAACATCTAGTTAAGTAGTACAAAAATATAATTGCATTCCTATTGCACATCATTACCCATAATTATTGCATTATTTCTTTGTTGTATTCCTACTTCCTCTGCAATGTAACCCATCATTTCCTCCTGTATATTTTTTTCCAGTATAGTATGCATATTTAAAATGCTTGATTTCCAAGGAAAAAACTAAAAACATGGGTTTCACTGTATTGAACAATTAGTACCTCAACTTCCTAATACCTTTAGAGGACAGAAAGAAAGTATAGTATAGAATTTCTGAAATGAGCAAAATGTTAAAGCTAGATTGTTACTTAAAAATGGACAATGTAGTTGATGGTTAGTTGATTTCAGTGACCATCATGGAAAAGAATTAGCAGCAAATAGATTGTATTTCAAGGATCTGGAAGTGATGGTGTGATAATTTAAAATTTCAAAATAATGGAGAATGTAATTATAGGGTATAATTTTATTCATGTCCATCACTATCATTTCTTCTTTTCAATCAGTTCTACTAGTATGTTAATATTGAGTATTATGCTAAATTTTATATTAAATATGTGGTTAATTTATGTAAATATTTTTGATATAGGTTGATGAAATTGAGGCTCTTACATCCATTTATGGAGAAGAATGGAAAGTCTGTGATCCATATAGAAATATATACAGTATAGATATTGGCATTGATACTACACATAGAGTAAATTTGCAGGTAAATGATGCAACTATTTAGTTATTTGTTAAAAAATCACATTTATATGAGTGAATTTTTTTTCATTTATGTATTTAAACAATTGCAAATAAATCTTACCTGTTTACAGATGTTAGACATAAATAATTTCTTCCAGATCTCTGGTCACCGTTTCATAGATGTGACATGAGCTATCACTGTTCCATTTTTGTTTCACCATTTTGAAGCAATTCTCTGATTTATCCTCATGAATGTAATTTGAACTGTTGTCAGCACATGTTTTCTTAATGTTTTGAAATTCTCTTGAATATTAACTAAAAAATTTTTAATTTTTTAATTTAAGGATTTTTATAAGCAATTATGAAATTAATGTTAGCATTATGAAGACCCCTTGGGGTCCTTGTGACCTGTCCCAGTGTGTGCAAAAAGTACTGCTCAGAGGTAAAACAATCCAACACAACTTTCCATTTTGTTAATAGATCACTCTTAGCATTTACAATGATTTGACTCTATATCTTTCATTGCCTATGAATTATTTCTGGTATTGTTGATTTTAAATAATATTGATATATCAATTTTGTGTGCAGATAATTTCTGTTATAGTTATACTTTATTATTTGTTCCTGATATAGTCAAACCAAACTTTATTCTTCATTGTCAGTGCTTCCCACATTTGTTACTTCTACATGTTTGAATGAAAACTTCCTGAACTGTCCAACTAAAGCAAGGATGATTACAATGAAGTACTTTATGTCATGCTGTATGCACAAACATTTAAATACTCTGCTGTAACATATTTAGGGCCATCCCATGACTGAGTGGTTAGCGCACTTGGCTACTGATCTAACGGACCTGGGTTCAAGCGCTGGGTAAGGCATGGATGTTTGTGTTGTGTTTCTGCTGAGGTCCTGCCCCATCCTCACAGACCTACTATGGCATATAAACTGACAGCCTCCTGTCAGACTCTGTGGCAAGCAGCTGCTTGAATGGGTATTTTTTTTATATATATTTAGATTTAAATTTTATTGTACAGAATTAATAAATTCAGTGCTGTAATGTAAAATGTTTCCAATAAGATACCAATAATATTTCATCGATATTTTGCTGTTAATAAAGATCTTATGTTGATTCGATGAGAACATCTGGAGCTAGGGGGAATATGAACCCATGACTTCCTGATAACATGACAGCTGCTCTGATACTGAGCAATTGGCTGCTGATCCTTTGAATTTTTGTTCAAGAGTGTCTTCATTAATTTTCAAGATGTTTGTTTAGTGCAGTAGTGAAAAGCTGCTCTCTGTTCTTACACAACACATTCCTCTATGCCACAATATCCCTTGCCTTTGTTCTGCTCCTAAGCTCTTTTTAGTATTGTGAGTAGTGAACTTTATCTTGCAATGTTGGCACATTTGTTATCCATCATAATGGAGAAAAGTGTCCTTAAAAGTGTTTGTGACGAAGTGTTAATTCCAAAATCATTACTTACTGTTTTGACTACTCATAACTTCAGTGCAAAAGAAATAAAATGGAAAATATGGAAGTAAAAAAATAATAATCAGTAGTGTACAGTTAATCAAACTCCAACTCTCAGAGGTCACTCTATTATAACACAGGATGAATAAAAGATAAGGATAAATTAAAACATTAAGCTACATTATCTTTTATTTATATTGCTTACAATGTAGTCACATTGTTCATTTCAGTGCTGTGTTTCAAGGAAAGAACAGATGTATCAATATAAACCTTTTTACTACAGTTGAGAGTATATATTTCAAAATCCTGGAAAATAATTCAACTCTATTACTTTAATCCTTAGAACAGTAATGAATCAATACTAGCAATGTAGTATTGATTCATTATTCATCAATGATCTGTTGCACTTTCAAGGAGCCCGAACTCATTTCTAGAACCATACAACCCAGAATGACTTTTACAGTTATTGCTTAAAGTAAAAAACTTGAATTTATTACTTAAGTTAAAAACCTACAGAACTAAAAACAGTTGTTTTTTTGGAAATAAAAGGTAAAATAAATAATGTATTTTGACTAAAATAAAATTAAAATTCTCTGTTGAGCAATAAAATTTTTAAGTTTATCCTTCAAACTTATTTGCTTGTTAAAAGTTTTTAGGAGAAAACTCAAAAACTTTTTGGAGCAAAGACAGCACTCCTTCTTAAGTGAAGTGACACTATATGGTGACATTAGGGCTGTTTCTTTCCACATGTCATAAAGGGTGATTCCAGAGTCTCGGTTGCAGGTGGGGACATATATGAGGTCATTATTTCAATAGCCTCTCATACACTATGTTTCCATAGTAAGTGGATGCACAATACTAGCAATGTAGTGTGCTCCATGTCTATGGTTGCTGTGTGTTGTATTGCCAGCTCAGCAGCAGCAGTCATAAGCTTGTTTTGACTGACATCTGTTTGATGCTCTGTGAACCTCTCCTGTAGCGAATGTATGGTTTATCCGATATAGTAGATGACGGAATTATCCAACAAATGTAGAAGAAATCTGTATATGCCTGGTTTTTGAAGGAGGCTGAATATGTCTTTGTACTGAAGAAAATTATAAAAAAAGGACAGACATATTTATCTTCAATGACAGAGAATTTTAATTTATTTTAATAAATTTCTGAGCAAGATCTTTTTCAGTTTGTATCTTTTGACTATGCATCCAAATATTTAATTTAATAAGCACTGCTGTTTTTCAATATTTTTTTCAGTGTTGGGTTGTTTTACTTTTGAATGGCACTTTTTTTGCACACACTAGACAGGACCTCAAAGGCTCAGAGAAGTTTCAGAAGGAGATCAACTGAACAGCTGTTAGGAGACAGGTGAAAGCCTTCCATTAAGCCATTCAGTGTGTTCTTTAATTCACAAAGGATATGACTTTCCTGCACACAGGCTATGGTTTACAGGCTGTGTAACAGAGTATTTAAAATATTAAATAATTGAAATTTCTGGTGGTGACCATAGTGTTGTACAGACTAATATAAATTATGAAACACATATTCCCAGATTCAATACTATGAATGGCATTTCACATAGCATGGCATACTGATTATGTAAAGAATGTAAACTTTCTATTATAATACTTTTAGGCATGACAAATATCAAATATTAAACTTCAGACATGTTTAATATTTATTTCAGTTTTATTTTTTGGTGGGGTAGTGCCCCAGGTAAATATACTTTGATTTCAGTCTTTGAAAAAGTATGGAATATTTTGAAATATATATCTAATGGAATTTGCATTGTACTCCAAATATATCTGACACCATGTCTAACTATCAGTATAGCAATTGAGAACAAGTTACCATGTTACTATAATCTTTTTTATCAAATACAGCTTTTATGATATTTTCAGTGGCCTTTATTGACTCGTTAGTGTTTAAAATAGTGTTTTGAATAAAACAGATTCAGAAGGTATTTTTAGTCTTTTCCTTCTTTAAAAAAAAATATAAATGAACTTATTGTTGAGGTTGAGGAATCTATTCTTGTTTTTCAGATAACTTTATCACCTGAATATCCCCTGGAAGCTCCACCATGTTATCAACTGAGGTATGTTCTTCATTGTTTGTTTGTGTGTTCACTCTCTAGGTTTTACCTTTATTAACAGCACAGGGATCAAAATGTAAACATTAACCCTTCCAGGGTCCCTATGTTGTAACACTCCAAAGAAATGCAAAATACTTTTAAGTTTGGACCCTTTTTCTGATCCAAATAGTTTTATGCTCCGGATAGTTCAGTCGGGCGCCAGGCAATAATTAACAAATTGCCAAATAAATAAATAAAGTTAAATTAGGGTTCAAAATACCAGCGAGCGTTAATGAGTAAGAATCCAAAAATGATTGTCAAGTTAAATATCTAAATATAATCGAAACTTAATTCACATTGCTCAAGAGGAAAAATTAGTAAAGACTCAAAAGGTTTAAATAACAAACAAATTTATTTCCAAAAATCACTCACCAAAACTTCAATGAAGATACACACTGCACTAACTGTGCTCTCAACTGAGCTGTAACTCCTTCATGCTTTCACTTCTCTCTATGTGCTACTGTGACTAGCATGTCACCAGTTTTAACAAGAGCCGAACGTGTCATGTTGCACGCTGGGAAAGACATTTACATAAAATGACGAGCGACGCAAGCTATGACGCAAGAGGGGGGGGGGGGTCCTTGTGCACGCGCTTTAGCGGTTGACATTCAGAAGATCGGAGTTGCGCATGGCAACTCCTAACTCTTGGAAACGAGCGCTGTGATGCCAAAAAGGAAATAAAAATTCCCAAAATGATAAATATAACGTAAATTAAGCAAAACTGGTTAAGGTAAAGCAAAAGTGAACGATGGGGCATCACAACTCCCCCTTCCAAAGGGAGTCAAAAGATTTGACCTAACAGATTTTGGTGAGCAAATTTTGAATAAAGGACACATCTTATGTCATTTACACGTGACTGAACATAAATAAGTAAAAGTATGCTAGCGCAAATTTTGATAAGACGAACTATTCTCACTTTGACACAATTTTCCAGCACAACCAAAGGTACCTCCTCCCAATTCCTCCTACCAAAAATGTGTATCAGCTAACCTATTGTAGATACATACCAGTGGCTGTGGCAGTTAACTGTATACTAGCATAATCGGTCTACCCTGATACAAACTCGAAATTGGCATAACTTAAACTGTACAGTGAAAAGGTTAATATACTCCTATCTTCCTTAACTTCTAGAAAGGTTAAAGACATGAAAAGAAAAAAAAAAGTTTACATAAGTTGCTAGCGGGGTGATAACTTCCGCTTATCCTCTAACCACAATAAAAAAAAAATGGGTATTCGAATACTGTTATCTCCTCCTAATTACATCAAATACGCAAAGCTAAGAAAATTCAAATTTTACAAACAAGCAGGATTGTAATCATCCGCTAATTCTTCTCCTATACACAGCAATCGCGAGCTAGCTGAAATGAAACAATCATTAGATACCTCCCCCTTCAGAGCTAATGTCCCCCTCCCAAAGGAGTTATGCTGGTAACAACTCGGTCACCAGACTATGCCATTTGGGGACAGCTCCAAAAAGGTACACAAAAAAAATTCTGCCGTCGTCATCATGGTCAACTCATATATATATACCAATAAATACTGCCAATGTCATCCCAAAAATTACACATCATTGACACATAAATATCACTGATGACACTGAACAGATTTAAACACATATACATAACATCGTATCTAAGAATAAAGAAAAAAAGTGTAAATAATTTATAATATACGACGATAGCATTTCAGCAAAAAATGAGAACACTTTTACGTGAATCTCATTTTTTTACATACATAAATTCACTTGGGAATGCACATTATGTTACAATACAAAATTAAAAAATGAAAAAATATTAAATCACTAATTCTCTTTCACTCTCCTCATTCATATCCATAAACATTTTACAATTTCTAAACTTCCCAATATCGACTTACAAAATTTTCAGCTATCAGTCAGCTGAAACGAAAAAAATCTACAAAAATACCCTTTAAATCACGTTAATATAATATAACAACTTATAACTTCGATGAACAATACAAAAAAATTCTATTCACACAAGTATAAATTCGAACTACAGTAAATTCACTTTCCGAAAATAAATATCAAAACTCCAAAGTTTCAACAAGAATTTAAACATTGCTAACTATATAAATCACAATAAAGCTTCTTCTTCATCTATTCCAGAGAAAAGAGAATATTTATAAATCAATAAGTGCCAAGTGAAAGAATAATAATATACTTAAATTTCATTGTTGGCACTGCGTGGCGATAAATCATCCAGTCAGGTTCCGATGACATCTTTCCATCGTCATTGGCTTGCTTCACGTAAAATCGTTGCTGAAGATCTCAATTGTGACGTTATCTTTGCTATGTTGACTGCTTCGCTGCTGGTTGTCGCTCTGCAGGATCTGGTGGTTGCGTCGGTATCTCGTCACTACGTGCGGATTTTTGAAGAACTTATTCTTGTACTTTATAGGCTGATTGGTGTCCGCCTCCAAATGATGCTTCAACAGTTGAGGACTTCCAAACTTGCCAGACTTGTCAGTAATACTTGTGGTCGGCACAATTTCTTGGTTGCTTTTTTCTTCATTAAAATTAGTTTACCTTAAATCAGACTCAAAATTATTTTCATCATTATTAATTTCCGTTAAAACTTCTACTTCAGAAACCTTTTCATCAACTAAAACGGCTTTCTCATAAGGTTGTTCTACTTCACAAACTTCGTTATCTAAAATTGCATTATTTGCACTAATGGGACATTTTGTAGGTGCTTCTTGAATATTCTGCTTTGGACTACAAGGTAATTCAAAAAGTCCACGGGATCGCGACTGCACTGTCAATTGACAATTGTCATAATTATCATCAAAAACTTGTTCCTTTGCAAACTGAAGATCGGCTTCTGTATCGTTACGATCTATTACTTTAGTTACTTCGTGGCAAGCATTAAGGAAAGGTAAAGCCATAGTGGCAAGACATAACTCATGAGAGGGCTTTTCGTGAGGAACTTTGGCCTCTCGCTTCAAAGATCCTAATTCAAGTTTCCCGAATTTTCATTTCTTCGATAACAATATTGTTCCATGTGTCCTAGTCGGCCACAAAAATTACATCTGAAAGTTTCTCTATTTTGTTTAAAAAAAGTTTTAGGTCTAGTATCATCGTTCGAAGCTTGACGTGGAACAAATTCTCTGCTTTGTTCGTCCTCTATAGTTCTAGGCGCTTTCGGCTCAAATTGTCGGGACCGTGTAACTTCCAGTCATGCGGGAGTCATTCTACGAGACTCAACCTGATAGCGCTGCTTTGGCGGGGATTGCATCCATTGTTGGTTAAAGCAGTTGCTGCAGATTCTCTTCTTGCAGTATATTGCCGAGCCAATTTGACTAAATCTGCAACTGAGTTCACGTTTCGTACTTCTAGGAATTCTCTAATGGGCAAAAGCAATTGAGACAATATGCAATTTACAATATCAATTTCAGCGGCATCAGCATCGTACAGCTGGTATAACTCTACTGTACCCCAGATAAATTTTTCTATGTTATCTCTTTCCCTTTGTCTTCGTGAAAACAACTCTGTAGCTAGTTCTGTAAAATCATTATAAGCCGGATATATGTCCATGATTTCGCTTTTAAAATCTTCCCAAAATTCTATTCCATGATGACATCCTACGTTATTCCACCATTGCTTAGCACATCCAATTAGACAAGATACTGCTAAAACAACTTTTTTATCGCTTGGCACTTCATGTAAACGGAAGTGCTCCTCCATGGACTTGACAAATGTCCATGATGACGGACGTTTCAAACTATTGAACCTTATCTCAGGTATACAATTAAAAAGACCTTCTTGCTCAAAAATTAATTTAAAATAATTTAAAATTCTCTGTCATTGAGCAATAAAATTTTAGAGTTTATCCTTCAAACTATTTGCATGTTGAAAGTTCTTAGGAGAAAACTCTCAGAAGCTTTTCGGAGCAAAGACAGCGCTCCGTCTTCAGTGAAGTGATGCTATGTACTGACGTTAGGTGTGTTTAGACAAAGAGCTTATTTCCACATGTCGTGAAGGGTGATTCCAGTGTCTCAGTTGCAGGTGGGGACAGAGGAGGTCATTATTTCAATAACCTCGTGGACTATGGTTCCGTAGAAAGTGGATGCACACGCAAGAAGTGTGGCGTGCTCCCAGTCTATTGTTGCCGTGTGTAGCACTGCTAGCTCAGAGGCGGCCGTCGTTAGCTTCTTTTGGCTGACATCAGTTTGGTGCTCCGCAAACCTTTCTTGTAAAGAGCGAATGGTTTTGCCGATGTAGTACACAATGGAATTATCTGTCAACTGTAGGGGAAATCGGTATACGCCCGATTTTTGAAATAGGCTATATTTGTCCCTGTCCCTTTTGAATAATATCTTCAAATCTGGAGCTGGGCTGAAAACAATTTTGATATTATGGGCTCTGAGTAATTTGTGGACCGATTCACATAGGACAGGAATGTAAGAAATAGGTCCGGCAAAAGTAGTACGTTCAGGGTCGGTGGACAAAAAAGAAATAATCTCCGAAGTTGAAAATATCATTAACAATGCGCGCGAACATTTGGAAGAGCATAAAATTAATGCTATCAGACAAAAAGTCCTCAAATTCATGAAATCCCGACAAAATTTTTCATCCTACTCAAATAGGAATTTTTCATCAGACTATTTTCAGGCATTAAAAAACGTTCAAAACACCCCTGAATTGTTGTCACTTTAGCCGATAAAACATGCCAATTTGTCATAATGGACAAGAGTGACTATGATGCCAAAGTTTTGGACTTCATAAATAGCTCCCATTGCACTCGTTTAAATATTGACCCCACCAGTAGCATCAAAAACAAGGTCTGCAGGCTAAAAAACAACAGGTGGCTCCCCAAGGACCTTAAGAAGAGCTCAGTGCCATCCAACTGCCAAGCACCGCGAATGTTTGCCCAGTGCAAAGTGCACAAAGATAATTATCCCATCTGGCCGCTCATGTGCAAAAAACTTCCCCAACTTTCTTTCTTGAAAAGAGTTTGTCGAAATTTCTATCCAACTTCATTTCTGATCACCCATTTTCTATAAAGTCGACAGCGGAATTTCTCCACAGACTCAAGGATCTGTCCATTCCTCCCGACAGCAAATTTGTCACACTTGACATAGTCTCTTTATTCCCATCCACTCCAGTTTTTGATGCAGTCATGTTGTTTCGGACAAAAATTATTGAAGCGCAAAAATTTTCCCTTCCCGAAATCTACGCCATTCATGAGGCTCTAAAACTCGCCACCGAAAACAACTATTTCCAGTTCGGCAACCAAATCTACAGGCAGGACTCAGGGGTCCCCATGGGTTCACCCCTTTCCAGTATCCTATCCGAAATTGTCCTTCAAGATCTTGAAACAAAATTATTCAACTCAGCAGCAATTTTACCCTTCTTCTGGTGTTGCTATGTCGACGATATATTTTTAATTTGGAATGGCAGCAATGAGCAATTAAACAGCCTCATTGACTCTGCCAACAATATATATCCCACAATACACTTTACGAAGGAGGAGGAGAATAGAAGTGCCATCCCCTATTTAGATATTTTCATCCAAAAAGATGACACAGGAGCCTTGAAGACGTCGGTATACTGGAAGCCTACCTACGTCCCTCTGTCATACGTGCAGACTCATGCGCCCCATGGGCGTACAAAATTGCAGTCTTCCATTCCCTTACACATAGGGCTTTTGCCGTGTCTTCAAATGAGCAACTGCTTGAAGAAGAAATTTTAAACATCCATTCCATCGCTGCTTCCCATGGCTACAACTCAACAGCAATAGACAAAGTTATCAGCAAATATAGAAACAAAAACAGAAGAGATTTGGCTCTCCTCCCAATCACCGACCCCGAACGTACTACTTTTGCCGGACCTATTTCTTACATTCCTGTCCTATGTGAATCGGTCCACAAATTACTCAGAGCCCATAATATCAAAATTACTTTCAGCCCAGCTCCAGATTTGAAGATATTAGTCAAAAGGGACAGGGACAAATATAGCCTACTTCAAAAATCGGGCATATACCGATTTCCCCTACAGTTGACGGATAATTCCTTTGTGCTTTGTAAACCATTCGCTCTTTACAAGAAAGGTTTGCGGAGCTCCAAACTGATGTCAGCCAAAAGAAGCTAACGACGGCCGCCTCTGAGCTAGCAGTGCAACACACGGCAACAATAGACTGGGAGCACGCCACACTTCTTGCGCGTGCATCCACTTTCTACGGAACCATAGTCCGCGAGGTTATTGAAATAATGACCTCCTCTGTCCCCACCTGCAACCGAGACACTGGAATCACCCTTCACGACATGTGGAAAGAAGCTCTTTGTCTAAACAGACCTAACGTCAGTACATAGCATCACTTCACTGAAGATGGAGAGCTGTCTTTGCTCTGAAAAGCTTCTGAGTGTTTTCTCCTAAGAACTTTCAACATGCAAATAATTTGAAGGATAAACTCTAAAATTTTATTGCTCAATGACAGAGAATTTTAAATTATTTTAAATTATCTCAGGTAAAGGCCAATTAGCATAAGGACTATAGTTAATAGATGGGTTGGCAAATTGCTGTTGTGGTGGTTGATAATACTATGTTCTATCACTTACTTCTGACGGAACAGAAAATGGAACCTTACGTTCAAAGTTTCTATGTTGGTGAACTGACGTAGCATTGTCAGCAATTTTAAGGGTCCTTTTTCTCCCGATGATCATCAAGCAGATTCATTAGCACTTCTGCTTCCTTCATTACATCCTGCAACCTACCCTTTACTCTTTCTAAGTCGGGAGTCATTATGGCAGAATCGGCCATATTGTTAGCAGACATGTTTAGCGGTCTGCCAAAATTTTGAATTTTAGAAATTTTGAAACCTTTTTTTTAATCTTGAGCAGTGTTCAAATGTACTGCTATACAACAATATTGACACTACAACTAAGCTTGCAAAAATATAAATTTGCTTATCAAAAAAAGTTTTTCTATCGTGCCTATGTACGTGTGTGCCTGGACACTTCTAATCTTTACATACAATAAATATCTTAATTATCAGCAATAACTGCACTGAAACTTCAGTACCTTTGACTAAAATACACAAAAAAGTTAAGCTTCTTGCTCAACAAAAATTTTCGGCTTAAGCTGCCGTTAAATCTATAAATAGTGCATACAACTAATGAGCTCAAAAATTACTATCTTTGACAATCACATTAAATAACATACAATATTTAGACACAAATATATAGTCCCTATTCTTGGACCACTATCTTTTACTACTGGCGAGTCCCTGTTCGTTGCGCCACTTCTTTTATTTACTCTGTAACGCTCCAAAGAAATGCAAAATACTTTTAAGTTTGGACCCTTTTTCTGATCCAAATAGTCTTATGCTCCGGATAGTTCAGTCGGGCGCCAGGCAATAATTAACAAATTGCCAAATAAATAAATAACGTTAAATTAGGGTTCAAAATACCAGCGAGCATTAATGAGTAAGAATCCAAAAATGATTGTCAAGTTAAATATCTAAATATAATCCAAACTTAATTCACGTTGCTCAAGAGAAAAAATTAGTAAAGACTCGAAAGGTTTAAATAACAAACAAATTTATTTCCAAAAATCACTCACCAAAACTTCAATGAAGATACACACTGCACTAACTGTGCTCTCAACTGAGCTGTAACTCCTTCATGCTTTCACTTCTCTCCTATGTGTTACTGTGACTAGCATGTCACCAGTTGTAACAAGAGCCGAATGTGTCATGTTGCACACCGGGAAAGACATTTAAATAAAATGACGAGCGACGCAAGCTATGACGCAAGAGGGGGTGTGTCCTTGTGCATTGGTTGACATCCTCGGTGCATCCGAATGACAACCTCGGTTGACATTCGGAAGATCGGAGTTGCGCGTGGCAACTCCTAACTCTTGGAAACGAGTGCTGTGATGCCAAAAAGGAAATAAAAATCCCCAAAATGATAAATATAACATAAATTAAGCAAAACTGGTTAAGGTAAAGCAAAAGTGAACAATGGGGCATCACAATGTCTTGTATACAAGTTGACAGAATCTGAAATGAGAGACTGATAATCCCTATATCAGTTTTTAGTACAACACGTAAAATTTTGATATTTTGTAATTTGCTGTTGAAAATTTTTTTACACGTATCTTATAAAAATGCATTATTCATGCTTGAAAAAAAAATACGTTTTTCACTTGATTAATATTTTATTAATATGTGATATGAATAATTCGTTAAAGCCATCTGATTGCCATCTCTTACACCCAATATATGGTATTGCCAGTTTGTTTGTTAACTTTGCTCTATGCTGAAGCACCCTCTTGATTTAAGCTCATAAGTCTGATTTAAACTGTTATCAACAAATATTTCCTTCAAGTTTAGAAATTCTCAGGAAAATTAACAAAAAACTGCTATTTTTAAAAACAGAAGATTTTTGGAAGTAATTGCAAAGTATGTACCTCTATTGTGGTTTTTTTACACTCTTTTCTGCTATGAACCTGTTCAGTATTCATAGAATTATTTTTATCATTTATCCCAACATTCTGTGTATTGTTCCCACTATTATAATTGAAACTATAACTAAAAAGAGGCTTCTTAGCCAGAGTAAGGCAAGAACTTGTTGTTGAAGACTGCCTGCAGCATAAACTACATTACGGCAGAGCAGGTTGTTTGGGTTGTTTTACCTCTGAGTGGCACTTTTTTGCACACCATGGGCTAAATGGCCAGGTCACATGGACCCCGAAGGCTCAGAGAAGGTTGGGGGAGGGGACCCACTGGAACAGCTGTTGGGAGACAGATGGTAGCCTCCCATCAAGGCCATCCAGTGTGTTCTTTAACGTGCACAGGGTATGACTCTCCTGCACACGGGACCATGGCTTAACGTCCCATCCAACGGACGGCGGCCTTTCCAAGCCCATCGGTGTCTTCTACGGCAGAGCAGGTGCTGTGGCCTAGTTAATTGCTGACATATTGGTCAGCAATTGGTGGATTGATTACAGCATTTTTCCCACACCTTGGGTATTGTTACCATGCATCAATTTAGTATTTTGTTTATACTTTTTTAATTAAACTTCATTTTCATTTCTCTAGATTTATTATTGATTTTATTTCTGTAGATTATCAATCTATCAATCATTATTGATCTATGAGAATTATACTACATCACTGACCACTTACAACTTGCTGCTGGTAATTTATTTAATATTGCATTAGATTATATGTTAATTTTTCTTTTATTATTTCTTTCCAGTCAAAAAGCTTTCATCTTTTATCATTTCATGAAAATGAATGAAGTTGATACAGAAGCAAAAAGGACTTCTTATCACAGAAAACAGTCTTCCTGTGGGAGGGCAATTTTAGCTAGGGTGAAGGCAGCTTGAAGTCTCAACTGTGCCTGCATTGAGACTTTGCTAACCCACATTTTTCATTAGCGAAACATTGAGATGTGGCCCCGTGTGCAGCCACATCTCAATGTACATGTCAGTACCCTGCACATGTTAAGGAGCACACTTGATGGCTTTGACCAGAGGCTTCGATCTGTCTCCTAACAGCTGTTTAGTAAATCCCCTTCCCCAACCTTTTCTGAGCACTTATGTCTTTGTGAGCTGGCCATTTAACCCATTGTGTGCAAAAAAAGAAGCTGCTCACAGGTGAAACAACCAAACCCATTTTCCCATTTTCATAACAGTTTAATGATATGCCATTATGCTGTATCATTAATTGTAATTAGCATCATACTGTTGTCTTTTAGTGTTCTTGGACAAAGTCATATTAAATTAGTTGTTCTATTTTAAGCAATATTAATATTGATAATAAATTAATGACATTAATAAATTATTTTAATAGTGCTCCGTGGATGAAAAGAGAAGAAAAATATCAACTTTCAACAGAACTAGAAGATATTTATTGGTAAGTTTTATTAACATTATTTCTGGAAAGATGAAATCTGTAACAGTACTGGTATACAAGCTCTAGTAGTAATGCTAAACCATTCACTGCAAGTTTACCAACTCTCAGACATGAGCCATCATTAAGCTGAGTTTCGCTTAGTTTTAGGATGAGGATATCTGATAATAAGATGAATGGGATTTCTCAATTATTAAAATGCTCTACTGGGCAGAAAGGTTAAAATGGTATTCTATGTTGAGTAAAATTTCATAGTGGTTTATTTTTTGAATCTATTTATAGTGTCAGCCATATAACATGGAGCTAGAATAAAATTATATAAATAATAAATAATTGAATAAACTCGACTATTTTTGGTATGCACTAATGAATTACCACTTTTTAAGTCAATTCAAATTTTTAGAGGAAAAATTATCTTGAGCCAGGTAGGATACAAACCCACGACCTCCTGATAACATGTCAGGTGCTCTGGACCACTGAGCTACCGCCCACCGATCAAGATATCCTCTAATTGATGATATGAACATTTCTACCTACAATACATATTCCATTATGTCTCATGTAGGCGCTGTTCAGGCAATATAGCCACAAGCGGCAGATAACTGCCATATAGATGGAAAGTATATCTTACAAGTATACAATTGATTAAATAATAAATAATTGAATAAACTCGACCTTTTTTTGGTATACATTAATGAATTAACACATTTTAAGTCGATTCAAATTTTTAGAGGAAAAATTGTCATGTGCTGGGTGGGATACGAACCCATGACCTCCTGCTAACATGTCAGGTGCTCTGGACCATTGAGCTACTGGCTGCCAATCAAGATCACTTTTAAGTGATGATATGAACATTTCTACCTACAGTACATATTCCATTATGTCTCGTGTAGGCACTGTTCGGGCAATCTAGCCACAAGTGGCAGATAAATACCATATGGATTAAAGGTATATCTTATAAGTATAAATGAAAAAAAAAAATACTCCCTCAAGCAGCTGCTTGCCACAGAGGTCTGACAGGAGACTGTCAGTTTATATGCCATAGTAGAAAGTCTGAGAGGATAGCAGAACCTCAGCATAAAAACAGCACAAACATCCATGCCTTATCTGGGACTCGAACCCAGGTCCCTTAGATCAGTAGCCAAGTGTGCTAACCACTCGGCCACTGGATGGCTAATTTGCAACTATACAATTGATTAAATAATAACTAATTGAATAAACTCGACGTTTTTTGGTACATACTAATGAATTACCACTTTTTAAGTCGATTCAAATTTTTAGAGGAAAAATTGTCTTGAGACGAGTGGGATATGAACCCATGACCTCCTGATGTCAGGTGCTCTGGACCACTGAACTACCGGCCACCAATAAAGCTCTTCTCTAATAGTAGATAGAATCTGTAGATAGAAATGTTCATATTATCAATTAGAGGAGATCTTGATTAGCGGCCAGTAGCTCAGTTGTCCAGAACACCTGACATGTTATCAGGAGGTCATGGGTTCGTATCCCATGACCTCTTGATAATTACGACCTCAAGACAATTTTTCCTCTAAAAATTTGAATCGACTTAAAATTATATAAAGACATCTGTTTTGGATTTCAATGCAGGTAGACAAGTTTGAGAATTTGTACAAGATGATGGGATTTTGGAAGGGGGTGCCCTCCCCCACACACAGTATGTCTTCTTTAGCATTCACCACCAAGAAGTCAGGATTGAACTTTATGTTCTTCATAGAAGAATAGCACACAGCTCTCTTTCCAGTTATGCCTAGGTACTATTTACAGGCATTATTTACAGGCTTCCATTTAAAAGCTTCCTTATTTGTCACAATCTCTGCCTCATGCTGAAGTGAAAGGCCAACAGATATGTGCAGAACATATAGTATGTGTGAGTATGCATGAGAGACTTGGAAGAGCCCTGAGATCAGAAAAAGGTCTTTGTGAAAAAAAAAAAAGTGGCAGGCCCTTAATATAAATTGTGCACTGGTTCCTGAAAATCCTGTCTGCAATAATCTTTAGGGTTAGTTTGCAAACTTGTTTAAGTTACAGATCTTATGGGATGGCTACAATTCATTTCCCATCAAAATAATAAATCAGTCCATTGTGAAGAAAATCCAAATGGGAATAATTGAAACCAATGGAACTTCTTACTCAGAAACTGCAGCACAAAGTTTCCAAAGCTCGAAGCAAATTTTTGGGAAGCATTTGAATAGCTAAATTAACACAAATTCCTGGTTTTACATTTGCAAGCTCATAAAGTAATTCTATCATAATTCCAACAATATTTTTATGCTCTAGTTATTTTGAAAATACTGCTAAATATATTTGTGTGCCAAACTGAAATGTTTGGTATTTCAAAAATTCATTATTCTGGAATCTTAAAGCATTGTGTGTGTGTATATATATGGAGGGCACTCAAAAAGTTCTTGATGTGTGTTTGTAGATTTACACTCATCCCTCCAAAGTTAATGAGCTACAATTTGTTTGAAGTTGTCTAAACTTGCCATTATATGTTAAAAAAAACAAAACAAAGGCCATATCGTTATTTTTCTCTTTTTTGGTGGCACATAGTTTGGTTTGTTAAATCTGTGCATTGTTGCTATGGAACCTACTGAAGACAGGGAAAGATTTTACTTTGTCACAAGGATGCAGCTTGGGGATGATGCAAAACAATTCATGCCAATTTATCACAAGTATATGGGGATCATGCCTGTTCATAGGCATGGTGGATGTACAAATTCAGAGAAGGATGGCAGAGCTTCCAATGTAACACTCCAAACAAATGCAAAATACTTGAAGTTTTTATGCTCCGGATAGCTTAGACGGGCACCAGGCAATAATTAACAAATTGCCAAAAGTAGAATAAGTTGATAATAAGTTGATTTAGGGTTCAAATACCAGCGAGCGTTCATGAGTAAGAATCAAAATGATTGTCAAGTAAATTTTACTTATAAAAAAATCCTTAATTCGCGTTGCTCAAGAGAAAAAACTGTACAGACTCAAAATGTTTTAAATATAACAAAACAGATTTATTTCCAAAATAATTCAACTCACCAAGACATCAATGAAGAAAACATAACTCCTACTCCTGTGCTACACGCACTGTGCTTGGTGCTACGCACCTTGTGCTCTCCTACTGTGACTCGCAGGTCACCGGTTTAAAAGACAGTAGCCAGCGCATGCCGGGAAAGACATTTGCATACTATGACGAACGACGCAAGCTATGACGCAAGAGGGGGCGTGTCCTTTGCACGCGCTTTAACGGTACAGTCGGAAGATCGGAGTTCCTAGAAACTTGGAAACGAGTGCTGCGATGCCAAAAAGGAAATAAAAAATCCCCAAAATGATAAATATAACGTAAATTAAACAAAACTGGTTAAGGTAAAGCAAAAGTGAACGATGGGGCATCACAACTACCCCTTCCAAAGGGAGTCAAAAGATTTGACCTAACAAATTTTGACGAGCAATTTTGAATACGACGTCATTTACACATGGCTGAACATAAATAAGTAAAAGTATGCTAGTGCAAATTTTGATATGACGAACTATTCTCACTTTGACACAATTTTCCAGCACAACCAAAGGTACCTCCTCCCTTTTCCTCCTGACAAAAATATGTAATTAACAGCTAACCTAGTGTCAATATATACCAGTGGCTGTGACAGTTAACTGTATACTAGCATCATCGGTCTATCTAGTATCACATTTTGATACAAACTTGAAATTGGCATATCTTGAACTCTACAGAAAAAAATAGGTTAATTAACTCCTAATCTTACTTTGATTCCAAATGTTAAATACATGAAAAGAGAAAAAAATTCATTACAATTGTTGTTAGCGGGGTGATAACTTCCGCTTTTCCCCTAACCACAAAAAAGTATGTGACAGCTAAATCTTCACCTAAATCACATAAAAAAACGGGTATTCGAACACCGTTATCTCCTCCTAATTACATTCAAATACGCAAAGCTAAGAAAATTCAAAATTTACAAACAAGCGGGAATGTAATCATCTGCTAATTCTTCTTCTATTCACAGAAATCGCGATCTAGCTGAAATAAAAAAATCATTAGTTACCTCCCCCTTCAGAGCTAACGTCCCCCTCCCAAAGGAGTTATGCTGGTAACAACTCGGTTATCAGACTAGGCCATTTGGGGACAGCTCCAAAAAGGTACGCAAAAAAAACAAAATTCTGCAGTCATCATCATGGTCATCATCTATATATACCAATAAATACTGCCAATGTCATCCCAAAAATTACGTATCATTGACACATAAATATCACTGATGACACTGAACAGATTTAAACACATATACATAAATCGTATCTAAGAATAAAGAAAAAAGAGTGTGAATAATTTATAATATATGATGATAACATTTCATCCAATAACTTTTACATGAATCTCTGTTTTTTTTTACATAAATTCACTTTGGAATGCACGATATTTTACAATACAAATTCTTAAACATAAAAAATATTAAATCACTAATTCTCTTTCACTCTTCTCATTCATATCCAGAAACATTTTACAATTTCTAAACTTTCCAATATCGACTTACAAAATTTTCAGCTATCAGTCAGCTGAAACGAAAAAATCTACAAAAATACATTTTAACTCACGTAAATACAATAACTAGAACTTCGATGAAAGCAAAAAAAAATTCTATTCACACAAGTATAAACTCGAACTACAATAATTTCACTTTCCAAAAATAAATATCGAACTCGAAAGTTTCAACAAGAATTTAAACATTGCTAACTATATAAATCACAATAACTTCTTCTTCGTCTTCATCTGTTCCAGAAAAAAAAAGAACATTTTATAACTCAATCAAGTGCCAAGTGAAAGAAAAATATACTTAAATTTCATTGTTGGCACTCCGTGGCGATAAATCATCTAGTCCATTTCCAATAACATCCTTACGTCGTCGTTGGGTGGCTTCACGTAAAGCTGTTACTGAAGATCTCGTTCAAGTCAAGTCGTCGCTGTAGATCTCTCTCATGATGTCATCTTCCCGATGTTCGCTGCCGGTTGTCGCTCTGCAGGCTCTGGTCGTTTCATCGGCTTTTCGTTGCTCCGTGCGGATTTTTGAAGAACCTTTTCTCGTACTTTCTAGGCTTATTGGTGTCCGCCTCCAAATGACGCTTTAATAGTTGAGGACCTCCAGACGTCAGGAATACTTGCGGTCGGCACAACTTCTTGGTTGGTTTTTTCTTCACTTAAATCAGACTCAAAATTATTTTCATCGTTATTACTTTCTTTTAAAACTTCTACTTTAAAAACCTTTTCGAAAACGGCTTTCTCATATGGTTGTTCTACTTCACAAACTTCGTTATTTAAACTTTCATTATTTGCACTAACGGGACATTTTATAGGTGCTTCTGAAATAATCTGTTCTGGACCACAAGGTAAGTCAAAAAGTCCACGGGACCGCGGCTGCACTGTCAATTGACATTCATCATTATTATCGTCGAACACTTGTACCTTAGCAAACTGAAGATCGACTTCTGTATCGTTTTGATCTGTTACTTTAGTTACTTCGTGACAATCAGTAACAAAAATAAAAGCCATAGTGGCGAGGCATAACTCATGAGAGGGCTTTTCTTGAGGATCTTTGGCCGCTCGCTTCAAAGATCCCGATGAAAGTTTCCCGAATTTTCATTCCTTTGATAGCAGTATTTCTCAGTATGTCCTAGTCGGCCACAAAAATTACATCTGAAAGATTGAGTATGTTTAAACAAAGTTTTAGGTGTAGTGTTATGGTTCGAAGCTTGACGTGGCAAAAAGTCTCTGCTTTGTTCATATTCTATAGTTCTAGGCGCGTTCGGCGCAAATTGTCGGGACCGTGTAAATTCCGGTCGTGCGGGAGTCATTCTATGCGACTCAACCTGATATCGCTGCTTTGGCGGGAATGGCATCCATTGTTGGTTAAGTGTATTTTCTGCAGATTGTCTTCTTGCAGTGTATTGCTGAGCCAATTTGACTAACTCTGAAATTGAATTTACGTTTCGTACTTCTAGGAATTCTTTAATGGGCAAAAGCAATTGAGACAAAATGCAATTTGCAATATCAATTTCAGCGGCATCAGCATCGTACAGCTGGTATAACTCTATTGTACCCCATATAAATTTTTCTATGTCATCTCTTTCCCTTTGTCTTCATGAAAACAACTCTGTAGCTAGTTCTGTAAAATCATTATAAGCCGGATATATGTCCATGATTTCGTTTTTAAATTCTACCCCTATGCCATGACGACATCCTACGTTATTCCACCATTGCTTAGCACATCCAATTAGGCAAGATACTGCTAAAACAACTTTTTTGTTGCTTGGCACTTCATGTAAACAGAAGTGCTCCTCCATGGACTTGACAAATGTCCACGATGACGGACGTTTCGAACCGTCGAACCTTATCTCAGGTAAAGGCCAATTAATATAAGGACTATAGTTAATGGATGGGTTGGCAAATCGTCGTTGTGGCGGTTGAAAATACTCTGTTCTATCGCTTGCTTCTGGCGGAACAGAAAATGGAACCTTACGTTCAAAGTTTCTTCGTTGGTGAACTGACGTAGCATTGTCAGCAAATTTAGGGGTTGTTGTCGTTCCCCTTTTCTCCCGATTATCATCATGCAGCTTCATTAGCACTTCTGCTTCCATCATTACATCTTGCAATCTACCCTTTACTCTTTCTATGGCGGAATCGGCCATATTGTTAGCAGACATGTTTAGCGGTCTGCCGAAATTTTGGAAATTTTGAAAACCTTTTTTAATCTTGAGCAGTGCTCAAAGGTACTGCTATACAACAATACTAAAGGTATGACTAAGCTTACAAAAATATAAATTTGCTTATCACAAAAAGATTTTTCTTATCGTGCCTACGTACGTGTGTGCCCGGACACTTCTAATCATTACATACAACAAATATCTTAAATATTCAGCAATATCTACGCTGAAACTTCAGTACCTTTGAATAATACACAAAAAATGTTAAGCTACTTGCTCAACAAAAATTTTCGGCTTAAGCTGCCGTTAAATCTATAACTAGTACATACAACTACTGAGCTCAAAAGAATTACTATCTTTGACAATCATACAAAATTTATCCACAAATATATATACTATCTTTAAATACTGGCGAGTCCCTGTTCGGGCACCACTTCTTTTATTGTACTCTGTAACGCTCCAAACAAATGCAAAATACTTGAAGTTTTTATGCTCCGGATAGCTTAGACGGGCGCCAGGCAATAATTTTACAAATTGCCAAAAGTAGAATAAGTTGATAATAAGTTGATTTAGGGTTCAAATACCAGCGAGCGTTCATGAGTAAGAATCAAAATGATTGTCAAGTAAATTTTACTTATAAAAAAATCCTTAATTCGCGTTGCTCAAGAGAAAAAACTGTACAGACTCAAAATGTTTTAAATATAACAAAACAGATTTATTTCCAAAATAATTCAACTCACCAAGACATCAATGAAGAAAACATAACTCCTACTCCTGTGCTACACGCACTGTGCTTGGTGCTACGCACCTTGTGCTCTCCTACTGTGACTCGCAGGTCACCGGTTTAAAAGACAGTAGCCGGCGCATGCCGGGAAAGACATTTGCATACTATGACGAACGACGCAAGCTATGACGCAAGAGGGGGCGTCTCCTTTGCACGCGCTTTAACGGTACAGTCGGAAGATCGGAGTTCCTAGAAACTTGGAAACGAGTGCTGCGATGCCAAAAAGGAAATAAAAAATCCCCAAAATGATAAATATAACGTAAATTAAACAAAACTGGTTAAGGTAAAGCAAAAGTGAACGATGGGGCATCACACCAAGACCTCTCTCGTGCAGGAAGAATGAAGGAGGCCGTGAAGAGAGAACCATTGCTGCTATTTTTGAATTTGTTAAGGAAAACTTACACATCATCATTCAGGTAATAAGTTTAGATGCCAGTGTATCAATTGGCAGTGTGGAAACAATTATTCATCAACATTTAAAGTTCCCAAAGAGCTATGCCAAATGGGTACCAGGTATGCTGGCAGTGTTTGAACCTGTGACCCCAAATGGTTAACAAGACATTGCCACAGGTGATGAGAGGTGGTTTTATTACTATACAACTCCCAGAAAGATCAACAACTATGCTTATGGTGCAGATTAACTGCATCCTTCAATAATCCAACAAATTTTTGCTCAAGGAAGAGGATGTTCATAATTTTTTTTCAGTTTCCAAGGAAAGGTAGCCATGGACAGTTTACCTGAAAAAATGACTATAAATGGCCAAAACTACACCAACATTATTTTACCCTAAATAGCTAAGGAGATGAAGGAGCATCATCCATCAACAGACATGTCAAGGGTTCTGCTTCTTCATGACAACACCAGAATTGCTAGACCCCAACAGGAACCACCAAGTATTGAATCTAGAAGTTCTAGAATTGGTATAGATATCTGCAACTTTACTTCAATTCCAGGGGAAAGTACTTTGAAGGACAGTAAAAGTTTTGTTGAAGTAAGTGCAATGGTTTTTGTTCTGCAGGTGCATATCAAGAGCTTTTTGAACACCTGCTTTTTTCCGCTTTTCGAATGTATATATATATATACAAGAATTTTGCAGATTATTTTAAAAAATTCACTGTTAGGAAATGTTTGTTAATTGGTATTCATTATATTGTAAATTTACCATAATAATCTTATTAGGTTTAATTCCACTTTAGACTTGCTTGACTAAGAATTTTATTTGCACAATATAATAATTTAGCAGTGAATAGATTCTGTAATGTAAACTGAAACACTTGAGCATCAGATTATCTTATTTAGCTGCTGAATATTCTTAGCATTATCTCTGTCCTACACAGGATGTCCATGAATGACCACACAAACTCTGCATGGTGATATTCCTCTTTGTGAGAGGATTAAATATGCACAAAGAACTATACTTTACTGCCACTGTGATATAGCTAGAACATTTACACAACAAGTGTACAATGTGTACAAAAATACAATGTGTACTTTTGTGCAGTGCATTCCTACATACTGTACTACTTGCTGCCCATGTACTTTGATTTTATCAGTACCTACAAGTTGTAGAGATATTCAGTTTTGACACTGCAGTCATGCTCGATGCTTCATCATTAATATATCAAAGCTACTACACCATCTTCTGTTGTGTAACCATTGCAATAAAATATGTTGGTTGTAAGCAGATGTGATATCATCAAATTTGTTTTACTCAGAAACTATTGCTCACACAGGCATTGGGGCGGGGGTGGCTCAGTCGGTAGCACGCCAGGCTCGTAATCTGTAGTTCCCAGGTTTGAGTCCCAGCTGGGTCAGTGTTGAGATTTATCTCCGCAAAATTCCCCGCCCTGCCCACGGTCAGTAGGGGACACCGATGGGCTTGAAAAGGCCACCGTCTGTCGGATGGGACGTTAAGCCGTGGCCCCGTGTGCGGGAGAGCCATACCCTGTGCACGTTAAAGAACACTCTGGATGGCCTTGACGGGAGGCTACCATCTGTCTCCCAACAGCTGTTCCAGTGGGTCCCCTCCCCCAACCTTCTCTGAGCCTTCGGGGTCCATGTGACCTGGCCATTTAGCCCATTGTGTGCAAAAAAGTGCCGCTCAGAGGTAAAACAACCCAACCCAGATTAAATACTATGACATGAACTGCATATCCATATGGTTTTTTTGACATAAAATATTTTAATACATGTCCTGCACAATGTTACCTAAATTTTTGATGGGATTCCTTATTTTGTGATAGTCATATCCTAACTCTGTGACAAGGTATCCTAATACTTTGGTACTTAAATAAACAAAGCGAAATATTTAATGTCAGCTTTCTTTTTTACATAAATAATTAAGAAAAGTATTGTAACGCTCCAAAGAATTATAAACTTTTAAAGTTTTTGGACCTGTAACGCTCCAAACAAATGCAAAATACTTGAAGTTTTTATGCTCCAGATTAGACGGGTGCCAGGCAATAATTAACAAATTGCCAAAAGTAGAATAAGTTGATAATAAGTTGATTTAGGGTTCAAATACCAGCGAGCGTTCATGAGTAAGAATCAAAATGATTGTCAAGTAATTTTAAATATAAAAAAATCCTTAATTCGCATTGCTCAAGAGAAAAAAACTGTACAGACTCAAAATGTTTTAAATATAACAAAACAGATTTATTTCCAAAATAATTCAACTCACCAAGACATCAATGAAGAAAACATAACTCCAACTCCTGTGCTACACGCACTGTGCTTGGTGCTACGCACCTTGTGCTCGTGCACTCACTTGTGCTTAGCTTCTGCTACTGCTTATGCTTAAGTGACTCGCAGGTCACCGGTTTTTGACAATGAGCCAGCGCATGCCGGGAAAGACATTTGCATACTATGACGAACGATGCAAGCTAATGATGCAAGAGGGGGCATGTCCTTTGCACGCACTTTAACGGTACAGTCGGAAGATCGGAGTTACGGCGTATGCGCAATTCCTAGAAACTTGGAAACGAGTGCTGCGATGCCAAAAAAGAAATAAAAAATCCCCAAAATGATAAATATAACGTGTCCCGTGGCCGAGTGGTTAGCACACTTGGCTACTGATCTAAGGGACCTGGGTTCGAGCCCCGGAATTAGTCATGGATGTGTGTGTCGTTTTTCTGCTGAGGTCCTGCCATCCTCTCAGATCTCCTACTGTGGCATATAAACTGACAGGCTCCTGTAGGACCTCTGTGGCAAGCAGCTGCTTGAGGGGGTGTTTATTTTTTTTATTTTAAATTAAACAAAACTGGTTAAGGTAAAGCAACAGTGAACAGTGGGGCATCACAGACCCTTTGTCTGATCCAATATTTATTCAAGCTCCGGATAGCTTAATTTTGGGCACCAGGCAATAATAATAAATTGCCAAATAAGTTGAAATTAGGGTTCGAATACCAGCAAGTGTTACTTAGCAAGTAAGAATTCAAAAATAAATGATTGTCAATCTAATGTAAATTATATTCAAAAATTATCAACTAACATTGCTCAAGAGGAAAAATAGCAAAGATTCAAAAAAGTTTCTATAACAAACAAATTTATTTCCAAAAATTATTTTAAACACTCATCAATGTCAATGAAAATGTCGACTACATCATCACTATCTCACTAAAAACTCATCTCTTACTACAACTCCACACTGTGAACTACCACCAACTTCCACCTTACTCCAACTCCACTCCAATTGACTTTGAGACTACATGTCACTGTTATATCATGCGTTCTACAAAAGGCCCACACATGTCATGTTGCACGCCGGGAAAGACATTTACTTAAAGTGACGAGCACGCAAGCTATGATGCAATAGAGGGCGTGTCCTTATACACATGCTTTAGCGGGTGACAGTCAAAAGTTCGGAGTTGTGCATGCACAACTCCTATGCTCTCGAAAACGAGTGCTATGATGCCAAAAATGAAATTAAAATCCACAAAATGATAAATATAATGTAAATTAAACAAAACTGGTTAAAGAAAGTAAAAGTGAATGAGGGGGGCATCACAGTATGCCACACACTTTGTTATTGTATCTCAGAATGAACTTGAAGAAAAAGATGATGATGACAGCCATGCACAATTGTTAAACTCACGTTACTGCATTAATCCTCACATGGAATGCATATGAACATTTCCCTCAAAGTTGTTACTAAGTTTCTCACATTTGTTATGATACTGCTAAAGCATTGAAATATACTGCTTGACAAAATTATGATAACACTAACAAAATATTGCATAACTTTCTTATTGCATGATGTAATCAAATGAACATTTTCCCAGAAATGTATTTTAGTGTAATGAAGAAATTTGTAAAAAATGAGAACCCTCAAACCAAAAATGAAAGTATTGCAATGATGTCATTAAAACAAGAAAATATTGTTCATTGCAGAAATTGATGTCAGATGTTCCAAATTATTCTTGCATGATGTCAGTAATGACTATGATGGCTAAACAGGCCTGACACCATTAATCCATGCTCAATATATAGTTGAAGGTTTGAGGCAGCAAATCCTATTCTTCCACAAAAGTTAACTTTACCTTGCAGAATGACCAAAGAGGTGGCTGATAGTTTGCAATGCATATTCCTAAGGCATCCCATCCATGTTCAAGGGGATTTGGGTATGGTTGCCTTGCTCGCCAGGTCATTCATTGGCAATCTTCCATTTCTAAGTACTCTTGTACCAAGTTAGCTATATGCTGACAGCCATTGCCATCCATAAACAGGAAATCAGGGCCAGTTGCACCCCTGAAAAGTCGCACATAGGGTACATATTAAGAGGAATATGGCTGTTGATCGTTCTGCTACCCCAGACCAGCATACCACCTCCACCATATGTATCCCTTTCCCTGATATTGTAGGGATGCTATCACATTCCTCATTATCTTCTGGTTAAACAACATCTAATATCTAGCTGTAGGCTAAATCCAGATAAGTCATAGAGCAGAACATTTATAGTCCATTGTTCAGGGCTCCAAGGACATGCTGGTAGCAACAGTTTAGATGAAGTTTTTGGAGATTAGTGGAACACAAATGACTGCCTTGTTGGCATAGAGCCCATTAGCATTATGCCTTCATAACATTGTTCTGCTGGAAATCCTTTAAGCAGTGGCTGCAGAAACATTGAGAGATAGTTGATGCAAAGTCATTGCACTATTCCAACTTGCCATTAGAGCCAAATAATGGTCTGTTTGTGTTGAAGTAATTCTAGGGTAACCTTGGCCAGTTGTTCTGGTAGTGTTTCCTGTTTCCTGGAACTGTTTCCAGTGTCGATACCACTTGACACATTGAGCCATCTTGTGCTACCTCCATCTGTGACTATCCTGCTTCAAGTCTTCCAACAGCCTACCATTGTAAGGAATCATTGAAACAATGATATCTTGCCATCTTCAGTAGAAATAATGAGATTAACTCTTCTTAGAAGCAACAACTTTGAAATGGAGTAGTCTGGATGCAACCCATGCCCTTACAGGCATTAGTAATATCCTTGTTGCAAGGATTCCTCATTATCTTCTGGTTAAACAACATCTATCTAGCTGTAGACTAAATCAAAATAAGTCAGAGCGACATGTTGGTAGCAACAGTTTAGATGAGCTTTTTGGAGATTAGTGGAACACAAACCACTGGCTTGTTAGTGTAGAGCACACTAGTGTAGTTGTAGATCAATTTTGATTGGATATTCCAAATTGCATGTAAAGTTGCCTGAAGTAGAATATTTTTTCCTTCAGGAACGTTGTTAAAATTTGAATATATATGAAAAATACTGAGTTACCTTAGTTTTGTCAACCAGTATAGTTATCAAAGGAATTAGGTGTATGATGCAGTGTCAGGACAGAATTACACAGGAAAAAATTACATGGAATAAAATTACAGAACAAAAATTACACAAGGAAGAAATTACATGAAGAAAAAATTACACAAGGAAGAAATTACACATAGTACAAAATTTGTAACTTCCATTGGCAAATTCGTTATTTTATAAATATTCAGTTTAACCCAGAGGCAGGGCTGGATAAAGGCCAACTGATGCCCTAAGCACAGCCCAACAATGGTGCCCCCTCACCCTTCCATCGCTTAACTATGCTTTTATCAACATGGTAGGTCCTGACAAGACATTGACTCAATAAGTGCTGAAGTTATAAGTAGGCAAAATTCAATAAGCATTATTTTGTATCTTTTGATCCATGTATGCTGAAATGCTATGTATCTTCAAGGTTAGAAAGCAATGGAATAAAAGATGTTTTGTTTCGTACAAATAATGATATTTCTCCATTAGAATATCTTTCTTAAAAATTGTCCACCAACATCGATTTCTGTAGAAAGAGAATTTTCAAAATTGAAAAGTATGTTCTTGAGATCACATAATTTTGAGTTAAGGGCATGATAGCTAAGGGGGAATACTCTGTGGTGTCCCCCTCTTACTTCTCTTGGTGCCCTAAGCATGTGATTACTTTGCTTAATGGTTAATCCAGCCCTGCCCAGAGGTTCCAGTGGATGTATGTTTTTCATTTATCACAATCTATTCTGCGCAAAGTAAATGAATGTGGGTTGAAATCTTTATATGAATCTAATCAGTCATTTGCAATGCACATTAAAATGTTATTATCACTTGCCCTATTACCAGAAGAAGAAGTGCTGGAAGCATTTTTAGAAGTTGCTGATCTGTTCTCTGATTTAAACGAATATAATGAACAAATTGAGCAAATTCTCCTTTATTTCGAATGTACATATGTTCGGGGTCGACAGCTCAGGAACGGCATTTACAAACAACCTCTATTTAATATTTCTATTTGGAACCATAAGCAATCTTTAGCCAACCGTATAGCAAGGACTACAAATTGTATCGAAGGATGGCACTACGGACTTCAGTCACTTTTTCAGTGTTCCCCTCCAACTGTTTGAAAATTTCTGGACAATGTCGTCAAAGAATTATCCTTACAACATACAAACTATTTGCAGCATTTAACTGGTGAATGAAACCCTAGACGTGGTAGGTACATTTCTTTAAAACAACGTATTTTAAATATTGTACAGAATTACGACTCTAATAGACGATTGGATTTCTTGCGTTGCATAGCTCATATGACTTAGTGTTTTTTATTTGATGTTTTATATTTAAATTTAATTTTATCTATGTATTTTTTAAGTGAAAATTTTTGTAATTATATGAAAGTTTAAGTATTTGATATGACAACCAAATAATTTAATAAATTTTAAATAAAAATTGAATAGTGTAATTTTTTATGTATTTTTTTCCATGTGTAATTTATTCCTTGTGTAATTCTGTCCATGTTTAATTTTAGCAGTGTAATTTCATCACGTGTAATTTTTTCCATGTGTAATTTATTCCTTGTGTAATTCTGTCCATGTGCAATTTTAGCAGTGTAATTTTATCATGTATAATTTTATCGTGTAACCTTATGATGCATGTCATGGAAATAGGCAACCTTACTCTGTTAATGGTTAGCACTGCATATTTTTATCATCAAAATGTGTTTATGGTGAATATGATTAATAAAAAATTTGCATTGTTTGGCAACAGTAAGCTAGTAACAGTTACCCAAACAATGTACATAATTAAAGAGAATTATTTCTGTGGCCCAGCTATTGAAATGCTTAGCTGTAGGCCAAGGGATGAGTTCAAATCCCAGATAAACATGGATGCCAGTGTTGTATTTCTACTGAGATCTTTTCTACTTGACAGATCTTCTCTGTTGCATATCACACTGACAAGTTGTTGTACCTTCATTTGCAAATTTTGTGTGAAGAGTTTTTTTGTTGTATATTTTTTTAATTTTAATGAACTGGACCACGTCTTTTATAATGTAATTTGTGTAACAATTATATTAATATGGCATTAATTAAAATTTCTCTATATGCATTTCAAATGCAACATAATTAGCAGCTGACTATGATTGTGTCAATGAGTAAACCTGTTTATGATACAATAGTTCATTTTCTTCTGTGTTCTGTGAATTGGAGAACTTAGTTAATTTTATAAAAAATATCTTTGATAGTTGCCACATGGGCGAAAGTATTTTGTACATGTGGATTGAAAAAGTACGAGAATTTGTAAGAAAACAAGTGGATGTTGTAACCCAAAAAGAATCAATTCCACCTCCAGAGATTGTTGACTCTTCTGTTCAGTCTGAAGGTGAAAAAGATGAAGACAAAAATGATAAAGGTACTCTTTAGCTATTTCATATATTTTGACTTTTATTCAGATGCATATTTTTTTAAGATGCTTTTATCAACTAAAGCAACTTTTCTTTAGGAAGCTTGAATTTAATGCCCTGTTTTTTTTCTTCAATTTAATGCAAATCACTTCATAGCCTCAACAGAAAAAAGAATAGACTAATTTTTCTCATTATTGATAAGCAATGTTAATATATTTTCATCTTAATCAATTCACTCTTAGGTTTTCAGAAGAACTTTTACATTTTCATCCCAGCAAATGATGTTAAGTCTATAATCAAGAATAAATCTGTAACATACTTAACCTTGATATTCTTTTTTTTTACAAACTAAAAAGTGTCTTAAACATGCAAAAATCCTTTTTTAACATTAAAGGTTTCTTGTTAATAAAAATTTTAATCTGCATCTTTACAGTTTTAAATACAAATGTAATATAACTGCCCATAGAAAAACATCTGTAAATATTATCACAAGTGTCATTCTTATGACTTAGCAATTGGTTCCAAGGGCAGCAAAAAAAATCCTTATGTCTAGTGGCTTAAGTTATCTGAGTGGTTAGCATGCTGTAACATTATACAAGTAATATATGTAAAAGTATAAGCTTATATGAAACATAACGAAAAAATTTATTTTTAGAATGTGTTATAACTTTCATAAATTGATTGATGAATTTAAAATCTAATGATAAAATTTAATATTTTCAAAATTGCGATAATTTTTGTTATATTAACTTAGTGATAAGTTGTGATTAAAAGTTCTAAATGTATGATGTTTATTCTTTGTGTAATTCTACTATCTTGGCAAAGAAGTGTTAAATTCTTCTGTGGCATTTTGGATTTGGTGAATAAAAAAATCAAGTTTCATCAAGGATGAGTTTTGAACTTCATTTTTTGTGAATTCTGACCAATTCCACTATTTTTTACTCTTCATTACTGTTAAAGTGTTTTCACAACAATATTTAATAATAGCCATATATCAGTACTAAACTCTGGATTGAGGGTAAAATTTGGGAAATAAGAGTAGACCAGACAAAACCATTAAAGTCTATTTCCAAAAATATTGACCCTTAACCATACATCATAGTGAGATTCTTCTCCCAAGTGACTGATGAATTTCTTTCTAAGGATTAAGGTCTGATTAGGTCACCAGAAGAGCTTGAAACCGTCACAGTATTTGGCTATGGGGCTAAAGGATTCAAGTAATGCCTTAACTGAGGGGTAGGGGTGGCTCAGTCGGTAGCACACCAGGCTCGTAATCTGTAGTTCTCAGGTTTGAATCCCAGCTGAGTCAGCATTCAGATTTATCTCCGCAAAATTCCCCACCCTGCCCATGGTCAGTAGGGGACACCGATGGGCTTGGAAAGGCTGCCATCCTTTGGATGGGATGTTAAGCCATAGTCCCATATGTGGGAGAGCCATAACCATGTGCACGTTAAAGAACATGCTGGATGGCCTTGACGGGAGGCTACCATCTGTCTCCCAACAGCTGTTCCAGTGGGTCCCTTCCCCAACCTTCTCTGAGCCTTCGGGTTCCATGTGACCTGGCCATTTAGCCCTAGGGGCGGGGGTGGCTCAGTCGGTAGCTCGCCAGGCTCGTAATCTGTAGTTCCCAGGTTGGAGTCCCAGCTGGGTCAGCATTGAGATTTATCTCCGCAAAATTCCTTGCCCTGCCCACGGTCAGTAGGGGACACCAATGGGCTTGGAAAGGCCGCCGTCCGTCGGATGGGACGTTAAGCCGTGGCCCCGTGTGCGGGAGAGCCATACCCTGTGCACGTTAAAGAACACGCTGGATGGCCTTGACGGAAGGCTACCATCTGTCTCCCAACAGCTGTTCCAGTGGGTCCCCTCCCCCAACCTTCTCTGAGCCTTCGGGGTCCATGTGACCTGGCCATTTAGCCCATTGTGTGCAAAAAAGTGCCGCTCAGAGGTAAAACAACCCAAAACAAAGCCATTTAGCCCATGGTGTGCAAAAAAGTGCCACTCAGAGGTAAAACAACCCAACCTAATGCCTTAACTGGCACACAGTGGTTAAGGTGCTAGTGACAAGGCACACACTGTATAAGCTGTAACTGATACAGTGATCAGTAGTGACTGTGGCCTTAGTAGGGTATGTCCTTATATGAGAAGGCATTTAAAAGCTTGGTGTAGCTTCTAAGATTCTTCTCTGTCCTATATATCCAAATAAACAAAAAAGGTATGGAAAAGGCATGGATATTTTTTTTTATTGTGTTGCAGTCTCATTTTCCTCACAAATCATCACTGACAAACTTCTGTCAGACTACATGTAGCTGCTTGAAGATACTTTTTAATATTCCTGAAGAGAGTGACTTGGTGAGCTTGCCAGTATTTGTCTATTCTACAAGAAACAGATAAAATATGTTCACCCAGAGAATATTTGAAGTAAAAAAAAACATTCCCCTTTATCACAGACTTTTAATCAATGAACACAAACCTAAATTTTGACAAAGTTCAATTATTTGTTACTTTATCATTGCTTTCCCAATTAAATAATAAAATAGTAAATTGTTCACCTATTTTTAACCAAGGAATATCAGACCATATAGAGAACCAAAATTGGGGCTGACCATTAGCTTGTCAAAAGTTTCTTACAATTGAAGCTTAAGAAATGTTGTGTTAGGATTATAAAAGCATTACCTTTAACACTTAAACTCTGAAAGACCCAGATTTGCAAAAGCTTGTTTAATGATAGATTATTTAGTCATTATGACAATCATGGTTTGCTTATTGCTGAAATTTCAAAATTTAAACAGACTTTTCTTGAAACTAACAGTACTCTTTTGGGGTATAATGTAGCAGAGGAGACAAATTCATTTGAGTGATAAATAAAACTTTGGAGTTTATTTCCAAAATAAGGGTTTGGTTGTTTCGTTTACTTCTGAGAAGCACTTTTTTTTGCACACAATGTATTAAATGGCCAGGTCACAATGACCCTGAAGGCTCAGAGATGGTTGGGGGGATGGGACCCATTTGAACAGCTATTGGGAGGCAGATGGTAGCCTCATGTCAAGGCCAACCATCGTGTTCTTTAACGTGCACAGGGTTTAAGCTTCCCACTCATGGGGCCATGACTTAATGTCCTATCCAACAGATGGTAGTCTTTCCAAGCCCATTGGTGGTCCCCTACTTACTAAGGGCAAGGAGTTCTGTGGAGATAAATCTCAACACTGATCCAACTATTTAAAAGAAGGAATTGCATCAATAACGTAAAGCAGTGCCCTACCAATCCTAACAGACAGCATTGCAAAGAATTTAATAAACTTGTAAAAAATAAAAATATTCCCTCAAGCAGCTGCTTGCCACAGAAGTTTGGCAGGAGCCTGTCAGTTTATACACCATAGTAGAAGGTTTGTGAGGATGGCAGGATTTCAGCAGAAAAACACCATCAACATTCATGCCTTCCTCTGGGCTTCAACCCAGGTCCCTTTGATCAGGTGCCAAGCACACTAACCACTTGCCATGGGATGGCTTGTAAAGGATAAGTTAACATTTGATAAGAATCTTTTTTTTTTATATTTTGGCTGACAAAACAGGAGGAATCAGCTAGATATCAGAGGGTTATACCAGATAATCTTTTGTGTGGGAAGAAGGATTGAAGGGTAAGCTTGGTAAGGTTGTTGAAAGTGAGGATTTTGTCAGCTAGGTGGGCTGAGCATTTCAGAAATTCTCCATTTTGTTTGTAACAAGGATAGATGCATTCAATATTGGACTTATATCGCAGTCTGAAGTTACATTAGCTATCTCAAATTTAAACCAGTTAAATCCCCAGAGGCAGATGAAATTATTACTGATATGTTTAGAATTGAGAATATTTCTTCTGTCACATAGCTGACTGAAGTTTGAATATTTTTTATGATAAAGGTGTTCCTAAAGATTTCACCAGAGACATTATTATCTCTATTTTTAAGAAAGGTGAGCATAATTCTTGCAATAATTATAAGTGAATTGGTCTACTTTCTGTTCTAGGTAAACTTCTTTGCATTATTGTGCTTAATAGAATTAAGAATTTGGTTGATGGACAGTTGGATGATGAACAGTGTAGATTGAAGTCTTAGTGGATGTATAGATTAAATATTTTCACTTAAGCAGATTCTGGAGGAGGTTTCAAGTTTCAGAAACCTGTGTTTACTAGCCTTAAAGATTTCAAAAAAGGCTTTTGACTTTGTTGATCGACATAATTTGTGGTTGCTCGTTAGATCATCTGAAATACCTGACAAGTCAGTTAGCATAATGAAAGCTCTCTATAATAACAGTGAATCATGTGTGAGAGTTGGTAAAGCTTATAGCAATTGGTTTAGCACTGCTAGCGAAGTTTGACAAGGGTGCATTTTTGCCACCTTTCCTTTTTACACTTGTTTTCATAAATTAAGGAAAACTCAGAAAAATTATGATAAACTAAAAATTATATGAATGATTTAAATGAAATTTGATGAAAACATGAATTACAATGCTAGTTTCAGAATGGCATAAAATATTTTACCCTAGAAACATTTTTCGTCAAAAAATAACACAGGAACTTGTCTAAAAATGAGATGTTAGAATGCAATGTGCAAAGTTCTTTAATAAGGAATGTGGTCACCCCTTACAGTAATGCAGGCACGACAGCGATGTTCCATGCTGTTTATGATGTTGTGAATCAGCTCAGTAGGGAGTAATGACCATTGCTCCTTTAAAGCAGTAATAAGCTCCCCCTTTGTTTTAGGTGGCAGGTTGAGGGCAGCAACATGTCTCCCTAAAGCATCCCACAAATGCTCAATCTGATTTAGGTTGGGAGATCGAGCTGGCCACTCCATCCGCATAATGTCTCCTCTTGAAGGTATTGTTCCACTAGTTGAGCTCTGTGTGGGCGAGTGTTATCGTCTTGTAAGATGAATGTTTCACTTATTGCACCAGTGTAAGGACATACATAAGGATCCAGGATGTCATTTCTATACTTTTGAGCATTGAGGTTCCTACTTGTCAACACATAGAGGTCTGGGTGCTAAGGAAATGCCACCCCAATCACTCATGCAGCCTCCGCCGTAACTGTCTCTTTGACGGATGTTACGGGGATGTTCTCTCCATATAAAACAATGTTCCAGAATCACTCTGCAAACAATATCTGGACTCATCTGTGAAGAGTATGGACCTCTATTGCTCTTCTGTCCAGTTAACATGTGTGCGTGCTCATTCAACCGCTCTCTCTTGTGGCATGACGTAAGTATACAAATTACTGTCCTTCTAGCATACAGACATCCCTCATGAAGCCTTTCTATGCACAGTAGAAGCTGATTCAACCCTCCCAGTGGGTTCTGCAAGAGAGGATTGTAGTTGAGAGGGAGTAGACATCCTGCTCCTTCGTGCTGCTAATCGCAGATATCGATCTTATACAGAGGTCGTAACTCTAGCCCTTCCTCGACTAAACTTCTGAGACCCGGAATACATGCTACAAAATTGATTCTACAGTCTATGGACCACAAAAGGACTCACATTCTGCCATCGTGTCACATCTGACTGACTTTGGCCTGCTTTGAGCCAGCCAACAGCTCTCCACCACAGTTCATTTGTCAAATGATGTCTCGAGGTCATTCCTAAAAAATGGCTATTTCGAATTTCTTTACTCACGTTTACAACACAAAATAATTATCCACTCCAAAACACCCATTTTTCTGCCGATTACGCAAATTGACACAACCTAGACTAATTTGCATACGATATGCTGATTCGCATTAGTGGTTACATGAACAAGTTTGGTGAGGATCACACAATATTTGGCAAATTATCGCGATTTTTCTCATTTTTCCTTAATTTATGGAAACCATTTTAGTTTGGTTATTGATTATGTTATGTGGAATTCTTTGCAAGGGAAAGCTTTTGGCAATAAATAGCTAAAGTTTCAAAATTTCTGATTTAGATTATGCAGATGATTTGGTCTTGTTGTCTAATGATGTTGATGAGACTGGTAATAGAATAGGTTTGGTGATAAACAGTGAGAAAACTAAAGTGATGAAAATTGGTCAAGCAGATGAGGCTTCAATTATTTGAATGATTGCACCCTTGAGAAAATGTTTCAATTTAATTATCTCAAGAGGCTATGTAGACATCCTGCTCCTTTGTGCTGTTAATCGCAGATATCAATCTTGTACAGAGGTCGTAACTCTAGCCCTTCCTCGACTAAACCTCCGAGATGCAGAATCCATGCTACAAAATTGATTTTACACTCTATGGACCACAGAAGGACTCACATTCAGCCATCGTGCCACATCTGACTGATAAACAGTGAGAAAACTAAAAATTGGTCAAGCAGATGGGGCTTCAGTTGTTTGAATGATTGCACCCTTGAGAAAATGTTTCAATATAATTATCTCAAGAGGCTGTGTAACAAATACTAGTTTTATGCAACATGAGATAGAAGAATAAGGATGTTCTGTTGGGACTAAGAATCTGGAAATCTTATACACCCAACAACTAAAATTAGACTGTATAATAGTTTGGCCCTTTATAAAGTTAGTTATGGTAGTGGACTCTTTGTCCAAGTTTCACTACCATAACTAACTTTATAAAGTCAAGATTTTGTCAAGATAACAGGAAACCCAATGCCATTGATTCTAGATTCTTAAGAAATATCTTGGGCATTAGATGGTTTGACTATGTAAATAATGATAAGTTATGGTAAAGGAAACTGCAACCACATCTGACATCATATTGTGAAGAGAGAGAGATTGTGTTGGTTTGGCATGTTGCCCATATGCATAACTACAGAGTAGTGAATAAGGTTATGAACAGAGTACCTAAAAGCGATAGAATAAGTAGGAAACCTAGGATGTGATGGACAGACAAGGCTAAACAGGATCTTGTTAGAAATGGCCTTCAGTAGCCAAATGCAGCAGATGTAGCTTAGAACAGACATGTTTGGAGGAATAAATTACACAGTCAGGTTGGACCTCAGTAGCTTATGGCTGCTTGAGGACTCAGTGTGTGTGTTTGTGTGTGTGTATTACCAGTAGCAAGAATTTATCCCAGAAGTTAAAACCGAAATATTAACTGTTATATGAAAATGTTTACTTTTTAGAGTTTGTGTAAAGATTCTTTCAGTTTTCAGCAATTTTGAAGAAATAATTTTAGGATTGGTGATATTGACATTAAATAGTCCAGCTTTCGTAACACTGAAAATACTGAACTCATATTATTTAAAAAAATTCAAAATTTAGCCGCTTTGATTTACATAATTAATATATATATCACCAATTTCCCTTTGAAACTATTTTAAACATTTGACTTAAAATTTGGTTTCCTACCATTTTGACCTAGGAGTTCTCTAATATTTTGATTGTTTAGTATAATATATTCATATACAGTACCTTAATGTAAGAGAATTTCTGTGTTATTTCAATAGGAATCTAATTTCAAAGCTGTATACCTTCTAAAATATGCATTTAATAGAAAAATGGGATTGAAGGAAAATTAAAGATCATGATGAATTTATTTGAATCGATTTTCAAGAATAATTTTTCAGCATTTAAAGAGTTATGGAAACTGGATTTAACATTGAATATCTTCTTTTGAAAAAGTTATTCACAATTGCTTAATATTAAAATATTTATTTTATTCATTTTATTAAATAGTTTGAAGTAATACTTCTTAAATTTTAATTAATTTCTGAGGAAAATTCTTATGGTGCATTACTGTTGTGCTTATTCTAGCTTACATAACTTTAAATACTGAAGAAATATTGTTGAAAATAGAGATTTAAATAGCTTTTGTTATGATCTTTAACTTCAGTCACATTTTTCCATTAAAAGCATATTTTATAAGTTATAATAGAGCTTCAAAATTAAGATTCACATTGACATAACATGGAAATTCTCTAATATTTTGGTAGGGCAGTGTATATTATTGAAGTTTTCAATATATTTATCACTTATGAATTCTTTATTACTTCAAAACCAATAATTAAATTTTAATAGGAACAGCTAGTAGCTATGAATATGAATTGGCACCCATCCAACATGGCGAAGCTATTGTCGATCGTCATAGTAGTTTTCAAGCTCATTTGGCTGCCGTTGTTAGCACAGAACAGGTAATTGTTTCATAAACACAATCTGAATGTAGATATGTGTATTTAATAAATTTAATTATATCACTATAGTTTAAGAATATTGTCATATACACTATATTCATTGAGATGTTACAAATATGGTGATTGAATGAAATAATGAACATAAAATTCAGGCAAGTGCTTTAATTCTGGAACATAGTAGTGTTCCTAAATTATATTAATTTGGGAACAAGTGTTTCGTGTCAAAATGTCCTGTTTGTTTCTATATGGCTGTTGTTACTATATGGCTGAAAGCATTACCTGCTTTCAGCCATATAGTAGAAACTCAACTTGTAGAACTAACTACAGTTTCAGAGGCAGCAAGCACTTGAGCTATCATGTGATTCCATTGGCTGAGGTTGCTCTTCTGCTTGTTAAAATATATATCAAGGACAACATGTTGCAGCAGAGAAAAACAAAAGGGTGTGTATAATGGCAAAAGAAGAGTGCTTAGTACACTAGCATAGACATAGTAGTAAAGCAGTCAATGCTTTCAACATTGAGCAAGTAAGTCACCTCACAGATAACAATGTAGTTGTAACAGATTCTAAAATGTAACTTACTGAAAGAGCATCAAGACTACAATAACAAAATTAATTGCTGTCCAAAATGAAGAGTAACCCACAGTTAAAATTACTGTGGTTCCTTGCAGTAATCACTGTGATTCAGTTTTTGATAAAATGCCTTTCAGACTGTTTTCTCAGACTTTATATGGAATTGCACCAATTTTTTTTCTCTCATTCTCAAGTGTTTGTATTCCTAGAGAATACAGAAGTATTTAATTGCCTTATTGTGAACTTTTTACCACCTTAAAATTTAATCAAATACCATTTCATCAGTGCTCAAAAAGTATATTTTGTAATTGTAAATTTTCTATTGTAAATTTTGTTTCTGATGATATGTACTTGAGCTTGATTTTGGTAAAGATAACTTTTACTTTGTTCATGATTCTCATTTTAATCTAAAATCACAAACATTCCTAACATAAGAATTATTATACAATCTATATGTAAACATAAAAGTCCCTGAGATAACCTCTCTCCATAATGCCCCACCATCTTTGTTTTAAGCTCCTGGATCAAAAAATATTTTTGTTCTGTGTTAAACTAAACAATTGTCACCTCTGAAGGTAAAGATATAAAGAAGTCCATACTTTATTTACAAGAGCCAAAATTATATTTAATATTTTTTGTTTAAAGTAAAATTCCTTCATTTCATGTTCTGTATTTATTGCATATAGGGTTTTTATTTGAATTATTAATATCAAGTTAAGTAAGTTTAAAAATGATGTATTACAAAGAGATGATATTCTCTCTGTAGTATTCTGAAAATCTGACATCAGAATTTCATATAGCTAATCACAAATATTCTGTGGTTTATAATTTACTATAAATTGATTTGGTTCCATTTAAAAAGCAATCTACTGTTGTAATTACTAACAGATGAAGTATTTTTATCAATCAGAGCACAAAATTATTATTTTTCTGCATAATAAAGGTAATCCTTTCTCTAAAATTGCTGAAATAATTATCAGTCATCTGTTAGCAGTGTATTCCATAAGAAGTTTCTCTTATCTTAGCCTGGTTCTCAAGAAAAAATCAAAGTGGTCACAAACTAGTAGTCTAGGAGTTAAATCACACTTGTTTTTTGGGGGGGAAGTTTTTTTGTTCCCTAGACATTATTGATAATTTGTGTTTAAATGCACAGATAAATAACAAAATTGTTTAAATTAAAATTTTAATGGTTTATTTGGCAACTGAAAAAAAATAATAACTGTTCAACTTTATTGCATCTGTTCTACCAATATTGTGGACAATGGCACACTAAGTAACAAGGCTCAGTATTATTGCTAACTGTCATTTATATTTCTTAGAAGATTTTACCACTTATAATATCCTTTTCCTGTGTAAAACCAAATGTCCATGTAATTATATCACATTGCTTAATATTCCTTGGAAATAATATAAATTTCCTTTCAGGTAAAGCAAATTTTATCAAAACTCAAGGAAAACCGAAAAATTGCTTCTGCTACTCACAACATCTATGCATACAGGTAATAATTATCATCAGTGTTTCTCCAGTAATGAAATAATGCTAAGGAATTTTTGTGTGCAGACAAACTGTATCATTATTATAGGATTATGTTTGTCATTTCCATTCTTTCTCAATTTATTATTGAAAGAATCATTTTCCTTTTGAGCTAATATTCCACAAGTAAACAAATTATATGCTATTATTCAGTTAAAATAATAAGTTTATTTAGTGTACAATAATGGTAAAAAAAAAGTCATCAACAAAGAACCATTGTGATGTAGTTGAAATTGGCCATATTTGATCGTCTTGGTACTAGAGCTAAAGGTTGTACAAGTCAGCTTAAAAAACAGTCTTTTTATGGAATGATTTTATGAGAGCACCTCCAGCAGTAAAGGAATATTATATATATGGTGAGGGCTTTCATCCAAGATATGAAATCTTCTTTTGTATTGCATTCTAAATTTACTGACTCAATTCAACACTTAGGTTTTTGATGTTCCCAGAAGTTTGTTATAAAATATACCAGTTAAACATGTCCTACACATGCACAGCTGCTTTTAAAGATGTGCAAAATGGTGCATTCTAATGTGCAAATTTATTGCAAAAATCTTTAAAATAATGTTTTGCCCCCAAAATCTCTAGGCTGGCTTTACTTGCATGTATTCCATTACCAAAAAGTTAAGAAATAGCAGGCCAAATAAAAATGTTCACGTTATGCACCATTTAAAGTGGGATGTTAATCATATATGGACAAACATTATCCTTGTATAAAAAGAGTTAAAAGTGTTTTGCATGTAAAAAAATAAAAAGGGATTAACACTGATTAATAATACAATCAAGGTATTTCTTTCTCACCATCATTCTCAGATGTCACATCTAAGATTGCCATCTATCTTAAGAAGCTGCCCCAAAGAATTTTTTTTTTTCAGAGAAAATTCTATTGACCAGTGGTTCCCAGAAAGATCCGAAGAGGGAGGTTTGGCTGAGTCTTTGATTTTGATGAAACTGTCCCATCCAATAACTGTTCAATTCTTCTACCCTATTCTGAGCCATCAAGATCCTTATGACCTGAACATTTAGTCCATTGTGTACACAAATGTGCCACTTAAAAGTAAAACTACCCAACTCATTTTTTTGGGGGAAATTCATTCATCTTTAGAAAATGTTATTCAAGCTATCAAGCAATGTGTTATAACCCCCATAAGTTCTCCCTCCCCCAAACCTTGAGTACACTATTGCTACTAACCACAAAGATACAATCTTACTTTTTTGTTATTCATTATTGACAATAATATAATAATGTGCAATATTAGAGCAAAAATAAACCTTTCAGTATAGATGGTAATTTTGTAGACTAAATTAGCATTCAATAATATTTAGGTGTCGTTTGACTTTATAGTGGGGTATCGTGTTGCCACCTATTCTTTTATATAAACACTTATCAATTTTCATCTCAGTTATAAATAGACTTTACATTACTGCTTAGGGGTGGGGGTGGCTCAGTCGGTAGCATGCCAGGCTCGTAATCTGTAGTTCCCAGGTTCGAGTCCCAGCTGGGTCAGCGTTGAGATTTATCTCCGCAAAATTCCCCGCCCTGCCCACGGTCAGTAGGGGACACCGATGGGCTTGGAAAGGCTGCCGTCCATCGGATGGGACGTTAAGCCGTGGCCCTGCGTGTGGGAGAGCCATACCCTGTGCACGTTAAAGAACACACTGAATGGCCTTGACAGGAGGCTACCATCTGTCTCCCAACAGCTTGTTCCAGTGGGTCCCCTCCCCCAACCTTCTCTGAGCCTTCGGGGTCTATGTGACCTGGCCATTTAGCCCATGGTGTGCAAAAAAGTGCCGCTCAGAGGTAAAACAACCCAACCCAACCCATTACTGCTTATTTCTTGTAATTTTATTATTAGCAAATAATGTAAGTTATTTCTAATAATATATTAATAATTTTGTATTATATAAATTATATATTTATGTTATATAAGTATTTATATTAATAATGGAAATAATTATTATATTAGCAAATGATGTAAGTAATTTGTAACATTTCTTCCTATAATTTTGTCAAAAAATTTTATAATCAAACTTTTCCTTCAGTGTTTTGATCAATAGTTTATTTCTTTAACCCTTCCAGAGCCTGGACTGAAAAACTGAATTGTGTCAGATGGCTAGGCTTTTTTTGACTGTGCTCAGCCAAGAAAAATGGATTTCAGAACTTTTTGCCAAATAACTAATGAAAGGAAATAGGATGTGTCATATTCCAAATTAAAAGAGTATTTAATTTTGGATTTTAAAATTAAATACTCTTTTAATACTACTTTAAAATCTTTTTATACTACTTTTAAAGAGTATTCAATTTTGGATTATGAAAATAAAATATTTAAAATTACATTAATTTTAATGAAACTTCTTTAGAGTAATATAGGGGAAAAAATAATCTGGCTATACAAATAAATATCAGAAGAAAAATAATGGATGATATATATATATGAATAGAAAGTAAAATATTTTTCTGAATAATAGGAAAATAAATTTCCTATTGATAAATAGTTTTGTGGAAAAAGGTTTTGCCGATGTGCAGAATTCAAACTATTGTCTCTCCAGATACATGCCAGAGTTTTCTAAGTCCACTAAACTAACTCAAACTCCATCTTTTTTCCACTAATGTGACTCATCAATTTCCTGTGATTGCTGTATCAGGACTTGGTACCATCTATGATTGGGAATGGCAATTATTTCCATCAGTCAAATAAAAAGTTAACTTTGGTTATTTGGCAACAAACAGAAATTCTAATCAGCAGAAATAGATTATTTTTATTTAAAAAAAATCATTTAATTATGGTTAATAAAATGGCAATAATTCAAAGAAAAAGGTAACAAAATTTTATAAGCATTAAAAAAATTGCAATCTCTACTGTATATTTTTTCCATTTAACTTTAGTAACACTTATTTTAGTTAATTTTGCAGTATTTTCTGAGGCATTTTATTATTTGAATATAAATTATTCATAATATTTTTATTGTTATGTAAATCTTTTATTTAGTTTTTTGTAAAATTTTTAGTCGTTTATGCAAATAATGAATGCATAAGCATATGCTTCAATTTTCGAGGAGCAGGGCTAACTCAGTCAGTAGCATTCTAGATCATAACCTGTAGTTCCCAGGTTTGAAGATTGAGATTTATCTCCTCAAAATCCCCACCCTTCCCTCAGTCAGAAAGGGGTACACTGATGGGCCTGGAAAAGCTGCTGTCCATGTGATGGGATATTAAGCCATGGTGCTGTATGCAGGAGAGACTTTGATGGAAGACTTCCATTTGTCTCCTACAGCTGTCCATTGGCTGTCCAAATGGTGTAGCCAAGCGCACTAACCATTTGGCCACGGGGCAAAACAGCAGTTAAAATTACAATTTTTTAATGCTAGTTAGGAATTACATACAAATTAATTAAAAATAGTACTAAGTCTTCTCTTTTAAAAAATTAGTTTTCTGACATAATATTCTACTCTGATGTTTCCTGAGGCAGCTGCCATTTCAGGTTACTTATACCAAAGTGGTTAATAGTTTTGTTTTTAGTCAAGCTTCGATTTAATTTTATTTTCCATTTTCAGTATATGTTTCAGAAACAATAAAAATAATTCTAGAAGTTGCAAAGTGGAAAAAAACTTGGATAAACTCAACTTAGAATCAATATCTCAAATTAGGGAAACTTAAAAATTCGTCTGTTTACTACTGGAATAAAAAATATTTCTGTAAAAAAAATCACTGTTTTCTGGATTAACTTCATCCAAAAACATCTGTTGGAAGATTTCAAAAACACATTTTAATTGCAGTTTTTTTTTTAAATAAGTAAGAAATAATGCAAAAAAAAGTCAATACTTGGTCAACAATGTGAAGAAGTATCCAACTAACTGCAGCATACCCTAAAAGGTTTCAAATCAAAACCAAACTTTTCTCACTATTATGTGGCGAATCATGTTTAAAAAAAATTATTTTTTCCTTTCATTGTTCCCTTCTTGCGATATATGCAATAAATGATTAAAATAATGTAGAAACATTGAAATGAAAATAAAATGTACTAAAATGAAAACAAAAATATGTGGCTGCACCTTCATGGTAATGGCTGAAAACCTCCAATGTGAAAAAAAATTCCTTTTGCAAATTTCTCATTTGAAAACATACATGAGAGAATCTAACTTGAACAAGTCAATTAACATACTGCTAGTGAGTGCAGCTTAGAAAGTGCATTGGCTATAACAGGAGTCATGATATTGTTATACTTTGGATGGGAGTTTGAAGAATTGCATGACATTGCATGTGTTTTTTTTTCTCATCAAGTTGAGGAATGAATTGGAAAGGTAAGCATTATTAATGATCTCTTAATTGCTGCTTTTTAATATGTATAAATATAAAAGCTCAGAATTTTGTATTTTAAAGAAATTTAGATTTTTTTTTTGTACTATTTGTCTTGTTAAACGTTTTTGGCCAAATATGCAGGTTTGACGAAGTGCATCTTAGTGGCTTCAGCAATGTAAGTTTTATATAGGAGAACTTGAGTGTATCCAAGGAATTCTTGCCATGGAAACTAAACATGGGATAATTTTTTTCTATTGCAAATTAAGAGCTATTTCTTCTGATGGATGCAATTTATTTATCTTCATTAGTTTTTTTTTAATTAGATGTAATTTTTTTATGTGAATAAGGAGTTAAAATAGAAGACAGTTAATAGTCTCAGTTCATTATAAATTAGCATTAAAAATAGGTTGTATTGAACTTTCTAACATAAAGTAGCATTTTTGGTAGAAACTGATATTTTCAAGGATTTTAGTTAAAAAAATAATCACTGCTATATATATATATTTTTTTCTTTTTAACAAAATTTCAGATTTGTTATAAAATATCTGTAAGAAACAAATTAATTTAATGATAAAAAAAGTCTGACTCTCAAAGCCCAAACATGGTTGATTGAAACCTGAAGACTGTGTTAAACCAGATATGAGACAATCTAGATTAATTTCCTGTGGCATTCTGTAATATGAGACCCAGATCTATAAAAAAATCGAGGGGGAAGGAGGACAATAAACACAATCGAGCCAGAAAAATGTAAAGGGGGGGAGCCAGAGATCAGATTTACAATGCAGATAACGTTCCTCCCTCCATTTAACAGATCTTTAAGATTTTTTGAAAAGTACATGAAATATAAATAAATTTAATAATTTTTGCCTCTGTTACCCTTATTAGCATTCTGAAGGGGAAGGGGGAGGGGCATGGCCACCTGTCCCCCCCTAGATCCTATGTAATACAGTATGAAAAGGACCTTTCTGGAGTATGATTCCATGTACATCGTGGCTTCATGAACAAAGGTAATATTAATCACTGAACATTACAGAATTCTATTCTTGTTGGCAATCTTGATTCTTCTTGTACCAGCCAAGATTTTTTCTTTGTTGCAAAACTAAAATGGCAATTGTAAAAATTCAAACATGACATCAGTGTAGTTTCCTGCAGGAATAATGCTTTCCTGTTGTGTTTAATCCTTGATTAGTCAATAAATTTTGTTTTACAGTAGGAAACTTCAGATCCACTGTGACCTTCTTGATGTTTAAAATAATGCTAATAGACATAATAAAAATAATTATAATGTCTATTAGCATAGTTTTTTATTCTCTGTATTGAACTTATCCTGTACATTCAACCAGTGTTTGCAAGATAAGTTCAGCTTCTAATGCATGATTTACTACACTGAATGCCATGCTATACTAGTTGTTCATTTTAATATAGAATAGGCTTCCATTTGTGATGTAAAATATTTATATTCATTAGCAGCATGAACTCATAGAACAAAGATGCAATCTTCATTAAATAGCAAGGAATTTGCCAAAAAAAATGAAATATTCAATTATTTTTGTGAAAAAATGGTAACAAGGGCTTAGCTATTAAAATCAATCTTAAATAATAAAAGTTACTTTTTGTTTCTCATTGAAGCTATTTGCATCTTTTTTTCCTTTAACCAAAAATTATTAAGTTCATAAATGTATTTTCTGTTCTAAATTTCTTGTACTTAAAATTATGTCCCAAAATCTCATCTTGCACAGAGCTCCAATGTTTATACTCTGATGGTCACCACATACCATTGCAGTAGCTGCAAGAGCAAGTTGCTAAACAAGATTTGAAAAATTTCCCTTCAATACTAAACTGAGGTACGAAACTTATGTAGGAACCAAAACTTTTGTATCTTAATGTGGGTAAAACTCTAAATTAGGGAATAAATGTTATGTAAATCAAGATTTCACTCTGTTATGAAAAATTGAGTCTTAAATGTGAGCTTTTAATCAGGATTTTACTGCATCTTTACTAAATTAGAAATTAAATTAGGCAGACCCTGAATACATCAGAAATATTTCTTTCCTTTTTCCAGTACTCATTTACAAATAGATTTCTTATAATATTCTAGACACCTCAGTGTTGTATGGCATATGGTGCAGTCACTATGCTAGTTGGAGTCTAGATTAAAATCCTGCTTAGTAACTTCTTAGTGAACTTAAATCTGGACTTAAATCCTGCTTAATGTTATTTTCAGTGCTTTGATAATAATTTCTCTTGAAATTCTATTATTTGGGACATAACACAAAATTTGCTGTCGGTGTAATTATTAAATATATAAAAATTTCAGAAAAACCACTGTTGAAATCTTAGTTGAATGAAGTCAAAAATAGCATTGTACATATTTTTAAGCTTGTTATTCTGATCACCTCTTGCGTGGCTTGTTAACACATTATATTTACATCCTTCTGTGTGCTGGATTTCCATGTCAGAAATTGCCTTAATAATGCAATTTGAATCCCATTAATTCCATTATAAAGTGCTCATGGCATCATCTATTGATAGGAAACAGAACACACAGTTATCCATACAATGATTTTTTAAAAAAATAACCTTGTTAACTTCATGGTTTCCCATTAACTGAGATTAATTCAATGGGTAGCTCAGATGGTTAGAGCATCATGTCTTTTCAGGAAGTTGTGGATTCGTATCCCAAATATTGCTAAAAAACGTTTTTTGTAACTAACTCTTCAATTGTTATAATACAACATGTTACATATAATGCAAATAAATCTCAGTGAAAAATGTCAATCAAACATATAATAGTAAACAACATAATAGTCCTTTTGTTTTTTTTACATCTCTCAATGTTAAACAGTGTCTTGAAGAATAGTGTAGTAGATGGAATAATAAGGAGGCTAAACAACATTTCACACAAGTTTGTACTTACTAATTTTTTTACACTAATCATGTGAAGTAGATGGATAAAATTAACACATGAGATTAATATTAAGCACTGTAACAGAGTATATAAATGATGTCATCTAGTTCATCTTAACTATTAGGATTTCTCCAGACATACAATGATTGGAGAATTAGCTAATAAAGTAGGTAAAATTTCAAAGTGATGTATGATAGGCAAGGTCAGCTGTCACGAGAAGTGCTGGTGATGTAATACCAACCAAGCACAACAAAATCCCACATGGAAAATTCTATTACAAAATTTCCCACAAAGCAATATGCTTTTGCCACAGTTATTATGCAAAAATTCGTTTATCCAACTGTAATTCACCAACAATCACAGCACTTCTCGTGACAGCTGACCTCGCCTATCATACATGACTTGTGCATCACATCTCTGCACAAATAGAATTTGAAGTATGACATAGAACTTTGAAATTTCACCTATTTTAGAAGTTAATCCTCTAATTGTCATATATTTGAAGAAGTCCTAATAGTTAGGATGAAATCGATAACATCATTTATTTACTTTGTTAAGTGCTTAATATTCATCTCGTGTTGATTTTATCCATCTACTTCACATAATTAGTGTACAAAAATTAGTAAGTATAAACTTGTGAAATGTTGTTTAACCTTCCTATTATTCCATCTACTACACTATTCTTCAAGACACTGTTTAACATCGATAGATGTAACGAATTATAGTGAAATAAGCAAAGGGACTATCACATACACACAGATTTGAATTGTTCTTTACAGCACATTAGAAGCAATAAAGTAATTGTAAGAGTTCAGTGTGAGTATTTCCAATTAAGGAGCTGTAGAATAGTCATTTGTGAAATATAGAGAAATAAAAATTCTGGGGACTAAGGTAACTAAAGTTTCTTGCTGGTAACTGAATCTGTGAATTGTCATATGATTCTCATAACAGCTGATGCTAAAATTCACATGCTAGCTTTTAGGATTTGCAGACATTTTTTTTCCTTGTATGAAAAGTCAAGGTCATATCATACAAGGAAAGTATTCACAAATACTTTTCTTGTATGATATGACCTTGCTTATCATACATCACTACTACTGATCTACATCCCGTTGATCAGTGGGGCGGGGGTGGCTCAGTCGGTAACGCGCCAGGCTCATAATCTGTAGTTCCCAGGTTCGAGTCCCAGCTGGGTCAGCATTGAGATTTATCTCCGCAAAATTCCCCGCCCTGCCCATGGTCAGTAGGGGACACCAATAGACTTGGAAAGGCTGCTGTCCGTCAGATAGGATGTTAAGATGTGGCCCCATGTACGGAAGAGTTATACCCTGTGCATGTTAAAGAACACACTGGATGGCTTTGACGGGAGGCTACCATCTGTCTCCCAACAGCTATTCCAGTTGGTCCCCTCCCCCAACCTTCTCTGAGCCTTCGGGGTCCATGTGATTTGGCCATTTAGCCCATGGTGTGCAAAAAGTGCTGCTCAGAGGTAAACAACCCAAGCTGTTGATCAGTAGTACCCAAGCATTGCTACTGATGAACAGGACCTGGTTTCAAGTTTCGGATAAGGCATCAGTGTTTGTTGTCTTTCTTCTGAGGTCCCACCATCCTCACAGATCTTCTACTGTGAAGTATTAAACTAATAGGCTCCTGTTAGATCTTTGTGACAAGCAGCTGATTGAGGCGATTTTTTTATAACCTAAAGTGATAAAGAAAGTAATTAAAGATGTTCTACACCAAGCAAACCCATTATAGATTAGTAAAAAACTTCACATATGCATGCACCAATATATGTAGGTGGATCAGAAAGTAAGATTACCAGGTTGATATATCATACCCAATAATATACACAACCAACAAATAAACTATTTTTCAACACAATCACCTCAATATTCAAACACTTGTGCTATGTGTAATGAGTTAATGTATATTGAGCTTTTCCATTCCGTCAGCATAAAAGTCCTGTCTCTGGTGATTCAAATCATTTCATTTTTGAACTGCCACATGCAGTGATGGCATGTTGCATCTCTTCATCTGATGTAAAACGACATCCTCCCAAGTGATCTTTCAAGTATGGAAAGAGGGGTAAATTGCATGAAGCCAGATCAGGACTGTATATGGGATGACTGTGATCTTCCCACTGAAACTGCCACAGCAAATCTTGAATTCTGTTCGCTGTGGTGGATGGGCATTGTCATGAATGAGAACAATGCCTTGGCTAAGGAGACCAGGGCATTTCCTCCTAATGGCCTTGTGTAAGAATTTCAGTGTGTCACAGTATTGTTCAGTGGTAATGGTGTGTCTGTGTTCTGCAAATTCGCCCAACAGCATATGACAGATGCCCCAAAAGACTGTAGCCAGTACTTTTCTGACAGAAGATGTTACTTTGAACTTCTTTTCGGTTGGTGATGGTTGGTGTTTCCACTCCATCAACAAGCTTTTACTGCTTGGCATACAGGGCCAGCTTAAGGCACAATCAAGCAGTGTGACTGCACAGGGTGCCAAATTTATGGGATGCATTGATGCACCCCAAATTCATCGATTTATTGTAATCCTGAGTTGAATGGGGTGCACCGAAAAATCTTGCACAGGGCACTGATAGACCTGGAACCGGCCTTGTTGGCATGTAATGGTGGACCAATGTTTCATTGCCTGTCACCACTTATGAAGAAAGTCGGTTCCCTCTGTTGCATAATGTTGCAGCAATGTGAGACTAGCCACCAATCACTATGTCTTGCTGTTCTCTGCTAATGCATATGGAAACACCTTATGGTACTGTAACTCCTCTGTGATGATTCATTGGATAATGACATGCAACAGACCCAGTTTGAATGAAATGCACCTCAAAGTGGCACATCAATCCTGTTGAATGATTTCCCTTTCATTGAGTGCGTTCACTTTCTGCATTCACTTTCATTGAGAAGCTGCTGGGACACTACTGTGATTGTTATCTTGCATAATATTCCTGCCTGCCATAAACCTCTGACACCATTTGGTGACATGTTGGCATGATATCACACTTTCCCTCTACACTTCACTGAGCTATGAATTCTGGCTGCACAAACTTTCTTTGCTCACATAAAATGAATAACTGCTTGGATTTCTTCGCAAGACAACCTTTGCAGCCTCATAGCCATTTTGAACTGCCACATCTCTGCTCCTATATGTGCATTTGTCTGTAAACCCTGCCACATTGCCAATCTGGTGCACTATAATATGTATTTAATTCTCTCCTCTATCCTTAGGATTTCCTTTGTGATATATAGACCTTGAAATCTTACTTTCTGATCCACCTACATTCTCAATGCTTGTCTTCACTGTGTTGTGTCATTTTTTATAAAATATTTACTTCGCTTAGGATATTTGCAGTTGTAATAGAAATTTGTTTCAGTGTTGTGGTGCCACCTTTTATACTTCTTTGTAACTGCTTGTAATGATGTGTAGAGAGAAATGTGTGATCCAAGGAAATGAAGAAAAATAGTGGTAGTGAGATGATTTATTTGGTGCTGAAGACAGTGATTTCATAATATTAGAAGATTGTTAAGAAAAAAAATTATATGATATTTAGGACATTTAATCACCTACAAAAAAGAAAAAAAACAATTACTAGCCATGAGAAACAGATGAATGTTTAAATATTGTATATATCAGCAAATGCTTACCTTTTGCTGGGCATGGGTTGGCTCAGTCAGTATTCTGCCAGATTTCTAATCTGATTGCTCCCTGTTTGAAACTCATCTATTCTTGCATTGAGTTTCTTTGCTAACCACATTCTGCCCTTTGGGAGAATTACCAACAAACTTAGAAAGGTTACCATCCATCGTGTCGAATTTTAAACCAGGGCCCCATGTGCAGGAAAGCCATGCATATTTAAAAATGTGCTTGAAAGCTTTGACAGAGGCTTTCAAGTAGCTGTCCACTGAGTCCCTTTCTGCACTTCTCTGAATTCTTGAAGTCCCACGACCTAGCCATTCACCCCATTGTGTGAAAAAAAAAATGCTATTCAGCAGTAAGACAACAATCCAGTTACCATTCTCCATTTGAAAGTGGAATCCACTACCAAGGCTCAGAATGGTATTTATATTTTTATACTTTTTTTTTACCAGAATGTGATAAAAAAAAAGACTATTTCAACATATTGAGAAAATTCAAGTATCACATGCAGCATACGTTTAGATTTGGAGGTATGGTTATAAAATTAGTTTCATAAATGGTACTCTGCAACAAATTTATCGCTTTTTACATTACAAAATTTTCCATTACACAAATTATTCTTCTGACATATGGCAGGGGTGGCTCGGTTGGTATTGCACCAGACTCATATCATAATCTGCAGTTCCCAGGTTCAAGTCCCAGCTGGGTCAGCATTGAGATTGATCTCTGCAAAACTCCCCACCCTGCCCATGGTCAGTAGAGGACACCGATGGACTTGGAAAGGCTGCTGTCCGTTGGATGGGACATTAAGCTGTGGCCCTGTGTGCAGGAGAGCCATACCAAGTGCATGTTAAAGAACACACTTGATGGGAGGATCTGTCTCCCAACAGCTGTTCCAGTGGAGTCCCTCTCCCAATCTTCTCTGAGCTTTTGGGGTCCTTGTGACTTGTCCATGGTGTGCAAAAAAGTGCCTTTCAGAGGTAAAACAACCCAACTCAAAATCTGACATATGACACTCAGTGGGGTATTTAGGGAGTGGGGGTTACCCCTCCTCCCCCCAAAAAAAGTTTGCTTCAGAGTAGATGTTATGTAACATTTTGAGAAAAGTAAAAAATTTCTGTGAAAAAAATTCTGTGGATTTTATTTTTAATATTCATGCAAAGAATAAATGCATATGTTTTTATTTACTTATTGGCTGCCTTTTTTAAGTATTTAACCTACCTGGTATAGTGATTAACATACCTGATTACTAAACCAGTGGATATGTCCCTGTGTATGTGTTCATATGTTATACTAAAAATCTATCAGTGCCTTTGGCACCTCTTGATTTCTAACCCATCATTCTGACCCCTATTTGACCTTAAATGTGACACTGGATCAGAAAACTCCCTTATTTCTGAGTTCTACTGCCTGAAATAGCCCATTCACCAATTTTTAGCTCTCCAGCATTGGTATATCGAATTTGATCTTTGACCACAAAGGACCCATTGCATCCAAAATTTGTAATAATTTCTGAGATCTCTGTTTGTGTCATTTTTCTGCTGAGGGCCTGCCGTCCTCTCAGACCTTCTACTATGGCATATAAACTGACAGGCTCCTGTCAGACCTCTGTGGCAAGCAGCTGCTTGAGGGGTATATATATATAACTCAAAATACCCTCCTGGCACCAATTTTTAGCCCTCTAACACTGGTAGATTTATATTACACTTTTGACATTGAAGGGCCCATTCAACCAATATTTCTCAACATTTCTGAGATCTACAACTCAAAATAGCCCCAGGAACAAATGTTTAACTCTCTAGCATTGATAGATCTCAATTTGACCTTTGATTGATAAAGATCCTCCATATCCGAAATTTTGCAATGTTTCTGACATCTACACCAATTTTTACATTTCTAGCATAGGTAGATCATGGTTTGACCTTTAAGGACAAGTCAGAGGTAATATTTTGGATTTTCCTGAGATCTACAGCCATAATTATCCCCAGGTGCAAATTTTCAGAGCTCTACCATTTCTGCGTCATAGAATTAGCATGATCCCCTGTCATCTGTCAGTCAATCACTCACAATCATCTATATATATTAGATGAGAAACCAGGACAAACTAATCTAATAAAGCTTCTAGGTTATCTCTGTCCATTGTTGTGTAGGAAAATACCTTATTCCCTTTTTTTTAAATTTGAAAAAATATATTTTGTTGAAAGATATGTTGACCCCCCCCCCCCCAAATACATTTTCAAATACATCACTGATGACACTGAAAATTGTCCCTGAAACATTGTAAATACTAAAAGTTCACTTTGGTACTACTGATAGCAACACTGTATTATCCACTATTTTACCTATTCTCAGCCAGCACATACTCCTCATTTCCCCTCCCCTAAAAAATTGATTGAAAAATTAATTTATTATAAAGATGATGATCATAATAATTTATAATATAAGTGTATCAAAATTAATGCTTTTTCCTTAACAAAATGCAATTTTTCAAAAAACATTTCCTGTTTTTGGAAGCATATAATTTATTAATAGTCAACTCTGAATTATCTGGGGGCAGATCAACTGCTTTGTGGATTAACCATGGTAAGCAGTTTATTGTTTTGGATGCCATTTATGACATTGCTTTAACTTGCAATATGGTTAAACCATTAATGCTAATTAGGTCATGGAGGAAAATAATTCCTGACATTCAACATTAAATCTGTTTCTAAATATGGTTGTAGTTTCAACTGAAGAAGTTTACATTAAATCCATTTGATATCACATTTTGACTTGGGTTACTTGTGACCTTGTCCCCCACCCCCATTATTCTGGTTATTTGAGAGTTGGCTATATGAAAAAAGAATTTGCTTCACTTATTTTCAATAATAAGTTTCACTTTATTTTTTCGTTTTACAGCATTCTTAGTTGTACTATGCAATGATATGTGATATGATTGCTGTTTGTGCAACTGTACTTATTAATGAATGGCTTGACTTAAACATTTCTATCTTGAAATATTGATTTGCTTTTTACCTCTCCCTATGCATCCCTGCCCCCCTTCCCATCATTTAAAAAAAATTCTGCTGAGACACATGCTTCTGACCTCATTCTCTCGTTTGGCACATAACAGCATCAGTTGTTGATATGCCAATACAATCTTAATCAACTAACTAATCCTTTGAAGATATGGTAATTCACTATAACATGACAGCTAAAGTACCTAATGTGCTGAACAAATGAAAGAATGGGAGTATCACATGGAACAGGGACTGGCTCAGTAGATGTGTTTCAGTTGTTATGATCCCAGGTTCAAGTCCTTGCTATGTGTGGGGTGGGGATGGCTCAGTCGGTATCATGCCAGATTTGTAATCTGTAATTTTCAGGTTCCAGTCCCAGCTGGGTCAGTATTGAGATTTACTTTTACCTTTTATTTTTACCTTCTCTAAATCCATATTGATGAGAATGAAAATATTTTTTTTTTCTAGATATCCAATAATTCTTTTTTTCAGTACCTGTTCAATTATTTTTGAAAAACTAGATAAAACCAGTGGCAAAGCATCTATGGAAGCAAAAGAAGCAATGGTTCCCTTAAACTTATCATAAACAAAAAAAATTGTTAATGAAATATACATATATAAACGTTTTAACATAAAAGTAAAAGTATTTTCTTAACTTTAATAATTTTATTCTGACATATATTTTATATTTATAAATAGTATTAATAGTTCCAAATAGTATTAAGATTTAATTTTGTCATAAAACGATTTTAAATAATATTATAAGAATAAAATAACTGATTAGCGACATTCATTTCAGTATATATGTTTTGTAATGCATCTGAATTTCTTTTTCCCAAAGCGAGCTTAAGTTGATGCAGATTCGAAAAACTGAGACTGAAAATCATCTCCACTTCTCACTAAATGGTTTTCTCTGATGTTTTGCATATTTTTCTCTGATTTCCCAATCAAAAGTCATAATGGCTTTTGCATTTAGGCATGTGGTTCGGGGGAGTTATTTCATAGAGTACCAGTGTAGTTTTCTGATATTCCCAGGCTCGAGTCCCAATTATGATTTATTTCTGTTAACCCTTGGTGAGAAAGGGGACACTGATAGTCTCAGAAAAACTACCATCTGTCAGATGAGGTGTTACATTGTCACTTCTTCTTCAGGTTAAGTTGTTTTACTTCTGAGTGGCACTTTTTTTGCCCCAAATTGGGTAAATGGTTGAGCCAAAAGATCCTGAAGGCTCAGAGAAGGTTGGGAGAGGGAACCCACTGGATAACTGTTTGGAAACAGATGGTAGCCTCTTGTCAAGGCCATCCAGTGTGTTCTTTAACATGCACTGACTATGGTTCTTCCGCACACAGCCATGGCTTAATGTCCCATCCAGCAGCCGACAACCTTTCCAAGCCCATGAGTGTTCCCTACTGACCGAGAGCAGGGTGGGGAGCTTTGCAGAGAGAAATCTCAACACACCCAGGTGGGACTCGAATTTGGGAACTGCAGATTATGAGCCCGGCACACTACCGACTGAGCTATCCACCCTATGTTCAGGAGAGCCCTACTATGATGAGTACATTGAAGGAGATGCTGGATGATTTTAAAGATATATCCACCTGTTTCGTAAAGGTTTCCCAGGGGATCCACTTCTCAACTCTGAGCTCTGGGGGGAAGGTAGTCCTCGTGACCTGATCTTTAGCCCATTATATATGCAAAAGTGTTGTTGAGGGATGAAGCATTTCAAAATTGGTATAACAATGATGGGTATACCGGTTTTTCAAATGGCGACAAAATTTTGCGTCTTCTATACATGTATGTTTGTAGAATTCAATATTGGAAGGAGAAATTATATAGATAATAATAATAAATCCTTTGCTCAAGTGCAAACATAATATGAATTAAATTAAAAATAACAAGAATGAAGTTTAGGAATTGCACATAATTCTTTAAAATACAATCAGTGGCATAGTCAAGATTGACCAATATATTTCTAATAATTTGGTTTTTTAAAAATTTGGCTAACATTTTTATTAATGCAAGTTAATGAACAAATAAATAAAACACCCCTCAAGCAGATGCTTGCCGCATAAATCTTATTGGAGACTGTGAGCATAATATCCTTGTCATTTCTGCAGAGCTTGAACCAAGGATCTTAAGATCAATAGCCAAGCAAACCATTCGGCCACTGGGACCATGACGAATAAATGATTTCTTAAAAATAAATTTCCTGAATGAGGGGACGATTGCATCCTCAGCCTCCCCCCCCCCTCCTTTGTTACTATGCATTGTCTCATAGTTATACAGATACTGGACTGAAAAATGGAAATAGTTCCATGTTATATCAATAGATAATCACATTCAGAGCTCAATAACTTCTGCAATGTGATTTTTGGTGAAAAATATGTCTAAAGATTAAAACTTCAATTAAATATGCTTAAAACCAGATTTTAAAGAACATTTTTTCAGTATTCAAAGAGTTATAAATGCTTGAATATTTAACAGGCTACAAAAAAATTGACCCGAAATTTTAATTGACACATTAAAAGAGATTAAGAGATCAGTAATGGGTGCAATGCACCCTGCACACTGCTAGTCAACTATGATCTCTGAACCTATTTTAATTAAATTTTCAATGGGGGTCAAATTTTTTTTAGCCTGTTAAATAGATTCCAGCATTCATAACTCTTTGAATACTGAACAAATTATATATTGTTTAAAATCTAGATTATTGGCAGATTTTATTTATATCCCATCCAGCAGCCGACAACCTTTCCAAGCTCATGAGTGTTCCCTACTGACCGAGAGCAGGGTGGGGAGTTTTGCAGAGAGAAATCTCAACACACCCAGGTTATATATTGTTTAAAATCGAGATTTAGGCAGATTTTATTGATATCTTTATCTTTAGACATATTTTTCTTTAAAAATCATATTGAAGAAGTTATTGAGCTCTTACTGGTATTTTATATTGAGATAACATAGAACTGTTTCCATTTTTCTGTCCTGTATTTAATACAAATGTTTTTTTTTTCCTGAGGATATGGCGGTATGCTCGTATTCCCACCTGTTTTAAAAAATTAAATTTAATTATTATCTTTTAGTTGAGTTTGTTAATAAAAGTTTTTTAATGTAGAGTTGGTGACATTTTTCTTTACCCCATTTTTGATTGGACTGCAATTCCATTGTCAACACCAAAATTTGAGTCAAGCACTCTAGAATGCATGACTCAGATTTGGAGTTTGCTACACAACTTTTCTGAAGGTGATTTTCCAAACTTTGTTTTATAATATTAATTCTCATTCTAACTTCCCAGTAAAAATAACGAGTAATATCTCATTCTAACTTCCCAATAAGTTAGAATGTAAAAAGTAGAATGTAAAAGAATTTTCATTCTAACTTCCCAGTAATAATGAGTAATATCTCATTCTAACTTCCCAATAAATAAAATAAAATGATATTAAAATATATGTTTACTACCTTCATGGCATGGCCACAGTAATCCCACATTTTTTCCTAGAAAATACGCAATGTATAATACTAATTTTCAATAATATTTGATTCAAAAAGGTATAGAACTATTTTCACTCATAGATTAGGAAACATCAAGTTCAATCCCGTTCAATGATTCGAAAACATCAAGTGCCAGAACAGTGTTCTGGTTCAGTGATTTTAAAACATTAAGCATTTTAAAACGGAATGGCATTCTGGTTTACTGATTCGCAAACATCGATTACTGGAATGGTGTTCTGATTTAGTTGTAGTACTGCTTTTGGTAATTGCTTCCCCTGCTCAAAAAGTCGTGCTTTGCCACCGGATAAAACTGAAATAGGCCTGTAATTATAAAATATGCCAGAGTTACCTGATTTAAATATAAGTGTAACTATTTCCCTTTTAAGTCCCTCCAAAAAGATCCCTGATTCTAATGAGGTATTGATTATATGTGTAAAGAGTTTTATGTTATATCTATTTATTATTTTAAGCATTTTTACTGTAATATTATCTGAACCAACTGCCTTATTTATCTTTTAAGTTATGAATAATATTTTTTAACTCATCATGGTCTACTTTTGCCACATAAATGTAATTACTGTATGACAGCAGATCATGATCATTAGAAGATACTCTGAAACTATCAGAGAGACTAATGAAAACTCAATGAAACTTTAGATAGAGCTAGTTTAGTACATTACTTCCCTGTGGTATTTTTAATGTTTATATACTTGTTATAAGGAATCAGTTGACATTACTGTTTTAAAATTTTGGAAATATTTTTACTTTATTTTTGGTAAATATCAGTGCACTTCTAAAAATACACGTGGGGTGGGGGTGGCTCAGTCGGTAGTGTGCCAGGCTCGTAATCTGTAGTTCCCAGGTTCGAGACCCAGCTGGGTCAGCATTGAGATTTATCTCCGCAAAATTCCCCGCCCTGCCCACGGTCAGTAGGGGACACCGATGGGCTTGGAAAAGCCGTCGTCCATTGGATGGGACGTTAAGCCGTGGCCCCGTGTGCAGGAGAGACATACCCTGTGCACGTTAAAGAACATGCTGGATGGCCTTGACGGGAGGCTACAATCTGTCTCCCAACAGCTGTTCCAGTGGGTCCCCTCCCCCAACCTTCTCTGAGCCTTCAGGGTCCATGTGACCTGGCCATTTAGCCCATGATGTGCAAAAAAGTGCTGCTCAGAGGTAAAACAACAACCCAAATCTAAAAATACATCACCGGCAATGAAAATTGTTTTTGATTTAAAGCTTACGTAGTTTTCTTTCTTTTTTTTCATAACTTTTTTCATTACATTCAAATAGTCTTATTGTCTCCTATTATGTAGGATATGTCATGAACCTCAAGGCCTTTGTTATCAAGATTGTGATGATGACGGGGAAACAAGTGCAGGCTCTATGCTACTTCATTTACTTCAGGTAAGAAAGTGTGCAACAGCATTTCATTGAAGTGGTTTTTATTTTCTTGAAAAAAAATAGTTTTTGTTGTGTTTTTACAGTCGTGTTTTATTAGTGTAGATAAAATTGCATGTAAAATTGTACAATTTGGTAATTTTCGTAGAGGGGAAAATGATCTTGCACATGTTGTCATATAGCCTTTTCAGTAACCTCCACCCTGCCCTCTATTAGAAAAGGGTCACCAATGGGCTTGAAAAAGCCACCATTTGTTGGATGAAACCTAAAGCCCTGGCCCTGTGTAGGAGAGTCATACCCTGTGCACATTAAAGAACATGCTGGCTGGCTTTGATGGGAAGCTATGATCTATTTCCTAACAGCTGTCAAGTGATTCTCCTTCTCCTAACCTGCTCTGAACCCTTGGGGTCCTTATGATCTGAGCATTTAGCTCATTGTAGGCAAATAAAACACCATTCAGAGGTAAATCAACCCAACTCTTTGCTGCAACTTACAGTTTATGCTTTGCCAAAGCAGAAAATATGAATTTCATGTGACAAACATCATTATAAAATTATAATTTTTATTTTTAAATTAAATGTTTCAAACCAATTTCAAGGAAAAAATCTCTCAAACTGAGAGTTAAGAACACTGATGCTTAATTACGCATAGTTAACATCACTAGATATGTTTTTCCAAAATACAGTGTGAAACAGTTAACACAAAAAACAGGTGATCATTGTAAATATTTCATGTTAACAGAATTTCACATTAACAATATATTGATGAAATGCATTGTTGTTTTCTAATGCTATTCATAGCTTATGGTGCATTTTAAGAGTGAAGATCAAGACAAAGATTTAATAAGACCTTTGTTTATTGATTAAATATCTTGGGTCTGAGCTCATCCAGCTTTCATTATGAATGTTATTCCTAATCAAGGATTAACACAGTCAACCATCTGAATGGAGCACAGGAAACTATTGTCATAATTGGCAAACAAAATTTTTAACCTCCTTCCTAGGTTCAAGTCTGAAACATGAGTATATTTACCTCTACTGTTAAATAATAAATTAGCAAGAAATTTGAAGTTGCTCAAAATTTATCAAATAGTGGTTGGGATTGTGTCTGTCATACTTCTATAAATTTCATGTTATCTGAAGAAGCTTGAATAGAATTTTATTCATTGCATCATAAGAAATGTTATGTTGAGTGGTTTTTTTTCTTCATATTATTCATTTCTTGTTAAAAGAATATTTATGCATGTAAAAGTATTATTGTCAAAGCAGTCCAAAATTTAGTTTCACATTAACCAATATTTTGTCTTATCCATTTTCATGTTAAGTGTTTTTCACGGTATTTTGAATCATGCATTGTGTAATTAATATTAGCAGAAAACAAAAGTTTAGTGTCATGCTTACATGTACTTTTTAAAATAATGGGTTCTTGTTTATTAAACTTATATTTCTTCACTTTTGATTCCATTTTTAAACTGTACTTTTCATTAAATTTTTATTTTTTATTGACTTTTCATTTGCAAATTATGAGTTGCATCTACAATAGTGACAAAAGTCTACTTTATTAAATATAATCAACAAGCAGCCATCCTAACTTCAATTTTTATTTTATTTATTCTGAACCAATTCAGAATGGAACACCTCTCTTGAGCCATATGTAATTATTATATGCATGTTTGAGGCATATTACATTTAATAATGAAATAAAAAAATTTGAAGATATTTGCATCAATGGAGTTTATATTTCTTACCATGCAAGAAGATGTACAAATGAGTAGGAGGGCAAAGTTAAGGTGGATGCAACATCATTTTCTTCTGATATAGAAACTTATACATTGTTTCTATTTATATATATTTGTTTATATATTGTTCTATAAGAATCTTCTTACTTTTTCTTGAATTTCCTAATTTGTATTTTGTTTTGAAATAGTTTTTATCTCAAAGTAATAAGGAAACGTTTTTGACTGTAAATGAGTTTAACGTTCACACCAATCTTAATAATTTTAATCTAATAATTGGTAAAGTTAAATTTTATAGAAATGCTTCTTAACAGCTTTGTTTAACAATAAAATAGTGATGTGCAGTTTTTTATGACTGGGGAAATGAAGAAAACAGTTGCCCAAAGTTTATCATTGTCTGTTAAGCAAAAATGGTAAGTGAAGTAGAATTTTATCTTTAAATTGAAGTTAGCATTCAATATAAAATTATGGTTAGTTTGTAGACTTTTTCTTATTTGCAAATGTTGGCAGTTCTCACAGAAAAGTTACACGAAATTGCTCTGTTAGTGACTGACCCCTGTTCTCATACACTTGTTTCTACTGTATCTGTAAAATCATGGAATGAACTGTTGGCAGGATGTTGTTACAGAGAGTGCTAGAAATTTGAATATGTTAAACTGCAATGTTTCATACAGTTAACTTCACTCTCAGGTAAGGAATAAAAGGCATTTTACCATTTATAGGCATTCCTGTAAAATAAAGATTTGATACCAACACACTGTGATGGTTCACCCATTTACTTTTCCTTAACCAGTTTTACTTACTTTATATTACATTTATCATTTTGGGGCTTTTCTTTAAGTTAAATCACAATTTTTCTCTGCCAATCCATTAGAAGAGTTGCACAACTCCGATTTTTGATTGACAACTGCTAATGCATGCAGAAGGACATATCCCCTCTTGCATCATAACTATTGCAAGCAATCGTCAATTTATGCAGATATGCTTTCCCAGTGTGCAACACACACACACATGTCAGTTGCATTCCGTGTATATAGAAAGTGACATTAAGTCATGGAGTAGTAGTAAGATGTTAGCGTGAGAGCTCAGTATGTTGGAGCTTGATGGGGGGCATTTTTTTTAGATTGAGTAGAATTACTCAGATATTGTTTTAGAAGGAAGTTTCACTTTGGTGAGTCTATATTTTTGGAAATAAACTTTATTTGTTTTATGAAATAATTTTTGACTTTCAAATTTTTTTTCTCTTGGGCAGAGTTTGTTAATATTTTGAATAGATTAACTTTGATGATTGACAATCTTTTAATTTAAATTCTTTTATATCAAATAACGCTGATTATACTAAGAATCCTCATTTAACTTTATTCACAAGATTAATTATCTGGCTCTCAAGTGATCTGGAAATTCATAACACACATTTTGGATTAGTTACAAGGTCCATAGTAAAGAAAGTGGCACTTTGGAATGATACAACACTTGACACAACAGTTTATCATAAACCCATATATATCCTGAGCATAATTTTATTTGATTCTGCACATTCTATAAGCCACAAAAAATTGGCTTTCTTTGCTTATTTCTTCATGCACAGATATTGTTCAAATCCACTAGGTTTTCAAATCAAATACCAACACATTTTGAAACTGGACTATAAGCAGGCTACAACCATAAATTTATCAGATTTTGCAAAGAGTCTTACATTCTTACCATAAAGCATCACAACTCACCTCAGCACAACCTACCATAACCAAACATGCAACTTCCATAGCATATATACTACAAGTCACCACTAATTTTTACAATATTGTGAAGAAAGGCAATTTCACAGTGCCAGTTATATTCATTGCAAAACTCTAAAGATGATCAAGATAAATTTCTTCCCACAAAAAGCATCTCACACAACCAATAATACAATATGCCTAAAAGTTATTATGGAAAAATAATTCAGTGGTACAAATCAGATCCAAAAGAGCATGAGTTAGATTTTAAAAATGAGCTACTGTTCTCACCAAAATGATATGTTAGCAACCAGATTTAATTGTTCATATATTATTGCCATCTTGCATCCAATTAGATTTCTCAGAAAAATTTATCTGCATCAATCATATATTTGCATTGCAATACTAACATTGTATTTGCTACAGCAACAGGAAACTACTGCTACCAAATTATCAGTTCCCAACTAACTCCTCACTTCCCCTGTATCCAATAGCAAAAGCTCAGCCAAAATGACTAAACAAAATGACAGTGTAATGCTCCAAAAGATTGTTAAACTTCTTCTCTTTGGACCTTTTGACTGATCCAAATTTAACTAAACTTCCAGATAGTATCGGGCACCAGGCAATATTAAGTTGCCAAATGAAATTAAATGAGGGTTCGCTAAGTATATGGGCTTTACTTATTGAGTAAGAAATCAAAAGATCGTCAAATTATTAAAATTAGATCTTAATAAAATAAAATCAATTATCATTGCTCAAGAGAAAAAATAGCAAAGTCAAAATATTTCATATAATGAACGAAGTTTATTTCCAAAAAATTCAAGACTAACCATATAAACTGATGAATACAAAAGTCTAAGCAACTAAAAGCTCCATCTCTAAATACAACTTCAAAAAAACTGACTTTCTCTTACTGACAACTCTCATCTCTGACTATCTACTGACTCCATGACCTAACGTCACTTAGCATACATGCTACAACAACATGTACAACTGACCTGACGTGTGTGTTGCACGTTGGTAAAAGCATTTGCAGAAACTTACGATTATGTGCTGTCGCACTGGCTATGGCACAAGAGGGGGCGTGTCCTTATGCGCGCATTAGCAGCTGTCAGTCAAAAGTTGGAGTTGCGCATGCGCAACTCCTTTAGCGGATAAGGATGAGGAAAAATGATTCCCAACTAAAAAAATCCTCAAAATGATAAACATAAAGTAAATAAAGTAAAACTGGTTAAGGAAAAGTAAAAGTTAATGGGTGGACCATTACAACAGGTACAAGCAAAATCCAATGCTAATACTCAGTGCCCAAATATAAACAGGCCGAGGCCTCAAAACATGCCCTAATCTGACAATTTTTATATCTTATGGTACTTTTTATAACTTTGCTAACAGTTCCAATAGAAGCAAGAGCATACATGCACAGTATTCAGAAAATAAGAAAAATTATGGAACTTTTTAACAAAATTTGAATTGGAGCAACCAATGGAGAATATTTGTTTTTATTCAGTTACAAATTAATCCTGTGTACATTAGAATTTTTTTTTTTAAATTTTAAACACAAGAAGAGGTGTTTGTGGCCTTGCAATGTTTTCAAAGTGTAGACCAGTCTTTCTACAATAACATTGAAGATATCTGTGTCTGACATGCAACAAGAACCATTTTGCTACATTCCACAGGTGTCATTCATTTGATGTGTTTTATCACAATAAAGTGCATGTAAATCATAATTCTTTTCTGTTATGTTCCTTTTTACTGCTTTCTGAGATTTCAGAATTTTGTAGCTTTTGGGACAGTTTTTACATTATTTACATGCTGAATTGAGTAAAATTTAGTTAAAAAAAATAACAGAATATCAACTAGGAATAGCCAAATATTTAAAAATAAGGAAAAGTATATTAACGAAGAAATTATAGAGATTTCCTTTCCTTGGAGATTGTTGTTAGATGAAAAACCAAAAAGGAAGAGTTATGGATAAGGCATGGCAAATGTAGTATTATACAAGGAGACAAGATGGCGCATGAGATAGAGCGCATCAAGCAATGTCAGCATCACAACCACGAGGAAGTTGAAAGAGGACAGGACTGTAGCTCCCAAGTAACACAATGCTTTGTTAATGGGCTGTGCAAAGTCTGATATGCATAAGAAAGAGTTTTTTTTTTTGTGTATTTATGTACTGTAAGGTTAACTGTAAGGTTAGTGTTCAATGTCTGTAAAATAGCAACGAGTGTAAATAGTAAAGTACCAGTGCATATTTTTCAAAAAAGTTGAGTGTGTTTTATATTGTGGTGCATGCTTGACATCAGAAGGAAGTTAAAAGGACTGCATGGTGCATGTTCCTGCAGCTAAGGTTGATAAAGAGGTTAACAACTATAAACCACAAGAAAAACTGGTATAGTGTGGTGTATATTTTTATTTTATTTTAGTTTTACTTTCAGTGTAAAAAGGCCTGTGAAAGAGGTCAGACCAGTAGCTGGTAGCACTGAGAGGCTAAGTAGCCAGTAACAGCAAAATTAGCAATTAAATACAAAAAATTTCATTTTTAATTCAAATATAATTTTGTATATTCTTTTCTTCCTTTGGTCATAAATAAAGTACATTTAAATGGAAATATTTTTCTTCTTTAAGCAAAAATTTGGGTCTGTAGGGGTTAATGCAATAAAAGTTTTATATTTACCTCATCACACCATAATAAAGAATGCAATTTCCACAACTAAATTACATGTGGATTTTAGTGCTTTATCAAGGTTATTTTTAATATCTCTCAATTGCAAATTTATGTTAGTGCATTAGAAACAATTTGTGCTCAGACTATACTTAATCATAAATTGCATTTTGCTTATAATTGCTAAAAATAATTTCTATTGATTACAATTTCAACCATTTAAACTGCATTTAGTAAAAAACCAGAATGCAATTGACTTAATTTAATAAAACACGAATAGTGCTTTATATTAAAGCTATTAAAATCTTTAAACTCTCAAGTCATGAGGAGTGCAATAAGTTATGCAATTATAATTGCTTACAACATTGGCTATAGCCCAATTTTTTACTCCTTAATTTCTATCTTAAATATTACATAATTCTATTATATAACCTTTGTTAGTTACCTCAAAGGTAAACTAGAGCATATATTAAGACAAAAAATTAATTACCAATTTGTTGATGGTACTACTATTTGCAGAGGCGTAGCTAGTCTTTTGACGCCCTTGGCAAATTTGTAATTGTCCGCCCTTGTTCAGTTATTGATAAAAAAAAAATACACGTTATTTATATTATATATATTTATTGTCATTATTTTAATATAGTTACAAAAAATAAATACTAATTCATCATCATCCTCAAGCAGCCATGGGCTACGGAGGTCCAACCAGACCATGCATTTTAGTTCTCCAAGCATGTCTATCCTGAGCTACATCTGCTGCATCTGGCCATTGCACACCAATTCGAACAAGGTCCTGTTTGGCATTGTCTGCCCACCACATCCTAGGTCTCACCCTCTTTCTGAGGCCTTTAGGCACACTGTTCATAACCCTATTCGCCAATCAATAATTATCCATACGGGCAACATGGCCAAACCAACGGAGTCTCTCTCTGCACAATATGCTGCTTAAAGGAGGTTGCCAACTCCTTTGCCTAACCTCATCATTAGTTACAAAGTTGAACCACCTAATGCCCAAGATACTGCGTAAGCATCTAGTTTCCTGTTTTTGTGTTTACAAAGTGTCCAAGTTTCACTATCATAACTAACCCTCGAAAGAACCAAACTATTATAAGTCTAATTTTAGTCTTCAGGTGTATACACCTATTTCCCCACACTCTCCATAGATTCTTAAAAGTCCCGGCAGCAATCCCTATTCATCTGTTAATCTCATGCGTCACATCACCAGTATCTGTTAAATAGCTACCAAGATAATTAAACTGTGACACCTGCTCAAGACTGCAGCTATTCAGATTAACTGAATCACAGCCTGCCTGACCAATTTTCATCACTTTAGTTTTCTCTCTGTTTATAACCAAACCTACTCTACTACCAGTCTCATCAACGGCTCGAATGAAAGAGTTCATCTCATCAGCATCATTTGCCAAAAGGGCTAAATGATCAGCATAATCTAAATCAGAAATTTTCGTATTTCCAGTCCATTTAAGGCCAAAATCTTTCCCTTGAAGTGAATTTCGCATAACATAATCAATAACCAAGCTAAAGAGAAAAGGAGACAAAATGCACCCTTGTCGAACACCAGAAGTAATGTTAAACCAATTGCTACAAGCCTTACCAACTCTCACACACGACTCAGTGTTATTATAGAGAGCTTTCATTATGTTAACTAACTTGTCTGGTATACCATATGATCTCACAATCAACAACAAATTATGTCGATCAACAGAGTTGAAAGCCTTTTTGAATCAACGAAGCAAGCAACCAAAGGTTTCTGAAACTCTAAACATTTCTCAAGAATCTGCCTAAGTGAAAATATCTGATCCACACATCCCCTACCACTTCTGAATCCACATTGCTCATCACGCAATTGCCTGCCAACCAGATTCTTAATTCTATTAAGCACAATCATGCAAAGAACTTTCCCTGGAACAGAGAGTATGCTGACACCCCTATAGTTATCACAAGAACTGCAATCACCTTTTTTGAAAATAGGGATAATAATAGCTCTGGTAAAATCCTTAGGAACCATGCCTTTATCATAAAAGATATTCAAAATTTCAGTCATCCAAGTGGTAGCCTAAACATTCCCAGCTCTAAGCATTTCCGTAGTAATATCATCTATCCCCGGGGATTTATGACGTTTAAGTTTAGAAATGGCCAAAATAACTTCAGATTGTGTTATAGGGCCAACACTAAAGCCACCAATACATTTATCATCATTGCAAACAATGAAAGTAGAACTAACCACATTGTTTAGAACATCACTGAAATGCTCAGCCCACCTAGCCATGACAGAATACTTTCCTTCTATGACCTTACCTTGTTTATCCTTCAATCCCTGTATACCTGTCCGTTTTCTACCACATAAAACATTAACTATCTGGTACAGCTCTCTCCGGTTGTGCTGCCTAACTGCTACCTCAGCTTTGTCAGCCAAGCCATCAAGCCAAAGATTCTTATCAGCAGCTAACTGATCCTTTACATATTTATTAAGCTCTCTGTAATGCTTTCTATTAGGACTAGTAGGGTATTGATTAAGGACATTCCTGCAGTTCTTTCTTTCTGAAATAAGCTCAAGTGCCTTATCACTCAAATAATTCTTCCTCCTCTACTCCTTTTTCCCTAAAAGAGTACTGTTAATTTCCAAAAAAACCTGTTTAAAATGATACCATTCTTCCTCAACTTCAGTAGTAAGCAAACCATGACTGTCATAATGACTAAGTAACTTATCATAGTAAGCATCAGCTATAATTGGGTCTTTCAGAGCTTAAATATTAAAGGTAAATTTTTTAACCCTAGCACACTTTTTAAGTTTAAGTTGCAAGACATTTTTAACAAGGTGATGGGCAGATCCAATTTCAGCTCTCCTATATGACCTGGTATTCCTAACAGAACTAGCCCATTTGCTGTTAATTAATACGTAATCAATCATATTCTTATGCAGCCCATCCGGTGAAACCCATGTGTACTTATGTATGTCATGGTGTTTGTAATAAGTGTTAGTTTTTCTGAAACCATTGAGTTTACTTACTGGAAGGAGAGCTATGCACCAATTCCTTGTGATGATGCATAGAACCGGGCAGGCATAGAACCTAATGTCCGACCCCGACTTCTCATGGTGCAGACCATTAATACCTTTCGAAAAAATTTTTACCTGTAGGAGACGTTGCCCATTGCCATTGCAGCTACCAAACTACTACTTGAAAAACACTTGAACTACACTACTTGAAAAAAGGGCCTAACACTCCACCCTAAAGGTCAGAGTCAGTACCAACTTTGGCATTGAAATTACCTAGAACAAGGGTAATATCTCCTTTCTTGACAGAATTCAAAATATCCTGAAGTTGTTCATAAAACCTATCCTTCTCATCCTCATTGGCATCATCAGTGGGGGCAAAACAGCAGATAACATTCAAGTCTTTAATGCTTGTCTGAAATTTTGCTGTAAGAAATCTTTCATTAATGTACTCATATCCTAGAAGAACATCACTAGCGTGTCTGCTGAGAAGCAAACCCACATCTTGGTGATGTTTATTATTTTCTCTCTACGAAAAGAGAAATTTAAAATTATTTTTAAGAATCTGACCTTTATCTGTCCATCTGTTCTCTTGCAAGCCGAGAATATCTAAATTATAATGGTGGAATTCTTGTGTGAGGACATGAAGAGAATAAGCTGTTTACAGAGTCCTCCATTCCAACTACCTATGGAGAGAAAATGGTTAGTGGGATGTTTAAAAAACTATGTTTATTGAGAGAGGGAATGCCGACAATATCAAACAGCCCCTAATCGCAGACATGGGGCAAAGACCCGTTCCCCCACCACTAAAGGCTGAAACCATCTACACTGGAAGACTTCCTCCAATGTAGAATTTGCCAATAGAAGCAAAGAGTTCAGGTACCTGCGATGACCTCTGCTCAGGATTACCCACCAGCTGATAAACATATCCTGTGAATCTATTCACTTGGAGCTGTCAACCCACAAACAAACAGAAAACACAGTGGAAATTTTCCCTCCACAGAAGCCCACCATTGCAGCATAATCAGGATCCATAATCAAGCTCAGAGCCATATATCTGTCCAGTCCAGTGGGTTTATATGGTCAGCACCAGGATCCTGTGTAGTTGACCACTCCTCAGCAGGGTAGAAAAAAAAGAAAAGTAGCCATAGTTGTCCAGATCAGTAGGCTACACTAATCTGGTAGCCTTCTTTCGAAAGGTATTAATGGTCTGCACCATGAGAAGTCGGGGTCGGACATTAGGTTCTATGCCTGGCCGGTTCTATGCATCATCACAAGGAATTGGTGCATAGCTCTCCTTCCAGTGACTACCTAGCTACCATTTGCAGACCAAAATAATAATTGCACATAAATAATTGCAAAAGAAATTGCAAATAATTATTTTTTAAAGTATTTTAAATTTTCCTACGTTTTCATTGGCAAAATCGTGAATAATCTCATCAAAAATAATTTTTTTAGTCAGTTCTCGCTTGATTGATAGGAAAAAAGTGATGTTGTATGCTCCTATCCTCATGTTGATTTTAAACAATCCTGGGGTTTATAAGCATAATAATTCAATACAATGTACAAATTATGAACTCCCGTCCAAAGAAAAAGATACCTATGTAACAGAATTTTACTTTGTAATGGCATGATTTGTAAAAGTAATATGAACAGTAGGAAATTACGCCCGAAAGTTGTTCTATGGCATGCGTGGTGCAGGGGGGGGAGTGCCGCTAACTGTCCGCCGATAAAAGTAAAAAAATATTTTTGTAGGAAATAACAAAAATTTATAATATGCTGTCTTGTTGATATGATGGTTTAAACAATACCTATTAAATTCAATGAACTACAGGCAGCTAATCATTCGATTTTATTTTGCACATAAATGTCAGATATCATGGAACGGTTCATGCCGCCCCAGCACTGCCCTGTGTTTCCGGCGCCCTTGGCAACTGCCCCGATGCCAACACATTCCTACGCCTCTGACTATTTGTGATTAATATTACATCTGTGATGGTCATCATCTCATGGTAATGACCATTGCAGATGTATATTGTCATTCAGTAGATGTTATATTACTTAGATGATATGACATCTATAAGTCATTTATTTCATTATGCCTGTAACAACAACATTTAAGTGATGTGCAGCTTTTATGGACTGGTAGCCATGGATTTGTTATCTACATCATCCAAGTAATATAACATCTACTGAATGTTATGCAATGCATCTGCAATGGTCATCATCTCATAATACCACCATGAGATGATGACCATTGCAAATGTACCAGCCATCAACAAATTGATGATTAATTTTTTGTCTTAATATACGCGCTAGTTTACCTTTGAAGTAACTAACAGAGGTTATATAATAGAGTTATGCAATATTTAAGATTGAAATTAAGGAGTAGAAAATTGGGCTATAGCCAATGTTGTAAGCAATTATTATTGCATAACTTATTGCACTCTTCATGACTTGAGATTTTAAAGATTTTAATAGCTTTAATGTAACAGCACTACTATTCATGTTTTTATTAAGTTAAATTATCTAGCTGTGTTTAATATTACTAATGCAATTGATGTTTTGTGCATTCAGTATGCCTTCTACATTTTAAATGTGAATATGGCATATGTTTACATATTTTGCAGAGAAAATATTGCTGAGTTTCAGCAGTTTTATAAACTGAAGAATTCTTGATCAATGAGTATTAACATTTTCCAAAGAGACTTCAAGAGAGGCTCATTTCCTAGGTACAAGATGTGGTTGAACAAGAAAACATTCAGATGGTATAGAAGAGTCTTGGGTGTTAATAGGTAGATTTTCAACCATCTTAGTGTACCATGAATTAGTGTAACATTACACAAAGAAAGCATACATCTATACCATGTATGTGTTCATCAACATGAACTAGATTGGATCATATCCAATGGCTGGAATTCTGTAATTTGCTCAATGCTGATAGGTTTTGATAAGGCACAATTTACCCATTTTTTGTCAACAACATCCATAATTTACATATATGGGGTCAGAAATGAAGAAGAAAAAAAAAATCTTGCCATGTGGAAAGTAATTTTCAACATTGGTTCAGTGTCAGTATGTGGTGTTTGGGCCAACAGTTGATGGGGCCATTTATTCTTGAAAGTCATAAGTCATATTTCTGTGATTTTGCAAGATAAACTGCTGCCATTGTTAGATGATCACCTTTGGTAACTTGATTATATACAGGACCAGATCTGAGAGGGGCATACCCCTCCTTCCTTTCATAATGTTTGTAAGGGTAATATAGGCAACAAATTATTAAACTTATTTATATTTCATTCATTTTTAAAGACCTGTGAAACTGAGGGGTAAAAAGACCCTTTTGTATATTTTTATTTTTTCTGGTTCAATTGTGTTCTCCCCCCCCCCCTCAATTATTTTCAAGATCCAGGCCTGATTATGTGTATATATATATACACTTTCAATATGACAGAACCTCCTCCACATTTTAGATGTTCAGTGAAAATGCATTTTGATGATTGCTTCCCTGCTCAGGGGGTTAGCTATGGACTATAACCTAAAATCCCTAGAGTTTTATCTGTGAAAGTGCATGAAAGCACTGGTATACCAGAGAATATTGGAAACATAAGGTGCATTGCTACTACATCACATTTTAGATGCTGCAGTCCACATAAATTGCAATCATAATAAACTGATGTGAGCTGCATAGGCAATTCACAGATGAGCAATGACATATATTGAGGCAGAGTATGTTTATTTTGAACAGTTATTGCAAATTCATGAGCAAAAACTTTGCTGAATAAAGTTTGCTTATTCTTTAACATTCAAGCATTCATAGCTCTATTATCTGTGAATATGACTTATAATCTTTAAGACTCAGATCTATATCCATATGAAGTTTTTGATTGGGAATGACCGTAACAATAAGTCCTGAAGTTATGACTTTTTATTGTGACTCATCCTGTACATATATATGCATATTCAATTGTGCATCTGAGTAAATTGCAAATTACTGTGCATAAATTATAATTTAATGTTTTACAAAAACAAATAAATTAACATTTTTGTTTATTGGAAATATTTCTAATGACAAAACATTATATTTGAAGTTCAATTTTTTGTTTTCAGATCTTAGATGTCCGAAATGTTTTAGTTGTTGTGTCTAGGTGGTATGGAGGAATTCTATTAGGTCCAGATCGTTTTAAACACATCAACAATGTTGCACGTACACTTCTAAATCAGTGTGGTTATATTCAGGATCAGGTAAAGCATTGTGTAGTTCACAATTTATTGGATTTATTAGTGTAATTAAAGTAACTGTGAATGCATTTGATGAAAATCGTTAAGGTGCAAAAATATTTCCATGCCAGGCGCAACTACTCAGTAGGAGAGAAGTATTTGCTCTTATTTCAAAGTGTAATGGGAAAGGGGGGAAAAAAGTGCCAAAAAGCCAATAATTTACATTGGAAGCTAACTGCTGCTTAGGTGCAGAGTGACTAGCCCTATTGTAAGGTAAAGTTGTTGTTTTTATGTAAGAAACACCTTGGCTATCAGGGCTGGATCTGGCCACCTACTCCCCCCAACACATATACACTATAGAAATTTAATAAGAACACAAGCAGAAATATAGTAAACGTGTATTGCTCACATTTCATAAGAATATTTTTAAAAGACCACCATTGGAGTGGAAGTAAAAAAAATGCACTGTTTTTCAAGAATAATTTCTGAAAAAGTATATATATATCCTGTCCCATAACCAGAGAAAGATTTGAATCATCAAGACCCAACTCTTTTTTACTATGTTCAGCAAATTAAAGAAAAGTGGAGTTTTTAACTTTATCCTTAGGTTCTAACAAACACATATATTCAGCAGTGTAGCATGGGTTGGGAAGTTGGCGAGACAACCCACAGTAATAGAATTTTTTTGTTAGTTGGTGCTCATTGGTCTTTTTGCTACTGCTGATAGAGCTAAATTTTTTAAGCATTCATTTTCCAAAAAAAAAAAAAATATTTTACACTTTATTTAAAAAATATATATATATCATGACATTAAGTGGTATTAGATGTTTGGAAGGCAAAATAAGCCAGGCTGATGCTATTAAGTTCTTTAACAATCAGTAACATAAAAACATTTCTGTACTGGTTACATGAAAGATAGAATTGTATGAGCTTATTATATTAAAACCATTATCTTGCACTTAACAATTTTCTCTATTAATATAAGTAACACTGTTTCCTCAATTAATTTGAGTAACACTGTTTCCTCTGATATATTATCCATATTTTGTAAAGAAGATAATCTCATCTGTTATTAATAAGGATGATGAAATTTTATACAGCAAATTCTCGATTATCTGTGATCAAGTAGCACAAGCATAACCTGAAAGGTTGATAAATGTAAAATGTGGTTGCTACTCCTAAGAAACATTAAAAAAAATATTTATTATTATATGATACAATTACATGCATGCATTTTCTGCTCTGATAAGTATCACTTTTATTAATCCAATTTTAGATTTTATTTACTAGCTCCAAATTTTCTATTTCAATCATCTTGCAGTAACATTAAAATGAAAACTGAGCAGTTTTGAAATAACTGTAAAAATTTCATATAACTTGATTGACATTGAGTATTGATTTGGTAAAGGGAATAAGTGTTTTAATTTTTCACTTGCATGTCTTTTCATGCAAAATAAATTTCATCAAAAATGGGGTTTCAAATATAAACTCAATAAGATCACCATACTCACCACCTGCAGATTTATACATTTTTTGTCATAACTATTACAGAATTATAGAAATGTGAATGAGATTACAAAATACAATTACCAAAATATCAATTTATAATTGAAATTGTACTGCATGGAAATTTCAAATATTTAAGTGAATCTCTAGTATAAAACTTTAAGTAGTTAATGGTTTACAAATTGCATACAAAATTTTAACTCTCCTGTTATTAAAATTGCTTTGAAACAAGGTTCAGTTTCTTTTGTCCCTGCTAGCATCCTAAAGTCTTGTAGCTAAGTTAACTCTATTAAAAATGTTTCATTATCATTGTAACATAAGACACTGTGCAGAACATTTTGCCAAAATGTCACACTTTAGTTTTGTTGCTAGATCTGTAGATGTCATTTGATTAATGCACTGAAGTGCCATTGAATTAGGGATAAAAAAATAATAATAATAAATACCCCCTCAAGCAGCTGCTTGCCACAGAGGTCTGACAGGAGCCTGTCAGTTTATATGCCATAGTAGGAGATCTGAGAGGATGGCAGGCCCTCATCAGAAAAACGACACACACATCCATGCCTAATCCGGGGCTCGAACCCAGGTCCCTTAGATCAGTAGCCAAGCGTGCAACCACTCGGCCACGGGACGGCAAATAGCAACCTAGTAATGTGTTGGACACCCTCTGGCTCTGATAACGACCACCACGCAATGAGGCAAGGACTCCATAAGCTTACATAAATGTTCCACAGGTATGGCGACCCATGCATCCTCCAGAGCTGTCCACAATTCTCTCAAGGTCATTGCTGATGGGACACGGGGGCCCAACCTTCTGCTTGATGGTATCCCAAAGATTTTCGATGTGATTTAAATCTGGGCTTCTAGATGGCCAATTCATTATTTCAAAGTCAGCAGAATGCTCCTGCAACCATGCAGTAGCCCACCTGGACCTGTGAGATGAACAGTTGTCTTGCTGATAGACACCATCTCCATTGGGATTCATGATGGCCATAAATGGGTGTAAATTGTCAGCCATGAGTTCTACATACCAGGATGCATTGAGAGTTGTTGGTACACGTACCAAAGGTCCCACAGATGTCCAACTGAAGACACCCCAGGCCAACACTGAGCCATCACCAGCTCGTACTGTTTCAACCTGATATGCAGGATCTATGGGTTCATGGGGTTGGCATCATACCTTCAGTCTCCCATCGGCATGATGAAGTTTAAATTGGGATTTATCATTCTAGGCTATCTGTTGCCAATTTTCGATGGTCCAGTTTCGATGTTCTTTAGCCCAGGCAAGGCGTTGAACCCAGTATTGTGCTGTTAAAGTGGGACTCTCGTAGGTAGGTAGCTCCCGAAGCTGAGATGATGAAGTGAACATTGCACGGTCCGTGCACTGACTTCCTGGCTGGAACCTGCATTCAGGTGGGAGGTGATTTCTGACAATATCTGCCCCCTATTTGTCCATATGATATGGATCAGATGGTGAAGCCAATGATCATTCAAGGCTGGTTGTCATTTGCAGTTTGTCTGGGTGCTTGTTTTTTTGCTGGAATTTTCATATTCCTGGAACACTCTTTAAACTGTCATACAAGAAAATCCAAGTCTGTTGACAATTTCGGAGATTGAGTATCCCATCCGTCGGGCACCTACGATCTGCCCTCTGTCAAATGCTTCTAAATCCCGCACCTTTCCCATTATGCTTCTCACAACAAGTGCTTGGGGAAGCCTTAGCTGAAAATTATATTTTCAGCCAGCAGAGTTTCAACTATGCATGCTCGCAAATGCAGGGCTTGTGGTACTGAATTTATATAACGTCTCCTATCCCTAATTCAATGGCACTTCAGTGTATTATCTTGAGAGAAATAAAATTATACAAGAATGTAATTTCAATGAAAAAAATGCAAATATAATTTATTATGCAAGATGGTTTCTTTTAATGCTGAAATTTATTTTTATTCATAAAAATAAAGTTTTTTAACTAAATATTTGTAATATTTTTTATTTCAATTATTGTGGCTAATTTTCCCTTGGGGAGTCTTAGTTTTATAGTTTCCCCTAACACTATGCCACTGGATATGTCATGTTAAATATCAAATTAAAGAGCAATTTATTCTGCACAATAAAATGATATAAATTCTAAAGTAAACTGAAATAAGTTAAAATACTCATAAGTACCAGACAGCATTTAGGTTCATTCCAATCTAATCTAGTCACTTGACTGCACATAATTTGTTCCCTAGATTCAAGTTTGCTCGCTATTGCATCAATGGGCAAGGTAGATGCCCATTAACGTAATGGGCATGAATGGCATCAATGGGCAAGGCATCAAAGAGCTCTTCTTAATGTAGTGAAATCCAGGACTGAATAATATCTTGAAATAATATAACAGAAGTATGATAACTGATTTCCCCATATACTTTGCAAAACATTTATAGACCTGTATTATTTAAAAGGCTACATGTTTATATAAAATAATTATTTTTTATATATTAGTTCATTTGTAGTTTATAGCATTGTGGTCACTTTTATGATTTGTTGTTGGAGATCTTCTCATTCATACTGAAATGTAATTGCAGTTGAATTTTTTGCAATTGTAACATAGAAAACCCACTTTTTTTTTCCTCAATATATTTGTGATAGAAAACTGAGAGATGTGTATATAATTTCAGTTTATAGGATTGCAGTAGATTCCTGTTTAGCAATGTAATTCATTCATGAAACACATAATATTATGCAAAACAACATTGAAAAAAGTGTAATTTCACATAGGAAAAAAATGTTATAATTATAGTCTTGTAAAACACCAAAATAGCTATTTTAATTGCAAAAGTGTGCTACCCATATAATATACTTCATATTTGAGGATAAATACATGACTTAAAAAAAAACTATACATCATCATCATCCTCAAGCAGCCATGTGCTAAGAGATCCAACCAGACTGTGCAATTTAGTTCTCCAAGTGTGGAACTAAATTGCACACCTGAGCTACATCTGTTGCGTCTGCCACTGCACACCAATTCTAATAAAGTCCTGTTTGACATTGTCTGCCCACCGCATCCTAGATCTCCCCCTCTTTCTGAGGCCTTTAGGCACACTGTTCATAACCCTATCCATTAATCTATAATTATCCATACGGGCAACATGGCCAAACCAACAGTCTCTCTTTGTACAATATGTTGCTTGAAGGAGGTTGCAAACTCCTTTGCCTAACCTCATCATTAGTTACAAAGTTGAACCACCTAATGCCCAAGATACTGCGTAAGCATCTGGAATCAAAAGCATCTAGTTTCCTGTTATCTTGTTTACAAAGTGTCCAAGTTTCACTACCATAACTAACCCTAGAAAGAACCAAATTATTATACAGTCTAATTTTATCTTTAGGTGTATACACCTATTCACACTCTACATAGATTCTTAAAAGTCCCAGCAACAATCTCTATTCATATGTTAATCTCATGCCTCACATCACCAGTATTTGTTACATAGCTCCAAGGTAATTAAACTGTGACTCCTGCTCAAGACTGTAACCATTCAGATTAACTGAATCACAGCCTGCCTGACCAATTTCCATCACTATAGTTTTCTCTCTGCTTATAACCAAACCTACTCTACTATCAGTCTCATCAACAGCTCGAATGAAAGAATTCATCTCATCAATATCATTTGCCAAAAGGGCTAAATCATCACCATAATCTAAATCAGAAATTTTCATATATCCGGACCATTTAAAATGCACCCTTCTAACACCAGAAGCAATGTAAAACAAATTGCTACAAACCTTACCAACTCTCACACACAACTCAGTATTATTATAGAGAGCTTTCATTATGTTAACTAATTTGACTAATATGCCATATGATTTCACAATCAATCACAAATTATGATGAGCAACAGAGTCAAACGCCATTTTGAAATCAACAAAAATTGCAACCAAAAGTTTATGAAACTCCAAACATTTCTCAAGAATCTGCTTAAGTGAAAATATCTGATCTACACATCCCCTACTTACTTCTGAATCCACATTGCTCATCATACAATTGCTGTCAACCAGTTTCTTAATTCTATTAAGCACAATCATGGAAAGAACTTTACCTGGAACAGAGAGTAGGCTGATACTCCTATAATTATCACAAGAACTGCGATCACCCTTTTTAAAAATAGGGATAATAATAGCTCTAGTAAAATCCTTGGGAACAATGCCTTTATCATAAAAGATACTCAAAATTTTAGTCACCTACATGGTAAAAGAAGCATTCCCTGCTCTAAGCATTTCAATTTTCAATGAATAATTTCATCTACCCCTGGGGATATATGTTATTTAACTTTAGAAATAACCAAAATAACTTCAAACTGTGTTATAGGGCCAACATTAAAGCCAGTAATGCATCTATCATCATTACAATGGGAGTAGAACTAACCACATTGTTTAGAAAATCACTGAAATTCTCAGCCCATCTAACCATGACAGATTGATCACCTTTTATAACCTTATCTTGTTTATTCTTCAATACTTGTATACCTGTCCATTTTCTACCACACAAAACATTTTCTGGTACAGCTATCTGCTGTTCTGCTGTCTAACTGCTTCCACGACTTTAGCAGCCAAACTCTTATAAGCAGTTAACTGATCCTTTACACGTTTACTAAGCTCTCTGTAATGCTTTCTATTAGGACCATTAGGGTATTGATTAAGGACATTCCTGAAGTTTTTTCTTTCTTAAATAAGCTAAAATGCTTATCACTCAGATAATTTTGTCTCCTCTGCTCCTTTTTTTCTTAAAAGAGTACTGTTAGTTTCAAGAAAACCCTGTTTAAAATGGTCCATTCTTCCTCAACTTCAGTAGTAAACAAACCATGACTCATAATGACTAAATAGTCTATCATGGTAAGCTTTATTTATAACGGTCTTTCAGAGCTTCAGAATTAAAGGTAAATTTTTTAACCTCACACAACACTTCTTAAATTAAGTTTCAAGACATTTTTAATAAGGTCAGATTCAATTTCTGCTCCCTATATGACCTAGTATTCCTAACAGAACTAGCCCATTTGCTGTTAATTAATATATAATCAGTCATATTCTTATGCAGCCCATCTGGTGAAACCTATGTGTACTTATGTATGTTGTGGTGTTTGTAATAAGTGTTAGTTAAATTCAAACCATTAAGTTTACTTTCCTGTAGGAGCCATTGCCATTGCAGCTACCAATACCAAAAGGGCCTATCACCCCTCCCCAAAGGTCAGACAGTACCAACTTCGGCATTGAAGTCACCTAGAACAAGGGTAATATCTCCTTTCTTGACAGAATTCAAAATATTCTGATGTCTGTAAAACTAATTCTTCTCATCCTCATCGGCATGCTCAGTGGGGGCATAACAACAGATAACATTCAAGTCTTTAATGCTTGTCTGAAATATTGCTGTAAGAAATCTTTCATTAATGCACTCGTATCCTAGAAGAGCATCACTAGCATGTCTGCTTAGAAGCAGACCCAACCCTTGGTGATGCTTATTATCGTTCCTCCCTGAAAAGATAAATTTAAGATTATTTTTAAGAATCAGACCTTTATCTGTCCATCTGGTCTCTTGCAAGCTGAGAATATCTAAATTATGATGGGGGGAATTCTTGTGTGAAGACATCAAGAGACTAATCTCTGTGCAGAATCCTCACATTTCAGCTACTTAGAGAAAGAAGATGGTTAGTAGGATGTTTAAAGAAACTGTGTTTATTGAGAGAGGGAATGCCGACAATATAAAACAGCCTCCTAATTGCAGGCATGGGGCAAAGACCCGTTCCCCCACTACTAAAGTCTGAAGCCATCTACACTGGAGTTTTCCTCCACTGTATAATGAAAGCTCTCTATAATAACACTGAGTCGTGTGTGAGAGTTGGTAAGGCTTGTAGCAATTGGTTTAGCATTACTTCTGGTGTTCGACAAGGGTGCATTTTGTCTCCTTTTCTCTTTAGCTTGGTTATTGATTATGTTGTGCGAAATTCACTTCAAGGGAAAGATTTTGGCCTTAAATGGGCTGGAGATAGGAAAATTTCTGATTTAGATTATGCTGATGATTCAGCCCTTTTGGCAAATGATGTTGATGAGATGAACTCTTTCATTCGAGCTGTTGATGAGACTGATAGTAGAGTAGGTTTGGTTATAAACAGAGAGAAAACTAAAGTGATGAAAATTGGTCAGGCAGGCTGTGATTCAGTTAATCTGAATGGTTGCAGTCTTGAGCAGGTGTCACAGTTTAATTATCTTGGGAGCTATGTAACTGATAATGGTGATGTGCGGCATGAGATTAACAGACGAATAGGGATTGCTGCCGGGACTTCTAAGAATCTATGGAGAGTGTGGAGAAATAGACGTATACACCTAAAGACTAAAATTAGGCTGTATAATAGTTTGATTCTTTCTAGGGTTAGTTATGGTAGTGAAACTTGGACACTTTGTAAACAAGATAACAGGAAACTAGATGCTTTTGATTCCAGATGCTTACGCAGTATCTTGGGCATTAGGTGGTTCAACTTTGTAACTAATGATGAGGTTAGGCAAAGGAGTTTGCAACCTCCTTTAAGCAGCATATTGTGCAGAGAGAGACTCCGTTGGTTTGGCCATGTTGCCCGTATGAATAATTATAGATTGGCGAATAGGGTTATGAACAGTGTGCCTAAAGGCCTCAGAAAGAAGGGGAGACCTAGGATGCGGTGGGCAGACAATGTCAAACAGGGCCTTGTTAGAATTGGTGTTCAGTGGCCAGATGCAGTAGATATAGCTCAGGATAGACTTGCTTGGAGAACTAAATTGCACGGTCTGGTTGGACCTCCGTAGCCCATGGCTGCTTGAGGATGATGATGATGATGAGAATTTGATGATGCCAGTAGAAGCAAAGAATTCGGGTGCTTGGGATGACTTCTGCTCAGGATTATCCATCAGCTGATAAAACATATCCTGTGAATGTATTCACTTGGAACTGTCAACTCACAAACAGAAAACACAGTGGAAGATTTTCCCTCCACAGAAGCCCACCAGTGCAACAAATTCCGGACCCATAATCAACCTCAGAGCGTTGGTTTATATGGCTATAGCACCAGGCCCCTGTGTGGTTGACCACTTCTCAGCAGGGTTGACCACTTCACAGCAAACGTCAAGTTACAGCACTATACACGGTAATAGCATGTGGGAATGAGCTTGGTGTATTCTGTTGATGAAAGTATTTAGAAATAAGTTTATGATAAATTCTGAAGTTTGCAGTAACAAAAATTTCTTTTTGTTGCAGTAACAAAATATTTTGTTTTAAAATGGGACTGCAGCAAAAGAGGGAGGTTATGTGTTGTACATAAATTTTACGTAAAAAATATTTATTTCATTTTGATAGGAACAGCAGCTTTGAGAAGGAGTCGGTAAAGATTTCACACTTTTTCAGGAAAACGTTCGCGACGAATTTGTGTGCTCTATTAGCATACTTAAAATATTGATCAGCTTATTTTTACTATAATCCTGTAATGCCCATAATGGCCTAAAATCGCCGAAATATTAAATGGACTAATCCAAATAATGCTATTCTTTTATCTTCAATACCATCTACCATTTTCCGAAATTTCCTGGGTGTTAAAATGTTAAGCATATGGATTTATTGTTTGTGGAGATTCTCAAGAATGTAACTGTGTTATCAGCAAGTTCTGACTAAGATTCCAACTAATTTTGTATGTGGATATAACTAATAGAAAAAAATTTAGCCCTTTGGTATTCCTCCTCTGATAGGTTTTACTGCATATAACTTCATTACTTAGCTCACAATTGTTAAATTATATCATCATGTGGACAGCCAGGTACGTGTGCATCATTTACCTGGGGAAGCGTTGGCACCAGGATGCACCATGGGACGAAAACAAGCCAGTGGAGAAAGTGTAATGCTTTTGGTAATGTTCTGCTGTAAAGCCCTGGATCCAGTCATTCATGTGCGGGAAACTATGACGTCTACCACCTACCTAAACATCACTGCAGACCAGGTACATCCTTTCTTGACAACAGTATATCCCTCTAGTAGTGCCTTTTTTCAACATGATAATGCACCATGTCACACTGTCTGGATTGTTCGAGAATGGTTCGTGGAACATGAAGACTTCCAGGTATTGTCCTGGCCTCCAAATTCGCCAGACATCAATCGAGTATCTGTGGTTTGTGTGTTGGAACAGCATATCTGATCTGAGGCAGCTCAACCATGTAACTTACAAGAGTTAAAGGATCGGCTGGTAACGTGTTGGTACAGATACCACAGAACACCTTTAGAAATCTTGTTCCCTCACTGGGTAAGAGCTGTTTTGGCAGCATGTGGAGGACCAACATCATATTAGGTGATCATAATGTTTTGGCTCTTCAGTGTATATTCCTGATTTAAGAAAACTTATTTACAATCCTAGATGTTATAGTATCGGGATTTTCATTCATGGTTTAAATAGTAAATCAGATGGCATTTATTATTACAAACTACCATTTCATTACTTTAGAGTGTTACAGAAGTTGAAACAGTACAAAACAAAAGCTACTGATGGATGGGCTACTATTTTCGTAGTGAAGAATAAACCTTTTGAAAAAACATGCAAATTAGCTTAATTGATTCGAAACGGCAAACAGAAATAATTACTACTAATATGATTATTTTCAATGTTATAATAAATGTAGAAGAAATTATATATACTTTTATAAATTTTTGTTAATACATATTTTTTCAGAAAGAAAAAAACAAGAAAAAGAAGTAGCATGGTTTGTCTCAGAAATTTAACAATTGAAGTTTACTAATGTACAGTTTATTTCTACGGAAATTTTTTCAAATAAACTTTATTACTGACAAGTGCAAAAATGCCTTTATTTAGAATGTCTAAGGAAATGTTACAGACAGACAGATATATACAGATACATACAGACACACACACAAAATCCTCATGCATACACGGGCTACGGAGATCCAACCAGACTAAATTTTTTTCTCCAGACATGTCTGCTCTGAACTACCGCATTTGGCCATTCTAGGCCAATTCTAGCGAAGTCATTTGACATTGTCTACCCATCGCTTCGTAGGTCTCCCCCTTTTTCTGAAACCCTTAGGCACACTGTTCATAATCCTGTTTGCCAATCTGCAGCTATGCATATGGGCAACATGGCCAAACCAATGCAGTCTCTCTCTGCACAATATGCTGCTTAAAGGAGGTTGATGACTCCTTCTTATAACCTCATCATTACTTAAAAAGTAAAACACCTAATGCCCAAGATACTGCATAAGCATCTAGAATCAAAGCATCAAGTTCCTTGTTATCCTGCTTACAAAGAGTCCATGTTTTGCTACCATAATTAACCTTGGAACCAAACTATTAAACAGCCTAATTTTAGTCTGGATGTACATGCTATTTTTCCACTTCATAGATTCTTAAAAGTCTCCAGCAGCAATCCCTATTCTATTTATTTCATGCCGCACATCAACAGCATCTGTTGCATAGCTCCCAAGATAATGAAACTGAGACACTTGTTCAAGATTCAAAGCAACTGAAGCACCATCTGCTTAACCAATTATCATCACTTTAGTTTTTTCTCTGTTTATCACCAAACCTACTATATTACCATTCTCGTGAATGGCCCTAATGAAAGAATTCATCTCATCAACAGGCCAAATCATCTGCATAATCTAAATCAGAAATTTTGAAATCTGTGGACCATTTAAGGCCAAAATCTTTTCCTTGCAAAGAATTTTTCATAACATGATCAATAATCAAACAAAACAGAAAAGGAGACAAAATGCACTCTTGTCTAGCTCCACTAGTAATGTAAATCGCTGCAGGACGTGCCAACCCTCACACACGACTCAAGTGTTATTATAGAGAACTTTCATTACATTAACTTATCAGGTATTCCATAAGATCTAACAATCAACCACACATTATGTCGATCAACAGAGTCGAATGCCTTTTTGAAAAATGTAAGCAAGGGCGTAGCGAAGGACTGTGGTTGGGGGGGGGGGGACAACGAAGTAAATCGTTACAGCCCCGGTGCAGCGCAGCACATTGGCTGCATATCACCTTGTGGGAGAAGTCACAGAAACCACTATGAACTAGAAAGCTCCTATCAGTTAAGCTTGCCTTACATTGATCCTGCCTACAGCGGGAGAAGACCTTATGTGAAGAGAGAAGCACTGCTTGATATTATTGCCTGCTCGAAGAACTAATCATTGAGGTGCAGTGAGAGTGGGATCTTGTGAATTTTGAGCGATGCCTAGGAATTTGCCCATCACTCACTGAATTTAGCCAAGAAACTTGCCAAAAAATAAATGAAAAGATCTTAGTCTTTTGAATTTTGAGCCAGAAAATAAACAGAAGTCCTAACTTTTAGGGTCCTCCGCAGCAGAGGCCCAAGGTACTTCCGTCGAAAAGCCACACCTCGAGGGACTCCAAACCTCTCGGCATGACCCCCAACTTCGTCCTCTCCATCGAGCCGGGCACCACAGCCCGCTCGCCATTTCGGCTTCCACACCATGCCGAGTCGCTTCGGGGGATACTGGACCAGCACTAGCCAAACCGGTCCGCACCCCTCCCACGACAAAGCCTTCCGCCTACCGGGGCTCACAACACTGCAGCACCCGGACCCCACTTCGCAGAGGAACCAAGTTCCTCCACTGCAAAAGCCAAAGGTCCAAATCTCATTCATGTGGGACTCTTAGTTTGGCTGTTCCATCGATAAGCCCGCTGGCAACTGAGGCCGCGAGCCTCCAACTTCTACCTCTCCATTGTTCCCGGGTCGAAGCACCCGCGGAACGTCTGTCCACCTCAATATCACTGAGACCGCATCAGAGAGCCCACGAACGAGTGTACGAAGAGGTGCACAGCTCAGTCCGCAGTACTCCCCAATAAGCCTGCAGAAGACAGGGTTCTCCCAAGCCCTATCCGAGGCCTTTAGAACGGCCCCTCAACCAAGGCTGCAAGGGGACGCTTGAGGGAGCCGACTGGACCGGCCCCCTCAAGCGGTCCGCCAACCCTCAACAGGCCCCCCTCCACCGGGGGCCACCAGACTTCAGAACCCAAGGGCGCCAGCGATCCGAGCCCACCGTCTCAGAGACCCCCCCCTCCCTCGTCAAGGAGGTCCCACTCCGGGGGGGGGGGGGTCAAAGGTTTGCCAACTCGAAATTCAAATTTTGACAACTGAGCAAACTTAGATTTTCGCTGTTTGACTTCCCAATTTTGCCATTTAACTTCCAATTTTGACAAATAACCATAATTGCAATATTTACAACATCGTCTGAACTGTAGCATGTCTGTGTGAATTTTTCCTTTCATTTTGGCCAACTCTCCTTAATTTCACAAAACTAATCCCTATCTTTATATCTCTCCAATATTTGCCAAATCACTTCAAACTTTTCAAATTCCCCAAGATTTTGCCAAGTTTTCTCGATTTTTGGTCAACTATCTTAAATTTCCCAATTCCAATTATCACAACTCGCCCGTATTTTCCAAGTGGATTCGAATTTTGCCAACTGACATTTTTTTTAAGTTTCCTCAATAATTTGTCCAACACTCCTTAATTTCACAAAACAAATCTCAATTTTCACAACTCGCCTATATTTTACCAAGTGGATTCGAATTTTGCCAACTCGCCGTAATTTTGCAGAAAAAATCGCAATTTTTACATTTTCCCTGAATTTGCCAAGTCACCGAATTTTATCAACTCTCCTCCATTTAATCAACCTCCTTTAAGCAGCATATTGTGCAGAGTTGATCTCCTTAATTGCACAAGAAAGGCACAATTTTCACAACTCCTCTGTATTTTACCAAGTGGCTTCGAATTTTGCCAAGAGTTCTTGGATTCACAAGACTCCTTAAGTTCACAAAACCAATCCCAATTTTTACAACTCGCCTGTACTTGCCAAGTAGTTTCCAGATTTGCCAAGTTTTCTCGATTTTTGTCAACTCTAATTTCACAAAAATAACCCAATTTTCACAAATCGCCCGTATTTTACCAAATGGATTCGAATTTTGTCAACTGCCCTAGAATTTGCTAAGTTTCCTCGATTTTGCCATCTCGCTACAATTGTACAGAAAAAAAAATCACAATTTTACATCACACCTAATTTTTGCAAAGCCACTCTGAATTTTGTCAACTCCCCCAAGATATGCCAACTCTCCTAGATATTGCGAAGTTGCCTCAATTTTGCCAACATGCCATAATTTTACAGAAAAAAGATTGCAAATTTTTTTATATCTCACCTGAATTTTGCCAACTGCCCCTAGATTTTGGCAACTCGCCATAATTTTACAGAAAAAAATTCAAATATTCATCTCACCTGAATTTTCCCAACTCCCAGCAATTTTGCCAATTCCCCAAAGATTTGCCAACTCGCCATAATTTTACAGGAAAAAATCCTAATTTTTACATCTCGCCTGAATTTTGCCAACTCCCCAAGATTTTGCCAACTCACCTGTATTTTACTAAGTGGCTTCGAATTCTGCCAATTGCTCTAAATTTTGCCGTCTCTTTATTTTCCAAACTGCCTTAAATTTGCCAAGTTGCTTCGATTTTGACAACTCCCTTTAATTTTCCAAAAAAAATTACAAATTTTCACAATTCGCTTAGATTTTACGAAGTCGCTTCGAATTTTTCCAACTCCGAGTTACTTTGGAGTACCGAGTCCCCCTCCCATGGCTACGCCCTGTCTATAACCTAGTAACCACAGGTTTCTGGAACTCTAAACATTTCTCAAGAATCTGCCGAAATGAAAATATTTTATCAATACATCCCCTACCACTTCTGAATCCACACTGTTCACCATGCAGTTATCCATCAACCAAATTCTTAAATTTTATTAAGTATAATCATGCAAAGAACTTTTCCTGGAACAGAAAGTAAACTAATTCCCCTATAATTATCAAAGAACTGCGATCACCTTTTTTTAAAAATTGGAACAATGATAGCTGTAGAAAACAACGCTTTTATCATAAAAAAATTCTAAAATTTCAGTCAGCCATGTTACAACACAAATGTTCCCAGATCTAAGTATTTCAGTGGTGATTTCATCCACCCCTGGGGATATATGCAGTTTTAATTTAGAGATAGCCAAAGTGTCTTCGGAATGTGATATAGGGCCATCATTAATGCCAGTAATGCATCTATCCTTACTACAAACAATGGGAGTAGAAATAATCATTATTTAGAACTTAGCCATCACAGAATCCTCACTTTCAACCACCTTGCCATATTTATCCCTGTGTACCTGTCTCTTTCTTCCTGCATAAAACGTTAATAATATGGTACAACCCCCTGCTGTTGTACTGTCTAACTGCTTCCTCAGCTTTGTCAGCCAAGCTATCAAGCCAGAGATTTATCAGCTGTTAACTGATCCTTTAAACGTTTATTATGCTCCTTATAATGCCTTCTGTTAGGACTAGTAGGATATTGATTCCTATTAATCCTGCACTTCTTTCAGAAATAAGTCCATAGCCTTTAAATATTTTTGTTCCTCTGTTCCCTTTTACCGATAAGAGTATTGTCGGTTTCAAGAAAAGCGTATTTAAACTGATCCCATTCTTTCTCAACACCACGATTATCATAATGACTAAGTAGTCTATCATGGTATGTTTTGACTATATCTCGATCTTTCAGACCTTCAGTGTTGAAGGTATTTTTCTTAACCTTAGTACAACATTTCTTAAGCTTCAGCTGCAAAATACTTTTGACCAGGTAATGGTCACACCCAATTTCAGCTCCTCTGTATGATCTGGCATTCCTAACTGAACTAACCTATTTCCTGTTAATTAAAATATAATCTATCGTATTCTTGTGCAACCCATCAGGTCAGGTAAAACCCATGTATATTTATAAATGTCCTGGTGTATGTAGTCAGGGGCGTAGCGAAGGACTAGTGGGGGGGGGGGAGAAATCAAAAATTTTCAAACTCTAAGTTCAAATTTTGCCAACTGAGCAAACTTACTAGATTTTCGCTCCGGGGGGGAGGGGGTTCCGATTTGACTTCCAATTTTGCCAACTAACCGTAATTTGACATTTATCTTCCAATTTTGCCAACTACCCATTATTATTTCACAGACATAATTCAAATATTATATATAGAAAGTCAATGTGAATTTCCACTTGATTTGGCCAACTATCCTTAATTTCATGAAACTAAACACAATCCTTACATCTCTCCTAAATTTGCAAAATCGCTTCAAACTTTTCAAACTCCTAAAGATTTCACCAAGTTTTCTCGATTTTAGTCAACTATCCTGAATTTCACAAACCCAATCCCAATTATCACATCTCGCCCGTATTTTCCAAGTGAATTCGAATTTTGCCAACTGCCCTTCATTTTTTAAGTTTCCTCAATTTGTCCAACACTCCTTAATTTCACAAAACAAATCTCAATTTTCACATCTCGCCTATATTTTACCAAGTGGATTCGAATTTTGCCAACTCGCCATAATTTTACAGAAAAAAAAAAGAAATTTTTACATCTCTGAATTGGCCAAGTCACTTCGAATTTTATCAACTCTCCTTATTTGCATAAGGCACATTTTTCACAACTCCCCTGTATTTTAACAAGTGGCTTCGAATTTTCCAAGAGATCTTGGTTTTTCCAACTCTCCTTAATTTCACAAAACCAATCCCAAATTTTACAACTCACCTGTAATTTACCAAGTGGTTTCTAGTTTTGCCAACTTCCCTAGATTTTGCCAAGTTTTCTCGATTTTCTCAACTCTCCTTAATTTCACAAAAACAATCCCAATTTTCACAAATCGCTCGTATTTTACCAAGTGGACCTAGATATTGCGAAGCTGCTTCAATTTTGTCAACACGCCATAATTTTACAGAAAAAAGATTGCAATTTTTACATCTCACCTGAATTTTGTCAACTCCATGATTTTGGCAAGTCACTCCGAATTTTGCTAACTCGCCATAATTTTACAGAAAAAAATCAAAATTTTCACATCTCACCTGAATTTTGCCAACTCCCCACGATTTTGCCAAGTCATTCCGAATTTTGCCAACTCCCTATGTTTTGCCAACTCGCCATAATTTTACAGAAAAAGTCCTAATTTTTATCTCACCTTAATTTTTGCCAACTCCCCACGATTTTGCCAAGTCACTCCGAATTTTGCCAACTCCCCAAGATTTTGCCAAGTTGTCCTGATTTTGCCAACTCCCAAAGATTTTGCCAAGTTGTCCTGATTTTGCCAACTCCCAAAGATTTTACCAAGTCACTCCGAATTTTGCCAACTCCCAAAGATTTTACCAAGTCACTCCGAATTTTGCCAACTCACCTGTATTTTATTAAATGGCTTTGAATTTTGCCGTCTCTCCATTTTCCAAACTGCCTTAGATTTGCCAAGTTGCCTCGATTTTCACAACTCCGCTTAATTTTCCAAAGAAAAAAAATTAAAAATTTTCACAACTCCTACCTAGATTTTACGAAGTCGCTTCGAATTTTGCCAACTCCGAGTTACTGTGGAGGGAGCTTCCCCCTATGGCTACGCCCCTGTATGTAGTATATGCTAGTTATTCGCTAACCATTAAGTTTACTTACCTATAGGAGCAAGAGGCATAGCTAGGCTTTTAACGCCCTTATTCGGTTATTGATAAAAAAAAAAAAACAGTACACATGTCATTTATATATATTTATTGTCGTTATTTTAATACAGTTACATTAATAAATATTAATTGCAAAAGAATTTGCAATTAATTTTACAAGTAATTATTTTTTAAAGTAATTTAATTTTTCGTTGGCAAAATCGAGAATAATCTCATCAAAATTAATTTTTGAGTCAGTTGTCGCTCGATTGATAGGAAACAAAGTGATGATGTACGCTCCTGTCCTGATGTTGATCTTAAATAATTTTTAACAAGTTTTAATTTGCTGAAACTTCTTTCGGCTGTAGCCACTGTTGTTGGCATGGTCACCTGCCATCCTCACAGACCTACTACTATGGCATATAAACTGACAGGCTCCTATCAGACCTCTGTGGCAAGCAGCTGCTTGAGGGGGTATTTATTATTTTGAGTTTCTTGTAATTCCCATCTGCAAAGTATATTTAATACATCCAAGTGATAGAATTTAGATGTATTTTCCTCTCTCAAAATTTATTTGGTGTTTTAAATATTTTATTTCGATTGTTAATTGATTTCCATTTATTTCAGGATACGTTTTTGATAATGAAATACCCTTGGCTTCCAAATGTTCACTTGTTAATGAATGTAGCACTTCTCCAGTCAAAAAATCAAAATCATCTGCTACATTTTTGAGACATTTAAACCTTTCATTCAGTTGCATAATAATATAGTCAATCCTTGATAAACAAGATATTTTTTATCAAATCAATGTTCCGTGATTCATCTTCATCCTGCTCGCGTGACGTTTTTCCATTTCGCTTTTCTTTTTTTCTCTGCTGGTGCTATTTTTAGTTTTTGGCAAGTTTTTCTATGTCCATAAATATTTTATTAATTTCATTTTCATTACTTCTTAGATCAGTGTCTCGCAAACCTTTTTACTCTGCGGCACACTGAATCTAATTTTTTTTCCGCGGCACACCTAAAAAAGAATAAAAGCAAACTCTATATAATCGTCATTATATTTGCGCTTTGTTGAACTCATCAGCCTGGTTTTACTTGAAGATTTGCTCTCGTTCTTTAATTCATAACTCGGTGTATGTTTTAAATATTTGTCCATTCTATGGCTTGAAATAATCAAAAATTAATACCAAAATTTGGAAAAAGCTTGATAAATACTTACAAGATCCCAATTGATAAAATCTGAAAGATATTTTATTAAAGCACGTCGATAACACAAGTCAAGTCAAAATGAAATCTTTGGAATATCTAATGTCAATTTGAAAATCTCTCGCGGCACACAGTTTGCGAGACACTGTCTTAGATCTTTGAAATTATCTATAAGCCCTTTAACTAATATGAACGACCGATAAATATCTTGATCGTTTTTTGCAATGAAATATTCACTGTATTTAATCTTTCTAATATCATGTTCTAAGAATTTAATAAATTTGTAATTGTTTAGTTGTCGATGCAATGATATGCACAGGATAATGCATCTCCAAGTGAATGATCTCCTTTCATGTTACTTAAAAGTAAAATAATGTGTTCAATTTCTTCATATACGGCCATTTAGGGTGTTCAGTTTATGGCTCTACTATACATAGGACCATGACTCAATGTCCCATCTCATGGATGGCAGCCTCACCAAGCCCATTAGTATCACCTTTCTGGCAGAGGGCAGGTTTGGGATTATCAGATATAAATCTGAGTGCTGGTATATTTGGAACTCATACCGAAGAAGTTTTTTTTTTGGAATGAATGAATTTTTCCTTACATTTTATATTCATCTGAGAAGCCCAATCATATAAGCATATATAAATAATTCAACAATATAAAGGTAAAAAAAGTAAAATTTTTAATGAGCTCATTTTTTTCAAATTTTAATAAAATTTACAAAGAAATTAAATATAATTTTTCTTAAGAGGTATTCTTTATCATAAAATAGAACACACATTACTAATTGTGTGGTAACATGAAACTAAAATCTATATCCGAATTACTTGCGGAACGAGAGGAAACTGATTAGTGCATTTTTTTAAATAAGCTACAATTATATTCTTATTGATAATAAATTGGGGGAAAAAACTGGAAGCCTGAAGCTAATTTTCTTTTAAGGTTTTTATGGTAAGAAATTTGAGTCCATTTTATCAGTAAAGATTCCTCAATGTACTGGAAGGACTGCCATCCGTCAGATGAGACAATAAACCATGGCCTGTGTGGGAAAAGAGTCACACCATGTGCACGCTAAACAAAATACTGGATAACCTTAATGGAATGTTTCCATCTGTCTGCTATAACAGATGGCCTTGTGGCCTAACCCAGTGGGTCACCTTAGCCAATCTTCTTTGAGCCCTTGGGGTCCTTGTGACATACCATTTACCCCATTGTGTATAAAAAAAGTAGTAATCAATCGTAAAAAAAATACTACTCGAAGCAAATATATCTTCCTTAATCAAGAATCTGAACAAAATTTCAGTTATCAAACACAAAATTATCTTCATTTTCAGAAATCAAGCATTTCCTTAATTTTAAGGTGAAAGAGAATATTAATATCATAAAATCATGTTCATATTTAATAACTGGATTCATTAGTGCATTAAACCTGAAAAAAATGGAAAAATCTGCTTATATTCAGAAAGGTGTCTAAACGGAATTAAAACTCATATTTCATAACTGTGTAAATAAAACAGAAAATTTTTCCACGTTATATAATTTATTTTATTTTGATTAATTTGATAAAATTAGTAGGGAAATATAATTTCCAGTACCTGCTTTGAAGGACGATTCATACAATTGAATGCTGAACAGTCAGCTATAATATAAATTTAACAAATCGTCAAGTTTTTTAGAGCAGATATCGTTCTGTTACTACAGTTAGAGCTAATGTTTTGAATAGAACAACATGGCTGCCATGCAGTCGCTCTAGCATCAACTTTAACTGCTTAGGGTGTCTCCTCTTCCTTCTTAGCTCCTTGCCCTTGGCAACTGCCCCGATGCCAACACGTTCCTACGCCTCTGTGTAGGAAACTTTCTCCATTGTCATTGCAACTGACAATGCCAAAAGCGCATAAAACTCCGGCCCAAAGATTAGTCAGTACCAAATTTGGCATTGAAGTCACCTAGAACAAGGGTAATATCTCCTTTCTTCACAGAATTCAAAATATCCTGAAGCTGGCTGCAAAACGTATCTTTCTCATCCTCATCAGCATCCTCAGTGGGGGCATAACAGCAGATAACATTCAAGTCGTTAATGCTTGTCTCAAATTTTGCTGTAAGAAACCTTTCATTAATGCACTCATATCCTAGAAGATCACTAGCTGTCTGCTGAGAAGCAGACCTACACCTTGGCGATGCTTTCCATCCTCCCTCCCTGAAAAGAGAAATTTAAAGTTAATTTTAAGTATCTCACCTTTATCTGTCCACCTATCTCCATTCTAGCTTGCAAGAGCAAGCCTAGAATATCTAGGTTATAGCGCTGGAATTCCTGCGTGAGGACATCAAGAGAATAATCTCTATGTAATGTCCTCACTTTCCAAATTCCTGCAGAGAGAAAATGATTCGTAGGTTTTTTAAAGAAACTAGGTTTATTGAGATAGGTTGAGCCAACAATATCAAACCTCCCGCTGATCACAGGCAAGGAAGCAAAGACATGTCCATCCTCCGCTAAAGGCTGAAGGCACCAATGCTGGTAGGAGCTTCAGGCACCACCTTTTCAAGTCGACTTTTTCAAGAACAATATGGTCTGCCTGAGACGCATTACTCCAGTTTAGGATTGACGATATCCAAACTAGCTAAGTGAGGTTCAGGTACCTGCGATGGCCTCTGATTGGATTATCCACCAGCTGATATAAGATATTCCATGCCTCTGTTCACTAGGGCTGGCAACCCAGAAACAAACAGAAAACAGCGGCAGATTCTCCCTCAACAGAGGCCCACCAGTGCAGCAAATCCAGGATCCATAATCAAGCTCAAATCCATAAACATGTTCAGTCTAGTAGGTATAAATGGTCAGCACCAGGACCCTGTGAAGTTGAACATTCCTCAACAGGTTTGAAAAAAAGAAAAAGTGGCCTTAGATGAACAGATGAGTAGGCCACACTGAGCTGGCAGCCCTCTCCTTCCTTTCCCTTCCAAAAGAGGATATCTCTTTTGAAATGAACTAATGGTCTGCGCCATGAGAAGGCGGGGTCGAACTTTACGTGCCAGACCTGGCCTGTTCTGTGCATCATCACTTCGGATTGGTACAGAGTTCTTCTAGTTTATGCCTAGCTACCATTAACAGACGATTACAGATTTATTAATGAATACTTATTCTAAAACTGCAGTGGCCAAACACGTGTGTGGGCCATCTAGCAACCAATGATAAATTTAGGATGGCCAATGATGCATTTTCATATTTTTTCTTTTGTAAGAATATTTTTCTTAATGATGTGAATCAACCTATTTAAAATTTGTTAGCACTGCTAATTTATGGATATTTGAGGAATGAAAATATTTCTACTGTTAAACAGAGTTATACAGGGTGAGTCAAAAATATAGGTACAAACTTTTAGGGGAGGTTGGGTTGGGTTGTTTTACCTCTGAGCGGCACTTTTTTGCACACCATGGGCTAAATGGCCAGGTCACATGGACCCCAAAGGCTCAGAGAAGGTTGGGGGAGGGGACCCACTGGAACAGCTGTTGGGAGACAGATGGTAGCCTCCCGTCAAGGCCATCCAGTGTGTTCTTTAACGTGCACAGGGTATGTCTCTCCCGCACACGGGGCCACGGCTTAACGTCCCATCCGACGGACGGCGGCCTTCCCAAGCCCATCGGTGTCCCCTACTGACCGTGGGCAGGGCGGGGAATTTTTGCGGAGATATTTATGGGAGGTAGATAACATCAAAAGGAATGAGAATTGCATAGGAACCCATAACTGGAAACATCACAGTAAGTCAATAGGCGGCACTGTTCATCAGTGTGCTAGAGGGGAAATTGCGGATTTCCTCATTCGAGCGGTAGTCGGCTTACAAAGAGCATGCAAAGGTATTCGAATAGGGAGCTGGCAGACATGCACTTAATGTATGGAATAGCTGAGGGCAATGGACGAGCTGCTCAATGAATGTATCAAGAACGCTTCCCACACAGACGTACCGGGTCACCGTTTGTTTGAGCGTGCGCATCAAAATTTGTGATTATGGGTCATTAAGAGGTAGCAGAAGTGAGGGCATGCCACGATCGACGCATACTTCCACAATGAGAGAAAGTGTGTTGGATGCCATGGAGACTAATTCTAGTACCAGCATACGTGCCGTTGCCTCAGCCTTAGGAGTGTCTCATTGCAGTGTACAATGTGTTTTGCACGGCGAGTCTTTACACCGCTTTCATCTCCAAAGGGTTCAGTTACTTCTCCCTGCAGATCATCCTGCACATGTGCGTTTTGCGCAATGGTACCCGACTCTAGATAAGCACGGCTCTTTATAACCAGGTAGTGCTGTACAAGCGGAACCGGGAATTGCCGTGGTTGCATAAAATCGCAACAAAAGAGATTCATCTCGAAGAAAGTGCCCAAGATGTGAATTTCCCAGCTTATGTTTCGTTTACTGATGAGGCCAGTTTCCCTCGGGATGGCGTATTCAATCAGCACAATGCGCATTTGTGGGCTCACGAGAACCCCCACGGTGTGCGCACCCGTGCAGCACAACATCATTTCGCAGTAAATGTGTGGCCAGGTTTGGTCGGTGACTTCTTATATGGGCCATACCTTTTACCATCTCGCATGACCTCCGCGAAGTATCTGATCTTTCTGGAACAGGTTCTACAAGGCTTACTTGCCCATGTTCCAGCAAATGTGAGACGCAACATGTGGTTTCAACATGATGGGGTGCCTCCCCATTATGGAAGGTGTGTTCGTGTGCATTTGAACATGTCTTTTGGGCAACGATGGATTGGGTGTGCTGGACCAGTTGTCTGGCCCCCACGCTCATCTGATTTATTGAGCGTTAATTTCTGTGGGGGGCCCTCAAAGCTACCATGTATGAATTGCCTGTGGAGTCTGACATGAATCTCGTGGCAAGGCTCGTCTGCGCTGCTGCTACTATCAAAGAAACTCCAGGTGTGTTGGATCATGTCTGGCAATCAATGCTCCGTCGGTGTCACGCATGCATCGCATCTCATGGTGGAAACTTTGAGCATCTGCTGTAACATTATAAAATGTATCATCTAGTACACCATTTGTAATAATTATGTCCAATAAATGTTTTCCTGTTAATCACTGTCTTGTGTCCTTTCAGATCTTGTACCTCTGCTACCACTTTCCCATGGCGTTTCGGTTATGGGTTCCTATGCAATTCTCATTCCTTTAGATGTTATCTACCTCCCCTAACAGTTTGTACCTATATTTTTGAGACACCCTGTATATTCAGCTCAAGGAATCAGGGATGGACCCCCAATCCTCTTCTAGCTCATACAGGTTGATCATTAAAAGTAAATCATGCATATTTCAGAACGTTGTTTTTCCATTTGCTACACATTTGAGACCTTTAAATATTATAACAAAATTTTACATAATGGTTCTTGAGATCAAGAATATTTTTATCTTTGTTTTATCTTCTTAAACTAAGACCTTGACAGTCAGCTTCCATCTGTCTCCTAACAGCTTTCCAGTTGATCCCTTTTCCCAGTGGTCTCCTCTGAGCCGTTGGGGTCCTTATAACTTGGCCATTTAGCCCATTTGTGTACATTAGTGTTCTCAGTCAGAGGTAAAACTACTCAACCTACGAAATTCTACCCCCCCTTCCGCAAAAAAAAAGAGCTAGGAAAATCATATTCAATATAGGGCTTCTCTTCATCCTAACATAAGAGTTTGTCCTAACCTTATTTTTACTTCCTTCTCAAAAAAAGCTCACTCCAAGAAAAGGGCGAAAATTTTTCCTAAACAAGAGATAGAAACTCTAAATTCAGTGTGCATATTTTTAGCTTTAAGCAAATGTGTTTTCGTTTGCCACCCTTTTCCCCTAAAAAAGGAAGAACTCAAAAAATAGGTGCTAAAATCGATAATCTTCCTCATATCATAATTTAAAATGTTAGCCTCCCCCCCCACACACACCAACTTTTCCTAAAAGTCCCCACCATCAAAAAAAGGAAATATTTCCCTAAACTTTAAGTGCTAGACCCTTCAAATTTGGGGCGAGGGTAGCTCAGTCAGTAGTATGCCAGGCTTTAATCTGCAGTTTCCCAGATTCGAGTCCCAGCTTTGAGATTTATTTCGGTAAAACATATCCTGCCCACGGTCAGTAGGGGACACAGTGGGCTTGGAAAGGCCGCTGTCTGTCGAATGAGACGTTAAGACGTGGCTCTGTGTGCGACAGAGCAATACCTTGTGCATGTTAAAGAACACGCAGGATGGCTTGGACAGAAGGCTTCCATCTGTCTGCCAACAGCTGTTCCAGTGGGTTCCCTCCCTTAATCTCTGAGCTTTCTGTGTTCTTGTGACCTGGCCAGTTAGCTCATTGTGTGCAAAAAAGTGCCGCTCAAAGGTAAAACAACACAACCCTTCAAATTCATTATGCAGTGTTTTCTTATTGCTTTCAGTCAAGTGCTTGCTCCTTCCCAACCATCAACAATGATAAAAGAGTTAGGAGCACCAAATTCATTGTAAAACTTCCTCTCATTGTAACTTAAAGCTACATTAGAACCAGAGACGGATCTGGGAGGGGTGCGTCATGCCTCTTTCAGAATACTAGTAAGTGTAAAAGAGGCAAAAAATTATTCATATTTTATGCATTTTTCAAGAATTTTTTTAAAGACCTGCAAAACGGAGGAGGAAATGTTATACTGCATTGGAAATTCAGTCTCTCGGACCCCCCCCCCCCCCCCCCACTTTTCATTTTTCTGGCTACATTGTGTTTCTTTGCCCTTTTTTTTCTTGATCTGGGCCTGAATACAACCCACCCACAACAAAAAAGTTCTCTAAACGAGTCTTTTACATATGTTTCGAACTTTTCAAAGGACTTCCGCAAAAAGCATTAGATCACAGAAAAAATAATTTTACTTACAGTTAATTAAATTAACTGATGAAATATAAGAAAGTCATATTGTACTACTTAAATTAATGGCAAAAGGGGGCTGACTTGTCCGATTTCGCTGATTTTCGTGGACGTTTCAGGAAATATCCAAGTGATCAAGATGGGGAGGTTGTAACAACCTGAATTTCACCCAACCCATCATCAGCATTTTCACAAAATTATTTGAAAAAACTCGTGAAAAAAAATTAGTTTTTTAAGCAATGAATAAACCTTTAATTCTTCTCATTTTTAACTAATTTCTTTTTGTAGCAATACTTCTCCCCGTAGATTAACGTAGAATCCTCCTACATTTTGATTTTAGTCCAGAACCCTCAATTATGATACTATTCTTATGATGATCTCATTTTGGTTAACCTACTTGTTCAATTCTATACAGCAATACTCCGTTTAAGAGCTGGGAATATGTTACTGGAAACTTAATCCGCAACATCAGGGTCATTTTAGTGTATTACTTACAGAGATGCTTTAATTTCTAAGATTGTTGGAGTTGGCTCATGTCTGAAGTTCACAAGTTTGATCCCCATCTGTGCCAGCATTGAGATTTCTCTCCACTCAAGTCCCAGCTTGCTCGCAATCAGAAAAAGGACATCAATGAGCGTTGATAGGCCTCTACATCATATGTGACATAAAACTGTGACTCTGTGTTCAGGAGATCCATACTCCGTTCATTTCAAGAACAAACTAGAGGGCTTTGATGGAAGGCTTCTCTCTCTCCTAACAGCTCTCAAGTGTGTCTCCTTTCCCCAACCTCTGAGTCCTTGGAGTCATGACTTGGCAATTTAGTCTGTTGTGTGTAAAAAAATTGCTTCTTAAAGATTATTTGTTACCTATGTTAGATTCCAGTGTGTTACTGAAACAATAAGCATTATTTTATAAAATAATCTAATAGTTTTTTAATTATAAAATATATTTATCAGCTAACATACAGTTCGGAATGATAGCCAAAGTTTTGACTTAGCCACAAACTGTCAGCCTTCTTAAAGCACTTTTCTTAAAGCAAACATTTCGACTGGTACGAAAAGAGTAATTTTTCGTACCACTCCAATCATAACACCTACAAGTGCAGAGAAGATAGCAATGGGCAATCGATAAACCTCCTTCACCTCTCGAGATCATAATAAATAAATAAATACCCCCTCAAGCAGCTGCTTGCCACAGAGGTCTGACAGGAGCCTGTCAGTTTATATGCCACAGGAGAAGATCTGAGAGGATGGCAGGACCTCAGCAGAAAAACGACACATACATCCATGCCTTGATCCGGGGCTCGAACCCAGGTCCCTTAGATTAGTAGCCAAGCGCGCTAACCACTCGGCCATGGGACAGACCTCGAGATCATAGAGAGTTATAAATACCTTGAGAGCTCATATATTTTCTATGGCTGTTACCGGAAATCAGAGACCCAGAATTTCAAAATCCTCACCCACCACTCCGCTCTCGTTTCCTATTAGAAATTTCTTGTTATGCCACTGCATAGAAGGGATGGAATCGGTGCAAGAATTCAAATCAACTTGGTTAATTTAAACAATGCTGGAATTCCAACTCATGCTATTTGAGGAAGAAGTTAGAATGGTGTGGGTGTGGTCCACAGGTGGTCTCCATTGGAGGATCGATTGGGGTCCTTTTTGCACCAAGTATGTTGATTGACTCGGTATCATATTAGGCTCATAATCTGTAGTTCGCAGCAGGGGAAGACCTGGTACTTTTTTGGGGGGATGCCACTGTAATAGGAAGGGCTCGGGCTGTGATAAAAAAAAAATAGGTTTCTTTTTCAAGATTTCAATACTTATTCTTTTGAGAGTTCGCATGTGAAGCTTAAAACAAGTTTTCTCCAATTCTGTCGAACTTCTGTAAAATAACAATTATTAAAAGAATCCTGCTCTATGAGATCTCAAGGGCCAGGGATACTACAGCACTCGGTGCCCTCTATCAGTCAGTGCCTGGTTCAAGTCCCACCTGGGACAGTGTTGCGATTCATCTAAACAACCTTCCTTCAATCAGAAAGCCGTAAATGATGGGGTTGAAAAAACCGTGATTGGATGGGATGTAAAACTCGTACTGTTTCCAGGAATTGCAGTTTTTTGCCTCTGAATGGCACGTTTTTTCACAGAATGGGCTAAATGGTCAATTCACCAGGAATCAGAGAAGGAGACACACTGGACAGCTGTTAGGAGATGGAAGCCCCCTATCTAGCCATCCAGCATGTTCTTTAATACACAGGGTATGTCTCTTGCACACAGGCTTTACGTCCCATCCAATGGTGTTAGCCTTTCTTACTAAGAGCAGAAGGGGGGCTGGTGGAAAAAATTCTCAATAAAGGCACAGTTGGGACTTGAACCTGAGAACTGCAGATTATGAGCGTGTGCTACTGATTAATAACGAATCAACAACGGGATCAGCCAGTTACCGGCCACCTGGTATTGGAGAACTATCTGCTGCAGTCCATTACTATTGTGCGAGGGGCGTTCAAAAAGTTATTGACACGCATCTGCAGAACAAAAACCATTAGACTTACCTCAGCAAAATTTTTACTGTCCTTCAAAGTAATCCCTTCCAACATCTATGCCAATTCTGGGACGCTTGGTGGTACTCCTGTTGGGGAACACTCCACAACTCTGAATGAACGCATTTTGCACGGTCTTGCACCCTTGAAAAAGGCTTCCCAGAAAGTTCCTTTTAAATTTTCGAAACGACCTAATATCTCATGGTACAAAGCTTGTGAATATACAGGATGGGGTAGCTGTTTGATTTTTTCCTGCTGCAGATAGGGCAAAACAATGTTGGTGTAGTAGTGGCCATTTACAGTCATTTTTTCAAGTATGGTGTTAATGACCTTAGAAACTGAAAAAATTTTGAACACCCTCTTCCTTGAGCGAAAGTCTTGTCAGAGGATTTGGAGATGCAGTTCATCTTCCGCAACCCAAACGTAATTGTCGATCTTCACCATATTCACAGCATCTCCTTGCACGAGTGGACTCTAACCCCTTTTTGCTGTTCTGTCAGTGGGGTACCCATTTGGCACAAATCTTTGGAAACATTAAATATTGATGAATAATTATTTCCACACTGCCAATTGATACACTGACATCTAAACTTATTATCTAACGTAGATGTGTGTGAATGATTGATTCATGAACGTAGAAGTTCACGAACAGTAGCGATGATTCTTCCTTCATGGCCTCCGTTGGTATTCCTGCATGAGGGAAGCCTTTGAAGCTCTGCTGTCCTCTGAATTTCCACAACAATCTCGTAACAGTGCCATATGAATAGACATGATCCACATATCATCATCATCCTCAAGCAGCCATGGGCTACGGAGGTCCAACCAGACCGTGCAATTTAGTTCTCCAAGCAAGTCTATCCTGAGCTACATCTACTGCATCTGGCCACTGCACACCAATTCTAACAAGATCCTGTTTGACATTGTCTGCCCACCGCATCCTAAGTCTCCCCTTCTTTCTAAGGCCTAGGCACACTGTTCATAACCCTATTCGCCAATCTATAATTATTCATACGGGTAACATGGCCAAACCAACGGAGTCTCTCTCTGCACAATATGCTGCTTAAAGGAGATTGCAAACTCCTTTGCCTAATCTCATCATTAGTTACAAAGTTGAACCACCTAATGCCCAAGATACTGCGTAAGCATCTGGAATCAAAAGCATCTAGTTTCCTGTTATCTTGTTTACAAAGTGTCCAAGTTTCACTACCATAACTAACCCTAGAAAGAACCAAACTATTATACAGTCTAATTTTAGTCTTTAGGTGTATACGCCTATTTCTCCACACTCTCCATAGATTCTTAAAAGTCCCGGCAGCAATCCCTATTCGTCTGTTAACATCATGCCGCACATCATCATTATCTGTTACATAGCTCCCAAGATAATTAAACTGTGACACCTGCTCAAGACTGCAACCATTCAAATTAACTGAATCACAGCTTGCCTGACCAATTTTCATCACTTTAGTTTTCTCTCTGTTTATAACCAAACCTACTCTACTACCAGTCTCATCAACAGCTCGAATGAAAGAGTTCATCTCATCAACATCATTTGCCAAAAGGGCTAAATCATCAGCATAATCTAAATCAGAAATTTCCGTATCTCCAGTCCATTTAAGGCCAAAATCTTTCCCTTGAAGTGAATTTCGCATAACGTAATCAATAACCAAACTAAAGAGAAAAGGAGACAAAATGCACCCTTGTCGAACACCAGACGTAATGCTAAACCAATTGCTACAAGCCTTACCAACTCTCACACACGACTCAGTGTTATTATAGAAGCTCCACATATACTTGTGATAAATCGGCATGAATTTTTTTCGCATTGTCTCTAAGGTGCATCCTTGTGAAAATATAAAACCTTTCCTACTCTTTAGTAGACTTTATAGCAACAATGTACAGATTTCGCAGACCTAACTTTACACAACGCCAGTGAAGACAGAAATGATGATACGACCTTTGATTTTAGCACACAGTGAGAAGTGTAGAGGAGCTTTAAAGGAAGTCATAGCTCATTAACTTCAGAGGAACGAGTGGAAATTTATAGGAACGTGTCAAGACTTTTTGGACACCCTCTGTATTTCGAGCACGCGCATTTGGGTAACCACTATAATAGATAATGTTAAAATTCCATGCTGTAATGGAAAAATTCGTTTGTGTAAACTAAAGCAGGAGATTTATAAAGTGAATGCTGGGATTTTCTAGTAACACAGCAAATAATGATTACAAAATGAATATAAAAATCATGTTCTTTTTATATATCACAATGAATACTAAATTCGTTTGCTATTTCTTGTGATTATTTTTGACGCGCAGTGTGGCACAATTAACGAGGTCCCAGGTGGCATAATTAACGAGGTCCCAGGTGGCATAATTAACGAGGTCCCAGGTGGCATAATTAACGAGCCGCTCCTGCCAGTAAGGTCACCAGATCTAAATTCCGTCGAACGTGTATCGAGTGCTTTAGCCATTGCTTCAGTCACTGCGAAGTGAAGTTAGCTGTCATGAAAGAATGGGGGTTTTTTGTATCAGGCCTTTTGAACAACCTTATATTGAGCATGGGTTAACGTTGTCAGGCCTGTTTACAGCGGCATGCTAAGCGGGCATGCAACTAGTGACCCTGTATAGGGAGAGGTTGGCAAACGGCGATGTCGATATCTATTGGCTGCTGCTTTCGTGTAAAGGGCACCATTTCTGGGCTTCGATTATTGGATTCTTCCTTAGCTCTGTGATAGTAACAGGGAAAGCTTACACATATACTGGGTTTTATATTGAATTCGATCGCTATGTTTTAATATAAATCGCCTATTATAATCTTTATTTGTTTTCATAACATATCGTCTGCCATCCACCCAGTGTCACATGGGGAAAACTTGCCCATCCTGGAGCCACCAGAATATTATGATATAGATTCAAAGGAAGAAACAGGAACACAGGAAATAGCATCTATAGATCCAGAATTCACACCCACAACATCGGATTCACCGCACAAGATCATGCAGAGCGAGTTGAATGATCTTGTTAGAGATCTAGAGCTGTCAAAGAGCAAGGGGGAACTCCTATAGGATTCAGACTGCAGCAGTGGAATCTCCTTTGATAGGAATGTGAAGGTAAGGGGATATCGTTGCAGCCAAAAAGATCTGGTATTGATCCTTACTATGGTAGGTAATCTGGTTGCTTGCAAAAATGTTGACGGTTTATTCCCATCCCTCCACATGACACATACTCCAGAAGAATGGAGGCCGCCGTCTGTCGGATGGGACGTTAAGCCGTGGCCCCATGTGCGGGAGAGCCATACCCTGTGCACGTTAAAGAACACGCTGGATGGCCTTGACGGGAGGCTACCATCTGTCTCCCAACAGCTGTTTTAGTGGGTCCCCTTCCCCAACCTTCTCTGAGCCTTTGGAGTCCATGTGACCTGGCCATTTAGCCCATGGTGTGCAAAAAAGTGCCGCTCAGAGGTAAAACAACCCAACCCAGAAGAATGGAGGTTATTTATAGATTCCTCGAAATTAAGTACGAAAGCCGTTCTTCTACACAATGGGAACGTGTTGCCTTCTGTTCCAGTAGGCCATGCTGTTGAATATGAAGGAAATTTATAACAATATGAAAGAACTACTTCAATACATAAAATATAACAAATACAAGTGGCATATTTGGCGGAATTAAAAGTCATTGCTCTTTTGCTTGGACTGAACAAGTGGTATATTTGTGTTGGAATTAAAAGTTATTGCTCTTTTGCATTGTGTAGAAGAACGGCTTTGGACTGCAGCTCAGATATACAAAGTTCTGCTGCTTCCTTTGAGAATGGAATAGCAGAGACAATGCATCTTATTAAGTGAAGAGGATTTGGCCTTCTCGGCAATCACTGGAGCCAGGGAAGAATATATGGCCTCATCCGCTGGTACTATCAACGGTTTTCTTACCACCTTTACATATAAAATTGGGCCTGAAGAATTTTGTCAAGCCTATGGATCAGATGCAAACTGCCTTTCTGTATCTTCGACAGAAATCTTCAAGATTTAGTGATGCAAAGTTAAAAAAAGATGGTATTTTTACCAGTCTCATATTATCAATGGTGATGAATGGAGAGCATGGCATGCCATCTGCCATGTTCCTTAGGAAATAAAGGAGCAGAAAATTACAAGGACCTTGTGGAAGACTGCTGTCCTCATATCACAAACTGGGATGTAGTAGGTCTTTCAAGGTACATTTCTTTAATTCTCATTCGGATTTCTTTCCCAAAAACTGTGGCCCTGTGTGTGATGAGCACCGGGAACGTTTTCATCAAGAAACTGATATGGAGTCCATCAATGTTAACAGATTACTGCTGGAATAAGATGCGAGATTCTTAAGATTTGGTATATATATATACAGCACGTGAAGAGGCAGCGGTTGCTGTAGACCAAGGGTAGAGAAACCATTTCTTTGCATGCCACTAAAATGCTCCCCCTGCTTATTAAAAAACATTTTTTCATGGCTTCAACGTTGTCAATTCTCTATTTACTTACTAATCCACAATAATTTGAGTGTTTTGTTAAGTCTTTACTTGCCAGTGGCCTACAAAAAAAATCTCGTTGGCCAGTTTCCCTATCCCTACTGTAGACCAATAGGCAAGGGTTCAGCTATGATATGATACTGATAAGTGACTGTATCTCGAAAACCGTAGGCAATCATTTTTGTTATCATTTTCGTGTTCAGTATCTCGATTTATATAAGAAAGTGCTGTTTGTGCTTCCAAAACACACCAGAGGTCGAAATTTTTGTTCTGTTATTAAAGCAGTCGCTTTTATTATTTGATAAAAACATGGCACCTCTTTTACGAATGCAGTATGAAAAGAAAAATTCCGATGAATTCATGCAATTCGTTGTTTTTCAAACGAAAGCCGAACATGTGGGAAAGTTCTTAACTTGGGGATTTGGAGCTAGAACCCCATCGTGTGTGGCTAACAATATCCGTAGCATCCCTCATTATTCCAAGAGAGAATGCATTGGCACTGACTGTAGGCCAGTGGTGAAGCGTCTATGGAAGCAAGGTTCCCTTAAAATTCTCTTGAACATAAAACAATAAACATTTACAAATAAATTTTCTATATTTTCATTTAAAAAGTATTTTCTTAACTCTGGTTAATTTAAATAAAAAACTTCTATTTTGAAAGTATGCATCGAATTTCCCTGTAATATTACTCTATGTAAAAAATAGAAGCGCCAGTCTAGCAAGCAAATCGAGCTAGGAGTGTATGAAAAATCTCCCTTCACCGCTACTTCCCAAGGCATCGCATATCGGTTATCTAAATTTCTATTCTCAGCAAGCAGAAATTGAGGTGGCGTCGGCAGGTCGCATTTTTGCTCAATTCCAGCTCTAACACTCCCGAGTTCTACCTAGCTTGAAACCACCAATCAGCGTTCAGCTGCAAACTAATTGAACGCAATAAAAGCCATTTGTTTGGCGGACGACTACGAAGAAAATACCATCAAAGATAAGTTGGTGGTTATTTTGCAGTTTGGGTTACTGTGGAACTATAGGTTCCAATTTTGGCTATTTCCTTTCCCAGTTAAAGGGCTTCGCTGCAATACTCCTCTGCACTGTAGCCGATTCGCCGTCCGTATTGTAAAAAAAAAACACCATAAGCAAATAAAGTATATAATTCTTGGATTTTTTTTATATATATAATGCCGTGACTGTATCTTAGAAATGCAAAAATCAGCAGGAATATTAAAAAAAAAACACTTTGGATGCTATGTGCTGACGCCAGCCGTTTTGGAAACATAAGCACTGTAATAGCGCTCTGATTCAATGATTTGGAAACATAAGTACCGGAATGGCGTTCCGACTGAATTAGCTCAGTGGGCCAGAGCACCTGACATGTTATCAGGAGGTCGTGGGTTCTTATCCATTGCGCTGGTTCAAGACAATTTTTCCTCTAAAATTGATAGACGAGCGATATCGCCCTTAATATATGAAAATTGATTTCAGAGCGATATCGTCCTTAATATATGAATACGCAAAAAAAAAACTGTTCAATCTAAAAAATTATTAACTGGTCTGTAAATGGTAGGTAGTCACTAAAAGGAGAGCTATGCACCATTCCCCTGTGATGATGCATAGAACCGTCTAGGCCTAGCACCTAATGTCCGACCTGCTTTCTTGTGTTGCAGGCCGTTAGTACCTTTCAAAACAGATACTCTCTTTTGGAAGGGGAGGGCTGCCAGCTCAGTGTGGCCTAATAGTAGTTCAGGCAAAGGGTGAGCACTTAGGTTCCTCCCAACACGGCAGCACACTCCCTCCACAAACAGCTGATGTTGAAGTCGAAGGGGTTGACATTTCTGACTGCTTAAAATTATTTATTAGTCTTCTTACTGGTGTGGGAACTTTTTTTAACCTTACTCTGACATTCATTAGAATGTCAGAGTTTTAAGCCCCCTCTGTCATTCATTAGAAATGTGTGTCAGCAGCTGAAGCCGAACAGGTTGACATTTATGATCGCTTAAAAATTATTTATTAGTCTTCTCACTGGTGTGGGAACTTTTAAGCCCCCTCTGACATTCATTAGAATGTGTGTCAGCAGATCCGATTGAAAGAGCCAGCAGCTGGCATTTAAGCTCTCGTGAGAAAGCTATTTTTTAAGCCCCTCTGTCATTCATTAGAAATGTATGCAAGCAGCTGGGGTTGACATTATGAACACTTAAAATTATTTAAGCCCTCTCCCTCGTGAGAAAGGTATAAGCCCCCTCTGGCATTCATTGGAAATGTATGCAAGCAGCTGAAGTCGAATGGGTTGGCATTTATGAACACTTAAATTATTTATTTTAAGCCCTCTCCCTCGTGAGAAAGTTTTTATGATTGACCTGGCTGGTGAGAAAAGTTTTTAAGCCCCCCCCCTGACATTCATTAGAACATCTGACAACGGTATTTTGTTATCATGAGCTGTATTTTTTTTTCCACATTTGAGAGCGTTGTGATTGGGTGACGTTTTTATAGGGATTTAAGTTCTGCAACTTTATTGGTAGAGCATGTGTAATCAAACGGTAGTCATCAGATTATTTTTACACGAGCAGCCGACTGTGAAAGGGATTAACTTATCTTTTTCTCAGTGGAAGAAGCTTGTTTCACTAGAAAGTATAAAAACCTCAGGATCAGCAGTCATGACTTTCGCAGACGCCATTTTGGATTCTGTGTTTCGTTTTTTGGTGTGCACAACCTTCCAAAACATTAGTGAAAACCTTTCCTGGTCTTTTAGAACAATTACTTGTTGGCATTATTGCAGATCAATTACCAGAGCCGACCCCCGAGAAAGTGGCGTATGCTTTCACCTTGTAGGCCTACAAATACGGTTTTCCTGTGCTTGATGGACTGGAGACAATAGATTTTAACGAATTGGTAGAAATAGCGAAAGTGTCATATGCCATCTTCCAGTAGACTCTTCGACTTAGTAATCGATCTGCTGACAGATCCTAGATATGTTCAGGTGACGAACCAATGCCATCGTATATACCCGGGTCAGCTAGAACACCCTCTCTTCGACATCGCGGTCCGTCGCCTCCCCAACCCGAGCTTGAAAATTGTAGGATCTGTATTTGTGCTTCAAGCAAGACATTATGACTCTGCCCTGCTGGACGATCTTCCTGATGTGATCTTTAACGATTTAGTAGAAACTGTAAAAGCTGCCAGCACTCTATAAAAACGATCTGGTGGAGGGACTTTATTATGAACCATGTATGCTGTGTTATAGATTTAGATGGCTTCACAGTAAAGGCTAAATTTCTAACACGTGAGCTTGGTTATTCGGACTGTAGAGGTCTTATAGGCGTTTACAGATTCGACCTCTCCTTTCTCACGGACATTTCTCCCCATGACTGGGAAAGCATTCGTTACGCAACCAAGCACATAACAGGTCTTCCTTTTTACCCTCGAACTGGTGGTGTTTTGGGAATACGACTGTTTAGATGATATCGTTCGTCACATTCATGAAAAGTGTCGTAAGCCTTTTGTATCTACCGTCGCCTATAAGGGAGGATTTCCACGAAAAACATTTATTAGAGAGCCTCGGTATAGAATCTTTGGATCTAGAGAAAATTGGATGTCCACGCTTCAAAGATTTAACAAAAATACCAGGAACTGAATGTGGTTATCACGCGGGGAAAGAGATACATTGCTCTCAAGCCGAAGTTTCATCTTTTAGTACATGGTTGAACGACTATATAGAGAAAAATGTATCACTCATTAATCGGTGAACCGCACAATCAATTAGCGGATTTCTTGGAGTTTTTATGAAGAATATTTTTTTTGGACATTTGTTAGACGGAGATTCTCCACATAATGAAAAGTCTTTATTAGTTGAAGATCATCCAAATAATGAAAAGTCTTTATTAGTCGAAGAGTCTCCAAAACAATGGAAACCTTCCCCTATAAAATACGTGTTACCCGTAGAGACCTCTCCAAAACGTGTGTTCATAAGAAAGTGGAAACCTGTATCTTTGAAGTATGAAGATTCTCCGATAGAGGAGCTGACGACACCTCCGGCAGGGGGGTGGGGAGAAACGTGTTCCATCCGCCGCTGAGCTTAGAATTAAACGTCTGAAATGCTTGTAATGGTTCAGTTTTCATCATGCAGCCTGATAGTGCACACAAGTATCCCTTTGGGGCTGATATTTTAATCGTTCCCGCACTTTTTCGAGAGAAACTTCACGTACATCTCCGTCGCTGTCAACGTTTTTCGGTCGGAGGGACATTTTATCCTAAGAAAGAGGGGGTCACTCTAACGCTCCCAGAGTGGCAAGAGTTGTTATCTGTATCAGACAGAGTCGACGTAGCAAATTCTACTGAAAAAGAAACGTGGTTTGTGACTCATGATCTGCAACTATGTGCCTATTGTGTCAGTGATTGAAGACGCTTCATAGACGTCATCAAATCGGTGTCGACCTGTCCTAAAAAAGAATTCACATGTGGCGTGACTCTCACCCTAGCCCAATGTAACGAAGTCCGCATCCGACGTGTTGACATTAAGAACAGTCTGGGCCACCACCGCAGATCTGATGCTAATTTCCACCTTCGTCAGACCATTGCTGAACAGAGAGACCTTTCTGCTCGCTTTTCTGCTGTCACCCCCTGCAGAGGGGGAAGGCCAGTTGATTCAGCTATTGAAAGATATCATCGAACGCAATCTTGTGTATGCCTTACTACCCAACACGAAAGTCATCGAACTCGAGGATAAAGAACACTGTCTTAATATGTATCTGACCGATGCAGTGCATGCACTGGATATTGACTCTATTGCTAACGCGATTTGTGGATAGAGCCTGGACCCGGGGCTTACTTTGCTATGTGGATGACGCCTTTCTTTCCTCTCTGACATATTGTGATGTGTTGAAGAGAGTGAAGGATAATCTGTATAGTTCTGATAATTGGTTTTGTAAATAAAAGACTGATATTACCTAACAATCCCTGTGTTGTATACTCATTTGAATCATGAATCGCTCGAAGATAGCATCTGTTCTCTGTACGCTGATAGGTGTCGCTGTGATTTGCAGGGTTACGTTATCACCAGACTATTTAACTACATGCTGTGGCGGATTCGCGACACTTAGGTGGGAATATCTGGCTGAGCATGTATAATCAAACGGTAGACAGATTATTTTTGCACGAGCAGCCGACTGTGAAAGGGATTAACTTATCTTTTTCTCAGTGGAAGAAGCTTGTTTCACTAGAAAGCTGGGTCCTTCAAAATGCTGTGGGCTCCGAGTTTCATGTTTTGTCTGGTAGAAGCGAAAACAAAAGCAATTTAATACAACCATCCAGTCATTTACAAATCTAAAGAGTTTTGTGAAGAGGCTGCAAGATCGTACGTCTCTGGACGTCCCAGATTCACTCCCCATCGAGATCTGGATTAAAGAGGGAAAGTTATTGCTGGTCAATGAACGCCGCATTGGAAAAAGTTTATTACCATCCTGAGAACTCTGGCAGCTTGGGAGGGGTGAATCGATTATCCCAGAAAACTGGAGTGAATCGAAAGACAGTCAGAGAATGGTTAGCAGTTCAGGAGACGTACACTCTGCACAGACCGGCAGAGAAAAAGGTCAGAAGGAACAAGACGTATGTAATGGAATTGGATCAAGAATGGCAGGTAGATTTAATGTTCGTGAAAAATATTGCACGATTTAACGATGGCTACAGATACATATTAGTTGCTATCGACATTTTGTCCCGTTACGCATGGGCAGTGCCAATGAAAAAGAAAACGGGAACTGCAGTGAAAGTTGCTTTCAAAAAGATTCTGGCTCAGGGGCGTGAATCCATGACTCTAAATACCGATCAAGGGACAGCGTTCACAAACCACATGTTTCAAAAATTCTTAAAAGAAAAAAACATCCACTTCTTTGTGTCTTATAGTGACAAGAAAACTAACTCTTGTGGAGAGACTGAACCGAACATTGAGAAAAATTATGGCGTTATTTCACTAAGCATAAAAACTTCCGATTCTTGCATGTCTTGAATCGCATATTGAAGGGTATAACGCCTCAAGACATCACGCTCATTGGTTTGCACCTAAGGACGTTAATCTCTTTAATGAGAGTATTGTGTGGCAGAGATTATATGGGGGTCCAAAGGCGAGAGAGCCCATTCATTTTAAAGTGGGCGATCATATGAGTCTCAGTAGTCCGAAGCTACCATTCAAGAAAGGTGCATCACAGCAGTGGACTCGTGAAATATTCCTTGTGAAAAGAATCGTACCACGATCCCCTCCTGTTTATGAAGTGGAAGATAGTGACAGTAAGCAGATATATGGAACTTTCTACAGTTACTTCAGAGAATAAACCCTCCAGAACTCTATGCTGTGGAAAAAATCTTGGCTCGAGATCGGAAAAAATGTGTGTTAGTCAAGTGAAAGATTATCCTACTCCCAGTTGGGTTCCTAGAAAATGGCTTTCTAATTAACCCTCCCTTCCACGGCCAGCAGTGAAGTTTACCCTTGTAACACTCAAAGCGATTATTCCACGAGGCTCCCCCAACCTGTCGAACTAAATGGGGAATGGGAAGTAGCACTAGCTGAGATTCACATCCCCATGAGTTGGTATAATATCGACGATTCGAACAATACCTTCTCCACCCAGTTAAGATGGTTCCCTACCATCCCTCAAAACGCCGTTAAGGTTGTGCTAAACCGTCAGTTCAACGGAAAGAAGATGAAGAGGGAACGGATTATAAAAAACATCCAGAGTCAAATTCCTAAAGACGTACAAGTGATAAAAAAAGATGATTTGTGGGTGTTCCAAGTCGGATCCATGGATTGTGGTGTTTAAAAAAGAGGCAACAAGCTTCAACAATTTCTTCAACATCGGAGACATTGACAAGGAAAATCCTCACTATTCAAACTTCGTTTCCAAGGTAGAGGAAGATGACGATTTTTTCACGCCCGATGTAGCAACATTTTATTTTTACCTAGTTCCACATCCCATCATATGGGACGACACGCACCACATCCCGCCTGGACGTTATGAACATATTTATATAACTGTTAATTTCTAGTATGACATATTTATATAACTGATGATTTTACATAACTGTTATGACATATAACTGTTAATTTCACCCTATTTATAAAACTGTTAATTTCAACTTATATACGTAACTGTTATGACATATAACTGTTAATTTCACCTTATTTATAAAACTGTTAATTTCACATGTAGTATTAATTTCAACTTTCTAGTATGACATATTTATATAACTGATGACATATAACTGTTAATTTCACCTTATTTTCATAATTGTTATGACATATAACTGTCATGAGCGCTAATACCATAACTGTTAATTTCACCTTATTTATATTACTGTTAATTTCACATGTAGTATTAATTTCAACTTATTTACATAACTGTTAATTTCACATGTAGTATTAAGCATTTATTCACATGATTGCTCAAAAAAGTATTTACACAACTGTTATGTACATAAATGTTGAGACTACACGTTAACCCCAAACGTATATGCGAGACTTCAAAGTCTCGTATATACGTTTGGGGTATATACGTTCTCGTATATACGTTCAAAAATTCTCTTATGAAAATTAAAAGTCAGTTTTTTGCGAATTGGGCAGTTCGTGAGGGTAGAGGTATATTTGTTTACTCTTACATTAAATGGAACTGCAAACGTTGTGGAGGAACCTCTTAGAATTAATTCCTGAAGTAATGTTGTAGTGTAAAAGTTCATGTTTTCCTGGCTTAACTTGAAACCTTGCACACGGGAAATATTCTCACCATTGGAGAGTTCGAGGATATAATTTTTGGGGGCAATTGAAACATATCGTTCAATGGTTACAGTGGGACCCCACGAGTCAAGAATTTCATCTTTGAAAGAACCAATGAATTGTTTGCTCTCTGGTTTGAAAGTATCTGATGAAGTCATATATGCAAGAGTCTGTGTCTGCATAAAGCGCGCGTTCTTTTAATTGCGAAAGTAGGTCATATAATATCAGTCGGGCTTGGGCTGTTACAACAGCCCAAGCCCGACAAGATATTATTGATACGACAAGATATTATTACAAGACAAGATATTATTTATTATTTATTTCCAAGGTAGAGGAAGATAATTATATGACCGTCTCCTCCGTCGGATGAGACGTTAAGCCATGGCGCCATGTGTGGGAGAATCAAACCTTATGCATGTTAAAAAACAAGCTGAATGGCCATGATGGGAAGTTACCGCCTGTCTCCTAACTGTTGTCCAGTGGGTCCCTGTCCTGTCCCTCTAATTTATTTATTTTTTATTTATTATTGTATTTTTGTTGTTATTTTTATTATTTTAAATATACACAGTCGTATCAGAATAATATGACCACCTACTTGGGAATAACCTAACTAATGGGAATAACCACTCTTGGTCCAGATGGCAGCGGCGAGACGGTGTGGCATGGACGCAATGAGGCCCTGGAAGGTTGGCAGAGGCACACGTGACCATTCAGACTCCAGCAGAGCACGGAGGTTCCGGAGATGACGTGGTTGTGGGTCCGCACGCCAAACCTGTCGATCAAAATGGTCCCACAAGTGCTCTATGGGATTGAGGTCGGGCGATTTCGTCGGCCAAGGGAGAACGGGGACATCACTGTCGTGTTCCTGGAACCAGTCACGCACCACCTTAGTGATATGGCAGGGCGTATTGTCCTATTGGTAGACACCATCACCACCAGGGTAAACGTCCAACTTGAAGGGATGCATGTGCTCAGCAAGGATGGACAAATAACCATTGGCGTTCAGGGACCCATCCAGTGGTACCAGTGGTCCCAGATGATATCAGGAAAACATCCCATAGACATGCACACTGACACCACCTGCCTCTACTTGACCGACAAGCGTGTCCAAGCGTGTTCGCATCCGCTGGCCTGAAATTGACCGACAAGCGTGTCTAAGCATGTCCGCCACCGACGGCCACTTCTGTGGAGTAGAAACCTCGATTCTTCGGAGAAGGCAACCTTTTTCCTCTCTTCCACTGTCTAATGACGGTAGTCCCGTGTGATTTGCAGGCGTCATTACTGATGGACCTTCGTTAACATGGCGCCTTTACGCAGCGTCGACTCTGGAGACCCATGCATAACGGGGTTCGCTCTACTGTTATCGGGGACACGTACCTGGGTGCCCCAGCATTAATTTGAGTGGTCAATTGTTGCACTGTTGCGCGTCAATTGACCTTTACCAGTCGTTCTCTTCTGAGGTCGATGGGTTTTGTTGGGTTGTTTTACCTCTGAGCGGCACTTTTTTGCACACCATGGGCTAAATGGCCAGGTCACATGGACCCCGAAGGCTCAGAGAAGGTTGGGGGAGGGGACCCACTGGAACAGCTGTTGGGAGACAGATGGTAGCCTCCCGTCAAGGCCATCCAGCGTGTTCTTTAACGTGCACAGGGTACAGCTCTCCCGCACACGGGGCCACGGCTTAACGTCCCATCCGACGGACAGCGGCCTTTCCAAGCCCATCGGTGACCCCTACTGACCGTGGGCAGGGCGGGGGAATTTTGTGGAGATAAATCTCAACGCTGACCCAGCTGGGACTCGAACCTGGGAACTACAGATTACGAGCCTGGCGCGCTACCGACTGAGCCACCCCCGCCCCCGAGATCGATGGCCTTTGGGGCTCCACAGTTATGATGTCTGAAGGTACTTTGTGTGCCAGTGGTCCTTACTACAGCACCTCGCAAACAGCCCAAGAAGTCTGCTGTTTCCGAAATGCTTCCACCCTTGGCGCTGTAGCCGATGTTCATTCCTTTTTGAATGTCCGTCAAATCAATACCTCTGCCCATTGTGCTCACGTTACACACTGTGGATCATCTATCCTGGCCGGCCGCTTATATCTCCGTGTGGTCGACCTCGTCATGTGCACTCCGTGACGTGCCTTGGCGAGTACACTGTGATTCTGTGGGTGGTCATATTATTCTGATACGACTGTATATATCTGTATTCTAATTGTGGAAGCGCTTATGTGGGGAGCTGTTGTTCGGGTTTAAGCAGGCTAACTTGCGCATGCTCACCGGACGAAAAGCACTTTTACGACTATTTATGACTAGCCTTGGACGCCAGTGCTAGCGCAGGAAACGAAGCGAGGCAAGGGGGTTAGGTTCTGTGGGACCTATGATGCGGTCCTGTGTGAATCAGGTTGTAGGCAAGGATTGAATATCCTTTCTCCGAATTTGAGATCTGTAAAGCGAATCTGTGAAGCGCACTTTTCCACCTCATTGTATGAAGGTTTGCAGTGGCAAAGCAGCAAAGGCCCAAGGAATCGAACGCATCCCAAGCAATTAATTGTATATAAATGTAAATAAACTGTGTCATCCATATTCTACTCTTCTGCTTGAATTATTGGACACCTTTCTACACATGACTTGGCGCATCAAGTCTGAGGCATATGTCGGTATGGGTGTAACAATCCGCGAACCTGTGATTTCATCTAAGTAAGGGGGAAGGTAATTAAGCGACTAATTGATATCCTCTGCTAAAAAGCGAAATTTATGTCACTAGCCCAACACGACATTCGGCGCAATTTTTCAACATACGTAATTACACATGACGAAGTAAGAATCTGCGTCCCCACCCCCACCACCAGAGTCTCCTCCCCCCAACCTCCTCCCCCCCAACCTCCTCTGAGCCCTCAGGGTCCTTATGACCTGGCCATTTAGCTCATTGTGTGCAACAAAGTGCCGCTCACAGGTAAAACAACCCAAGCCATTGTTGCATGGTAACGATGAGGATGGCTTTGCATTATGCAAAAGCATGTAAATGAACATTCAAGAAAACATTTTGATCAACCCATCGATTTATTTGTCACATTATGAAAAACATGAAATTTTGGAGAGAAAATTTCAAATACCACAAATTCAACATTTTTTTACAGAGCGCAATCTTTTTACTGGACATGGTGGATTAACATTCTATAAAAAAAGTACTCTTCCCCATACAGTGAAGAAACAACAGGCCCTAATAAATTTAGCTATCAATTTTATGTTTGATGCACTATATTTGGGTTATTTTACCTCTGAGTGGCACATTTTTGCGCACAATGGGCTAAAGGGCCAGGTCACAAGGACCCGGAGGGTTCAGAGAACATTGCTAGGAGGGGACCCACTGGATGGCTGTTACGAGACAAATGGTAAGCTCGTGTCAAGACCATCCAGCGTGTTCTTTAGCGTTCACAGAGTATGGCTCTCCCACACACTGACAACGGCTTAACATCCCATCTGACGGACGACGTCCTTTCCAAGCCCATCGGTGTCCCTTACTGACCGAGGGGAGGATGGAGAGTTTTGTGGATATAAATCTCAACGCTGGACCAGGTAGGACTCGAACGTGGGAACTGCAGATTACGAGTATGGTGGGCTACCGACAGCCACTCCTGCACCACACTCTATTTGGAAAGTTCTTTTTTTACTGTTACAAAAACTTTATGCTTTCTGTTACATGCTACAAAATCGACCTACCAGAATTTCCACCGGAGATTTATTTCATTTATCAGACTTACCGTATCGTGTTCCATAGTAAGCATTAAATATCTAAATATCCCCTGCTGATTCGGAGTACGTGTTTTATTCCGCAAAGGACGATAAATGCGAATGATATTGAGATTTCATCATTTGCAGAATGATTTATTTTTAGCTCGTTTGTTTGAAAAAAAAAACGAACTCTTGTTTTGTTATTTATTTCTCCGTCTGTTTTCAGATAAAAGAAAAATTCTTTTTTCGGGTTAAATAGGTATTAATGAAATACAGGGTGTTTTAAATGTAGCCTTACAACTTTTAAAGTCTTTATATTTATTTTGAAGAGGAGTATGAGACATGGGAATGGAAAGAACAAGGCTTGAAGTTGTGACGTCACAGTTCTAGTACCGCCTACCGCCACTACTAGCGCTCACGGACAGTCATGGATTAAATGGCGAACTTTATTGGTGTAGCGCGAGTTCATCGTGCATTTTGTGTATTTTTCCAGCAGGAGGGCGCCCCTACCCTTCTCCTTGGAGAAATGAGCAGGTATCCCAACAATACGTTTTCCAGATCGGTGTGTAGGCTGAGTGAGTCCGATATCATGGCCATCTCTATCCCTACATTTAACTCTACTAGACTCTTTCTAATGTGGATTTGGTAAGGATGAAGCGTACTTTCCTCATTTACCTCAAATGTTGATGATCTATGGGCAAGAATTACAGGTGCATTTGCAGAAGTCACGACAGACATGTTAAATCGCATTTGGAAAGAAATTCATTCATAGGTGGAATATTTATCGTGTAACATCTGTAAGTCACATCGAACTGCCACTCTAATACATCATATTCTTATAATAATGAGCTGAAAAAAATTGATTTTGCCATGAGTGAGATTCGAACCCACGTCTCCAGCTGAGAAAAGGTTAGCCATTGATGGTGTAGTGGTTAGCATAACAGGCATGTTTCCTGGAGACGTGGGTTCGAATCCCACTCATGGCAAAACCAATTTTTTTCAGCTCATTATTTCATGAGTTCCATGTCTACAGGACTTATCCTGTGATTATTTACTATTGATATATTGTTATAAATTTAATGGATGGAGATTGAGTGCATGAGTTCAAAAATAACGTTTAACAACAATAATTCTAAAAATAATGTTTAACAACAATAATTCTAAAAATAATATTTAACAACAGTAATTCTAAAATAATGTCAATTATTAGAAAAGTATGAATAAAACATTTATATAAACTAAATTCAACCAACACAAATCTTCATCAGTAGTAAAATAAACCTTCAGAAGAAATTTTCACCTTATTACTATTCCTACAAAGAGTTGTTTCCTCTACAATTCTTTCTATCTAAACTCAAAGCATAAAATTAGGCTTTTTACATCATTTAAAAAGTGGCACAATCTGTGAACAAACCTGCAATCTATCAAGAATAACCTTACCAATTCCTAAGCAAACTTAATACCTATACACTAAATGACTTCCTTCTAAGGTTTTAGTCGTCAAGTACTCCAAAACTGCGTTTAAGTATTACTGGTTTCTCAGAACCAATATCTTTTCATATGTTGATCACCACGCACAAGACTATGAATTCTTTTTTTTTCTTCAATCGTTCACTAACAAGATCCACACTAATAAATTTATTTAACCTCCCACGCACACACACACACCAAATAAAACCACTTCTCTATCCTATAGTGCACAGACTAAGACAAACAACGTTTTCCTTCACACAAATTCTTCCTAATTACTACTCTTTTATTCTTAATTTCTAAGTTCTTTCGAAGTTCTTAGTGACGTAATTCTCACGCTGAAGTAAACGCGAGCATCAAAATGATCATCATCCTCATCATCATCCTCAAGCAACCATGGGTTACGGAGGTCCAACCAGACCGTGCAGTTTAATTCTCCAAGCACATGTCCTGAGCTACATCTGGTGCATCCGGCCACTGCACACCAATTTTAACAAGGACATGTTTGACATTGTCTGCCCACCGCATCCTTGGTCTCCCCCTCTTTCTGAAGCCTTTAGGCACACTGTTCATTACCTTATTCGCCAATCTATAATTATCCATACGGGCAACATGGCCAAACCAACGGAGTCTCTCTCTGCACAATATGCTGCTTAAAGGAGATTGCAAACTCCTTTGCCTAATCTCATCATTAGTTACAAAGTTGAACCACCTAATGCCCAAGATACTGCGTAAGCATCTAGAATTAAAAGCACCTAGTTCCCTGTTACCTTGATAACAAAGTGTCCAAATTTCACTACCATAACTAACCCTAGAAAGAACCAACCTATTATACAGTCAAATTTTAGTCTTTAGGTGTATACGCCTATTTCTCCACACTCTCAATAGATGTGCTGCTTAAAGGAGGTTACTAAAATATTCTCTGCATTACAAATAATATTAACTAATAGTCAATCATTGAAATAGTTTTATATCTAATAGTCAGTACAGTTATTTCCTATCATATATTGATCAATCCTTTTTCTTTCCAATGCAGGGATTCTCCATTACATGTGCGATCTTTGTCACGAAGTATTTCCTACACCGCATCCTGAACGCCTATTTATTACGCCTATTTCTCCACACTCTCCATTGATTCTTAAAAGTCCCGGCAGCAATCCCTATTCGTCTGTTAATCTCATGCCGCACATCACCATTATCTGTTACATAGCTCTCAAGATAATTAAACTGTGACACCTGCTCAAGACTGCAACCATTCAGATTAACTGAATCACAGCCTGCCTGACCAAATTTCATCACTTTAGTTTTTTCTTTGTTTATAACAAAACCTACTCTACTATCAGTTTCATCAATAGCTCGAATGAAAGAGTTCATCTCATCAACATCATTTGCCAAAAGGGCTAAATCATCAGCATAGTCGAAATCAGAAATTTTCGTATCTCCAGTCCATTTAAGGCCAAAATCTTTCCCTTGAAGTGAATTTCGCATAACATAATCAATAACCAAGCTAAAGAGAAAAGGAGACAAAATGCACCCTTGTCGAACACCAGAAGTAATGCTAAACCAATTGCTACAAGCCTTACCAACTCTCACACACGACTCAGTGTTATTATAGAGAGCATTCATTAGGTTAACTAACTTGTCAGGTATACCATATGATTTCACAATCAACCACAAATTATGACGATCAACAGAGTCGAAAGCCTTTTTGAAATCAACAAAACTAGCAACCAAAGGTTTCTGAAACTCTAAACATTTCTCAAGAATCTGCCTAAGTGAATATATCTGATCCACACATCTCCTACCACTCCTGAATCCACATTGCTCATCACGCAATTGACTGTCAACCAGATTCTTAATTCTATTAAGCACAATCATGCAAAGAACTTTACCTGGATCAGAAAGTAGGTTGATACCCCTATAGTTATCACAAGAACTGCGATCACCTTTTTTGAAAATAGGGATAATAATAGCTCTAGTAAAATTCTTAGGAACCATGCCTTTCTCATAAAAGGTATTCAAAATTCTCAATTCTTCTTAATTCTATTAAGCACAATCATGCAAAGAACTTTACCTGGAACAGAGAGTAGGCTGATACCCCTATAGTTATCACAAGAACTGCGATCAACTTTTTTGAAAATATGGATAATAATAGCTCTGATAAAATCCTTAGGAATCATGCCTTTGTCATAAAAGATATTCAAAATTTCAGTCATCCAAGTGGTAACCGAAACATTCCCAGCTATAAGCATTTCCGTAGTAATTTCAACTACCCCTGGGGATTTATGAAGTTTAAGTTTAGAGATAGCCAAAATAACTTCAGATTGTATTATAGGGCCAACATTAAAGCCACCAATGCATCTATCATAATTAAAAACAATGGGAGTAGAACTAACCACATTGTTTAGAACATCACTGAAATGCTCAGCCCACCTAGCAATGACAGAATCCTCACCTTCTATAACATTACCTTGTTTATCCTTCAATCCCTGTATACCGGTCCGTTTTCTACCACACAAAACATTAATTATCTGGTACAGATCTCTGCTGTTGTGCTGCCTAACTGCATCCTCGGCATTGTCAACCAAGCCATCAAGCCAAAGATTCTTATCAGCAGCTAACTGATCCTTTACATGTTTATTAAACTCTCTGTAATACTTTCTATTAGGATTCGTAGGGTATTGATTAAGGACATTCCTGGACGTCCTTCTTTCTGAAATGAACTCAGGTGCCTTATCACTCAAATAATTCTGTCTCCTCTGCTCCTTTTTTCCTAAAAGAATACTGTTAGTTTCCAAAAAAGCCTGTTTAATATGGCCCCATTCTTCCTCAACTTCAGTAGTAAGCAAACCATGACTGTTATAATGACTAAGTAACCTATCATGGTAAACTTTAGCTATAACAGAATCTTTCAGAGCTTCAGAATTAAAGGTAAATGTTTTAACCTTAGCACAACACTTCTTAAGTTTAAGTTGCAAGACTCTTTTAACAAGGTAATGGTCAGATCCAATTTCAGCTCACCTATATGCTCTGGTATTTCTAACAGAACTAGCCCATTTGCTGTTAACTAATATATAATCAATCATATTCTTATGCAGCCCAACAGGTGAAACCCATGTGTACTTATGTATGTCGCGGTGTTTGTAATAAGTATTAGTTATTCTGAAACCATTGAGTTTTCTTACCTGTAGGAGACGTTGCCCATTGCCATTGCAGCTACCAATACCAAAAGGACCTATTACTCCTCCCCAAAGGTCAGAGTCAGTACCAACTTTGGCACTGAATTCACCTTGCTGACCATATAAACCCACTGGACTGTCAAGAAAGGAGATATTCACTTGTACAAGGGTAATATCTCCTTTCTTGACAGAATTCAAAATATCCTAAAGTTGTCCGTAAAACCTATCTTTCTCATCCTCATCGGCATCCTCAGTGGGGGTATAACAGCAGATAACATTCAAGTCTTTAACGCTTGTCTGAAATTTTGTTGTAATAAACTTTTCATTAATGCACTCACATCCTAGAAGAACATTACTAGCGTGTCTGATGAGAAGCAAACCCACACCTTGGTGACGTTTATTGTCTTCCCTCCCTGAAAAGAGAAATTTAAGATTATATTTAGGAATCTGACCTTTGTCTGTCCATCTGGTCTCTTGCAAGCCGTTAATATCTATATTATATTGGTGGAATTTTGTGTGAGGACGTCAAGAGAATTAGCTCTGTGCAAAGTCCTCACATTCCAACTACCTATGGAGATAAAATGGTTAGTGGGATGTTTAAAGAAACTATGTTTATTGAGAGAGGGTATGGCGACAATATCAAACAGCCCCCTGATCGCACACATGGGGCAAAGACCCGTTCCCCCACCACTAAAAGCTGAAGCCATCTACACTGGAAGACTTCCTGCAATGTAGAATTTGACGATGCCAGTAGAAGCAAAGAGTTCAGGTGCCTGCGATGACCTCTGCTCAGGATTATCCACCAGCTGATAAACATATCCTGTGAATCTATTCACTTGGGGCTGTCAACCCACAAACAAAGAGAAAACACAGCGGAAGGTTTTCCCTCCACAGAAGCCCACCAGTGCAGCAAAATCAGGATCCATAATCAAGCTCAGAGCCATATATCTGTCCAGTCCAGTGGGTTTATATGGTCAGCACCAGGACCCTGTGTGGTTGACCACTCCTCAGCAGGGTAGAAAAAAAAAGAAAAGTATCCATAGTTGTCCAGATCAGTAGGCCACACTAATCTGGCAGCCCTCCCCTTTCATTCACTTCCAGAAGAGAGTATCTCTTTTGAAAGGTACTAACGGTCTGCACCACGAGAAGGCGGGGTCGGACATTAGGTGCTAGGCCTGGCCGGTTCTATGCATCATCACAGGGGATTGGTGCATAGCTCTCCTTCCAGTGACCTGAAAGAAACTACAAAACTCAGTTGGGTTGGGTTGTTTTACCTCTGAGTGGCACTTTTTTGCACACCATGGGCTAAAATGGCCAGGTCACATGGACCCCGAAGGCTCAGAGAAGGTTGGGGGAGGGGACCCACTGGAACAGCTGTTGGGAGACAGATGGTAGCCTCCCGTCAAGGCCATCCAGCGTGTTCTTTAACGTGCACACGGTATGGCTCTCCCAATAGGGGGCCACGGCTTAACGTCCTATCCGACGGACGGCGGCCTTTCCAAGCCCATCGGTGTTCCCCTACTGACCGTGGGCAGGGCGGGGAATTTTGCGGAGATAAATCTCAACGCTGACCCAGCTGGGACTCGAACCTGGGAACTACAGATTACGAGACTGGCGCGCTACCGACTGAGCCACCCTCGCCCCTCACAAAACTGAGTAACTTCCTAAATAATAATAATATATAAGATCTCAATCAAAATTATTTTCAATCACACATTTCTTTTTTTATAAAAGCTTATTTAGGAAGTTACTGAGTTGCTATTAATATTATTTAGGAAGTTACTGAGTTTTGTACCTGCATTACTATTAAGAATTATTTAGGAAGTTACTGAGTTACTATTAATATTATTTAGGAAGTTACTGAGTTTTGTACCTGCATTACTATTAAGAATTATTTAGGAAGTTACTGAGTTACTATTAATATTATTTAGGGAGTTACTGAGTTTTGTACCAGCATTACTATTAAGAATTATTTAGGAAGTTACTGAGTTACTATTAATATTATTTAGGAAGTTACTGAGTTTTGTACCTGCATTACTATTAAGGATTATTTAGGAAGTTACTGAGTTACTATTAATATTATTTAGGAAGTTACTGAGTTTTGTACCTGCATTACTATTAAGAATTATTTAGGAAGTTACTGAGTTACTATTAATATTATTTAGGAAGTTACTGAGTTTTGTACCTGCATTACTATTAAGAATTATTTAGGAAGTTACGGAGTTACTATTAATATTATTTAGGAAGTTACTGAGTTTTGTACCTGCATTACTATTAAGAATTATTTAGGAAGTTACTGAGATACTATTAATATTATTTAGGAAGTTACTGAGTTTTGTACCTGCATTACTATTAAGAATTATTTAGGAAGTTACTGAGTTACTATTAATATTATTTAGGAAGTTACTGAGTTTTGTACCTGCATTACTATTAAGAATTATTTAGGAAGTTACTGAGTTACTATTAATATCATTTAGGAAGTTACTGAGTTTTGTATTTGCACTACTATTAAGAATTATTTAGGAAGTTACTGAGTTACTATTAATATTATTTAGGAAGTTACTGAGTTTTGTACCTGCATTACTATTAAGAATTCTTTAGGAGGTTACTGAGTTACTATTAATATTATTTAGGAAGTTACTGAGTTTTGTACCTGCATTACTATTAAGAATTATTTAGGAAGTTACTGAGTTACTATTAATATTATTTAGGAAGTTACTGAGTTTTGTACCTGCATTACTATTAAGAATTATTTAGGAAGTTACTGAGATACTATTAATATTATTTAGGAAGTTACTGAGTTTTGTACCTGCATTACTATTAAGAATTATTTAGGAAGTTACTGAGTTACTATTAATATTATTTAGGAAGTTACTGAGTTTTGTACCTGCATTACTATTAAGAATTATTTAGGAAGTTACTGAGTAACTATTAATATCATTTAGGAAGTTACTGAGTTTTGTATTTGCACTACTATTAAGAATTATTTAGGAAGTTACTGAGTTACTATTAATATTATTTAGGAAGTAACTGAGTTTTGTACCTGCATTACTATTAAGAATTATTTAGGAAGTTACTGAGTTACTATTAATATTATTTAGGAAGTTACTGAGTTTTGTACCTGCATTACTATTAAGGATTATTTAGGAAGTTACTGAGTTACTATTAATATTATTTAGGAAGTTACTGAGTTTTGTACCTGCATTACTATTAAGAATTATTTAGGAAGTTACTGAGTTACTATTAATATTATTTAGGAAGTTACTGAGTTTTGTACCTGCATTACTATTAAGAATTATTTAGGAAGTTACTGAGTTACTATTAATATTATTTAGGGAGTTACTGAGTTTTGTACCAGCATTACTATTAAGAATTATTTAGGAAGTTACTGAGTTACTATTAATATTATTTAGGAAGTTACTGAGTTTTGTACCTGCATTACTATTAAGGATTATTTAGGAAGTTACTGAGTTACTATTAATATTATTTAGGAAGTTACTGAGTTTTGTACCTGCATTACTATTAAGAATTATTTAGGAAGTTACTGAGTTACTATTAATATTATTTAGGAAGTTACTGAGTTTTGTACCTGCATTACTATTAAGAATTATTTAGGAAGTTACGGAGTTACTATTAATATTATTTAGGAAGTTACTGAGTTTTGTACCTGCATTACTATTAAGAATTATTTAGGAAGTTACTGAGATACTATTAATATTATTTAGGAAGTTACTGAGTTTTGTACCTGCATTACTATTAAGAATTATTTAGGAAGTTACTGAGTTACTATTAATATTATTTAGGAAGTTACTGAGTTTTGTACCTGCATTACTATTAAGAATTATTTAGGAAGTTACTGAGTTACTATTAATATCATTTAGGAAGTTACTGAGTTTTGTATTTGCACTACTATTAAGAATTATTTAGGAAGTTACTGAGTTACTATTAATATTATTTAGGAAGTTACTGAGTTTTGTACCTGCATTACTATTAAGAATTCTTTAGGAGGTTACTGAGTTACTATTAATATTATTTAGGAAGTTACTGAGTTTTGTACCTGCATTACTATTAAGAATTATTTAGGAAGTTACTGAGTTACTATTAATATTATTTAGGGAGTTACTGAGTTTTGTACCAGCATTACTATTAAGAATTATTTAGGAAGTTACTGAGTTACTATTAATATTATTTAGGAAGTTACTGAGTTTTGTACCTGCATTACTATTAAGGATTATTTAGGAAGTTACTGAGTTACTATTAATATTATTTAGGAAGTTACTGAGTTTTGTACCTGCATTACTATTAAGAATTATTTAGGAAGTTACTGAGTTACTATTAATATTATTTAGGAAGTTACTGAGTTTTGTACCTGCATTACTATTAAGAATTATTTAGGAAGTTACTGAGATACTATTAATATTATTTAGGAAGTTACTGAGTTTTGTACCTGCATTACTATTAAGAATTATTTAGGAAGTTACTGAGTTACTATTAATATTATTTAGGAAGTTACTGAGTTTTGTACCTGCATTACTATTAAGAATTATTTAGGAAGTTACTGAGTTACTATTAATATCATTTAGGAAGTTACTGAGTTTTGTATTTGCACTACTATTAAGAATTATTTAGGAAGTTACTGAGTTACTATTAATATTATTTAGGAAGTTACTGAGTTTTGTACCTGCATTACTATTAAGAATTCTTTAGGAGGTTACTGAGTTACTATTAATATTATTTAGGAAGTTACTGAGTTTTGTACCTGCATTACTATTAAGAATTATTTAGGAAGTTACTGAGTTACTATTAATATTATTTAGGAAGTAACTGAGTTTTGTACCTGCATTACTATTAAGAATTATTTAGGAAGTTACTGAGTTACTATTAATATTATTTAGGAAGTTACTGAGTTTTGTACCTGCATTACTATTAAGGATTATTTAGGAAGTTACTGAGTTACTATTAATATTATTTAGGAAGTTACTGAGTTTTGTACCTGCATTACTATTAAGAATTATTTAGGAAGTTACTGAGTTACTATTAATATTATTTAGGAAGTTACTGAGTTTTGTACCTGCATTACTATTAAGAATTATTTAGGAAGTTACTGAGTTACTATTAATATTATTTAGGGAGTTACTGAGTTTTGTACCAGCATTACTATTAAGAATTATTTAGGAAGTTACTGAGTTACTATTAATATTATTTAGGAAGTTACTGAGTTTTGTACCTGCATTACTATTAAGGATTATTTAGGAAGTTACTGAGTTACTATTAATATTATTTAGGAAGTTACTGAGTTTTGTACCTGCATTACTATTAAGAATTATTTAGGAAGTTACTGAGTTACTATTAATATTATTTAGGGAGTTACTGAGTTTTGTACCAGCATTACTATTAAGAATTATTTAGGAAGTTACTGAGTTACTATTAATATTATTTAGGAAGTTACTGAGTTTTGTACCTGCATTACTATTAAGGATTATTTAGGAAGTTACTGAGTTACTATTAATATTATTTAGGAAGTTACTGAGTTTTGTACCTGCATTACTATTAAGAATTATTTAGGAAGTTACTGAGTTACTATTAATATTATTTAGGAAGTTACTGAGTTTTGTACCTGCATTACTATTAAGAATAATTTAGGAAGTTACTGAGATACTATTAATATTATTTAGGAAGTTACTGAGTTTTGTACCTGCATTACTATTAAGAATTATTTAGGAAGTTACTGAGTTACTATTAATATTATTTAGGAAGTTACTGAGTTTTGTACCTGCATTACTATTAAGAATTATTTAGGAAGTTACTGAGTTACTATTAATATCATTTAGGAAGTTACTGAGTTTTGTATTTGCATTACTATTAAGAATTATTTAGGAAGTTACTGAGTTACTATTAATATTATTTAGGAAGTTACTGAGTTTTGTACCTGCATTACTATTAAGAATTATTTAGGAAGTTACTGAGTTACTATTAATAATATTTAGGAAGTTACTGAGTTTTGTACCTGCATTACTATTAAGAATTATTTAGGAAGTTACTGAGTTACTATTAATATTATTTAGGGAGTTACTGAGTTTTGTACCAGCATTACTATTAAGAATTATTTAGGAAGTTACTGAGTTACTATTAATATTATTTAGGAAGTTACTGAGTTTTGTACCTGCATTACTATTAAGGATTATTTAGGAAGTTACTGAGTTACTATTAATATTATTTAGGAAGTTACTGAGTTTTGTACCTGCATTACTATTAAGAATTATTTAGGAAGTTACTGAGTTACTATTAATATTATTTAGGAAGTTACTGAGTTTTGTACCTGCATTACTATTAAGAATTATTTAGGAAGTTACTGAGATACTATTAATATTATTTAGGAAGTTACTGAGTTTTGTACCTGCATTACTATTAAGAATTATTTAGGAAGTTACTGAGTTACTATTAATATTATTTAGGAAGTTACTGAGTTTTGTACCTGCATTACTATTAAGAATTATTTAGGAAGTTACTGAGTTACTATTAATATCATTTAGGAAGTTACTGAGTTTTGTATTTGCACTACTATTAAGAATTATTTAGGAAGTTACTGAGTTACTATTAATATTATTTAGGAAGTTACTGAGTTTTGTACCTGCATTACTATTAAGAATTATTTAGGAAGTTACTGAGTTACTATTAATATTATTTAGGAAGTTACTGAGTTTTGTACCTGCATTACTATTAAGAATTATTTAGGAAGTTACTGAGTTACTATTAATATTATTTAGGAAGTAACTGAGTTTTGTACCTGCATTACTATTAAGAATTATTTAGGAAGTTACTGAGTTACTATTAATATTATTTAGGAAGTTACTGAGTTTTGTACGTGCATTACTATTAAGAATTATTTAAGAAGTTACTGAGTTACTCTTAATATTATTTAGGAAGTTACTGAGTTTTGTACCTGCAATTCTATTAAGAATTATTTAGGAAGTTACTGAGTTACTATTAATATTGTTTAGGAAGTTACTGAGTTTTGTACCTGCATTTCTATTAAGAATTATTTAGGAAGTTACTGAGTTACTATTAATATTATTTAGGAAGTTACTGAGATTTGTACCTGCATTACTATTAAGAATTATTTAGGAAGTTACTGAGTTACTATTAATATTATTTAGGAAGTTACTGAGTTTTGTACCTGCATTACTATTAAGAATTATTTAGGAAGTTACTGAGTTACTATTAATATTATTTAGGAAGTTACTGAGTTTTGTACCTACATTACTATTAAGAATTATTTCGGAAGTTGCTGAGTTACTATTAATATTATTTAGGAAGTTACTGAGTTTTGTACCTGCATTACTCTTAAGAATTATTTAGGAAGTTACTGAGTTTTGTACCTGCATTACTATTGAGAATTATTTAGGAAGTTACTGAGTTATTATTAATATTATTTAGGGAGTTACTGAGTTTTGTACCTGCATTACTATTAAGAATTATTTAGGAAGTTACTGAGTTACTATTAATATTATTTAGGAAGTTACTGAGTTTTGTACCTGCATTACTATTAAGAATTATTTAGGAAGTTACTGAGTTACTATTAATAATATTTAGGAAGTTACTGAGTTTTGTACCTGCATTACTATTAAGAATTATTTAGGAAGTTACTGAGTTACTATTAATATTATTTAGGAAGATACTGAGTTTTGTACCTGCATTACCATTAAGAATTATTTAGGAAGTTACTTAGTTACTATTAATATTATTTAGGATGTTACTGAGTTTTGTACCTGCAATACTATTAAGAATTATTTAGGAAGTTATTGAGATTTGTACCTACATTACTATTAAGAATTATTTCGGAAGTTACTGAGTTACTATTAATATTATTTAGGAAGTTACTGAGTTTTGTACCTGCATTACTATTAAGAATTATTTAGGAAGTTACTGAGTTTTGTTGTAAGTAATTAATATTATTTAGGAAGTTACTGAGTTTTGTACCTGCATTACTATTAAGAATTATTTAAGAAGTTACTGAGATACTATTAATATTATTTAGGAAGTTACTGAGTTACTATTAATATTATTTATGAAGTTACAGAGTTTTGTACCTGCATTACCATTAAGAATTATTTAGGAAGTTACTGAGTTACTATTAATATTATTTAGGAAGTTACTGAGTTTTGTACCTGCATTACTATTAAGAATTATTTAGGAAGTTACTGAGTTACTATTAATATTATTTAGGAAGTTACTGAGTTTTGTACCTGCATTACTATTAAGAATTATTTAGGAAGTTACTGAGTTACTATTAATATTATTTAGGAAGTTACTGAGTTTTGTACCTGCATTACTATTAAGAATTATTTAGGAAGTTACTGAGTTACTATTAATATTATTTAGGAAGTTACTGAGTTTTGTACGTGCATTACTATTAAGAATTATTTAGGAAGTTACTGAGGTACTATTAATATTATTTAGGAAGTTACTGAGTTTTGTACCTGCATTACTATTAAGAATTATTTAGGAAGTTACTGAGATACTATTAATATTATTTAGGAAGTTACTGAGTTTTGTACCTGCATTACTATTAAAAATTATTTAGGAAGTTACTGAGTTACTATTAATATCATGTAGGAAGTTACTGAGTTTTGTATTTGCATTACTATTAAGAATTATTTAGGAAGTTACTGAGTTACTATTAATATTATTTAGGAAGATACTGAGTTTTGTACCTGCATTACTATTAAGAATTATTTAGGAAGTTACTGAGTTACTATTAATATTATTTAGGAAGTTACTGAGTTTTGTACCTGCATTACTATTAAGAATTATTTAGGAAGTTACTGAGTTACTATTAATATTATTTAGGAAGTTACTGAGTTTTGTACCTGCATTACTATTAAGAATTATTTAGGAAGTTACTGAGTTACTATTAATATTATTTAGGAAGTTACTGAGTTTTGTACGTGCATTACTATTAAGACTTATTTAAGAAGTTACTGAGTTACTCTTAATATTATGTAGGAAGTTACTGAGTTTTGTACCTGCATTACTATTAAGAATTATTTAGGAAGTTACTGAGTTACTATTAATATTATTTAGGAAGTTACTGAGTTTTGTACCTGCAATTCTATTAAGAATTATTTAGGAAGTTACTGAGTTACTATTAATATTATTTAGGAAGTTACTGAGTTTGTACCTGCATTTCTATTAAGAATTATTTAGGAAGTTACTGAGTTACTATTAATATTATTTAGGAAGTTACTGAGTTTTGTACCTGCATTACTATTAAGAATTATTTAAGAAGTTACTGAGTTACTATTAATATTATTTAGGAAGATACTGAGTTACTATTAATATTATTTATGAAGTTACTGAGTTTTGTACCTGCATTACCATTAAGAATTATTTAGGAAGTTACTGAGTTACTATTAATATTATTTAGGAAGTTACTGAGTTTTGTACCTGCATTACTATTAAGAATTATTTAGGAAGTTACTGAGTTACTATTAATATTATTTAGGAAGTTACTGAGTTTTGTACCTGCATTACTATTAAGAATTATTTAGGAAGTTACTGAGTTAGTATTAATATTATTTAGGAAGTTACTGAGTTTTGTACCTGCATTTCTATTAAGAATTATTTAGGAAGTTACTGAGTTACTATTAATATTATTTAGGAAGTTACTGAGTTTTGTACCTGCATTTCTATTAAGAATTATTTAGGAAGTTACTGAGTTACTATTAATATTATTTAGGAAGTTACTGAGATTTGTACCTGCATTACTATTAAGAATTATTTAGGAAGTTACTGAGTTACTATTAATATTATTTAGGAAGTTACTGAGTTTTGTACCTGCATTACTATTAAGAATTATTCAGGAAGTTACTGAGTTACTATTAATGTTATTTAGGAAGTTACTGAGTTTTGTACCTACATTACTATTAAGAATTATTTCGGAAGTTGCTGAGTTACTATTAATATTATTTAGGAAGTTACTGAGTTTTGTACCTGCATTACTCTTAAGAATTATTTAGGAAGTTACTGAGTTTTGTACCTGCATTACTATTGAGAATTATTTAGGAAGTTACTGAGTTACTATTAATATTATTTAGGGAGTTACTGAGTTTTGTACCTGCATTACTATTAAGAATTATTTAGGAAGTTACTGAGTTACTATTAATATTATTTAGGAAGTTACTGAGTTTTGTACCTGCATTACTATTAAGAATTATTTAGGAAGTTACTGAGTTACTATTAATAATATTTAGGAAGTTACTGAGTTTTGTACCTGCATTACTATTAAGAATTATTTAGGAAGTTACTGAGTTACTATTAATATTATTTAGGAAGATACTGAGTTTTGTACCTGCATTACCATTAAGAATTATTTAGGAAGTTACTTAGTTACTATTAATATTATTTAGGATGTTACTGAGTTTTGTACCTGCAATACTATTAAGAATTATTTAGGAAGTTATTGAGATTTGTACCTACATTACTATTAAGAATTATTTTGGAAGTTACTGAGTTACTATTAATATTATTTAGGAAGTTACTGAGTTTTGTACCTGCATTACTATTAAGAATTATTTAGGAAGTTACTGAGTTTTGTTGTAAGTAATTAATATTATTTAGGAAGTTACTGAGTTTTGTACCTGCATTACTATTAAGAATTATTTAAGAAGTTACTGAGATACTATTAATATTATTTAGGAAGTTACTGAGTTACTATTAATATTATTTATGAAGTTACAGAGTTTTGTACCTGCATTACCATTAAGAATTATTTAGGAAGTTACTGAGTTACTATTAATATTATTTAGGAAGTTACTGAGTTTTGTACCTGCATTACTATTAAGAATTATTTAGGAAGTTACTGAGTTACTATTAATATTATTTAGGAAGTTACTGAGTTTTGTACCTGCATTACTATTAAGAATTATTTAGGAAGTTACTGAGTTACTATTAATATTATTTAGGAAGTTACTGAGTTTTGTACCTGCATTACTATTAAGAATTATTTAGGAAGTTACTGAGTTACTATTATATTATTTAGGAAGTTACTGAGTTTTGTACCTGCATTTCTATTAAGAATTATTTAGGAAGTTACTGAGTTACTATTAATAATATTTAGGAAGTTACTGAGTTTTATATCTGCATTACTATTAAGAATTATTTAGGAAGTTACTGAGTTACTATTAATATTATTTAGGAAGTTACTGAGTTTTGTACCTACATTACTATTAAGAATTATTTAGGAAGTTACTGAGGTACTATTAATATTATTTAGGAAGTTACTGAGTTTTGTACCTGCATTACTATTAAGAATTATTTAGGAAGTTACTGAGATACTATTAATATTATTTAGGAAGTTACTGAGTTTTGTACCTGCATTACTATTAAAAATTATTTAGGAAGTTACTGAGTTACTATTAATATCATTTAGGAAGTTACTGAGTTTTGTATTTGCATTACTATTAAGAATTATTTAGGAAGTTACTGAGTTACTATTAATATTATTTAGGAAGATACTGAGTTTTGTACCTGCATTACTATTAAGAATTATTTAGGAAGTTACTGAGTTACTATTAATATTATTTAGGAAGTTACTGAGTTTTGTACCTGCATTACTATTAAGAATTATTTAGGAAGTTACTGAGTTACTATTAATATTATTTAGGAAGTTACTGAGTTTTGTACCTGCATTACTATTAAGAATTATTTAGGAAGTTACTGAGTTACTATTAATATTATTTAGGAAGTTACTGAGTTTTGTACGTGCATTACTATTAAGACTTATTTAAGAAGTTACTGAGTTACTCTTAATATTATGTAGGAAGTTACTGAGTTTTGTACCTGCATTACTATTAAGAATTATTTAGGAAGTTACTGAGTTACTATTAATATTATTTAGGAAGTTACTGAGTTTTGTACCTGCAATTCTATTAAGAATTATTTAGGAAGTTACTGAGTTACTATTAATATTATTTAGGAAGTTACTGAGTTTGTACCTGCATTTCTATTAAGAATTATTTAGGAAGTTACTGAGTTACTATTAATATTATTTAGGAAGTTACTGAGTTTTGTACCTGCATTACTATTAAGAATTATTTAAGAAGTTACTGAGTTACTATTAATATTATTTAGGAGCTTACTGAGTTACTATTAATATTATTTATGAAGTTACTGAGTTTTGTACCTGCATTACCATTAAGAATTATTTAGGAAGTTACTGAGTTACTATTAATATTATTTAGGAAGTTACTGAGTTTTGTACCTGCATTACTAATAAGAATTATTTAGGAAGTTATTGAGTTACTATTAATATTATTTAGGAAGTTACTGAGTTTTGTACCTGCATTACTATTAAGAATTATTTAGGAAGTTACTGAGTTAGTATTAATATTATTTAGGAAGTTACTGAGTTTTGTACCTGCATTTCTATTAAGAATTATTTAGGAAGTTACTGAGTTACTATTAATATTATTTAGGAAGTTACTGAGTTTTGTACCTGCATTTCTATTAAGAATTATTTAGGAAGTTACTGAGTTACTATTAATATTATTTAGGAAGTTACTGAGTTACTATTAATATTATTTAGGAAGTTACTGAGTTTTGTACCTGCATTACTATTAAGAATTATTTAGGAAGTTACTGAGTTACTATTAATATTATTTAGGAAGTTACTGAGTTTTGTACCTGCATTACTATTAAGAATTATTTAGGAAGTTACTGAGTTACTATTAATATTATGTAGGAAGATACTGAATTTTGTACCTGGATTACCATTAAGAATTATTTAGGAAGTTACTGAGTTACTATTAATATTATTTAGGAAGTTACTGAGTTTTGTACCTGCATTACTATTAAGAATTATTTAGGAAGTTACTGAGTTACTATTAATAATATTTAGGAAGTTACTGAGTTTTGACCTACATTACTATTAAGAATTATTTCGGAAGTTACTGAGGTACTATTAATATTATTTAGGAAATTACTGAGTTTTGTACCTGCATTACTATTAAGAATTATTTAGGAAGTTATTGAGTTACTATTAATATTATTTAGGAAGTTACTGAGTTTTGTACCTGCATTACTATTAAGAATTATTTAGGAAGTTACTGAGTTACTATTAATATTATCTAGGAAGTTACTGAGTTTTGTACTTGCATTACTATTAAGAATTATTTAGGAAGTTACTGAGTTACTATTATATTATTTAGGAAGTTACTGAGTTTTGTACCTGCATTTCTATTAAAAATTATTTAGGAAGTTACTGAGTTACTATTAATAATATTTAGGAAGTTACTGAGTTTTATATCTGCATTACTATTAAGAATTATTTAGGAAGTTACTGAGTTACTATTAATATTATTTAGGAAGTTACTGAGTTTTGTACCTGCATTACTATTAATATTATTTAGGAAGTTACTGAGTTTTGTACCTGCATTACTATTAAGAATTATTTAGGAAGTTACTGAGTTACTATTAATATTATTTAGGAAGTTACTGAGTTTTGTACGTGCATTACTATTAAGACTTATTTAAGAAGTTACTGAGTTACTCTTAATATTATGTAGGAAGTTACTGAGTTTTGTACCTGCATTACTATTAAGAATTATTTAGGAATTTACTGAGTTACTATTAATATTATTTAGGAAGTTACTGAGTTTTGTACCTGCAATTCTATTAAGAATTATTTAGGAAGTTACTGAGTTACTATTAATATTATTTAGGAAGTTACTGAGTTTGTACCTGCATTTCTATTAAGAATTATTTAGGAAGTTACTGAGTTACTATTAATATTATTTAGGAAGTTACTGAGTTTTGTACCTGCATTACTATTAAGAATTATTTAGGAAGTTACTGAGTTACTATTAATATTATTAAGGAAGTTACTGAGTTTTGTACCTGCATTACTATTAAGAATTATTTAGGAAGTTATTGAGTTACTATTAATATTATTTAGGAAGTTACTGAGTTTTGTACCTGCATTACTATTAAGAATTATTTAAGAAGTTACTGAGTTACTATTAATATTATTTAGGAGCTTACTGAGTTACTATTAATATTATTTATGAAGTTACTGAGTTTTGTACCTGCATTACCATTAAGAATTATTTAGGAAGTTACGGAGTTACTATTAATATTATTTAGGAAGTTACTGAGTTTTGTACCTGCATTACTAATAAGAATTATTTAGGAAGTTATTGAGTTACTATTAATATTATTTAGGAAGTTACTGAGTTTTGTACCTGCATTACTATTAAGAATTATTTAGGAAGTTACTGAGTTAGTATTAATATTATTTAGGAAGTTACTGAGTTTTGTACCTGCATTTCTATTAAGAATTATTTAGGAAGTTACTGAGTTACTATTAATATTATTTAGGAAGTTACTGAGTTTTGTACCTGCATTTCTATTAAGAATTATTTAGGAAGTTACTGAGTTACTATTAATAATATTTAGGAAGTTACTGAGTTACTATTAATATTATTTAGGAAGTTACTGAGTTTTGTACCTGCATTACTATTAAGAATTATTTAGGAAGTTACTGAGTTACTATTAATATTATTTAGGAAGTTACTGAGTTTTGTACATGCATTACTATTAAGAATTATTTAGGAAGTTCCTGAGTTACTCTTAATATTATTTAGGAAGTTACTGAGTTTTGTACCTGCATTACTATTAAGAATTATTTAGGAAGTTACTCAGTTACTATTAATATTATTTAGGAAGTTACTGAGTTTTGTACCTGCATTACTATTAAGAATTATTTAGGAAGTTACTGAGTTACTATTAATATTATGTAGGAAGATACTGAATTTTGTACCTGGATTACCATTAAGAATTATTTAGGAAGTTACTGAGTTACTATTAATATTATTTAGGAAGTTACTGAGTTTTGTACCTGCATTACTATTAAGAATTATTTAGGAAGTTACTGAGTTACTATTAATAATATTTAGGAAGTTACTGAGATTTGTACCTACATTACTATTAAGAATTATTTCGGAAGTTACTGAGGTACTATTAATATTATTTAGGAAATTACTGAGTTTTGTACCTGCATTACTATTAAGAATTATTTAGGAAGTTATTGAGTTACTATTAATATTATTTAGGAAGTTACTGAGTTTTGTACCTGCATTACTATTAAGAATTATTTAGGAAGTTACTGAGTTACTATTAATATTATTTAGGAAGTTACTGAGTTTTGTACCTGCATTACTATTAAGAATTATTTAGGAAGTTACTGAGGTACTATTAATATTATTTAGGAAGTTACTGAGTTTTGTACCTGCATTACTATTAAAAATTTTTAGGAAGTTACTGAGATACTATTAATATTATTTAGGAAGTTACTGAGTTTTGTACCTGCATTACTATTAAAAATTATTTAGGAAGTTACTGAGTTACTATTAATATCATTTAGGAAGTTACTGAGTTTTGTATTTGCATTACTATTAAGAATTATTTAGGAAGTTACTGAGTTACTATTAATATTATTTAGGAAGATACTGAGTTTTGTACCTGCATTACTATTAAGAATTATTTAGGAAGTTACTGAGTTACTATTAATATTATTTAGGAAGTTACTGAGTTTTGTACCTGCATTACTATTAAGAATTATTTAGGAAGTTACTGAGTTACTATTAATATTTTTAGGAAGTTACTGAGTTTTGTACCTGCATTACTATTAAGAATTATTTAGGAAGTTACTGAGTTACTATTAATATTATTTAGGAAGTTACTGAGTTTTGTACGTGCATTACTATTAAGAATTATTTAAGAAGTTACTGAGTTACTCTTAATATTATGTAGGAAGTTACTGAGTTTTGTACCTGCATTACTATTAAGAATTATTTAGGAAGTTACTGAGTTACTATTAATATTATTTAGGAAGTTACTGAGTTTTGTACCTGCATTACTATTAAGAATTATTTAGGAAGTTACTGAGTTACTATTAATATTATTAAGGAAGTTACTGAGTTTTGTACCTGCATTACTATTAAGAATTATTTAGGAAGTTACTGAGTTACTATTAATATTATTTAGGAAGTTACTGAGTTTTGTACCTGCATTACTATTAAGAATTATTTAAGAAGTTACTGAGTTACTATTAATATTATTTAGGAACTTACTGAGTTACTATTAATATTATTTATGAAGTTACTGAGTTTTGTACCTGCATTGCCATTAAGAATTATTTAGGAAGTTACTAAGTTACTATTAATATTATTTAGGAAGTTACTGAGTTTTGTACCTGCATTACTAATAAGAATTATTTAGGAAGTTATTGAGTTACTATTAATATTATTTAGGAAGTTACTGAGTTTTGTACCTGCATTACTATTAAGAATTATTTAGGAAGTTACTGAGTTAGTATTAATATTATTTAGGAAGTTACTGAGTTTTGTACCTGCATTTCTATTAAGAATTATTTAGGAAGTTACTGAGTTACTATTAATATTATTTAGGAAGTTACTGAGTTTTGTACCTGCATTTCTATTAAGAATTATTTAGGAAGTTACTGAGTTACTATTAATATTATTTAGGAAGTTACTGAGTTAATATTAATATTATTTAGGAAGTTACCGAGTTTTGTACCTGCATTACTATTAAGAATTATTTAGGAAGTTACTGAGTTACTATTAATATTATTTAGGAAGTTACTGAGTTTTGTACATGCATTACTATTAAGAATTATTTAGGAAGTTCCTGAGTTACTCTTAATATTATTTAGGAAGTTACTGAGTTTTGTACCTGCAACACTATTAAGAATTATTTAGGAAGTTACTGAGTTACTATTAATATTATTTAGGAAGTTACTGAGTTTTGTACCTGCATTATTGTTAAGAATTATTTAGGAAGTTACTGAGTTACTATTAATATTATTTATGAAGTTACTGAGTTTTGTACCTGCATTACTATTAAGAATTATTTAGGAAGTTACTGAGTTACTATTAATATTATTTAGGAAGTTACTGAGTTTTGTACGTGCATTACTATTAAGAATTATTTAGGAAGTTACTGAGTTACTCTTAATATTATTTAGGAAGTTACTGAGTTTTGTACCTGCATTACTATTAAGAATTATTTAGGAAGTTACTGAGTTACTATTAATATTATTTAGGAAGTTACTGAGTTTTGTACCTGCATTACTATTAAGAATTATTTGGGAAGTTACTGAGTTACTATTAATATTATTTAGGAAGTTACTGAGTTTTGTACCTGCATTTCTATTAAGAATTATTTAGGAAGTTACTGAGTTACTATTAATAATATTTAGGAAGTTACTGAGTTTTATATCTGCATTACTATTAAGAATTATTTAGGAAGTTACTGAGTTACTATTAATATTATTTAGGAAGTTACTGAGTTTTGTACCTACATTACTATTAAGAATTATTTAGGAAGTTACTGAGGTACTATTAATATTATTTAGGAAGTTACTGAGTTTTGTACCTGCATTACTATTAAGAATTATTTAGGAAGTTACTGAGTTACTATTAATATTATTTAGGAAGTTACTGAGTTTTGTACCTGCATTACTATTAAAAATTTTTTAGAAAGTTACTGAGTTAGTATTAATATTATTTAGGAAGTTACTGAGTTTTGTACCTGCATTTCTATTAAGAATTATTTAGGAAGTTACTGAGTTACTATTAATATTATTTAGGAAGTTACTGAGTTTTGTACCTGCATTTCTATTAAGAATTATTTAGGAAGTTACTGAGTTACTATTAATATTATTTAGGAAGTTACTGAGATTTGTACCTGCATTACTATTAAGAATTATTTAGGAAGTTACTGAGTTACTATTAATATTATTTAGGAAGTTACTGAGTTTTGTACCTGCATTACTATTAAGAATTATTCAGGAAGTTACTGAGTTACTATTAATGTTATTTAGGAAGTTACTGAGTTTTGTACCTACATTACTATTAAGAATTATTTCGGAAGTTGCTGAGTTACTATTAATATTATTTAGGAAGTTACTGAGTTTTGTACCTGCATTACTCTTAAGAATTATTTAGGAAGTTACTGAGTTTTGTACCTGCATTACTATTGAGAATTATTTAGGAAGTTACTGAGTTACTATTAATATTATTTAGGGAGTTACTGAGTTTTGTACCTGCATTACTATTAAGAATTATTTAGGAAGTTACTGAGTTACTATTAATATTATTTAGGAAGTTACTGAGTTTTGTACCTGCATTACTATTAAGAATTATTTAGGAAGTTACTGAGTTACTATTAATAATATTTAGGAAGTTACTGAGTTTTGTACCTGCATTACTATTAAGAATTATTTAGGAAGTTACTGAGTTACTATTAATATTATTTAGGAAGATACTGAGTTTTGTACCTGCATTACCATTAAGAATTATTTAGGAAGTTACTTAGTTACTATTAATATTATTTAGGATGTTACTGAGTTTTGTACCTGCAATACTATTAAGAATTATTTAGGAAGTTATTGAGATTTGTACCTACATTACTATTAAGAATTATTTTGGAAGTTACTGAGTTACTATTAATATTATTTAGGAAGTTACTGAGTTTTGTACCTGCATTACTATTAAGAATTATTTAGGAAGTTACTGAGTTTTGTTGTAAGTAATTAATATTATTTAGGAAGTTACTGAGTTTTGTACCTGCATTACTATTAAGAATTATTTAAGAAGTTACTGAGATACTATTAATATTATTTAGGAAGTTACTGAGTTACTATTAATATTATTTATGAAGTTACAGAGTTTTGTACCTGCATTACCATTAAGAATTATTTAGGAAGTTACTGAGTTACTATTAATATTATTTAGGAAGTTACTGAGTTTTGTACCTGCATTACTATTAAGAATTATTTAGGAAGTTACTGAGTTACTATTAATATTATTTAGGAAGTTACTGAGTTTTGTACCTGCATTACTATTAAGAATTATTTAGGAAGTTACTGAGTTACTATTAATATTATTTAGGAAGTTACTGAGTTTTGTACCTGCATTACTATTAAGAATTATTTAGGAAGTTACTGAGTTACTATTATATTATTTAGGAAGTTACTGAGTTTTGTACCTGCATTTCTATTAAGAATTATTTAGGAAGTTACTGAGTTACTATTAATAATATTTAGGAAGTTACTGAGTTTTATATCTGCATTACTATTAAGAATTATTTAGGAAGTTACTGAGTTACTATTAATATTATTTAGGAAGTTACTGAGTTTTGTACCTACATTACTATTAAGAATTATTTAGGAAGTTACTGAGGTACTATTAATATTATTTAGGAAGTTACTGAGTTTTGTACCTGCATTACTATTAAGAATTATTTAGGAAGTTACTGAGATACTATTAATATTATTTAGGAAGTTACTGAGTTTTGTACCTGCATTACTATTAAAAATTATTTAGGAAGTTACTGAGTTACTATTAATATCATTTAGGAAGTTACTGAGTTTTGTATTTGCATTACTATTAAGAATTATTTAGGAAGTTACTGAGTTACTATTAATATTATTTAGGAAGATACTGAGTTTTGTACCTGCATTACTATTAAGAATTATTTAGGAAGTTACTGAGTTACTATTAATATTATTTAGGAAGTTACTGAGTTTTGTACCTGCATTACTATTAAGAATTATTTAGGAAGTTACTGAGTTACTATTAATATTATTTAGGAAGTTACTGAGTTTTGTACCTGCATTACTATTAAGAATTATTTGGGAAGTTACTGAGTTACTATTAATATTATTTAGGAAGTTACTGAGTTTTGTACGTGCATTACTATTAAGACTTATTTAAGAAGTTACTGAGTTACTCTTAATATTATGTAGGAAGTTACTGAGTTTTGTACCTGCATTACTATTAAGAATTATTTAGGAAGTTACTGAGTTACTATTAATATTATTTAGGAAGTTACTGAGTTTTGTACCTGCAATTCTATTAAGAATTATTTAGGAAGTTACTGAGTTACTATTAATATTATTTAGGAAGTTACTGAGTTTGTACCTGCATTTCTATTAAGAATTATTTAGGAAGTTACTGAGTTACTATTAATATTATTTAGGAAGTTACTGAGTTTTGTACCTGCATTACTATTAAGAATTATTTAGGAAGTTACTGAGTTACTATTAATATTATTAAGGAAGTTACTGAGTTTTGTACCTGCATTACTATTAAGAATTATTTAGGAAGTTACTGAGTTACTATTAATATTATTAGGAAGTTACTGAGTTTTGTACCTGCATTACTATTAAGAATTATTTAAGAAGTTACTGAGTTACTATTAATATTATTTAGGAAGTTACTGAGTTAATATTAATATTATTTAGGAAGTTACTGAGTTTTGTACCTGCATTACTATTAAGAATTATTTAGGAAGTTACTGAGTTACTATTAATATTATTTAGGAAGTTACTGAGTTTTGTACATGCATTACTATTAAGAATTATTTAGGAAGTTCCTGAGTTACTCTTAATATTATTTAGGAAGTTACTGAGTTTTGTACCTGCATTACTATTAAGAATTATTTAGGAAGTTACTGAGTTACTATTAATATTATTTAGGAAGTTACTGAGTTTTGTACCTGCATTATTGTTAAGAATTATTTAGGAAGTTACTGAGTTACTATTAATATTATTTATGAAGTTACTGAGTTTTGTACCTGCATTACTATTAAGAATTATTTAGGAAGTTACTGAGTTACTATTAATATTATTTAGGAAGTTACTGAGTTTTGTACGTGCATTACTATTAAGAATTATTTAGGAAGTTACTGAGTTACTCTTAATATTATTTAGGAAGTTACTGAGTTTTGTACCTGCATTACTATTAAGAATTATTTAGGAAGTTACTGAGTTACTATTAATATTATTTAGGAAGTTACTGAGTTTTGTACCTGCATTACTATTAAGAATTATTTGGGAAGTTACTGAGTTACTATTAATATTATTTAGGAAGTTACTGAGTTTTGTACCTGCATTTCTATTAAGAATTATTTAGGAAGTTACTGAGTTACTATTAATAATATTTAGGAAGTTACTGAGTTTTATATCTGCATTACTATTAAGAATTATTTAGGAAGTTACTGAGTTACTATTAATATTATTTAGGAAGTTACTGAGTTTTGTACCTACATTACTATTAAGAATTATTTAGGAAGTTACTGAGGTACTATTAATATTATTTAGGAAGTTACTGAGTTTTGTACCTGCATTACTATTAAGAATTATTTAGGAAGTTACTGAGTTACTATTAATATTATTTAGGAAGTTACTGAGTTTTGTACCTGCATTACTATTAAAAATTTTTTAGAAAGTTACTGAGTTACTATTATTATCATTTAGGAAGTTACTGAGTTTTGTATTTGCATTACTATTAAGAATTATTTAGGAAGTTACTGAGTTACTATTAATATTATTTAGGAAGATACTGAGTTTTGTACCTGCATTACTATTAAGAATTATTTAGGAAGTTACTGAGTTACTATTAATATTATTTAGGAAGTTACTGAGTTTTGTACCTGCATTACTATTAAGAATTATTTAGGAAGTTACTGAGTTACTATTAATATTATTTAGGAAGTTACTGAGTTTTGTACCTGCATTACTATTAAGAATTATTTAGGAAGTTACTGAGTTACTATTAATATTATTTAGGAAGTTACTGAGTTTTGTACGTGCATTACTATTAAGAATTATTTAAGAAGTTACTGAGTTACTCTTAATATTATGTAGGAAGTTACTGAGTTTTGTACCTGCATTACTATTAAGAATTATTTAGGAAGTTACTGAGTTACTATTAATATTATTTAGGAAGTTACTGAGTTTTGTACCTGCAATTCTATTAAGAATTATTTAGGAAGTTACTGAGTTACTATTAATATTATTTAGGAAGTTACTGAGTTTGTACCTGCATTTCTATTAAGAATTATTTAGGAAGTTACTGAGTTACTATTAATATTATTTAGGAAGTTACTGAGTTTTGTACCTGCATTACTATTAAGAATTATTTAGGAAGTTACTGAGTTACTATTAATATTATTAAGGAAGTTACTGAGTTTTGTACCTGCATTACTATTAAGAATTATTTAGGAAGTTACTGAGTTACTATTAATATTATTAGGAAGTTACTGAGTTTTGTACCTGCATTACTATTAAGAATTATTTAAGAAGTTACTGAGTTACTATTAATATTATTTAGGAACTTACTGAGTTACTATTAATATTATTTATGAAGTTACTGAGTTTTGTACCTGCATTACCATTAAGAATTATTTAGGAAGTTACTGAGTTACTATTAATATTATTTAGGAAGCTACTGAGTTTTGTACCTGCATTACTAATAAGAATTATTTAGGAAGTTATTGAGTTACTATTAATATTATTTAGGAAGTTACTGAGTTTTGTACCTGCATTACTATTAATAATTATTTAGGAAGTTACTGAGTTAGTATTAATATTATTTAGGAAGTTACTGAGTTTTGTACCTGCATTTCTCTTAAGAATTATTTAGGAAGTTACTGAGTTACTATTAATATTATTTAGGAAGTAACTGAGTTTTGTACCTGCATTACTATTAAGAATTATTTAGGAAGTTACTGAGTTACTATTAATATTATTTAGGAAGTTACTGAGTTTTGTACGTGCATTACTATTAAGAATTATTTAAGAAGTTACTGAGTTACTCTTAATATTATTTAGGAAGTTACTGAGTTTTGTACCTGCATTACTATTAAGAATTATTTAGGAAGTTACTGAGTTACTATGAATATTATTTAGGAAGTTACTGAGTTACTATTAATATTATTTAGGAAGTTACTGAGTTTTGTACCTGCAATTCTATTAAGAATTATTTAGGAAGTTACTGAGTTACTATTAATATTATTTAGGAAGATACTGAGTTTTGTACCTGCATTACTATTAAGAATTATTTAGGAAGTTACTGAGTTACTATTAATATTATTTAGGAAGTTACTGAGTTTTGTACCTGCATTACTATTAAGAATTATTTAGGAAGTTACTGAGTTACTATTAATATTATTTAGGAAGTTACTGAGTTTTGTACCTGCATTACTATTAAGAATTATTTAGGAAGTTACTGAGTTTTGTTGTAAGTAATTAATATTATTTAGGAAGTTACTGAGTTTTGTACCTGCATTACTATTAAGAATTATTTAAGAAGTTACTGAGATACTATTAATATTATTTAGGAAGTTACTGAGTTACTATTAATATTATTTATGAAGTTACAGAGTTTTGTACCTGCATTACCATTAAGAATTATTTAGGAAGTTACTGAGTTACTATTAATATTATTTAGGAAGTTACTGAGTTTTGTACCTGCATTACTATTAAGAATTATTTAGGAAGTTACTGAGTTACTATTAATATTATTTAGGAAGGTACTGAGATTTTTACCTGCATTACTATTAAGAATTATTTAGGAAGTTATTGAGTTACTATTAATATTATTTAGGAAGTTACTGAGTTTTGTACCTGCATTACTATTATTTAGGAAGTTACTGAATTACTATTAATATTATTTAGGAAGTTACTGAGTTTTGTACCTGCATTACTATTAAGAATTATTTAGGAAGTTACTGAGTTACTATTATATTATATAGGAAGTTACTGAGTTTTGTACCTGCATTTCTATTAAGAATTATTTAGGAAGTTACTGAGTTACTATTAATAATATTTAGGAAGTTACTGAGTTTTGTATCTGCATTACTATTAAGAATTATTTAGGAAGTTACTGAGTTACTATTAATATTATTTAGGAAGTTACTGAGTTTTGTACCTACATTACTATTAAGAATTATTTAGGAAGTTACTGAGGTACTATTAATATTATTTAGGAAGTTACTGAGTTTTGTACCTGCATTACTATTAAGAATTATTTAGGAAGTTACTGAGTTACTATTAATATTATTTAGGAAGTTACTGAGTTTTGTACCTGCATTACTATTAAAAATTTTTTAGAAAGTTACTGAGTTACTATTAATATCATTTAGGAAGTTACTGAGTTTTGTATTTGCATTACTATTAAGAATTATTTAGGAAGTTACTGAGTTACTATTAATATTATTTAGGAAGATACTGAGTTTTGTACCTGCATTACTATTAAGAATTATTTAGGAAGTTACTGAGTTACTATTAATATTATTTAGGAAGTTACAGAGTTTTGTACCTGCATTACTATTAAGAATTATTTAGGAAGTTACTGAGTTACTATTAATATTATTTAGGAAGTTACTGAGTTTTGTACCTGCATTACTATTAAGAATTATTTAGGAAGTTACTGAGTTACTATTAATATTATTTAGGAAGTTACTGAGTTTTGTACGTGCATTACTATTAAGAATTATTTAAGAAGTTACTGAGTTACTCTTAATATTATGTAGGAAGTTACTGAGTTTTGTACCTGAATTACTATTAAGAATTATTTAGGAAGTTACTGAGTTACTATTAATATTATTTAGGAAGTTACTGAGTTTTGTACCTGCAATTCTATTAAGAATTATTTAGGAAGTTACTGAGTTACTATTAATATTATTTAGGAAGTTACTGAGTTTGTACCTGCATTTCTATTAAGAATTATTTAGGAAGTTACTGAGTTACTATTAATATTATTTAGGAAGTTACTGAGTTTTGTACCTGCATTACTATTAAGAATTATTTAGGAAGTTACTGAGTTACTATTAATATTATTAAGGAAGTTACTGAGTTTTGTACCTGCATTACTATTAAGAATTATTTAGGAAGTTACTGAGTTACTATTAATATTATTTAGGAAGTTACTGAGTTTTGTACCTGCATTACTATTAAGAATTATTTAAGAAGTTACTGAGTTACTATTAATATTATTTAGGAACTTACTGAGTTACTATTAATATTATTTATGAAGTTCCTGAGTTTTGTACCTGCATTACTATTAAGAATTATTTAGGAAGTTACTGAGTTACTATTAATATTATTTAGGAAGCTACTGAGTTTTGTACCTGCATTACTAATAAGAATTATTTAGGAAGTTATTGAGTTACTATTAATATTATTTAGGAAGTTACTGAGTTTTGTACCTGCATTACTATTAAGAATTATTTAGGAAGTTACTGAGTTAGTATTAATATTATTTAGGAAGTTACTGAGTTTTGTACCTGCATTTCTCTTAAGAATTATTTAGGAAGTTACTGAGTTACTATTAATATTATTTAGGAAGTAACTGAGTTTTGTACCTGCATTACTATTAAGAATTATTTAGGAAGTTACTGAGTTACTATTAATATTTTTTAGGAAGTTACTGAGTTTTGTACGTGCATTACTATTAAGAATTATTTAAGAAGTTACTGAGTTACTCTTAATATTATTTAGGAAGTTACTGAGTTTTGTACCTGCATTACTATTAAGAATTATTTAGGAAGTTACTGAGTTACTATGAATATTATTTAGGAAGTTACTGAGTTACTATTAATATTATTTAGGAAGTTACTGAGTTTTGTACCTGCAATTCTATTAAGAATTATTTAGGAAGTTACTGAGTTACTATTAATATTATTTAGGAAGATACTGAGTTTTGTACCTGCATTACTATTAAGAATTATTTAGGAAGTTACTGAGTTACTATTAATATTATTTAGGAAGTTACTGAGTTTTGTACCTGCATTACTATTAAGAATTATTTAGGAAGTTACTGAGTTACTATTAATATTATTTAGGAAGTTACTGAGTTTTGTACCTGCATTACTATTAAGAATTATTTAGGAAGTTACTGAGTTACTATTAATATTATTTAGGAAGTTACTGAGTTTTGTACGTGCATTACTATTAAGAATTATTTAAGAAGTTACTGAGTTACTCTTAATATTATTTAGGAAGTTACTGAGTTTTGTACCTGCATTACTATTAAGAATTATTTAGGAAGTTACTGAGTTACTCTTAATATTTTTTAGGAAGTTACTGAGTTTTGTACCTGCATTACTATTAAGAATTATTTAGGAAGTTACTGAGTTACTATTAATATTATTTAGGAAGTTACTGAGTTTTGTACTTGCATTACTATTAAGAATTATTTAGGAAGTTACTGAGTTACTATTATATTATTTAGGAAGTTACTGAGTTTTGTACCTGCATTTCTATTAAGAATTATTTAGGAAGTTACTGAGTTACTATTAATAATATTTAGGAAGTTACTGAGTTTTATATCTGCATTACTATTAAGAATTATTTAGGAAGTTACTGAGTTACTATTAATATTATTTAGGAAGTTACTGAGTTTTGTACCTGCATTACTATTAAGAATTATTTAGGAAGTTACTGAGGTACTATTAATATTATTTAGGAAGTTACTGAGTTTTGTACCTGCATTACTATTAAGAATTATTTAGGAAGTTACTGAGTTACTATTAATATTATTTAGGAAGTTACTGAGTTTTGTACGTGCATTACTATTAAGACTTATTTAAGAAGTTACTGAGTTACTCTTAATATTATGTAGGAAGTTACTGAGTTTTGTACCTGCATTACTATTAAGAATTATTTAGGAAGTTACTGAGTTACTATTAATATTATTTAGGAAGTTACTGAGTTTTGTACCTGCAATTCTATTAAGAATTATTTAGGAAGTTACTGAGTTACTATTAATATTATTTAGGAAGTTACTGAGTTTGTACCTGCATTTCTATTAAGAATTATTTAGGAAGTTACTGAGTTACTATTAATATTATTTAGGAAGTTACTGAGTTTTGTACCTGCATTACTATTAAGAATTATTTAGGAAGTTACTGAGTTACTATTAATATTATTAAGGAAGTTACTGAGTTTTGTACCTGCATTACTATTAAGAATTATTTAGGAAGTTATTGAGTTACTATTAATATTATTTAGGAAGTTACTGAGTTTTGTACCTGCATTACTATTAAGAATTATTTAAGAAGTTACTGAGTTACTATTAATATTATTTAGGAGCTTACTGAGTTACTATTAATATTATTTATGAAGTTACTGAGTTTTGTACCTGCATTACCATTAAGAATTATTTAGGAAGTTACGGAGTTACTATTAATATTATTTAGGAAGTTACTGAGTTTTGTACCTGCATTACTAATAAGAATTATTTAGGAAGTTATTGAGTTACTATTAATATTATTTAGGAAGTTACTGAGTTTTGTACCTGCATTACTATTAAGAATTATTTAGGAAGTTACTGAGTTAGTATTAATATTATTTAGGAAGTTACTGAGTTTTGTACCTGCATTTCTATTAAGAATTATTTAGGAAGTTACTGAGTTACTATTAATATTATTTAGGAAGTTACTGAGTTTTGTACCTGCATTTCTATTAAGAATTATTTAGGAAGTTACTGAGTTACTATTAATATTATTTAGGAAGTTACTGAGTTACTATTAATATTATTTAGGAAGTTACTGAGTTTTGTACCTGCATTACTATTAAGAATTATTTAGGAAGTTACTGAGTTACTATTAATATTATTTAGGAAGTTACTGAGTTTTGTACATGCATTACTATTAAGAATTATTTAGGAAGTTCCTGAGTTACTCTTAATATTATTTAGGAAGTTACTGAGTTTTGTACCTGCATTACTATTAAGAATTATTTAGGAAGTTACTCAGTAACTATTAATATTATTTAGGAAGTTACTGAGTTTTGTACCTGCATTACTATTAAGAATTATTTAGGAAGTTACTGAGTTACTATTAATATTATGTAGGAAGATACTGAATTTTGTACCTGGATTACCATTAAGAATTATTTAGGAAGTTACTGAGTTACTATTAATATTATTTAGGAAGTTACTGAGTTTTGTACCTGCATTACTATTAAGAATTATTTAGGAAGTTATTGAGTTACTATTAATATTATTTAGGAAGTTACTGAGTTTTGTACCTGCATTACTATTAAGAATTATTTAGGAAGTTACTGAGTTACTATTAATATTATTTAGGACGTTACTGAGTTTTGTACTTGCATTACTATTAAGAATTATTTAGGAAGTTACTGAGTTACTATTATATTATTTAGGAAGTTACTGAGTTTTGTACCTGCATTTCTATTAAGAATTATTTAGGAAGTTACTGAGATACTATTAATAATATTTAGGAAGTTACTGAGTTTTATATCTGCATTACTATTAAGAATTATTTAGGAAGTTACTGAGTTACTATTAATATTATTTAGGAAGTTACTGAGTTTTGTACCTGCATTACTATTAAGAATTATTTAGGAAGTTACTGAGGTACTATTAATATTATTTAGGAAGTTACTGAGTTTTGTACCTGCATTACTATTAAGAATTTTTTAGGAAGTTACTGAGATACTATTAATATTATTTAGGAAGTTACTGAGTTTTGTACCTGCATTACTATTAAAAATTATTTAGGAAGTTACTGAGTTACTATTAATATCATTTAGGAAGTTACTGAGTTTTGCATTTGCATTACTATTAAGAATTATTTAGGAAGTTACTGAGTTACTATTAATATTATTTAGGAAGATACTGAGTTTTGTACCCGCATTATTGTTAAGAATTATTTAGGAAGTTACTGAGTTACTATTAATATTATTTATGAAGTTACTGAGTTTTGTACCTGCATTACTATTAAGAATTATTTAGGAAGTTACTGAGTTACTATTAATATTATTTAGGAAGTTACTGAGTTTTGTACGTGCATTACTATTAAGAATTATTTAGGAAGTTACTGAGTTACTCTTAATATTATTTAGGAAGTTACTGAGTTTTGTACCTGCATTACTATTAAGAATTATTTAGGAAGTTACTGAGTTACTATTAATATTATTTAGGAAGTTACTGAGTTTTGTACCTGCATTACTATTAAGAATTATTTGGGAAGTTACTGAGTTACTATTAATATTATTTAGGAAGTTACTGAGTTTTGTACCTGCATTTCTATTAAGAATTATTTAGGAAGTTACTGAGTTACTATTAATAATATTTAGGAAGTTACTGAGTTTTATATCTGCATTACTATTAAGAATTATTTAGGAAGTTACTGAGTTACTATTAATATTATTTAGGAAGTTACTGAGTTTTGTACCTACATTACTATTAAGAATTATTTAGGAAGTTACTGAGGTACTATTAATATTATTTAGGAAGTTACTGAGTTTTGTACCTGCATTACTATTAAGAATTATTTAGGAAGTTACTGAGTTACTATTAATATTATTTAGGAAGTTACTGAGTTTTGTACCTGCATTACTATTAAAAATTTTTTAGAAAGTTACTGAGTTACTATTAATATCATTTAGGAAGTTACTGAGTTTTGTATTTGCATTACTATTAACAATTATTTAGGAAGTTACTGAGTTACTATTAATATTATTTAGGAAGATACTGAGTTTTGTACCTGCATTACTATTAAGAATTATTTAGGAAGTTACTGAGTTACTATTAATATTATTTAGGAAGTTACTGAGTTTTGTACCTGCATTACTATTAAGAATTATTTAGGAAGTTACTGAGTTACTATTAATATTATTTAGGAAGTTACTGAGTTTTGTACCTGCATTACTATTAAGAATTATTTAGGAAGTTACTGAGTTACTATTAATATTATTTAGGAAGTTACTGAGTTTTGTACGTGCATTACTATTAAGAATTATTTAAGAAGTTACTGAGTTACTCTTAATATTATGTAGGAAGTTACTGAGTTTTGTACCTGCATTACTATTAAGAATTATTTAGGAAGTTACTGAGTTACTATTAATATTATTTAGGAAGTTACTGAGTTTTGTACCTGCAATTCTATTAAGAATTATTTAGGAAGTTACTGAGTTACTATTAATATTATTTAGGAAGTTACTGAGTTTGTACCTGCATTTCTATTAAGAATTATTTAGGAAGTTACTGAGTTACTATTAATATTATTTAGGAAGTTACTGAGTTTTGTACCTGCATTACTATTAAGAATTATTTAGGAAGTTACTGAGTTACTATTAATATTATTAAGGAAGTTACTGAGTTTTGTACCTGCATTACTATTAAGAATTATTTAGAAAGTTACTGAGTTACTATTAATATTATTAGGAAGTTACTGAGTTTTGTACCTGCATTACTATTAAGAATTATTTAAGAAGTTACTGAGTTACTATTAATATTATTTAGGAACTTACTGAGTTACTATTAATATTATTTATGAAGTTACTGAGTTTTGTACCTGCATTACCATTAAGAATTATTTAGGAAGTTACTGAGTTACTATTAATATTATTTAGGAAGCTACTGAGTTTTGTACCTGCATTACTAATAAGAATTATTTAGGAAGTTATTGAGTTACTATTAATATTATTTAGGAAGTTACTGAGATTTGTACCTGCATTACTATTAAGAATTATTTAGGAAGTTACTGAGTTAGTATTAATATTATTTAGGAAGTTACTGAGTTTTGTACCTGCATTTCTCTTAAGAATTATTTAGGAAGTTACTGAGTTACTATTAATATTATTTAGGAAGTAACTGAGTTTTGTACCTGCATTACTATTAAGAATTATTTAGGAAGTTACTGAGTTACTATTAATATTATTTAGGAAGTTACTGAGTTTTGTACGTGCATTACTATTAAGAATTATTTAAGAAGTTACTGAGTTACTCTTAATATTATTTAGGAAGTTACTGAGTTTTGTACCTGCATTACTATTAAGAATTATTTAGGAAGTTACTGAGTTACTATGAATATTATTTAGGAAGTTACTGAGTTACTATTAATATTATTTAGGAAGTTACTGAGTTTTGTACCTGCAATTCTATTAAGAATTATTTAGGAAGTTACTGAGTTACTATTAATATTATTTAGGAAGATACTGAGTTTTGTACCTGCATTACTATTAAGAATTATTTAGGAAGTTACTGAGTTACTATTAATATTATTTAGGAAGTTACTGAGTTTTGTACCTGCATTACTATTAAGAATTATTTAGGAAGTTACTGAGTTACTATTAATAATATTTAGGAAGTTACTGAGTTTTGTATCTGCATTACTATTAAGAATTATTTAGGAAGTTACTGAGTTACTATTAATATTATTTAGGAAGTTACTGAGTTTTGTACCTACATTACTATTAAGAATTATTTAGGAAGTTACTGAGGTACTATTAATATTATTTAGGAAGTTACTGAGTTTTGTACCTGCATTACTATTAAGAATTATTTAGGAAGTTACTGAGTTACTATTAATATTATTTAGGAAGTTACTGAGTTTTGTACCTGCATTACTATTAAAAATTATTTAGAAAGTTACTGAGTTACTATTAATATCATTTAGGAAGTTACTGAGTTTTGTATTTGCATTACTATTAAGAATTATTTAGGAAGTTACTGAGTTACTATTAATATTATTTAGGAAGATACTGAGTTTTGTACCTGCATTGCTATTAAGAATTATTTAGGAAGTTACTGAGTTACTATTAATATTATTTAGGAAGTTACTGAGTTTTGTACCTGCATTACTATTAAGAATTATTTAGGAAGTTACTGAGTTACTATTAATATTATTTAAGAAGTTACTGAGTTTTGTACCTGCATTACTATTAAGAATTATTTAGGAAGTTACTGAGTTACTATTAATATTATTTAGGAAGTTACTGAGTTTTGTACCTGCATTGCTATTAAGAATTATTTAGGAAGTTACTGAGTTTTGTTGTAAGTAATTAATATTATTTAGGAAGTTACTGAGTTTTGTACGTGCATTACTATTAAGAATTATTTAAGAAGTTACTGAGTTACTCTTAATATTATGTAGGAAGTTACTGAGTTTTGTACCTGCATTACTATTAAGAATTATTTAGGAAGTTACTGAGTTACTATTAATATTATTTAGGAAGTTACTGAGTTTTGTACCTGCATTACTATTAAGAATTATTTAAGAAGTTACTGAGTTACTATTAATATTATTTAGGAACTTACTGAGTTACTATTAATATTATTTATGAAGTTCCTGAGTTTTGTACCTGCATTACTATTAAGAATTATTTAGGAAGTTACTGAGTTACTATTAATATTATTTAGGAAGTTACTGAGTTTTGTACCTGCAATTCTATTAAGAATTATTTAGGAAGTTACTGAGTTACTATTAATATTATTTAGGAAGTTACTGAGTTTTGTACGTGCATTACTATTAAGAATTATTTAAGAAGTTACTGAGTTACTCTTAATATTATGTAGGAAGTTACTGAGTTTTGTACCTGCATTACTATTAAGAATTATTTAGGAAGTTACTCAGTTACTATTAATATTATTTAGGAACTTACTGAGTTTTGTACCTGCAATTCTATTAAGAATTATTTAGGAAGTTACTGAGTTACTATTAATATTATTTAGGAAGTTACTGAGTTTGTACCTGCATTTCTATTAAGAATTATTTAGGAAGTTACTGAGTTACTATTAATATTATTTAGGAAGTTACTGAGTTTTGTACCTACATTACTATTAAGAATTATTTAGGAAGTTACTGAGTTACTATTAATATTATTTAGGAAGTAACTGAGTTTTGTACCTGCATTACCATTAAGAATTATTTAGGAAGTTACTGAGTTACTATTAATATTATTTAGGAAGTTACTGAGTTTTGTACCTGCATTACTATTAAGAATTATTTAGGAAGTTACTGAGTTACTCTTAATATTATTTAGGAAGTTACTGAGTTTTGTACCTGCATTACTATTAAGAATTATTTAGGAAGTTACTGAGTTACTATTAATATTATTTAGGAAGTTACTGAGTTTTGTACCTGCATTACTATTAAGAATTATTTAGGAAGTTACTGAGTTACTATTAATATTATTTAGGAAGTTACTGAGTTTTGTACCTGCATTAGTATTAAGAATTATTTCGGAAGTTACTGAGTTACTATTAATATTATTTAGGAAGGTACTGAGTTTTGTACCTGCATTACTATTAAGAATTATTTAGGAAGTTACTGAGTTACTATTAATATTATTTAGGAAGATACTGAGTTTTGTACCTGCATTACCATTAAGAATTATTTAGGAAGTTATTGAGTTACTATTAATATTATTTAGGATGTTACTGAGTTTTGTACGTGCATTACTATTAAGAATTATTTAGGAAGTTACTGAGTTACTCTTAATATTATTTAGGAAGTTACTGAGTTTTGTACCTGCATTACTATTAAGAATTATTTAGGAAGTTACTGAGTTACTATTAATATTATTTAGTAAGTTACTGAGTTTTGTACCTGCATTACTATTAAGAATTATTTAGGAAGTTACTGAGTTTTGTACCTGCATTACTATTAAGAATTATTTAGGAAGTTACTGAGTTACTATTAATATTATTTAGGAAGTTACTGAGTTTTGTACGAGCATTATTATTAAGAATTATTTAGGAAGTTACTGAGTTTCTATTAATATTATTTAGGAAGTTGCTGAGTTTTGTACCTTCATTACTATTAAGAATTATTTAGGAAGTTACTGAGTTACTATTAATATTATTTAGGAAGTTACAGAGTTTTGTACCTGCATTACTATTAAGAATTATTTAGGAAGTTACTGAGTTACTATTAATATTTTTTAGGAAGTTACTGAGTTTTGTACCTGCATTACTATTAAGAATTATTTAGGAAGTTACTGAGTTACTATTAATATTATTTAGGAAGTTACTGAGTTTTGTACCTGCTTTACTATTAAGAATTATTTAGAAATTTACTGAGTTAGTATTAATATTATTTAGGAAGTTACTGAGTTTTGTACCTGCATTACTATTAAGAATTATTTAGGAGGTTACTGAGTTACTCTTAATATTATTTAGGAAGTTACTGTGTTTTGTACCTGCATTACTATTAAAAATTATTTAGGAAGTTACTGAGTTACTATTAATATTATTTAGGAAGTTACTGAGTTTTGTACCTGCATTACTATTAAGAATTATTTAGGAAGTTACTGAGTTACTATTAATATTATTTAGGAAGTTACTGAGTTTTGTACCTGCATTACTATTAAGAATTATTTAGGAAGTTACTGAGTTACTATTAATATTATTTAGGAAGTTACTGAGTTTTGTACGTGCATTACTATTAAGAATTATTTAGGAAGTTACTGAGTTACTCTTAATATTATTTAGGAAGTTACTGAGTTTTGTACCTGCATTACTATTAAGAATTATTTAGGAAGTTACTGAGTTACTATTAATATTATTTAGGAAGTTACTGAGTTTTGTACCTGCATTACTATTAAGAATTATTTAGGAAGTTACTGAGTTACTATTAATATTATTTAGGAAGTTACTGAGTTTTGTACCTGCATTACTATTAAAAATTATTTAGGAAGTTACTGAGTTTTGTACCTGCATTACTATTAAGAATTATTTAGGAAGTTACTGAGTTACTATTAATATTTTTTAGGAAGTTACTGAGTTACTATTAATATTTTTTAGGAAGTTGCTGAGTTTTGCACCAGCATTACCATTAAGAATTATTTAGGAAGTTACTGAGTTACTATTAATATTATTTAGGAAGTTACTGAGTTTTGTACCTGCATTACTATTAAGAATTATTTACGAAGTTATTGAGTTACTATTAATATTTTTTAGGAAGTTACTGAGTTTTGTACCTGCATTACTATTAAGAATTATTTAGGAAGTTACTGAGTTGCTATTAATATTATTTAGGAAGTTACTGAGTTTTGTACCTGCATTACTATTAAGAATTATTTAGGAAGTTACTGAGTTACTATTAATATTTTTTAGGAAGTTACTGAGTTTTGTACCTGCATTACCATTAAGAATTATTTAGGAAGTTACTGAGTTACTATTAATATTATTTAGGAAGTTACTGAGTTTTGTACCTGCATTACTATTAAGAATTATTTAGGAAGTTATTGAGTTACTATTAATATTATTTAGGAAGTTACTGAGTTTTGTACCTGCATTACTATTAAGAATTATTTAGGAAGTTACTGAGTTACTATTAATATTATTTAGGAAGTTACTGAGTTTTGTACCTGCATTTCTATTAAGAATTATTTAGGAAGTTACTGAGTTACTATTAATAATATTTAGGAAGTTACTGAGTTTTGTACCTGCATTACTATTAAGAATTATTTAGGAAGTTACTGAGTTACTATTAATATTATTTAGGAAGTTACTGAATTTTGTACCTGCATTACTATTAAGAATTATTTAGGAAGTTACTGTGTTACTATTAATATTATTTAGGAAGTTACTGAGTTTTGTACCTGCATTACCATTAAGAATTATTTAGGAAGTTGCTGAGTTACTATTAATATTATTTAGGAAGTTACTGAGTTTTGTACCTGCATTACTATTAAGAATTATTTAGGAAGTTACTGAGTTACTATTAATATTATTTAGGAAGTTACTGAGTTTTGTACGTGCATTACTATTAAGAATTATTTAGGAAATTACTGAGTTACTCTTAATATTATTTAGGAAGTTACTGAGTTTTGTACCTGCATTACTATTAAGAATTATTTAGGAAGTTACTGAGTTACTATTAATATTATTTAGGAAGTTACTGAGTTTTGTACCTGCATTACTATTAAGAATTATTTAGGAAGTTAGTGAGTTACTATTAATATTATTTAGGAAGTTACTTAGTTTTGTACCTGCATTACTATTAAGGTTTATTTAGGAAGTTACTGAGTTACTATTAATATTATTTAGGAAGTTACTGAGTTTTGTACCTGCATTACTATTGACACGACACGGAACTCTACCTAATAAAGTGGTTCCTGAGCATATACGAGATTTGGTGGAGAAACGTTAAAATGAAACTGACAAATTCCTTAAACTTACAAGCAACAATTTACACTAAAGCTAAGTAAGAACACATATTTAACTATTTCAGTTTAAAAATCTTTTATGTCAAAAAGCTGTTGAAGTCCCCTATGATAATTCTTCTCAAGGTTCATGGACAAAATATACATATACAATATATCCCGTTAATGAAAAATAATCTAACGGTGACTGGTTAGGTTTTTTACCTATGAGCGGCACTTTTCTGCCCACAATGGGCTAATTGACAAGGTCACAAGGACCTAGAAAAGATTTTGAGGTGGGGACCCACTGAACAGCTGTTAGGAGACAGATGGTAACCTCCTGTCAAAGCCATTCAGCGCTTCTTTAACGAGCACAGAGTATGGCTCTCCCGCACGCGGAACCATGACTAACGTCTCCTAAGATGGACGGCGGCCTTTCTAAGCCCATCTGTGTCCTCTACTGGCCGAGGGGAGTTTTGGGAAGGTAAGTCTCAACGCTGGCGCATCTGGAACTCGAACCTGTGGACTGCAGATTACGAGCCTGGCGAGCTGTAGATGATCTCTCTGCCGAGGTTTCGCCGGCAGGAATTGGGTATCCTTTATCGTGTATGCATACTATAAAAAAAATGCTACCGAGGCATTCGATATTCGTTATTTAGACGCAAAAATGCCTCGGAATGTCGTTTGTGTAATTTTCGACGACAGATCGATCTACGGGAAGATTATCCGCGATTAATGGGTTACCCTGTACAAGTATGTGGCGGATAATCTTCATAGATTTATCTTGTCAATACTGAAATGATACTCGATTGCAGAGAATGAGAAACAATCCACTTTTAAATGCGTTCAAGGTATAAGTGGATAATCCCTATAGCTGAGTAATGGACTGATGATTTTTGTGCCTTCTCAAAGGGAAACGGATATACATAGAAGGATTTCATCAATACAAGAATCAAGTTTCAGCTCGAACATGATAGATATTGTGTGGATTCCAAACAAACCTCGCATGGAATCATCCAAAGTTGAACAATGTGCTGTAAGCTGTTTCTTAATTTGACTATTAGGGTCCGCTTTTGATCAAGTTTCTGAACTGTAGTGACCTAATCAACTGGTAATCATATGGAGAAACTTTGGGCATTTGAAGGCAAGCAATAGAGTCGAAGCATCGCGGACTTTTGAGAAAACAGTTTTTTTTGCATGACAATGTCCTCTCCCATGCTGCCCAGGCAATAATGACAGGTATGGTTAAGAAGGCCTGGACTTTCTCCCTGCATCTTCCCTATTTTGATTTTCACATTTCTGGACCTCTAAAAAAAGTCGGGAAAAGAAGGAATTTGAAGTAGGAAAAAGAGTTGCAGTTCATTGTCAAAGTCACTCTTGGAAAGAGAGTCTCATGTTGAAACAAATGTTTCAGTAGGCACGACGAAGTAGGTCAAATACCCACTCTTGTCTCGTACTGTTTTGAGATTTATCTCCGCAAAACTCCCAGCCCTGCCTAAGGTCAGTAGGCGACACCGATGAGCTTGGAAAGACCGCCATCCGTCGGGTGGGACATAAAGACGTGGCCCCGTGTGAGGGAGAACTATACCCTTTGCACGTTAAAGAACACTCTGGATGGTCTTGGCGGAAGGCTACCAGCTGTTCCAGTTTTTTCCCAACGGCCTCTCCCGCAATCTACTCTGAGCCCTCGGGGCCCTTGTGACCTGGTCATTTAGCCCATTGTGTACAAAAAAGTGCTGCTCAGAGGTAAAAGAATCCAATCCAAAACAACCCGTACTGTTAACGTCCATGGTTCAGCGTGATAATAATTTACTAAGGCTTACGAATTTGTCACATCAGACATTTCAGCTATTTTGATCATGCAATATTAGCTAAACTCGATCTATTTTCGCAAAATTCTTATTAAGAAACGTTTCGCTTGAAATGTAAATATTATTGCACATTAAGCTTAAACTGTTTCTTTGGGTGTCATGTTTAAAACGGCAGCTTTTTTTTTGGGATTTGCTTTTAATCGCGGACGAAAAGGTATATTTTAAACCACTTCATTTGTCAAAATCTGATGAGAATAATTTCTCGTATCATCGACAAGCGTACAAATGCCCCTTGAATTTCGGTTTGCCTTTAAAATTCAAAATTAAAGATGCCAGTCTTGCTAATAAAGTCACTTTATATTATTAGCCAATATAAAATGGAGGCGAGGAAGTTTCGTTCCGTTTGATAGAGAGCCAAGTTCGTAAACTGATATAAAGTGGAGGAAAGTGAAGGAGTGAACAAGGAGCTGTAATAAATAAAATTTCCTAAAACTTTTAGTCAAGTTTTGGATTAAACTGGAAAAAGAACATAACTGGCTGTACAGAAAGGAAAAGGAAACCCTTGAAGAAGTTTGTTCATCTCTAATCTAATGTAAGTATGTATTAATAGAAGTATTTAAGTATCATTCCACACCAGAGCCTCATCAGCCATCATCAGCTGATCTCAGAGTTTCTGCTGGTGAGATAACACCAAAATGCAATTGGTCAGCTGATGATGTTGCCCACCTCTCACGAACTAGGACGTTGAGGTTGGATTTTGAGAGGCACCACTACCCCCACTACTCCGCTAAATTTAGAATAAGCCATTCGCTATTTCATTTTAGGAAAGGTGGAGTAGTAGAAAAAACTGCAAAAAAAACCGCGGAAAAATCCATCAGGCTTTAATTCAGCCTCGGAGAGAATCGCCGCTTACATACAACTGATGGGTGGGCGAATTAGTCCCTTCAGTAGCAACTCGCCTCGAATTGGGGAGTGCGACACACAATAAAAGATGAGAAAATCATGTAAAATAAAACAAACTGCATAAAAAACTATTTTTTGTTAAAATAAACGAAAAGTAAGCAAGTGAAAAATAAAAATAACCACGGAATGCTTTCTAGGGCTATTCTTTAAAAACAAACTATATAAAAAACTATTTTTTTTATTAAAAAAACAAAACATGAAAAGAAAAGAACTCATAAAAAACTCCTTTTATTATTGAAAAAAACGAAAGGAAAAGACGCACAAACAATAAAAAACTAATGAAAAAAACCAAATACTCTAAAAAGTGATGCACCAGGAAGCACCCTGGCCAAGACTGGTTAGGGAGCCTGCCGCAAAGAACTTACCTTCCCCTCATTATTGAGAAGCTGAGGGAGGATCCCACCTGCACAGACTAAACAGATAGGAGAGGAACCTTGTTCAGGTTTTCTCTCGACAAGGGACAAGGCTCCCCGGAAAGTAGCCAGGTTCTCCAACCCAGCCTCTATCCAGTTAAGCTGACACGATGGCCCGTTTCTTCAACCCGACCACTGTCTCAGTCAGGACGTTTACATGTACAACAGACAGAGACATCCCCCACTCGATACAGTGGCCCTGTCCTCCAACCTGACCCCTGTAACAGCAGGGGCGAAATGACACCATAAGACTAAGGAACCAGCATCGCCTGGATTTCCTGGAAGAGAAAAGAAAAGGAAACACTTCTCAAACTTCTTAAAGAAACTCCAAATTTCAAAACACATATTTTAAACAACATTTCTAGTTTCATATTTAACTTTTGCGTTGTATGTATTACGTTTATGGTCAGAGTAGAACTAAGTTAGTCTTCTATATCATATTTTATTCAAAAAATTCGCCACATGCTTAATGTAAAATAACGCCAATAACAACATAATTTTATCTGCTTAAAGTAGACATTTCAATTTACGACTTTGAGAAATTTTCTTTTCATTATGAAAGAGAAGAAAGATTCAATACTTGATATGCACTAATAGAGAATTTCCATGTTGTACCAATCGGAATGTAAATTAGAAACTCTATAATTTCTAAAATATGAATTTTAATTAAAAAATATGACTGAAGAAAAATTAAAATCATAATCAAATGTATTTAAATCTCGATTTTCAACAAAATTCGATCAGTATTTGTAAAGCAATGGAAGATGGAATATTTCACAACAGTAAATTACCTCCGAAAAATTTAAGAACTTTTGTTTCAAACAATTTTATAAACTAAATATACCTTTTAAATTTTGGGTAATTATTTCAATATTGGACAATAAAGTTCAATAATGAACTTTATAAACCAAAATAATTTAATATTAAATATTTCAGGTTTTATAACCCTTTAATTTTGAAAAAATAAGACTGAAAAACGAGATTTAAATAGAATTGATTTTGGTCTTAATTTTTTCTTCAGTCACTTTTTTCATTCAATGCATATTTAAGATGTTATAGAGCTTCGACATTAATATGGAAATTCTCTAATATTTTGGTAGGGATGTTTAATAACTGAATAACAATTATTTTGGCACTAAGCATTTTATTCATGAAAATCTTCACAACAGTTGATAATTGTTTATTTCACTAAAAAATATTCCTGCTCCCAACTTAACAATTCTAATTAAGAAATATTTCTAAAAAAATAAAATAATAATTCCCCGTGAAACTCATAGGTGCTTCCATTATCGTGTCCTTTTTATGAAATTATGTTTATACAAAAGGGCGAATTCCATGTGGGCCATACGGAGAATACAATGCACTCTGTGTGTAAGCACGAGGGCCGGAATAAGGAGTTCATTCATCCTCCCACATTTAAGAATACTAGTAACCAGAACGTAAAAAGATAAAAAAAAACAAATATTCCCTCAAAATGTATATATATATATTGGATGTATTTTTCGATAACTTTTTAAAGGCCCCCTCAAGCAGGAAAAATTTTATACTGGAACGACGTCCCGGCTCGTTCTTGGTCCCACATTATTTTTTCTAGATCCGGGACACGTAAGCATCTTGAGTTGCGTAACAGACTGACATTGCCTCGGAAGATTACGTCATTCTTTTTATCGATTATTGCCAACAGAAGCAACTTCTAAACAATGGATTGTTGAGAGAAAATACGAAACTAAAAGCATTTCGTACAATGAATGCCTTTAGTTTCGTATGTCCTTTGAACATATTTGTAATTTCTTACGATGAAAGTGTTTGAGATTTCTTAAGAAATGCAAGGCTTTCGAAAAGTCACACTGTAATAATATAATATAGAGCCTACAGTTACTTTACAAACACACTGTACAATCTAAAAACATTTCAACATCAATACATTCAAATACAGCTATATGTCAGAAGCAAAGGAATTTTGATTTCCATTGTGCAAACAGACGGTTTTCAGTCTAAGTTTTAAAATGAAACCTTTTTCTTTTTACCATGAGCTCTTTTCTCTGCATTAAAACCTAAAAAAATTCATTCTTAACATTTCTAAGTAGTTTAAAATTGGAAATTACCCACGAACAACACAAGTACCCCGTAAATGGTTGTCATTCCACAAAACCATCCCCTCCTATCCCTGCACAGTTAATGCATAGAACAAAGCTATTGCTAATCGTAAATCGTCACATTATAATGGCACAAGACACAATTACAAGAACAGCAACTAGGCTAAAAGTGGAATTTCTAAGACAATAAACTTAAAGACAACTAAATTCAAGCATAGATGAGGTTGTGCTCAAGACACAACTGATGCATAGAAATAAGTTATTTCTGCCGCTCAATCAGCACATTAGATTGACATAAGACACAATTGCAAAAATCATATAAACTGTGCTAAAAAATGAATCCTTAAGACGCAAAACTTAAATTTAAGACAACTAGATTCAAATTTAAATTAGATCATGCTTAACTAAATACCATCCTATCCCTGAAATTAATACATAAAACAAAGTTACTTCTATTTGTAAGTGATTACATTGGCACAAAGGCCAATTTCAATAGCTATGCTACAAGTTGACTTCATAAGACACTGGCTTGACAGATTAACAAACAGATTGAGCATAATTTATTAACAAAATTGGAACCTAAATGAGATTGTGTTTAATTGAAATCAAATCAAATATCTTACCTATCTTTGATGCAGCAGGCTCGACCCGGCAGCCCAAGGGATGAGGCCTCCATCTCGGCGAGGTTTCCTGGCGACTGAAGAATCTCGGAAAATTACGAAAGTAAACACAAGGGGAGGACATTATGACGATTTCGTTCTATTGTTACAATGTGATCAAGTATTGTTAAGGAGAAAGAATGAACTAATCTTATTCTTCCATTTTACGTTGTGACGTTCGTTGCGTATTTCGGAAATATATGGATTTAAAAGGTATCGCATTAAAATGGAGAATTCCGAATTAATTTGCATAATATATGCAAACGATATGTATTACTCCGAGTGGCATATATATATATACATATATATATTCTTTAAATATATATATAATTCGGAAAATTTTTTAACTTAAGCTGATGAAGCGAATTCGATTACTCTAATGCTATCATCATCATCATCCTCAAGCAGCCATGGGCTACGGAGGTCCAACCAGACCGTGCAGTTTAATTCTCCAAGCATATCTGTCCTGAGCTACATCAGTTGCATCCGGCCACTGCACACCAATTCTAACAAGGTCCTGTTTGACATTGTCTGCCCACCGCATCCTAGGTCTCCCCTTCCTTTTGAGACCTCTAGGCACACTGTTCATAACCCTATTCCCCAATCTATAATTATCCATACGGGCAACATGGCCAAACCAACGGAGTCTCTCTCTGCACAATATGCTGCTTAAAAGAGGTTGCAGACTTCTTTGCCTAACCTCATTATTAGTTACAAAGTTAAACCACCTAATACCCAAAATACTGCGCAAGCATCTAGAATCAAAAGCATCTAGTTTCCTGTTATCTTGTTTACAAAGCATCCAAGTTTCACTACATAACTAACCCTAGAAAGAACCAAACTATTATAGAGTCTAATTTTAGTCTTTAGGTGTATACGCCTATTTCTCCACACTCTCCATAGATTCTTAAAAGTCCGGCAGCAATCCCTATTCGTCTGTTAATCTCATGCCGCACATCACCATTATCTGTTACATAGCTCCCAAGATAATTAAACTGTGACACATGTTCAAAATTGCAACCATTCAGATTAACTGAATCACAGCCTGCCTGACCAATTTTCCTCACATTAGTTTTCTCTCTGTTTATAACCAAGCCTACTCTACTACCAGTTTCATCAACAGCTCGAATGAAAGAGTTCATCTCATCAATATCATTTGCCAAAAGGGCTAAATCATCAGCATAATCGAAATCAGAAATTTTCGTATCTCCAGTCCATTTAAGGCCAAAATCTTTCCCATGAAGTGAATTTCGCATAACATAATCAATAACCAAACTAAAGAGAAAAGGAGACAAAATGCACCCTTGTCGAACACCAAGAAGTAATGCTAAACCAATTTGCTACAAGCCTTACCAATTCTCACACACGACTCAATTTTTATTATAGAGAGCTTTCATTAGGTTAACTAACTTGTCCGGTATACCATATGATCTCACAATAAACCACAAATTATGTCGATCAACAGAGTCGAAAGCCTTTTTGAAATCAACAAAGCTAGCAACCAAAGGTTTCTGAGACTCTAAACATTTCTCAAGAATCTGCCTAAGTGAAAATATCTGATCCACACATCCCCTACCACTTCTGAATTCACATTGCTCATCACGCAATTGACTGTCAACCAGATTCTTAATTCTATTAAGCACAGTCATGGAAAGAACTTTACCTGGAACAGAGAGTAGGCTGATACCCTAATAGTTATCACAAGAACTGCGATCACCTTTTTTGAAAATAGGAATAACAATAGCTCTGGTAAAATCCTTAGGAACCATACCTTTATCATAAAAGATATTCAGAATTTCAGTCATCCAAGTGGTAACCGAAACATTCCCAGCTCTAAGCATTTCGGTAGTAATTTCATCTACCCCTGGGGATTTATGAAGTTTAAGTTTAGAAATAGCCAAAATAACTTCAGATTGTGTTATAGGCCAATATTAAAGCCACCAATGCATCTATCATCATTGCAAACAATGGGAGTAAAACTAACCACATTGTTTAGAACATCACTGAAATGCTCTGCCCACTTAGCCATGACAGAATCCTCACCTTCTATAACTTTACCTTGTTAATCCTTCAATCCCTGTCTGTTTTCTACCACATAAAACATTAACTATCTAATACAGCTCTCTGCTGTTGTGTTGTCCAACTGCTTCCTCAGCTTTGTCAGCCAAGCCATGAAGCCAAAGATTCTTATCAGCAGCAACTCATTATTTACACATTTATTAAGCTCTCTGCAATGCTTTCTATTATGACTAGTAGGGTATTGATTAAGGACATTCCTGCAGTTCTTTCTTTCCGAAATCAACTCAATCACTCAAATAATTCTCTCTCCTCTGCTCCTTTTTTCCTAAAAGAGTAGTTTCCAAAAAAACCTGTTTAAAACGGCCCCATTCTTCCTCAACTTCAGTAGTAAGCAAACCATGACTGTCATAATGACTAAGTAACCTATCATGGTAAGCTTTAGCTATAACTGGGTCTTTCAGAGCTTAAGGTAAATTAAGGTAAATTAAGGTAATTTTTTTAACTTTAGCACAACACTTTTTAAGTTTAATTTACAAGACACTTTTAACAAGGTAATGGTCAGATCCAATTTCAGCTCCCCTATATGACCTGGTATTCCTAACAGAACTAGCCGATTTGCTGTTAATTAACATATAATCAATCATATTCTTATGCAGCCCATCGGGTGAAACCCATGTGTACTTATGTATGTCGCGGTGTTTGTAATAAGTGTTAGTTATGAAGAATCCATTGAATTTACTTACCTGTAGGAGACGTTGCCCATTGCCATTGCAGCTACCAATACCTAAAGGGCCTATCACCCCTCCCCAAAGATCAGAGTCAGTACCAACTTTGGCATTGAAGTCACCAAGAACAAAGGTAATATATCCTTTCTTGACAGAATTCAAAATATCCTGAAGTTGTTCATAAAACCAATCCTTCTCATCCTCATCGGCATCCTCAGTAAGCATAACAGCAGTAACATTCAAGTCTTTAATATTTAACATTCAAGTGTTACTCATAACAGTCAGATAACATTCAGTGTCCGAAATTTTGCTGTAAGAAACCTTTCATTAATGCACTCATATCCTAGAAGAGCATCACTAGCATGTCTGCTGAGCAGCAGACCCACGCCTTGGTGATGCTTTCCATCCTCCCTCCTTGTAAAGAGAACTTTAAAGTTATTTTTAAGTTAGGCGCTAGGTTATAGCGCTGGAATTCCTGCGTAAGGACATCAAGAGAATAATCTCTATATAATGTCCTCATGTTTCACGTTCCTGCAGAGAGAAAATGATTAGTAGGATTTTTAAAGAAACTAGGTTTATTGAGATAGGTAGGGCCAACAATATCAAACAGCCCCCTAATCGCAGACATGGGGCAAAGACCTGTTCCCCCTCCGCTAAAGGCTGAAGTCACCGATGCTGGTAGGAACTTCAGGCACCACCTTTTCAAGTGGACTTTTTCAAGAGCCATATGGCCTGCCTGAGACACATTACTCCAGTTTAGACTTGACGATGCCCAATAGCTAAGTAAGGTTCAGGTACCTGCAATGGCCTCTGATTAGGATTATCCACCAGCTGATATAAGGTATCCCATGCCTCTGTTCATTTAGGGCTGGCAACCCAGAAGCAAACAGAAAACACAGCAGCAGACACTCCCTCAACAGAGGCCCACCAGTGCAGCAAGTCCAGGATCCATAATCAAGCTCAAATCCATGAACAAGTTCAGTCTAGTAGGTATAAATGGTCAGCACCAGGACCCTGTGAAGTTGACCACTCCTCAGCAGGGTTGAAAAGAAAAGAAAAAAGTGGCCATAGGTGACCAGATCAGTAGGCCATACTGAACTGGCAGCCCCCCCTTCCGTTCCCTTCCAAAAGAGAATATCTCTTTTGAAAGATACTAACGGCCTGCACCACGAGAAGGCGAGGTCGGACATTAGGTGCTAGATTCTCTGCTGTGCATCATCACTAGGGATTGGTACACAGCTCTCCTTCCAGTTTATGCCTAGCTACCATTACATAGATTAAATTAAAGGTATTTTTACAGACATAAAATTATACAGATTTTCGCGAAAACTTAATTTAGCATCATGCAACAATCAAATACACACTTACCCACATTTTATGCCAAATAAAAGTGATATTATAACTTCAAACCTTAACTTCAAAAATAGGCTTTTTTTTGTAGGACTTCACTGGAGATAATCTTACTTCTATTAAGTACAATAACGCAAAGAACTTTACCTGGAAGAGAAATTAAACCGATACTCCAATAGTTAACACAAGAACTGCGATAACCTCTTTTAAAAAATAGGAAAAATAATAGCTCTGGTAAAATCCTTAGGAACCTTATCATATATCTTAGCCTTTAATAAATCTTTTGGGAGATTCGGAAAATGCGGTTCTAGGTTATTGCTGGGAGGAAGGTTTTTTTTTTGTTTTAGCAGATAAATGAGAACTTTTGCATTTCGTAATAAAATACCTGCGGTTTGTCCAGAATAGCTTTGGCCTCCATAGAATGAGAGTGAGAGGATGACTTAGGGAGTTGGGACTTAGGAACTTAGGAACTTAGGGGACTTAGGAACTTAGGGAGTTGGCAAAACTCCCTAAGTTTTGCCAACTCGCCATAATTTTACAGAAAAGAAATCCCAATTTTTACATCTCACCTGAATTTTGCCAACTCCCCACGTTTTTGCCAAGTCACTCCGAATTTTGACAAATTCTCCTAGATTTTGCCAACTCCCTAAGTTTCGCCAACTCGCCATAATTTTACGGAAAAGAAATCCCAATTTTTACATCTCACCTGAATTTTGCCAACTCCCCACGATTTTGCCAAGTCACTCCGAATTTTGCCAACTTCCCCTAGATTTTGCCAACTCCCTAAGTTTGACCAACTCGCCATAATTTTAGAGAAAAAAATCTTAATTTTTACATCTCACCTGAATTTTGCCAACTCCCCACGATTTTGCCAAGTCACTCCGAATTTTGCCAACTTCCCCTAGATTTTGTCAACTCCCTAAGTTTGACCAACTCGCCATAATTTTAGAGAAAAAAATCTTAATTTTTACATCTCACCTGAATTTTGCCAACTCCCCACGATTTTGCCAAGTCACTCCGAATTTTGCCAAGTTATCCCAATTTTGCCAACTTACCTGTATTTTACTAAGTGGCTTCGAATTTTGCTAACTGCTCTAAATTTTCCCGTCTCTCCATTTTCGAAACTGCCCTAGATTTGCCAAGTGGCCTCGATTTTGACAACTCCCCTTAATTTTACAAAAAAAAGATTACAAATTTTCACAACTCATCTAGATTTTAGGAAGTCGTTTCGAATTTTGCCAACTCCGAGTTACTTGGGGGGGAGCCTTCCCCCCCATCCCCCCATGGCTACGTCCCTGATGCCACTATTGTAAAGTTTATTCAACAGATGGTCATGGTTAACTGTGTCAAATGCCTTTTTAATATCAATTAAAACAACTAATTTTTTTGGCCTTCATTAATACTTTTAACAATTTTTCCAGTTATATCTAATATAGCTTGTTCAGTATTTCTGTTTTCTCTAAAACCAAACTGAGGATCATGATAAAAATTTTGCTTTTCAAAGAAGCCAATAATTCTCTTTTTAACGATTTTTTCAATTGCTTTTGAAAAATTAGCACAGATATTGTTCTACAATTGCTTCTCTGATTTCTGTCTCCTGAATTATAAATAGGGTGAACTAAAGCTTGTTTTTTTAAATCGTCATAAAAGAACCTATTCTGAATTGAAATATTTGTTAGATGAGTCAAAATGTGAATATGATATTTACAGAAATGTTTTTAGCATTTTAACAGTTATGCCATCATCATCCACTGTTTTGTTGTTATCAAAGTTATTTATTATATTAGTTAGCTCATTGTCATTAGCATCATAAAAAAGACAGAACTCTGTAATTGTCTGAATGGTAATTGATTGGAGAATACATTGGAATTATTCATTTGTTGACCTGTATTATCCTCCAAAATAAGTGAAATCAGATTTCATTTCATTAACCAAGGCAGTAGAAGTTTTCCTTTCATTTAAAACTTTTGTTTCTTTTTCAGACCAAGTATATTATTTATGAACATTATTATATTATATAACACATATATTATTTATGGAAATGAGTTATTCCAGGATATTTCTTAAATTGCTTATTAAGCCTTTTTCATTTACACAAAAAATTAGTTCATCTGTAATCCATGGTTGCTTACCTTTTAAAATTACTCCTTCTTACATAGCTTATTTTTCGAGTTACCTTAGAAAAACAGTTTCTATAACAGATAGTATTAAAATCCCCATCAGTTACAACAATATTATTGAAATCTAAGTTCTTAATATTTTTTTTCAAATTTTAGGTAATCAACTGATCTCATTACATAATTACTACTCCTTTCTCTATTACTCCTTTCCAATTTTAAATTAACCTTACATATTATAGGAAAATGATCAGTTAGAGGATAAATAGTCACTTCATAAACAAACCCAGAACCATTTCTAACAAAAACATGATCAATAGTTTCCGTAGTTTGAACTAACTTGTGCTACTCTAGTGGGTATATCTATACACTGTTCAAAACCAGTTAAAGCATTTATATATATAATCAGATATAAACCCAGAATCTTGCATTAAATCAATGTTTAAATCCCTTATCGAATATGCTTTTAGAAGTTATAGTTCTCAAATATGTCTTTAATTCTCTATTAAAAATATCAGTATTAACGGTATGAGATCTGTAGATAAGAATAATAGAAGTATTTAAAACTGAGTCCAACAGTGAACACCCTCAGCACCAAGCAGGTCAAATTCTTCTTGTTGAAAATGAAAGTCATCAGCTCGCACATACAAAATCACACCACCTGATCTGGTTGAAGTTCTGACTGGTAGTATATATTAAAGTCTTTAATTTTATACAGATCAACTTCCTCTTCATCTATCCATATTTCTGACAGGAGAATGAAATCCAGATTCTGAAGAACATCCTCAAGGTTCAACAAAAGTTCAGCAAAGTTTTGTCTAATACTTCTGATATTGAAGTGAATAAAATTAAAATCTGCATTTCCTTCTTGCAAAAATTTTTGGAAGTCATCTTGACTCTCAAGCACAGAAGTTTTATCTTCAACAATCAAGTACTCTGTCATATCAGCAAATGTGTGTAAAGTCACTGTAAAAAAAAAATCAACACCCCCTCAAGCAGCTGCTTGCCACAGAGGTCTGACAGTTTATATGCCAGAGTAGAAGGTCTGAGAGGATGGCAGGACCTCAGCAGAAAAACGACACACATATCCATGCCTTCACCCGGGGCTCGAACCCAGGTCCCTTAGATCAGTAGCGAAGTGCGCTAACCACTCGGCCACGGGACTGCTACGAAGTCACTGTAGAGATTTTAAATCTTCGCATTTTATTCTGTGCACCTTTAAAGTTTGATTTTTTAAAAATATCTTTCCTTCCTTAATCCACGCATAATCAAAATTATGGAAAAATTTAAATTGTTTTGCTATATCTCAGAACAAAGCCTATAAATGTCACCATCGCTTTCTAGTTATTCCACAAAGAATATTTTCTGTCATATGTATATATAAGAATTTTCTTCCTTGGTATATTTTTGTCATATATACAAGATTATTTTTTTACGTTGTGTATCTAAGTGTATGTGTAATGTTATTATTGTATTGATATTTTCTAAGTATTTCAGTTTGTTTTTAATTGCTTTTGGAGCGGAACTAAGTGTTCAACTAAACACCCCAGAGGCTTCTCTCTGAATCGTAGCAGTTGTCCAGTGAGATCCTCCCCCCAACCTTCGATGAGCCCTTGGGGTCCTTGAGACCTGCTCAATGATCCAATTGTGTGCAAAAGAAGAAAAAGTGACGCTCAGTGATAAACAGCCCAATGAAATTAAATAACTCACGGGATTATTTATTTGGTTCAGAATTAAGTCATAAAAACAACCTTAGACATGGCGGAAGGAAGAAATGAAAATGGTGCCTTTTGTTGCATCTGACGTCACGAAATCTCAGTTAACGTGACAAATGAAAACTGTCATTGTTGAGATGAAAGCATAGCTTTAATAAGGATTCTAAAGGAACGTTTATTGATGGAATGCGTGTTATAGCGACATTGTGCTGAGCTTTACATAAAAGGTATATAATTTATCTGCTTTTTATTGAAACGATAATCTACGTCATTTAGCAATGGAACGTTTTTGGAAGGAAGACTTCATTTAGTTAAAAGGATAGAGTGAATATTAGAACTAGAGCAATGCAACTCCAACTAGATACAGATGAAGTAAAGGAAGGATCTTCCCAGGAGGGAGAGGAAGTAGATGCTAAAAGTTTTCAAATCAACGAGGGACATTATGACGTAGCAGAGGAGACTAACGTGGGCATTTCCCTTGCGACGCTCCAGGAAGGTAGCAGAAGTAACAGAATTAATATCTTTTGTGCCCTAATCGAAAAAGAAATAGAAGAAATTGATGAAATCAGCATGGACGAAGAAAACGAATTAGCGATACCTAGGATGGGGCCTCTCGACATCACTGAGCGTAATTTCAGCTTTCCGGAAATCCTTTGTCAGACTGAGATTGTTCCATTCGATCCTGACGTTCTATACCAAAGCGGTAAGATTTTCGAGATAAGAGCGGAACTAAGTAGAAAGAAACCAGGACGATTGCGTCGCTTCTACAAAGCCTTGTGTAGAATTTTCTGTTCCGGATGCTGCAAAGGAAAGAGAAGGAGGGCACGCTAGTTGTTTGAATGTCCTACTAGTCCCTCATATGTCGTCAAAGAATTCCTTCCAGTTCTTCGTTTCGAAAGAAAACGGCCCTTTTCAGGGCCCCTAAATTTGATAAAGGAATGCCAATATCGTACTCTAAGTGTTGTTCTGTCCGTCTCTGATTCTATTTCAGCACTGCAACTAAATTTGGCTTAGCCTTACCTCTATCAGTTAATTTGCGTGGCATAGTGACTCAATAATTAATAGACTCTTTTTCTTTAGGCCAACGCCGAGGAGAGGAATTCTAACTAAGTATCCTATAAATCCTAATACAGATAAATATAAAACATTAACATTTGTAGAAACTGAACTTTTGTGAGATTATCAGGCAACGACAAACATGCATATAACTACTTAAAGATTTATTCTGGATCTCAGTTATCTCAGTGATATCTCATCTCCTAGTTATGGCCTGACAAGTTAGCTTCTATTAGCTCTGTCATCATTTCTGCAAAACACGTTTTACACACTAAAATTTCAATATCATACATTTTCCAGATTACTTCACATTTTGCATGAAAACAAATGACAACATTTAAAAAAGTAATTTACCAGGAAATAAATCATAAATTGCAAAAGTTATTAGAAAGATTCACCTTAAACGTTATTATTACAAATACATATATAATCTTAAAGCAGCCTTGGAGTAAAAAGGTCCAACCAGACTGTGTAATATAGTTCTTCAAATGTCTGTCCTGAGTAGAGTTGATGTATTTGGCCACTGAAAGCCAATTCTAACAAGGTCTCATTTGACATTGTCTGCCCACCACAACCTATGTCTTCCCCTTTTTCTCTGGCCTTTAGGCACATCGTCCATAATCTTATTCTCTAATCTGTCGTTATGCATACGGGCAACGTGGCCCAACCAGCGCAGTCTCTCTCTGCAAAATATGCCACTCAAAAGTGGTTGCAGATTGCGTAGCCTAACGTTACCATTACTTACAAAATGAAACCCTCTGATTCCGAATATACTACTGCATAAAGCATGCAGAATCAAAGATATGAAGTTTCCTGTTATCTTGATTAAAAATAACATAGGTATAATATTCACTGTCATAACTATATTAAATAATTTTTCCACACTCTGCATAATTCTTGAAGTCACCGAAGCAATCGCTATTCTTCTGTTTATCTCATGTCGCACATCGCTAGAGATAATTAAACTGAGACAATTGCTCGTGCCAACCATTCAAAATAACTGAAGCACAACCAAGCTGACCAATTTTTATAGCGATAGGTTTCTCTCTGCTTACGATGAAACCTTCTCTATTAGTAGTCTCATGAACAGCACTAATGAAAGAATTCATCCCATCAACATCATTTGCCAAAAGAATCAAATGCGCATAATCTAATTCATCATCATCATCTTCAAGCAGCTATGGGTTACGGTGGTCCAACCAGACCATGCAATTTAGTTCTCCAAGCATATCTGTCCTGAACTGCATCTGCTGCATCTGGTCACTGTACACCAATTCTAATAAGGTTCTGTTTGACATTGTCTGCCCGCCATATCCTAGGTCTCACCTACTTTCCTAGGTCTTTAGGCACATTGTTCATAACCCTATTCGCTAATCTATTATTATCCATGTGGGCAACATGGCCAAAAATAACAAAGTCTCTTTCTACACAATATGCTGCTTAAAGGAGTATGCCGACTCCTTTGCCTAACCTCGTCATTACTTACAAAGTTGAACCACCTAATACCTTTAATAGTACCCAAGATACTGCGTAAGCATCTAATACCCAAGATACTGCGTAAGCATCTAAAATAACGAAATCATCAATATACTGCGTATAATACCAAAGATACTGAGTAAGCATCTAAAATAAAGAAATCATCAAGTTCCCTGTTATCTTGTTTACAAAGCATCCAAGTTTCACTACCATAACTAACCCTAGAAAGAACCAAACTATTATACAGTCTAATTTTAGTCTTTAGGTGTATACGCCTATTTCTCCACACTCTCCATAGATTCTTAAAAGTCCCAGCGGCAATCCCTATTTTTCTATTTATCTCATACCGCACATCACCAGTACCTGTTACATAGCTGCCAAGAAAATTAAACTGTGACACCTGCCCAAGACTGCAACCATTCAGATTAACTGAATCACAGCCTGCCTGACCAATTTTCATCACTTTAGTTTTTTCTCTGTTTATAACCAAACCTACTCTACTACCAGTTTCATCAACGGCTCGAATGAAAGAATTCATCTCATCAGCATCATTTGCCAAAAGGGCTAAATGATCAGCATAATCTAAATCAGAAATTTTCGTATCTCCAGTCCATTTAAGGCCAAAATCTTTCCCTTGAAGTGAATTTCGCATAACATAATCAATAAAAAAACTAAAGAGAAAACGGGATAAAATGCACCCTTGTCGAACACCAGAAGCAATGATAAACCAATTGCTACAGGCCTTACCAACTCTCACACACGATTTCTTGCTATTATAGAGCGCTTTCATTACGTTAACTAACTTGTCTGGTATGCCATACCATCTGATGATCAATCACAAACTATGACGGTCAACAGAGTCAAAAGTCTTTTTGAAATTTATAAAGCTAGTACGCAAAGGTTTGTGAAACTCTAAGCATTTCTCAAGAATCTGCCTAAGTGAAAATATTTTATCAATACATCCACTACCATTTCTGAACCTGCAATGCTCATCACACAGTTGTTCATCAACCAAATTCTTAATTCTGTTAAGTGAAATAATGTTTTATCACTAAACATATAGTAATTAATATTAATTGACCTAGGAAGTAATATTTCTTTAGGTTAATCGGCAGTTATTTTTCATAATTATAACGTCTTTTTATTTAACCAAAGCAGGGGGCGGTGATAAGTCTCAAATCTGGAGGGGGCCATTTAGGAGCATATGAAGGATTTCGTAGTTAAAAGTGTCATTTCTTGACTATAAAGTCCTTCATCTGCCCCTACGTATAACCTTCAGATGGGGGACTGAAGGCGTCAAGGGTTTGCCTTCCCAGATAAAAAATTGGCTGGCTCTTGGAATCAAAAATTAAAATACGTGCGAGTCTCTTGGAGGGGTCCATGGCCCCCTTCAAGAGTGCCCCCCCCTCCTATGACCGCTACTGAACCAGAGAAGAAGTATAAACATGAATTATAACACTTGCACTGAAGTAAAAATACAACTTATTCCTTTATAGTCCTTGAAAAATTAAGTAATAAATTATCATTCGAAAAATATACTAATTTCCATAAATTAAGGAAAAATGAGAAAAATAGCGATAATTCGCCAAAACATTGTGCGATCCTCACCACACTTGTTCGTGTAACCAGAAAAGTAATGCCGAGTGAGCATATAGTATGCAAATTAATCTAGGTTGCGTCAATTTGCGTAATCGGAAAGCGGCATAAAAATGGGTGATTTGGAGAGGATCGTTATTTTATGTTGTAAATGGTAGTAAAGAGATTCGAAATAGCCATTTTGTAGGAATGACCTCGAGACATCATTTGTCAAATGAATTGCGGTGGAGAGCTATTGGCTGGCTCGAAGCAGGCCAAAGTCAGTCAGACGTTGCACGATGGCTGAATTGTGAATCCTTCTGTGGTCCATAGACTGTGGAATCAATTTCATAACACGGATTCTGCGTCTCGGAGGTTTAGCCTAAGAAGGGGCTAGTGTTACGACCGCTGTACAAGACCGATATCTGCGATAAACGGCAAAGAAGGAGAAGAACGTCTACTCCCTCTCAGCTACGATCCCCTCTTGCAGCAGCCACTGGGAGGGTTGTATCAGCTTCTACTGTGCCTAAAAGGCTGGAGAACTGCTGCTAGAAGGCCAGTAATTTGTCCTCATGACCTCATGACCCTCATGTCACGTCACAGGAAAGAGCGGTTGAATGGGCATGCACGCATGTTAACTGGACAGAAGAGCAAGGAGGTCCGTACTCTTCACAGATGGTCCAGATATTGCTTGCAGAGTGATTCCGGACATTGTTTGATATGGAGAGAACGAGGTGCCCGCTATCATCCCAGTAACATCCGTCAAAGAGACATTTACGGCGGAGGTAGCGTGTGTGTTTGGCGCATTGGTGTGACCGCATTTCCTTAGGTGGACACACAGACCTCTATGTGTTGACGAGTGGGAACCTCAATGCTCAAAGGCATAGAGATGACATCCTGGACCCTTATGTACGTCCTTACGCTGGTGCAATAGGTGAAACATTCATCTTATATAAAATATAATAAATACCCCCTCAAGCAGCCGCTTGGCACAGAGGTCTGACAAGGGCCTGTCTGTTTATATGCCAGAGTAGAAGGTCTGAGAGGATGGCAGGACCTCAACAGAAAAACAACACGAACATCCATGCCTTACCCGGGGCTCGAACCCAGGTCCCGTAGATCAGTAGCCAAGCGCGCTTACAAGACGATAATACTCGTCCACACAGAGCTCGACTAGTGGAACAATACTTTCAAGAGGAGACCATTATGCGCATGGAGTGGCCAGCTCGATCTCCCTACCTAAATCCGATTGAGCATGTGTGGGATGCTCTAGGGAGACGTGTTGCTGCCCACAACCCGCCACCTGAAACAAGAGGGAACTTATTACTGCTTTAAAGGAACAATGGACATTACTCTTTACTGAGCTGATTCGCAACTTCATAAACAGCATGGAACATCGCTGTCGTGCCTGCATTGCTGTAAGGGGTGACCACACTCCTTATTAAAGAACTTTGCCCATTGCATTCTGACACCTCATTTTTGGACAAGTTCTTGTAAGTGTTAGTTTTTGACGAAAAATGTTTCTAGTGTAAAATAGTTATACAATTCTGAAACTAGCAATGTAATTCATGTTTCCATCAAATTTAATTGAAATCATTCATATCGTTTTTTGTTTATCATAATTTTTCTGAGTTTTCCTTAATTTACGGAAACCAGTGTAGCATGCAATAATTCGTAAAATACAGCATTTTATTTGGTCCTTGTGAACGAAGTATAGAATTGTATTAACTTTCCATTTTCATTTCAAAGTTTTAAATATATAGGAACAGTACAGTCGCTCAAAAAAGTATCCGAACGCCATAGTTGATTATAAAATTCAGAAAAATATCTGGCAACGTTTTTTCAGAAATTAGTGATCTGGCATCCTTCGTGTACCGTACACGAAGGATGCCAGATCACTAATTTCTGAAAAAATCATTCCCAGATATTTTTTCTGAATTTTGTAATCAACCATATCGTTCGGATACTTGTTTGAGCGACTGTACACCTTTTTTGCTGTAGAACTATAGAAACTAAATAGAAAATGAATTACAAAACCATTTCTTGATGTGCTAATTCTTTACGAAAAAAAAATCCGTAAAATGATTTTTCAAATATTTTTCTCAGAACAAGAAAGAAAATTTGCCGATGTAACTTGTAGGTGAGGTGTGCGACAACTGGGGAGACTGAGCATGCGCAGTTGATGTTTCGACAGTTCTCTCACATCACAGCTATATAGCCTGTCAGTCAACCTATGTGTCTACGAGAACTATGCAACAATCAACTGCTCATGTTCATAATCTTCCTATAATCTCTGGAGAGGCGCTTGGATCATTCAGTAGCGAAGAGTTTTTTTTTAAACGAGATAAAAAAAAAGGAGGGGGAGACACAAAACGAAATAAAACATTTGGAAAATATTACACGCTGAATTTCTCTTCTGGCATAATCACATTTAAAGCTTATTCCACATGACATCAGCAACGAGAGGAAAGGGGGATATATTGTTTATACAATTCGAAGTCTTCATCGTATACTTGTAAGCTACATTTCAGTGCAGTGTATATTTCACCAAAGTTCAGATTCTTCGAAAGGTTATTACTTGCAACTGACCTTGGGCAAGCATAAAGGCTTGCCCCCGTTTCCTGTGTCGTTAATGAGGGAGAAACTGGCATCGAAGTAAAGCCTCACAATATATCCGGAATACTTGCAGGGATCAGTCTTTTTAACAACGAGGTCCGTCAGCTAGCTCTTTCGATTGGTCAGCTGCTTTCGAAGATTCGCTCTAAACCGGAGAGCGATTGAATCTTATGGCATTTTGTTCCTTTACTTGAACTCCAATACTTGAAGGGCATTTAAAATGAAAGAAGGTTTGTTTTTTTATCGCTGATTCGAAATCAGTGAACGAGAGAAATATAAAAAAGCATTGAAACATTCCAGATCAAAAAGAATATCAGAAGCTGATTTTTTTAAACTCTTCTGGGGGGAGTGCAAAGATAATATTTTTTAACTTTAAAGCTTCGAGTAATCTTTATCGACTTTTTACAATATTTTCTGAGCGAAATGAAAAAAAGTTACAAAAATGAATCAGATTTCGATTCTATTTTAGCTACAAGGGGAAAAAAATTCAGCTTGAAACGCGGTATCCCCGGGTTATGGTCTAATTGCTCTACGAGTTGAGTTAAGGAAGCAATGATTCACCCTTACTTCAATAAGGCAATGATTCACCCTTACTTAAATAAGGCAATGATTCACCCTTACTTAAATAAGGCAATGATTCACCCTTACTTAAATAAGGCAACGATTCACCCTTACTTAAATAAGGCAATGATTCACCCTTACTTAAATAAGGCAATGATTCACCCTTACTTAAATAAGGCAATGATTCACCCTTACTTAAATAAGGCAATGATTCACCCTTACTTAAATAAGGCAAGGATTCACCCTTACTTAAATAAGGCAACGATTCACCCTTACTTAAATAAGGCAACGATTCACCCTTACTTAAATAAGGCAATGATTCACCCTTACTTAAATAAGGCAATGATTCACCCTTACTTAAATAAGGCAATGATTCACCCTTACTTAAATAAGGCAATGATTCACCCTTACTTAAATAAGGCAATGATTCACCCTTACTTAAATAAGGCAATGATTCACCCTTACTTAAATAAGGCAATGATTCACCCTTACTTAAATAAGGCAATGATTCACCCTTACTTAAATAAGGCAATGATTCACCCTTACTTAAATAAGGCAACGATTCACCCTTACTTAAATAAGGCAATGATTCACCCTTACTTAAATAAGGCAATGATTCACCCTTACTTAAATAAGGCAATGATTCACCCTTACTTAAATAAGGTAATGATTTACCCTTACTTAAATAAGGCAATGATTCACCCTTACTTAAATAAGGCAATGATCATGGTGGCTCCTCGTTGAAATTTTTGAATGGAAACTTGAACTAAAACAGGCAGAGTGTGGATGTAGGAATAACTTTTGGGGAGATGCCAGATTTTGAATCGAACTGAATCGGACTGAAAAGATGTTCCATGATGCATATAATTCGTTTTTATTTTTTACAGCTATTCACAAAATGCATTATTTACCAAAATATTTTCCGGAAAAATAAAACAAGCGTTTTGAACCTTTTCAGTTTAAAACTTTTGTTTTATTTTAACACACTCTCGATTGCGAAGTCGCCTGTGTATGCAGAAAAACCACCGTGCAGGGGCGAAACTGGTCTTTGCCGTAAGTTACCAAGTAAGGGTTGTTTGGGTTGTTTTACTTCTGAGAGGCACTTTTTTTGCACACCACGGTTAAATGGGCAGGTCACATGGACCCCGAGGGCTCAGAGAAGGTTGGGGGAGGGTACCCACTGGAACAACTGTTGGGAGGACAGATGGTAGCCTCCCGTCAAGGCCATCCAGTGTGTTCTTCAACGTGCAAGGGAGCCACGGCTTAACGTCCCATCTGACGGACGGCATCTTTTCCAAGCCCATCGGTGTCCCCTACTGACCGTGGGCAGAGTGAGAAATTTTGCAGAGATAAATCTCAACGCTGACCCAGCTGGGACTCGAACCTGGGAATTGCAGATTACGAGCCTGGTGCGCTACTGACTGAGCCACCACCGCCCCTGGATAATGACAAAGTAGCTCTACATCTTCAACAAATATAAATGTAACTACTTTATCTGTCACAGGAAAAGAAAAACAACTATTACAATGAAAGGAAATACAAATACATGAAATTTGATTTCATTGGTTTGCAGTGCTTGCTGTGTCTACGGGAGGAGCTTCTGTGGGAAAACCAGAAATGCGGGATTCTGCAGATGCACATGAAGCACAGTTTGTATTTTAGGTTGACGAAACTCATCAAACCCTCACTCGATTTTTTCTGTGAGGGTTTCCTCATAGATGCAGCTCATCACCCGCCTTTACCATAGTCCATTAATGAACTGGATGACAGATTACTATTAGTCACCACCCAAATAACTTCTAATATTCACCATAGAGTGCGGGAGGTAGACGAAAACCGTTGGATGTTTGCCGCATTACCTAAGGCGCTCATATTGACATTCAATTATCTCTTCGTACATTTCTCTTCATTTGCCATGCCTTTTGTTTTCTTTTCATTTGGGAACTAAAGTGGGTTAGGCAGTTTATACTTCTGAGCCGTGCTTTTGTGCATACAATGGATTAAATGGCCAAGTCACAAGGACCCCAAGGGTTCAGAGACGTTTGGGGAAGGCGACCAATTGGACAGCTGTTAGCAGAGAGATGGAAGTTTCCTGTCAAAACCATCCAGCGCGTTTATTTAACGTGTACAGAGTATGGCTCTCTCTTGCACATGGGACCAGGATTTAATGTCTCAGCCGAAGGACGGTGGCTCAAAGCAGACGCAGTTAAGACTCGAACCTGGGATCATCAGATTAGGAGCTTGGAGCTCTACCGACTGAGACAACCTCGTCCCAATAAAAGAGTTATAAATATTTAAAGCGGTATAGCTAGTTCTCAATTACCCTTTTTTCGGTATTTACACAAAAATAAATAAATACCCCCTCAAGCAGCTGCTTGCCACAGAGGTCTGACAGGAGCCTGTCAGTTTAATACGCCATAGGAGAAGGTCTGTGAGGATAACAGGACTCAGCAGAAAACACCACCACAAGCATCCATGCCTTACTCGGGCTCGAACCCAGGTCCCTTTGATCAGTAGCCAAGCATGCTAACCACACGGCCACGGGACGGCCTACAGGGCCGGATATAGGGGGGACAAAGGAACCGGCCCCTTGTCCCCCCATATAACAAGGGATAATTTTTTTATATTCTGATTTTGACGCACTGACACTAAATTTTTATTCTCTTCATCAGTGCACTATAAACTGAGGTATTTAAATTATCAATTGCCAGTGAAAATGCTACTTTTTTATTGAGCGCATTGTCCCAGTTTTCAGGGTCATCAGTTTATTTTTCCAACACTCTTTTGCGTTTTTCCTCGAGTCAACAATCGTTTAGTACCAATAGATGAGGTCGTCGTAACCGAGACTGAATTTTCGGGCGTCACATTTATATATGGGATATATTTAGCCCTTTAAGTTTACGTTTAACAGGCAGTCCTAAGAGTTCGGTTCATAGGTTAAGATCGTAATAGGCTCCTCCAAAATGCTTACTACATATCTTAGCATGCTGCACATCGAATTTGTTTTGACGCGGACCCTGTCTTTTCTTAAAAAGAGTATCCTTAAAAAGGACCAGGAAAGGAACAAACGCAACGCAAAATGAACAATGACGCTTTAAATTTATTTAGTAGATTTCTTTCTAAATGGCGCGGGGGATAGCTCAGTCGGTAGCGCACCAGGCTCGTAATCTGCAGTTCCCAAGTTCGAGTCCCACGTTGAGATTTATGTCCTCAAATTTCTCCACTCTGCCCTCGGTCAGTAGGGAACACCGATGAGCTGGGAAAGGTCGCCGTCCGTCTGGTGGGACTTTAAGTTGCGGGTCTTGTGCTGGAGAGCCTTACTCAGTGCACGTTAAAGAACCTACTGGATGGCTTTGACGGGAGGATTTCATCTGTCTCGTAACAGCTATCCAGTGGTTTCCCTTCCCCAACCTTCTCTGAGCCTTCGGGGTCCTTGTCACCTGGCCATTTAGCCCATTTTGAGCAAAAACGTGCCGCTCAGAGGTAAAGCAGCTCAACTCTTTCTACATGAACTTAATTTTTGAGAACCGCCATACCATGTGCCCATTAAAGAACACGCTGGATGGCTTTCTATTCTATTCCTAACAGCTCTCCCCAATTCACCTTCCCCAACCTTCTTTCCCTTGGGGTCCTTGTGATCAAGTCATTTAGCCCATTATGTTCACAAAGTGTAAGTCGCATAAGTGCCGCTAAGATGTAGAACAACCCAATAGATATATATTTATATGAGCCAAATATAGATCGATGAATATATTAAATGATGCTCATTACATGAGATATTAACGACAATTTCTTATCTAGGAATATTATCCAGTTTCAGTGGCGGTCTCAAGCAGAAGAGCGGCTACCCCTGACAAAAACTGTTAGAAGTCAAAGAGAACTATTGCGCAGTTCCAAATAGTTCCGTTTCTAAGAGTTGATCACTGCTCACCCAGTGGTCGTGTTTAATGGGGAGGTTTCGGGAATTCTTCCCCCCCCCTTCAAATGTACATGTTACGTTTTTTGTTGCCATTTCTATGCTTTTGAAATATTTATTAACTCCTAGGCATTGATGCAAAATATACCACTGGTTTTTATTTACTTATTCGCTGCCTTTTTTTTAATATTTACTTATATATTTATTTATTATCTGTTTGCCTTTTGAAAAAATATAATCCCCTAAACATGTTTTCAAAACGCGACACTGCCCTCCCCTCCCCCGTCCCCGAAATAAAAAAAGAATGTGATTCCTGCGACGGCCTATTCCAATATCGAAAATACGCTGACTCCCAAGAATCGTCGTCCTAAACAGTTTGGAAAGTGGTAGTCCGTCTAATGGAAAAGTGTTCGTAATATTCGTCACATATAGATATAGATGCCAACTTTCTGATATATACATAGATGACCCAAATATAGATCGATTAATATATTAAATGATGCTCATTAACGAACCAATCAAGGTGGAAGTTGTGCTGTTATGCTGTTTTACTTCTGAGCAGCACTTGTTTGCACAAAATTGGCTAAATGGCCGAGTCACAAGGACCCCCAAGGGCGCAAAGAATGGTTGGGAAGGAGGGTCCACTGGATAGCTGTTAGGAGAAAAACGGAATCCTCTCGTCAAGGCCAACCTGGGTGTTTTCAACGTGCACAGGGTTAAACTCTCTTATGAATAAGGCAACACTGCATCCCATGCGACGGATGGTGGAGTTTCCAAAGCCCATCGGTCCCCTCTTTCTCACGGAGAGCAGAGTGAATATTTGCGGAGATAAATCTGCAATATTGGGACTTGAACCTGGGAGCTGCCAACCGACACCCTCCTCCCCCGCAAAAGGGAAAACTACTTTGATTTTATGCATTGTTGAAAAGGGCCAGCACTACTTAGAAAAAGTTCCAATTGTTTATGAGCTTATTATCATTTGTGTTAAATGCAATGCATGTTGCCTTGTGCAGAAGAGCCATATCCAGTGCGCGTTAAAGATGCTGGATGTTTTTGACGGGATGATTCGATCTGTCTTCTTACTGTGTCCCCTTCCCCAAACCTTCTCTGAACCCTTGGGGTCCTTGTGACCCTGATAAAGCAGAAGTTATGAAATTGACAAAACTGGGAAAGAATGTGAAAAATTAAATTCCTCGGAAAAATTTTATTTTCCCTTTAAAACATTTGATGTCGCTTATAATGCAAAGTATCTAATTCTAGGAACAGAAATTTATGCACATAGATTTAATATCTCCTTGCTAAGAATGAACTATGCGAACTATTACTTGATAAAACACATCGTCATCACAATCATCCTCAAGCAGCCAAGGAGGTCCAACCAGATTGTGCAGTTTAGTTCTCCAAACACATGTCATGAGCAACATATGCTGCATCTGGCCACTGTGGACCAGTTCTAACGATTCTATTCACAATTCTATATATGTCTGACGACCGCATCCTAGGTCTCCCTCTCTTTCTGGGGCCTTTAGGCACACTGTTCATAACCCTATTTGCTAATCTATTATCATCCATACGGATAACATGGCCAAACCAATGGTGTCTCTCTCTCTGCACAATATACTGCTCAGAGGAGGTTGCTGACTCCTTTGTCTAACCTCTTTATTACTTACAAAGTTGAACCACCAAATATCCAAGGTACTGCATAAGCATCTAGAATCAAAAGCATCAAGTTTCCCGTTATCTCGTTTACAAAGTGTCCACATTTCATTATCATAACTAACTCTAGAAAGAACCAAACTATTATAGAGTCTAATTTTAGTCTTTAGGTGTATATGCCTATTTCTCCACACTCTCCATAGATCCTTAAAACTCCCAGAGGCAATCCCTATTTGTCTGCTAATCTCATGCCACACATCACCAGTATATGTTACATAACTCCCAAGATAATTAAACTGAGACACTTGCTCAAGGGCGCAACCATTCAGAGCAACTGAAGCACCAATTGCCTGACTAGTTTTCATCACTTTAGTTTTATCTCTGTTTATCACCAAACCAACTCTATTACCAGTCTCATCAACAGCCTTAATGAAAGAAGTCATCTCATTAACATCATTAGCCAACAAGGCCAAATCATCAGCATAATCTAAATAAGAAATTTTCGTATCTCCAGTCCATTTAAGGTCAAAATCCTTCCCTTGAAGTGAATTTCGCATAACATAATCAATAACCAAGCTAAAGAGAAAAGTAGACAAAATGCACCCTTGTCGAACACCAGAAGTAATGCTAAACCAATTGCTACAAGCCTTACCAACTCTCACACACGACTCAGTGTTATTATAGAGAGCTTTCATTATGTTAACTAACTTGTCAGGTATACCATATGATTTCACAATCAACCACAAATTATGACGATCAGCAGGGTCGAAAGCTTTTTCAAAATCAACAAAGCTAGTAACCACAGGTTTGTGAAACTCTAAACATTTCTCAAAAACATGCCTAAGTGAAAAAATCTGATCTATACATCCCCTACCACTTCTGACTACACATTGATCATCACGCAATTGCCTGTCAACCAGATTCTTAATTCTATTATGCACAATCATGCAAAGAACTTTCCCTGGAACAGAGAGTAGGCTGATTAACGTTATCGCAAGAACTGCGATCACCTTTTTTAAAAAAATAGGGATAATAATAGCTCTGGTAAAATCCTTAGTTTGGGTTGTTTTACCTATGAGCGACACTTTTTTGCACACTATGGGCTAAATGGTCAGGTCACAAGAACCCCGAAGGCTCAGAGAAGGTTGTGGGGAGGGGACCCACTGGAACAGCTGTTGGGAGACAGATGCTAGCCCCCCCCCCATCAAGGCCATCCAGTGTGTTCTTTAATGTGCACAGGGCTTTAATGTGCACAGGGCCCAGTGTGTTCTTTAATGTGCACAGGGCCCAGTGTGTTCTTTAATGTGCACAGGGCTTTAATGTGCTCTCCCGCACACGGGGGCATGGTTTAACGTTCCATCCGACTGACGGTAGCCTTTTCAAGCCCATTGGTGTCCCCTACTGACCGTGGGCAAGGTGGGAAGTTTTGCAGAGATAAGTTTCAACGCTGACCCAGCTTGCACTCGAACCTGGGAACTGCAGATTACGAGTCTGGCGCGCTACCGACCGAGCCATTCCCTCCCCATTTGGACAGGAGATAGCTAGATTGAAATATGATAGGAAGATTAGGAATCCTTCAACTCTAGGCTTCCTGCTATTCTCGTCCGAGAGGAGAGCTTGACGGGGGAGGGGAGGCAAGCCCACAGTCTCCTGATAATATGTCTGGTCCTCTAGCAGCTGATCAATTTCTCTTTTAGTTAAAATGTTATATCTTACTCCATTAGGGCTCTTGGTTCTTTATCACTGCAGTAAGAGACTCATCCTTTAGAACTGACCTTTCAATACCAGTCTTGTGCACGAGATTGCCTGTAGAAAAAGACGTCAACAATTATCAGAAACATCTGAAAAAAATTATCGCCGACGCAGCAGGAATCGAACCCGCAAATCTCTAGATACATTCTAGAGCGCTCTACCTGTTAAACCAAACATCAGACGCTAAAATTCTGGAAGATTATAGGTTAAATCTTCCAAAATAAGACCTATAAATCTTTCACTGAAGTGGGGCGGACCTTGCGCCATCTATACTTCGGGAGAGGCAACTTTTCTAATTGTTGCTAATGATTTAGATTATAATGAGTAGATCATTCACGCTTACGTGTTTATTATTAAAAATTCATCCATAGTAAATACACAGATTACCTGTAGAAATAGACTTCAACAATTATTAGAAACATCTGAAAAAAATGCTTTTTATCGCTGACGAGGCGGAAATTGAACCTGTAATTCTCTAGATATATGCCAGAGCACTCTATCTGTTACACCAAACATCAGACGCATTAATTAAAGAATAAGACATGTATATGAAAGAAAAAAACATTAATTAAAAACAAAAAGAAAAAGACGAATTAAAATACAAACATGAAAAAATTAAAAACATATATAAAATAAACCTATAAAATTACGAATTACAACACGCTTTGCACAGAAATATCACCTATTGTAGAAGTCATCATTTCACACTAATATTAAAATAAAAAAAATAAAAGTAAAAACCCCCTCAAGCAGCTGCTTGCCATAGAGGTCTGACAGGAACTGTCAGTTTATACGCCACAGTAAGTCTGTCAGGATGGAGGGATCTCAGCAGAAAAACAACACAAACGTGCATGCCTTACCGGGGCTCGAACCCAGGTCCCATTAGAGCAGTAGCCTTGCGCGCTAACCGCTCGCCACGTAACGGCCATTTATTTATTTATTTATTGCAGTTGCTTCAAACAATACCAGATGCGACTTTTTAAACATTGCATTTCAAATGCTAATAACCATTTCGAAACTTTAGTTTTAATGTGTGAATAATTGCTCAGGCATAATAGATCTCTCGGTAGAGAATTAAAATCCTTGGGCATTTGATAAGATATCCGGGCTTTACCATAATTATTGTGAAAAACTGGTTCGACAAAATAATTTGTTTACCTTGTTGTACGAGGTGTTGACCCTTCGAACAGAGGATAACCTCTGGTGCAGGCCATCCAGAGTATTCTTCAATGTGTACAGGGTGTGATTCTTGTACGTACGGGACCACTGCTCAACGTCCCATCTGACGGACGGTCAAATTTTCCATCGATGTCCCTTTTTAACAATGGGAAGATGAGGGTTTAGAGAAGATAAATCTCAATGCTTGAAAAGATGATGCTCGAATCAGGGAAGTTTAGATTATGGGTCTGGTGCGTCTCACCCCATCAAGACTTTTGGGTTGGATTGTTTTACCTCTGAGCTGCACTTTATCGCACACCATGGGCTAAATGGCCAGGTCAGAAGGACCCGGAAGGCTCAGAGAAAGTTGGGGGAGGGGACCCACTGGAGCAGCTCCCTCAATACTATGAAAATATTATGAGCATGCACAGTTGACTCTTCCACAGTTTTTGTAAACACATCCTATGTAGAAAGTCTTATCTACATAGGTTGAATGACAGGCCATTGACGTCAACTGCGCATGCTCAGTCTCCCTAGTTGTCAGTCACACTGCTCAACTGAAGATTACATCTGAAACGTTTCCTTCTTGTCTGAGCAAAATACTTGAAAAAGCATTTCAGGATTTCTTTCTATTGAAACAATTAGCATATTAAGAAATGAATTTTGAATTTATTTTCTGCTTTGGCGCAGTAATTCTGCAGAGAAAAAGATAACTTCATTCACAAGGATCAAGCAAAATTTCGTATTTTACGAAACATTTTAATTCCATAACATTTTGCTCTTTTCTGATTATTTAATGATGGCTTGTTTTAAGTATGAAAGAAATAGCTGCCAATTAACCTAAAGCAATGTTACTCTGCGATTTAATTAATGGTAATATCTTTTAAGATATATCTTTCTGTAACTTTTGAAATTTACGATTTATTGCATGATAAATTAATTTTTTAATATTGGTATCATTTTATCTTATAGCATAAAACGTGTTACTTAAAGGGTACTTAGTTGCAATTCCTCTCCTCAGTGTTATCCTAAAGAAAGAGAGTTTTATTGCGTCACTATGCCATGCAAATTAACTGACAGAGGTAAGGCTAAGCTAAATTTAGTTGCAGCGCTGAAAGAGTATTAAAGAAGGACAGAACAACACACAGAGTACGATATTGGCAATCCTTTATATAATTTAGGGGCCCTGAAAAGGGCCGTTTAAGAACGGAAGAAGAAGAACGAAGAACTGGAAGGAATTCTTTGAAGACAGATGAGGGAAGAGTTGAAGATTCAAACATCTAGCATGCCCTCCTTCCCCTTCCTTTGCAGCACGAGGAAGAGAAGAAACGACGAAAGGCTTTGAAGAAACGACGTAACTTCCCCTGTTTGCTTTGACGGAGTTCTTCTCTTATTTCGTAGATCCTCCCTTTTCTGCAATAGGCATCGGGATCGAATGGTTCAGTCTCTGTCTGACTGACTTCAGGAAAGGTAAAGTTTATCTCTTTTGTATCGAGAGGCCCCATGCTTTCTGTCATTGGTTTCTTCTCATCGTCCAGGGTTAGTTCATTTATTTCCTCGATTTCTTTTTCTGTCACCAAACAAACCATGCTAATCCAAAAACAGTATTCTTTCCTCCCTCAGAAATAGCCATCAGTATTTCATAGTTTTCGGTATCGATTACATTAGGACATCCCTCTGCCTCTTGGGAGGACACTTCCGTTACCTCAATCATTTCATTTGCATTCATCACTGATATCTTCCCTCTAAAAACTTACTAATTTACGTCTTCTTTATTTCCAGGTCAACCAAAAGCAAATATTTATGCACAATATCAACATACTAGAACAAACGCATTTCGCCTATAAACAATCCTTCAGAATGGAATCTTTTATGAAACCTAATCTTTCATTTCAACAATGACAGTCTTCATTTTGTTACGTTTACTGAGATTTCGTGACGTCAGACGCAACAGAAGGCGCCATTTTCGTTCCTTCCTTCAGTCACGTCTAAGTTGTTTTTACGACTAAATTTTAAAGCAAATAAATAGCCCCTGCAAATTAAAACTGGGAATTGGGTTGGTTGGATTTACTTCTGAGAGTCATTTTGTTTTCCCAGCGCACAATGGGCTAAATGGCTAGGTCACAAGGACCCCAAGGTCTCAAAGAAGAAAGGTGGACGGATTGGCTGTTAGGGTACAGATAGGAATAGCATTACAAACGCTAAACACGATTCATTAAGGGGGAGAGAATACCTTTAAAAAATCGAAAGTAATAAATAAACCAGAATTAAAAATAATTAAGTGAAAATAAAGGAATTTTTTAGGCTTTTCTACGGAACTAAGTTTTATTTAATATCAATGTAAAATATGATTTCCTTGTGTAATTTACACTGAACGTAATTTTAAAACATAATTTAACGAAAATAAGAACATTAGGATAAACATATATAGTATTATTGCTTTAAACGTTTATATCGTTTGCTATTTATTAACAGAAAATTTTAGGCATTTGATATGATAGTTTAAAATAAGGATTTTTTTTAAATTGCAGAAATTGTAATATCCTATAATGCAAAGAATTAAAACAATGGTTTAGCAACAAAAACTAAATGAACTTCCGTGTTATTTTAATCTAATTTCAAATTCCCTAAATTTGAAAATGAGCTTTTTAGCAAAAAAAAGACTAGATAAATTGAAGATCTCACTCAAATCTCTCTAAATCTGAATTTTCAACAATATTCACTTAATATTTAAAGAGTCATTGAAGCTGGAACATTTAACAGCAGAGATGCCGGCACACTCTTCCTAAACATCCCCCCCCCCGCTCAAATTAATGAAAGCTGAAAAAAAAATAATCATTGCACAAACTTAAAGTATTACATTTATGTTAGTGAACAATTTGTTATAAGTTTGTACTTTTTCTTCTGAACTAAATTTTAATGAGCAGCAAAGTTAGACTTAAATGCTTTAAGCTTCCATAATTCTTTGAATATTAAACGACTGTTTTTAAAGGTATTTGACTGAGGTCCTCAACTTTTCTGCAGAGACCTATTTTCGTAAAAAAAAATTGTTTCAGAAGTTAAGGAGCTTTTGAATGTGGTTGTCCATCACATAAAGGGGAAGTGTCTGTTTACTTTTTGTACTGTAATAGGGTGTGCATGTTTCAGGATTGTGTCAGAGATTGTTTTCTCTCTAATCTGATTCGGAGTGGACTCGAGCTCGAAAATTAAGAGTCCTAACCCAATTCTACTAAAACGAAAGGTGGGGTAGCAGATATCGCTCCCACATCGCATAGTCCAGCATAAAAATGGTCCTTGCAATGTAACATTTGCGTTCGTGAAGAAATGGGTAAATGTAAAGAAGAACAATGAAACATTATTCGAATTTGTTGAAATGAGACAAAGGATATAAACCTGGAAATTTCAGGAAAGAATCTTACAATGGTCGGATAGCTGGATGAAATCTCAACACTGGACAGCTATTAGAAGACAGATGGAAACCTCTTTTTTAGGCTAGGCGTTTCTTAAATAGTTTGCTAGGTTCTATGTGTTCTTTAAGGTACAAGATGCTAAAGTTTCTCCAGAATATGGTGCCAATTCTAGCAAGGTCCTGTTTGACATTGTCTGCCCAACGCATCCTGATTCTTCCCCCCCTTTTCCTGAGGCTTTCAGACATATTATTCATAACTTTATTCACCAATCGGCATCTATGGATAAGGGCAACATGGCCAAAACAACACAGTCTCTCTGCACAATATGCTGCTAAAAGGCGGTTGCCGACTCTTCCTTCTAACATCATCATAACTTACAAAGTCAAACCACTTAATGCCCAAGGTACTGCTTAAGCATCTAGAATCAAAGGCATCAAGTTTCCTACTTTCTTGATTATAAAGGGTCCATGTTCCGTTACCATAACTAACCTTGGAAGAAACCAAATTATTATACAGTCTAATTTAGTCTTTAGGTACATAAGCCTATTTTTTCCCACTCTCCATAGATTCCTTAAAGTTCCAGCAGCAATTCCTATTCTTCTGTTTATCTCATGCTGCATATCTTCAGTATCTGTTACACAGCTCCCAAGATAATTAACTGACACACCTGCCGAAGACTGCAACCATTCAGATTAACTGAACCACAGTCTATCTGACCTGCTTTCATCACTTTAGTTTTATGTCTGTTTATCACCAAATCTACTCTACTACCAGTCTTTATATCAGTCATATATACAGGGTGAATCTGAAAAAGTGGGCAAAACTTTACGGGGTGGTAGAACGCAGCTATACGAGCAATAGTCGTCATAGAATGTATGGTCGGAACGCAAACGGCGAGCCGCTAGGTGGCGTTGGAAATGGTATAAAAGGGTCGGTCCTCACTTGCATTCCCGTGCGCCGCACCGTACACAAAGTGCATATCCGCCATTTCGTGGTTAGTATAACCAGCCATCCTCTCGGCAATCCACGGTAGAAATGCCGTTGGGTGCGAGGATCGACCCTTTTATACCATTTCCAACGCCACCTAACGGCTCGCCGTTTGCGTTCCGACCATACATTCTATGACGAATATTGCTCGTATAGCTGCGTTCTACCACCCCGTAAAGTTTTGCCTACTTTTTCAGATTCACCCTGTATATGATATATATATATATATACCATGCCTGACTATATATATATATACCATGCCTGACTATATATATATATACCATGCCTGACTATATATATCTATATAGTCAGGTATGGCTCTCTCACACATGGAGACATGGCTTAACGTCCCATCTGACGGACGGCAGCCTTTCCAAGCCCAGCGGTGTCCCTTCTGACCATGGGGTGGGGAATTTTGCTGAGATAAATCACAACGCTGACCCAAATGGGACTCGAACCTGGGAACTGCAGATTACGAGCCTGGCGCACTACCGACTGAGCCACCCCCGTGGCGAGAAATGAAACTGAGTACTGGCATATATCAATTTGATACTCAAACGTTGAAAGATTTTGTCAGTTGGGCTTATTTTCATTTGATGTTATGATGTAAATAAATCACACAAACAATTCTTAAACCGAGGAACATATTTGGGCAATTATAGATATCTTAACAGCCCTCCCCCCTGGGAAAAATTCAATGAAATATTAAATAATGAGGAATAACCCAGTTGTACCAAAAATGTATCTCGTTTTTTCCTTAACGAAATGTAATCTTGATTTTTTTTAAATACTTTCTTGTGTTTACCATTGTTATGTTGAAATATGCTTGATATACCTAGAAAGGTGAGAAGAAATACATTTATGGCCGGATCTAGGGGACCATGCCCCCTCCAATGGGACCATGCCCCCTTTGAGAATTATATATTTGAGAGTACAGTAAGGGTAAAAGAGGCTAAAAAAATGAAACTTATGTATATTCTATGCATTTTTCAAGAAATTTTTTAAAGACCTCTGCTTTTTTCCTTTTGTTTTCGGGCAACCTTAGTTGTATTATGTATGATACGATACATGTGTTAATGCTCTATTTACAACTGCGCTTAAAATCTTTTGCTCCACCATGAAAATAGTCTGCCGAAGACTGCAATTATATTAAAAACGTAAGTTCATTGTTGAGCATTTAATGTAAAAATGCAACCGAAGGTAAATTAAAGATTATAATGAAATCTACTTAAATCTCAATTTTCAATAATATTCGTTCGGTATTTAGAGTTATGGAAAGTAGAGTATTTGACAACAGTAATACGTTATTAATAACGCTTATGGTTTGCCTTTTGTAAAACAACAAACTAATAACTATACTGTCATTTTTCCACATTTTAGCAATTATTTTTTTAAAATCCCCTAAATTAACCGTGTTGATAATAAAAAATTAGCTGTGAAAACATAATAACGCTACTAAATAAGCTAATCGTGACTTCTGTGTGCTCCACCTGACGTAATGCGCAGAACAAAGAAAACTCCTTTCGTACTGCGCAGCGCCAGCTGCTTCCTCCTGATCCCCACCTTGTTTATCCTTCAATACCTGTCCGTTTTTTCCATACACAAAACATTAACTATCTGGTACAGCTCTCTTCTGTTCCTCTGTGTATTGTTGCTTTCGCTTCTTTTTCAGTCAAGTTATCAAGCCAAAGATTCTTATCAGCTGCTAACCGATTCTTTACACGTTTATTAAGTTCTTTGTAAGCTTTCTTTTAGGACTAGTAGGCCGGTTACCAGTTCCAACTAAACTTTCGGTGGCAACGTCCAGGGTATCCCCTCTCAGACCAGATGTCGCAATCCTTAAATATTTACCAAGTCCACTAAACTTTTGGTGACAACGCTCTTGGATTAGGGCATCCACTCTGTCACTACCTTGGATGTCACAATCCTGAAAAATGTGCCAAGTGCAACTACACACCTTTGTTGAACCATGGATGGCAAAACCCATGGTTCAATGCATTCACTCTCAGTCGCCATCTTCGATATCGCAATGGTCAAAAATTTAACATTATTAATAATTAATATTCAGTTTGGAAACAAAATCCTTTCCGTGAATTGGGAAAAAGCTTTCCCAGATTGAAACTGCCTGTGGCGATTTCGCTCTTGAGAAATGAGTCATCACAAATCCTCGAATAAATCCCATAGACTGTTGTCAAAGAAACGATTCGAACCTGGACAGAATATTTTCAAGTTCAGAAGTCGGTTTGATGGGTCCCCCTCCCTTGAGCTGGAGACACCGTATCTAGAGAATGTGGAAAGCATTCTATTTTTAGAAACAATCCACCCCTTTTCGGCAACGCAACGTGGGAGAGAGATGGAGACATTCGGTTTATGATTCTATTCTTTGAATCAAACACACCTTAAGTGATTTTCCACTTTCGACATCCCATCTCGGGAAAGTGAAGATATTGGGATAACAGATACGAATGACCAGTAGTATGCTATCTCTCTAATTGGAGCAACGCAAATGGCATCTGATTAGTTGACCAATCATTTACATATCATGAACAAAACAAATTTTTTGTTGCCAACTACTCAGATACCAATTGCGTTGCTCATAATAGAGAGACAGTACACTACTGGTCATTCGTATCTGCTTATCCCAATTTCTGCCCCATGACGTCACAGTAGGTGATATTTGCTTCTTTTTTATCATGCCGAACTGTGCAGTAGTAAACTACACGAGTAATCCTTCGAAGAATAAAAAAAAAATGTTTCGTATATATTCCTATTAGAAGTAAATATTTTTATGAAGTGGATGCTGCAGTGTCGGGTTGAAGATCAATTCGATGCGCACATGCTGAGATATGTGGTAAACAATTTTCAGATGTTTGTTAAGATCGATCGCCTTCAGATTTATTAAGTGAACTCTTAGGACTACCTATGAAACGTAAACTAAATGATAATGCCTTTCCAGATTTAAAAAAAAACCTGTCACATAAAAAATTCTGTCTTGTTATGATTCTACTCCGATCAGACGATTGTTATCACGGGAAAAAAGAAATGATTGTTGGAATAAGAAACCGATTGTTCTGAAAACTATGACAGTGTACCCAGTAAAAAAATAGCGTTATCTCCAGGTAATTGATAATTTAAAGATATTGGCTAATATATACTGCACTGATTCATGGGAATAAAAACTTATGTCAGTGCGAGTGAGAAAATTACAGCAGCAGTTTCAAATTGCTATTAAAAACTAAATAAACAAGAGAGGAAAAATCTCTGCGTTGTAAACAAGATTAAGATAAAAGCAAAAGCAATGGAATAAACAAAAATAAAAATTGATACAACCTAATAAAAATTTCAAAATTAATCAAAACAAGATAAAAAGAAAGCAGACTTTTCGTTGAATAACTACAAGAAAAATTTTCGTAGTAAATTAAAAACTGTATTTACGCCATATCACATTGAATGTTTTATGGAAGGAATAAAATTTCAATCACTAATTACAGCGACAAAAATTATATTTTTATTATTTTCATTATGATCATGAAAATAAAAAATAAATTGGTAAAAAGATAAGTTGAAATAAAGATTTGGTGTTTTAATTCGATTCAATTTTGGGAGCATAATCAGAATAATTTCTCTGATCATCTGAAGAAATTCTACAATAATTCGATGTAAATTACCATAGAATTTCTTTATTAGTTTTTATTTATTATATTTATTATTATTTATAATTTATATCTGTTATTAACTTTGGAGAGCAATTACTTAAATTGGAATTATTGCTGTTAGATAGTCCAATTTCCTTAGCTCTAAATAGAGAACGAATATTGCTAAAGATTCGTTCTCTATTTAGAATTGTTTTATTTTGGTTGAAATAGATTTCAGATCTTTAAATTGTCTTGAGTCACACGTTTTCAAAAAACGATTATTGCAGATGTTCCAGAGTTCTGTATCTCAGTTACTATTGACATAACACGGAACCGAACCTAATAAAGTGGCTGCTGAGTGTGTTTCTTTAACAATAAATATTTCCCTGATAGCTAGATAGACTTCAAACAGTTAAAAAAACTTAAAATTGCACTTTTACACTTTTTCTGCCAACAGAAATCAATATTACCATACGCTTCTTATAAGCTTTGTTTACCGTCGTCTCCCCACTGTGATATCAAAATGACTAGCCAATGATCGTCAAGGAACGCTTCCTCGCGGAGTGGCACAAGCCTCACTTCATTCACCATGATGCTCTCTCCGCTGTGACGTCATTCGAATGATCTTGTGGCATCACCTTATATATACTCACCTTGGATGGATGACAGGGAAATGGAAGATGGTTAAACAGATGGATTGTTGGACAGGTGGATGGACAAATGGTTGGACGGATGGATATTTGGACAGATGAACAAATGATTGGGCAGATGGTAATATTGTTGGAGATATGGACAGATGGTTTGACAGATGGGGATGTTCGAAGAGATGGTTTGACTGTTGGATGAGTGGATGGACGAAGGAACAGAAGGAGGGACAGATTCTCGTTTTCAAAAACAATGAAGTAAATTACGGGGATTATCGCTCCTCTAACGGTAGAAATCCAAACTATGGCTAAATGAAAATTTTTCATTTATCTGTCAAAACAAAAATTTTTGTTTCCCAAAGCCCTCTAGTTATAAGAGGGAAAATCGCTCTCTCAAAGTGAACCCTTTTCACCACTACACTTTTCCAGGAAAATTTGAAATCTCTTACATAATTAGTCTCCTAACGGTAGAAATTCAAATTTTTTGAAAATTCGCAAAATTTCGTCCATGCCTTACCCAGGAAGAGCCCCGGGTAAGGCATGGACGTTTGTATTGTTTTTCTGCTGAGGTCCTGCCATCCTCACAGACCTTCTACTATGGCATATAAACAGAAGGTCTGTGAGGATGGCAGGACCTCAGCAGAAAAACAATACTATGGCATATAAATTGACAGACTCTTATCAGACCTCTGTGGCAAGCAGCTGCTTGAGGGGGTATTTATTTTTTTATTCATTTCATTTATAAAAACATTACATCGAAAATTAACAATCAAAGGTTGAATGGAAACAACATGAACAAAATAAAATTAAAAACGACGAAAAAATGAAAGCAAAAAGAAAAAACACTATTTTTATCTCCGAAATATTATCAAGGGTATATCAAACCCATGTAATTAAATATGCTATATTCCTAATATCTTTTTAATATCTATTCACCCCCTTACAAAATTGTTAGTTATCTATCTATTAAAACAAAATGCGTCGATTGTCTACAGACAGACGAACGTGAAAACAATAGCACGTGTTTTTAGAAAACGAGCTAAAACACCAAAAGATCAATTGATATTCTCAGTTCAAAGACCAACTGACACTTTTCGGATAATTTCAGTTATCGGTGGGTTAGTCAGTATTTAGTAACATTGAAATAACTTCTTAAAGCGGCGGGGATTGGCTCAGTCGGTAATGCGCAAGGCTCAGTTCCCATGTTCGAGTCTCATCTGGGTCAGCATCGAGATTTCTCTCCGTTAAGCACCTGCCCTCGGTAAGAAACGGCACACCGACGGACTTTGGAAGACCGCTGTCCGTCTCGTGGGATGCAAAGCCGTGGTTCCGTTTGCATGAGAGACATACCCTGTGCACGTTAAAGGACACGTTGGATGGCCTTAACACGAGGCTTCCATCTGTCTCGTAACAGCTGTACAGGAATCCCCTTCCCCAACCTTCTATGAGCCCTCGGGGTCCTTGTGTGACACGGTCATTTAGTCCAAAAAAAGTCTGCAAAAAAATGTGCCGCTCAAAAGTGAAAAAAAACCTTTAAAGAAATCACTTATGCAAAAGCAAAAATTATCGAATTTATGATTTTAAAAGTAATTAATGAAATATTTCAAAATTACTACCGGGGGGGGGGGAGAGGGTCGAAAAAACTCTTTAACAGATAAGTGAAAAATTTTGAACACATAATATGATTTGCACATAATATGATAAGTTCAGTGGCTTTTGAATTATGACTCCCCCCCCTCCCCTTATTACGTCAGTGGAAGCTAACTTTTTCTTATCATCAGACCCACAAAGCTGTTAGCTTATTTGCAGGTTATAACGGAGCAACGATACCCGTGACTCGAACCTGGACCCCAACAGTTGCAGTGCTATTACGAACCAACCCGATACTAATGTGCCACGGAACAGCTGACTTCGAGCCTCGATAACTTCTAAATGAAGCATTTTTATGAGAAAATGGGCTGAAGATAAAGATCTCCATCAAGTCTCTAAATTTTGATTTTTAAGAATATTTGTTCGGTATTTAAAGAACTCTAGAACTTTGAATATTTACGAAGAGTAATGCCAAACATAAGAATTTACCTGAGAAGTTAATTAAAATTCTAATAAGAAGTATTATTTTCAAAGCATTTAATATAATAGATGTACAATGAGTGATCAATGAATTATAACCACCCCACACGCTGTTATGTGAATGGGACGATAATTTGGAAACTCTCTAACGTTTAAAAGAAGCGTTTTATGAGAAAATACGACTGAAGGTCAAGATCTCAATCAGTTCTATCTAAATATTGTATTTAATAATTTTCGTTCAGTATTTTAAAAGAGTTACGGAGGATTTTGAATATTTGACAATAGCAATGCCAGCCACAAAAATTGACTTCAGAAGTCAATTAAAACTTAATGATAAGTATTGTATCAATGCATTTAAAAAATAAATCTGCATTTTAGAACTTTGTGTAAAGAATTCTCTCAGTTAAAGAGTTAGGAAGTTTGAATATTTAACAGCATCAAAGGAATTATTTACACGAACTTTTTAAATATACCCTGAGTGATCATTGAATGATGACTACTCATTGCTTGCCACATAGGTCTGATAATACCGAGTGATCATTGAATGATGACTACTCACTGCTTGCCACATCACAACGACGTTGTCTTTTGAATTTACTGACTCGAATTCTTTTGTCGGCTTATAGGAAACGAGGAGTTAGTCGGAGTTGACTGCGTGGAGATCGGTGAGATTTTTCGATTTATCCGATTTATCGTTAGCGAGTTCTAATAATTTTAGGGGGTTATCGATTAAAAGAGAGGTAGCTCTGGTTAAATTTTCTGATAGTTTACCCCACACGGAATTAAGGAAATATTTGCCAGAAGCACGTTTAGAATTATTAAATTCTACCTCATGAGGGTTGATTCGAACCCCTTCCGCCTCGAAAATTTTTTCACAAAAAACCGCCTTTTCGGAATCTGTTTTTATGTGGGGTGGGTAGCCAGAATACCTCTACTTCATCACCAAGAAAGTATCGATATACTTCCCGAATAAGCCGGGGTCCTGGGCAGAATAGGATATCGTTTCTGCATTATGCCAAACATGGTATATTCTAAGAATCTTGTAACCTTCACGAACTGCTCTGTATAGTTCGAGTGAAACGTAAGAACCGGGGAAAGATCTCCGAGCCTCTGTGTGAGTGCAAGGCTCAGTCTGTACTAATTGAGCACACTCCACACAGAGGAAATATCAGCTTATTCCTGCAACAATAGGGTAATACTGTAATATACAAATTACAGGGAGGGAGGACTATGCAGCGTATGATTCTGAAATAGGCGTCTAAGCTATAATCAAAATTTTGTTATTCTTCTGGGATGTTTAGCTGGAAATTTCCCCCATTTGCACACAAAAGGGTGAAGCGAGTTAACATCTTGATAGGTAAATGTGCAATTCTTAATCTTTGAATCGCAGAGAAGTGCGAAAGTTTCTGTCCTACCTCCATATGTGACAACGACCGGATATTCGGATATTCGTTGAATCTCTTCAGTTTGCTGATAAATCCGTGCTGCGAGAGGATTGACTTTCACCAATCGGTCGAAGTCGTGCTCCCAAAATATTCTCATCCTATGGTTTGGCAATAGTTGTCGAATGACCCGTTCTCTATCGAGTGTTTTTAAATAAGTTACGGCCATGGGTTTTCCTGTGAAAGGGTGTAAATTGGTCGGCAACTACACAAACAATAGAGGAAGCACAATTGAAACTTTCATTCTACACTACAAATTGGCCATACACAATGATGGTTCATCCACCTTCACCAAGCCCCCATATGAGTCAGTTCTTGACCTCACCCTTTCATCATCAGACATTTCCCCCATCATAAATTGGCAAGTACACCATTCCACATGAGCTAGTGACCATTATCCAATTTTCCTCACCCTTCAAGGAGTTAAACCCACAGCATACTCAACAAAAACACACATTAACTGGCACAACTTCTCCGCAAACTGTGAAACCAGTATCACCACACAAACACCAGACAATTTAACCTCATTCTACACATGTGTTAATCACAGCATCCAAAACAATAAATTTACCACCAAACACATGACTGGTTTCACTAAAAAAGCACCCTGAAATAACCAAACAACTACAAATAAGGAGAAAACCAGAGGACACAGCCAGAAGACACCCCACTGTACTTGCCATCACTACTTTTAACAAAGAAAATGCCATCCTTAGAAGAATTAGACTAAACACCAAAAGAAAAGAATGGAGAAACTTTTGTAACAACATCAACCCAAGAACTGACTCCACCCTCATTTGGTCAACAATAAGAACATTTAGGACCCAGGCTCAGCCCTTAGCCCCTTGGCACACCATACTGTGGACCAATAATCTCTCAGCAAAGGGGCTAACCACATAGCATCACACCTCATCACTACCAACCATCTGGCAAATTCCCACATATACCAACAACATTGCCACCACATGAACCAGATACTAACACATGATACACCTTGCAAACTACCCGCCATCAGCTTACCATTTACACAACATGAGTTAAACATTGCCATTCATCAGGCAAATAAAAAAAGCACACCTGGGCCTATATGTGATAGAATTATCACATATAGTACACTTAAAAATCTAGGCACACAGGCTTTACATACTCTACTTCACATATTCAATGAATGCTGGGAAAAACACACATTCCCCACACAATGGGAAGAAATTCACATAATTCCCATTCTCAAACCACAGCAAGCCAGCATCTCAAATCAGCTCATACAGACCCATAGCACTCACATCATGTGTCTTCAAAGTTCTAGAAAGAATGGTGCTCTCCAGACTCAAATACTATTTAGCAACCAAAAAAACACTCCCCTTATGCCAAACTGGCTTCAGAGAGCACATGTCCACCACAGACAATTTCTTTGACCTTGTCACTTCAGCAGAAATTGCTCTTCAAAACAAAGAAATCTTTTGCTGTGTCTTTCTAGACCTAACCTCTGCTTTTGATACTGCCTCACACACCAGTATACTCTTCAAATTACACCAACTAGGAATCACAGGAAACATCTTGCATTTTATCAAAAATTTCCTCACACAGAGAAAGGTTAAAGTCAAACTGGGGACTACTCTCTCTGACCCCCACAATTTAACTAGGGGATTGCCACAGGGCAGTGTGGTATCACCTACACTTTTCAACATTCTTCTACATGATCTACCAACAGTATTTAAAAAGGACATTAATTGCTCCATCTTTGCTGATGACATAGTGCTCTGGACCAAAGGAAATGATACCCTCATTATACAAACAGCCCTACAAACAGCAGTCAACCAGGTCCTTGACTTTACAAACAAATGGGGACTAGCCATCTCTGCACCTAAATCTGCGGTCTTACCCATAACACATAAACAACCCCCCGCCAACTCACTCAGCATAACTATAAACAACCACGCCATCCCCCTAGTTAAACACTACAAATACTTAGGGCTAACTATAGACCGACAGCTTAACTGGAAACAACACATCACAAATACACAATCCACATGTAATGGAGCTCTCAACATTCTCAAATCAATCACAAGAGCTAGCTGGGGTGCAAGTGACAGATCTATGATCACCCTTATTAAAACATTTATCAACAGCAGACTGGAGTATGGCCTGCTAGCTCTAAACACTACCTCACCCACATTTTTTAACAAACTTGAAACCATACAAACCAGAGCCATCAGACTTGCACTGGGTCTTAAAACTGGCTGCCCAAACTTGGCCACATGGGCAGAAGCCAACATGCCTCCCCTCGACAACATCAGACACAAACTCACTTGCAAACACTACGTCAAATTAAAACATCTAAACCCCAACCACCCCACTATAAATAGAATTGAGTCTCCTAGCAACACATCCCCCACTGCACAAATCATAAAGCAGCACCCACTATATTCAACATGGAGAAAAATCAAACCTTTCAACCCTAGATACACAATCCCCTATTGGACTATTAAAAAACCCTCCATAAATCTCACACTACCACACATCACCCAAAAATATAAACACCTCCCTCAAGAACTAAAATTTGCAGCGGAACAACTCATCACAAACATTCCTACCGCAGACCTCATTATATTCACAGATGGCTCCCACATCCCACACACAACAAATGGCTCTGCTGCCTTCCACTCTACCCAACCAATTTTCTCACATATAATCAAAATGAACCATGCAGAAAACAGTACTGCTACAGAGCTAGCTGCAATACATATGGCTTTGGAATGGTCCTCCACACAAAATACACACAGCATACATATTATCACTGACTCAAAATCTGCCTTGCACAGCATCAACAAACATACATACAACCTATCACAAAATTACTCTCTTTTCCATATTCACAGAATTTCACACAATATAATTGCCACTCACAAAACACTAACATTCCACTGGATACCCTCTCATTGTAACATAACCCATAATGACACTGCTGACCATCTTGCTAAACAAGGACACAATATCCCTACACCTAATTATCACACCCCTGAGACATATAATCATCACCTAATTGAAATCAACAAACTCTTCCACTCCACATGGACACAAAACTGGATCCAACAGGCCACAATTAAAAATACATTCAGAGCCACCATTGCTGCCATCCCACACACACTACATCTCAACTATCTATCAAGAAGAGCCCAAACAGCAATTCATCAACTACGCACTGGCAGAACAAATCTCAACAAGGACCTTTTCATGATACAAAAGGTACCATCTGCTCTTTGCACTACATGCCAAGTGATAGAAGACATTCCACACTACCTTCTACACTGCACCAAATACACAATACATAGAATTACCCTCTTCCAGACACTCATCACACTGGGAACCACTTATTTCTCAGCCCAAACAATTCTTGGTCCTACTCATAATAATATAAAAAGCCACTATAGGGCCTTGGCCCAATATATCAACAGCACTGGGAGATTCCTCTAATGCCTCTCTGCCTCTCCAAAGGCCTCTACCTCACTTTTAAAAGATCCTTGGGACACTAAAAGATCCAGATGCCAATAAAAGATCCCCATAGGACATCAAAAGACGCATTTTGGACAACTTATTCCATAGAAACTAGATAAAAATAAATATATAGTATAAAATCATCAAAAAAAAAATCAATCTATCAAAAATAAAGTCACATAAAGGAAAACTTTATTTCTATATTGGAAACTTTTATATTTCTCTTTAACCCAATAACTTACATGGAATCTCTCCCAGAACATAACATCTCTATACACATTATCATACCTAATATACATATGGAATCTCACCACATCTCCCACTACCCTTTGATAGGAACCTTAAACTGCACTCCTGCCACACACCCCAAGCTCATGGCTGACCTTCCACTGACTCTACAAAATTAAACACTGACCACCACACACTGAACACATAAATTTGATTTCCAACTCATATAACGTAGCTATATCATTTTCCTCCCTTCTCCTCCAAAAAAAAAAAAAATTACATTTATCATACTCCTTCCCATATGTCTCCTTCCATCCTGTCACTGAACGTAGACTTTTCCCAGATCCACCCCTGCGCAACATTTCACTGCATGGCAGGGCAACCCAATGCTAACCTCTGGAGTTAGATAAGCTACCATAAATATTTCCTCCTCCACCTTCCTGACACAGGAGAATTACCTATCCCACCGTCTCAGCTCCCACCACCAAATATTTCATCCCCCTTTGATTGACTCAAATCTACCATACTGGCAACCAACCATGGCCACAACTTCAAAAAATAACATAACATTCGCCTCTCGGAAAATTATTAAAAAAATATATATACACTACTTCTCCCTCTATCTCTCTCCACCCCCTTCCCCCCTTCACATGACATGCAACTGGTATTTATTCTCCTTCACCCTTCAACATCAGCCTCTCCATCACTGGGCGGCCTGCGGCCTAAAGCCCAATTGCCAAAATGTACGATTGCCAGCCTTCACTGTGCTGGCCAGTCTTTGCCGTTTTCATCTGCACCCACTACCCTTTATGCCTATGGACCTGATGATAAGGGGGCCGAGGCCCCCTTTACAAATAGGTCCAGCTTAGAAAGAAGGATGTATAAGAAGAAGAAGAAGAGTGCAGTCTGAAGAGCGAGCTGCTCAGTCTCTTCTATGTAGGTTAACCATGCGAGAGCCTTCCTACTCTGCCTGTATTTTATGCGGAATATCCTCCTGAAGAATAAACCTCGATAGCCCCTTCAGGCATAAATTTTCTCTGTATACTTGCAGACAAGCAGCCGGAAGGGTAATTTTTGTAAACGGGTCCGTGTCATGTCCATAAATACCAATGAGCAAAACGCAACAGTCATCCCTGCAATAAGCAGACATTTCGGTTTTCAAGTCTCAGCGAGTCCCCCGTACCATTTCATACCATTGGTAAAATTCTTTAGCCTTACTCGGGGTCATACGTTCGGGATGGAAAAATTGTGAATCTGGAATTGGTCCAGAGTAATCTAGATTTTCCGGTTTGCAGAATGCGTGGGGAAAAAATCTTTTCCATACATCCGCAATTCCAAAAGTTTTAGGAAAGGCTCTTAATGGGGAGGGAATAAAAGAGAATCTATGAATCTTATTTTAAGCCCCGGTAAATATAAAAGGATTTTGTTTCCGTTAAAAATTAACTCAGGCTTTAGTGGAGATAATTCAAAATGGGAACAAAATCGAAACTTCTACCGTTGTGGGCTAACAAGGTTACGTCCCTGAATTTTTGTTTACCATTCTCTGTGGCCAATAACCAGTCCATAAAATCGGGAACAGTGGGGAATTCTTTGTATTGTCACAATCCTTTTCACCATCTTGGTAGGTGACAATGCAGAAGATAGAAATCAGCAATCCATATTCATTCTGCATCGTTTCCTAGTCAAAATAAAATTTATGTACTGTAGACTCGCATTCCTTGGCAGTTTTCACAAATTGCGGTTCATTTGGTTCGCATTCGTGAGGCTTTGTCGTATTAAAAACTGCGCCACTCTCCGCCAACTGCGCCACACTCTGTACACCTGTGGCGTTTGTTGCAGATACCGTTGAGATGTGAGGCATGGCATTGACGACTTCAAAAATAGTTCTTGCATGTCTCACAATAAATTTTGGAACCGTTCTTTCCACAGTCTTTGTCCTGCAAGTATTTCTGCAGACGTGAGGTAAATTATACGCCCATTTTAGACACAGGACACAGAATTCGTAGCGTTGAAAATAACCTGCAGGCTTGGTGATCACACTATATAGTGAAGACTGTCTATAAGGAGAAAAATGTTATTAGAAGCCTCCTGGCGTACGGCGAAGCTAACTTGGTAGTCGTCCATGGCACTGAATACAATTATTCTGTAGTCCGGATAGAGGTACTGTTGAAATTGATGCAACTCGGGCAGACCACACTTGCCCTCCAGGACTCCCACCTTGTGATGAAGATCCTCTGCTTCCTTTCTTTGACGTACAGAATCGCGATGTTGAATTTATTTAAAGGTGCCCTCTGACAGTTTCTCTTGTTCAGGCATAGCGCCCTTGCAATGACAAGGCTACGGGCCAAGCACAAATTATCATCATTGTAAGTGCAAATAATGGACATTTTCCCCTTGTTAAACGCTTTAACGTCGGCTAGATGTCTTCACCGAGGTCCTGGAGCATTGCGTGCACCCCCAGATCGTTCCAAATTAACTGCAGCGAAATCGAAAAACATATATCCTCTGATGTTCCGATTGCTTCATTCGATTGTATCACTTTTCCCACTGTCTCTAAAAACTTTTCAGAAGTAATGTGTTCTCTCGACGTTAAGGGGAGGTTGATCGGATTATTGATCGCCCTTGAGCGTACACATTAACGCACGTGGGAGTATTCGTCTTCGGGCATTAGTTCTTGAAGAATTTTTTCGTGAACTGTGTGGAGAGCATCGCCAAAGTTCAAAGGGCTCACTTGATCAAAGTCGTTAATCTCACGGTATGGGACGTAAATATTGCTTTATATTTGGGAGAGACGAATAGATTGGAACAAGTCATCATAAAACCGGGAGCTTCAGGTGGGCCCTTGTTGTGGAGAGGCCTCCACCGCTTCGCTGACGGCGCGTCACTTGACAGACCACGCTTTCCGTTTGATGTGCTCGGCACCGCATCACTCGCTGTTGCTTTGTCCTTTTGCAATGACACATCACTTGATGATTCAGGCTTTGATCGCAGTGTTTAGCAGCTCATCCAACTTTTTCTGAATATTATCTAGAGCTTCCCTTTCAGAATAACTCTGCTCCATTTTGAAAATTACGATTTTGCTTGCGTTTATAAGTGCTCCAATATACATATGCAAATTCCCCTTTGGCCAATGGGATTCTATAAAATTTTGGGCCCACCCCTTCCACACAGTGATTAGATATTTACTCTTTACCATTGGCTTCACTGTTAATATCGGTGAAGGTTATTTCATTTTTTAGCCTAGAAGTCCCCTGAAAAGTAGCACGCACTGTCATAAAATTTAACGACTTCCCTGACCGCGCTCCATAAAGACCGGATTATAATTCCTCTCTATTGATGCAGCCGGCTCTAAAAATTCCTTCTGAAGCGCACAAGATTTTTTTATCAGGTCCATGATACGGGTATAGAACTCCTTTGGCTCTTCTATAAGCGCAGACAAAGTTTCAAGAATGGCTTACTGACCGGAGGCATATTCTTGTTAACAAAAGGTTTCATGCACTTTCTTTATTCACGAGCACAGCTGCAACATTAGGTGGAGGTTTCATTCAAAACTATTATTTTTTAGATCCGTGAGACCACACATCTGAAAGGATTTGAAGGGTCCCAAATATTAACGTCAGAGCTCACCGCACATTCTCAGGCCTTTCAATCCGAACCAAACCCTTCAAATACCTCACTAAACGAAAGAATGGATCATCATTCCTTCTGAAACGTCCAGGTTTTTTTTTTTTTATCAGGACCCATATTCGGCGAACCGGGCATAGAATTCCTTTGACTCTAAGTGCTTAACGTCCGTCTTTAATATTGTTTTCATGAAAGGATTTGATACTGGGAGACTTTAAAAAACGGTGTCTTTGATCCAACCGAAGCTATATTCTGTTGTTGGACATTCTAACGAATGTCAGAGGGGGGCTTAAAAACTTTTCTCACCAGCGAGTTCAGTCATAAAAACTTTCTCACGAGGGAGAGGGCTTAAAATAAATAATTTAAGTGTTCATAAATGCCAACCCATTCGACTTCAGCTGCTTGCATACATTTCTAATGAATACCAGAGGGGGCTTAAACCTTTCTCATAAATGTCAATCCCAGCTGCTTGCATACATTTTTAATGAATGACAGAGGGGCTTAAAAAAAACTTTTTCACGAGAGCTTAAATGCCAGCTGCTGGCTCTTTCAATCGGATCTGCTGACACACATTCTAATGAATGTCAGAGTAAAAGTTCCCACACCAGTGAGAAGACTACTAAATAATTTTTAAGATCATATAATGTCAATCCGTTCGACTTCAGCTGCTGATACACATTTCTAATGAATAACAGAGGGGCTTAAAATTTTTTTCTCACGAGAGCTTACTGCTGGAACATATTCTGATGAATGTCAGAGTAAGGTTAAAAAAAAGTCCCCACACCAGTGAGAAGACATAAATAATTTTAAGCAGTCATAAATGCCAACCCCTTCGACTTCAACATCGGCTGTTGGTGGAGGGAGTGTGGTGTCGGGAGGAACCGAAGTGCTCACTCTTTGCCTAAACTTCTCCTAGTGATCTGCTCATATAAGGTCACTTTTTCTTTTTCCCTACCCTGCTGAGGAGTGGTCAACCACACAGGGTGATGGTGCTGATAAACTTACTGGACTGGATTAAAGCTCTGAGCTTGATTGTGGATCCTGATTTTGCTGCACTGGTGGGAGAATTTTCACTGTTTTTTCCGTTTGTGGGTTGACAGCCCCAAGTGCATATATTCACAGGATATGCTTTATCAGCTGGTGGATAATACTGAGCAGAAGTCATCGCAAGCCCCTGAAGTCTTGCTTCCACAGGCATCATCAAATTCTAGTAAAGGAAGTCTTCCAGTGTAGATGACTTTAGCCTTTAGTAGTGGGGGGACGGGTCTTTGCCCCATGCCTGCAATTAGGGGGCTGTTTGATACTGTCGACATTCCCTCTCTCAATAAACATAGTTTCTTTAAACATCCTCAATGTAGTTGGAATGTGAGCTTATTCTCTTGGTGTCCTCACATAAGAATTCCAGTTATAATTTAGATATTCTCGGCTTCCAAGTGACCACATGGGCAGAAAAAGGTCAGATTCTTAAAAATAATCTTAAATTTCTCTTTTCGGGGAAGGGCAATATTAAGCATCACCAAGGCTAGGCCCATTTCTCAGCAGACACGCCAGTGATGCTCTTCTAGGATATGAATGCATTAATGAAAGGTTTCTTACAGCTAAGTTTCAGACAAGCATTAAAGACTTGAATGTTATCTGTTATGCCCCCACTGAGGATGACGATAAGGTTGAGGATAGGTTTTACGGACAACTTCAGGATATTTTGAATTAGGTCAAGAAAGGAGATATTACCCTTGTTCTTGGTGACTTCAATGCCAAAGTCGGTACTGACTCTGACCTTTGGGGAAGGGTGATGGGCCCTTTTGGTATTGGTAGCTGCAATGACAATGACGTCTCCTACAAGTAAGTAAACTCAATGGTTTCAAAATAACACTTATTACAAACACCGCTACATACATAAGTACACATGGGTTTCACCTGATGGGCTGCATAAGAATGTGATAGATTATATATTAATCAACTTAAACAGTGTTGTGCTAGGGTTAATAAATTTTCTTTTAATACTGAAGCTCTGAATGACCCAGTTATAGCCAAAGCTTACCATGATAGGTTACTTAGTCATTATGACAGTCATTGTATACTTACTACTGAAGTTGAGGAAGAATGGGACCATTTTAAACAGGCTTTTTTGGACACTAACAATACTCTTTTGGGAAAAAAGGAGCAGAAGAGACAGAATTATCCGAGTGATAAGGCACTTGAGCTTATTTCGGAAAGAAAGAACTGTAGGAATGTCCTTAATCAATACCCTACTAGTCCTAATAGAAAGCATTACAGAGAACTTAATAAACGTGTAAAAGATCAGTTAGCTGCTGATAAGAATCCTTGGCTTGATGACTTGGCTGTTAGGAAGCAGTTAGACAGCTGTACCAGATAATGTTTTGTGTGGTAGAAAATAGACAGGTATATAGGGATTGATGAATAAACAAGATTATAGAAGGTGAGGATTCAGTCATGGCTAGAGCATTTCAGTGATGTTCTAAACAATGTGGTTAGTTCTACTCCCATTGTTTGCAATGATGATAGATGCATTGGTGGCTTTAATGTTGGCCTTATAACACAGTCTGAAGTTATTTTGGCTGTTTCTGAAGTTTACATAAATCCCCAGAGGCAGACGAAATTACTACAGAAATGCTTAGAGCTGGAAATGTTTTAGTTACCACATGGATGACCGAAATTTTGAATATCTTTTATGATAAAGGAATGGCTCCTGAGGGTCATTCCTTTATCATAAATCCCAGAGCTATTATTATCCTTATTTTTAAAAAGGGTGATCGCAGTTTCTGTGATAACTATAGGGGTATCAGTCTAATTTCTGTTCCATGTAATGTTCTTTGCATGATTGTGCTTAATAGAATTCAGAATCTGATTGACAGTCAAATGCGTGATAAACAATGTGGATTCAGAAGTGGTTGGGTTGTTTTATCTCTGACGGCACTTTTTTTCCACACCATGGGCTAAATGGCCAGGTCACATGGACCCCGAAGGCTCAGAGAAGGTTGGGTTAGGGGACCCACTGGAACAGCTGTTGGGAGATAGATGGTAGCCTCCTGTCAAGGCTATTCAGCATGTTCTTTAACATGCACAGGGTATGGCTCTCCCACACACGGGGCCACAGCTTAATATCCCATCCATCGGACGGCAGCATTTTCAAGCCCATCGGTGTCCCCTACTGACTGTGGGCAGGGCGAGGAATTTTTGCGGAGATAAATCTCAATGTGCTCAATCCCAGCTGGGACTCGAACCTGGGAACTGCAGCTTACAAGCACCTGGGAACTGCAGATTACAAGCGTGGTGTACCAACTTAGCCACCCCTGCCCCAGATTCAGAAGTGGTAGAAGCTGTTTAGATCAGATATTTTCACTCAGGCAGATTCGTGAGAAATGTTTAGTTTCAGAAACATTTAGTTGCCAGCTTTGTTGATTTCAGAAAGGTTCCAACTCTGTTGATCATCATAATTTGTGGTTGATTGTGAGATTGTATGGCATACCAGACAAGTTAGTGTTATTATAGAGAGTTTTCATTATGTTAACTAAGTTGTGTGTGAGAGTTGGTAAGGCTTGTAGCAATAAGTTTAGTATTACTTCTGGTGTTCGACAAATGTGCATTTTGTCTCCTTTTCTCTTTAGTGTGGTTATTGATTATGTAATGGGAAATTCACTGGAAAAGAAAGATTTTGGCCTTAATTGGTATAGAGATTTCAAAATTTCTGATTTAGATTAAGCAGATGATTTGATGCTGTTGGCTATTGATGTTGATGAGACTGGTAATAGAATTGGTTTGGTGATAAAACTAAAGTAATGAAAATTGGTCAGGTAGTTGGTGCTTCAATTGTTCTGAATGGTTGCGTCCTTTAGCAAGTGTCTGTGTTTAATTATCTTGGGAGTTATGTAACAGATACTGGTGATGTGCGGCATGAGATTAACAGGTGAACAGGGATTGCCTCTGTGACTTGTGCAGAGACTCCGTTGGTTTGGCCATGTTGCCCGTATGGATAATTATAGATTAGCGAATAGGGTTATGAACAGTGTGCGTAGTGCGTTAGGCAGACAATGTCAAACAGGACTTTGTTAGAATTGGTGTGCAGTGGCTAGATGCAGAAGCAGATATAGCTTAGGACAGATATGCTTGAACTAAATTGTGCAGTCTGGTTGGACCTCTGTAGCCCATGGCTGCTTGAGGATGATGATTTGAAAATTGCTTCCTCTGTTCAAAACATCCTGCTTTGCCACTGCTGTAGGCACAAATGGAATCTGCAGTATGCGGTTTCAAACAACTTGGTATCTAATAGATTAAACCAGGACTGTGTTTAGAAAGCAGGGGGTAAGGCCTTTGAGAATGCTAATAGAGGTAATGGAATCAATGTTATTAAACGTGTGCATATTTCACACAATTTTAAATTTTTTTTCTTAGAAAACTCTAAACGAAGCATTACACTGTAATGGAAATCCAGGCCTTTTACCAGGTCGACCCCCCCCCCCCCCCAATTTTTTTCTAGAGCTGGGCCTGGGTTAAATTGTACTGTAATTAAAATTTGAGGAATTTTTCTTAACAGGAAGGATCTGCTTGCTTTTAATTAAATGCTCAGTTGAGAGAACACTAAAGTGTAAAAGAAACCGTTAACTAATTTAATTAACTAATTTTTACCGGTACGCTGCACCGGCAAATATTTTCCTGCCGATACTGTGTACTGGCTTACTTTCACCATTATGTTACCTTAACGGCCAACTCAGGAGCATAAGCATTACAAGTGGCTGTTTGGGGTACAAAATTTTAAGGTTGGCATGCTAGTAATTGAATGATTTTTCTCTACTTCTTGAAATAAAAATACCATGCATGCAAGGATTTTTTCCTAATTTTGTGAGCATAATTTTGAATTGAGCATAATCCTGTGCATTTTACATGTTGTAAAATGCACAGGATATGAGTCTCCTTCACTTAGGACTGCAGCTTAATGTCCCTTTCAATGGAGAGCAGCCTTTCGAAGCCCATTTGTGAGGCCCCTTTCCCCGCTCAGGGCAGGACATGATTTTAACGGTAAATAGAAAAGCAAATTATTCGGAAAAAAAAGAAGTTTTAAATGGAATGTTTGTCAGGAAAAAAAAAATCTTCTGGAACAGAATGTTAAGAAATGGCCTTAACATTATTTATTAATCATTCCATTAAAGTAAATGTGCCCACTTGAATGCATTTAAAGCAGTGGTCCCAACCAGGCCAGATCTAGAAAAAAAAAAAAGATCGAGTAAGTCGAGGGGGGTACAAAAAACATAATCGAGCTGGAAAAAAAAATGTAAAAGGGGAACAAGACATTTGATTTGCAATGAAATATAAACCTTTCCCCCCTACATTTTATGGGTTTTAAAAAATTTCTTGAAAAATGCATCAAACATAAATAAGTTTAATAATTTTTGCCTCTTTTATCCTTAGTCACTTTTTGAAAAAAGGGGGTAGATCCAGCCCTGGTATAACCAATATGACTGAAACTGTGATTACAAAGTGTGCCCTGTTGGGTTGCAGTATTCACTGGGAGAAAGTTTTAAATTTTGTTTTTAATACTATATTTTAGAATTAAAAAGGAGGCAATGTATGGAACTTTTTCATTATCAAATAAATAAAAGTACTTTTTGTATATTTAAGAAAAAATTTAAATATACTGAATAAAAGCAGCTTTCCATTAACTTTTGTTTTTGGTTATAAATATAAATGATTGTTTTGTACCTTTCACTTTTGAAAGTATTTTGCTTTACCAAATCAATAGAAAGTTTCATGGGATATCTATTGAAAGAAAATTGCAGTATTAGTACCTATCTAACCCAAAAAGAAGTTTTCATTTAATTCTTAAAGCAAAAAAAAAAAATGCGTTTTACTACCCTCTCTGGAAAGGGGAAACTCACTTGCTGTCAATATAAATCTTTAAGCACCACATTCTATCCACAAATTTCATGCATTAATAGATCATTTATAAATTTTAACATCTTATAACTTTAGCTGTCTCTATCAGTGGAAATTAAAACTATTGGGAGATTCAGAAAATGCAAATCCTAAAATTTCATTACCTTTAAAACCTAAAAATAATTTTTTATTTGTCCTGTATTTTAATTAGCATTCATTGTTTTTATTTAGTCTATATTATTGTTGGATAATTTATGCCAGTCAGGGAGTTATGGATTTCTCATTAAAAAAACAATTCTATACTCCAAATAATGTCAGTTGCCAGTTTCAAATTCTTCATTGTAAGTGGACCATAAACCTCAAAATGTGGTACTTGAACAAGTTTATCACGTCACTAAGAAAGTTTAAGTGATCAATGAAGTAGATAAGGGAACAATGAGGGAAATCAAACATTGCAAGGAATATGGACGACATGTTTAACAACAAATGAAATATTTGAAAAGTTGCATAAGATTTATAGACCCCATGATAATATGAATGCTATAATTTTTCATTCTCTGAATGAACTTTAAGATTTTGTGCATTTCAAAAATAAAGAGGGAAATTTTTGAAATTTGTAGTGTTTAATACCCACTTTTTTGTACCATATATTTTAAATATATTAATTATAACAGTTGTCCTTAGTACAAAATAGATAATTTGAAATATATATATATATTTATGTTCCCTGGCTTTGAATTATAGAAATTTTAGTATATTAATATATTTTCAGAAGAATCCAACATGGAATGCATTCTTTTTATTACGTTAAAATGAACAATACAGTGATGATTTTGAAAATGCAGAGGAGTGTTAAAAGATTTTGTTAATGTAAAGTCAGTAACTGATTTCTTTATAATATAGTTTTGTGGGTAGTTCAACCTTTTCTCTCTGGTAGTTTTATTTTTATGAAATAAGTTTATCAACTTACAATACCAAAATATTTCCCTCTTCCTCCACCACAAAAATCTTGGTTATGCCACTAATTACTAGAGTAGCTTTTATTTTTCCATGGTTTAAAAAATGGAATAAAGCATAACCACTCTTTTTGTGCATGATAATATAAGAGAGAAGGTTGTGCCATGTAATTTATTTATCCTAGATGTCACTTAGTATTTCTCAACCACTGGCCCATCAACTATGGGTTGAGTTGTTTTACCTCTGAGTGGCACTTTTTTGCACACACCATGGGCTAAATGGCCAGATCACAAGGACCCCAAAGGCTCAGAGAAGGTTGGGGGAGGGGACCCACTAGAACAGCAGTTGGGAGACAGATGGTAACCTCCTATCAAGGCATTCTAGTGTGTTCTTTAACATGCACAGGGTGTGGCTCGGCACAGCTTAATGTCCATCCAGGGTACGGTTTAACATCCATCTGATGGACGGCGGCCTTTCCAAGCCTATTGGTGTCCCCTACTGACTGTGGGTCAAGAGGGGGAATTTTGCGGAGATAAATCTCAACGCTGACCCAGCTGGGACTCGAACCTAGGAACTACAGATTATGATCCTGGCGCGCTACTGACTGAGATCCCCCCCCCAACCCCCATCAATTATGGGTAGTTGGCTACACATAACTTATGGACAGCAGTCTACAATGTAGATATCATTGAGAACCATTGACTTAGAACGAAGTGAGTATAGATGTGTTTCCTCAAGGATATGTAAAGCCAAGAAACATGCCTATCAATCGATCTCTTTTAAGACCTTGGTTAGTGTAAACCTTCATCAATAGCTGGTAGCTCAGTAGTCAAAGCACCTGATGTATTATCAGGAGGTCACCCAACAAAAACAACTGGCATTGTGTTTAAATACTGCAAAAAAAAGTTTTTTTAACTTCTGCAAAAAATAAAGCACCTTATGTTGCTTTGAAGTGTAGCTTTGCTTCTTTTAACATTACAAAAAAAGCTAAATATTGAGCTTTACTTAATAGCAGTAAATGATTTGATTATATATTCTGGGCTATACAGTTACTGGAACAGCAAATAATACAACATATCCTAGTTAGGATTAATCAAAAGTATGTTTAATATACACCATTTCTTGTTGAGTTATTTAATTTGGCATTTTATTCTTATTTACAGGATATATTAAAAAGATGCCACTATAAATTGACATTATTTGCATTATGGCAATATATCATAATTATTAAAATTACAAAATGTTCTAAGAACTACCTAAGGTTTTATACAATTAAGAACATGTTTCTTTCAAGTTCCTATCATGGCACACCATTTATACAGATACAAAATTGCTATTCTTTTTCTAACAGAAATGCCCAACATTATTGTACAATTATCAATTGGTTAAAGCTACCATTTATGAGCTACCTAATTATTGTTACTAGGCATCATCTGACCATTTCCAGCAAGTCTAGAACACCAGATTCTGGTGCACGACCAAGTAAAACTAGCAGTCGCAGATAGATTATCATAAAGTATAAACGCAGATGTTCACACCTGTAAGGAAGAGTAAATAATGATGAATAATGAGATCCATGTATACATGCAAATCTTTTTCTAAATATTATATCAATATTATTATCCCCTTAAATAGGGAAAATTACTTACCACACGATTACATTAACTGCTAGGGAGTTCTAAATTTAAAAACAGTTAATAGAACAACTAAAAATTTTAAGAACCCAAATACAAACACTAAAATTGCATTTTTAAAATTTTTAATTTCATAAATGCAGCAAAATTTTGTTGGTGTGATTTTCAAATGATTTACAGCAATGAAGAATATTTTTCAAAAAGTGAAGATTATATTTCACTTAAAGCACTACATAAGCTGAAATACAAACAGCAAGTAATGGTAAATGTTGCATTATATCAGTAGTAAATAATCACAGGATAAGTTCTGTAGACATGGAACTCATGAAATGATGAGCTGAAAAAAATTTGGTTTTGCCACGAGTGGGATTCGAACCCACGTCTCCAGGAAACATGCCTGTAATGTTACCACTACACCACCAATGGCCACCAGACATTGGTGGTGTAGTGGTAGCCACCAGCCATTGGTGGTGTACTGGTAGCATAACAGGCACGTTTCCTGGAGACGTGGGTTCGAATTCTACTCATGGCAAAACCAAATTTTTTTCAGCTCATCATTTCATGAGTAGCATTATATATTTAACTCCTTCATTTATAGTAAGGATTGTCATTTAAATAATTTGAATGACAAAATCTTTGAAAAATCTCTTTTTCTAAGCTTTTCAGGACTAAAAATATGTTTTCATAAACAAGTTGATGAAACCAAGTATTTAAATCACAAACAGCTCAGATGCAAACAGAGTAAATATTTTGCAAATGAAAATCAACTACCATGTTGCTTCAGATACTGATGAAGTTGCCATTGAAAAAGGAAATGCAAACTTTTAATCTTAAGGGGCAAAACACTTTTTACAAATGATTAAAACAATTTTTAATAATAGTGAAAGTGGGAAAATATAATAGTTTTTATCTTTGGGTAAATGCTATATTATGAGTAAGTAAACATTGGTGAAATTAAAAAGAGTATTTTGAAAAATTGGTTTACATTTCTCTTGTGATGCTGAAGTGCATGCAAAATTAAAAAGTGTACTTGGAACAAATAGTCAATATTTCCATTGTGATGTAAACGATATATATACACCGAAGAACCAAAACATTATGACCAGCGCATCTTTATGCAAATCAAAGCAACTTGTGAAGCTAATGAAACGGTATAAATAACATCTGATACTAAGCTCTGTTAATCAGTGTTATTCATGTTCTTCAGATGGGAAAGGCAATGAATTTAAGCGAGTTTGACAAAGGCCAAATTGTAATGGCCAGATGACTAGGTCAGAACATTTCCGAGATGGTAAGGCTTGTGGGGTACTCATGGTTAGCCGTGGTTAGTACCTTCAAAAAGTGGTCTGAGGAGGGAAAAATTAGGAACCACTGGTAAGGTGTGGGCAGGCCACAGCTAATCGATGCTAGAGATGAGTGAGGCTATCTATGTACAAGCCAACAGAAAGGACACTGGCATAACTTGCCCATAATTTGAATGCTGGTGACAGGTGTAATATATCATAACATACAGCACATCAAACCCAGCTAAAAAATGGGTCTGTGTAACCGCAGGCCACTCTGAGTGCCCATGCTAACATTGGTTCACCGTCGGAAGTGCCTACAATGGACATGCGGGCATCAAAACTGGACCTTGAATGATTGGAAGAAGGTTGTCTGGTTCGATAAATCCAGTTTCCTGTTGCACCATGTGGAAGGCCAGATACGTATGTGTTGCTTACTTGGGGAAGTGTTGGCACCAGGATGCATTGTGGGATGAAAACAAGCCAGTGGAGGAAGTGAATGCTTTGGGCAATGTTCTGCTGCAAAATCTGGATCCAGTTATTCATGTGCAGGAAACCATGATGTCTACCACTAAACATCATTGTAGACCAGGCACATCCTTTCATAGCAACAGTATTCCCCTCTAGTAGTGCCTTCTTTTGGCATGATAATGTGCCATGCCATACTGCCTGGACTGTTCAAGAATGGTTTGCGGAACATGAGGAAGACTTCCAGATATTGCCATGGCCTCCAAATTCCCCAGACATCAATCCAATCGAGCATCTGTGTTTGTGTTGGAACAGCATATCCAATCTGTGGTGGCTCAACCATGTAACTTACAAGAGTTAAAGGATCTGCTGGTAACATGTTGGTACCAGATACCACAAGACACATTAAGAAATATTGTAGCATCCATGCCTCACCAGGTAAGAGCTGTTTTGGTGGCACATAGAGTACAACATCATATTAGGCAAGTGGTCATAATGTTTTGGCTCCCATTTGGTACCAGATACCACAAGACATTTAGAAATCTTGTAGCATCCATGCCTCACCAGTTAAGAGCTGTTTTGGCGGCAAGTGGAGGACATCATATTAGGCAAGTGGCATAATGTTTTGACTCCGGTGTATATATGACCAAGACCTATTTAAGGTTTCAGTCTAACAAAAAGTGATTTAAGCAATTAAAATATTTGGGTATATATCCTCACAAAAAGAGAAGAGAGGAAAAAAAGTTTAGCACTTCCAATTTTACCTGCATTGAAGCAAAACCATTGCCAACAACAATGGTGAACTGACTGGAAGTGAGCATGCATGCCATAAATTTATTCGTAAACTACAACATGACAATGACAGACTAGTTTCGCTTCTATACTTTGAAATGGTTTTTTTTTTTTGAAAATGAATTTAAAAAAATAATTAATCAATATGGCTTAAAATTTAAAAAAAGTACCAATTTGTATTCTTAGATATTTCCTACAAAAACAGGTATATAATAAGAAACCTGTGAGAAGAAATTGCAGAGAAAATTTGAGATAATTTGAAACACTAGAAATAATATTAGGGTGATTCATAAGTCTGTGTTTTTGCAGAGTTTAATAGCAAGGGGACTATCTCCATTTGTGTTGCTCCAGCTAGGTTCAAGCAGTTCAAAGGTGGTGACACGAGCCTCAAGAGTAAGCTGTAATTGGGATGGTCAATATTGGTAGATCACAACATTCTGCACCAAGCTGTTGAAGCTGATCCTTTAACAAGCACTCTTGTAGGCTCTCATCTGAACTTGATTGCTCATAAGCAGCTATACAGCAGCATCTGCAATGCATCAGTAAGGTAGCCAATATTTGCCAAAGTGTTCTGCATGAATTGACTACTGAACAAGCAAACTATCATATCAAAATCTGCAGGAAACTCATCACTTATCTACACAACTATTTCATCAAAAGAATTGTTACATGCAATGAAAAATGGATCTTTTTCAACAATCTGAACATTCAAAAGCAGTGGCTTGACCCAGGCCAGCTTGTGCTTCCTGTCCCAAAGAGAGGGCAATCAGAAATGAAGGTAATGTTGCGTGTTTGGTGGAATTTTGAGGATGTAATGCACTTTGAACTAGTTCCCAATGGGTGTGTCATCAGTATTAACCTTTACTCAGCACAACTGGAGCTTGCTCACTTTGTGGTACTTCAATGCAACCAAGGCTGGTAAACAGATATCAGGTACTCCTCCAGCAAAACAATGCAAAACCACACACTGCACTTCGGGCTAAAGAGAAACTTCAAGAACTGGCATTTGAACTTCTTCTTAACTCAGCATATAATCTGAACTTAGCTCCTTCTGACTACAACCTTTTTGCTCCATGGCTCATTTTTGTCAAGATGGAGGGTTTCAAACATTTCAGGAAGTCGAAAATGGATGTGGAGAGTTTTTCACTTTCAAGAACCATGCATGGAATCAGAGAGGAATCAATTTACTGACAGATGACTAAGAACTATTGAAAATGATGACTTATATTTCACTGAGTAAGATCTGTTATTTATATTGTAATAATCATTTCTCATGTAGATGATAAAATGCACAAACTTATGAATCATCCTAGTATGAAAAGTTATGTCTTGCATGTATGTAATGTTATTTCATTATATGAATTTGGTAAATGTCAAAATATTTGCTACTTTTCAATTGTAGACAAATGCATGAATTATCCACATTTAAATTTAGTATAGAAACCAGTGGTGCAGGAAATTACCAAAGTTAGAATATTTACAAATTAATTAAATAATATGAAGCAAGCTTTCATAAAAAAAAGTTAGAATTGGCACTATTTGTTACATGTTAGATATTATGTTTATTCCTTGTCAGATAACATTCACTTAGCTTATGAATATTTCCTTCGTGCTTAACTTCTGTAAAGTAATATCATAAATTAAACATTACAGCAACTAATGCATGTATTCAAACCACACCACTGACTATATCCTAGATTTTAATTCAAAATATTTAACTTAAAAAGTCCTTTGCATTATTTTATTTTTATTTATAATTTTTGAAATATATATATATATTTTAAAATTATACACAGTTTTGAAGTTCATAGTTTGTTTTTACTGATTAATATATATTATGTAGAAGCAATTAATAGCAAGTATGCATAATCCCCAAAGAAATTGGGAAAGGTGATAAATTTCATACTATTTATCACTTTTACCATTTATATAATTTCTAATAAATGTTGGTAAATTTAATGGTAAAGGTAATAAATAAATCAAAGTACTGCAGTAGCATAAATCAAAGATGTTTCAGAATATGCTGTTCCAACTACTCTTTTTCATCTTATTCCTTGCTCACTGCTAATGAATATCTTTCTGCATTATAAATAAAACCAATAAGACAAAATGAGTCCCATTTGTTGTTGAACTTCTTTCTAAATGTTATTTCCTGGAAATTTCATTCGGGGACAGTGATTTGTGCCATTTCAACTGTCTATCAAATTGAACTACAGTTTGCACTGCTTGTTGCTTCCGAGTGAACTCACCCTTGCGAATTATAATAAAACCACAAAACTTTATTTATTAACAAACATGGATATTATATAAAATCATTGAAAAAAGTGATAAATAACACAAAGTCTATTACATTTACAGTTTTTTTGTGATTATGCATATTTTCCAGATTACTTGCTTTTTATCGTAACCTATATTCTATTATAAAGTTCTGGTAAAAAATAAAGTTCTCATATAGAATCCTAGATTTAGGCAAATCAGTATGATGGTAGTATGGTATATAACTTAAGTGTTATAAAAGCTTTCAGTTTTCTTGCTTGAATATTACAAAATCTTCAAGACCAGAACCATATTCCAGTTGAAATTTTTTTCAAATGGTTGGGTTGTTTTAGCAGTTTGAGTAGCACATTTGTGCACAAAATGTGCTAAATAGACAGGTCACAAGGAACCAAAGGGCCAGAGCTGAGGAGAGATGAAAGGGATTCATCGGACAATTGTTAGGAGAGAGATGAATACCTCTTGCCATGGCCATCCAGTGTTTGTTTCTATAATATACAGAGGGCAAAGCTCTTCATCTACATAAAGCCACAGCTTAATGTACCATACAACAAGGTGTCCCATTTCTCAGAGGGTATGTAAAAGTTCCCAATAAAAAAAAATCAGTTCCCAAATAAACTTTGAATGTCAAGTAATGTTACAAATTGCCAAAAAAGAGTTATTAAGCACAAAACTTCATTTCATAAACAGTATTTGATTGTCCAAATACAAAATACAGGGTGTTTCAAAACTTTCTGTACAAATTTCAATGGGAGATAGGGAACACCAAGACAAACCTTGTTCATCTATGAATGTATGCCCGCTGACGTAACCTTTCGGTGCTAGAGGTCCTGTTTGGCAGCGCTGTAACTGGCTAGAGAGGTGAAGTGGGAATGGAGAAGTATTTGCTGTCTGCATTCGTAAATACATGTAATATGGAGTGTTTCATGTTTACTGAGATGGTTAATATACATCTGGTGTATGGGGCTGCCAATGGAAATGGAAGAGCTGCTGTGATGTACTGACAGTGTTTCTCAAACAGATGTGTGCCAAACCACCAAACATTTGCGCGTTTGCACTGGCAACTGTGAGAAACTGGAACATTCTGTGCAAACATGCATGACACTGGTTGGGAGAGAACCATGTACACTCCTGACATGGTAAAGATCCTACGGCAGATTGAGGACAATTCAGGCACAAGCATGTGAGCTGTTGCATGTAGCCTTGGTGTGAACCATGCCCTTGTGTGGAGAGTTTTGCACGAGCAGCAGTTAATCCATTTCATCATCAGAGAGTCCAGACATTGCAACCTCAGAATTACCCTCTTCATGTGAAATTCGTGTGCTAGTTTCTGCAGCAGACCGCGGTGCAGTCTGATTTTCTGAGTCATGTGCTCTTCTCAGATGAGGCCACTTTCACATGTGAGGGTGTGTTTAATGTGCACAATTCTCATGTTTGGGAGCACAAAAATCCACATGCCACAATGGCGCATGGTCATTAACAACGGTTTGCTGTCAATGTTTGGGCAGGTATCGTCCATAGACATTTTGATTGGGCCATACCCGCTGTCTCCCCAACTCAACAGGCAGATTTATCGGGTGTTTCTTCAAGAAACATTGCTGGGATTGCTGGAAGATGTTTCTGTGGCTATTCACAGACGAATGTGGTTTCAAAATGATGGGGCACCAGCACACTTCAGCAGTGATGTACGAGATTATCTGAACACCACTTTTGGGGGCTGATGGATAGGCCAGGGTGGACCTGGTGGATTGGCCTGGCCATCAAGATCACTTGATTTAACATGTATCGATTTCTTTCTCTGGGGAACATGAAGAACCTCATGTACAAGACTCCCATTGACTCATATGAAGACCTCATCACAAGAATCGCTGTCGCCTGCTGCAACTGTTCGCAAAATTCCGTTGAATCTTTCAACATGTACGGCAATCAATGTTTTGACACTGTCATGCATGCAATGATGTTGCAGTAGCAACTTTGAGCACCTTCTTTAAATAAACACGTTGTTCACACTTGTTTCCATTCATTTATGTACCAACTCCACTGATAGTTCTGTCAGCACCCTCTAGCACCGAAGGGTTATGTCAGTGGACATACATTCATAGACAAAAAAGGTTTGTCTTGGTGTTCCCTATCTCCCACTGAAATTTGTACAGAGAGTTTTGAAACACACTGTAAAATTTATACTCACTAAGAATGCTGCTCCAGAAAGATGGACTGAAAAGCTTTGAAAAAAATAAAAGTTTTTTATTAGACTCATCAAAACAAGTCGCAGCAAGGTACAACAACCAATTTGCACTGGATATGAATAGTAATATTACACTATCATAACAACTAGCTCTTCACTATACTAATGTCAGGCTACATGAACTGATACTACCAATTGTTTGACTAAGCCATCTGTTTATATATAGTGATGCATGTATGCATGCTGGGAAAAACATTAGCAGAATGCTATGGGATGCTTGACCCAAATGTTTGTGGCCTTGGCATGAATAGGTGCATCAAGTGAAGTTACTGGGAAAAATAAAGTGAGCTATATTTTTATAACTCGAAGCTAGAAGAAAGGGTTATGGCAGTACAAAAATAAAAGTAAGATCTGGTTACCTAGCAAAAGTAAGGAAGAAGAGAAATGGTTACAGAAATAAAAAATTAAAGGCAGACCACTAAAGACAGAACAGGAATTATCACAGAAAACTCAATGCAGTATAGTGGGGATTTGAACCTAGGAAGAGCAGGTTATGAGTCTGGCACAATATTGACTGATTTTTCCCATTGTCCCATTTTCCCAAATGGAACACCATTTTAATACTGAAGGGGACAGTGACATTATGAATCATAATATTATATCACCTATGACCTTACTTAAAATGCTTTAGTTTTACCACCCACGTAAGTCAAGACTTGCCACTAATAACTATTATTAGAAAGAAAACAGTAAGAGATATAATCCAGCAGTACAAAACTTAATTGATAAAAAAAACGCCAATTAATCTCTTTCCAATGATTAATGTTACTATTATAAAGGTTTCACTGAACTATTTTTGTCTCCATAGCTTCACACCAATGTGAAGTGTGTTAAAAATATATAATTTTTAAATATGCTCAAACTTGCAGTATTTGTCTTTCAAAATTAAGGAACTGCTTTGTTCTCTTGTATTTCAAATGGTTTTCTAATACTACTGTGAGAAATCTAGACCCTAGTTCGAAAAATGCAAAAACCCGAATAGAAATATTTTAAAAGGAAATCAGTAAATTTACATATAGCAGATCTTTGGCAATGATAAGGGTTACATTTCTGATGATTGCTGCAAATGGCAAAACTGTGAAACTAAAGGCCTATGAAAAAAACAGGGTTAGGGACCAACATTACACAGACTGAAACTGTTGGGTTATTTTACCTCTGAGCAGCAAATTTTGTACCACTATGAGCTAAATGTCCAAGTCACAAGGAACTCCAGGGGCTAAGAGAAGGTTGGGGAAGGAAATCCACTGAACACCTGGTAGGAAACAGATGAATGCCTCCCATCAAGGTTATCCAATGTGTTCTTTAAAGTGCACAGGATATGGCTCTCATATGTTCCTTACTTTTAAAAGACATAAATACTGCAAGTTTGAGCTACCTAAAATTATACATTTTGAACACACTTCACATTGGTGGATGTTATTGAGAAGTGGAAATGCCTGTGAGCAACAAAGCGCAATCACAACCCTGTAGGCCATGTAAAATGACAGAGTGGTACTGCCGAGTGCTGAAGTGGATGGTGCAACAAAATCACTTGTCCTTGGTAGCAACACTCATCACCAAGTTCCAAAATGTCTCTAGAAGCAACACCAGCACCATAACAGTTTGTCGCAAGCTGCACACAAACCTAACATCAACAAGATCAACACCAAGCATCGTTTGAAGTGGTGTAAAACATGCCGCCAGTGGATTCTAGAGTAATGTAACTGCGTTCTTTGGAGTGATGAATCATGCTTCACCATCTGGCAGTCCGATGGACGAGTTTGGATATGGAGGATGTCAGGTGAATGCTACCTGCCTGACTGTATTATTCCAACTGTGAAGTTTGGTGGAGGAAGCATCATGCTCTGGGCTGGGCTCCCTAGTTCCAATGAACGAGACTCTGAACGAACGCCACAGCCTATAATGACATTCTTGACAATTCTGTGCTTCCAACTTTATGACAGCAGTTCATTGAAGACCCTTTCTTGTACCAATACAACAATGCCCCGTTCACAAAGTGAAGACTGTGTAGGAAATGGTTTGATGAGATGGGTGTGGAAGAACTTGACTGGCCTGCACAGATCCCTGATCTCAACCCCATGGAACACCTTTGGGATGAATTGGAATCCCAACTGTGAGCCATGTTGAACTGTCCAGCATCAGTGACTGGTCTTGCTAATGCTCTTGTGGCAGAATGGCAGGCAATTCCACAGCAACATACCAAAATCTAGTGGAACGCCTTCCTCACAGAATGGAGCTGTGATAGCAGCAAAGGCTGGAACAACGTAATATTAATTCCTTTCCTATTACTGGGAGATTGTGGATGAGCAAGTGTCTGGATACTTTTGATCATATAGTGTATTTGAGATTGTTGGCTTGAATAAATTGCTGCTTTCATGGCACAATAATGAATCATTTCTCAATCAGTTGATGACTTGTGATCAAAATATAGATCACTTACTGCAACCCTAAGCATTGACATCACTGGTTATCACCTAAAGAACTTTCTCCACACACATCAAAATCTCCGCTTCATCAGAAGAAAATTATGCTGTGTGTGGTGGCATACAGAAGGAATCATGCTCTACAAACTCTTACCCCTGACCATCACAGGAAATGTGTATCAGAACAACTGCAATGGGTGCAAGATGCATTACTATAGAAGAAGCCTACACTCATGAATAGGAAAGGTGTTGTCTCTCTGCATGATAATGCAAAACCACAAATGGTGAAAGTGACACAGAAAAAAAATTGAAGACCTAAGATGGGATAATATATATCATCCACCTTATTTTCCAATTCTCAAATTCTGTCTTTCCCCATCAAACTATCACTTGTTTTTGTCATTTGATAATCATTTGCACAATAAACAGTTAAAAAACCAAGAATAGGTAAAACCTGAGTTAGATTCCCCCCCCCCCCCACCTAATAAAGATTTTTCAGGAGCAGTATCAATAAGCTCATTTCTCATTGGCAGAAAGTCACAAATTGTGATGATGGTTATATTACTGAATAAGAATTTTTGGTTTAAAAGTTATGTGTTTTAATTTAATACACCAAAATGGCACAAACTAATTTGGATACCAAATAATTAATGTTAAAGTCCAAGCCATGCCAGGTTGGTTGGTTGGTTTACCTCTGAGCGGCAATTTTTTGCACACAATGGGCTAAATGGCCAGGTCCCAAGGACCCTGAAGGCTCAGAGGCCATCGAGCATGTTCTTTAACATGCACAGGGTATGGTTCTCCCGCACATGGACCATGTCAGGCATGCTTGGATCTGTCTGTTCATTTCCCATCACGAAAGATGCTAATTTCCCAAAATTTCTTGTGCAATGTTTTGATATTACACTGAATGGACAACTTATTATATACACCACAATATGCAAAGCAGAAGTATCATGTTCAGTCACGTGGGATGCTGAAACTGGCAATGCCTATAAATAGAGCAGGTCTCTACACATTGGAAACCAGTCACAGAAAAGTAATCATGGGTAAAGACAGCAATGTGAATTTGATCATGACCAGATAGTAGGTGCGAGGAGGCTGGTTATTCAATTACCGCAATGGCTAAATTGTTGGGATTTCCACAACAAACCGTCACACATGCATACCAAGACTATGTGAAATACAGCAAAACCTCCAACCCCGGGGGGGGGGGATATGGACATAAACATGCAATTGACTCTCAAGATGAGAGCAGACTGTCCCGCATCATTACAAGGAATCACACGGCTACCATGGAGCAGATAATGTGGAAATTGAATGAAGGCACATTCAAAAGCTTATGCACAAAGACTATCCATCGCACCATGGAAAAAATAGGCTATGGCAGTCGACATCCACATCATGTCCCCTTGTTGACTGCAAGGCACTGAAAGATTAAGCTGCAGTTTGTACAGGCCTATTGCAGCTGGAGTGTCATCTGGTCTGACAATTCACAGTTTCAACTCTATCATGCTGATGAGAGGGTGCATGTGTGGCATAAACCACACAAAGCGTTGGACCCAGCTTACGAAGTTAGAGTCATACAGGCAAGTGGAGGCAGTGTAACAATTTGGGGTGCATTTATGTGGGCTTACTTGGGCTCCTCATACCCATTGGGACCTCCTGTCACTAGCACAAGGTATGTGAACATCCTCACCAACTATCTACACCTGTTCGTAACAATTCTCTTTCTGCACCATGACACCATCTTTCAACAGGACACCACCACACCACATACTTCCTGAATGGTGATCAATTGGCTCCAGGGCATTCAAGTGAGAGTACCACACTTGAATGGCCCTCTCGATCACCAGACCTCAACCCCATTGAGAATTTTTGAGACGAATTGAAAAGATCTGTTCAAGCACTCCAACCCCCACTGGCAACTGTGGATGCTCTATAACAGGTGATCCTTGCTTCATGGGCGGCAATACCACATTTGTGTTTTCAACACCTGACTGAATCTTACCAAGACTTTTGGCTGATGTTGTGAGGGCAAAAGGTGGAGCAACAGATTATTAGGTAGGTATATATAATAATTAGTCCATTTAGTTTTTTACAGGATTGTGGGTCTTTGTTGAACTGTTTGGAAATTTCTCTGTACTTGAATATCTGATTTGGTTTTAAAAAGAAACTAAGCTAATAGTTTTATCTTGTGGACTTGTCATATTATAATCTGACCTGTTTGCAAAACAGTGCATCTCTAGGGTTACACAAAACACCAAAAAAAAAATATTGAGTTGGACCATCAAATGCAGCATACTGCATGTCTCTGTAGTAAGGAATTTTTAGATTCAATTTTTAAATTGTCAGGGAATTTATACCCCTTCTGCACTTTTTTTTATTTAAAATATAGAAATAATTTCATAATCACAGTAATAACCCAAATTACGTTAATCTTACTTTTTTTTAATAATAAACAAATGAAATAATGAAACTGTTTATAGAGTTATTTATTGATCCATTATTCTAAAGTCCATTGTTAATATTTTTACACCTCGCTATTCATCATCAATGCTTTGCAAATCCATTGCTCCAATATGCACCAACAAAAATTTCCTAAACCATCCAACTAGAGTGATGGACTGCAGATGATGACATGGAACTACTTTACACTGTACTATATATATACACTTAAACATTCAATATTTTACATTTAAGTACTGTGCTGCAATATATATTTAAACACATTGTACAGAATTAGTCTTAAATTGCCAGGTTTCTCACAATGCATGCAAGACCAAGATAATTTTTAACCTTTTTCAATACAAAAACAACTGAACTTTAGATCATTTCACAGTGACTAATCTATATATATATAGGTCATGCTACATACCAAACGAAACAATATTTAATTCTTAATAATACATATTCAGATTAAAATGAAGGCTAGTTAGACCTAATTTTAGAAATGGTTAACTGGCTTTGGATACTTACAAGGTTAATAAATGTGCATAAGCAGTACTATAATGCAGACAGATGTTTACAATATGATATCAGCAATATTTTATCAATATGTTTGCTTATTACAACAATGAAGATTTGTTTTGTGTTCTTACACCAATATATTTCTTCCATGCTAGGTTCATTTTGTCTTTCTCTGCTCATTTATTCCTGAAGTTGAAGGTAGCGAATTTCATTTCCTAACAACTCCTTATGTGCAATCAATCACGATGGGTTGGGTTGTTTTTACCTTTGAGAAGCACTTTTTTTTTACACACGATGGGATAAATGGCTAGGTCACAAGGACTCTGAGAAGGTTGGGGGACCCACTAGACAGCTGTTAGGAGACAGATGGTAATATCCTGTCAAGGTCATCTAGTGTGTTCTTTAACATGCACATGGTATGACTCTCTCACACATGGGGCCACAGTTTTATATCTCATCTGATGGATGGCAGCCTTTACAAGCCCTTTGTATTCCCCTATTGACTGAGAGCAGGGTGGGGAGTTTTGCTGAGTGTTCTAAAAGTGTTAGTAACAAAGTGTTCATTTAAAAGTGTTACTGGCTCCACTCCATCATAATCCCAGTAAAAAATAGAGAGAATATGAAAATTAAACAAGCAATAACAAATAGTGCCCAGTTCATCAAGCTTAAGTTATGGAAAGCCACTTCACTACAACACAAGACAAATAAAAGATATAGTAGACTCTCTCTTATCCAGTCTCAGCTCAACTGGCTTCCACTTTAACCAGTTGTTCCAAGAAGCAAGTTACCACTTGTTTATTTGCTTCAGTTCCACGAACCGGAAGCAAGCTGCCGTGTATTTTGTGTTGTGATCTACATACTCGTATCAGAAAAATATGACCACCTACCTATTAATACAAATAGTAGGTGGTCATATTATTCTGATATGACTGTGTATTAATTATTGTATGGTACAAAATGAGTGGGTGCAAACATAAGTGTAATGTCATTACAATGGAGATGAAATTAAAAGCGTTAGAAAGTATTGACAAGGGTGATCCAGTACAGCATATTTGTGATGAACTAGGTGTTGGTAAAAGTATGGTAAATGACTGGAGAAGGAATAGAAAATCTTTACAAGATTTTTGCACTCAAATTGAGTCTGAAAAAAAAAAAACGCTTTCTTCTCACTGCACTCTTAAAAAGCCCAAAAATGAAATTGTCGATGATGCACTTTGGTTATGGTTCATGCAAGAGCGTGGAGATTTTTCAGCAAGAGAGAGATGGCTTTCTCACTGGAAAAAATGGCATGATGTTCATTACCTTGGTGTTTGTAGTGAGAAATTGTCAGCTGATCCTTTAGCAGCAAAGGAATTTTTAGAAAAACTTTTAGTGCTCATTGAAGAAGAAGGCCTATGCGCAGAACAAATCTACAATGTAGATAAGACTGGGTTAAATTTTAAACTTTTTCCACGAAAACGTTTGTGACAGTGAAAGAAACCTCAGCATCAGGATTTAAAACAAAGAAAGAATCACTGTGGCTGTGTGTACAAATGCTGCAGGTATGCACAAACTTTCTTTTTGTAATTGGGAAATCAGCAAAACCCCAAGCATTCAAATTTAGCTGCTCTGCAGTTTACTACAAAGCTCAAAAGTCTGCTTGGAGAGACTCATATTTGTTTAAAGAGTGGTTCTTTACAGAATTTGCTCCAAAAGCAAAAAACTACTTGACAAGTCTTAAAATGCCTGTAAAGGCCCTACTCATGCTTGACAATGCCCCAACGCACCCAAGCAAACTCATTTCTTACAACATAAAAGCCATGTTTTTGCCACCTAATGTAACATCTTTAGTGCAACCAATGGATCAACGTGTGCTTGTAAGTTTAAAAAGGCGAAACAGGAGAAAGATTCTTTCAGAAATTCTACAGCAAACCAAAAATGATGGAATAGGACTTTTAAATGCTTTGAAAACAATAAATATCATGGATGCGATCTACATGTTGGCAAGAGCTTTTGAAGAAATGCCTTATACAACGTTTGTGAAGTAATAGAGAAAACTTTGGCCCGAAGTTGAAAACTGTATAGAAAGTACCAAGATGACAACACAAAAGTATTGAAGGAGCCTGTGCCTGCCAAAGACATGACAGATAATGAAAATATTTTGCTGCTTAATGACTTTAAACTGCTGCCTGGATGTGACACACTTGAAGATGACATTGAAAAATGGTTAAATATTGATGAACAGTCGGAAAATGAAACACTGAATGATGACGAAATTATCAATGCAGTCTGCCAAGAAAAGAACGGAGAAGAAGCAGAGAATGAAGAAGAGGAGGAAGAAGGGAAAGTTAGCCATGTTGAAGAAGCTTGTGATGTTGCAGTAAGATACATTGAAGAACAACAGGCCTCATCTGTGATTGATGTGATGTTATTAAAAAATTACAAGACTCCACAGGTAAAAAAGTGTTAAGTTCAAAGAAACAAAAGAAAATCATGGACTTTTTCAAGTGAGAGCAAATTGTTAATATTGTACAACAAATTATTAATTAAAATACAGTACACTTAGTATTTTTGTCATTTACCATTTTTATTTTCTGACAAAATTTTCAGATTAACCGATCTTTAGTTCATGCGGCCAGGGGTCCGGTCCTGTAAGGGCAGGATAAGAGGGAGTCTACTGTAAAGTTAAATTGAAATAAAATATTAGGCTACATTATTTTTTAGATTTCTTGGTGTGTTACTGCATTGTTTATTTTAATAAACTGCTATCAAGGAAAGAACAAATGTATCCAAATACTCTAACTACTGTTGGGAGTAGGTATTTCAAAATTTTGAAAACATACTTTCACCCTATTATATTTATCCTTATGGAAATAACTGCTTCACCATCTGTCACACTTTTCAAGAATATGAAAATTTCAGTAATAATTTTAAATAAATGTGAAAGAAAATCTATTCAAAGACAATTTTGGTAGCATTGCTTTGTCCAATCTGCAAATGGCTGAATCTTTGTCCTGCAGTCAGTGAATTGTGGTTCCCAAAAATTTATACAAACAAGAAATCTATGTTTGGCAAGGGCCTATTGTATTTCATTCAACTGATTTTCAATAATTATCAAATAATTCATCAAATACAAAATAAGTTAAAAATGAATCTAAGGCAACTAATGTTTCACATGTAAACAGAAGGTATATACACCGGTTATTGCCTTTAAATATTCAAAACTGTGCATCAAAAAAAGTGTTCTAAAGTTTTAACCCCCACACAAATGTTAGCTTTTGAAATTAAAATTCATTATGCAAAATATAGCAACAGGCATTGCACTGTATTCAAAATATATTTCGTTGAATTTACATAAACTTATTTTTAATTTTAACCTTCTACAAACTGAGGTATGTAAATACAATATTTAAAGCATTTTCTTTTTTTACAATTTTTCTGAATAATATAGATTATTCCTCAAACAATTTATAAGAGATTTGTGTGAAATAACATCTATACATAAAACAGATTGTTTTGCCAAAATATGGAAATCACTTTGTAAAATTGAAATCCTGAGATATTTTTGTACTTCACATAAAAAGCAAAAGCATCTAACCTGAGCTTCATATCAAATTTAGTTTTTTGCCACCAACCAGCTAGTGTCAAGAAAAGTCCTGCATTCCTCTTAACAAATGCACCCTGTGTTGCTTTTTTAGCCATAAGAGTGTAACGATCTACAGGATAACCATGGACCTTGGTGATAGACCTAACTGTATTGATGTTTCTGAAATAATGACAAAAAATGAAATATTTAGTATCAAAATACATAAAATTGGAAAGTCCACCTTATGACACTACAAAACTCACCTTATGACATTAAAACTTTTAAAGTACTAAATTACATTTGAATGAATATGTAGTATTTTTTGCAATACACTCCAAAAATGAAGTACACAACCAACATTAAGTATAATAACTTCACTGAAATGGAATGGCAGGCCATATGTATTAAAAGAAAAAGTTAAAGATAAACAATATAATTTTATTAAAACTAATTATTTTAATGAGGATTTCTTGTCTGAAGTTGGATTTCTTGTCTTCTGTACGTTCTTTTTCTCTTATACAAATTTCTTTATTTGTATAGGAGTATACAGTATATTTGTATTATATATACATACTTGTGGGTCATCATAGTTTGCCCAGGCCTGGACTAAACAAGCATTTATTAAGCTTTCTGTATTACTATAGGTCTGTAAATGGTAGCTAGGTAGTCACTGGAAGGAGAGCTATGCACCAATCCCCTGTGATGATGCATAGAACTGGCCAGGTCTAGCACCTAATGTCTGACCCCGCCTTCTCGTGGTGCGGACCGTTAGTAACTTTCAAAAGAGATACTCTCTTGTGGAAGTGAATGGAAGGGGAGGGCTGCCAGATTAGTGTGGCCTACTGATCTGGACAACTATGGCTACTTTTCTTTTTTTTCTACCCTGCTGAGGAGTGGTCAACCACACAGGGTCCTGGTGCTGACCATATAAACCTACTGGACTGGACAGATATATGGCTCTGATCTTGATTATGGATCCTGATTTTGCTGCACTGGTGGGCTTCTGTGGAGGGAAAATCTTCCGCTGTGTTTTCTGTTTGTTTGTGGGTTGACAGCCCCAAGTGAATAGATTTACAGGATATGTTTATCAGCTGGTGGATAATCCTGAGCAGAAGTCATCGCAGGCACCTGAACTCTTTGCTTCTATTGGCATCGTCAAATTCTACATTGGAGGAAGTCTTCCAGTATAGATGGCTTCAGCCTTTAGTAGTGGGGGAACGGGTCTTTGCCCCATGTCTGCGATTAGGGGGCTGTTTGATATTGTCGGCATTCCCTCTCTCAATAAACATAGTTTCTTTAAACATCCCACTAACCATTTTCTCTCCATAGGTAGTTGGAATGTGAGGACTCTACACAGAGCTTTTTCTCTTGATGTCCTCACACAAGAATTCCACCATTATAATTTAGATATTCTCGGCTTGCAAGAGACCAGATGGACTGATAAAGGTCAGATTTTTAAAAATAATCTTGAATTTCTCTTTTCAGGGAGGGATGACAATAAACATCACCAAGGCGTGGGTCTGTTCTCAGCAGACACGCTAGCAATGCTCTTCTAGGATATGAGTGCATTAATGAAAGGTTTCTTACGGCAAAATTTCAGACAAGCGTTAAAGACTTGAATGTTATCTGCTGTTATGCCCCCACTGAGGATGCCGATGAGGATCAGAAGGATAGGTTTTATGAACAACTTCAGGAAATTTTGAATTCTGTCAAGAAAGGAGATATTACCCTTGTTCTAGGTGACTTCAATGCCAAAGTTGGTACTGACTCTGACCTTTGGGGAGGGGTGATAGGCCCTTTTGGTATTGGTAGCTGCAATGGCAATGGGCAACGTCTCCTAGAGGTAAGTAAACTCAATGGATTCAGAATAACTAACACTTATTACAAACACCGCGACATACATAAGTACACATGGGTTTCACCTGATGGGCTGCATAAGAATATGATTGATTACATATTAATTAACAGCAAATGGGCTAGTTCTGTTAGGAATACCAGGGCATATAGGGGAGCTGAAATTGGATCTGACCATTACCTTGTTAAAAGTGTGTTGCAACTTAAACTTAAAAAGTGTTGTGCTAGGGTTAAAAAATTTACTTTTAATACTGAAGCTCTGAAAGATCCAGTTATAGCCAAAGCTTACCATGATGGGTTACTTAGTCATTATGACAGTCATGGTTTGCTTACTACTGAAGTTGAGGAAGAATGGGATCATTTTAAACAGGCTTTTATGGACACTAACAGTACTCTTTTAGGAAAAAAGGAGCAGAAGAGACAGAATTATCTGAGTGATAAAGCACTTGAGCTTATTTCGGAAAGAAAGAACTGCAGGAATGTCTTTAATCAATACCCTACTAGTCCTAATAGAAAGCATTACAGAGAACTTAATAAACGTGTAAAAGATCAGTTAGCTGCTGATAAGAATCTTTAGCTTGATGGTTTGGCTGACAAAGCCGAGGAAGCAGTTAGACAGCACAACAGCAGAGAGCTATACCAGATAGTTAATGTTTTGTATGGTAGAAAACGGACTGGCATACAAGGATTGAAGGATAAACAAGGTAAGGTTATAGAAGGGGAGGATTCTGTTATGGCTAGGTGGGTTGAGCATTTCAGTGATGTTCTAAACAATGTAGTTAGTTCTACTCCCATTGTTTGCAATAATGATAGATGCATTGGTGGCTTTAATGTTGGCCCTATAACACAATCTGAAGTTATTGTGGTTGTTTCTAAACTTAAACTACATAAATCCCCAGGGGTAGATGAAATTATACCGAAATGCTTAGAGCTGGGAATGTTTCGGTTACCACTTGGATGACTGAAATTCTGAATATCTTTTATGATAAAGGCATGGTTCCTAAGGATTTTACCAGAGCTATTGTTATCCCTATTTTCAAAAAAGGTGATCGCAGTTCTTGTGATAACTATAGGGGTATCAGCCTACTCTCTGTTCCAGGAAAAGTTCTTTCCATGATTGTGCTTAATAGAATTAAGAATCTGGTTGACAGTCAATTGCGTGATGAGCAATGTGGATTCAGAAGTGGTAGGGGATGTGTGGATCAGATATTTTCACTTAGGCAGATTCTTGAGAAATGTTTAGAGTTTCAGAAACCTTTGGTTGCTAGCCTTGTTGATTACAAAAAGGCTTTCGACTCTGTTGATCGTCATAATTTGTGGTTGATTGTGAAATCATATGGTATACCAGACAAGTTAGTTAACATAATGAAAGCTCTCTATAATAACACTGAGTCGTGTGTGAGAGTTGGTAAGGCTTGTAGCAATTGGTTTAGCATTACTTCTGGTGTTCGACAAGGGTGCATTTTGTCTCCTTTTCTCTTTAGCTTGGTTATTGATTATGTTATGCGAAATTCACTTCAAGGGAAAGGTTTTGACCTTAAATGGGCTGGAGATACGAAAATTTCTGATTTAGATTATGCTGATGATTTAGCCCTTTTGGCAAATGATGTTGATGAGATGAACTCTTTCATTTGAGCTGTTGATGAGACTGGTAGTAGAGTAGGTTTGGTTATAAACAGAGAGAAAACTAAAGTGATGAAAATTGGTTAGGCAGGCTGTGATTCAGTAAATCTGAATGGTTGCAGTCTTGAGCAGGTGTCACAGTTTAATTACTTGGGAGCTATGTAACTGATAATGGTGATGTGCGGAATGAGATTAACAGGCGAATAGGGATTGCTGCCGGGACTTTTAAGAATCTATGGAGAGTATTTAGAAATAGGCGTATACACCTAAAGACTAAAATTAGACTGTATAATAGTTTGGTTCTTTCTAGGGTTAGTTATGGTAGTGAAACTTGTACACTTTGCAAACAAGATAACATGAAACTAGATGCTTTTGATTCCAGATGCTTACGCAGTATCTTGGGCATTAGGTGGTTCAACTTTGTAACTAATGATGAGGTTAGGCAAAGGAGTTTGCAACCTCCTTTAAGCAGCATATTGTGCAGAGAGAGACTCCGTTGGTTTGGCCATGTTGCCCGTATGAATAATTATAGATTGGCGAATAGGGTTATGAACAGTGTGCCTAAAGGCCTCAGAAAGAAGGGGAGACCTAGGATGCGGTGGGCAGACAATGTCAAACAGGACCTTGTTAGAATTGGTGTGCAGTGGCAAGATGCAGTAGATGTAGCTCAGGATAGACTTGCTTGGAGAACTAAATTGCACGGTCTGGTTGGACCTCTGTAGCCCATGGCTGCTTGAGGACTATGATGATGATTACTATACAGGAAACTTCTTAATAAATGTTTAAAGAAGCAACTGAAAGCTCAGAACCATTTTTGGCTTGACAAACAAAGTAGGAAAAGTGTGACCAATGGAGAAAAAAAAAAGAATAGTGTTCAGGGGTTGAAGATAAAGATAGATATTTTAGTGTGGAAAGCTGTGATGAGCATTTCATGACAATTCTAAATAGTGTGATTAGTTTTATTCTCATTATTTGCAATAGCAAAAAATATTTGATTTTAATGTTGGCCTTATAATACAAAGTTATTTTAGAATTCCTTAAATTAAAGCTACATATATCACCAGGTGTAGATGAAATTGCAGGCTGAGATGTAATTGATTCTGTTGTCACATGGCTTACTGAAGTGTTAAATATTTTCTGTAATAGATGTACACCTAAAGATTTTGTTACATATATAATTATTCCTTTTTTTAATAAAGTGGTCACAGTTCTTGTGATAATTAGACAATGATCTACTTCCTGTTTCAGATAGTTCTTTACATAACTGTGCTTAACAGAGTTAAACTGTTTTGTTGATGCAACTTCACAATGAACAATGTGGACAGTATTACAATGTGTAATGTATTAATGTGGACAATGATGAACAGCATAGCTTCAAAAGCTGCTGAGGTTGCACACATAAATTATTTTCCACTCAGGCTGATTCTTGAGAAATGATCCAACTTTCAAAAACTTGTGACTGTTCACCGAGATAATTTGTAGATTAAAAAATTTAATTCAGTTTAATTTTGATATAAAAAAATCCTCAAGGCATTTCTGACAAACAACTTTAGGAAGAGAAATATACAAGTTAAAAGATTAAGAATTATCACTAACAATCAGTAATAACAAAATTTCAAAACACAATAGTCAAAAAGCTCTTTAAATGGTTTTAAAAAGTATCCAAAGAATGAGATGACATTTTATGGGTTAAGTTTACTTTTCTATTGAACACATAACTGGCAACTGTAAAATAATAGTTACCTGAAAACTAAAAGCATTGGAAATGGTAAATTTCGTATAGTTGTCATGATTCTATCAAAATGCTTTTGAGCCATTATTTTCATGTATGTGGTGTCAGAAGGGGTTAGCTTATTGGGAATACGTATTCCTTGCCTACTCAAAGGTCTCTGCATCAGTATTTCAGAAAAAAGGTAATAATCTGAAAAAAAAAAAAAAAATTACAAACAATAAACAAATAATATATATACTGCTCACAAAAATTAGGGGATATTTCATAATGAATATGAAGCGAAGAAATATCCTCTAATTTTTGTGAGCAGTGTATATATTGAAAAATCCACTCATAAAAGGGTCCCTCGAAGGTTTAGGTCAGGAGTCTCAACATGGATGCCACAAAGTCATTTTGTACAGCCCATGGGCATACACTGCATTGGCTTTGCCAAAGCAGTGTAAAGCAAAGTCAAGGAAAATATTGTTATGCACTAAAAATGTAGAATTATTAATTTTGCTTGAAACAAATACAGATTAGAACATAATTCATAATATTTTTTAAAAAATGACAACCACAAAGAGGTATTTCAATATACTATAAAGCAATTTAGACAATGATATCATATGAGGGCAGAAAATATTTATAAGGTGCATTCATATGAAAGGATAAAGAGCTGTGTCAATCCTCTATTTCATCAGAAACTGTACTGTCATGTTTATGAAGACATCCCACCTCAAGATCAGATGCTGAATACCGTATCTATAGAACATCTAAGTCCAGGGAATGGAACCATTCTGTCACCACTGTCCTCACAATTGTCTTCTGAGGTGAAACTGTGACTCTTCATAGTGTGCTTTTCAGCAGACCACAGAAATAAAAGCTTCAGTGGGATAGATTGGGACTATATGGAGGATGTTCCAAGTACCTCCCAGCAAAATTGTCACAGAATATGTTATTGTGGCATGAGAGCAGGTGTTATTATGCAGTAATATGACCTCAGTGTTCAGCATGTGCCTAGCAATTTGTCCTTGATACTGTCCTCAAATGATGTATGCTGTTGCAATAACTCACTTGAACTCACACTAAACATTTGTTGTGACAATGCTCCCCATGATAGGAAATCAATCAGTAAAGGTCCTTTCTTATCAAAGCTGAGCAAATGTCCTTTCTCTCAAGATGTGCTACTTTTATTGGATGGGTCAAAGGGCCACCTTCCATGAATGGTGCATTACACACTACACTTATGCATGGTAAGTAATATTGGAAGACATATGCTCCTCCAGATGGACACTTCTTGGTACCTTTTTGTATGAACACACCTTATATATAAAAATTAAAAGAGTCAGTCCTAGTGGCTGAGTGGTTACCGTGCTTGGCTACTGATCAAAGAGGTATGGGTTCAAACCTGGGTAAAGTATGGACCAAGCAATAGTAGTGGTGCAGATTACTTGTTTATGCAGAATTCAAGAAATAATTTTGCTGAAGAAATGAGTTTTATCACAAGTTGGACTCGAACTGCCTTCTCCAGGATTCATGTCATGTGTTCTGATCACTAAACTATCAATGGCCACCTAATTTTCTGCTAATTTTAACTATAAATCTTCCCAAATTTATCTCTCGTGGTGCCATCTATGAAACTGCAACCTTTCAACACTGCCAAAAGTAATTGGCGAATAAATATTGATAAATAGTCACTCACACTAATAGCATTATTAATGCAAGAATCAATCAATAGTAGAGGTACAGATTACCTGTTAACATAAAAGTCAACAAATAATTTTGTTGAAAAAATAAAGTTTCACTGTGGAACTTGAATCCATGTCTCCTGTATTCATGCCAGGTTGGGTTGTTTTACCTCTGAGTAGCACTTTTTTGCACACCATGGGTTAAATGGCCACGTCACATGAACCCCAAAGGCTCAGAGAAAGTTTGGGGATGGGACCCACTGGAACAGATGTTGGGAGACAGATGGTAGCCTCCTGTCAAGGCCATCCAGCGTGTTCTTTAACGTGCACAGGGTATGGCTCTCCCGCACACGAGACCACGGCTTAATGTCCCATCTGACGGACGGCGGCCTTTCCAAGCCCACCGGTGTCCCCTACTGACCGTGGGCAGGGCGGGGAATTTTGCGGAGATAAATCTCAACGCTGATCCAGCTGGGACTCGAACCTGGGAACTACAGATTACAAGCCTGGCGCGCTACCGACTGAGCCACCCCTGCCCTATTCATGCCAGGTGTTCTGACCACTAAATTATCAGCGGCTACTTCATTTTTCAGCAAATTCTGACTATATTTTTTTTCAATGGAATAATTTCTTGAATTCTATGTTGACAGGTAATCTGTACCTCTACTATTGATTGATTCTTGCATTAATAATATTAGTAGAGCTCTGTGCAGGTTGGGTTGGGTTGTTTTACCTCTGAGCGGCACTTTTTTGCACACCATGGGCTAAATGGCCAGGTCACATGGACCCCGAAGGCTCAGAGAAGGTTGGGGGAGGGGACCCACTGGAACAGCTGTTGGGAGACAGATGGTAGCCTCCCGTCAAGGCCATCCAACGTGTTCTTTAACGTGCACAGGGTATGGCTCTCCCGCACACGGGACCACGGCTTAACGTCCCATCCGACGGACGGCGGCCTGTTCCAAGCCCATCGGTGTCCCCTACTGACCATGGGCAGGGCGGAGAATTTTGTGGAGATATCTGTGCAGGTAACAAAAGTCCTATCTGCATCTGAAAGGTCTTATCTCCATTTGCACTGCAAGGTCTTATTCACACCCACATCTGTAAAACTTTATCAGCATCTGCATAAATTGTCTACTTAATAACAGTTGAGATTTTGCAAATGAAGTCCTATATATGTTTGGGAGTAAAAGAAATCAGTCTAATGGTTTATTAAAACCCTTACAGTGTTGGGTTCCTAAAAAACTCACTGTGGTGGCAGGATTTATTTCAAAGTGTTTTCAGAATATAGAATAAACAGCTTTAGAAACTCATTTTGATGTAACTAATGAATGGAAATATGCCATGTTATATACCAAAAGGCCATTTAATTGTGATTAATGAATGGCAAAAATTCAAAGAAGAAAAAAAAGGCCGATTAAATTTTTTAAGCATTTTTTTTAAAACACTGTAAAATTTTGCTATTTTTCCCCCTTTATCTTTAGCAAAATTTCCAAAATATTTTTTTCCCATCTTTAATCTCATTTTCAAAGAAAACGAACTAATAGTTTTGCTTTCAAAGAAAACGAGATAATAGTTTCACTTTGTCATCTGTCCGTCTGTAGATATCAAGCTTTTTTGTTTACAGAGATAAATGAAAAATTCTTTTGGTGTTGGATAGGTATTGATGAAATATTATGATATGCACTTTCAAAATATTTCTAAAGCTAAAATCACGCCTCTAGCAGTGGAAAAAAAGTTGAAAATTCTTAAATTTCAAACAAATATTGCAAATGATATACTTATGCTAGAAATTTGAAATTTTGGTGGTGGAATGTGAAGGCCCCGAAATTTCCACTGTCACACAGCCAATTCAAACTCTTTTTTCATTTTGATTCATAATTTCTTCAAATTCATTGTCCAGATTTGAGAACCTACAAAAAAATTTTCCTTAATTTTCTCCTGTGTAAATGGATGGAAATTTCATGCAGATGTACTTGACACAATCTCCTATTTCATTCAGGGCTTTTACAAACTATTTCATTACGTTTGATAAGTAAAGGTTGGTTGGTTGGGGTTTTATGGTCAAAAGCAGCATACAAAGAAGATGAAAGCAACAAAAATGGAAAAGGCAGAACAAGAAAGAAATGTATAAAATCCAGGGAAAAAAGGGCCAACAATTTTAAAACAGAAAAACAACAATGGGTATATAAAATTCATAGAATAAATGCAACAAGTAAAAAAATACACAACATTATATACATGTAAATATATATATAAATTACAAAATTAAAAAGTACCTATCTTTCTATATGGGCCATAAAAAGTAGAAAATAGACCTATGAGTATATTGATGGTGCAATCAGTCACTGAGTTCGTATTCACTTCAAAGGAAGACACTTTAATTTTTCTTGTTGTATAGGTAAATCGATACCCTATCTTCCTTTGAAGTGAATACAAACTAAGTGACTGATTGCACCATCAATGTGCTTTAGGTTTATTTTCTACTTTTTAGGGCCCATATAGGAAGATAAAAAAATATACCCTGCCTCAAGCAGCTGCTTGTCTCAGAGGTCTAACAGGAGCCTTTTAGTTAATATTCCATAGTAGAAAGTCTGTGAGAATGGCAGGACTTCAGCAGAAACTACAAACATCCATGCCTTACCTGGGGCTCGAACCCAGGTCCCTTTGGTCCCTAGCGAAGAGCGTGCTAACCATGGGACAGATATGTATTTTTTAATTTAAGTTTTTTCTGTCACTAAAAAAACCCGCCTTCAGAAACTTTTATTTGATATATAACTCATAAACATCGACTACATTTTCCCTCACTTTTGGAGTCATATTTAAGGTAGCATGGGAGGTCATCATATTGAAGATGTCGTGATCAAAATATATACATCCCATTCATAAGATCCCTCCCATTCGAACGACTATCACATTTCTTGCTTTTTAGGGGGGAAGAAAGCATGGGGGTCAATTTTTTATAGCCTATGACACTCCTAGCATCACAAGCTTTCATTTGACATGTAAATCATCAAATTTCTCCATCATATTCAGAAGATATGGAATAACCATTTTGGCAAATCCACAAACTGTCAAGTGTCAAAGTGAAAAGCAATAGGAAGATAGTAATAATCAGTAAAACATGATAAGTAGAGGCAATCAATAGCTTGTGTTTTATATTTTTTGAACTTGGTGTCAGTTTTTCTCAGTTGCCACACTCTTTTCCTAGTGTTCCCTTGCTTGGATGTACCACTAGTGGAAAAAAAAAACAAGACATTTTTGTTTAACCAGACTGTTGGTTTAGCAACAGACCTATAACTTTGAAATCCCCACACAGAAACCAGTCATTATCTCTGCTCTGATCTTTTTCCACGAGAAGATGAAGGTTTTCATAGGTTCCTTTCAAGGGCACTTAATGGGCAACAGGAATATATGCATACTATCCCTAGTAATGATGCACAGAACCGGCCAGGTCTAGCACCTAATGTCCGACCCCGCCTTCTCGTGGTGCAGGCCGTTAGTACCTTTCAAAAGAGATATTCTCTTTTGGAAGGGAACGGAAGGGGAGGGCTGCCATTTCAGTATGGCCTACTGATCTGGTCATCTATGGCTACTTTTTTCTTTTTTTTCAACCCTGCTGAGGAGTGGTCAACTTCACAGGGTCCTGGTGCTGACCATTTATACCTGCTAGACTGGACTTGTTTATGAATTTGAGCTTGATTATTGATCCTGGACTTGCTGCACTGGTGGGCCTCTGTTGAGGGAGAGTCTGCCACTGTGTTTTCTGTCTCCTTCTGGGTTGCCAGCTCTAAGTGAACAGAGGCATGGGATAATAGTGGTGGATAATCCTAATCAGAGGCCATCGCAGGTACCTGAACCTTACTTAGCTAGTTGGGCATCATCAAGCCTAAACTGGAGTAATGCGTCTCAGGCAGGCCATATGGCTCTTGAAAAAGTCCACTTGAAAAGGTGGTGCCTGAAGTTCCTACCAGCATCGGTGACTTCAGCCTTTAGCAGAGGAGGAACAGGTCTTTGCCCCATGCCTGTGATCAGGGGGCTGTTTGATATTGTTGGCCCTACCAATCTCAATAAACCTAATTTCTTTAAAAATCCTACTAATCATTTTCTCTCTGCAGGAACGTGGAATGTGAGGACATTACATAGAGATTATTCTCTTGATGTCCTCATGCAGGAATTCCAGCGCTATAACCTAGATATTCTAGGCTTGCAAGAGACCAGATGGACAGCTAAAGGTGAGATACTTAAAAATAACTTTAAATTTCTCTTTACAGGGAGGGAGGATGGAAAGCATCACCAAGGCGTGGGTCAGCTGCTCAGAAGACATGCTAGTGATGCTCTTCTAGGATATGAGTGCATTAATAAAAGGTTTCTTACAGCAAAATTTCAGACAAGCGTTAAAGACTTGAATGTTATCTGCTGTTATGCCCCCACTGAGGATGCTGATGAGGATCAGAAAGATAGGTTTTATGGACAACTTCAGAATATTTTGAATTCAGTCAAGAAAGGAGATATTACCCTTGCTCTAGGTGACTTCAATGCCAAAGTTGGTACTGACTCTGATCTTTGGGGAGGGTGATAGGCCCTTTTGGTATTGGTAGCTGCAATGGGCAATGTCTCCTACAAGTAAGTAAACTCAATGGTTTCAGAATAACTAACACATATTACAAACACCACGACATACATAAATACACGTGGGTTGCACCTGATGGGCTGCATAGGAATATGATTGATTATATATTAATTAACAGCAAATGGGCTAGTTCTGTTAGAAATACCAGGGCATATAGGGGAGCTGAAATTGGATCTGACCATTACCTTGTTAAAAGTGTCTTGCAACTTAAACTTAAAAAGTGTTGTGCTAGGGTTAAAAAATTTACTTTTAATACTGAAGCTCTGAAAGATCCAGTTATAGCCAAAGCTTACCATGATAGGTTACTTAGTCATTATGACAGTCATGGTTTGCTTACTACTGAAGTTGAGGAAGAATGGGATCATTTTAAACAGGCTTTTATGGACACTAACAGTACTCTTTTAGGAAAAAAGGAGCAGAAGAGACAGAATTATCTGAGTGATAAGGCACTTGAGCTTATCTCGGAACGAAAGAACTGCAGGAATGTCCTTAATCAATACCCTACTAGTCCTAATAGAAAGCATTACAGAGAGCTTAATAAATGTGTAAACGATCAGTTAGCTGCTGATAAGAATCTTTGGCTTGATGGTTTGGCTGACAAAGCCGAGGAAGCAGTTAGACAGCACAACAGCAGAGAGCTGTACCAGATAGTTAATGTTTTGTGTGGTAGAAAACGGACAGGCATACAGGGATTGAAGGATAAACAAGGTAAGGTTATAGAAGGGGAGGATTCTGTCATGGCTAGGTGGGCTGAGCATTTCAGTGATGTTCTAAACAATGTAGTTAGTTCTACTCCCATTGTTTGCAATGATGATAGATGCATTGGTGGCTTTAATGTTGGCCCTATAACACAATCTGAAGTTATTGTGGCTGTTTCTAAACTTAAACTACATAAATCCCCAGGGGTAGATGAAATTACTACCGAAATGCTTAGAGCTGGGAATGTTTCGGTTACCACTTGGATGACTGAAATTCTGAATATCTTTTATGATAAAGACATGGTTCCTAAAGATTTTACCAGAGCTATTATTATCCCTATTTTCAAAAAAGTGATCGCAGTTCTTGTGATAACTATAGGGGTATCAGCCTACTCTCTGTTCCAGGTAAAGTTCTTTGCATGATTGTGCTTAATAGAATTAAGAATATAGTTGACAAGGAATTGCATGATGAGCAATTGCATGACAAGGAATTGCATGATGTGGATTCAGAAGTGGTAGGGGATGTGTGGATCAGATATTTTCCCTTAGGCAGATTCTTGAGAAATGTTTAGAGTTTCAGAAACCTTTGGTTGCTAGCTTTGTTGATTTCAAAAAGGCTTTCGACTCTGTTGATCGTCATAATTTGTGGTTGATTGTGAGATCATATGGTATACCTGACAAGTTAGTTAACATAATGAAAGCTCTCTATAATAACACTGAGTCATGTGTGAGGGTTGGTAAGTCTTGTAGCAATTGGTTTAGCATTATGTCTGGTGTTCGACAAGGGTGCATTTTGTCTCCTTTTCTCTTTAGTTTGGTTGTTGATTATGTTATGCGAAATTCACTTCAAGGGAAAGTTTTTGGCCTTAAATGAGCTGGAGATACAAAATTTCTGATTTAGATTATGCTGATGATTTAGCCCTTTTGGCAAATGATGTTGATGAGATGAACTCTTCATTCAAGCTGTTGATGAGACTGGTAGTAGAGTAGGTTTGGTTATAAACAGAGAGAAAACTAAAGTGATGAAAATTGGTCAGGCAGGCTGTGATTCAGTTAATCTGAATGGTTGAAGTCTTGAGTAGGTGTCACAGTTTAATTACCTTGGGAGCTATGTAACTGATACTGGTGATGTGCGGCATGAGATTAACAGACGAATAGGTATTGCTGCCGGGACTTTTAAGAATCTATGGAGAGTGTGGAGAAATAGGCGTATACACTAAAGACTAAAATTAGACTGTATAATAGTTTGGTTTTTTCTAGGGTTAGTTATGGTAGTGAAACTTGGACGCTGTGTAAACAAGATAACAGGAAACTAGATGCTTTTGATTATAGATGCTTAGCAGTATCTTGGGTATTAGGTGGTTTAACTTTGTAACTAATGATGAGGTTAGGCAAAGGAGTCTGCAATCTCCTTTAAGCAGCATATTGTGCAGAGAGAGACTCCGCTGGTTTGGCCATGTTGCCCATATGGATAATTATAGATTGGCGAATAGGGTTATGAACAGTGTGCCTAGAGGCCTCAGAAGGAGGGGGAGACCTAGGATGCGGTGGGCAGACAATGTCAAACAGGACCTTGTTAGAATTGGTGTGCAGTGGCCAGATGCAGCAGATGTAGCTCAGGACAGATATGCTTGGAGAATTAAATTGTGTGGTCTGGTTGGATCTCTGTAGCCCATGGCTGCTTGAGGATGATGATGATGATGTTTCCATTATGAAGCAGAACTCCTTTGAGGTTTCACTTTGAAGCGGCAATAAATAGCCTCCAGTCCATTACTTGCTAGTCAACTCCACAGTAGTTAATTAGTGCACTAGTAATGTTACAGTACACCATTGAACTTTCTTCAGAAAAACAGAAGTAATTCTTGTTCATAGTGTCTGTACCATGAAAAAACTGTTTCTGTAGAAAGAGGATTTTTGGCCTTTAGTCTTCATCCTAGGAGCTCAATAGACTCTTTTGGAAGGTATGTAGCCATCCACACACTTGGCTACTGATCTAAGGGACCTGCGTTCGAGTCTCGGGTAAGGCATGGATGTAGGTGTCGCTTTTCTGCTGAGGGCTTGCCTTTCTCTCAAACCTTCTACTATGGCATATAAACTGACAGGCTCCTGTCAGACCTCTGTGGCAAGCAGCTGCTTGAAGGGGTATTATTTTTTAATCCCTTAAAAGACCATTGAGTTCATTTGGTGAAAATAGCTGTGGTCACTGTTGTGTTCATAAATGTCTGTTTTGTTCTCTGAAACAAGACTTTAGAGTCTGATGGCTTTTTTTTTTAAATGTAAGGTAGGGAATGTATCAACAACTCAGGTCCATGGGGCACTGGCCTTACAGCAGATAGAATGCTATTAGGATAAACAATACACTGTATGTTTTTTGCATTATAACCATCTACTCTAACTGAGAAAAGTAGCAGTCATTTACACATTTTTGAGGTTCCCTCCATACCAAAGGGCATGGCTTCATGACTTTTTTTTTTACCACACATACACAATCTTAAGCTCACATGTATGACATGCTTATTACAGAATATCAGTGGACATAACATAATATGTATTTGAGTTGTTTTACCTCTGAGCGGCACTTTTTTGCACACCATGGGCTAAATGGCCAGGTCACAAGGACAAGGATTTATTTATACAGTAGAAATTGTGGGGTAATATTTTTTTAAGTTTTTTTACTGGATATAAAGTATTTAAAAATATTTATGAGCTGTTAGCCAAAACACACATGGTTCCATACATGATTCATATCATCATCATCCTCGAGCAGCATGGGCTCTGCAGGTCCAACTAGATTGCACAAATCCATTCTCCAAACTTATCTATCCTGAGCTACATCTGGCATTGCACACTAATTCTAAGGTCCTGTTTGACTTTGTCTGCCCATCGCATTGTTGACTTTGTCTCTCCCTCTTTCTGAGGCCTTTAGGCACACTGTTCATAACCCTATTCGCCAATCTATAATTATTCATGCGGGCAACATGGTCAAAACAGCGGAGTCTCTCTCTGCACAATATGCTGCTTAAAGGAGGTTGCAAACTCCTTTGCCTAACCTCATCATTAGTTACAAAGTTGAACCACCTAATGCCCAAGATGCTACATAAGCATCTAGTTTCCTGTTATCTCGTTTACACAGCATCCAAGTTTCACTACCATAAGGAGAATAACATTAACCCTAGAAAGAACCAAACTATTATACAATCTAATTTTAGTCTTTAGGTGTATACGCCTATTTCTCCACATTCTCAATAGATTCTTAAAAGTCCCAGCAGCAATCCCTATTCGTCTGTTAATCTCATGCCGCACATCACCAGTATCAGCTACATAGCTCCCAAGGTAATTAAACTGTGACACCTGCTCAAGACTGTAACCATTCAGATTAACTGAATCACGGCCTGCCTGACCAAATTTCATCACTTTAGTTTTCTCTCTGTTTATAACCAAACCTACTCTACTACCAGCCTGTGCCACTCAGAGGTAAAACAACCCAACCTACTACCAGCCTCATCAACAGCTCAAATGAAAGTCATCTCATTGAAATTGCAATGAGAGCTCAATGAGATGCAAATCTCATTGAGCTGCAAATGAAAGTCATCAACAACTCAAAAGAAAATAATCAAACTGAAGAGGAAAGGAGACAAAATGCACCCTTGTTGAATACCAAAAGCAATGCTAAACCAATTGCTACAAGCTTTACCAATTCTCACACATGACTCAGTGTTATTATCATAGAGAGCTTTCATTATGTTAACTAACTTGCCTGGTATGCCATAAGATCTCACAATCAACCACAAATTATGACAATCAACAGAGTCAAAAGCCTTTTTTTAACTCAACAAAGCTAGTAACCAGAAGTTTCTGAAACTCTAAACATTTCTCAAGAATCTATCTAAATGAAAAAATATGATCTACACATCCCCTACCACTTCTAAATCCACACTGCTCATCACACAATTGTCCATCAACAAGATTCTTAATTCTATTAAGCACAATCATGCAAAGTACTTTACCTGGAATAGAAAGTAGGTTGATACCCCCATATTATCACAAGAACTGTGGTCACCTTCTTTAAAAATAGGGATAATAAAAGCGCTGGTAAAATCCTTGGGAACAATGCCTTTATCGTAAAAGATATTCAAAATTTCAGTCATCCATTTGGTAACTGAAATATTCCCAGCTCTAAGCATTTCAGTAGTAATTTCATCTAATATATAATATAAAGTCTAAAACATGTTCTATGGACAATGGATTGAGTGAATATACAGGTCATGAAAGAACATCAATGTTGTGCTTTGTCATGCTGGAAAACTGAACACTGCTGATAAATAAAGGGTATAGTAATGGGGTCCAAAATCTATATGATATAGTGTCGTGTAATAGTGTACCAAGTACAATGATGAGCTGAGACCTGGAAGACGATGTAACAACACCCCATACAAGATCAGTTTTTTACTGAAAAGCACATTGGGAGTGGACCCCATTTGTCAATAATATAGACATTTACATACTTGATGTTTATATGGATAACAATGAACTTATTGTCTAGCCTACCAAGATATAATCTGGATTCATACTAAACTTGTCATTTGGAAAGGGCTGATAGACTCTGGCATGGCACCAATGCTGATGATATTGTGCTAAATGACAGCGAGTGGTAATCATGGCATGATAGGCTCACAACAAGCATGTCTGGATGTAAAATAGTTTTTCTGGCTGGACACTGGAAGGGTTAATGCTATCTCAAAGGAAATACTAAATGTAGATTCATTTAGCAGAATCAAAACTGAATTGAAAAAATATTTGGAAAAAATCAAATCAGCTGAATATTATGGGTGTTTTGTTTGAGAATTATATTTGATGTATACCATTTTCGTGGCTGATAACCTGTGTTTAATTTAATTTATTTACTTTCCTGCAGCCAAGCTATTTAGCTTTGTGGGTCAAATGGTAAATATATTATATTCTTTACTTTTATGAATAAAGGTAAGTTTTAAGAAAATAACAATAGGGCTGAAATGTAAAACTTAAGGATAGAATTCTGATTAAAAAATTGCTAATAAAATATTTTTTACTTCTGAAAATTTAAATAATTGCTGCTATATTTTATCAGAGCTGGATCAACAACATTTATTTATGTAAATGTAAAATGGGTCATTTTCACTGTTAGGCATTCAATGTTAGGTTAACAAAAAATATACTTCAGCAAAATTTGACTATAACAGATTTTTAAAATCTATGAATATTTTTGATTAATATTTTCTCATGAAGAAATCTACAATATTCTGTGCATTGTATGTTGGGGTGGACTGAGTTGTTTTCTCTGAGTGGCACTTTTTTGCACACAATGTGCTAAATCACTGGGCAGCTGTTAGAAAACAGATGGAAGCCTTCCATCAAGGCCATACAGTATGTTCTTTAATATGCAAAGAGTGATCAGTGGCTAGTAATTTAAACAGCTGGAGAGGGGAAAAGACTAAATTTAGGCATTATATATTTGGTTGCTTCTGAAGTTTGCCATAGTGATCAAATTTGGGTTTTCTGCACACAAGAGAAAAGGAGATATGCTTTTTACTACAAATGTTTTGTGGCATAAAACCTACATAATCTTGGGCATTATGTAGCATGCATTTTATGAATATTAATGAAGCTGACAAAGAGAATCATCAACTTTACCACTTTACAAGGTACAACTTTGAACAGTATGTGATGCCCCATCGTTCACTTTTGCTTTACCTTAACCAGTTTTGTTTAACTTAAGTTATATTTATCATTTTGGGGATTTTTATTTCCTTTTTGGCATCACAGCACTCATTTCCAAGAGTTGTGAGTTGTGCATGCGCAACTCCGATCTTCCGACTGTCACCGCTAAATGCGTGCACCAGGACACGCCCCCTCTTGCATCATAGCTTGCGTCATTCATCACTTTATGTTAATGTCTTTCCCGGCATGCAACGCCGGCTATTGTCTTTTAAACCGGTGACCTGCGAGTCACAGAAGCGCATAGAGTGCAGAGGCACTCAGGAGTGAGGAGTTGTGTAGAGTGCCTATGCACGGAGTTGTAGAATAAGAAAGAAGGGAGAAGTGATGTCTTGGTGAGTTGATTTTGGAAATAAATCTGTTTGTTATTTTAAACCTTTTGAGTCTGTACAATTTTTTCTCTTGAGCAACGCAAATTTAGATTAATGGTATTTTGACAATCAATTTTTGATTCTTACTCATTAACGCTCGCTGGCATTTTGAACCCTACTTTAAACTTAGTCTACTTTTTTGGCAATTTGTTAATTATTGCCTGGCACCCGTATCAGCTATCCGGAGCATAAACTAAATGGATTAAAAGAAGGATCCAACTTTAAAGCATATATTGCATATTATTTGGAGCGTTACAGAGTCCAAGAAAAGAAGTGGCACCTGAAAAGGGACTCGACAGTATTAAAAGATAGTATATATATTGTGGATAAATTTTGTATGATTGTCAAAGATAGTAATTTTTTGAGCTCAGTAGTTGTATGTACTATTTATAGATTTAACGGCAGCTTAAGCCGAAAATTTTTGTTGAGCAAGTAGCTTAACATTTTTGTGTATTAGTCAAAGTTACTGAATTTTCAGCGTAGATATTGCTGATAATTAAGATATTTGTTGTATGTAAGGATTAGATGTGTCCGGGCACACACGTACATAGGCACGATAAAAAAATCTTTTTTGATAAGCAAATTTATATTTTTGTAAGCTTAGTTATAGCTTTAGTATTGTTGTATAGCAGTATCTTTGAGCGCTGCTCAAGATTAAAAAAGGTTTTCAAAATTTCAGCAGACCGCTAAACATGTCTGCTAATAATATGGCCGATTCCGCCATAATGACTCCCGACTTAGAAAGAGTAAAGGGTAGATTGCAAGATGTAACGATGGAAGCAGAAGTGCTAATGAATCTGTTTGATGATAATCGGGAGAAAAGGGGAATGACAACAACCCCTAAATTTGCTGACAATGCTATGTCAGTTCACCAACGAAGAAACTTTGAACGTAAGGTTCCATTTTCTGTTCCGCCAGAAGCAAGCGATAGAACAGAGTATTTTCAACCGCCACAGCGACGATTTGCCAATCCACCTATTAACTATAGTCCTTATGTTAATTGGCCTTTACCTGAGATAAGGTTCGATGGTTCGAAACGTCCGTCATCATGGACATTTGTCAAGTCCATGGAGGAGCACTTCCGTTTACATGAAGTGCCAAGCAACAAAAAAGTTGTTTTAGCAGTATCTTGCCTAATTGGATGTGATAAGCAATGGTGGAATAACGTAGGATGTCATCACGGCATAGAACTTTGGGAAGAATTCAAAAGTGAAATCATGGACATATATCCGGCTTATAATGATTTTACAGAACTAGCTACAGAGTTGTTTTCACGAAGACAAAGGGAAAGAGATGACATAGAAAAATTTATATGGGGTACAGTAGAATTATACCAGCTGTACGATGTTGATGCCGCTGAAATTGATATCGTAAATTGCATATTGTCTCAATTGCTTTTGCCCATTAGAGAATTCCTAGAAGTACGAAACGTGAATTCAATTGCAGAGTTAGTCAAATTGGCTTGGCAATACACTGCAAGAAGAGAATCTGCATCAAATACACTTAACCAACAATGGATGCCATTCCTGCCAAAGCAGCGATATCAGGTTGTCACGTAGAATGACTCCCGCACGACCGGAAGTTACACGGTCCTGACAATTTGCGCCGAACACGCCTAGAACTATAGAATATGAACGAAGTCGAGACTTTGTGCCACGTCAAGCTTCTAGACCTAAAACTTTGGTTAAACGAAAGAGAGAAACTCTCACATGTAATTTTTGTGGCCGACTAGGACACACCGAACAATATTGTTATCAAAGGAATGAAAATTCGGGAAACTTTCATCGCGATCTTTGAAGTGAGAGGCCAAAGTTCCTCAAGAAAAGCCCTCTCATGAGTTATGCCTTGCCACTATGGCTTTACCTTTTGTTACTGATTGTCATGAAGTAACTAAAGTAACAGATTAAAACGATACAGAAGTTGATCTTCAGTTTGCAAAGGAACGAGTTTTGATGATAAAAAAGACAATTGTCAATTGAGAGTGCAGCTGCGGTCCAGTGGATTTTTTGACTTACCTTGTGGTCCAGAACAGACTATTCCAAAAGCACCTACAAAATGTCCCATTAGTGCGAATAATAAAAGTTTAAATAACGAAGGTTGTGAAGTAGAACAACCATATGAGAAAGCCATTTTAGTTGATAAAAAGGCTTCTAAAGTAGAAGTTTTAGCGGAAATTAATAATTTTGAGTCTGATTTAAGTGAAGAAAAAACCAACCAAGAAATTGTGCCGACCGCAAGTATTCCTGACAAGTCTGGAGGTCATCAACTGTTAAAGCGTTATTTGGAGAAGGACACCAAGCCTAGATAGTACAAGGCCAGAATCTTCAAAAATCCGCACAGAGTGACGAAAAGCCGACGAAACGACCAAATCCTGCAGAGCGACAACCGGCAGTGAAGCAGCCAACATAACAAAGATCACGTCACAAGCTAGATGTACAGCGACGACTTCACATGAATGAGTTGTTGTTTTGTTGGGTTGTTTTACCTCTGAGCGGCACTTTTTTGCACACCATGGGCTAAATGGCCAGGTCACATGGACCCCGAAGGCTCAGAGAAGGTTGGGGGAGGGGACCCACTGGAACAGCTGTTGGGAGACAGATGGTAGCCTCCCGTCAAGGCCATCCAGCGTGTTCTTTAACGTGCACAGGGTATGGCTCTCCCACACACGGGGACACGGCTTAACGTCCCATCCGACGGACGGCGGCCTTTCCAAGCCCATCGGTGTCCCCTACTGACCGTGGGCAGGGCGGGGAATTTTGCGGAGATAAATCTCAACGCTGACCCAGCTGGGACTCGAACCCGGGAACTACAGATTACGAGCCTGGCGCGCTACCGACTGAGCCACCCCCGCCCCTCACACGAATGAGACAAGCCAACGACGACGGAAAGATGTTATCGGAACCCGACTGGATGATTTATCGCCACGGAGTGCCAACAATGGAAATTTAAGTATATTATTATTCTTTCACTTGGCACTTGTTGATTTATAAATGTTCTCTTTTCTCTGGAATAGATGAAGAAGAAGAAGCTTATTGTGATTTATATAGTTAGCAATGTTTGAATTCTTGTTGAAACTTTGTAGTTCGATATTTATTTTTGGAAAGTGAATTTATTGTAGTTCGAGTTTATACTTGTGTGAATAGAATTTTTTTTGCATTCTTCTTCATCGAAGTTCTAGTTATTGTATTAACGTGAGTTAAAATGCATTTTTGTAGATTTCTTTGTTTCAGCTGACTGATAGCTGAAAATTTTGTAAGTCGATATTGAAAGTTTAGAAATTGTAAAATGTTTATGGATATGAATAAGAAGAGTGAAAGAGAATTAGTGATTTAATATTTTCTATGTTTAAGAATTTTGTATTGTAAAATAACGTGTATTCCAAAGTGAATTTATGTAAAAAAAAAGGAGATTCATGTAAAAGTTATTGGATGAAATGTCATCATCGTATATTATAAATTATTTACACTCTTTTTTCTTTATTCTTAGATACGATTTATGTATATGTGTTTAAATCTGTTCAGTGTCATCAGTGATATTTATGTGTCAATGATGCGTAATTTTTTGGATGACATTGGCAGTATTTATTGGTATATATAGATGATGACGACAGCAGAATTTTTTTTCTGTGTGTACTTTTTTGGAGCTGTCCCCAAATGGCATAGTCTGGTGACAGAGTTGTTACCAGCATAACTCCTTTGGGAGGGGGACGTTAGCTCTGAAGGGGGAGGTAATTAATGTTTTTTTATTTCAGCTAGATCACGATTTCTGTGAATTCAGGAGAAGAATTAGTGGATGATTACAATCCCGCTTGTTTGTAAGATTTGAATTTTCTTAGCTTTGCGTATTTGAATGTAATTAGGAGGAGATAACGGTGTTCGAATACCCGTTTTTTTATGTGATTTAGGAGAAGACATAGGTTCACGTATTTTTGATTTGTGGTTAGTGGATAAGCGGAAGTTATCACCCCGCTAGCAACAAATGTAACCTTTTTTTCTTTTCATGTATTTAACATTATAGAATTAGGAAGATTAGGAGTTTATTAACCTGTTTTTTCTCTACAGTTCAAGATATGCCAATTTAGAGTTTGTATCAGAATGTGATACTAGTTAGACCGATGATGCTAGTATACAGTTAACTGTCACAGCCACTGGTATGTAACTACACTAAGTTAGCTGTTAATCAAATTTTTGATAGGAGGAAAAGGGAGGAGGTACCTTTGGTTGTGCTGGAAAATTGTGTCAAAGTGAGAATAGTTCGTCATATCAAAATTTGCGCTAGCATACTTTTACTTATTTATGTTCAGCCATGTGTAAATGACGTAAGATGTGTCCTTTATTTGAAATTGCTCGTCAAAATTTGTTAGGTCAAATCTTTTGACTCCCTTTGGAAGGGGGAGTTGTGATGCCCCATCGTTCACTTTTGCTTTACCTTAACCAGTTTTGTTTAATTTATGTTATATTTATCATTTTGGGGATTTTTATTTCCTTTTTGGCATCACAATGCTCATTTCCAAGAGTTGTGAGACCGCTAAACGCATGCACGAGGACACACCCCCTCTTGTGTCATAGCTTGCGTCGTTCATCACTTTATGTTAATGTCTTTCCCGGCATGCAACGCCGGCTAGTCTTTTAAACCGGTGACCTGCGAGTCACAGAAGCACATAGAGTGCAGAGGCACTCAGGAGTGAGGAGTTGTGTAGAGTGCCTAGTGCACGGAGTTGTAGAATAAGAAAGAAGGGAGAGTGATGTCTTGGTGAGTTGATTTTGGAAATAAATCTGTTTGTTATTTTAAACCTTTTGAGTCTGTACAATTTTTTCTCTTGAGCAACGCAAATTTAGATTAATGGTATTTTGACAATCAAGTTTTGATTCTTACTCATTAACGCTCGCTGGCATTTTGAACCCTACTTTAAACTTAGTCTACTTTTTTGGCAATTTGTTAATTATTGCCTGGCGCCCGTATCAGCTATCCAGAGCATAAGCTAATTGGATTAAAAGAAGGATCCAACTTTAAAGCATATATTGCATATTATTTGGAGCATTACAAGTAGCTTAATGTAGGGAAAGAATAACTGAAATAAGAAAAGATAAACTGAAAGTGAGGCAAGTAGATGATACTAAAAAGGACTTAAAAAACCTAGTCTTCAGTGACTGAATGTAATAAATGTTGCTCAGGACTCAAGATAGATGTTTGATGAATGTATAGGGCTGGATCAAGCAATCTTCTGTAAGTATGAGAGCCCCTAAAATCCTAAAGTGCCTTTGTCTGGGCACTTTAGGATTTTAGGGGCTCTCATACTTACAGAAATTAATTAGAATAAATTAGTAAGTAAGTAATAAATAATGCTGATAATACTGATTTATCTTAGCTTTGTTTTTTACATGTTCCACACTTTTTAAGATGTTTATCACTTAATATCCTTAATAGCCAACTGAAAAATAATTCTCAGGCTTTACAGCTAGCTCAGATTTATCAATTTAGTCTACAAATTTATTTTATTACTAAATTCATATGTTTCATAAGTTTGCAGAAATGTTAATATCTATTTAAAAACCTACTAGGCCTTAGCACCCAAGCATATTGCTTGGGCCTGGGGGCTCCTTAGACCTCCATCTTAATCAGGTCCAGTGAACATAATTGCACAGTATGGTTGGACTTCTGTAACTTTGGTTTCATGAAGACTTGTTTGTATTGTAGACATAAACATAAGTGCATTTAAGCAAATGTCATAAAAAAACTTTCATAAACATGGATATATAAAAAAATTTTTTGTTGACAGATGTAAAAAATTAACAGTTCATTGAAAAACTGCAATGTTTGCCTTTGAAATGTGTTTTACGAAAAATATTACAATTGCAATGAAACAAAAATTTTCCAACCTTTAACACCAAGCTCTTGACAATACTTTTTCATGTCTTCATCATTATTCAGCACTATAGATTTCCACAAGTTACATAAGGATACACGATTATGCTCAGGAAGATATTCATAAAGACCATGGTCCAATAGAACAATTTCAGCTTTGCCATCATTCCCTTTACGAACAAACACTGAAAACAAACACCATAAATATATAAAAATAGAGAATACCTTCAATTACCTTAACAGAACTGCCAACCTTGCACAATGAAAAATTATATTTGGGAGAAAGAAAATTTGGAGCACTTATGAAAACGAATAAATTCCCGTATTTTGTGGTACTTATGCAACATATTGATTATTAATTAAGGCATCAATACATGTTGATTATTGGTAATCATTAGTGATAATATAAAAACTATGCAAGACACACATTTTGGCTGTGTCAGTCTCTTCCTATTCTCTATTGCTGGTGGAATATTCAGAGTAGCAATTGCCAGTCGAGACACTTCCACAAAAAATTTTGGGTATTGCTATTTCTTAATATTTCTTTTGTGCTTTAGTGTTAATTTACATAATACATAGTTAAATAGATTATTAACCCTTTGTGTGCAAGTTATTTTTTCTCAATTCCAGTGACATGAAACAAAACATTTCTGCAGCACGAGGTCACAATTTTTTTTTCTGAATAGGAATCAGCAATTTTTTTACTCTTTTTAATTAAATGTCAAAAATGAAATGTAAATCCATATATATTTTTTAAAAAGTTATGGCCTATCTAGAGCAGAAAAATTTTATTTATCTGGAGATCAAAAAATTTTTTTTTATTAAAAGCAGATAAAATTAACTTTTTAGTGAATATGCATACCCCAACTGCATAGTCACCTGATTTTGCACCATGTGTTTTTTGGTTTTTTCCAAAAATTGAAAAAGAACTTGCTGAAACCTTTTTTAAGGGTGCAAAACCTTGCAAATTGCATTCATTTATAGTTGCGAAATATTTCCAAACTAGAGTACCATCAGGCATTCCAGTATTGGCATAGATGTCTGCAACTTTGTATAAATGCTGGAAGAAAGTACTTTGAAGGACAGTAAAAGCTTTGTTGAGATTAGTGCTATGGGGTTTCAAAAAACCCCATAGCACTAATCTCAACAATAGCACTAATTTTTTGAATGCCCCTTGTATGTATATGCTTTAAAATATTTTTAATTTTTTCAAAGGTTTTCAGTTTTTATGTATATTATTTTGCTTTTAAAGAAAGATAATTTTTTGGGAGTACTATTTCCTTAGTCTTGAATTTGTTAAACTCAAAAAATTGAAGCATATGTATTATACATTATTTGTATAATTAAACAGCTTAAAAACTGAAGGAAAAATTTAATAATAGAAATTTAATGAACTATTTATATTTAAATAATGAAATAATTTAGAAAAGACAGCCATTCCAATTATTACTTTCAGATCAGGGAAGTATTTCTAAACTGTGAGTGTGACCTCCCTTACTCTGAAGCTTGTAAAGAGTGGAAGGATCAAGGAGGAGGGTGTGGTGATGGCAGTGAATGTGCGGTTGGGGAGTGAAAATACGTACTGACACCAGTATTCAACAGGGAGAGAGAAGGATCCAGAAGTCACTGCTCCACGACCCAGCCTCTCCCGTTGTGTCAGCACCACTCCTAGTGGACTGTGCCCATTGAAGTCCCCCATGATGAGGAAGGGGGACAGCAGCTGCGAGACGATGTCACCCAGGTCTTCCTGGAAGACAATTCTCCCAGGTGGAAGATATACAGAGCAGACAGTCAACGAGAACCCCCACAAAGAGGTGGATGCTATCACCTCTAAGTTGGTAGTGAGGGATACACCCTGGAATGGAGAATGGTTGCTCATGAGGATGCGACACCTCCAAGAGCTGAACCATCTTCATCCTTCCTAGCAAACTAGTGAAAAGTGCCAAATCGTGGGATCTGTGACTGGCTGTAAGTATGTCTCCTGCAGGCATACATAGATCGGCTGGTATGCCTGAAGGAGGGCCTTGATGTCATCAAGATTCCTCTGGAATCCATGACAATTCCATTGTAGGAGTGTAGCCATCTCAGGACTTAGAAGAGTGGGCAGACGACGAATTCCTATTCAACTTAACTGCCACAGAGAATGGTTTATTGAATAGAGGGCGGTCTGTATCCATGTCCTCGGAATCATCTGAGGTACAGGGATCAGTGACCTCCCTTTGCGGAGGAGTGATAATTTTCTTTTTTGGCCCCAGTGAGGGCCCCTTCAGTTTTGAAAGTCTAGCTGTCCGAGGGCGGGAAGGTGGAGACCTTCCAGTGGAGGTGGAAGGCTTAGTTGCAAGAATGGAAACAGGGGTTGATGACAAAGTCGACACCACCCTCAGTTTCACCTGTATCAGGAGGTATCTTGCTGCAGATGAGAAAGATTCAGTAGGTGGTACACTGATGTCAGTCTGCACTGCCACAGAAATCATTGGAACGATGGGCTTTCCAATGAATGCACTGGCATAGGATACCTTGTGGTGTGGGCAGTGCAGCGAGCTTTCTCGCCTCAGCATGAGATATTGTTAATAACTTTCAAGTGTTGAACCTCCTTTTCCTCCTTCCACTTGGGACAGTCGTGGGAGTACACCGGATGCTCGCCACTACAGTTCAAACAGCATGTGTCAGTCAGGATCAAGGTGATCCTTACTGCCACAGCAAGCACAGGTAGGTTTGCCATGGCAAGCTGTGCAGGCATGACCGTATATCTAACAATGAAAGCAGAGTAGAAGGTTCGGAATATACGGCGTACCTCACATTGCAAACAACCTGCCTTGATAGAAGAAGGCAGGCTTGGCATGTTAAATGTCACAATCAGTACCCTGGTGGGTACCAATTTCCCATCACAGCATGTCAAAACCTGATGGACCGATGTTACTCCATGAGGCATGAGCTTTGAGAGGATTTCCTCCTCGGTGACTTTGAGAAGGCTCCACTCTATTATCACACCTGAAGAGGAATTCAAAGTTTTGTGGGGAGTGACCTCGACAGCCACCCCACCAATCTCCCACCAATCTCTTTCAGGAGCAGTTCCAAGTGTTGGGAACAAGCGGCCTCAACTTGCAAGTTGCCAGATCGTAAGCGCTTGATGGATTTCGTCTCTCTCACAAGACCTTTCAAACTTTTGTTGACAAAAAAGGGGGAGATGTCCCCACTTACTTGATTACCTGTGGAGTGAATGATCAGGAATCTTGGGAATGAAGACATAGACAAAGGAGAAGACAACGGCATAGATAACAGAGACAACATGTAAGGTGGGAGCTCATGTTTAGCCCTCTTGTTGACATTGATCGTATCAATTTCTTCATCAACTCTCATGTTTTGTTTTGTGTGTTTCAGTGCCCGTTGTCCCCATCCTCTACGAAGCCCAACAAGGGGATGCCCAGTTGGACGCCAAGGCTAAGTGAGCACTACACCCACACAGACGGTGAGTCAAGTCCTCACAAATAAATAAAAGGAAAATGAAAAGAGAAAGTGCAGAAATAAACTTTCTACACAAAAGGAGCTAAGTGGAAAATCACAAAATTGTGAACGACTAAAATGGCCTCACAAAGAAATTATAACTACAAATGCAAAATAATTTGTGAGGAAACTCGCAAACCTGTACCAGGTTGTGGGCAAGATTACTCACTGCTCTGCACGGTTAACCCTAGCATGACCTGCCCACCAGCTGATTGCTCCTGGTCTCCAGTTTACCGGAAGCAAAGCAGTGTACAGCAGAGGCCCCATCTGCTGTCCAGCCCCGAGATGACAGGCTCCCCTATAGCAAGGCAGCCAAAGGGGACCCTACCAGTCATGAGCTGAGGAGAGAAGACGGGGACCCCCAAGCAACTACTGTGAAGGACCTTCACAGGGTGGTCCGCTCATTGTGTACAGGAGCTCGCAACGAGAAGTCTAACTCCTTGACCTCCTGATAACATGTCAGGTGCTCTGACCACTGAGCTATCACAAAGCATAGCTAAATCGAAGCTAATGGAGAATATAAACTTCAGAAACTTCTGCCCTATTTTTCTTAAAAACCTGATTTTTAAGTTAATTATTTGCTTTTTTTTCCCCTCTTTGAAATTCAGTTCTTTGTAACAAAAAAAATAATGCACCTTCTTAGGGTCATTTTTTGAAGTGATTTTTAATAGATTGATTTATTTTATCAAAGATTTCCAATTGCAATTTACATGTTAGAACTTTTTATGGTGAAGCCTTTTCACTGGTAGCAACCATGTCTTCAATTTGTTGGTTAATTTCTACAAAATCACCATTTATTAAAGGCTCACTATAAGAGCATAACACTCTTTTACACTAGCTTCAAGAACTCCATTAAAACAAGCAAGCTTGAATTATATGCCCTTAAAGCCAGCTGTGTAATTTTGAGAATTTGTGGCAATTCAGGTTTTGTGTTACAGAAATCATTAACACATTCATTCCCACACATATTGGTCAAGTAGTTGACAGTTATTTCCTTCCATGCCTCTTCTATATATTTTATTGCATTCCAGATGTATCACCATGCCAAAATTTCTTAACAGATATACTATCTTTATCATCAATTTCTTTTACAAATCTGATAAAAAGCTGTGAAAAATATACATTGAAAGGAATAAGCCTTAAATGAAGCAATCATGCCCTGATCCATGGGCTGCAATAGCAATGCACACAGTTGTATCAGAATAATATGACCACCCACAGAATCACAGTGTACCCGCCCAGGAATGTCACAGAGTGACAATGACAAGGTCGACCATACAGAGATATAAGCAGCCGGTCAGGACAGATGAGCCATAGTGTGTAACATGAGCACAATGGGCAGAGGTAATGATTTGACAGACATTCAAAAAGGAATGATCGTCGGCTACTGCGCAAAGGATGGAAGCATCTCGGAAACAGCAGACTTTGTGAGGTGCTGTAGTAAGGGTGTACCAAGAATGGACCGCTGGCACACTGAGTATCTCCAGACGTCATAACTGTGGAGCCCCAAAGGCCATTGACCCCAAAGGAGAACATCACCTCCGTAGACTGGTAAAGGGCAATCAATGCACAACACTGAAACAATTGACCACTCAAATGAATGCTGGGGCACCCAGGTACATGTCCCTGATAACAGTAGAGAGAACTCTGTTATGCGTGGGTCTCCCGAGTCGACACTGTGTAAAGGCGCCCATGTTAACCAAGGTCCATCGGCAATGATGCCTGCAGTTTGCATGGGACTACCGTCATTGGACAGTGGAAGAGTGGAAAAAGGTTACCTTCTTCAACGAATCAAGATTTCTACTCCACAGAAGTGACAGGTGGTGGCGGATATGGTGTCAAACACACGAGAACCAACATCTGGGCACACTTCTCAATCAAGTACAGGCCAGCGGTGGCAGTCTGTATGTCTGGGGGATGTTTTCCTGGTATGACCTGGGACTGATGGTACCACTAGATGGGTCCCTGAATGACAATGGTGACCTGTCCATCCTTGCTGACCACATGCCTCCCTTCATGTTGTACATTTACCCTGGTGGTGATGGTGGCTACCAACAGTGTCCTGTTGGTAGCCACCATCACCACCAGCCATGGCCACCATCACCACCAGACAATGCACCCTGCCATGTCGCTAAGGTGGTGCATGACTGGTTCCAGGAACATGACAGCGATGTCTCAGTTCTCCCTTGGCTGGCGAAATCGCCCAACCTCAATCCCACAGAGCACTTGTGGAACCATTTGGATCGACAGGTTAGGCATGCGGACCCACAACTCTGTGCTCTGCTGGAGTCCGAATGGGCACGTGTGCCTCTAGCAACCTTTCAGGGCCTCATTGCATCCATGCCACACAGTCTCGCAGCTGTCACCTGGGCCAAGGGTGGTTATTCCCATTATTAGGTAGGTGGTCATATTATTCTGACATGACTGTGTATATTGGGCAGAGAAAATCCATTTTTGATTTTTAATATACGTTGTAAAAGATTCAAGATTAATTAGATAACAAGGGCATTGCAGAAAAGTAGTAATGCCTTGGTACAGTTGGACAAATAACACATACAAACTACTCTTTAAATATATCTTGAGTAACCATGCTTTTCAGTTTGAATGCAATATTACAGGCAGGTTTGCTTTGTTGCAACCCCTTAGTGTTCTAGGATTTTCTGCATGATAAACAAGCAAGGGTCTTAATTTTAAATCCCCCACCAAGTTTCCTCCAGACAAAAGAGTCAGTGATCTTTGGCTGTCTTAAAGCCTTGCATGGACCCTTTCTCATGGGCTCATGTCTCAATGTACAAGAAGACTTACATGTCCAAAAGAGGAGTTTCATTCACATTAAAGAAAAATCACAGAGGATATTCTTCTTTTTCTATATTGGCCTTAACCCTTCCAGCGTCCACATCGTCTGTATATGTTTGCAGAATCCGTAAAGAGAGGCCAAGGACATATGTATACGTTTTCGTACAACAAAAAAATCGATTTATCAAAAATAAAAATTGCCATTGTAATTATTTTTATATATATCTTATAAAAATATATAATTCAGGCTTAAGAAATGATATATTTTTTTTTAATTTGATAAAGCCATTTTCTTAGAAGCACTAAACAATATTGTTAATTTGCTTGCTAATGTTCCACTTTGTTGAAGCAACCTTCTGATTTAAGCTCACTAGTTTGCTATGAACTTTATCAACAAATTTTTCCCTAAATTTTCGAAAATCTAAAAATTAACAAAAAAAACCCTGCTATTTTTAAAACAATATATTTTGAAAGTAATTACAAAGTACATACTGCCATATTTTTTCCCATTTCCCATTCTTTTCTGTCATAAACCAATTTCAGTATTCCCAAATTATTTTTATCGTTTTTCCCAGCATTCTATGCATCTTTCCCACTTTTAATTGAAACTGGAAGTAAAAACACCTTTCTAGAAATTCTGGGTGCAGCTGCACTTAATTATGTTATGGCTCATTGAGGCAAACAAGAGGCAGATGGCTGACACATGCAATCTCCATTCCGTGTGCTATAAGTGGCTCCCATATTGTTTACAGTTTTGGTCCAGCATATTGGATACCCTTTGTAAAGTTAGTATTTATTTTTTTTATATTTAAACCTTAGTTTTCATTTCAGTAGATTTATTTTCATAAATTAGCGATCTTTTGGCGATTGAAAAGTATTGATTTTTCTTAGTAATTTATACTACATCAGATGACCGGCCTGCAACACGTTCCTGTGGTTAAAATCAATCCAAAGTGAACGCACAGTATTCCCTGTTAAGAAACATTAATTAATAGATTCTGAAAAAAATTCATTGCCGCCACGATGGGAATCGAACCCGCATCTCTCCAGATTCATGCCAGAGCGCGCTAACCATTGCACCACGCGTCGGACAATGAATATTTTCAGAATATGACCTTTTAAATCTTCTTCTTGAGATGTGACTGAGACAGCTGCCATCTATACTCAAGGAGATGCAACGTTTTCAGTCATTGCATTTGATTATCAGATGTTAATGAGAAGGTCGCTAACGCTAGCGCATTAAATATATAATTAAAATCAATCCAAAGTGAATGCACAGTATTCCCTGTTAAAAAACATTAATTAATAGATTCTGAAAAAAATTCATCGCCGCCACGATGGGAATCGAACCCGCATCTCTCCAGATTCATGCCAGAGTGCGCTGACCATTGCACCACGCGTCGATAACGAATCTTTTCAGAATATGACCTTTTAAATCTTCTTCTTGAGATGTGACTGAGACAGCGCCATCTATACTCAAGGAGATGCAATGTTTTCAGTCGTTGCATTTGATTATCAGATGTTAATGAGAAGGTCGGAAATGCTACCGTGTTAAATATATAATTAAAATCAATCCAAAGTGAATGCACAGTATTCCCTGTTAAGAAACATTAATTAATAGATTCTGAAAAAAATTCATCGCCGCCACGACGGGAATCGAACCGTAACCATCAAGACTCAAGGCCTTTTCACTGGTGACATCACATGTTCTGATGTCAGCATTCGTCGATCTAGCATCTTGACACCCCGTAGCTGCTTGTGTGTTTGTTGGCGGAATTATTATCTTTAATTATTATTTGGTGTTCAACAAATGTATTTTTAAACAATTTTTGCAAGATAAAAAAATGATTGTTTGTTAGAGAATTTAGGAAATAAGAAAAAATGTCTTAGTGCCAAAAAGAGAAAGTTGTCTACCCTCAATAAATAGAATCCACAGAATTAACTGTTGGCTGTGATATTAATAGTTTTGTGACAAACAGTTTTTCTGACATGTGGGATTTGAACCATATCTCTCCAGGAACATGCCACAGTGTTCTAAGACCACTAAACTAATAAGTTATATTAGTGGAAAAAAGCAGAGTCTGTTAGTTTAGTGGTCTTACACCACTGGCTTATATCTGGAAAGATGTATGCCTAAATGATTAAATCTTTCTTTATCAGGGTGCATAGAATTATTTTTTTAACAATCGAAGATTGATTAGAGACTATTTTCTTTACATTTGGGAGGTTAGTTGAGCGATTTATTGTCAAATCTTTAGTCATAGATTTAAAGGTAGCTTTGTAAACCAAAATATATATGTGTGTATGCTTGCAGTAAATTGTAGTTTCTAAAGTGCAGATGCACTTTTCCTGCTAGTTTTTGAATATGTATTCCATCGGAAGGTTGTATCTATGTCCAAATATTATTCAAATTTAATGAGAGTTCAGAAAAAAATACAGCTCAATATTTCTATTAATTCAGTCTAATCACTAAAAAAAGACGTGACTGAGACAGCGCCATCTATACTCAAGGAGATGCAACGTTAAAAGTTTCGTTGTCGACGCGATGTGCAATGGCTAGCGCACTCTGGCATGAATCTGGAGAGATGGGGGTTCGATTCCTGTCGTGGCGGCGATGAATTTTTTTCAGAATCTATTAATTAATGTTTCTTAACAGGGAATACTGTGCATTCACTTTGGATTGATTTTAATTATATATTTAACGTGGTAGCGTTAGCGACCTTCTCATTAACATCTGATAATCAAATGTAACGACTGAAAACGTTGCATCTTCTTGAGTATAGATGGTGCTGTCTCAGTCACGTCTCAAGAAGAAGATTTAAAAGGTCATATTCTGAAAATATTCGTTGTCCGACGCGTGGTGCAATGGTTAGCACGCTCTGGCATGAATCTGGAGAGATGCGGGTTCGATCGTGACCTTCGAGACTCAAGGCCTTTGAAGTCTAAAGTGACGTCACATCCTGTGGATCTACAGTACTTCCTGCGTATGTAGTACTACCGTCGCAAATCGAGCATTTATTTATTTTTATACGTTCGGTGAGCATTTTTGTTCGATAATGTGCTCAAAATTGATTGACATAGTATGATTATATTGTATATATGTACATTAGTATAATATTTCTATGGAAAACCTTCAAATAAGGAAGACTTTGAAACTAAAATAGATCTTGATTTGTAATTGTGCCAAATTGATGACTCAAAATGTAATTGTCGTTTAACATTCTCTGAACATGTAGAACGACATATAAATTACCAGGAGCGTCATAATCAGTTGTATGTATAATTACAATGACACAATATGTTTAAAAATAAAGTTAAATGCAAATAATTACTCGGTTATATATTAACAAAAATAAAATCATTTCCTTCACATATTTTTCGTGATAAATGCTGTCAATAACTGATCCAGTTGTTTGTACCATTACTAATATAATCGTGACATATAAATTGTTATGGAAAATTAGTGTGTTTTATTAAAGAGAAAAAATACACACAAAAATTATTCAGAACAATTTTATTGGCAAATGTGAACTAAAAATTAATGATATACTGTAATAGCTTTAGATGTAACAATTTCAGTTAGTTATGATTTAATTTCAATACTTTTTTTTAGTGATTAGACTGAATTAATAGAAATATTGAGCTGTATTTTTTTCTGAGCTCTCATTAAATTTGAATAATATTTGGAAATGGATACAACCTTCCGATGGAATACATATTCAAAAACCAGCAGGAAAAGTGCATCTACACTTTAGAAACTACAATTTACTGCAAGCATACACACATATATATTTTGGTTTACAAAGCTACCTTTAAATCTATGACTAAAGATTTGACAATAAACTGCTCAACTAACCTCCCAAATGTAAAGAAAATAGTCTCTAATCAATCTTCGATTGTTAAAAAAATAATTCTATGCACCCTGATAAAGAAAAATTTAATAATTTAGGCATACATCTTTCCAGATATAAGCCAATGGTGTAAGACCACTAAACTAACAGACTCTGTCTGTTTTCCACTAATATAACTTATTAGTTTAGTGGTCTTAGAACACTGTGGCATGTTCCTGGAGAGATATGGTTCAAATCCCACATGTCAGAAAAACTGTTTGTCACAAAACTATTAATATCAAAGCCAACAGTTAATTCTGTGGATACTATTTATTGAGGGTAGACAACTTTCTCTTTTTGGCACTAAGACATTTTTTCTTATTTCCTAAATTCTCTAACAAACAATCATTTTTTATCTTGCAAAAATTGTTTAAAAATACATTTGCTGAACACCAAATAATAATTAAAGATAATAATCCTGCCAACAAACACACAAGCAGCTACGGGGTGTCAACATGCTAGATCGACAAATGCTGATGTCACCAGTGAAAAGGCCTTGAGTCTTGATGGTTACGGTTCGATTCCCGTCGTGGCGGCGATGAATTTTTTTCAGATTCTATTAATTAATGTTTCTTAACAGGGAATAATGTGCCTTCACTTTGGATTGATTTTAATTATATATTTAACGCGGTAGCATTACCGACCTTCTCATTAACATCTGATAATCAAATGTAATGACTGAAAACGTTGCATCTCCTTGAGTATAGATGGCGCTGTCTCAGTCACGTCTCAAGAAGAAGATTTAAAAGGTCATATTCTGAAAATATTCGTTGTCCTACACGTGGTGCAATGGTTAGCGCACTCTGGCATGAATCTGGAGAGATGCGCGTTCAATTGCAGTCATGGCGGCGATGAATATTTTTCAGAATCTATTAATGTTTGGATTGATTTTAATTATATATTTAATGCGGTAGCGTTAGCGACCTTCTCATTAACATCTGATAATCAAATGCAACGACTGAAAACGTTGCATCTCCTTGAGTATAGATGGTGCTGTCTCAGTCACGTCTCAAATTTAAAAGGTCATATTCTGAAAATATTCGTTGTCCTACACGTGGTGCAATGGTTAGCGCGCTCTGGCATGAATCTGGAGAGATGCGCGTTCAATTGCAGTCATGGCGGCGATGAATATTTTTCAGAATCTATTAATGTTTGGATTGATTTTAATTATATATTTAATGCGGTAGCGTTAGCGACCTTCTCATTAACATCTGATAATCAAATGCAACGACTGAAAACGTTGCATCTCCTTGAGTATAGATGGTGCTGTCTCAGTCACGTCTCAAGAAGATTTAAAAGGTCATATTCTGAAAATATTCGTTGTCCGACATGTGGTGCAATGGTTAGCGTGCTCTGGCATGAATCTGGAGAGATGCGCTTTCCATTGCCGTCGTGGCGGCGATGAATATTTTTCAGAATCTATTAATTAATGTGCCTGTGGATATTTTAACATCGCATTACGCTATATTTTAATTTTAATTTTATTATTCATTACTTTTCCAGTAAAACTTTGATCTCGTATCTTTTTTTGTTTAATAAATGATGTCTTAGATATGGAAGCAAATTCATTTTTGTAGATTTATTTCCATAAGTTAGTGATTTTCGGCCATCTTATTTATCAATTTTTCTGAGTTATGCTACATCGGAGTCTGGCTTAAAAGTTGTTGCCAATATTTTATTTAACATCCCATTAGGTTATATGTAATTTTTCTTTTATTATTTAATGGTTTTTTAGTAAAAAAATCTTTGAGGTTGTACCATTGTCTCAAAATGAATATTTTGGATACATAAGCAAAATAGCCCTCCTGCTATGGAAATCAGCTGTCATGTGGGAGGGCAATTTCAGGAAGGCTTCTCCTCTGCTTAACTCACTGCAAACATTTCACCCCACCCTCCTCTCTAGAATTTTTTTTTTAATTACGAGTTTTTATGTTTATATTGAATGATTTTAAAAGTAACCCCTCCCCCCCTCAGTATCTTGGCTGTGCCACACAGACGATCTAATTTTTTCTTTTTTGGTGCACAAACCGTTCTGCATTTAGCCAAGATCACCAACTTCAAACCCAAAGAAAAAAACTAAATGATGTTTAGTAAAAAAAAAACAGCCAAAAAAGTTTTTTCTTTTCCATAACCAGTTTAGAAACTCCCATGAATTGTGAGAAGTCCGAAACACTTTGTATAACACCGGCCAAATTTAAAATGTATGATACTGAAAAGAATCATTAAAAGAAATAAAAATCATATTTCACATTGAATATTATATTATTCGGGAGGAAATTTTCTTTTGATTAATATATAATTTACCTATTTTTATTCATCATGTTTTCCAAAATTAAGCCTTAATTCCAAAATTAACCCTTGTCGAACACCAGACGTAATGCTAAACCAATTGCTACAAGACTTACCAACCCTCACACATGACTCAGTGTTATTATAGAGAGCTTTCATTATGCTAACTAACTTGTCAGGTATACCATATGATCTCACAATCAACCACAAATTATGACGATCAACAGAGTCGAAAGCCTTTTTGAAATCAACAAAGCTAGCAAACCAAAGGTTTCTGAAACTCTAAACATTTCTCAAGAATCTGCCTAAGGGAAAATATCTGATCCACACATCCCCTACCACTTCTGAATCCACATTGCTCATCATGCAATTCCTTGTCAACAATATTCTTAATTCTATTAAGCACAATCATGCAAAGAACTTTACCTGGAACAGAGAGTAGGCTGATACCCCTATAGTTATCACAAGAACTGCGATCACCTTTTTCGAAAATAGGGATAACAATAGCTCTGGTAAAATCCTTAGGAACTAAACCCATTTTGTGATGCCCCATCGTTCACTTTTGCTTTACCTTAACCAGTTTTGTTTAATTTACATTATATTTATCATTTTGGGGATTTTTATTTCCTTTTTGGCATCACAGCACTCGTTTTCAAGATTCTAGGAGTTGCGCATGCGCCGCAACTCCGATCTTCCGACTGTACCGCTAAAGCCCGTGCCAAGGACACGCCCCCTCTTGCGTCATAGCTTTTGCGTCGTTCGGCATAGTATGTAAATGTCTTTCCCGGCATGCGCCGGCTATTGTCAAAAACCGGTGACCTGCGAGTCCCTTAAGTTTAAGCACAAGCATAAGCACAAGCACAGCATAAGCACAAGTGAGTGCACGAGCACAAGGTGCGTAGCACCAAGCACAGTGCGTGTAGCGTTGGTTGTTTGGGGTTTATTGGCGCAACAGCAACTAAGGCTATATTGCGCCAAGCAAACGATAAAAAGGGATAAAAGTCTCGTAACCCACAACCAAAGTTAAAACGAACACAAACAAAACGACAAGTAAAAAGACTAAAAAGAAACAACAAGAGTAGAAGTTAACAATAAAAATGGGTGTACAGGACCTATGTAAAATTGCAAACAAGAGTAAAACTAGAAAATATAGTAAAAATCAGAGATGTGTAAAATAACCAGTAAAACGTAAAAAGTCAAAAACAGGAGTTAAAAACGATTCATCAGATAAAAGATGGCCGAGTGTAAGAGGCTCAGCCATAAAATTGTGGAAAGTAAAATACAATTTTCGGTCAAGGTTAAAAGCTGGACACTGAATTAAAATATGTTTCACAGTTAAAACGGTGTCACAAAACTCGCACTTAGGTACTGCGTCCGCCTTAAGAAGAAAAGAGTGGGTTAAAAACGAGTGACCTAAGCGGAGCCGAGCAAGGACAACTTCCTCCTTACGATTCCTGCGAAAACAAGACTGCCACGGTTTGACAATGGGCTTGATCTACAGTGCGTGTAGCACAGGAGTTGTATCTTCATTGATGTCTTGGTGAGGTGAATTATTTTGGAAATAAATCTATTTTGTTATATTTAAAACCTTTTGAGTCTGTACAGTTTTTTTTCTCTTGAGCAATGCGAATTAAGGATTTTTGAAATATATTTAAAATTTACTTGACAATCATTTTGATTCTTACTCATTAACGCTCGCTGGTATTTGAACCCTAAATCAACTTATTATCAACTTATTCTACTTTTGGCAATTTGTTAATTATTGCCTGGCGCCCGTCTAAGCTATCCAGAGCATAAAACTTCAATTATTATTACATTTGTTTGGAGCATTACAGAGTCAAATAAAAGAAGTGGCGCCCGAACAGGGACTCGCAAGTATTTAAAGATAGTATATATATTTGTGGATAAATTTTGTATGATTGTCAAAGATAGTAATTTTTTGAGCTCAGTAGTTGTATGTACTAGTTGTAGATTTAACGGCAGTTTAAGCCGAGAATTTTTGTTGAGCAAGTAACTTAACATTTTTTGTGTATTATTCAAAGGTACTGAAGTTTCAGCATAGATATTGCTGAATATTTAAGATATTTGTTGTATGTAATGATTAGAAGTGTACGGGCACACACGTACGTAGGCACGATAAGAAAAATCTTTTTTTGATAAGCAAATTTATATTTTTGTAAGCTTAGTTATAGCTTTAGTATTGCTGTACAGCAGTACCTTTGAGCGCTGCTCAAGATTAAAAAAAGGTTTTCAAAATTTCCAAAATTCAAAATTTCGGCAGACCGCTAAACGTGTCTGCTAACAATATGGCCAATTCCGCCATAATGACTCCCGACATAGAAAGAGTAAAGGGTAGATTGCAAGATGTAATGATGGAAGCAGAAGTGCTAATGAATCTGCTTGATGATAATCGGGAGAAAAGGGGAACGACAACAACCCCTAAATTTGCTGACAATGCTACGTCAGTTCACCGACGAAGAAACTTTGAATGTAGGGTTCCATTTTCTGTTCCGTCAGAAGCAAGTGATAGAACAGAGTATTTTCAACCGCCACAATGACGATTTGCCAACCCATCCATTAACTATAGTCCTTATGTTAATTGGCCTTTACCTGAGATAAGGTTCGACGGTTCGAAACGTCCGTCATCGTGGACATTTGTCAAGTCCATGGAGGAGCACTTCCGTTTACATGAAGTGCCAAGCAAGAAAAAAGTTGTTTCAGCAGCATCTTGCCTAATTGGATGTGCTAAGAAATGGTGGAATAACGTAGGATGTCGTCATGGCATAGAACTTTGGGAAGAATTTAAAAACGAAATCATGGACATATATCCGGCTTATAATGATTTTACAGAACTAGCTACAGAGTTGTTTTCACAAAGACAAAGGGAAAGAGACGACATAGAAAAATTTATGTGGGGTACAGTAGAGTTATACCAGCTGTACGATGCTGATGCCGCTGAAATTGATATTATGAATTATATTTTGTCTCAATTGCTTTTGCCCATTAGAGAATTCCTAGAAGTACGAAACGTGAATTCAATTGCAGAGTTAGTCAAATTGGCTCGGCAATACACTGCAAGAAGAGAATCTGCAGCAAATACACTTAACCAACAATGGATGCCATTCCCGCCAAAGCAGCGATATCAGGTTGAGTCGCGTAGAATGACTCCCGCACGACCGGAATTTACACGGTCCCGACAATTTGCGCCGAACACGCCTAGAACTACAGAATATGAACGAAGTAGAGACTTTGTGCCACGTCAAACTTCGAACCATAACACTACACCTAAAACTTTGTTTAAACACACTAGAGAAACCCTCACCTGTAATTTTTGTGGCCGACTAGGACACACCGGAAAATATTGTTATCAAAGGAATGAAAATTCGGGAAACTTTCATCGGGATCTTTGAAGCGAGAGGCCAAAGTTCCTCAAGAAAAGCCCTCTCATGTGTTAAGTCTTGCTACTGTGGGTATACATAATGTCCTACATTTACCTTTTGTGAAGCTTTATCACAATAAGACCGAATTCATAGCTCGCATTTATACAGGAGCTGATCTTACATGTCTACATAAAAAAGTATGGGATAAAATTCAGAAAAATTGTAAAATGAATTTGCAGCCATGGTCCGGTGGACCTTTGAACTTAGCTTGTGCTTCCAAACAGTGTTTTCCGCAAGGAACTGTTGAGTTACCTATCACTTTAAATAATGTGGAGATAAGACTTGAATTCTTAGTAATAAGTGAATTATCATCATCATCATCATCATCCTCAAGCAGCCATGGGCTACGGAGGTCCAACCAGACCGTGCAATTTAGTTCTCCAAGCAAGTCTATCCTGAGCTACATCTACTGCATCTGGCCACTGCACACCAATTCTAAAGAGGTCCTGTTTGACATTGTCTGCCCACCGCATCCTAGGTCTCCCCTTCTTTCTGAGGCTTTAGGCACACTATTCATAACCCTATTCGCCAATCTATAATTATTCATACGGGCAACATGGCCAAACCAACGGAGTCTCTCTCTGCACAATATGCTGCTTAAAGGAGATTGCAAACTCCTTTGCCTAACCTCATCATTAGTTACAAAGTTGAACCACCTAATGCCCAAGATACTGCGTAAGCATCTGGAATCAAAAGCATCTAGTTTCCTGTTATCTTGTTTACAAAGTGTCCAAGTTTCACTACCATAACTAACCCTAGAAAGAACCAAACTATTATACAGTCTAATTTTAGTCTTTAGGTGTATACGCCTATTTCTCCACACTCTCCATAGATTCTTAAAAGTCCCGGCAGCAATCCCTATTCGCCTGTTAATCTCATGCCGCACATCACCATTATCTGCTACATAGCTCCCAAGATAATTAAACTGTGACACCTGCTCAAGACTGCAACCATTCAGATTAACTGAATCACAGCCTGCCTGACCAATTTTCATCACTTTAGTTTACTCTCTGTTTATAACCAAACCTAATCTACTACCAGTCTCATCAACAGCTCGAATGAAAGAGTTCATCTCATGAACATCATTTGCCAAAAGGGCTAAATCATCAGCATAATCTAAATCAGAAATTTTCCTATCTCCAGCCCATTTAAGGCCAAAATCTTTCCCTTGAAGTGAATTTCGCATAACATAATCAATAACCAAACTAAAGAGAAAAGGAGACAAAATGCACCCTTGTCGAACACCAGAAGTAATGCTAAACCAATTGCTACAAGCCTTACCAACTCTCACACACGACTCAGTGTTATTATAGAGAGCTTTCATTATGTTAACTAACTTGTCTGGTATACCATATGATTTCACAATCAACCACAAATTATGACGATCAACAGAGTCGAAAGCCTTTTTGAAATCAACAAAGCTAGCAACCAAAGGTTTCTGAAACTCTAAACATTTCTCAAGAATCTGCCTAAGTGAAAATATTTGATCCACACATCCCCTACCACTTCTGAATCCACATTGCTCATCACGCAATTGACTGTCAACCAGATTCTTAATTCTATTAAGCACAATCATGGAAAGAACTTTACCTGGAACAGAGAGTAGGCTGATACCCCTATAGTTATCACAAGAACTGCGATCACCTTTTTTGAAAATAGGGATAACAATAGCTCTGGTAAAATCCTTAGGAACCATGCCTTTATCATAAAAGATATTCAGAATTTCAGTCATCCAAGTGGTAACCGAAACATTTCCAGCTCTAAGCATTTCTGTAGTAATTTCATCTACCCCTGGGGATTTATGAAGTTTAAGTTTAGAAACAGCCAAAATAACTTCGGATTGTGTTATAGGGCCAACATTAAAGCCACCAATGCATCTATCATCATTGCAAACAATGGGAATAGAACTAACCGCATTGTTTAGAACATCACTGAAATGCTCAGCCCACCTAGCCATGACAGAATCCTCACCTTCTATAACCTTACCTTGTTTATCCTTCAATCCCTGTATACCTGTTCGTTTTCTACCACACAAAACATTAACTATCTGGTACAGCTCTCTGCTGTTGTGCTGTCTAACTGCTTCCTCGGCTTTGTCAGCCAAACCATCAAGCCAAAGATTCTTATCAGCAGCTAACTGATCTTTTACACGTTTATTAAGTTCTCTGTAATGCTTTCTATTAGGACTAGTAGGGTATTGATTAAGGACATTCCTGCAGTTCTTTCTTTCCGAAATAAGCTCAAGTGCCTTATCACTCAGATAATTCTGCCTCTTCTGCTCCTTTTTTCCTAAAAGACTACTGTTAGTGTCCATAAAAGCCTGTTTAAAATGATCCCATTCTTCCTCAACTTCAGTGGTAAGCATACCATGACTGTCATAATGACTAAGTAACCTATCATGGTAAGCTTTGGCTATAACTGGGTCTTTCAGAGCTTCAGTATTAAATGCAAATTTTTTAACCCTAGCACAACACTTTTTAAGTTTAAGTTGCAAGACACTTTTAACTAGGTAATGGTCAGATCCAATTTCAGCTCCCCTATATGCCCTGGTATTTCTAACAGAACTAGCCCATTTGCTGTTAATTAATATATAATCAATCATATTCCTATGCAGCCCATCAGGTGAAACCCATGTGTACTTATGTATGTCGCGGTGTTTGTAATATGTGTTAGTTATTCTGAAACCATTGAGTTTACTTACCTGTAGGAGACGTTGCCCATTGCCATTGCAGCTACCAATACCAAAAGGGCCAATCACCCCTCCCCAAAGGTCAGAGTCAGTACCAACTTTGGCATTGAAGTCACCAAGAACAAGGGTAATATCTCCTTTCTTGACAGAATTCAAAATATCCTGAAGTTGTTCATAAAACCTATCCTTCTCATCCTCATCGGCATCCTCAGTGGGGGCATAACAGCAGATAACATTCAGGTCTTTAACGCTTGTCTTAAATTTTGCTGTAAGAAACCTTTCATTAATGCACTCATATCCTAGAAGAGCATCACTAGCGTGTCTGCTGAGAAGCAGACCCACGCCTTGGTGATGCTTATTGTCGTCCCTCCCTGAAAAGAGAAATTTAAGATTATTTTTAAGAATCTGACCTTTATCTGTCCATCTGGTCTCTTGCAAACCGAGAATATCTAAATTATAATGGTGGAATTCTTGTGTGAGGACATCAAGAGAAAAAGCTCTGTGCAGAGTCCTCACATTCCAACTACCTATGGAGAGAAAATGGTTAGTAGGATGTTTAAAGAAACTATGTTTATTGAGAGAGGGAATGCCGACAATATCAAACAGCCCCCTAATCGCAGACATGGGGCAAAGACCCGTTCCCCCACCACTAAAGGCTGAAGCCATCTACACTGGAAGAGAATTATTATATGACTCTTTAAATAGGAATAGATAATAGATAAATAATTTAATAGGAATAGAAAGGAATAGATGCGATACGAAAACACTTGATTGAATTTGATTCTGCCAATAATACTATTTCATTAAAAGCAACCATGAAAGAAAAACTTGATATCGATCAGATAAAATCAGACATTAGAAAACATGCTAACAACGCTCATTTGGAAAATAGCGAGAGAGTTAAGTTAGAAACTCTGCTCAATGCTAATTATGAACTTTTTAACAACAAGCCTGGTAGATGTCAGATTTTAGAACATCATATCGACACCGGCAATAATAGACCTGTTTACAGCAAACCATATAATTATCCTCCCAGTAAAGAAGAGATAATTTCAACACAAATTAAAGAAATGTTAGAGGATGGAATAATAGAGCCAAGTTTTAGCCCTTGGGCTTCACCGGTTGTGCTCGTTAAAAAGAAAACTGGTGATTTGAGATTTTGCGTAGACTATCGAAAATTAAATGCTGTTACAGTCCCCGACAGATATCCTCTACCTATTATTCAGAATCTACTAACACAACTGGCTGGCAAGAAATTTATTAGCACACTAGATTTGTCTTCAGGATATTGGCAGGTGTCCGTATATCCACCAGATCGACCCAAAACAGCATTCCTCACAAAAGATGGATTATTCCAATTTCGTTGCTTACCATTTGGCTTATCAGGAGCACCTGCCATGTTTCAACGTCATATGTCCGTAGTTCTGGGTGACCTAAAAGGAAAAATTTGTGAAGTATACTTAGACGACATAGTCATTTTTCTACTGATTTTTCAGAGCATCTACGTGATTTGAATTTGGTATTTGCAAGGTTAAGAGAAGCCGGACTCACCATAAAGTTGTCCAAATGCACATTTCTCTGAGAGGACGTTCAATACCTCGGTTTCAATGTTAATAAAGATGGAGTAAGAACATTACCTAATAAGGTCGAAGCCATAGAACGATTTCCCACACCGCGCAATTCGAAACAACTTAGTAGATTTTTAGGAATGTGTGTATGGTACCGACAATTTGCACCCAATTTTGCTAATTTGGCTGAACCTTTGTGTGAATTACGTCGAAAGCGGTTTCACTGGACATCTGTTTGCGATACAGCATTTCAGACATTAAAAGATGCATTGTGTCATGCTCCCGTGTTGGTCTTACCACAGTTAGGCAAACCTTTTTACATCTACACTGATGCTTCCGATGTCGGTCTCGGCGCCGTGCTGAGCCAAGTACAGAATGACAATTGTGAACACGTTATTATGTATGCCAGTTGCAGTTTGAGTCATACTGAAAGAAACTATACAGTGACTGAAAAAGAATGTCTAAGTGTAATATGGGCTCTAGAAAAATTTAAAGTACAATTAGACGCGTCCGACATTACTATTTTTACTGACCATGCTGCTTTACAATGGTTACAGACATCTACCAATCTAACAGGTTGTCTAATGCGCTGGGCATTACACCTACAAGAATTTAATTTCAAGGTTGAGCATCGAAAGGGAAGTGCACATCAGCTACCAGATGCATTTTCCCGTGCTCCCGTGTGGCCGGCAGAAGTTACGCCAGAGCTCGAAGATAAGCCTTTTGCTCCCTCACTCGCCACAATAGTTCCCATCAAATACAAGGAACATTTAATTACTGAAAGAGATTTAGAATATGGAAACGTGTATCATTATTTGAAAACTGATGAATTACCTCTAGATCCTAGTATAGCTTCAAGTATTGTTGGAAGAGCCAGACATTTCAGATTAATTAACGATATTTTGTACTACTGCAGACGACCGAGTCAAAGAGGCAGTTATCGCCCATTTATTCCCAAGAATTTAAGAGAGTATGTACTCCGAGAATTACATGATGTACCTTCAGCTGGACATTTAGGTACACGGAAAACCTATCAGAAAGTGGCCAAAACTCGCTTTCAAAGCTGGCATATTGGCCAGCTTTGAAAAAAGACGCAAAAACCTATGTAGAAACATGCCTAATTTGTCAAACCACGAAATTCGATCAAAACCGTCCTTGTGGTCTTATGAAAAAAGCACGATCTCCAATGAATCCATGGAATTAGTTGGCTTGGATTTAATGGGCCCGTATCCACAAACACAAACGGGATCCCAATATATTCTGGTCTTAGTAGATTATTTTTCGAAATGGGTCAAAATATTTCCTGTTAGAAATGCAACAGCAACAATCGTAGCAAAGAAATTTGCAAATAAATTTATATGCAGATACGGGGTACCCAAGAGTATAGTTTCGGACAATGGGCCTCAATTCATTTCCAATGTGCTTGCTGAAGTATGTGAAACGTTCCAAATAAAACACATATATACAACTCCATATCATCCACAATCAAATTTGACAGAAAGAATTAATCGAAATATTGGCAGAATGACAGCTGCTTACGTTGAAAATAGACATAGTACATGGGATAAATATTTGCAACAGTTTTCCTTTACGCACTTCATTATGTGAAACCACCAAATTCACGCCTTCAAGGATATTTCTTGGAAGAGAACTAACATTACCCTGGGACAGACTCATTGGCCAACCCGCATCTCCACAATCCATTGAGTTTAGAACGGAACAGCATATTAGAGCCATTTCAAAGGCACAAGATAATTCCCTACGAGCACAACAAAAGCAACGAGAGGATTATAATAAAAGACGACGACATATGGAATTTAAAGTAGGCGAGAAGGTCTTGATTAAAACACATCATAAGAGTGATAAAGAAAGAGGATTCATCAAGAAATTTGCACCATTATATGCTGGACCATATGTTATAAGGAAGAAACTTTCTGCACTTTTGTACGAATTGGCCAATATGACCACTAATGCCTCAGTAGGATACTTTAATGTTGTGAATATAAAATTATATAAAACGTCTATAGAATTTTCTAGATCAGAAGTAGATGCTCCACAACAAACCCAGGAGAAAGATGGCTCTGATGATGAACCTTTACCAAGCAGAAGAGAAAAGAACAGATTAGATTATCACCTACTGCACACAACAGGACAAAGACTGACAAAGCCAGATTCAGCTGTTCCATCGACGTCAAGAGCGTGATGAAAGGCCGACGAAACGCAAATCCTGCAGAGCGACAACCGGCAGCGAACATCAGGAAGATGACGTCACGAGAGAGATCTACAGCAACGACTTGACTTGAACGAGATCTTCAGTAACAACTTTACGTGAAGCCACCCAACGACGATGGAAGGATGTTATCGGAAACGGACTAGATGATTTATCGCCACGGAGTGCCAACAATGAAATTTAAGTATATTTTTCTTTCACTTGGCACTTGATTGAGTTATAAAATGTTCTGTTTTTTTCTGGAATAGATGAAGACGAAGAAGAAGCCTTGTGAATTATATAGTTAGCGATGTTTAATTTCTTGTTGAAACTTTAGAGTTAGATATTTATTTTTGAAAAGTGAATTTATTGTAGTTCGAGTTTATACTCTGTGAATAGAATTTTTTTTTGCATTCTTGTTCATCGAGGTTCTAGTTATTTATGTGAGTTAAAATGTATTTTTGTAGATTTTTTCGTTTCAGCTGACTGATAGCTGAAAATTTTGTAAGTCGATATTGAAAGTTTAGAAATTGTAAAAAGTTTATGGATATGAATGAGAAGAGTGAAAGAGAATTAGTGATTTAATATTTTCTATGTTTAAGAATTTTGTATTGTAAAATAACGTGTATTCCAAAGTGAATTTATGTAAAAAAAAAAAGAAGATTCATGTAAAAGTTATTGGATGAAATGTCATCATCGTATATTATAAATTATTTACACTCTTTTTTCTTTATTCTTAGATACTATTTATGTATATGTGTTTAAATCTGTTCAGTGTCATCAGTGATATTTATGTGTCAATGATACGTAATTTTTGGGATGACATTAGCAGTATTTATTGGTATATATAGATGATGATGTGTGGCATGAGATTAACAGACAAATAGGGATTGCTGCCGGGACTTTTAAGAATCTATGGAGAGTGTGGAGAAATAGGCGTATACACCTAAAGACTAAAATTAGACTGTATAATAGTTTGGTTCTTTCTAGGGTTAGTTATGGTAGTGAAACTTGGACACTTTGTAAACAAGATAACAGGAAACTAGATGCTTTTGATTCCAGATGCTTACGCAGTATCTTGGGCATTAGGTGGTTCAACTTTGTAAGTAATGATGAGGTTAGGAAAAGGAGTCGGCAACCTCCTTTAAGCAGTATATTGTGCAGAGAGAGACTCCGTTGGTTTGGCCATGTTGCCCGCATGAATAATTATAGATTGGCGAATAAGGTTATGAACAGTGTGCCTAAAGGCCTCAGAAAGAAGGGGAGACCTAGGATGCGGTGGGCAGACAATGTCAAACAGGACCTTGTTAGAATTGGTGTGCAGTGGCCAGATGCAGTAGATGTAGCTCAGGATAGACTTGCTTGGAGAACTAAATTGCACAGTCTGGTTGGACCTCCGTAGCCCATGGCTGCTTGAGGATGATGATGATTATAGATGATGACCATGATGATGACTGCAGAATTTTGTTTTTTTTGTGTACCTTTTTGGAGCTGTCCCCAAATGGCATAGTCTGATAACTGAGTTGTTACCAGCATAACTCCTTTGGGAGGGGGACGTTAGCTCTGAAGGGGGAGGTAATTAATGATTTTTTATTTCAGCTAGATCGCGATTTCTGAGATAGAAGAATTAGCGGATGATTACATTCCCGCTTGTTTGTAAATTTTGAATTTTTTTAGCTTTGCGTATTTGAATGTAATTAGGAGGAGATAACGGTGTTTGAATACCTGTTTTTTTTATGTGATTTAGGAGAAGAATTAGCTTTCACGAATTTGTTATTGTGGTTAGGGGAAAAGCGGAAGTTATCACCCCGCTAGCAACAATGTAATCATTTTTTTTTTTCATCTATTAACACTATAGACTTAGTAAGATTAGGAGTTTATTAACCTATTTTTTTCTGTACAGTTCAAGATATGCCAATTTCGAGTTTGTATCAGAATGTGATACTAGATAGACCGATGATGCTAGTATACAGTTAACTGTCACAGCCACTGGTATATATTGACACTAGGTTAGCTGTTAATTACATATTTTTGTTAGGAGGAAAAGGGAGGAGGTACCTTTGGTTGTGCTGGAAAATTGTGTCAAAGTGAGAATAGTTCGTCATATCAAAATTTGTGCTAGCATACTTTTACTTATTTATGTTCAGCCATGTGTAAATGACGTAAGATGTGTCCTTTATTCAAAATTGCTCGTCAAAATTTGTTAGGTCAAATCTTTTGACTCCCTTTGGAACGGGGAGTTGTGATGCCCCATCGTTCACTTTTGCTTTACCTTAACCAGTTTTGTTTAATTTACGTTATATTTATCATTTTGGGGATTTTTATTTCCTTTTTGGCATCACAGCACTCGTTTTCAAGATTCTAGGAGTTGCGCATGCGCCGCAACTCCAATCTTCCGACTGTACTGCTAAAGCGCGTACCAAGGACACGCCCCCTCTTGCGTCATAGCTTTTGTGTCGTTCGTCATAGTATGTAAATGTCTTTCCCGGCATGTGCTGGCTATTGTCAAAAACCGGTGACCTGCGAGTCACAGTAGCTTAAGTTTAAGCACAAGCATAAACACAAGCACAGCATAAGCACAAGTGAGTGCACGAGCACAAGGTGCGTAGCACCAAGCACAGTGCGTGTAGCACAGGAGTTGTATCTTCATTGATGTCTTGGTGAGTTGAATTATTTTGGAAATAAATCCGTTTTGTTATATTTAAAACCTTTTGAGTCTGTACAGTTTTTTTCTCTTGAGCAACGCGAATTAAGGATTTTTGAATTATATTTAAAATTTACTTGACAATCATTTTGATTCTTACTCATTAACGCTCGCTGGTATTTGAACCCTAAATCAACTTATTATCAACTTATTCTACTTTTGGCAATTTGTTAATTATTGCCTGGCGCCCGTCTAAGCTATCCGGAGCAAATTTCAATAAAATTGAAAGAAATTAGCAATTATACAGGATAATGCATAATTTGATGTTGAGTATGCATATAGGATTCTATATACCTTGCTACAGACAAAGAAGTATGTGCATTTTTCTTCTTGTCTTTGTTGATTAGAATATATTTGAAGTGCCACTAAATTGGAATGACAAACTCAATGACTCGAGATCATTACTCCCGCTTCTTTAGAATATCTAACTATAAAAAATACAGCAAACTGTGTTTAGTGGATGCAAGCTTTTTTTTTTAAATCAAGAAATTCTGTATTACTGCTTCCACGGATGAATAAAATGCATCTGAAGAACTATTGAATGAGCATCTTGGGAACTCAGTGAATTAATGTCATCTGATGAGCACACTGCCATTTCCTCAAGTACTTACCTGAGATAGTGGCAATATGTTTGCCACTTTCTCAGGTAAGTACTTGATGTAGAGGTAAGACTGGCAGTAGAGGCTGACTTGATGCAAGTGTTTCAAACTTTAATTAGATATCCTGTTAAAAATGTAATTTATACAGAGGTAATATCAGATATTATGTAGCCCTTTAGACCCTATCTCATAAATGTTTACAGGGAGTTTGCAGACAAAGGAAGAAGTTGTCTTAATATTCCTCTAATCACATTTGTACAAACTGTGTCTAGTGAAATGATACATAGACCTGTTAGAAGAAGGTTCAAGGAGTTGTAAGTACAACTTCATGGTGAAATGAGCCTCCAACTGAATGAACTTTGATAGATGTATCAATTTGTTCAAGTAACTCACAGATATCCGGCATTGATTGTACACATATCAGATGAATGACAAAAAGAATGCCCACAAAATATGACACACTCTAATATTGCTGCCACCTGTCTATAATATAAAAATTTGGTTTCACAAAAATTGTTATCTGTAAAATGAAATTTAGATCAACATTTATTTCAAGCTTACCATTTCCAGGATGTGGATCTGCATGAACAAATCCTGTGTAAAAGATCTGCTCAGCAAATGCTAAAATCATCTTCTGATCTACCTATATTGTAAGTAAAAAATAAAATCAATAGTTTTTAAAGTCAGTATTTAAGTTCAAGAATATATATAAGTTTCTCAAATATAAAAAATAGCATAGCCTTATGGAAAATATGTTACAAATATAAGGAATATAACAAAGGTATCAGAATTTGATTTATCTTATAAACTTTGTTCATGAAAAGTAAACCTGCAGACAATAGCAGCTAAAAATATTGATATCATTTTTAAAATAAATGAAATAAACTATGTAATAATATTAAATCATAAAAAATTAAATGGTGCATCACTCAATTTTCAATACTAAAATTACTTGGTACATCATTCAACTTTAAATATTAAACACCATCAGCTTTGTTAAAGATATACTTAATCTACAATCAAAACACCATTTAGTCACTAATAGAGAGTGTAATTATCTAAGAATTCATGATGCAGACATTTCACACATTAATTAGAGGGTTATATTGTCTCTGGTAAATGTGAAATGTTCATTTTCAAAAAGAATTAGTTAATCATTTACTGACTTTAATACCCTTTTACTGCAGAAATTGGAATTAATGGACAATTTATGAAGTGTGAATAGTAATATTTCTTTAGTACCTATCCAACATAAAAAGAATTTTATCTTTTAAAACAAAAAAAAGTTACATTTTGCTACCTACCTGATGGTAAGCTTCTTGACCAGTCACTCCATAATCCAAAATTTCTAGCATGAATATATATTATTTACTATTAACAATATTAAAAGTTCTGCATTTCCCAACCTGAGGGTCTTCTAACAGCATCATCATCATCATCATCATCATTCTCAAGCATCCATGGGCTACGGAGGTCAACCAGACCATGCAGTTTAATTCTCCAAGCATATCTATCCTGAGGTACATCTGCTGCATCTGGCCACTGCACACCAATTTTAACAAGGTCCTGTTTGACATTGTCTGCCCACTGCATCCTAGGTCTCCCCCTCTTTCTGAGGCCTTTAGGCACACTGTTCATAACCCTATTCGCCAATCTATAATTATTCATACGGGCAACATGCCAAACCAACTGAGTCTCTCTCTGCACAATATGCTGCTTAAAGGAGCTGCAAACTCCTTTGCCTAACCTCATCATTAGTTACAAAGTTGAACCACCTAATGCCCAAGAAGAGAGACCTAATGCCCAAGATGCTGCGTAAGCATCTGGAATCAAAAGCATCTAGTTTCCTGTTATCTTGTTTACAAAGTGTCCAAGTTTCACTACCATAACTAACCCAAGAAAGAACCAAACTATTATACAGTCTAATTTTAGTCTTTAGGTGTATACATCTATTTCTCCATACTCTCCATAGATTCTTAAAAGTCCCAGCAGCAATCCCTATTCATCTGTTAATCTCATGCCGCACATCACCATTATCTGTTACATAGCTCCCAAGATAATTAAACTGTGACACCTGCTCAAGACTGCAACCATTCAGATTAACTGAATCACAGCCTGCCTGATCAATTTTCATCACTTTAGTTTTCTCTCTGTTTATAACCAAACCTACTCTACTACCAGTTTCATCAACAGCTCAAATGAAAGAGTTAATCTCATCAACATCATTTGCCAAAAGGGCTAAATCATCAGCATATTCTAAATCAGAAATTTTCTTATCTCCAGACCATTTAAGGCCAAAATCTTTCCCTTGAAATGTGAATCTTAATATCTTATTATACCTATTAAACCTGAACAAAAATTTTCATTAATCGATCAAAATAAACAAGTTGAATGTCTATAGACACTCAGATGACAAAGTCAAAAATAATAGATCTTTTTTTTATACGAGCAAAAAACTTTCAGTGTGCATTTAAAGCTTGTGGAAACACATGTATAATATTATATAGGAAACAGTGTTTAAAACTGTACATTTAGGCATTTTATGCAGATGACAAGAATCAGAACTATCCATGATTGATAAACAAAAACTGCAGAAATTACATTATTCATATTTGAAAAAAAAAAGCAAGGTGCTTTTTTTATTTGCAATGTATAAGACAGAGAAAGATCCCAGAAACTACTCCTGTTTGTACAGGCTTCTCATATAAGTCACTACTGATCACTGTCTCAGTTATAGCTCACAACACATAAAGTTTGCCTACTGGAACCCTAGCTCCCAAAAATGTATGCCAATTGAGGTCTAAGCTTTGATTTTGAAACAATCATAGTTTCCTCATTAGGGCAGAAGAAATATTTTCATGTCACGAAATAATCATAAGTGTTTGATCATTTTGAATAAAAGTGTAATTTCTAAACCTTTTTTATGCATGGAATATGTGCATACTGTCTCAGTATTCTCAGGTAATTGCATCTGGTCCGAGTATTAAATACTTGAGTACTGAAATACTAAAGATTTAATAACGTATTGGTATTTGATTTTCTAAGTACTTTGCTTCTGTACTTGATATTTCAAATTAAGTATTATTAATCAGTAAATAATGTATACAATATAGTTACTTAAAGTGCTTGCACTTGATTTTACCATATATTTTTGGAGAGAAAAACAGTTCCAGATGGGGCCCTGTAGTAAATAGAGGTGAGCAAATGCTGAGGAGTACAACAATGAAATTCAGTAAATTGTACAACAAATATAAATAACTCAGCCTGACATGTAGATACGAGTTCTTTGTCACACCTCTGAGAATTTTAATGCAAAAGGATACTTTTTACATGTTCAGATGACTGTCTCAATAGCCAGTAATCAGACTCCACATGTGTATGTGATACACATTTGTACACTTGATTCATATGCAAACAAGCTGCCGTACACTGAAGAGTTAGATAACTACCTAAACAGTGACTGCCTACCTGGCACAGTCACTGCTATAGTTGTTAACCCTATTAAAACAAGTCTGTTATAGGCCTATAAAGGAAATGGTTAATATAAGCCTATACAAATAGTCCACACCACATCATTCCCAAGTCCAGTCACAATTGGTTTTTGTTTTCAAAATTCTTTCCATTGAAAATACTGCCAAGTGTGGCCATGTGATGTGCTTTGGAGTGTGTATGGCTCCCTTGTCCAACCAGATAGGCCTACCACATACCTATTGTGGTGGATCTTCCTAGAACACAGTTCTAAGGCATGGGTTGTTTTACCTCTGAACAGCAATATTTTGCATCATCATCATCATCCTCAAGCAGCCATGGGCTACGGAGGTCCAACCAGACCGTGCAATTTAGTTCTCCAAGCAAGTCTATCCTGAGCTACATCTACTGCATCTGGCCACTGCACACCAATTCTAACAAGGTCCTGTTTGACATTGTCTGCCCACCGCATCCTAGGTCTCCCCTTCTTTCTGAGGCCTTTAGGCACACTGTTCATAACCCTATTCGCCAATCTATAATTATTCATACGGGCAACATGGCCAAACCAACGGAGTCTCTCTCTGCACAATATGCTGCTTAAAGGAGGTTGCAAACTCCTTTTCCTAATCTCATCATTAGTTACAAAGTTGAACCACCTAATGCCCAAGATACTGCGTAAGCATCTGGAATCAAAAGCATCTAGTTTCCTGTTATCTTGTTTACAAAGTGTCCAAGTTTCACTACCATAACTAACCCTAGAAAGAACCAAACTATTATACAGTCTAATTTTAGTCTTTAGGTGTATACGCCTATTTCTCCACACTCTCCATAGATTCTTAAAAGTCCCAGCAGCAATCCCTATTCGTCTGTTAATCTCATGCCGCACATCACCATTATCTGTTACATAGCTCCCAAGATAATTAAACTGTGACACCTGCTCAAGACTGCAACCATTCAGATTAACTGAATCACAGCCTGCCTGACCAATTTCCATCACTTTAGTTTTCTCTCTGTTTATAACCAAACCTACTCTACTACCAGTCTCATCAACGGCTCGAATGAAAGAGTTCATCTCATCAACATCATTTGCCAGAAGGGCTAAATCATCAGCATAATCTAAATCAGAAATTTTCCTATCTCCAGCCCATTTAAGGCCAAAATCTTTCCCTTGAAGTGAATTTCGCATAACATAATCAATAACCAAGCTAAAGAGAAAAGGAGACAAAATGCACCCTTGTCGAACACCAGAAGTAATGCTAAACCAATTGCTACAAGCCTTACCAACTCTCACACACGACTCAGTGTTATTATAGAGAGCTTTCATAATGTTAACTAACTTGTCTGGTATACCATATGATTTCACAATCAACCACAAATTATGACGATCAACAGAGTCGAAAGCCTTTTTGAAATCAACAAAGCTAGCAACCAAAGGTTTCTGAAACTCTAAACATTTCTCAAGAATCGGCCTAAGTGAAAATATCTGATCTACACATCCCCTACCACTTCTGAATCCACATTGCTCATCACGCAATTGCCTGTCAACCAGATTCTTAATTCTATTAAGCACAATCATGGAAAGAACTTTACCTGGAACAGAGAGTACGCTGATACCCCTATAGTTATCACAAGAACTGCGATCACCTTTTTTGAAAATAGGGATAACAATAGCTCTGGTAAAATCCGTAGGAACCATGCCTTTATCATAAAAGAGATTCAGAATTTCAGTCATCCAAGTGGTAACCGAAACATTCCCAGCTCTAAGCATTTCCGTAGTAATTTCATCTACCCCTGGGGATTTATGAAGTTTAAGTTTAGAAACAGCCAAACTAACTTCAGATTGTATTATAGGGCCAACATTAAAGCCACCAATGCATCTATCATCATTGCAAACAATGGGAGTAGAACTAACTACATTGTTTAGAACATCACTGAAATGCTCAGCCCACCTAGCCATGACAGAATCCTCCCCTTCTATAACCTTACCTTGTTTATCCTTCAATCCTTGTATGCCTGTCCGTTTTCTACCACACAAAACATTAACTATCTGGTACAGCTCTCTGCTGTTGTGCTGTCTAACTGCTTCCTCGGCTTTGTCAGCCAAACCATCAAGCCAAAAATTTTTATCAGCAGCTAACTGATCCTTTACAAGTTTATTAAGGTCTCTGTAATGCTTTCTATTAGGACTAGTAGGGTATTGATTAAGGGCATTCCTGCAGTTCTTTCTTTCCGAAATAAGCTCAAGTGCCTCATCACTCAGATAATTCTGCCTCTTCTGCTCCTTTTTTCCTAAAAGAGTACTGTTAGTGTCCAAAAAAGCCTGTTTAAAATGATCCCATTCTTCCTCAACTTCAGTAGTAAGCAAACCATGACTGTCATAATGACTAAGTAACCTATCATGGTAAGCTTTGGCTATAACTGGATCTTTCAGAGCTTCAGTATTAAAAGTAAATTTTTTAACCCTAGCACAACACTTTTTAAGTTTAAGTTGCAACACACTTTTAACAAGGTAATGGTCAGATCCAATTTCAGCTCCCCTATATGCCCTGTTATTCCTAACAGAACTAGTCCATTTGCTGTTAATTAATATGTAATCAATCATATTCTTATGCAGCCCATCAGGTGAAACCCATGTGTACTTATGTATGTCGCGGTGTTTGTAATAAGTGTTAGTTATTCTTAATCCATTGAGTTTACTTACCTGTAGGAGACGTTGCCCATTGCTATTGCAGCTACCAATACCAAAAGGGCCTATTACTCCTCCCCAAAGGTCAGAGTCAGTACCAACTTTGGCATTGAAGTCACCAAGAACAAGGGTAATATCTCCTTTCTTGACAGAATTCAAAATATCCTGAAGTTGTTCATAAAACCTATCCTTCTCATCCTCATCGGCATCCTCAGTGGGGGCATAACAGCAGATAACATTCAAGTCTTTAACGCTTGTCTGAAATTTTGCTGTAAGAAACCTTTCATTAATGCACTCATATCCTAGAAGAGCATCACTAGCGTGTCTGCTGAGAAGCAGACCCACGCCTTGGTGATGCTTTTTGTCGTCCCTCCCTGAAAAGAGAAATTTAAGATCATTTTTAAGAATCTGACCTTTATCTGTCCATCTGGTCTCTTGCAAGCCGAGAATATCTAAATTATAATGGTGGAATTCTTGTGTGAGGACATCAAGAGAAAAAGCTCTGTGCAGAGTCCTCACATTCCAACTACCTATGGAGAGAAAATGGTTAGTGGGATGTTTAAAGAAACTATGTTTATTGACAGTGGGTTAAATGATCAGGTCACAAGATTGGTACTGAGTGCCAAACTTCTAATTGTAGAGTTCCTTGTGCATGCATTGAATGAATATATTTAATTTTTATTGGAAGGGGACCCACTGGGCAGCTGTTAGGAGACAGATGGAAGTCTCCCATCAAAACCATCCATTGGACCCCTTTCTTTAGTGTGCACAGGGTATCATTTTCTGGTTGAGGGTATGGTTCTCATGAACATGGGACCATTGCTTAATATCTCATCCAATGAATGGTGACCTTTGGCAAGCCCATTGGTGTCCCATTTCTGACTGAGGGCTGGGTGGGGGCTGGGGTTATTTTTAATCAAAGATATATCTCAGTGCACAGCTGGGACTAAAACTGGGAATATCAGATTATGAACCAATGTGCTACTGATTGAGCCACCCCTGTTCCTCTGAAGCATGGGACTTTAAACACAGATGGTGGTTTCTTCACCTGGCCATTGGACGCAAGCTTCCTGCTTTTGTCCTAGTCTGGTGAGTCCCTACAATGCAAACAATCCACACCTATGCAATGCATGCACAAGGAACTCTACAATTAGAAATTTGGCACTCAGTACCAATGTGCAAATCTCATGTGACTGTCAAAAATAGGAAACACAAACAAGTTCAGTGCTTATCAAATAACCAGTATTGTACAACTGATACTGGAACAGGTTTTGCATTCCCATTCAGATGAATCCTATTTTATAAGTTCCTCTACAGATAGAATTAAATTGTGCCAGTTTTAATGTACAAACTGTCCTAAGTGGAATAATCTTTATGAAATGTTTACATAATATAGGCTGGGTTCACTACATTGGGTGATAATCTGGCAATATATAAATATTGAGTAAAACACATCCAATATTGTGTATTATGCAATGTGCAATTTATTTTGTAAAAGTGACAACTATTACAAGATGGTAATGCTGCTGCTTCTTGTACTAAGTACATCTGCCTACCAGTGCTTTGAACACACTAAATTTTGGTTGCAAGCTAGATCTTAGTACTTCTAAAATTTCCAGACATACTGGAAAAACAATATTCAGGCACACAACTCACCACACTCATCAGCAAAAAGTAACGAAGCCTGTGTTGCTACTGAAATAGCATTAAACACAAGTTACCTTTGAGACATCTGTGAAATTTATTCCATAATGAATTCAGATTGTTATTAAGATACACAGTTCTGTACATTTTTGAAATGAGGGTTTCTAATAATGAATAGTTTATATATTATGTGAAAGCCACCTCCTACCAGCACCTATTATCTCATACCATTTATGATCAGTACACTTTCATATTGGTTCTTTTTGCAAAGTCTAACTATTGTTAGGAAATTCTGACCTATCTGGAAGTTTGAGAGCTCAACACAATGACTTTGAATTAAATATTTATTTACATATATTTACACATATATACAACAATAGGTGACCAATACTGTGGTCTTGCATCCAACCTATCCCGGCCAACTGAACTCAGGTCTACATCGGCCTCCAAGTGGGACACAGCCTCGCTATTTAAAACAAAGGATATCTCACAGCAGTCCCTGATGTGACTGCTGCAGCCGAGTACCAAGCATGTAGAGAGTGAGATGCGCTCTTTCTCTCATTCAAAGTTCCATGGTGGCAGCCAGCATCTACCTATCAGGTGACTTCTGCTGACCTCACCAATCACCTGCCACCACTACTGTCCATTTTGGTGTCAACAGCTCCCTTTGGCCACCAGACATCTTCTTGGGCAGCCCATTTCTGAGCATCTGTAATGCTCCAAAGATTATTAACGTTTTAAAGTTGGAACGTTTGTCTGATCCAAATTTATTCAAATTCTGGATAGCTGTATTAAGTGCCAGGCAATAATAACTTGTCCAATAAAGTTGAAATAGGGTTCATTAATATATTTATCAAGCGTTACTTATCAAGTAAGAATTCAAAAATGATTGTCAAGTTTAAATATAATCAAAAAAATTAATTCAGATTGCTCAAGAGAAAAAATAGCAAAGATTCAAAAGTTTCTAAAACAAACAAAGTTTATTTCCAAAATATTCACTCACCAAGAGGAGTATTAGCAACTTACATCTATCTAAAGCAACATCATCTCGGACAAAAACTCTGTTTACACAAATTCACAATAACTCTGCTACTACATCCTCCTTACTCTTTCTCTTTCTACTGTCTCTACTTCTATCTGTGACCCAGTGTCACATAGTTATAACAAGCAGCATACAAAGCCGGCACGTGTCTATTGCACGCCAAGAAAGACATTTGCATAAACTGACAATCGCGCAAGGTATGACGCAAGAGAGGTCATGTCCTGTCACAGGCACTTTAGCAGTTGTCAATCAAAAGATCGGAGTTGCACATGCGCAACTCCTGCAACTTGGAACAAGGATTGAGACAGTCCACAAAATGAATTAAATCCCCAAAATGATAAATATAACATAAATAAAGCAAAACTGGTTAAGGAAAAGTAAAAGTGAATGGGTGGACCATCACACATAATGGTGAAAAACTGTGTCAAGAAGCTTTATTCTGTGTTTCACTGATAGGATTGTGGGAAGAGAAATCTGCCCCTTACATGCCCTCCCTATACTGGGATTAAGGACAGAAGTCACCTGTCCATAATCCTGGTATAACTTCATAATTTTCATTGTTGAAGTAATCACTGAAAGTATGCAAGAAATTTGTTAATGATTGCAACAGAAAATGGCAAATGTTTGTAATCTCTTCCCCCTTTTTTTGTACATACACAGTTCAATTTCTTGTGTATCACTCATGACTGTCTGCAATGAACTAATGAAAGTCTACTTTTTTTATCACTCATGAATCGTACAAAGTCTTCACTCTCAGACAGAGCAGTGCACTAATGATGTTTAGCCACACATGAATCTCACTGCAGCTGATGATGGATGGCAATGCATCTGTTCAGTATCCATCATTGCAGTGTGAGTCAGTGTGACATGTTTATGCCCCCCCCCCCCCCCCATCCCTAGTGTCTCCCTCTCATTTTTCCTGGCAGAATTTCTACTCATGAGAGCACTTCAGCATTCCAGCTGGTGATGCCACACTTATATTGCATGTTTGCATTATATTGTGCAATCGCCAATGCCTAGCACTGCAGCTTACTGCTTGTTGATGAGGTTGCTGTGAGGGAGCTCAGTGGGTTGTGGTCTGAGAAAATCTCGACCCAGATCAAACCTCCCCAGAGCCCAAACAACTGCATATGCTTCATGATTGATTGTTGCCCATCTCTGCTGCCTGATATTTAATTTACGAGACGCAAATGCAATGGGCCTCTCTGATCCGTTGGCATCCACCTGAGCCAACCAGGCTTTGACAACCCTTGCAAACGTGCCAGTGTGCAACAAAAAGAATCTGCTGTGATCTGTCAAAGCTGTATCCTGCTCCTCAGTGAACTCGTTGCTCTCTTACTCCATAGAACTGGTTCCGCTCTCAGGCATGCTCACAGAGTCAGCTTGTGATGTCACATTCCTATATCTTGGCTTGCTTGTGCAGGGCCAAAGTTTCCCAAGTATCAGTGCTAATTATTGCATTTGCATATAGCTTATCTGTGAGCACTACAGTGCATTCCAACTCAGGGTGATATTTACCTATCAGAGCTGCTCCCACACATCAGAAAGGCAAGTTAACCAGATCAGCCTCAACTGTGGTTCCAAAGGCAGCTTTCATCATGATCATGCCTGATGGCTTTAAGAACTGAGCTGGCACATGCTCTTTCCTAAAAATGGAAATCTCCAATCCTGAATCAAGGAATGTTGTACAATCGTGGCAGCACAACTGACTTCAACCCTCTGCAGTTTGCTGATGAATAGCACACTATCTGTGTTGCCCCAAAATGCTTGCTTGTTAGCCAAGGAATAGTGCTACCTGATACCCTAGCACAGTGTACATGATCTGATGCTTCTGTTTCACCACTGTATCATACTGTAAATGATTTGGCATTACCAACATGTTGCTTTCATACTCATTTGTTTTTTGAAATTTTCCTTGAAATGTCTAAGAAACTGTAATTGAAACAACCTCTCTGTCTAATGGCTGCATCAATCTCTCCAAGTCTTGCATACATATCTGGAGCTCCAATTTCCTGTTGTGTCTCACGTTTAGAGGAAGGAATCTATTGGTTAGCCTTCTGTGCAAGACTGTACTGCCTACTGATCAGCTGGGTCCTGGCTGAGTGGTGTTCAATACACTCAGCTAGTTTGTTGGGCCTGAGCCAACTATCCATTCTTGCAAGGAAATATATTCCTGCATGGCTGTTGGAGATTCCGACTTCAGTTGATTTGAAATAAGGTCTACCAAACCGATCAGTTCTGTGACTTTCTGACTTTCCATGTATCAGTACCATAAGTCATGTAACTTTTCCCCAAAATAAATTTATCCAAGTATCATTGGGTAGCTTTACAGCTTCATCCAACCATAATTTGAGTTTGACTGCTGATATCTTGTACTTGCCAAGGATGATGCTTCAAGTTTGTCGTAAGCCCTGTTCCACTGAATCGCATCCTCAGGAGGCAATGAGGTTAATAATTTATTAAAATTTTCTCTAATGGCAGTAGCACTGTCCCTCCCCCGGCATGTCCTGCAGTGAATGCTGCTTTGATGGTTTTTAAAACATTCAGACCTATCAAAATGACTCTCTGGTGGATTACCAATTATAGGTTGCATGAGGGACACCCATCTTACCAACTTCTCTCTTCACCCATTGACCAGGTTGGACCCGTACAAATGTGATCCGGACGAGCTGTTTCTATCATTCAGCGCACCACCAGATCCATTTACTCTGGCCTGAGTCTGCCACATTCATGCTATTGCCATTTCAAATTCAGGCCTCTTTTCATTCAGCAGCTTCAAACATATGTTGCTCTTGATCAAATTTGCATCACTCTCACTCTGCTTGAAGCATCTGCATTTCATGTGCATTACTTCGAAATCTTCCTTGGGTTTAGATTGCATAACACCTTTTGTGCATTCAGCCGCTTTGCTCTCTGGAAAATTCTGCTTTCGGCTTCCCCGATGAATTCGTACCTGCTATCTACCTCCATGTCTTGTCTGCCTATTGACTGTGGTGATCTGTTTGTTCGCATGTTGATTATTGAAATCACATTTGCATTTAACCATGTATTGTATTGCATGACATGACACAACAATACAAACGGATTTAAGTGAAAGATCCTACCTTTCTCCATGAAGTTCTCGAAGATTCAATACAGATGGACCAATTTTTATTAAAAAACCCCCCACCAATTTACATTCCAATTCTGACAACATGCTGTGAAAGCCACCAATTTATGCTGGCATCTATTATCTCATACCATTTGTAGTTACTGTACTTTCATGTGGGTTCTTTTTATGAGGTCTAACTTTTGTCAGGAAATTGTGACCTATCTAGTGGTTTGAGAGCTCAACATGATGATGACTTTGAATTAAATATTTATTTACATATATTTATACATATACAACAGTAGGGCAACCAATACTATGGTCTCACATCTGACTGCCTATCCCAGCCAACCAAACTCTGGCTTACATCAGCCTCCAAGCAGGACACAGCATCACTGAATAAAACATAGGATATCTCACAGCAATCCCTGATGTGACTGCTGTAGCTGAATACCAAGGCCGCAGAGAGGGAGAAATGCTGTTTCTCTGATTCGAAGTTCCATGATGACAGCCAGCATCTACCTGAGCGAGAAGTGCTCTTTCTCTAATTTGAAGTTCCATGGCGACAGCCAGTGTCTACCTATCAGGTGACCTCTGTTGACCTCACCAATCACCTGCTGCCATGACAATTTGGTGTCAATGGCTCCCTTTGGCAGCTCAGTTCCGAACATCATGGGAACAGCCATGCCACGAAGATTTATGCTGCGTTCCATTGGTATGAGGGGGGGGGGGAAGAAATCCACCACTTACATGTTTACTGTATGTTTCATATTAACTTTCTATGGTCGTATGTTGAACTGCAATTCCTATTTGTTTCTTCCTAGACTCAAACTTGTCCGTAAATATCATAAGAACATTGTTATGCTGCAGATGTACTAAAGCGAGATATAACAAGAGAAATATTTTTTCAACCATATGAGCAAAAAAATTATTTGAGAAGAGTTCCTTTCCATTGGAATAAAATGTAAAAGTAGTAGGACAGAAAAGCTAATTTTGAAATTAGGAAAATGAGAAGCAAGGAACAAAGCCCAATTTTCCCAGTTTCAAATTTGTGGTGAATTCAGATAGTCTTATGTTTCAAGTGCAACATGCAAAAAAAAAAGGGGGGGGGGATTATTCTGTGTTAATTGCAGCACAATAACAAAATACGCAATTTAAAAAACAATATGCTTATGCTACTAGAATATCTATATATTCCAACTTTCTTTCACATGGTAATGATTCTTTGACTAGACACCAATTTGACATTTATAAATCCCAGAAGCTGAATTTTTTCCTTTGTTTTCACAAATATCCATTATTATACTGTTTAAAATAACATTTGTTTTCTGAATGGCTAAAAAACAGATTAACAGCAATTAAAGTGCAACACATTGAATAAGGTTCAATGTTTAAACAAGCAATCAAATAAAAAAGTTTTTTTAATTTGGATCACCTTTGTAGTAAAATATTTGGCTGAGTACTTTTAAACTTTAAAACGTGTTCAGAATCATTTCAAATTCAACCAAAATATTGCATTTTACACTAAATATATCTCATGATTACTAGATCTTATATTACGAATTTAATATTGATTAAAAGTTAATGTTGATTGGTTGCAGTTGTTTGGGTTTTATGATGCATTAAAAATTAATATACAAAGTGATTAAAATTGATCATTCAGACTTACATCTGTTAAGCTTAATTTCAGCTTCTTGATACCTTTTATGTCTGTAATGTTGACACCGTCAATAAATTCAGCAGTCAAAACTCTCTACATTAAAGAAACAATAAAAAACTATTTATTTTAAAGCAGTTCATCTAGTATAAACACACTATATACTCCCTCCAGGCAACCACTTCCCTGTTGGGAAAGAACAAAACTAAATATTGAGAAAAAATTTTCTTCAGCAGGGTTAGACACAAAAATGTTTTTAAAAACACATTGGTGGAATATGAAACCCAAGAGTTCATATCCCACCTGGCTCAAGGTAACTTTTCCTCTATCCTTAAAATCATATGAAAAACAATCCCCTGCCCTAAAAGTTAAAATTAAAACTAAAGTATACCAATGGTGAAATCATTTTCTGAATTCACATTCACTTCAAAGGAAAATAAAACACCAGCATTTCTGACAGTTTTGCACACTTTTGAAATGGAATTCTAACAATTTAGATAAATAGTTAAATAAATACTTTATCTTTCTTTGAAGTGAATATGAATTCTGCGAGTGATTTCATCAATGATACGATTTTTTATTTTTTACTTTTTAGGGTGAGGAAGATTGTATAAAAAAAAATCATTTTTTATATTTTTCACTTTGTAGCTAAAAGTGCCTATTTTTAGAACTGTTATAACCTGCTATGATCAACCACTATTCCCCCCCCCCCTTTTTTGAGGGGGGGGGGAATAGTGGTAGATCATTTGAGATGACAATTTATATGTGATAATCTTTACTTTTAGCTATAACATATTTAGGTTCAACCCTGTGAATCTCCCCCATATTAAGGGTGAACTTGAGTTAGTTTATAGCAGTCCCCATACTACAAGTTTTCACCTTATAACTGTTGGCCCTTGCATTCATGAGATATAAGTGAAAAGGCAATTTTCACATCCCCTTCCTTAGGGGAAAGAAAGCAGAAGAATAGAATTTTATAGCCTATGACCCTTCCTGTAATTCATCAAGCATTCTTAAGCACAAGCATATGCAAAAGGAAATATGTTACAACTGCAACAAAAGCTTATTTTGCTTGCAAGTACCATTTAATAGAAATGAAAAACATATGACATCAGACCCAGATCAATAAAAAATAAATAAAATAAAGGGGTTTGGGTTGGGTTGTTTTACCTCTGAGCGGCACTTTTTTTGCACACCATGGGCTAAATGGCCAGGTCATATGGACCCCGAAAGCTCAGAAAAGGTTGGGGGAGGGGACCCACTGGAACAGCTGTTGGGAGACAGATGGTAGCCTCCCGTCAAGGCCATCCAGCATGTTCTTTAACGTGCACAAGGTATGGCTCTCCCGCACACGGGGCCACAGCTTAACGTCCCATCCGACGGACGGCGGCCTTTCCAAGCCCATCGGTGTCCCCTACTGACTGTGGGCAGGGCGGGGAATTTTGCAGAGATAAATCTCAATGCTGACCCAGCTGTGACTCAAATCTGGGAACTACAGATTACGAGCCTGGCGCGCTACCGACTGAGCCACCCCCACCCCAAAATAAAGGGGTGCAAGTAACCTGAGTGAAGGGGAGGAGGAAAAGATCATGCTGAAATGAACTGCAACATTGTTCTGACATAACTTTTTTTCCATTTTAGTGGTTTTTAGCCAATTCCTTGAAGAATATGGGTAATATATAGGGGTTTATCAAAATATTGGAAACACTGACAGCGACTGGAGTACACACAATGTGCTGTATGCACATCATAGGGATGACATCACCCATGATGTGAGGCATATAAAGGGGAGAAGTACGATATCGGCTATGTCACAAGTTGGTCGGTTGGTTGGTTGTTTAGGGTTTTATGGCGTATTAGCATCTAAGGCTATAATGCACTCAACGAATGTCCAAAAAAAGATAAAAGTCATGACACCCTCAACCATTTTTTAAAAATAAACTACGAAGTCAACAAGAAAAATGCAAAAAAAATATGAAATGTTGAGGACAACAAAAAACAAATGTATAAATATGTTAAATATCTAAAAAAAAAAACCAGGTGTAAGCAACCTGGGTTAAACATATAGAAAAATAAACAGGGGAGTAAAACTATAAGCAATTAAAATATCCAATATATCGTAAAAATTTAAATATAGAGGTAAAACAACAATGATCTGATAAGGAATATCCAAGTGTAAGGGGCTCGGACGTAAAATCATGATGGTTTAAAAACATACGTCGTTCAAAGTTAAAACCAGGACAAGAAATTAAAATGTTTCACAGATAAAATGGTGTCACAAAACTCACACTTAGGTTCATCATCCATCTGTAGAAGAAATGAATATCATAAACGAATGACCTAAGTGGAGCCGAGCAAGTACAACTTCATCCTTGCGCTTCCTGCATTAATAAGACTTCCATGGTTTGATGACAGGTTTGATCTCAAAGAGCTTGTTCGCAAGCTGTTCTGACCAAGATCTCTGCCACATTGTGCTTGGAGCTCAATTGTAAAATGCTGCTGGAAATCCAGATATGGTACCGGAAACAGAGAGTAGGACACAGGCATGGCTGACGTGGCAACAGCGTCTGCCAAAGTCATTGCCCCTGATTCCGACGTGACCTGGCACCCAACAGAAGAGAATCATGGTGGTGGCTGCCAGACGATAGAGCTGCTGGCGGATCTTGGAGAGAACAGGGTGAGGCCGATGCCTCACCGAGATCAAAGCCTGTAGCGAGTTAAGTGAGTCAGTGTAGAGAACACACTGACGATGATGCTTAGCTGCTATGTGGTCCAAGGCAATGCTGATAGCATGCAACTGTGCAGTGAAGATGGAACACTGCTGTGGAATCTGGTCTGCATTGATTACATCACAGCAAACCATGGCTGATCCCACTGAAGTGCCAGACTTCGAGCCATCTGTGAAGACAGGCAAGAAGTCTGGGTGCTAAGCACGATGGCTGGTAAAGACTTGCCTGTATACACAGTAAGGTGTAAAGGCCTTCCCCTGTCCTGCACAGGGAAAAATCACAGGAAGGGGAAACAGCGAGCCACGGTGGAAGTGGCTCGGCTGTCGACTGTGCAATGCTATCGAGACTGGTGTTGATGTCTCTGAGGTAGTCTCGGACTCGTAAACCAAAAGGACGAATGGCAGTCGGCCAATTAGTGTAAAGCATTTCCCACTTTGGACTGAAAACACAGTCCCAAGTGGGATGACCAGGCAGAAATCGCAATTTAGATGCATATTGTAGGGATAACTTCTAACGGTGAAGAGATAAAGACGGTTTGTCGGTCTCAATGTAAAGACTCTGGACTGGTAAGGTGTGGAAGGCACCCGTGAAAACACGGAGCACCTGATGCACCTTCACCACCGTATCCCCGGCAGAGTCGTACACTTGGGATCCGTAATCCAGTTTCGACTGAACAAGTGGTTGGGTTGTTTTACCTCTGAGCAACACTTTTTTGTACACCATGGGCTAAATGGTGGCTCAGTCGGTAGGTCACATGGACCCTGAAGTCGAAGTTTTTGCACTTTTGAAAGAAGAAGTTTTGCACACCATGGGCTAAATGGTGGCTGAAGTCGGTAGGTCACATGGAGCTTCAGGTCACATGGACCCTGAAGGCTCAGAGAAGGTTGGGGGAGGGGACCCACTGGAACAGCTGTTGGGAGACAGATGGTAGCCTTCCCGTCAAGGCCATCCAGCGTGTTCTTTAACGTGCACAGGGTATGGCTCTCCCACACACGGGGCCACGGCTTAACATCCCATCCAATGGACGGCGGCCTTTCCAAGCCCATCGATGTCCCCTACTGACCGTGGGCAGGGCGGGGAATTTTGCGGAGATAAATCTCAACGCTGACCCAGCTGGGACTTGAACCTGGGAACTACAGATTACGAGCCTGGCGCGCTACCGACTGAGCCACCCCCGCCCCACTGAACAAGTGTATGGTAGAGGCAGAGCAGAGAACATTGGTCAGCTCCCCAGGAGAGAGAGAGGAGAGGACCTTGACGATGTTCAATGCCCACTTGCACTTGGACCTGAGATAACGTATGTGTGATAAAAAGGTCAATTTCTGATCAAAGATGAGACAGAAACTTGGTCTCCACCAAAACTGGAATGATGTTACCCCCAAGCCATAGCTCAGGATCCAGATGAAGATTATGCTTGTGGCAAAAGTGCACACAAGCGGTCTTTTGTAAGAAGAACCAAAACCCATTTGCCATAGCCCAAACCAAAAGATTGTTCAGGGCAATTTGCAATTATCTTTCAATGACCCTCATGCTGGACAAAGAGCAAAAGATGCTAAAGTCACCAATATAGTGGGCATTGCCTACTGATGGAGGAAGTTGTCTAGTAATAGAATCAATCTTGACAGCGAAAAGTGTAACACTCAGAATGCAACCTTGTGGCACCCCCGTTCTTGGGGGTATGGCCGCGACAGAGTGTTGCCATCATGGACACGAAAAGAACGTGCCGATAAAAAGTTGGAAATGAAGATCAGCATGTGACATTTGAAGCTGAAGCTATGGAGGTCACAAAGAATTCCGAATCTCCAAGCAGTGTCGTATGCTTTTTCAATGTTGAAGAAAACTGACACCAGGTGCTCTCAATGTAAAAATAAATTTATAATAGCTGATTCGAGGCATATCAAATGATCAAGAGTTGCCCTTTGTCTGTGAAAGCCACACTGGGTGTTGGAAAGAACGTTGTGTTCTAAATACCAGATGAGTCTGGCATTTACCATTCTTTCCAACACCTTGCACACACAGCTCATTAAAGCAATGGGATGATAATTGGAAGGAATCTTGGAATATTTTCCTGGCTTCTGGAAGACCAAGATGATGGCCTCCTGCCAGGAGTCCAGAAACTGCTCCTTGAGAAAAATGCGATTGAAAAGATGGAGCAGCCGATCCTTACTCAATGGTGAGAGATCTTGGAGCATGCATAATGGACATTGTCCAGCTTAACAGCAGATGTTGAGGTGTGCAGTGCAAGGCGAAGCTCCTCTGGTGTGAATGGCCTGTTGTAAGGCTCCAGGTCATTCGAGTGGAAGGACAGAGGAGAGCATTCTGCCCTGCTCTTCTGGGCCAGAAACTCTGGGGAGTAAGAAGAGATGGAGGAGAATGACTCCCCCAGAGTGTTGGCAATTGCTTTGGGATCAGCAATTGCTGTCCATTGTGCTTCAGGATTGTTAATGAGTGGGACATGTTAATTTCCACCCATCTTCCAGACTTTATCCCACACGACCTTACAACTGGTCGTGTGGGTGATAGATGACATATATTTGATTGAAGATTCCTTCTGGCCCTGGCACATTTGAACGCTTCGAGGTTTGGGGAAATCAGATATCTCTGAAATACTACCCCCCAAGCCTTGTTCTGAACCTTATGAGCTGCGGTGCAATCTGGATTCCACCACGGTTTCAGAAAATGAGGAAACTGTGTTGAAGTTTGAGGAATTTCTTGATGCAGCTCCATCTACGATAGAGTCCGTTATCTTCGCTACTACCACATTGATGGGCTCCTGGCTGACAAGAGTGGTCATCGAGCTCAGAGAGCAGCTCGAAACTACTCCATTCAACCCGATCAAGCCACCCCACAGGAGATGATGCACACCATGGGGAGCTGATCGCTTCCGTAAAGGTTGTCCTCGACTTCCCATGTAAAGAGTGGAAGGATCGAGGAGGAGCAGATTGTGAGGTCAATGGCTGTGAATGTGCGGTTGGGGAGTGAAAATACGTACTGACACCAGTGTTCAAAGGGGAGAGAGAAGGATCCAGAAGCCACTGCTCCAGGACCCCGCCTCTCCTGTTGGTGTCAGCACTACCCCATGTGGACTGTGCCCATTGAAGTTCCCCATGATGAGGAAGGGGGACAGCAGCTGCGAGATGATGTCACCCAGGTCGTCCTGGAAGACAATTCTCCCAGGTGGAAGATATACAGAGCAGACAGTCAGCGAGAACCCCCACAGAGGCGGATGCTATCACCTCTAAGTTGGTAGTGAGGGGTATGCCCTAGAATGGAGAAAGGTTGCTCATGAGGATGGTGACACCTCCACAAGATGGACCATCTTCATTCTTCCTAGCAAACTAGTGAAAAGTGCCGGATCGTGGGATCTGTGACTGGCTGTAAGTATGTCTCCTGCAGGCACACACAGATGGGCTGGTATGCCTGAAGGAGGGCCTTGATGTCATCAAGATTCCTCTGGAATCCACGACAATTCCATTGTAGGAGTGTAGCCATCTCAGGACTTAGAAGAGTGGGCAGACGACGAATTCCTATTCAACTTAACTGCCACAGAGGATGGTTTATTGAATAGAGGGCGGTCTGTATCTATGTCCTTGGAATCATCCGAGGGCAGGGATCAGTGATCGCCCTTTGCAGAGGAGCGATAATTTTCTTTTTTGGCCCCAGTGGGGGCTCCTTCAGTTTCAAAAGTCTAGCTGGAAAAGGGGAGGAGGAGGTCTTCCGGTGGAGGTGGAAGGCTGAGTTGCAGGAACGGAAACAGGGGTTAATGACAAAGTTGACACCACCCTCAGTTTCACCTGTGTCAGGAGGTATCTTGCTGTAGGTGAAAAAGATTCAGTAGGTGGTACACTGATGTCAGTCTGCACCACCACTGAAGTCATTGGAACAATGGACTTTCCAATGAATGCACTGGCATAGGATACCTGGCCAGGTGGTGTGGACAGTGCAGCGAGCTTTCTCGCCTCAGCATAAGAGCCACCCCACCAATCTCTGACTTTCAAGAGCAGTTCTGAGTGTTGGGAACAAGTGGTCTCAACTTGCAAGTTGCCAGATCGTAAGTGCTTGACAGATTTCGTCTCTCCCGCAAGACCTTTCACACCTTTGTTGACAAAAAAAGGGGACATATCCCCAAGTATCTGATCACCCATGGAGTGGATGATCAGGTATCTTGGGAATGAAGAAACAGACAAAGGAGAAGACGACGGCGTAGAAAACAGAGACAATGTGTAAGGTGGGGGGGGGGGGGCTCATGTTGAGCCTTCTTGTTGACATTGATCATATTAATTTCTTCATCAACTGTCATGTTTTGTGTGTTTCAGTACCTGCTGTTCCCACCTACCCTCCACGGAGCCCAACAAGGGGACGTCCATTTGGACGTCAGGGCTATGCGAGCACTATACCCACACAGATGGTAAGCCAAACCCTCAGAAATAAATAAAAGGAAAATGAAAAGAGAAAGTGCAGAAATGAACTTTCTACACAAAAGGAACTAAGCGGAAAATCATAAAATTGTGAACAACCAAAATGGCCTCACAAAGAAATTATAACTACAAAAGGAAAATAATTTGTGAGGAAACTCGCAAACCTGTACCAGGACGTGGGCAAGGTTACTCACCACTCTGCACAGTTAACCCTAGCAGGACCTGCCCACCAACTGATTGCTCCTGGAGGGCACCCCAGGATCTCCAGTTTACCAGAATCAGAGGCCAAATTAGTATAGCAGAGGCCCCGGAATCCACTGCCCAGCCCCATGGCGACAGGCTCCCCAATGGCAAGGCAGCAAAAGGGGACCCTACCAGTCATGAGCTGAGGAGAGAAGAGGGGACCCCTGAGCCACTACCAGAATCCTCCTTTCCCAAGACACGGGTCTCCATGCATGGCAACACGCAGACGAGCCTTCAGGATCCTGTGAAGGTACCCGAGCCAGCAGAACCTTCACAGAGTGGTCCCCTCACTGCATTCAGGAACCCACACTGAGGGGTCTAACTCCATAACCTCCTGATAACATGTCAGGTGCTCTGACCACTGAGCTTGCTCATTTCAAAGCAGATTGCTCTGAAATGAGCTTGTTGCAAAAAGAATTGATATACATCAAAACAAAAGCTAAAGAGGTTAGGTTAAATGCAACAAGTATTGAATAGATGGAAGAAGGGTGCAAAATATAACATTGAAAATAATTCATGAAACCAGGAAACGATTAATAAAACATATACAAAAAGTTTCCCACATATGAAAAATATCACTAAAACTATGACTAATATCCTCACGAAATATACTATATTTCCCTCTAACATGACACATACAATCAAAAATTTAATAATAAATGACAGAGATAAACTACCACCCACAGGTGGCATGTATGAAATAAATATTCCTGATTCAACACTAATTGTACAAGGTAAAGATACATATATAGGAAAAACACATCAACAATTTAAATCCAGAATAACTGAACATCATAATGACATTAAAAAACGAAATCCAAATACTGCTCTAACACAAACAATAATACAAAATAATTTAAAAGTAAACAACATAGAATACAAGGCAATTGCAGCACCAAAGACAAAATATCAATTACTATACACAGAAAAATTCTAATAAAAACCATAACCGTATCTGTAACACTGACATATCACCCTTACCGGCTGCATGGAATTCCCTTACTTAATATGTAGTGGGTGTACACCTAGCCACATCAGATCGTATGACACTTGAGCAAGATAGGTATAAAAGCTAATGATCGCGTATTTAAGAGTTGAGCTTGAGAATGCCAAAAACGGGTGAATTGGCGAAACGCGTTGCTCCACACAAAGTTATGGAGCTAGTATTTTTAATGTTTAACTAGTTAGGCTTAAATGTCTTTTTCACAGTTAAATGAAAGTTTTTAAATAACTCGCATAAATATGAGTGTAGTGCATCATTTTGACAGTTTGTACCAGTTTATGCATAACAAAGTAATAATGTCAGTAACAGAAGACAGACAATAAGAACTACCAAGTGATACCTGCTAACAACTACTGAAAATTGCATGACAAAGCTGACATCAAACATCTGGATATGTTGTCTACATATACTACGGCAGAGTGACTTACATCTAATACTTCAATATTTTAACATCGAGTAGTGCATAACGAAAGGACTGGTAAGCTAGGAAACATGAAATAGCCTACGACTGTGATCATCGAACAGTTGATTCCATCATCTAGCAAAAGGTTATTTCTCCTCAGCTACTGTATTAGCCAAGTTTGGACACTGGTAACTATTTTTGTCATTCTCTAAAGTTCCTTTAGTATAAAGGATGGTAAAGGATAATAATATGAGTTAAGACAATCGCAAATGTCACCCAATTCAATGGAAGAATACAATATTGGCATACTAACAACTCCTTCTATCTAAAGTAACATAATCTCAACTTCCACTAACAGTACTCTCTACTCACAACACACTCTTTCTACTCTTCTTTGTGACCTAACGTCACTTAGTTATAGCATGCGTACAAGTCTGGCACATGCCTATTGCATGCTGGGAAAGACATTTGCATAGTATGATGATTGCACTAGCTATGACATAAGAGGGGTCATGTCCTACACAAGCTTTAACGGTTGACAATCAAAAGATCGAAGTTGCACATGAGCAACTCCTACACTCGGAAACGAGAATTGAGATCAGTCCAAAAAAAAAATTAAATAATCCCCAAAATGATAAATATAATGTAAATAAAGCAAAACTGGTTAAGGAAAAGTAAAAATGAATGGGTGGACCATCACAGGTACTTGGAACCATTCTGTTGCTAAAGATAACTGATTAAACCAAAGTAATGTATTTTAAGGCATTTAAGTTTTGCAAGTTTCTGAAAGGATTTGCCATAGCATGGTGGTGAATACAACTGGTATCTAAAGTTCCTACATGCATAAGTCATCTAAAGTTAGGATAATGTTAGCTCATATCCAGGATGTGCCGCCAAGGGTTTAACAATCAGCTTGCTTTACTTAAAATATCTGAATGATGTAAAAATTCAAATTAGAAATATTACATTTTTTTATTATAAATTATTTATTAAAAATATATACTAAGGTTACAATGCAATAATTTAATACAAAATCATTATCGTTTTGTGATTAATAGTCTTTGACGAATCTAGCTTCTCTTGCCACTAGCTTGCTGATCTTCAAAAATTTTTACAATTGGCTTATGCAAGCTAACTCCAGCATACTATACTACTGGTATATCTCTCTCAATGAATCAATTTTTCAAATATACTAATTATATTATATCTACAGGTAGCTGGAATGCAAGGACATGAACACTTTGAGTACCAATTGACGTACATATCATCTGTACATGGTCTTCATAATTGTTATGCGAGATTGGTAACAGTTTCAACTCAGGTTCATCCATTTATGCTGTCTCATGATTTTAAAAGAAATTACACATGAAATACAGAGGATCCATCCTGGAAATTTACATGAACTTTCCTAGTATCCATTTAATCAACCTTGGCCTTATAAGAGTTAAGTCAAGATTCCTCTCTTGGTGTCCTCCAATAAAAATTCACAACTCGATATTTTGGACCTGCAGGACATTAGGTAAATAGGTTGGTACAAAATATTATAACAAATTTCTTTTTTTAGGTCTTAATGCTGACAAGCATTGATAAGGTGTAAGTAATTACTTAACAAGAGCTCCAATGATGCTTTTAAAGTTATCTATTGCTAGGTCCTATTGAAGATTCTGATGAAAACAAAATCTTATAGGAAATTTCATTGAATTATTGTAGGAGAGATATTTTATCCTTATGTCAGATGACTACAATGTCAAACTGCTACCGATTCTAATCTCTGGGCTGGAGTGAAACATATTTTTCACATTGGGGGGTTGCAGCAAAGAAAAACATCTCTTATAAGTGAAAATCATTAAGGTTAAAAGAAATTGTCTGAGAATAACAGATATATATTTTATACAAAAAAAAACACACATAACATGAAAAATGGGCTACCTAATAATATGATTAAATATTAATTAACAGTAAAAGGGGTAGTTCTGTTATGAACAACAGGGAATACAAAGAAGCTAAGATTCTTTTTGATCAATACTTTGCTAAATATTTCTTATGAAAAAGTAATGAATAAAAAACCCCCAATCAAAAACTAGATGTTAGAAGATGAGTCAGGATATTTCAGTCAACTTCCTTTCATTGAGTTCTTGCCCTTTTATGATTCACAGGAGTGCCACAAGACCTGATGAGACTATAACTAACAATAGTGGAGATAGTAGACAGTTTTGATCTCATTAGTTCCCTATGAAGGATATGGTACAAAATTGTAGAAAATATTACTCTTTAGAACTATATTAATACTTTTTAATTTCTTAATGTACCATTTTTCAAAAGGAAATATGTTACAACTGCAATGAAAGCTTATTTTGCTCCCAAGTATCATTTAATAAAAATGAAAAATATATGCTATCAGGGCCAGATCTAGAAAAAATAAATAAAATAAAGGGGTGCAAGTAACCTGTAGCATCCCTTTATTTTATTAAGTAATCAAAGCATATTCTTTTAGAGAGGGAAATAATTGTTATTATTATTATACACTACTGTTGAGCCATCAAAATTTGACAATCAAAAATCTGCACATAGGGCCATGGTTTAACACCTGATCTGATGGTTGGTGGTCTTTCCAAGCTCATTAGTGTCCCCTTTCTGACCATGGAAGGGTGGGTGTTTAGTAGAGATAAATCTCAATTCTGGCACAGTTGGAACTTGAACCTGGAATATGAATCTGGCATGTCACCAACTGAGACAAGCCAACCCCCACCTCAGATACAATTGCTTTGTTAAATGCACAAACTGAAAAACCAACCAGGTCACTGATCAAGAAGCAAAGAGTAACAGGAAGATAGGAAAATATTTACCATAATGGGAGAACATTAAATATACCTAACCCTATTTGCATTCAATAAAATGAACTCTAATGTCTTACAGCGAAAAAAGAGGAAGGAAATGCCATTGTTTTATTCATTACTTATCCATGATCAGCCTATCAATAAATGCTGGTGAAAGAGAAAAAAGATCAATTTTCAACTATAAGTATACAAAATGAGTCTTACATGCTGCTGAACAAATGATGCGAGTCTACACAAGAGGAAGATACGAAAGGACCATTGATGGTGTTCTGTAACATATTAGACATTAATGCATTGAACAGATAAGCTATGAATAGAAAACTACTCTGAGTGCTGCCTTTAAAACCAACTGTCAATTAGGAAAGAAAAAGAAAAGCTGCCTTTCTTGGTTGAAGTCAGTTATGAACTGGTCACTTCTTCTATGGAACAAGCAATCATTTTTGGTCTATACAACATGTCTTTCCCATAAGGGAGTATAGGAAGCAAGGACACTGTGCTCTAAAAGCACTGGACCAAAGGTTCACAGATAAGCATGCACTAAGGTTGAACAGTTAGGTCCCTTTGCTCTACAACTAAATACTATGTTCAAATTGCAAGTAAGACATGACTTTTTTTTTAATTTATACTGTCTTAGTCTACTGTCTTGTCTTTCTTCTAGGTTTCTCCTACAGCATATACTGATTGGCTCTTTCAGACTGTGGCAAGTGAGCTGCTGAGGTTAAATTTATGTAAAGAAACTGTAAAAAATGCTGAGTGTAATTTTGTTACAATTTCATTATCAATAGTTAATTCAAATAACTGTTATGAATCATGTACCACATAAATATACACAAAGAAATTTTACATTACATTTTGTTATTAATAAAATGGGTTTTGCTATGATGGCTACAATGCAATTTATGAAAAGTACTGGGATTTATAATGGACTTCATTGGTGATTATTTCTTGAAAAACAAGTTCAGTAGTATGAAGATTAAAAATGCAAGTAACTAGAAACTAAAAATACAAAAAAAAAGTGCAGTTTAAGAATAATGTTCATTGGAAGAATATGTACTTGCATAAAACTGAGGTTATCATTAAGGTGGCATAGACAGGCAATGCTATTGACTGAAGCAGAGATTCAGGAACTCTTTCAGCTAATGAGCATTTTGAAGTTGAACTGTCAGTCATACAAACATGCAGTTAGTTAAAGCTAAAAATCTACATAATAATAAAATTCTATGAGGATTCACTCAGAAAGTAATGACCTCCAATTTTTTACAGATTATTTTCTACAGTAATACTTGTTCATTGTAAAGGTCCTTTTCACCTATTTTTATCATAAGTACTTCGTCTTATCACAGGTGGCATTGCTGCATCATTAATCAAGTATGGCTTGGATTGAATTGTTTTACCTCTGAGCGGCACTTTTTTGCACACCATGGGCTAAATCACCAGGTCACATGGACCCCGAAGGCTCAGAGAAGGTTGGGGGAGGGGACCCACTGGAACAGCTGTTGGAAGACAGCTGGTAGCCTCCCATCAAAGCCATCCAGCGTGTTCTTTAACGTGCATAGGGTATGGCTCTAATGCACATAGGGCCATGGCTTAATGTCCCATCCGACTGATGGCAGCCTTTCCAAGGCTACCATCAGTAGTCCTCTACTGACTGTGGGCAGGGCGGGGAATTTTGCGGAGATATCAAGTATGGCAGCCCTCATGGATGTCGGTTGAAGCAAAGTGATGTTAACAAATTCCCAGTGTATGAAAAGGTTGTTGGACATCCACAAGTGACTGCAAAATGTGTATGGAGTTGATGCTGTTGACTACATTGCAACACAGTTGATTGATGGCTGGGCCAAGTAGACATCTGAAAACGACACAACATGCTGACCTTCACAACCATTCTCAAAGTGAAGGCATACAGGCTCTTGTTCTAAGGTGGGGCAAAGATAATTCAGGGGATGGTGATCATAAAGAAAAACAGAATTATATTCCTAGATGATCTATCTATATGCTATACAATTAACAATGCTCTAGAATAAATATTAATGTAAAACAAATTGTAGGCATTACTTTCTGAGTGATTCTCATATTTTCTACAAATCAACAATGTTTTAAATTTTAATTCTGAAATGTAATTATTTATAACTACTTACTGTTGTACATTTATCCCAATGAACTTTTGGAACATACACAAATGGTAAGTGCTTTAGTTCTTGTGCACACCTCTCCATATTTTGGCCCTCATGTATAAAGTCAAGTTCTGATACTAGGGTTTCTTTCAGATACTACTGAAAAAGGAAAATAATGTAATGGCGACTAATTAAACAAAGAGAATATAAAACAATATAAATTTTCAATAAGATTAATTTCTTCAGATCTAAACTTTTAAAACTGTTATGATTACTATGTCACATTAATATAAGTGCTCCTAAAGTGAGGAACAAAACTTTCCAAAACTAATATTTAAAAACAGTATCAACCACATGAATATGGTGGATTTTCATAGTTTGTTATCACTTTTCAGACATGCATTTTATTTTTATTTAAATTATCTTGTTTTCAAAGAAAAACGATTTTTTATCGCACTGCTTTTCTTAGGCTTAAAGTTTGCCAATTATTAAAAATCTAAGCATATGCATTAATGGCATAAATGGTTTAAGTCACTGGAAGGAGAGCTATGCACCAATCCCATGATGATGCACAGAACCAGCCAGATCTAGCACCTAAAGTCTGACCCAGATTTCTCATGGTGCAGACCATTAGTACCTTCCAAAAGAAATAATCTCTTGTGGAAGGGAATGAAAGGCAAGGGCTGCCAGATCAGTGTGGCCTACTGATCTTAACTACTACGGCAACTTTATTTTCCTACCCTGCTGAGGAGTGGTCAATCACACAGGGTCCTGGTGTTAACCATATATACCAATCGGAATTGAATAATCACTCTGAGTTTGATTATGGATCCTGAATTTCCTGCATTGGTGGGCTTCTGTTGAGGGAGAATCTTCCACTGTGTTTTCTGTTTATGGGTTGACAGCCCTGAGTGAATAGATACATAGAATACCTAATATCAGCTGGTGGATAATCCTGAACCGAGGCCATCACAGGTACCTGATCTTTTGCTTCTATAGGCATTGTCAAACCTGCATTGGAGGAAGTCTTCCAGTGTAGATGGCTTTAGCCTTTAGTAGTGAGGGAAACAGGTCTTTGCCCCATGTCTGCAATTAGGGGACTGTGATAAATGTCAGCATTTCCTCTCTCAATAAGCATAGTTTCTTTAAAACATCCCACTAAATATTCTCTCTACACATGTAGTTGGAATGTGAGGATTCTAAACAGAGATTATTTCTTGATGTCCTTACACAAGAATTCCACCATTATAATTTAGATATTCTTGGCTTGCAAGAGACCAGATGGACAAAGGCCAGATTCCTAAAATTAATCTTAAAATTTTCTTATCAGGGAGGGAAGATAAAAGGCATCTTCAAGGCATAGGTTTGCTTCTCAGTAGACATGCTAGTGATGCTCTTCTAGGATATGAGTGCATTAATGAAAGGTTTCTTACAGCTAAGTTTCAGACAAGCATTAAAGACTTGAATGTTATCTGTTGTTATACCCTCACTGAGGATGAGGATGAGAACGATAGGTTTTATGAACAACTTCAGAATATTTTGAATTCTGTCAAGAGATATTACTCTTGTTCTAGGTGACTTCAATGCCAAAGTTGGTACTGACTCTGACCTTTGGGGAGGGGTGATAGGCCCTTTTGGTATTGGTAGCTGCAATAGGCAATGTCTCCTACCGGCAAGTAAGCTTAATGGTTTGAGAGTAACTAACACTTATTACAAACCCTGCAACACACATAAATACACATGGGTTTCACCAGATGGGCTGTATAAGTATATGATCAATTATGTATTAATTAACAGCAAATGAGCTAGTTCTGTTAGGAATACTAGATCATATAGAGGAGCTGAAATTGGATCTGACCATTTCCTTGTTAAAAGTGTTTTTTTAAAATTGCTAAAGTTAAAAAATTTACCTTTAACACTGAAGCTCTGAAAGACCCAGTTATATAGTTAAAGTTTACCATGATAGGTTACTTTGTCATTATGACAGTCATGGTTTGCTTACTACTGAAGTTTAGGAAGAATGGGACCAATTTAAATAGGCTTTCCTTGAAACCAACAGTACTCTTTTAGGAAAAAAGGTGCAGAGAAGGCAAAATTATTAGAGTGATAAGGCACTTGAGCTTATTTCAGAAAGAATGTCCGGAATGTCCTTATCAATACCCTACTAGTCCTAATAGCAAGAATTACAGCGAGCTTAATAAAAGTGTAAAGGCTCAGTTAGCAGCAAATAAGAATCTCCCTTGATGTTTGGCTGACAAAGCTGAGGAAGCAGCTAGAGAGTATAACAGCAGAGAGCAGTACCAGATAGTCAATGTTCTGTGTGGAAAGAAATGAGTAGGTATACATGGATTGAAAGGTAGAAAAAGTAAGGTTATTGAAGGTGAGGATTCTGTCGTGGCTAGGTGGGCTGAGCATTTCAGAAATGTTCTAGACAATGTGGTTAGTTATACTCCCATTGTGTGTAATGATGATAGCTGCATTACTGGCTTTAATGTTGGCCCTATAACACAGTCTGAAGTTATTTTGGCCATTTCTAAGAATGGGCACCCCATTTTTGAAGTATGCGTTAGTTATTCTGAAACCATTAAATTTACTTACCTATAGGAGATGTTTCCCATTGGCACTGGAACTACCAATACCAAAGCAACCTAAAACTGAAGGTCATAGTTAGTACAAACTTTAGCATTGAAGTCACCTAGCATAAGAGAAATATCTCCTTTCTTCACAGAATTCAAAATATCCTGAAGCTGACTGTAAAACTCTCCTTCTCGTTCTTATCAGAGTCCTATGTGGGAGGCATAACAACAGATGACATTGAAGTCTTTAATTTTTGTTTTACATTTTGCTCTAAGAAATCTTTCATTAATGCAGCCAATTCCTAGAAGAGCATCACTGGCGTGTCTGCTGAGAAGCAAACCTACACCCTGGAGATGCTTTCCATCCTCCCTCCCTGAAAAGAGAAATTTAAAATTATTTTTAAGTATCTCACCTTTACCTACCCATCTGGTCTCTTGCAAGCATAGAATATCTAGGTTATAACAGTGGAATTCCTGTGTGAGGAAATCAATAGAATAAACTCTATGTAAAGTCCTCATGTTCCTGCAGAGAGAAAATGATTAGTAGGATTTTTAAAGAAACTAGGTTTATTGAGATAGGTAGGGTCAACAATATCAAACAGCCCCCTTATCACAGGCATGGGGCAAAGATCTGCTCCTCCTCCACTAAAGGAACTTCAGACACCACCTTTTCAAGTGGACTTTTTCAAAAGCCATGTGACCTGCCTGAGACACATTACTCCAGTTTAGGATTGACGATGTCCAACTAGCTAAGTGAGGTTCAGGTACCTGCAATGGTCTCTGATCAGGATTATCCACCAGCTGATGTAAAGTATCCCATGCTTCTGTTCACTTAGGGCTGGCAACCCAGAAGCAAACAGAAAATACAGTGGCAGATTCTCCCTCAATAAAGACTGACAGTGCAGCAAGTTCAGGATCCATAATCAAGCTGAAATCAATAAACAAATCCAGTAGGTATAAATGGTCAACACCAGGACCCTGTGAAGTTGACCACTCCTCAGCAGGTTTGGAAAAAAAGAAAGAAAAAAGTGGCCATAGATTACCATATTAGTAGGCCATACTGAACTTGCAGCCCTCCCCTTCTGTTCCCTTCCAAAAGAGAATATCTCTTTCGAAAGGTACTAACGGCCTGCACCACGAGAAGGTGGGGTCAGACATTAGGGCGCTAGGCCTGGCTGGTTCTGTGCATCATCACTGGGGATTGGTACACAGCTCCTCTTCCAGTTTACGTCATGATAGATATGACAGCTTTATTATACAGGGTAAAAAACAGGTGATAAAGATATTTTGTAAAACTGGTATCCGTGTGTATAGAGCATATAAACTCTAATCACTAATTAGATAAGCTTGAAGGTGAGCTCCTGTTGGTAATGATTACATTACACAAAAGGAAAACTTTTTTGTGACTGGAGATAATAAATGAAGTATTGTTTTCTAATTTAGTTAAAAATTCCTAAAGGTTTTTCAGATAATTTTCTTGGTATTCTGGCTTTCTTCAACACCATGTTCAGCCTGAAGAAACATCCAATTTTACTGGAGAAACACTAGAGTATATTAAATGTAAACAGGGATAAAGCTGACTTCTGTATTTGCCAGTGAACTTAGAGCCATACTTTTAAATATCTCTGTTTGAAACTAGCAGAGTATGTTTCTCACCACTCTGGCCAAGTACTCTCTGAGTTTCCATATGGCAAAGCAATTTCAGCTTTCAGATATGAGAAGCCACAAAGCAATATATAATTATTTTAATAATGGTCACTTTTTCAGCTGTAATAACTTGGGCATTAAATGTAATTGTAACTTGTGGTCTGCTTCAGTTCTATGATGTGGGCATTTTAAGAAATATCTGTAATCTCTAAAACACCACTTTATAGTAATTTAATTCTCTATGACACTGTTAAATGTTTTTAAGCACTTCGACACATGGACTATGCTATCAAGTATCAATAATTATTAAAGAGAGATTTACATACCATGCCGTAGAGGATGGGAAGTAACAGGAACTTCATGGAATGCTTTAGGTGAGAAATTTAAAATTCGATGTTCTTGCTGGCAAGTGACGTCTTATTTTAAATTTCTCACCAAAAGCATTCCAAGAAGCTCCTGTTACTTCCCATCCTCTACGGCATGGTACGTAAATCTCTCTTTAATACTTATTGATACTTGATAGCATAGTCCATGTGTCGAAATGCTTAAAAACATTTAACAGTGTCATAGAGAATTAAATTACTTTAATTACTGCACTGTGTACCTCTACTGTAATTTTTGTTACACCACTTTATTCTACTCGTAATCTATGAATGTCACTGAGGAAAACAATTTTTAAAACTGCATTTCTCTTATTCATCAACTGCTACAATCATCAGTTTCATAAATTATCAAAGCCTAGAAAATTTATTTTTTAACCTTTCCAGTGTCCAGCCTGAAAAACTGGTTTACATCCAGAGAGGTCCCCCTATTTTCTCCCTATGCTCAGCCCAAAAAAATAACTTTAGGACTCTTTTGCCAAATAACTAACAAAAGGAATTATGGCATGTTATATGCCAAATTAATCAGCATTTAATTCTGGAATTTCTGAAAATATAATATTTAATAAAAAAGATGACTAGTTTTATTTTAATAGGACTTTTATAGAGGCATGTAGTAAAAAAAAAGCATCTAACAATACGAATAAAAATTCACTTAGAAAAGCCAATAGACAGAAATGATTACAATGAACATGAACAGAAAGGCTATTCAGAAATAACAAAAATAATTTTCTTGTTTCAAGTAACCATTTCTCTTGTTTTGTAATTTTTTTCTTGGTACTGTACTTTGATAAAAAGACCAGGCTTTTAACCAATTGTGCTGAGTCAGATAAACAAGTCAACTTTAGAATTAAAAAAAATAAGCAATCAACAAAAATTGGTCTTGCAAATATACCAAATTAAACAGAATTTAACTCCAAATCTTATGAAAATAAAAAAAATTAAAACAAATTTACAAGTGTATTAATTTTAATAAGGTGTTTTAACAGTGATATAGTGAAAAAACAGATTAGATTATAAGTTTAAGGCTAATGTTGGAAAAATGTTGAATAAAAGCAGTTAAATCATATATTAATTGAATTTCTTCCTGAATATTATATTTATCTGAAACATGATTTTTATTCCTTTTAATGATTCTTTTCAGTGTTGTATAATTTAAAACATGGGATAAGTGTTGTACAAAGTGACCTGGATTGCTCACACATTAATGGGATTTTCTCTCCTGAAATTTTAACTTTAGAACATAAACTTCTTGGCTGATTTTTTTTATTAAACATTATGAATTTTTTTCTGTTGGGTGTTGGATTTTGGCTAAGTGCTAAAAAATTAGTGTACCAAAGCAAAAAAGCAACATGATATTAGCATTTATAAGGGGGGAGGGGGATAAAAATCCTTCCCAAAATTGCCCCGTACACGAGGACTGATCAAGGAAGTCATTTTTCCTTTCGTATCCAAAACCTCATTCATTTTCAGAAAATGATTACAAGATAAAAGTTTTTCTTTTACTGGAAAACAAAGAAATAATAAAAGAAAAAATAATGTATAACCTAATGCAATGTTAAATTAAATATCCACAGCAACAAGTTGTAAGCCAGCCATCCAATGCAGCATAACTATGCAAAAAATTAAAAAAAAAATCAATCAATGGAAAGACTGATTGATAACTTACAGAAATAAAACTAAGGTTTATTTATAAAAAAGAAAAAAACGTACTAACTTTGCACAGGAGGTTTATAATTAAAATTTGTTGGGTGGAAGTATTTGACTTAATCATGCATGTACACAAACTTGCTGGTGCCAAGCAATTCTGTTTTGCTTCTGTATCAAAGACTTTATTTATTTTCAGAAAACAATACAAGATAAAAAAAATTTTAATGGAAAACAAAGAAAAAATAACATATAACCTAATGTGATGTTAAAATGTCTACAGCAACAAGTTGTAAGCCAACCATCCAATGGAGCATAATTCTGAAAAATCGATAATCATCGATCAACCAAAAGATTAATAACTTACAGAAATAAAGTAAATCTAGAGAAATGAAAACTAAGGTTTAATTACAAAAGGAAATGAAATACTAACTTTATGAAGAGAGCGTATATCCTATTTGATTTAAATCATCTTGCATGATATCAACAACTTGTACTTAACACTCAGCAGACTGCTCTCCCCACTGCTGCACGTGTGTGAGAGCAAGCAATTAGAACACCTGCTACTTTCTCCTTCTATTGTCTTCAATTTCTATTAAGACTTTTTTTTACTTATAGTTTCAATTTGAAGAGAGGGAAAGATGTATAGAATTGCTGGGATAAATGATATAAGTGATAAGAATAATTTTAGAAATAATGAAATAGATTTAAGGCAGAAAAAAAAGAGTGTAAAATGGGGGGGGGGGGGGAATAGCGGTACATACTTCTCAATTACTTCTAAAATCTTACGCTTTTAAAAATAGCATTTTTTTTTAATTTTCAGATTTTTGAAATGTTAAGGAATAATTTGTTGATAATAGTTCAAATCAAACTTGTGAGCTTAAATTAGGTGGATGCTTTAGCATAGAGTAATATTAACAAACAAATCGGCAATACCTTATAGCACCTATAAGAAATGGCAATCAGATGGCTTTAACAAATTATTTATATTGTAGTTTAATGAAATATACATCAAATGAAAAAAAAAACATTATTTTTCAAGTTTCAATTAGGTATTTTTCTAAGATATATACAGGGTGACCCTGAATTCATGACCCAAACGTGAGGGGATGGTAGTACCCACCGAACCCACCAATATTCGTCATAGAGTAAGCGGCTGCAAACACAGCGAGGAGTCAGAAATGAAGGACAGACACAGAAGTTTCCAGAGTGACATTTATTGGAGATCATTACAACAAATGCTCAAATGCCTGCCCACCAACATTGATACAAGCGGCACAATGGCAGAGTAGTGATTGGGATACCTGCTCGTAAACACCGAGCTTATCGCACACATCAGCAGCTGAGAATGCTGGGATTTGGCCAATCCAGTGCTTTTAAACCATGCTGCCTCGTCTGCGCCCCCTACCAGCACCGGGCTGCATTTGTGATTGCATATTCTGTGACAAATATTGGTGGGTTCAGTGTGTTACCATCCCCTCACGTTTGGGCCATGAATTCAGAGACACCCTGTATATATAAAATTTCTAATTGTAATTTTTATTTTTAAAAAATCGAATTTTTTTTTGTTCTACTAAAAACAGATGCATATGTCCTCGGCCTCTCAATGCAAATTCTGTGAACACGTACAGACGGCGTGAACACTGGAAAGGTTAAAGAGAAAGAAATAATTTGCTATTCTTATTTAATCAATCTATGCAATGTTTAGAATTTATGCAGACCCCTCAAGGTATCACTTGTCAAATGCTTTTATTATACTTTTCATTTTGGGGATAAAGATACTATATTATTTAGCATGATTTATTTTATTTCCATGTGAAATAAGAAAGTTCTACCTCCTTTCTAATCTTTTAAAAATGTAAAAATTCAATTCACTATGGCACAATGAAATATTTGTTTGGTTTTTTTGCCTCAAAATGCAGTCAATTGTAGTTAAGAGGATATTTTACTTATGATGATTGAGCATTCCTCTCTTTCCAGTTGGCCTGAAAAAGGCCATTTATGAAATTGACCAGCATTTTTTTCATATTCGACACAGTTTTGAAAGCAATTCAAATTCTAACTTAAAATGCACACTCCGATTTCTTTTTCACATACTTTGTGCTATATTACACGCAAACATTTATCACTTATTTAGCATACATCTCATCTACAACCTTTCCCATGGAATATCATTCATTAATAATTATAAAAAAGAAAAATACACACATTTCCTTAATGTTACAAAATGAAATCTCTTTCTTTGAAACTTACATTCATGACCCATGTAAAGTTAAAATTTGGGTGCATCTTTCCAATTAATTTCAGTAGAATGAAAACTGTATTACAGTCTCCATTGAATCTCTGCTGAAGATCAATGTATTGCACCTGCAAGGACAATTAAAAAACAATCTTACTAAAAACAAAACTGCACTTTTAACTCTTTCCATGAAACATTATAAAAAATTAAGTTTGAACCACAAAAAAAAATGCTCATATTAAAATTATTTAGTATATTCAGGAAACGTTATCTGTTTTCAAAATTCAAATTTCGAAGTTGATTATAACATTAAATGTTTCTTTCAGAATAACATTTAGTTTTTCCTTCAAGTTCAAAGCCATGTTATGTTATTCTGCCAATTTAATTTTCATTTTGGCTGCTAAAACCCAGTTTTCACTCACCAGAATAAGAATTATAATTGAAATTTGACAAATGGCAGTAGCAATACAAAAGATAATACTTCAGTTAACCCTAGTAGTAGAACAATAAATACTCTAAAGTGGCAGACAATTAATAGAATACAACTTTTAATTTGTACATTTAATGATATAAGACACATGCAATATACAGTAAAATGCCAATGTAACAAATTCTTCTGTATAACAAAATACTATGCTTCCCTAACCAATTTATTATGTGTATATCTATGTAAAAATATTTAATTTCAATGAATACCTTTCTAACAAAAATATCAGTTTAATGTAATCTAAATTTATCCTGGTACCAAAAAATATGATTTCTATCAAGACAGGACTGGGGGGACATGTGCCCATCCCCCTTGACAATGCGAATAAGGCCAATGAAGACCAAAAATTATTAAACTCGTGCATATTTCACACATTTTTTTAAAAATCTCTAAGATGAAGGGGGTAATGTTACATCATCATCATCATCACACTGCAATGGAAATCCAACTCTTCCCCCCTCCCACCTTTTTCCAGCTTGATTGCATAACTTGTCATAATTTTTTTTTATATATCAAGGCCTGATTACCATAACAAAATTTGTAAAACGAAAATCCTTAAATAATATATACATTTTTTTCCATCTTTATGTGCTTTGGTTTTTAGCATCTAGCAATGCTGCAATGATTTGAACGCTGTGAAATCTATCCAATCACAATGCTATATATCACTTGATACTGTATATCAACCAGCACATATTTTTGCCCACTTCACTGCATTGAACATGACACTTTCTACATGAGCTCTGCAGCACATCATTGCCACACTGCCCTAGCATAAAAGAGGATTTTCAAATTTTGAGATCTACATGGTTCTGATTATGTTGTATTGTAAGCAACAGTAGCATCAGCAAAAAGTTCTTTTGAAGAAGTTTCAATCCAGATGCTATCATTCATTTCACTTGTATTAATATACTAGTTTCCATAAATCAAGAACTCAGTTTGTCTTTAAGACCCATTGGATTTTCTATATGTGAATTGGAAGATAGGTGTGTATATAAACATTGTGCGTAAGAATAGCAGTTGAAAAATGGAATAATGCTTTTAATTCCCAAAATTATATATATTAAGATAAATATCCCCTCAAACAGTTACATGGTAAAAAGTTGAATGTCAACTGAGATAGCCCAAGTGGTTCAATATTGAGTTTTGGTCACCTCTTACCTCCATGCAGAACTTCTAGCAATGTCTCATGCTGTTGATAAGAAAGTCCAGCAGTACTGTGGGTAGTAATCTCCATTGCTCCTCCAAAGCATGTGAAAGCTCCAGGTGGCTTGCAGGAGCAAGATTCAGGGGAGAGTCTCCTGCATGTTCTATCAGATTTAGGTTGGGAGACTGGTTAATGCTCCATACGGTTAATGGTACTATTCTCCAGATAGTAATTGGTGAGAAACAATGTGTACATCCTGTAGGATGAAGGTATCACCTATTAAACTAGCATAAGGTCACACAAAGTGGTCCAAGATTTCCTGTACTTGTGACTTACCCTGTTGGAAACATACTGTATGGCCACCCTGAGAATCCCTCCCCATACCTTATACTACCACCACAGTAAGTACCTCATTCATGGATATTTGTGTCATGATACCATGTCTCTAATTCCCTCCATATCAGCTGATAACGTGAATCACTGTGGAGGGCAAATGTCAATTCATTCATGAAGAGCACAGACTGTCATTGCTCCTGGGTCCGGTTGATATGTCTGCACCAGTTTAGATGGTTCATCGTGTGGCATTGTGTCAAGTGCACATATGTTACTGGCTACCTAGCACACAGCACCCCTCATGAAGTCTTTGGTGTATATGGTGGGAGTAGATATCATCATTCCACTCACTGCTGCAAAGTCTGATTGCAGTTGATGTGGTGTTGACATCCTGCTCCTGTGGGTGCATAACACGAGAACAATCCTCCTTTGGTGTTGTTGCTCATCATTATCCACTATTGATTTGTCTGGATGTCCTCTGTCCTTGGAATCTCTATCAAATTCTATGCACCCCTGAATAACTCACATTAAGCTATCTGGCAACATCTGATGGATTTTGGCCTCCCTCAAGTTAACCTATAGCTCACCACTGCACTTCTTCCAATAAATTAGCCTTAACTGTCATAGTGGTTAGGTAGCTAGTGACTGTTCCAGCAAGGCAAACTTTGTGTGTTAGCTCTAACTAAGGCAGTGGTCAGCAGTAACTTCGGTCTTAGTAGGGCATGTCCTTGTATAAGAAGGCCTGTAAAAGCTAGGAGTAGCTTCTAGGATTCTTCTCTGTCCCATATGTCGCAAATAAAAAAAAAAAACAATGCCTAGTAGACTTTGCAGAACAGTTTCAAAATGCTCACTTTTAATGTTTGATGCATTTGCATACACTGCTGTTAGTGTCCTTCAGTTGCATACCATACTATAATCCCATGTTGTATTTTGCCTACTATACAGGGTGATTCAAAACTCTTGGGCCAAACTTTAAGGGGTGATAGAACAGACCTAAACAAGCACTTTTCGTTGTACAATACATGGTCGGAACGCAAGCGGTGAAGCACTAGGGGTTAGAAGTTACTGTGTCAGGAAATGAAGAAACACTAGAATGACTGAAGAGGTTTGAAACAATTGCAGAAATTACAGAACAGAAAGTATAGAATTTTATTGAACAAATTACAGAAACTGCTCAAAAGAGTGACAGCCAACATTAATGCAGGCTTAACACCTTCGGCGTAGTGATCAGCTTATATGGGCAAAAACACCAGGCATTTCTCGTACAGCGGCAGTGGCAATAGAAATCCTAGCAACAAGGTCCTCATTGGAATCAATCGGGCTATCATAGATGAGGCTTTTCATATGGCCCCATAGGAAAAAGTCCAGACATGAGAGATTGGGCGATCGTGGCGGCCAAGCGATGGGACCACCCCGACCAATCCATCATCCTGGAAATGTTGCATCCAAGGTGTTCTGCACATCCACGCTGAAATGGGGTATTAAATAATGAAATAATCTCAACATATTCCATATCAACTAATAAATCAACACTCTAGCATCGATTTAAATTTTAGAGGAAAAATCGTCCATCCATCGTCCTGGAAATGTTGCATCCAAGGTGTTCTGCACATCCACGCTGAAATGGGGTATTAAATAATGAAATAATCTCAACGTATTCCATATCAACTAATAAATCAACACTCTAGCATCGATTTAAATTTTAGAAGAAAAATTGTCTTGAGTCGGGTGGGATACGAACCCACGACCTCCTGATATGTCAGGTGCTCTGGACTACTGAGCTACCAGCTGCCGATCAAGATCTCCTCTAATTAGCACTATGAAAATTCCTTTTATGTTTCATATAGGCACTATTCAGGCAATTTTAACCACAAGCGGCATTTATATTTGCCAATGGATGGAAGCATGCATTACGAGTATGCAGATAATAAGTAATGAAATAAGCTCGACGTATTCCATATCAACTAATAAATCAGCACTCTAGCGTCGATTTAAATTTTAGAGGAAAAATTGTCTTGAGCCGGGTGGGATACGAACCCACGACCTCCTGATAACATGTCAGGTGCTCTGGACCACTGAGCTACCAGCCACCGATCAAGATCTCCTCTAATTAGCGCTATGAACATTCCTTTTATGTTTCATAAAGGCGCTATTCAGGCAATTTTAGCCACTTGTGGCTAAAATTGCCAGAACAGCGCCTTGCATTAATGTTTTCATATCAACATGCATTAATGTTGGCTGTCACTCTTTTGAGCAGTTTCTGTAATTTGTTCAATTCTTATTATTATTTTTAGAAACTATTCAGGCAATTTTAGCCACTTGTGGCTAAAATTGCCTGAATAGTGCCTATATGAAACATAAAAGGAATGTTCGTAGCGCTAATTAGAGGAGATCTTGATCGGTGGCTGGTAGCTCAGTGGGCCAGAGCACCTGACATGTTATCAGGAGGTGGTGGGGGTTCGTATCCTACCCGGCTCAAGACAATTTTTCCTCTAAAATTTAAATGGACGCTAGAGTGCTGATTTATTAGTTGATATGGAATATGTTGAGCTTATTTCATTATTTATTATCTGCATACTCGTAATACATGCTTCCATCTATTGGCAAATATAAATGCTGCTTGTGGCTAAAATTGCCTGAATAGCGCCTATATGAAACATAAAAGGAATGTTCATAGTGCTAATTAGAGGAGATCTTGATTGGCGGCCGGTAGCTCAGTGGTAATTGAATTGAAAGAAACTCAACAAATGAATATTCCTACATAGATAATTACTATGCAGACTCATTCAGTCACAAGTTAAATATATACATTTTTTTTCCTTTTTTTATAAGAAATCAAACATATCAATGTCTTTTAGATATGAAATTAAAAGCTTGTAGAACTTTCTTTTCAGATTTTTGTTTTCAGGTTCCAAAATGGTTTTAAATGAGAACATGTTAACATTATAATTCTTTAAGTTGGAGAAGTATTTTTCTCTTTCTGTTTTATATTTTTTACAATGAAATATTAAATGTTCAATATTTTCATATTGATTACATATTGTGCAGTTAGGAGAGTTTACTTTTTTCAAGTGAAATAAAAATGGTTTTGTTATTGCAGCATTTACTTTTATTCTTAGTATAATAGTGTTCTTTTTTTTGCTCAATCCATAGTTTTTAAAGGTTGTAATTTTATTTGAAATGTTATGTCTATGAGTATCTATAGCAGTTAAATCATACCAGTTTTGTGTTTCTTCTAGTAATTTTATTTTATTATTATTTTTAATTATGTTTATAAATATTAATGATTCCATAGTGTTATTAAGATATATTGCATCTTTTGCCAATGTATCAACTCTTTCATTGTGTTCAATACCAGTGTGAGCTGGCACCCATTGAATATACAATTTATTATTATTTTCTATGTGTTGTTTTGTTAAAATAAGGATATCATTTATTAGAACTTTAAAATTATTATTATTTGGATTTTGAAATATAGTATCAATAGAAGATTTTGAATCAGTAAAGATTACAATCTTTTTACCTTTAAAGTAAAGTGCCCAATGAATGGCTAATATTATAGCAGTTAGTTCTGTTATAATTATTGGATTTAATTTATTTAGTTTAAATTGAAATTCATAATTTATTATTGGGCAATAATATGCTCCAGATGAATTGTTGTTTTCAGCATTCACTGAACCATCCGTGTATATGTGTATAAAATCTTTGTATTGTTCTTCAATGTGAAGTTCCGCCAAATTTTTTAGGTTTTCTTTGTCTATATATTTTTTAGATGTAATTCCTTTAACTTCAGTTTCCAAAATAGGGAAACAAAACTTCCAAAAAGGAGCCAAAATTTGTTTGTCACCACTAAGATTATTTTGTATAATATGTTTTAATTGTTCTTTATCGTTAAATAGGTTTATAATGTTATCATTAAAATTTTCATTTATTTTATCAATGATTGGATGATCATTGTTTTTTAATACTATTCTAAATAAAAGATTATGCAAGAGATATTTTTTTTTATTTCCAATGGAGGTATGGATGTTTCTGCATAAATATTTAATTTATTTGTATTTTGTAATAAACCTAAACAGAATTTTAGACATGTTATCAGGAGGTCGTGGTTTGTATCCCACCTGGCTCAAGACAATTTTTCCTCTAAAATTTAAATCGATGCTAGAGTGCCGATTTATTAGTTGATATGAAACAGGGTGGTGCTCCATCATGTTGGAACCACATACATGTTTGAATGTTTGCTGGAACAGGGTTCAGTAATTATGGTAAGACTTCTGGTAAAAATACGAGGTACATTCTCCCTTTCAGTCGGGCTGGCAGAAGGTATGGGCCAATCAAATGGTCATGGAGGATTCCAGCCCAAATATTTATGGAGAAACGCTGCTGGTATGAATGTGGACATATGGCGTGTGGATTACTGGTGGCCCACACATGTGAATTGTGGGTATTAAAAATGCCCTCACGTGTGAAGGTGCATTCGTCAGTGAATAAGACATGTGCATCAAAGTCTGGTTGCGCTGCAGTCTGCTGCAGGAACCACTGTGCAAAATCCACATGAGGCCGATAATCTGCAGGTGTCAAGGCATGCACCCTCTGTGCATGGTAGAGGTGTAATCGTTCATCTCGTAGAACTCACCACACCGTCGATTGGGCCACACTTACAGCATGAGAAATTGCTCACGATACATTCGGGACGATCTCCAACCCTACGTAGAATTTCCTCTGTAACACGTGGCGTCCTCACACTCCTTGCACGCCCTGTATCCTGCAAGCTGCTGACAAAGGAGCCCATTTCGCACAGATACCGGTGCAATCACTGAAAGGTTTTACAATCAGACATGGTCGGAAAGCGTTCCCGATACAGTCTTTGGGCTTCCCTTGCATTCCCGTCAGCAGCTCCGTATGTGAAATGCATTTCTGCCTTCTTCTGATTCGTGAAACAATTCACCCGTTCTGCAATCCACAGTAGAAATGACAAGTGCAAAAATCAGCGCTTATAAGTGTTCACTGGAAAGTACCCTCCAGCCCTTCACTGCTCGAGTTCCGACCATGCATTGTATGACGTAAAGTGCTTGTTTAGGTGTGTTCTATCACCACTTAAAGTTTGGCACAATGTGATGCCCCATCGTTCACTTTTACTTTACCTTAACCAGTTTTGTTTAATTTACGTTATATTTATCATTTTGGGGATTTTTATTTCCTTTTTGGCATCGCAGCACTCGTTTCCAAGTTTCTAGGAGTTGCGCATGTGCCGCAACTCCGATCTTCCGACTGTACCGTTAAAGCGCGTGCCAAGGACACGCCCCCTCTTGCGTCATAGCTTTTGCGTCGTTCGTCATAGTATGTTAATGTCTTTCCCGGCATGCGCCGGCCTCGTCAAAAAACCAGTGACCTACGAGTCACTTAAGCAGTAGCATAAGCAGTAGAGTAGTAGAAGGAGTAACACAAGTGAGTGGACAAGCACAAGGTGCGTAGCACCAAGCACAGTGCGTGTAGCACAGGAGTTGGAGTTATGTTTTCTCCATTGATGTCTTGGTGAGTTGAATTATTTTGGAAATAAATCTGTTTTGTTATAAACCTTTTGAGTCTGTACAGTTTTTTTCTCTTGAGCAACGCGAATTAAGAATTTTTTATATTTAATATTACTTGACAATCATTTTGATTCTTACTCATAAACGCTTGCTGGTATTTCAACCCTAAATCAACTTATTTTCAACTTATTCTACTTTTGGCAATTTGTTAATTATTGCCTGACGCCCGTCTAAGCTATCCGGAGCATAAAACTTCAAGTATTTTGCATTTGTTTGGAGCGTTACAGAGTACAATAAAAGAAGTGGCGCAGCGAACAGGGACTCGCCAGTATTTAAAGATAGTATATATATTTGTGGATAAATTTTGCATGATTGTCAAAGATAGTAATTTTTTGAGCTCAGTAGTTGTATGTACTAGTTGTAGATTTAACGGCAGCTTAAGCAAAAAATTTTTGTTGAGCAAGTAGCTTAACATTTTTTGTGTATTATTCAAAGGTTCTGAAGTTTCAGCGTAGATATTGCTGAATATTTAAGATATTTGTTGTATGTAATGATTAGAAGTGTCCTGGCACACACGTACATAGGCATGATAAGAAAAATCTTTTTTTTGATAAGCAAATTTATATTTTTGGAAGCTTAGTTATAGCTTTAGTATTGTTGTATAGCAGTACCTTTGAGCGCTGCTCAAGATTAAAAAAGGTTTTCAAAATTTGTAAAATTCAAAATTTCGGCAGACCGCTAAACATGTCTGCTAACAATATGGCCGATTCCGCCATAATGACTCCCGACATAGAAAGAGTAAAGGGTAGATTGCAAAAGGTAATGATGGAAGCAGAAGTGCTAATGAATCTGCTTGATGATAATCTGGAGAAAAGGGGAACGACAACAACCCCTAAATTTGCTGACAGTGCTACGTCAGTTCACCGACGAAGAAACTTTGAACGTAAGGTTCGATTTTCTGTTCCGTCAGAAGCAAGCGATAGAACAGAGTATTTTCAACCCCACAACGACGATTTGCCAACCCATCCATTAACTGTAGTCCTTATGTTAATTGGCCTTTATCTGAGATAAGGTTCGATGTTTCGAAACGTCCGTCATCGTGGACATTTGTCAAGTCCATGGAGGAGCACTTCCGTTTACATGAAGTGCGAAGCAACAAAAAAGTTGTTTTAGCAGTATCTTGCCTAATTGGATGTGCTAAGCAATGGTGGAATAACGTAGGATGTCGTCATGGCATAGAACTTTGGGAAGAATTTAAAAACGAAATCATGGACATATATCCGGCTTATAATGATTTTACAGAACTAGCTACAGAGTTGTTTTCACGAAGACAAAGGGAAAGAGATGACATAGAAAAATTTATCTGGGGTACAGTAGAGTTATACCAGCTGTACGATGCTGATGCCGCTGAAATTGATTTTGTAAATTGCATTTTGTCTCAATTGCTTTTGCCCATTAGAGAATTCCTAGAAGTACGAAATGTGAATTCAATTTCAGAGTTAGTCAAATGGGCTCGGCAATACACTGCAAGAAGAGAATCTGCAGCATATACACTTAAACAACAATGGATGCGATTCCCGCCAAAGCAGCGATATCAGGTTGAGTCGCGTAGAATGACTCCCGCACGACCGGAATTTACACGGTCCCGACAATTTGCGCCGAACGCGCCTAGAACTATGGAATATGAACGAAGTAGAGACTTTTTGCCACGTCAAGCTTCGAACCATAACACTACACCTAAAACTTTGTTTAAACATACTCAATCTTTCAGATGTAATTTTTGTGGCCGACTAGGACATACTGAGAAATACTGCTATCAAAGGAATAAAAATTCGGGAAACTTTCATCGGGATCTTTGAAGCGAGAGGCCAAAGTTCCCCAAGAAAAGCCCTCTCATGAGTTATGCCTTGCCACTATGGCTTTTCCTTTTGTTACTGATTGCCACGAAGTAACTAAAGTAACAGATCAAAACAATACAGAAGTCGATCTTCAGTTTGCTAAGGAACAAGTTTTCGACGATAATAATGACGAATGTCAATTGACAGTGCAGCCGCGGTCCCGTGGACTTTTTGACTTACCTTGTGGTCCAGAACAGATTATTTCAGAAACGCCTATAAAATGTCCCGTTAGTGCAAATAATGAAAGTTTAAATAACGAAGTTTGTGAAGTAGAACAACCATATGAGAAAGCCGTTTTTGAAAAGGTTTTTAAAGTAGAAATTTTAAAAGAAAGTAATAACAATGAAAATAATTTTGAGTCTGATTTAAGTGAAGAAAAAACCAACCAAGAAGTTGTGCCGACCGCAAGTATTCCTGACAAGTCTGGAGGTCCTCAACTATTAAAGCGTCATTTGGAGGCGGACACCAATAAGCCTAGAAAGTACGAGAAAAGGTTTTTCAAAAATCCGCACGGAGCAACAAAAAGCTGACGAAACGACCAGAGCCTGCAGAGCGACAACCGGCAGCGAACATCGGGAAAATGACGTCACGAGAGAGATCTACAGCAACGACTTGACTTAACGAGATCTTCAGTAACAACTTTACGTGAAGCCACCCAATGACGACGGAAGGATGTTATCGGAAACGGACTAGATGATTTATCGCCATGGAGTGCCAACAATGAAATTTAATTATATTATTTTTCTTTCACTTGGCACTTGATTGAGTTATAAAATGTTCTCTTTTTTTCTGGAATAGATGAAGACGAAGAAGAAGCCTTATTGTGAATTATATAGTTAGCGATGTTTAATTTCTTGTTGAAACTTTAGAGTTCGATATTTATTTTTGGAAAGTGAAATTATTGTAGTTCGAGTTTATACTTGTGTGAATAGAATTTTTTTTTTTTGCTTTCATCGAAGTTCTAGTTATTGTATTTACGTGAGTTAAAATGTATTTTTGTAGATTTTTTTCGTTTCAGCTGACTGATAGCTGAAAATTTTGTAAGTCGATATTGAAAGTTTAGAAATTGTAAAATGTTTCTGGATATGAATGAGAAGAGTGAAAGAGAATTAGTAATTTAATATTTTTTATGTTTAAGAATTTGCATTGCAAAATATCGTGCATTCCAAAGTGAATTTATGTAAAAAAAAAAGGAGATTCATGTAAAAGTTATTCGATGAAATGTTATCATCGTATATTATAAATTATTCACACTCTTTTTTCTTTATTCTTAGATACGATTTATGTATATGTGTTTAAATCTGTGCAGTGTCATCAGTGATATTTATGTGTCAATGATACGTAATTTTTGGGATGACATTGGCAGTATTTATTGGTATATATAGATGATGACCATGATAATGACTGCAGAATTTTGTTTTTTTTGTGTACCTTTTTGGAGCTGTCCCCAAATGGCATAGTCTGATAACCGAGTTGTTACCAGCATAACTCCTTTGGGAGGGGGACGTTGGCTCTGAAGGGGGAGGTAATTAATGATTTTTTATTTCAGCTAGATCGCGATTTCTGTGAATAGAAGAAGAATTAGCGGATGATTACATTTCCGCTTGTTTGTAAATTTTGAATTTTCTTAGCTTTGCGTATTTGAATGTAATTAGGAGGAGATAACGGTGTTTGAATACCCGTTTTTTTTTTATGTGATTTAGATGAAGATTTAGCTGTCACATACTTTTTTGTGGTTAGGGGAAAAGCGGAAGTTATCACCCCGCTAACAACAATTGTAATGAATTTTTTCCTCTTTCCTTCTTAGATTCTATTTAACAATTAGAATCTAAGGAAGATTAGGAGTTCATTAACCTGTTATTTTCTGTACAGTTCAAGATATGCCAATTTCGAGTATGTATCAGAATGTGATACTAGTTAGACCGATGATGCTAGTATACAGTTAACTGTTACAGCCACTGGTATATATTGACACTAGGTTAGCTGTAATTACATATTTTTGTCAGGAGGAAAAGGGAGGAGGTACCTTTGGTTGTGCTGGAAAATTGTGTCAAAGTGAGAATAGTTCGTCATATCAAAATTTGCGCTAGCATACTTTTACTTATTTATGTTCAGCCATGTGTAAATGATGTAAGATGTGTCCTTTATTCAAAATTGCTCGTCAAAATTTGTTAGGTCAAATCTTTTGACTCCCTTTGGAAGAGGGAGTTGTGATGCCCCATCGTTCACTTTTGCTTTACCTTAACCAGTTTTGTTTAATTTACATTATATTTATCATTTTGGGGATTTTTATTTCCTGTTTGGCATCACAGCACTCGTTTTTAAGATTCTAGGAGTTGCGCATGCGCCGCAACTCCGATCTTCCGACTGTATCGCTAAAGCGCGTACCAAGGACACGCCCCCTCTTGCATCATAGCTTTTGTGTCGTTCGTCATAGTATGTAAATGTCTTTCCCGGCATGTGCTGGCTATTGTCAAACACCGGTGACCTGCGAGTCACAGTAGCTTAAGTTTAAGCACAAGCATAAGCACAAGCACAGCATAAGCACAAGTGAGTGCACGAGCACAAGGTGCGTAGCACCAAGCACAGTGCGTGTAGCACAGGAGTTGGAGTTATGTTTTCTCCATTGATGTCTTGGTGAGTTGAATTATTTTGGAAATAAACCTGTTTTGTTATAAACCTTTTGAGTCTGTACAGTTTTTTCTCTTGAGCAACGCGAATTAAGGATTTTTTATATTTAATATTACTTGACAATCATTTTAATTCTTACTCATAAACGCTTGCTGGTATTTGAACCCTAAATCAACTTATTATCAACTTATGATACTTTTGGCAATTTGTTAATTATTGCCTGCCGCCCGTCTAAGCTATCCGGAGCATAAAACTTCAAGTATTTTGCATTTGTTTGGAGCGTTACACCAATAGTTTTGAATCACCCTGTATATGACTTCTGTGCATTTCTATCAAAGTTTTATGATATTGAGTTTTTCTTATTTGGTTGTTAATTTATGGAAGCCAATGCATGTATAAAATTTTTTGAGTGTTTAAAATCAGTTAATATAAGTACATCCTTTACCTTGTGATGCCTTAGCCTTTTTTTTATGCAACTTGAGAACTACATTCTACAAACATTTATGTTGAGTAACCGCATTTCCAATTGATGGTATCACAACTGATATTGTAAGCAGCTTGGTGAACCTTTCAATATTTCCGACTCACACCATTTTTCTAGTGCTTGTCAATATCAATGTTCTGAAAATTTGTGTCTTATTAATTGTATTATAATTAACCATTTGCCATACTGTATAGCAAAAATCTATTTATACCCTGTACGATACAGAGTATAAGGTATAAATAGATTTTTGCCTATTGGATACAGAGTCACTTCTACTTCATTTAAAACTTACTAACTGCTACTCATGATATGCAATCAGTGAACTACTTTCAACCATGTGCATTCATGTAAAAACTTTTTAAAGACTTTTACACGATACATCTCAGTTCGCACACCCTAACTGCTACACTGTTTTTTGTATTCATGTCATTTTCTTAACATTTTTATAATGCAATTTATCTTTACTCATTTATTCCAAGAGGAGAATTTGAATTTTACTATTGCATCCCAGATAATTTTTTTCAGGCTCTTCCACCCCAAACATGAAAACAAAAATATCCCAAAAGAAAAAAAATAATCATGGAAATAAATTTCCTTTACATCAAATAAGGAAGTAAAATTTTCCAAATTTCTGTAAGTTAACCAACAGAGAGTACTAAAGATTAAACACAAAAATTACGTTTAAGGATAAAAATTCTCTGTTTAACTTTGCATTTCTTAAAAACCTGCACACAAATGGCAGCTAAAATACTTGTTGAAAAAATTGAAGGTAACTTAATGAATTACCTTCAATTGTGTAGTCCTCAGAAGTCACTGTTTCAGAAAAGCTACTGCAATATTGGATTTTTTACTTTATATTTTAAACAATTTTCAGATTAACACTATTTTGCATACACTATTTTATTACTTTACAGCATACATTTTGCTTTATACCATTACACATAATTAACTCTCATTATCTGGGGCGGATCAACTGGTTTGCAGATTAATTGTAGTAAAAATAATAACCTGTGCATATATAACCTTTTAGCCAGTTTTCATCAAGCAATTTATGTCGTGCTTTGTGTTCCTAAACTACTGCACTTTATTTTCTTAAATACATTTTTGAATGACGTCTACAGAATTGGAAGTGTTCCTAAATAGTGGATGCAATTTTAACTAAATAAGTTTACATTAAATCCATTTTGTTCCATTTGACTAGTTTTGTTTTAACTGTAATTTTGGGTTATCTGTAACCTCCTTTCTGCCATTACATTGCTTAATTGAGAGTTGACTGTACAGTGAAAAATGAAATGTAGTGTTGCTATAATAAAAAAAAATCCCCTTAAGCAGCTGCATGCCACAGAGATCTGACAGGAGCCTGCCAGTTTAATACGCCATAATAGAAGGTCTGCTGAGGATCTCAAAAGAAAAACAACACAAACATCCATGCCTTACCCAGGCTCAAACCAAGGTCCATTAGATCAGAAGCCAAGTGCACTAACCATACAAATCTTTGAATCCCAGATGCCATTCTTGATATAGTCATGCCGTACTACCTTTAAAAGTAGCTGGTCAATGGCAGAAGAATGATAATGCATGAATGTACATCAATCATTTGGTATTAAACAGACCTGAAAAGGATGTATGCATATACGTATTTGGAGCTGAAGGTGTTAAATGTTTGCATCATAGGAGGGTTGATGATGAATAATTTGTAACATAAATTGCATAGCTTTTCTTTTTATTTTAGAACACCATTCTTTGATGGCTATACACTCTTTTACCTCTGATGCTTTGCCTTAATCCCCCCTATCTATTACTTTTTTCAATAAAATAATTCCAATAAAATATTTCTTGCAAATGGATTAGATAATTTTAAATTGATTAAAGTCAGTTGCAACAGTTTGACCAAAACTGTAACATATGGTTTCAGTTTTGCCTTTCACATTTTTTTCTGTTTATTATATAATTCTTAATATTATATATTCCTTCAATAACAGGATTCACGTAACTTCATTAACCCAATAACAGGGTTATTATAAAAGAATACCCACATTTTAAAGTGCTATATCTTATTAACCCTTAGTGTGTCCAAGCTGGGTTTACCATTTTCACTTTTCCAATTCAAGTGGTTGATAGTGATTTTACTGCTTCATAGTGCAATTTGTAAATTTTAATTTTTTTAAAAAAGAAATCAGCATTTTTTAACTGTTTACAATCAAATATGGAAAATAACATTTCAGTTTATGATACATATATTTTTTACCTGTTGATTCTATTTGAAAAAATTATGATAAAGCTTAAAAATATATCTATTTGTACTATAACATTGATTGTATATGAATGTTGGATCACTGTGATGGTTCACCCATTCACTTTTACTTTTCCTTAACCAGTTTTACTTCAATTACGTTATAATTAATATTTCAGGGCTTTTCTTAAGTTGATCATTTCTCTCAGCCCACATCTACAAGAGGAGTTGCACATGCACAACTCTGATTTTTGATTGACAGCCACTAATGTGCACAGAAGGACATGCCCATTCTTGCATCATAGCTATTATGAGTGTCAATTTATGCAAATGTGTTTTCCCAGATTTCAACACACATCAGTTGCATGCCACTGTAATGTAAGTGATAGTGATATTAGGTCATGGAGTTAGTTAGCAGACAGTTAGTTGAGAGACAGTAGTGGAGTTGTGAGTTGAGAATGCAGAATGTTTTGCTGGAGCTCAAAGGAGCGATTTTGTTTATCTAAGTCAATTGCTCAGTTATTTTTGAAGGAAGTTTCACCTCGTTAAATCTAGATTTTTGGAAATAAACTTTATTTTATGAAATAGTTTTTGATTTCCTAATATTTTTCTCTTGAGCAGATTTTGACTAGAATTAATATCAATAATTGACAATCTTTTTGATTTGAATTCTTTTCGACTAAGTCTAAATAATACAACAGATATACAATAAATAATCTTCTGAATAAAATATACAACAATTTCTGAGTACAATATACAAAAATATAATACAATAATCTTCTGAGTATAATTATACAAATAAATTATACTTAGAAGAGAACCCTTATTTAATTTTATTGGCAAGATTAATTGCCTGACCCCCAAGCTATCCTATATTTAACATATATTTTGGATCAGTTACAAGATAAAGAATTTAACATACATTTGGAGCATTACATAAGTAGTCATAAGCAGTGAACCAATTTCCTATAGATAGTTTAATCACGTGCAACAAAAAGTATTCATGATACAAGTAAAATTTTTTTGTATTTTTAGTTTACTTTTTTCTTACCCATTTACTAACAAGATCCACATTACTACACTCTTTTAATCCTCTTGCACACACAACAAATGTGCACAAAGCCAAATATAATTAACTTTGGAACCAACACTATTTCTTCCAAAACTAACAACTCAGTCAAGTAATATAAGCCAGATAAGAACAACAACTCGAGTTTTCCATCTTTTTACAGTTCACTCCTCACTCAAAAGGGTAAGTGATTGTAATGCTCCATAACAATGTTAAACTTTTTCTCTTTGGACCTTTTATTTTGACTGATCCAAATTAAAACTCTGGATAGCATATTGATATTGCCAGGCAATATTAACTTGCCAAAAAAGTTAAACGAGGGTTCGTCAGGTATATGGGTATTACTTATTGAGTAAGAAAACAAAAGATTGTCAATTTATTAAAGTTAAATCTCAATAAAAATCAATTATCATTGCTCAAGAGAAAAAATAGCAAAGTCAAAATATTCATATAAAAAACAAAGTTTATTTCCAAAAGATTCAGGACTCACCATAAAAACTGATGAATACAAAATAGTCTGAGCAAATAAAAGCTCATTTAAACATCTCCAAAACTGACAAACTTCTCAGCTAACATCTTTCTAATTACTATCTATACTGACTATCTCCACTATCATTACTCTATCATTACTATCTTCCTACTGACATCTACTGACTTCCAACTATCATTACTACACTACTGACTATTAACCTATCGTCACTTAGTATACATGTGGCATATGTGCATCATGCTGGGAAAAACATTTGCATAATCTTGCGATCGCACGCTAGCTATGACACAAGAGGGGGTATGTCCTTAACACACGCATTAGTGGCTGTCAATCAAATGTTGGAGTTGCACATGCGCAACTCCTTTGGTGGATCGAGATGAGGAAAAATGATGGTCATCTAAAAATAATCTCCAAAATGATAAATATAATGTAAATAAAGTAAAACTGATTAAGGAAAAGTTAAAGTGAATGAGTGGACCATCACATGATGCAAATCACATTCTCCATGTTATATCTTGAGTTCCTCATAATACCATAGTCCGGGCTTCATTGTTGCACATTCTGCTTTCATTACAATATTTAAATAGACTTTCAAATTTTAAACACATGATTTTTTCACTTTGCTGATTCTAGAATTTTTTTTTCACTGCTTTTCAAGTATACTACAAATAGGAAGTATAATTAATTTGAAACTTGGTCAAAAGCAAAGCTGCTACTGATCAAAATAGCAGCTTACCCAAAGATCATAGTATTAGACAATTAGCCAAAAAAAAAGTAATTTTAAAAAGGAAAGATAGGGCTTATTTTAGTGATATTTTTAATTACATTTTCATTTAAATTTTCATTTAAATTTTATTTTTATTTGAAGCAAAATAGATTTTTATTACACTACTTACTTTAGGCTTAAGAGTTTTCCAATCACCAAAAAGTGAAGCATATGCATTATGTGTTATTTTCATGACTAATAAATTCTTTTAAAAAAAATGAATGATTTAAGTACTAACAGAAATATCATGAACTACTTAAGTTATTGAAATAATTTAGAAAAAGGGAAAAAAAAAATTTTGCTGACTTTGAAATGGAAAAAAAATACAGTAATATTTTTGCAATTTAAAAATATCTTTTTTTTTAATTAACTTTTTTTACCATTTGACTAATCATAATTAAATGCTCTCCCTTTTAGTACATAACATATGTCTATCTATTAGTTACGTCAGAATGAGTTCTAAAGCTGTTTATTTTATACACAACTTTAGAACTTTTGTGAAATATATGCATTGGAACCCAACACACCAACTCTAATAAAATTGCTCCTCAATGGCAAAGAAGTCATTAGGGATCTACAAAAGGGAAATAAGGGCATGGCACAGTACCAAATATTTTGAGACTATAAAGCAGAAAACAAATAACCAAAAGGATAAATGCCAAACAAAAGCAAAAAAGACTATATGAGAGATTAAAGTAAATAAAAAACACGAATTTTACCTGCTGATAAAACTGCCAAAATGATAATAAAAACCAAATTGATTATGAAGTTCAATAAAAGATACTCTAAACAAAATTGCACAAGAAAAAAAGAACAATCCCACCAATGCAATAATTAAGCAGTTGGTGGATATCAAGAACCATGAAATACTGAAATGACTAAAAAAGGAATGCCACCTGTCAATATACCCAATTATTTCTTAGTTGTTCACTAATATAAAAAAAAAACCAAAAGGATGAGATGCCACTACACCCTCTAACAATAAGAAATAGCTTTGACAATTTAGTATTTAATTTTAAAACGTTAAATAATATTCAATAGGGCCAAGTGGTTAGCGCGCTTGGCTACTGATCTAAGGGACCTGGGTTCGAGCCCCAGTTAAGGCACGGCTGTTATGTGTCGTTTTTCTGCTGAGGGCCTGCCATCCTCTCAGATCTTCTACTATGGCATATAAACTGACAGGCTCCTGTCAGACCTCTGTGGCAAGCAGCTGCTTCAGGGGGTATTTATTTTTATTTATTATTATAGTAATTATTATATACACTTGATCCAACTTTTTTATTTTAAGGGATAAATGAGATATGCTTTTGACATTTTATAGTGCTAATAATATATTACTATTTACATTTTCCAATCACCCTTTAATATGAATTACTAGTTAAAGGGCACAAATTTGCAAAATGAAAAAGTTTATTTTTCTCTAAAATGGTCATCCCATATTCAAAGGTGATGTTATTTTTTTAGTTTTTCAATAGAGAGAAAATGAATCATATTCAGAATAATTTAATTGAAGCTATGTTTTGTTTATTGTTATGTTACAAATTTTGTTTATGCCCATTTGAAAACAACTGAAGAAATATTTTAGGAAAAAAGTGGTAAAAATTATTTATTCCAGGCATGGGCCTAGAAAAAATTGAAGTCGGGGTAGGGTTGGGGGGGGGGGGGTCAAGCAACACCACAATCGAGCCAAGAGACTATTTCCATTGGAGGGTAACATTTTACCCTTTGTTTTTGAGAATTTTAAAACAATTATGAAAAATGCATGAAATATGCCCAAGTTCAATCAGTTTTGGCCTCCATTACATCTACTAGCATTTTCAAGAAATGTACTTATTGTTTCAGGTACTGACTTTAAATATTGAGGAATCAGAACAAGGCTTCAAGAAGAATGGTGAACTATTAAATATAAGAATGATAGCTACAGATACAAGATTAGTGCAATAAAATGTTTGATATTTAAAAAAAGCTCAATTTCATTTTGCATATTTTTAAGGATACTTTGTTAATAAGGAAACTTCTTGTAAAATTTATACACAAATAATTATTGTCTTTGTAACTTTTATCAATACATATGTATAAAAATATTTTACCTTCACAGCAACATCTTGACCATCCTCTGTAGTTGCTTTATACACTTGAGCCAAACTGGCAGCAGCAATTGGTTTTCTGTCAAATACTGAAAACATCTCTTCAGGAAGTTTACCAAAATCTTCATAAAAAAGCTGCTCTAACTGTAAAGAAAATTGCACATGATTTTATATATTACACAAAAAGAAAAAAATATAGAGAACTACAATTATACTACACAGAATTCTATTCACAAATACTAATGTAATAAGCAGTAATTATAGACTTACACGAAAAATAAAAGGTGGAAGAAGAGAAACATTGCAGTTATCTACAATTATTCACCCCTCAAAAATTACATATTACTTAAGCAGATAACAGACTAATATTTTCACAAAAGTATTGTAAAGAAAAAAGGAAGTTAAACTGAATACTGAAATTTATCACACCAAAAAACCAGTTTCTAAATAAACTTCAGAAAGAATTGAAATATTTTTCCCAGTGAAAAGTAGAGTTCACAAAAAATGTATCATCATAATCATTGGTATGAACAAATTATACCACAGTCAAATAGGAAATACTCCATATTTTGATAAATGTTTCAGAGGCCACTGCTGTTGACCAAAGTTTAACTGCAGGAGATCTTGGCTCTTGCTATGATGCACACTTAGACTGTAACAGTCCAATGCGATGTTCAAGTATGATCCATGATATCCAGTACAATCAACTATTGAAGATAGCACCATGATGATCATCTGTCTCTTTGAACTGTCAGTATATTTGTGTAATCTATACATTTGTGTACAACATTTTGATGTGTACATACTTGAGACACACAGCATGGAATAATTTAATTTTAATGATTTAAGTGCATGCATTGAGAAAAACTTTGAGTATGGAACAGACGAGGAAAGAACAAATCTTAATCTTAATTCTAATCAGACTTGCGAGCAAGCCTGGTTTATTACTGACTGCACCATGTTGTGCTCCATAAAAGAGTAGAAAAATATTTAACACTAAAATTATTCTACAAAGAATTTCCTTATAAAAATATCTTAAAATTGAAAGTTGGACTGTTTTATCTCAGAGTGGTACTTTTGTGCACATAATGGGTTAAATGGCTCAGAGAAAGTTGGGAAAGGGGATCCACTGGACAGCTGCTGGAGTCCAGTGGATTACCAAAGCCTCCTGTCAAGGCCATCCACAGTGTTTCTTAACATACAAAGAATATGGCTTTACTGCACATAGGGCCACATCTTAACTTTCCATCTGACAGACTAATATTGAATAATATTTATTACAACAAATATGCTAAATATATAATAGCAAAATAGTACAGGAAGACACATCTCACAGTTACCAAAACTTACAATTTCCTAGCATAAGGCACGGCTTGTCCGTTATGCCACTTGGAGGCACTCCTCCTCCTCCTCCTCCTCAAACAGCCATGGCTGTAGATGTCCAACCAGATTGTGCAGTTTAGTTCTCCAAACAAATCTGTCCTGAGCTACATCTGTTGCATCTGGCCACTGTAGACCAATTCTAACAAGGTCATGTTTGACATTTTCAGCCCACTAAATTCTAGGTTGCCCCCTCTTTCTAAGGCCTTTAGGCATACTGTTCATAACTCTATTAATAATCTATGGTTATGCTTATACAATATGGCCATACCAAAGGCATCTCTGCACAATATGCTACTCAAAGGAGATTGCTGACTCCTTTGCCTAATCTCATCATTTGTTACAAAGTTAAACCACCTAATGCCCAAGATACTGTATAGGCATCTAGAATCAAAAGCATCCAAGTTTCACTACCATAACTAATCCTAGAAAGAACCAAACTATTATACAGTCTAATTTTAGCCCTTGGTGTATATGCCTATTTCTCCACACTCTCCTTAGATTCTTAAAAGTCCCAGCAGCAATCCCTATTCTTCTGTTTATCTCATGCTGCACATCACCAGTATCTATTACATAGCTCCCAAGATAAGTAAACTGAGACATCTGCTAAAGACTGCAATCATTCAGATTAATAGAACCACCACCTTCCTGGTCATGGGTGTCCGCAGAGGGGAGCAAACGGGGCACTTGCCCTCTCCTGGGATCAAGTATCACAAATTATAATCATAACAATTTAAACATAATTAATTTATATACATTATGTATGTGTTTTTGTATTGATGCAATACTGTATTCTATAATCTACTTGTAAAAAAAAAACCCTAAATAATTAAATAAAAATTTATTGATGTAATTATTTGTGTCCAAGCTTTGCCCCCCCCCCTGGAAAATTTTTTGCGGATGCCCATGTTCCTGCCAATTTTCATCACTTTAGTTTTCTCTCTTATTATAACCAAACATACTCTACTACCAGTCTCATCAACAGCTCTAATGAAAGAATTAATCTCATCAACATCATTTACCAAAAGGACCAAATCATCAGCATAATCTAAATCAGAAATTTTCAGATTTCTAGACAATTGAAGCCCAAATATTCCCCTTGCACTGAATTCTGCATAACATAATCAAAAATCAGAGAGTAAAGGAAACAAAATACACCGTCATTGAACACCAGAAACTATGGTAACCAATTGCTACAAGCCTTACCAACTCTCACACACGACTCAGTGTTATTATAGAAAGCTTTCATTAAGTTAACTAACTTGTCTAGTATGTCATATGATCTCATGATCAACCACAAATCATAACGGTCAACAGAGTCAAAAGCCATTTTGAAATCTACGAAACAAGTAACCACAGGTTTCTGAAATACTAAACATTTTTCAAGAACCTCAGTGAAAAAATGTGATCAATACATCCCCTATCACTTCTGAGTACACACTGCTCATCACACAATTGTCCATCCACCAGATTCTTAATTCTATTAAGCACAATCATGCAAAGAACATTACCTGGGACAGAAAGTAGGCTGATACCCTATAGTTATCACAAAAACCACATTTGCCCTTTGAAAAAAGAGAAATCATCATCTTCAAACAGCCATGGGCTAGAGGTCCAACCAGATTGTGCAATTTAGTTCTCTAAGCACATCATCTATAACACATGTCCTGAGCTACATCTGGCAACTATACACCAATTCAAAACAGGTCCTTGTTTGACATTGTTTGCCCATTGCATTCTAGGTCTCCCAGTCTTTCTGAGGCTTTAGTCACACTGTTAAGAATCTTATTTGCTAATCTATAATTATGCATATAGGCAACATGGTCAAACCAATGGTGTCTCTCTCTGCACAATATGCTGCTCAACGGAGGTTGTCAACTCCTTTGCCTAACCTCATCATTACTTACAAAGTTGAACCACCTAATTCCCAAGATACTGTGTAAACATCTACAATCAAAAGCATCAAGTTTCCTGTTATCTTGTTTACAAAGGGTCCAAGTTTCACTGCCACAACTAACTCTAGAAAAACCAAACTACACTTAATAGAAAAATTATTATATACATCCCAATAATAATATGCAAAGAAGAAGTATCACATCCAGTCACATGGAATGCTGAAACTGGCAATGCCTATAAATAGAGCAGGTCTCTATGCATTACAAACCAGTCATGGAGAATTAATAATGGGTAAAGGCAGCAGCATAAGTGAGTTTGACTGTGGCCATATAGTAGGTACGAGTAAAGCTTTGTTCAATCACTGCAATGGCTAAACTGTTGGGATTTTCACATCAGATTGTCACACATGTATACCAAGACGACGTGAAATACAGTAAAACCTCCAACCAGTGGGAAAAATATGGACGTAAACATGCAATTAAATCTCAAGGTGAGTACAGACTGTCCCACATTGTTACAAGGAATCACACAGTATTGTGGAGCAGATAATGTGGAAATTGAATGAGAGTGCATCCAAAAGATTATGCACAAAGACTATCCATCACACCATGGAAAAAAATAGGCTATGGCAGTCGACATCCACAGTGTGTCCCCTTGTTGACTGCCTATCACAACTGGAGTGCAGAGAATTGGAAACACATCTGGTCTGATGAATCACAGTTTCAACTCTATCATGCCGATGTGAGGGTGCATATGTGGCATAAACCACACAAAGCGATGGACTCAACTTGTCAAGTGGGGTCATACAGGCAGGTGGAGGGAGTAACAGTTTGAGATGCATTTACATGGGCTTCTTTGGGACACCTCATACCCATTCAGACCTCCACAGCACAAGGCACATGAACATCCTCGCCGACCATCAACACCCATTCGTAATGATTCTCTTTCCACCCCACGAAGCCTTCTTGCAATAGGACAATGCCACATGACATACTTCATGAGTGGCTACAATTGACTCCAGGAGCATTCAAGTGAGTTTACCACACTCAAATGACATCAATCATCATTAACTCGATTGCCAGACCTCAACCCCATTGAGAATTTGGGGGACAAAATGGAAAGATTTGTTCCAGCCTACCAACCCCTACCGGCAACTGTGGATGCTCTATGACAGGTAATCCTCACTTCATGGACGGTAATACCACCTTTGTGTTTTCAACACGTCATCGAGTCCTTACCAAGATGTCTGGCTGCTGTTGTGAAGGCAAAAGGTGGAGCAACAGGTTATTAGGTAGGTGTATATAATAATTTGTCCATTCAGTTTATTATACAGTCTAATTTTAGTCTTTAAATGTATACACCTGTTTCTGCACACTCTACATAGATTCTTAAAAGTCCCAGCAGCAATCCATATTCTTCTATTTATCTCATGCTGCACATCACCAGTATCTGTTACATAGCTCCCAAGATAATTAAACTGAGACACTTGCTCAAGAGTGCAGCTATTCAAAGCAACTGTTCATCTCATCAACATCATTTGCCAAAAGGGCTAAATCATCAGTATAAATCAGAAATTTTCGCATTTCCAATCCATTTAAGGCCAAAATCTTTCCCTTGAAGTGAATTTCGCATAACATAATCAATAACCAAGCTAAAGAGAAAAGGAGACAAAATGCACCCTTGTCGAACACCAGAAGTAATGCTAAACCAATTGCTACAAGCCTTACCAACTCTCACACTCAACTCAGTGTTATTATAGAGAGCTTTCATTATGTTAACTAACTTATCTGATATGACAAAATGAACCCTTGTCGAACACCAGAAGTAATGCTAAACCAATTGCTACAAGCCTTACCAACTCTCACACTCGACTCAGTGTTATTATAGAGAGCTTTCATTATGTTAACTAACTTATCTGATATGCCATAAGATCTCACAATCAACCACAAATTATGATGATCAACAAAGTCAAAAGCATTTTTGAAATCAACAAAGCTAGTAAACAGATTTCGGAAATTCGAAACATTTCTCATTAATCTGCCTAAGTGAAAAAATCTTATCTACACATCCCCTAACCTTCTGAATCCACACTGCTCATCATGCAATTGTCCGTCAACCAGTCTTAATTCTATTAAGCACAATCATGCAAAGAACTTTACCTGGAACAGAAAGTAGACTGATTCCACTGTAATTATCACAAGAACTGCAATGACATTTTTAAAAACAAAGATAATATTGGCCCTGGTAAAATCCTTAGGAACAGTGCCTTTATAACAGATATTCAAAAATTCAGTCAGTCATGTGATAACAGAAACATTTCCAGCTCTAGGCATTTCAGTAGTAATTTCATCTACCTCTGGGGATTTATGTAGTTTAAGTTTAGAAATAGCCAAAATAACTTCAGACTGTGATATAGGCTCAACATTAAAGCCAATAATGCATCTATTATTACTGCAACATCATCTATTATTACATTCATCTATTATTACAGGAGCAATCATTACACACAATGAAAGTAGAACTACCCACGTTGTCTGGAACAGATATGAAATGTACAGTTCACCTAGCCATGACAGAATTCCCACCTTCAATAACCTTAACTTGTCTATCCCTCAATTCTGTATACCTGTTCGTTTCTTCCCACACAAAACATTGACTATTTGGTACAGCTCTCTGCTGTTATGCTGTCTAGCTGCTTCCTCAGCTTTGTCAGCCAAGCCACCAAGAGTAAGATTTTTATTAGCTGCTAACTGAGCCATTATACGTTTATTAAGCTCTGTGTAATGCTTTCTATTAGGACTAGTAGGGTATTGATAAGGACATTCCTGCAGTTCTTTCTTTCTGAAATATGCTCAAGTGCCTTATCACTCTAATAATTTTGCCTTCTCTGCTCCTTTTTTCCTAAAAGACTAGTTAGTTTCAAGAAAAATCTGTTTAAAATGATCCCATTCTTCCTCAACTTCATTGGTAAGCAAACCATGACTGTCATAATAGCTAAGTAACCTATCATGGTAAGCTTTAGCTATAACTGGGTCTTTCAGAGCTTCAGTATTAAAGGTAACTTTTTAACCTTAACACTTTTTAAGTTTAAGTTGCATGACACTTTTAACAAGGGAATGGTCAGATTCATTTCAGCTCCACTATAAGGCCTGATATTCTTAACAACTAGCCCATTTGCTGTTAATTAACCCTTCCATTGTCCACGTTGTCTGTATATGTTCGGAGAATCTGAATTGAGAGGCCAAGGATGTATGTATACGTTTTTAATACAACAAAAAATCTATTTTTTAAAAATAAAAATTGCAGTTGTAATTTTTTATATATATAACTTATAAAAATATATAATTCAGGCTTCAAAAATAATATTTTGTTTTTTAATCTGATGCATATTTTATTAAACTACGATATAAATAATTTTATAAAGCCATCTGATTGCCATTTCTTAGAAGCATTAAAAGGTATTGCCGATTTGCATGTTAAAGTTCTTATTTGCTGAAGCAACCTTCTGATTTAAGCTGACAAGTTTGATTTGAACTATTATCAACAAATGTTTCCTTAAATTTTCAAAAATCTCTTAAAAATTAACAAAAAACTGCTATTTTTTAAAAACGATAGTTTTTTTTGGACGTAATTACAAAACACGTACCGCTGTTTTGTTTTTTTCCGTTTTCACTCTTTTCGGTCATAAACCTATTTTAGTATACCCAAGTTATTTTTATCATTTTTCCCAGCATTCTATGCATCTTTCGCACCTTCGAATTGAAATTGAAAGTAAACACATCCTTCTTAGAAATTCTGGTTGCACCTGCATTTAATTAGTTAGTTAGTTTTCATTTCAGTAGATTTATTTTCGGAAATTAGCAATCTTTTAGCCGATTGATGAGTATTAATTTTTACCCAGTTATATCATATATTCATTATAATTACTCCCAGAGCTAATTAATACATTTAATAGTGTCATGCCTTCTATAAACTTTACATACAAATCCAAAAAAAAAAAAAAAAAAAAAAAATCTAAATTACCATATTTAGACATTCTAATAACTAAGAAAAACAAATTTTGTAATTTTGTAAAACTACAGTTACAGTATATAGAAAACCAATGAATATTCCAAATTTTATACCTGCAGATTCAGCCCACCCCTGGAAATATAGACTATCAAGTATTTACCCACATTTTATTCGAGCATATCGTTATTACTCTAAAGCAACATCATTGCAAAAGGAATTAACATATATTAAAACCAAAGAAGTAGGTTATTCACAACATATGTTAAACAAATGTGAAAAAAGGGCAAAATATAATGTACTAAGAAGCTCACAACCACCACCAAATCAGAAAATCAATAAAAAAATATATGCTGAAAGATTTCCATATATGACAAACATTACTCAGTCACTACAAAACATTCTTAAAAAATACAATATTACACTTCCCACCAATGTAACCCACACAATTAAAGATCTTATAATAAACGATAGAGATAAACAACCTCTTACAGGTGGTGTTTATGAAATAAACATTCCAGATCCAATGCAAATTTTACAGGGAAAAGATAAATATACAGGAAAGACCTATAGGCAATTTCAACAGATGAGACTGGTAGTACAGTAGGTTTGGTTATAAACAGAGAGAAAACTAAAGTGATGAAAATTGGTCAGGCAGGTTGTGATTCAGTTAATCTGAATGGTTGCAGTCTTGAGCAGGTGTCACAGTTTAATTACCTTGGGAGCTACGTAACTGATACTGGTGATGTGCGGCATGAGATTAACAGACGAATAGGTATTGCTGCCGGGACTTTTAAGAATCTATGGAGATTGTGGAGAAATAGGCGTATACACCTAAAGACTAAAATTAGACTGTATAATAGTTTGGTTCTTTCTAGGGATAGTTATGGTAGTGAAACTTGGACGCTGTGTAAACAAGATAACAGGAAACTAGATGCTTTTGATTCTAGATGCTTACGCAGTATCTTGGGTATTAGGAGGTTTAACTTTGTAACTAATGATGAGGTTAGGCAAAGGAGTCTGCAACCTCCATTAAGCAGCATATTGTGCAGAGAGAGAGACTCCGCTGGTTTGGCCATGTTGCCCATATGGATAATTATAGATTGGCGAATAGGGTTATGAACAGTGTGCCTAGAGGCCTCAGAAGGTGGGGGAGACCTAGGATGCGGTGGGCAGACAATGTCAAACAGGACCTTGTTAGAATTGGTGTGCAGTGGCCGGATGCAGCAGATGTAGCTCAGGACAGATATGCTTGGAGAATTAAACTGCACAGTCTGGTTGGACCTCCGTAGCCCATGGCTGCTTGAGGATGATGATGATGATAGGCAATTTAAAACAAGAATGCAAGAACATCATAATGATATCAAAAAAGGAATACAAAATACTGCCTTTGCACATAATAAATTAGAATTACATAATATAGAATATAAGCCAATAGTAGCACCAAAGACAAAATTTCAGTTGATATGTGCTGAAAAACTTCTAATTCATAAAGACCATAACCAAATCTGTAACATGGACATTCCACTCCTGCCAGTGGTGTGGAATCTCCTGACTTAACATGTGGTGGGCGTTTACATTATTATGTCAGATCACATGACATCTGATGGTCTGAGCGAGGTGAGTATAAAGGCAGACGATAGGATACACTGATGTCAAGCCATGAAGATGCCAAACACATGAGATTGGCGAAACACGTTGCCCCCTCAGGATATCATAGAGTAAGCAATGTTTTTAATCTTTTAGAGTTAAAATACATTGTCTAGTTATGTTTTTTAAAGTTTTAAAGTCATTCATGTAAGTCTGAGCGTTGTGCAAGGTAGTGTTGATATATACCATAGTCAGCACAGTGAAGTAGTAATTTGCAGTAATTGAGAATGAACTATTAATGCTGTCAACGATCTACAAGCTTGCTTGAACATCTGTTAACATCAGATGTTAAATATCAACAAGGCTTTCCTCCAATGTGCTCTACAACTGCTTCAATGATTAACATCAAGCTGTGTATCTACATGAACTGGCAATGTTTGGAAAATAAGTGCTCAACAGTGAACAACATCAAGTTGACTTTAACATCCAGCAAAGGCTGATATCCATTGCCGTTGTGCCAGCTAACTACATCTGGTAACTACCTTTTGTCATTACTCTATATTCCTTTTGAATAATCTCAAAGGTTTATAAATATGAGTTAAAGATAGTCTGGGTATTTATACCTAGGTTAAGGTAAATGCGGTGGTTCTGGCCATTGGGCTTAATAGCATGGCATACATACCAAACCTTGTTCATGCAAACCTCATTCTTTGATTGAATATTTCAATGAACTTTAGAATGTATTACAGCTTAAATCGTGTATTAAACTAAAATTCTCTGTAGCTGTATTAGATTTATTTACAGTTCAGAAAATCTCGTGAATGTGAAAAGGCCAAGCTACGTTGTATAACATTGACCGTGTTTAAAATATACAATACTGAAAAGAATAATTAAAAGAAATGAAAATCATATTTCAGGTTGAATATTATATTATTCGGGAGGAAATTTCCTTTCGATAAATATATAATTTAACTATTTTTATTCAGCAGGTTTTCCAAAATGAAGCTTTAATTGTATAGTGAGATTTTTTTTAATCATAAATAAAAAATAAATAAATAAATACCCCCTCAAGCAGCTAGTAAAGGCTTATTAAAATCAAAATGCTTGTAAATTTGTTTAAATTATTTATTTTCATTATATTCGTAATTAAATTCTGTTTAATTTGGAATATAACATTACCTATTTCTGTTGATTGGTTATTTTTTTTTAAATTCTAAAGTTGACTTGTTTATCTGACTCGGCACAGTTCGCTAAAAGCCTGAATTTTCTCAAAGCATGGTACCAATAAAAAAAAAATTACAAAATGGAAAAAATATTTACTTTAAACCAAAAAAAGTATTTTTTTTTTGTTATTCAGAAATATATAGTCATTCTACTCATGTGAATTGTAATCATTTCTGTCTATTAGTTTTTTTAAAATAAATTTTTATTTGCATTGCCAGATGCATTTTTTTTACTACGACTCTGAAAAAGTCATTAAAATAAAACACATCATATTTTTTGTTAAATACTTTATTTTCAGAAAATTCAAAATTAAATGCTGATTAATTTGGTATACAACATGCCCTAATTCCTTTCATTAGTTATTTGGCAAAAAAGTTCTAAAGTTGTTTTGGCTGAGCATAGTGAGAAAATAGCTTGGCCCCTGGATGGAAACCTGTTTTTCAGCCTGGACACTGGAAGGGTTAATATATAATCAATCATATTCTTATGCAGCCCATCTGGTGAAACCCATGTGTACTTAGGTATGTCACGGTGTTTGCAATAAGTGCTAGTTATTCTCAAACCAATAGGTTTACTTACCTCTAGGAGATGCTGTCCTTTTCCATTGCAGGTACCAATAACAAAGGGACCTATCACCACCATCCAAAGGTCAGAATCATTACCAACTTTAGCAATGAAATCACCTAGAACTAGAGTAATTCTCCTTTCTCAACTGAATTCTGAGTATCCTGAATTTGTCCATAAAATATATCTTTCTCATCAGTATCCTCAGTGGGGGCATAGCAACAGATAACATTCAAGTCTTTAATGCTTGTTTTAAATTCAGCTGTAAGAAACTTTTCACTACAGCATTTAGTAGGCACTGCCCAACCAAAAATAACCCCAAAAAATAATAAATGAATTTCAAATTTAGTATTCATTATTTGCCATATCTAAATCAACATAATATCACTTATATTAATTTTGTAATCATTAGTTGATGCGTTATGAAGACAATCACTGCTTTTACTTTGCAAATCATTATTATGTTGGCTGCTTTCACACTACCAATATGAATTTAAACATTATGGTTACAGTCTGAAATCTTTGCATTATCTATTATAGCATTCACACAAATGCACATGAGCTGAAATACCATAGTATTAAACTACAGGAGCCAGGTCACCATTTTGCAGTGTCCCATGACACTTGATTAGCTGATTAAAACAAAGCAACTAATAGTAGAAGCTCTTGCCAGAGAAAATCTTCATTCGACTGTGACAGCTCAAAAAGCTAAATTTTCCTGACATATCTTAAATGAGCTCCCAGCTTTTTATATTTCCAAGGAAGGATTCTTATGTATGAAGAATTAAGAACAGCATTACATATGAAAATACAAAACGTGTTGAACATTTGATCTACATGAGAATACGAATCATAACATTAACAAAAAAAAATTAACTACATGAGAATACGAACATTAACATAACAAAAAAAAATGTCTCATCAGTATTAACATAATGTCATTCAGTTGGCTAAATGCATTATTGTTGTTTTTTTACTTGCAACTCCTTGTTCTCTGGTCTGATCCCAGTCACTGTCATTATACTCCATTTTAGATTCTTTTCACTTTGTCATCTTCTGTCTACAGACATTCTCGTATAGTGTTCTCAAAACAGAGCATGAGGATTTCCCCAGAGGTGGAGTCGCAAAGGACACCCTCCCCACTCCACCCCACAACAAAGGGCTTGTCTGTAGACATAAAATTTTTTGTTTTTAGATAAAAATTAAAAATCATTTTGAGTTGAATAGGCATTGATGAAATATTATGATTTGCACTTTCTGAATCTTCCTACAACTATAATTGCACCCTCTAAAGGTGGAAAGAGTTGAAAATTGCAAAATTTCAAAAAAAAATTTCATATTGTAAGTGACTTAATTATGCAACAAATTTTAAATTTTAGTTATGAAATATAAACATCATGAAGTTTTCATTGATAACAATGACTTTTACCTTTATTCCCAGAGGGGTGGAAAATGCATTTTTTTTTTTGTTTTAAGCAAAACTTGTTTTTAGAGAAAAATTTAAAATTCTTTATGGGTTTGATACATATTGATAAACTATTATGATTCACATGTTTAGAATTTCTCAAAAGCTTTAACCGCACCCTCTAATGGCAGAATATTTTGAAAATTTCGAAAGTTTAAATGAATATAACAAATCTATTTGGGCAAAAAATTTGATATTTTAGGGGTGGATGATCAAGTGGTTTACATTGGCAACAACAATTTATCTCTTCACCCCCAAGGGTGGGTGGGAAAAAACAACTTTTTTTTGAAAGTTTAATGAAAAATTTCTTTTCAATTAAATAAGTACTAACAAAATATGATGATTCATACTTTTCAAATCCTCTAAATGGCCTTATGTAGAAAATGTAAAACTTGAAGTAATATTGCAAACAATATATTTGTGCTAGAAACTAGAAATTCTGGTGATAGAATGTATTGCTGAAGAGTAGAATAATTGATAGTAATATGTCTTTTAATTAAATTAAAATTGATTAAAATTCAACCAGTTGCTCATTATTTTTATAAATTTAGTACTAAATTTTCAAATTTTCAATAATATTTTAGTATTGCAATAACAAAAAATTATTTGATATGCACAGGATGATTTGCCTCTTACCTCCAGGGGATAACAAAATTCAACTTTTTCATTTTAAGGGAAAAAATTTTATGCTATTATATTTAACAGGACTAATAATATATTATTATTATTTACATTTTCCAATCGCCCATCCTTTTTGTGGTGCAGGCTGTTAATACCTTTCAAACAAGATATTCTCCTTTGGAACAGGAGAGGGCTGCCAGCTCAGTGTGGCCTACTGATCTGGTCATCTATGGGCACTTTTTCCTTTTTTCAAACCTGCTGAGGAGTGGTCAACTTCACAGATTCCTTGTGCTGACCATTTTTACCCACTAGACTGGACTGGTTTATGGATTTGAGCTTTATTATGGATCCTGGACTTGCTGCACTGGTAGGCCTCTGTTAAGGGAGAATCTGACGTTGTGTTTCCTGTTTGCTTGTGGGTTGCCAGCCCTAAGTGAAGAGAGGCACAAGATACCTTATATCAGCTGGGGGATAATCCTGATCAGAGGCAATCGCAAGTACCTGAACCTCACTTAGCTAGTTGGGCATTGTCAATCCTAAACTGGAGTAATGTGTCTCAGGCAGACCATATGGCTCTTCCACTTGAAAAGATGGTGCCTGAAGTTCCTACCAGAATTGGTGACTTCAGCAGAGGAGGGACAAGTCTTTCCCCGATTCCTGCAATCAGTGGCTGTTTGATATTGTTGGCCCTACCTCTCTCAATAAACCTAGTTTCTTTAAAAATCCTACTAATCATTTTCTCTCTGCAGGAATATGGAATGTGAGGATGTTATATCATCCTCATCATCCTCAAGCAGCCATGGGCTACGGAGGTCCAACCAGACCGTGCAGTTTAATTCTCCAAGCATATCTGTCCTGAGCTACATCTGCTGCATCCGGCCACTGCACACCAATTCTAACAAGGTCCTGTTTGACATTGTCTGCCCACCGCATCCTAGGTCTCCCCCTCCTTCTGAGGCCTCTAGGCACACTGTTCATAACCTTATTCGCCAATCTATAATTATCCATACGGGCAACACGGCCAAACCAGCGGAGTCTCTCTCTGCACAATATGCTGCTTAAAGGAGGTTGCAGACTCCTTTGCCTAACCTCATCATTAGTTACAAAGTTAAACCACCTAATACCCAAGATACTACGTAAGCATCTAGAATCGAAAGCATCTAGTTTTCTGTTAACATCATGTTTACATAGCGTCCAAGTTTCACTACCATAACTAACCCTAGAAAGAACCAAACTATTATACAGTCTAATTTTAGTCTTTAGGTGTATACGCCTATTTCTCCACAATCTCCATAGATTCTTAAAAGTCCCGGCAGCAATACCTATTCGTCTGTTAATCTCATGCCGCACATCACCAGTATCAGTTACATAGCTCCCAAGGTAATTAAACTGTGACACCTGCTCAAGACTGCAACCATTCAGATTAACTGAATCACAACCTGCCTGACCATTTTCATCACTTTAGTTTTCTCTCTGTTTATAACCAAACCTACTCTACTACCAGTCTCATCAACAGCTCGAATGAAAGAGTTCACTCATCAACATCATTTGCCAAAAGGGCTAAATCATCAGCATAATCTAAATCAGAAATTTTCGTATCTCCAGCCCAATTAAGGCCAAAATCCTTCCCTTGAAGTGAATTTTGCATAACACAATCAACAACCAAACTAAAGAGAAAAGGAGACAAGATGCACCCTTGTCGAACACCAGACGTAATGCTAAACCAATTGCTACAAGACTTACCAACTCTCACACATGACTCAGTGTTATTATAGAGAGCTTTCATTATGTTAACTAACTTGTCAGGTATACCATATGATTTCACAATCAACCACAAATTATGACGATCAACAGAGTCGAAAGCCTTTTTAAAATCAACAAAGCTAGCAACCAAAGGTTTCTGAAACTCTAAACATTTCTCAAGAATATGCCTAAGTGAAAATATCTGATCTACACATCCCCTACCACTTCTGAATCCACATTGCTCATCACGCAATTGCCTGTCAACCAGATTCTGAATTCTATTAAGCGCAATCATGGAAAGAACTTTACTTGGAACAGAGAGTAGGGTGATACCCATATAGTTATCACAAGAATGTGCGATCACCTTTTTTGAAAATAGGGATAATAATAGCTCTGGTAAAATCTTTAGGAACCATGCCTTTATCATAAAAGTTATTCAAAATTTCAGTCATCCAAGTGGTAACTGAAACATTCCCAGCTCTGAGCATTTCTGTAGTAATTTCATCTACCCCTGGGGATTTATGAAGTTTAAGTTTAGAGATAGCCAAAATAACTTCAGGTTGTGTTATAGGGCCAACATTAAAGCTGCCAATGCATCTATCATCATTACAAACAATGGGAGTAGAACTAACCACATTGTTTAGAACATCACTGAAATGCTCAGCCCACCTAGTCATGACAGAATCCTCCCCATCTAAAACCTTACCTTTTTTATCCTTTAATCCTTGTATACCTGTCCGTTTTCTACCACACAAAACATTAACTATCTGGTACAGCTCTCTGCTGTTGTGCTGTCTAACTGCTCCTCGGCTTTGTCAGCAAAACCATCAAGCCAAAGATTCTTATCAGTAGCTAACTGATCCTTTACACGTTCATTAAGCTCTCTGTAATCCTTTCTATTAGGACTAGTAGGGTACTGATTAAGGACATTCCTGCAGTTCCTTCTTTCAGAAATAAGCTCAAGTGCCTTATCACTTAAATAATTCTGCCTCCTCTGCTCCTTTTTTCCTAAAAGAGTACTGTTAGTTTCCAAAAAAGCCTGTTTAAAATGACCCCATTCTTCCTCAACTTCAGTATTAAGCAAACCATGACTGTCATAATGACTAAGTAACTTATCATGATAAGCTTTAGCTATAACTGGGTCTTTCAGAGCTTCGGTATCAAAGGCAAATCTTTTAAATTTAGCACATCACTTTTTAAGTTTAAGTTGCAAGACACTTTTAACAAGGTAATGGTCAGATCCAATTTCAGCTCCCCTATATGCCCTGGTATTTCTAACAGAACTAGCCCATTTGCTGTTAATTAATATATAATCAATCATATTCCTATGCAGCCCATCAGGTGAAACCCATGTGTATTTATGTATGTCGCGGTGTTTGTAATATGTGTTAGTTATTCTGAAACCATTGAGTTTACTTACCTGTAGGAGACGTTGCCCATTGCCATTGCAGCTACCAATAACAAAAGGGCCTATAACTCCTCCCCAAAGGTCAGAGTCAGTACCAACTTTGGCATTGAAGTCAGCTAGAACAAGGGTAATATCTCCTTTCTTGACAGAATTCAAAATATCCTGAAGTTGTCCGTAAAACCTATCCTTCTCATCCTCATCGGCATCCTCAGTGGGGGCATAACAGCAGATAACATTCAAGTCTTTAATGCTTGTCTGAAATTTTGCTGTAAGAAACCTTTCATTAATGTCCTCATATCCTAGAAGAGCATCACTAGCATGTCTGCTGAGCAGCAGACCCACACCTTGGTGATGCTTTCCATCCTCCCTCCCTGTAAAGAGAAATTTAAAGTTATTTTTAAGTATCTCACCTTTACCTGTCCATCTGGTCTCTTGCAAGCCTAGAATATCTAGGTTATAGTGCTGGAATTCCTGCATGAGGACATCAAGAGAATAATCTCTATGTAATGTCCTCACGTTTCACGTTCCTGCAGAGAGAAAATGATTAGTAGGATTTTTAAAGAAATTAGGTTTATTGAGATTGGTAGGGCCAACAATATCAAACAGTCCCCTGATAGCAGGCATGGGGCAAAGACCTGTTCCTCCTCTGCTAAAGGCTGAAGTCACGATGCTGGTAGGAACTTCAAGCACCACCTTTTCAAGTGGGCTTTTTCAAGAGCCACATGTCCTGCCTGAGACACATTACTCCAGTTTAGGCTTGACGATGCCCAACTAGCTAAGTAAGGTTCAGGTACCTGCGATGACCTCTGATTAGGATTATCCACCAGCTGATATAAGGTATCCCATGCCTCTGTTCACTTAGAGCTGGCAACCCAGAAGCAAACAGAAAACACAGCAGCAGACTCTCCCTCAACAGTGGCCCACCAGTGCAGCAAGTCCAGGATCCATAATCAAGCTCAAATCCATAAACAAGTCCAGTCTAGTAGGTATAAATGGTCAGCACCAGGACCCTGTGAAGTCGACCACTCCTCAGCAGGGTTTAAAAATAAAGAAAAAAGTGGCCATAGATGACCAGATCAGTAGGCCATACTGAACTGGCAGCCCTCCCCTTCCGTTCCCTTCCAAAAGAGAATATCTCTTTTGAAAGGTACTAACGGCCTGCACCACGAGAAGATGGGGTCGGACATTAGGTGCTAGACCTGGCCGGTTCTGTGCATCATCACTAGGGATTGGTGCACAGCTCTTCTTCCAGTTTATGCCTAGTTTATACATAATAATAAATACTTATTCCTAAGAATAAAATTTTGTTTCTGAAAATAAAAGGAAAGCACCAGAAATAATAGTATCTAAGTATACAGTTGATACTTGTAATATATACTTTCCATCTATATGGCATTTATCTGCCACTTGTAGTTAGATTGCCTGAACAGTGCCTACATGACATAATGGAATATGTACTGTAGGTAGAAAATGTTCACACCATAAATTAGAGGTGATCTTGATCAGAGGCCAGTACCTTAGTGGTCCAGAGCACCTGGCATGTTATCAGCGTATTCCACCCGGCTCAAGACAATATTTCCTCTAAAATTTGAATCGACTCAAAAGTATACTTAGTGTAATACTTAACTAACTTAGCTTAACTTAACTAACACATAACTTAGTGTATACTAACAAATGAATGTTCATTTCGTAATTTAAAAAACTCACAAAAATCAATATCTCATTGGGGATGGATATTCTAACAAGAGATGCCACTAAACAATGAATTGCTGTTTCACAATTTAAGAAAACCCCAGAACAAAAGTATCAGAGACAACCATTTTAATCTGAACATAATGCTAAACAACTGTTCCACCATTTTAATCCCCCCCCCCCAAAAAAAACAATCTTATAACAAACCTAAAAACAAAAATGCAAACAATTCACTGCCTATCTACAGCATGAAAAAGACCCCAGAATTAAATAATCTCATCAAAGACAACAAGCCTGAAATATCATCATCATCATCATCATCCTCAAGCAGCCATGGGCTACGGAGGTCCAACCAAACTGTGCAATTTAGTTCTCCAAGCAAGTCTATCCTGAGCTACATCTACTGCATCTGGCCACTGCACACCAATTCTAACAAGGTCTTGTTTGACATTGTCTGCCCACCGCATCCTAGGTCTCCCTTTCTTTCTGAGGCCTTTAGGCACACTGTTCATAACCCTATTCGCCAATCTATAATTATTCATACGGGCAACATGGCCAAACCAACGGAGTCTCTCTCTGCACAATATGCTACTTAAAGGAGGTTGCAAACTCCTTTGCCTAATCTCATCATTAGTTACAAAGTTGAACCACCTAATGCCCAAGATACTACGTAAGCATCTGGAATCAAAAGCATCTAGTTTCCTGTTATCTTGTTTACAAAGTGTCCAAGTTTCACTACCATAACTAACCCTAGAAAGAACCAAACTATTATACAGTCTAATTTTAGTCTTTAGGTGTATACGCCTATTTCTCCACACTCTCCATAGGTTCTTAAAAGTCCCAGCAGCAATCCCTATTCGTCTGTTAATCTCATGCCGCACATCACCATTATCTGTTACATAGCTCCCAAGATAATTAAACTGTGACACCTGCTCAAGACTGCAACCCTTCAGATTAACTGAATCACAGCCTGCCTGACCAATTTTCATCACTTTAGTTTTCTCTCTGTTTATAACCAAACCTACTCTACTACCAGTCTCATCAACAGCTCGAATGAAAGAGTTCATCTCATCAACATCATTTGCCAAAAGGGCTAAATCATCAGCATAATCTAAATCAGAAATTTTCGTATCTCCAGCCCATTTAAGGCCAAAATCTTTCCCTTGAAGTGAATTTCGCATAACATAATCAATAACCAAGCTAAAAAGAAAAGGAGACAAAATGCACCCTTGTCGAACACCAGAAGTAATGCTAAACCAATTGCTACAAGCCTTACCAACTCTCACACACGACTCAGTGTTATTATAGAGAGCTTTCATAATGTTAACTAACTTGTCTGGTATACCATATGATCTCACAATCAACCACAAATTATGACGATCAACAGAGTCAAAAGCCTTTTTGAAATCAACAAAGCTAGCAACCAAAGGTTTCTGAAACTCTAAACATTTCTCAAGAATCTGCCTAAGTGAAAATATCTGATCCACACATCCCCTACCACTTCTGAATCCACATTGCTCATCACGCAATTGACTGTCAACCAGATTCTTAATTCTATTAAGCACAATCATGGAAAGAACTTTACCTGGAACAGAGAGTACGCTGATACCCCTATAGTTATCACAATAACTGCGATCACCTTTTTTGAAAATAGGGATAACAATAGCTCTGGTAAAATCCTTAGGAACCATGCCTTTATCATAAAAGATATTCAGAATTTCAGTCATCCAAGTGGTAACCGAAACATTCCCAGCTCTAAGCATTTCCGTAGTAATTTCATCTACCCCTGGGGATTTATGAAGTTTAAGTTTAGAAACAGCCAAAATAACTTCAGATTGTGTTATAGGACCAACATTAAAGCCACCAATGCATCTATCATCATTGCAAACAATGGGAGTAGAACTAACTACATTGTTTAGAACATCACTGAAATGCTCAGCCCACCTAGCCATGACAGAATCCTCACCTTCTATAACCTTACCTTGTTTATCCTTCAATCCTTGTATGCCTGTCCGTTTTCTACCACACAAAGCATTAACTATCTGGTACAGCTCTCTGCTGTTGTGCTGTCTAACTGCTTCCTCGGCTTTGTCAGCCAAACCATCAAGCCAAAGATTCTTATCAGCAGCTAACTGATCCTTTACAAGTTTATTAAGGTCTCTGTAATGCTTTCTATTAGGACTAGTAGGGTATTGATTAAGGGCATTCCTGCAGTTCTTTCTTTCCGAAATAAGCTCAAGTGCCTTATCACTCAGATAATTTTGCCTCTTCTGCTCCTTTTTTCCTAAAAGAGTACTGTTAGTGTCCAAAAAAGCCTGTTTAAAATGATCCCATTCTTCCTCAACTTCAGTAGTAAGCAAACCATGACTGTCATAATGACTAAGTAACCTATCATGGTAAGCTTTGGCTATAACTGGATCTTTCAGAGCTTCAGTATTAAAAGTAAATTTTTTAACCCTAGCACAACACTTTTTAAGTTTAAGTTGCAAGACACTTTTAACAAGGTAATGGTCAGATCCAATTTCAGCTCCCCTATATGCCCTGGTATTCCTAACAGAACTAGCCCATTTGCTGTTAATTAATATGTAATCAATCATATTCTTATGCAGCCCATCAGGTGAAACCCATGTGTACTTATGTATGTCGCGGTGTTTGTAATAAGTGTTAGTTATTCTGAATCCATTGAGTTTACTTACCTGTAGGAGACGTTGCCCATTGCCATTGCAGCTACCAATACCAAAAGGGCCTATTACTCCTCCCCAAAGGTCAGAGTCAGTACCAACTTTGGCATTGAAGTCATCTAGAACAAGGGTAATATCTCCTTTCTTGACAGAATTCAAAATATCCTGAAGTTGTTCATAAAACCTATCCTTCTCATCCTCATCGGCATCCTCAGTGGGGGCATAACAGCAGATAACATTCAAGTCTTTAACGCTTGTCTGAAATTTTGCTGTAATAAACCTTTCATTAATGCACTCATATCCTAGAAGAGCATCGCTAGCGTGTCTGCTGAGAAGCAGACCCACGCCTTGGTGATGCTTATTGTTGTCCCTCCCTGAAAAGAGAAATTTAAGATTATTTTTAAGAATCTGACCTTTATCTGTCCATCTGGTCTCTTGCAAGCCAAGAATATCTAAATTGTAACGGTGGAATTCTTGTGTGAGGACATCAAGAGAAAAAGCTCTGTGCAGAGTCCTCACATTCCAACTACCTATGGAGAGAAAATGGTTAGTGGGATGTTTAAAGAAACTATGTTTATTGAGAGAGGGAATGCCGACAATATCAAACAGCCCCCTAATCGCAGACATGGGGCAAAGACCCGTTCCCCCACTACTAAAGGCTGAAGCCATCTACACTGGAAGACTTCCTCCAATGTAGAATTTGACGATGCCAATAGAAGCAAAGAGTTCAGGTGCCTGCGATGACTTCTGCTCAGGATTATCCACCAGCTGATAAACATATCCTGTGAATCTATTCACTTGGGGCTGTCAACCCACAAACAAAAAGAAAACACAGCAGAAGATTTTCCCTCCACAGAAGCCCACCAGTGCAGCAAAATCAGGATCCATAATCTAGCTCAGAGCCATATATCTGTCCAGTCCAGTAGGTTTATATGGTCAGCACCAGGACCCTGTGTGGTTGACCACTCCTCAGCAGGGTAGAAAAAAAAGAAAAGTAGCCACAGTTGTCCAGATCAGTAGGCCACACTAATCTGGCAGCCCTCCATTTCCGTTCACTTCCACAAGAGAGTATCTCTTTTGAAAGTTACTAACGGTCCGCACCACGAGAAGGCGGGTTGGACATTAGGTGCTAGGCCTGGCCGGTTCTATGCATCATCACAGGGGATTGGTGCATAGCTCTCCTTCCAGTGACTACCTAGCTACCATTTACAGACCCTGAAATATACGAATTATCATAAACAACTTGTTGTCAATCTTCAGAATAAAAAACCCCAGGAAATAAATAATCTCATCAGAGACAACAAGCCTAAAACACTCAAATTATCATAAGTAATTCAATGCTGATCTGCAGCATAAAAAAAAAACAGGAACTAAATAATACCATCAGACACAAGTTTAATTAGAAGGACACATATCGCTTCTGGCACATATGAGAATCTTGTTTTCAAAGAGAAAAAAGTTTATCCTTTACCTACTGTTTCATTCCTTAAAAGTTTCAATTTGAGCTAGCAGATCATGGGGAAAATGCAAATAGTATTTTATTAGTAATTATATAACATAAAAGTATTCATCTTTTAAAAATAATAAATAAACTCGACATATTTGGTATTTACCTATAAATTACCACTTTGAAGTCGATTTAAATTTTAGAGGAAAAATTGTCTTGAACCGGGTGTGATATGAACCCACGACCTCCTGATAACATGTCAGGTGCTCTGGACCACTGAGCTACCAGCTGCCAATCAAGATCTCCTCTAAATTGATGATATGAACCTTTCCAACCTACATTACATCATATGTAAGGAGCGTTCCAGAAATTTCACCACAAGTGGCAGACACGTGCCATATAGATGGAAAGTATTTTCTTACAAGTAATACAGCTGATAAATAATAAATAAACTCAACATATTTGGTCGAGATTATTTATTATGTGGAAGAATAATTAAAGATGTTTTTGGAACTATTATATAAACCAGTACATATAGTTGTTAAAAAAAAGTGTTTTTCAATTTTATTGTTTATCAGGTTCTCTTTTACTGTCAAAAGTTGAGATTTGTCACTAAGTTAGTGTTATAAAAACCTAATTTTTTTAAATTGATTGGCTACTGTTGTATAGAATTTAGTTAAGAAAGTTGATGTAAATCTTTTACTTAAGTATTGTCATGATCCATGTTTTAAGTTCATTTTATGGGTTCTATTTTTTTAAATTCAACTGCTAATGTACCCAAAATTTTAGAAAAAGTAATTCCACAGTTTATGCCATTTTATGTTTGATGTAAATGTTCAAAAATTATGGTGGAATAGATTTGGGTTTAAGAGCTCACAACACAGAAATGTTTTGCCATATGGGCTTGTAAAGCATGTATTAGGGAAGTTGTTAAGCATATATTATGTAATTGAGAGCAGAGAATATTTTAAAGTCTTGGTTTGTAAGGAAATAATGGTTGTGTTTTGATATGAAGCAATGATCAATGCAATCACCCGAGTTTGTTAGTAACATTTTATCGGTGTTTGTCAACATGACACCCCCACTTCCCTTATACCCACGTGCAGGGCAGTCAGTGTAAGCAAAAGTGAGTGTCATGTGATAGCTGCATTGTGCTTACTATGGCTCTAATGGAGTTGCTCTCAAGCAGAATGGAGACAGATTTTTTGTAAGTGTAAAAATCGGATTTTGAACCAGAAATTGGAGAAAATCCAATGAAATCAGAGTAGTTGGCAGCTCTGTTGTTCTATGTGAATTTTTCATATTCACCTAGAACTGTTTCGAGCTGCGTTCATCTTTCTTATCTGACACCATGAGGATTATCTCGGCAGACAATTCTGTTTGAAGAATTGCATAGCAGGGAAAAGCCATTTACCTGCCTTCCTGCCAGTTTAATAAAAGAAACGTGTACAAAAGCAGGTGCCCTCGCATCCATGCACAGTCTTGGTCAGAGTGGCGTCTGGTGCCAAGTCTGAGACTCTGACACTGCAACACTGGATGCCTGGGAGTATCCCTCTGAACCACTGCTCAACAGTTCCCACAAACAGACAGCCACGTGGTTTCAGGACAAGAATATCCCATTGAGAACTGTATTTTCACCCCCACCCCCTAGCAGAGAAAACTGTGGGGACCAATCAAACTCTTTGGATAGCAGCCCTTTGTGTGCTCAAGAAAGCAAGGACACAGATCAGCAATCTAGTCTGAGACAGGAAGCAGATCAGTCCTGGAGAGTGGAGAGACAAGAGTGGTGGACAGTAAGCACCAGCTTCATAGTTTAGAGAGGTGACCACAATAGCGAGTCGAGTAAGAACGTTTCCAATAACGAAATATTTGCTTAGTTTTAGAGTATGCAGGACAGAGGTAGAACATTACGGATGTTATGTAAGTTATTAAGATCAAATAATGTGTTTTAAAAATGGAATAGCTCTGTAAATAAAATGTTTTTATATTTATTGAAGTCATACCTGCCTTTGGTTACTCCTTTTTGTGTGAGAGGATCTCTCTTTTCCCCCAGTATGATACAGGACTCCTAAGTATTTTAAAGAACGAAAAAAACATAATGTATAAAAAAAAATCACAGCTGAAATAAATATGAAGCAGGAGGATTTTATATATCAATTTCAATCCCCCTCCCCCATAAAACATTGCGAGTGGGATTTGAACCCACGTCTCCCAGAAGCATGCATGTTATAACATCATAACTGTTAGACCACCAGAGGCTAACCGTTTTTTCCCCCCAGCAATATGGCATATTCTGTTCATTCACTGCTGGTCCCATCTACGTCAGGAATTGGCATATGAGGCAACCATGCTGCCTCATATGATGGAACTATATTTTGTCACTTATGTTCAAAGCGGTATATAAATAATTCACTAATAAAATTTCACAAAAAATGTCCTGCTGATAAGAAACACTTGAAATACTTTGCTAAAAAAATTTTTTTTCAGCACATTATTTCGAATGTTTTTGTCAACAGGACATTTCCTGTGACACTTTATTACTGAATTATAAATTTATAATCAAAATATGGTAAAAAAAAAATAGTAAACCCATTCAATGTCTACAGACAGACAGATGACAAAAGCGAAATTATCTTGTTTTCTTTGAAAACCAGATAAAAAAACACTGATTATAATAAAAAATTCACTGCCAATCCACAGTATAAAAAGTCCTTGGAACTAAATAATTCCATTAGAGACAACATACCTAAAAACTACGAATTATCATAAACAAATCATTACTGATCTGCGGTAGAAAAAAAGCCTCCAGGAACTAAATAATCCCATTAGAGAAAACAAGTCTAAAAAACATGAATTATCTGCACAATTGACCCCAATCTGCATAAACAAAATTCATGATGCAATTTTCATGAATACTTTTTAAAACACCACTAAAATGGAGGAAAAATGCATGTATATAGGTAATTATTACAGTGGAGGGGAAAAATATTAAGTAGAAAGGACAAAAACACCTTTTCAAGTTTTTTTGGGAAGGATTTTTTTCCTGCAATTTTTTGTTAATGTGTTTTGAGAATAGCTGAAAAGAAAAAGAATATATGCATTACAAAACGTCTTTTCAGTCCTAATTCAATATCAGGCATCTCACCAATTTTTCTTTCTACATCTGGACCCTACCTATCGAAATAAAAGTGCCCTACCAAAATTTTAGTCACAAGCGGCCACCGTCTAGTACACAGAAATATTTATTATCTCTTTCATTCCACATAAGTGAATGCTTTGGTAGCTTTTCAATTATATTCTTCATTAAATTCCATTATGTTATACACAATTAAAATATGCGTAAAGAATTGATTTTCTCAATCTAGTTAAAAATTGCATGCTGTGCATTTTGAACTCAACAGTTCCAAAACTGTACAAAGTTCCTATACCTTTTTAGTCAGATATTTCTGCATTTCTGATTTCTTTGCAAATAAAAAAAATTACATATTCCCAAAATAATTTGTAACACACAAATTATTTTGACAATTACTTTATATCAAGGAGGGCCATATTCAAAGTTCTGCAATTACTAAAATAAGTTTTTTATGATACCAAAGGTAGATTTGAAATTTACATCAAATCTGTCAAACTGTTAATTTTCAGGTGCATTATTTAATTTAAAAAAGTTTTTAAAGTTTCATTTAACTTTTTAAAAGCAAATTGAAACTGGAACACTTGAATGGAGATTTAATAATTTTTTTCAGAATTTTTTTGCTCTTTAATTTCAGAATTAAGGGTTTTTTTTACAGAAAAACTAAGTTAAAGTTGATTACAAAAAGTGTACATATATACAGGGTGTCTCAAAAATATAGGTACAAACATTTAGGGGAGATAGATAACATCAAAAGGAATGATAATTGCATAGGAACCCATAACCAGAAACATCACCATAAGTCAATAGGCAGCGCTGTTCATCAGTGTGCTAGAGGGCTTACAAAGAGCATGCAAAGGTATTTGAACAGGGAGCTGGCAGACATGCACTTAATGTATGGAATAGCTGAGGGCAATGGATGAGCCACTCAACGAATGTATCAAGAATGCTTCCCACACAGACATGTACTGGGCCGTTTGTTTACGCATGTGCATCAAAATTTGTGCGATTATGGGTTTCAAAGCTACCGTGTATGAATCACCTGTGGAGTCTGACACAGATCTCATGGCAAGGCTCATCTGTACTCTGCTACTATCAAAGAAACTCCAGGTGTGTTCGACCGTGTCCGGCAATCAATGCTATGTCGGTGTCACGAATGCATCTCGTCTCATGGTGGAAACTTCGAGTATCTGCTGTAACATTATGAAATGTATCATCTAGTACGCCATTTGTAATAATTATGTCCAATAAATGTTTTCCCATTAATCATTGTCTTGTATCCTTTCAGATCTTGTACCTCTGCTACCACTTTCTCATGATGTTTCTGGTTATGGGTTCCTATGCAATTCTCATTCCTTTAGATGTTATCTACCTCTCCTAAAAGTTTGCACCTATATTTTTGAGACACCCTGTATATACTTAAATCTTTCTTTTTAATAATATTTATTTAATCCTTAAAGAATCAGTGTTACAACAACCTATTAAAATCAGCTTATTCCTAGCCCTTCGAGAGGCCAGCCTGAAAAACTAGTTTATATCTAGGCACTAAGCAATTTTTTTACTATATGCAGCCAAAAAAATTAACTTTAGAACTTTTTGCCAAATATCTAAATGAAAGGAATTATGGCATATTATATGCCAAATTAATCAGCATTTAATTTTATATTTTCTGAAAATAAAATATTTAACAAAACAGAAGACTAGTTTCATTTTAATAGGGTTGTTTTTGAATCATGTAGTAAAGAAATGCATCTGGCAATAACAATAAAAATTATTTAAAAAATCTAATAGACCAAAAATGATTATAATGCACATGAATAGAAAGGCTATTTCTGAATAAAAAAAATAATTTTTTACTTGAAGCAAAAAAATTACTCTTGTAATTTTTTTTTTCAGCACCACACTTTAAGAACAGTCTAGGCCAGGGGTCGGCAACCTTTTAGTAGTGCTGTGCCGAAGTAATGTTGCAAAGTCACTCAGCGTGCCAACCTAAGTCCACCATATTTTTATATACAACCATTGAAACAAATTAATTTGATCTTGTATTAATATGTTTCCGTTACATTAAATAACTGTTCTATTCTTTGTCGATTATTCAATACTTTAATATAAATAGGAACAAATACAAATATTATGATTTGCAAAACTCAAGTTCTGAACACATTACTTTGAAATTTTATTATAAAATTGCCACATGTATATTTTATTAAGTCCAATAGTTTGAAGAACAAAACAATTAAATAATTCAAACATAAAACACGTTATTAAAATTTTAATATAAATAATTTATTATTATCGATCCAAGTCATTAATCAATTAATGGGACCCTTGTCCTTGCTTCTCCTTAGTTAATTGTTCAATATCAATGTGTATTTGGTCACTTTCAGCTTCACACAGGCTTCTGAATGCACAGGTGTTAGGTGACTTCTCTGTGGATTTAAAACAGCTTTCATGTGTCAGAAAATTTGTTCACGTGTATAAGTTGACTCAAAAGCTGAAAGCAGAGCAAATGCAACTATCTTCAAACAGGTAAACGCTTCAGGCAGGGATGTCCAGCAGTTGAGGATGGCAGCCGACTTTTCCAAGCAGTTTCCTTCAAGAGTTTTCCACAATTCTACAAATTTTATTGTCCATAACTCTGATGCCTTGAATTTGATACATTGCATTTCAAAATTGTCAACATCCATCCACTCGAAAAGAGATAGGTCAAATGGGATGATAGTAAGATCAATTAAGTCGGGTTTGATGAGGCCCATGGTCGAGTGGTTAGGCACTTGGCTACTGATCTAAGACCTGGGTTCAACCCCCGGGTAAGTCATGGATGTATGTGTCGTTTTTCTGCTGAGGTCCTGCCATCCTCTCAGATCTTCTACTTTGGCATATAAACTGACAGGCTCCAGTCAGACTTCTGTGGCAAGCAGCTGCTTGAGGGGGCATTTATTTTTATTTATTTATTGATGAGGTAAGAGAGGATGCACCAATCCCCTGTGATGATGCATAGAACCGGCCAGGCCTAGCACCTAATGTCCGACCCTGCCTTCTCGTGGTGCAGACCGTTAGTACCTTTCAAAAGAGATACTCTCTTGTGGAAGTGAACGGAAGGGGAGGGCTGTCAGATTAGTGTAGCCTACTGATCTGGACAACTATGGCTATTTTTCTTTTTTTTTCTACCCTGCTGAGGAGTGATCAACCACACAGAGTCCTGGTGCTGACCATATAAACCCACTGGACTGGACAGATATATGGCTCTGAGCTTGATTATGGATCCTGATTTTGCTGCACTGGTGGGCTTCTGTGGAGGGAAAATCTTCCGCTGTGTTTTCTGTTTGTTTGTGGGTTGACAGCCCCAAGCGAATAGATTCACAGGATATGTTTATCAGCTGGTGGATAATCCTGAGCAGAAGTCATCGCAGGCACCTGAACTATTTGCTTCTATTGGCGTCGTCAAATTCTACATTGGAGGAAGTCTTCCAGTGTAGATGGCTTCAGCCTTTAGTAGTGGGGGAATGGGTCTTTGCCCCATGTCCGCAATTAGGGGGCTGTTTGATATTGTCGGCATTCCCTCTTTCAATAAACATAGCTTCTTTAAACATCCCACTAACCATTTTCTCTCCATAGGTAGTTGGAATGTGAGGACTCGGCACAGAGCTTTTTCTCTTGATGTCCTCACACAAGAATTCCACCATTATAATTTAGATATTCTCGTCTTGCAAGAGACCAGATGGACAGATAAAGGTCAGATTCTTAAAAATAATCTTAAATTTCTATTTTCAGGGAGGGACGACAATAAGCATCACCAAGGCGTGGGTCTGCTTCTCAGCAGACACGCTAGTGATGCTCTTCTAGGATATGAGTGCATTAATGAAAGGTTTCTTACAGCAAAATTTCAGACAAGCGTTAAAGACTTGAATGTTATCTGCTGTTATGCCCCACTGAGGATGCCGATGAGGATGAGAAGGATAGGTTTTATGAAAAACTCAATGCCAAAGTTGGTACTGACTCTGCCCTTTGGGGAGGAGTAATAGGCCCTTTTGGTATTGGTAGCTGCAATGGCAATGGGCAACGTCTCCTACAGGTAAGTAAACTCAATGGATTCAGAATAACTAACACTTATTACAAACACCGCGACATACATAAGTACACATGGGTTTCACCTGATGGGCTGCATAAGAATATGATTGATTACATATTAATTAACAGCAAATGGGCTAGTTCTGTTAGAAATACCAGGGCATATAGGGGAGCTGAAATTGGATCTGACCATTACCTTGTTAAAAGTGTCTTGCAACTTAAACTTAAAAAGTGTTGTGCTAGGGTTAAAAAATTTACTTTTAATACTGAAGCTCTGAAAGATCCAGTTATAGCCAAAGCTTACCATGATAGGTTACTTAGTCATTATGACAGTCATGGTTTGCTTACTACTGAAGTTGAGGAAGAATGGGGCCATTTAAACAGGCTTTTTTGGACACTAACAGTACTCTTTTAGGAAAAAAGGAGCAGAAGAGTCAGAATTATTTGAGTGATAAGGCACTTGAGCTTATTTCGGAAAGAAAGAACTGCAGGAATGTCCTTAATCAATACCCTACTAGTCCTAATAGAAAGCATTACAGAGAACTTAATAAACGTGTAAAAGATAAGTTAGCTGCTAATAAGAATCTTTGGCTTGATGGTTTGGCTGACAAAGCCGAGGAAGCAGTTAGACAGCACAACAGCAGAGAGCTGTTACAGATAGTTAATGTTTTGTGTGGTAGAATACGGACAGGTATACAAGGATTGAAGGATAAACAAGGTAAGGTTATAGAAGGTGAGGATTCTGTCATGGCTAGGTGGACTGAGCATTTCAGTGATGTTCTAAACAATGTAGTTAGTTCTACTCCCATTGTTTGCAATGATGATAGATGCATTGGTGGCTTTAATGTTGGCCCTATTGGTGGCTTTAATATTGGCATTGGTGGCTTTAATGTTGGCCCCCCCCCCCATAACACAATCTGAAGTTATTTTGGCTGTTTCTAAACTTAAATTACATAAATCCCCAGGGGTAGATGAAATTACTATAGAAATGCTTAGAGCTGGGAATATTTCAGTTACCACTTGGATGACTGAAATTTTGAATATCTTTTACGATAAAGGCATGGTTCCTAAGGATTTTACCAGAGCTATTGTTATCCCTATTTTCAAAAAAGGTGATCGCAGTTCTTGTGATAACTATAGGGGTATCAGCCTACTCTCTGTTCCAGGTAAAGTTCTTTCCATGATTGTTATTAATAGAATTAAGAATCTGGTTGACAGTCAATTGCATGATGAGCAATGTGAATTCAGAAGTTGTAGGGGATGTGTGGATCAGATATTTTCACTTAGGCAGATTCTTGAGAAATGTTTCGAGTTTCAGAAACCTTTGGTTGCTAGCTTTGTTGATTTCAAAAAGGCTTTCGACTCTGTTGATCGTCATAATTTGTGGTTGATTGTGAAATCATATGGTATACCAGACAAGTTAGTTAACATAATGAAAGCTCTCTATAATAACACTGAGTCGTGTGTGAGAGTTGGTAAGGCTTGTAGCAATTGGTTTAGCATTACTTCTGGCGTTCGACAAGAGTGCATTTTGTCTCCTTTTCTCCTTAGCTTGGTTATTGATTATGTTATGTGAAATTCACTTCAAGGGAAAGATTTTGGCCTTAAATGGACTGGAGATATGAAAATTTCTGATTTAGATTATGCTGATGATTTAGCCCTTTTGGCAAATGATGTTGATGAGATGAACTCTTTCATTCGAGCTGTTGATGAGACTGGTAGTAGAGTAGGTTTGGTTATAAACAGAGCGAAAACTAAAGTGATGAAAATTGGTCAGGCAGGCTGTGATTCAGTTAATCTGAATGGTTGCAGTCTTGAGCAGGTGTCACAGTTTAATTATCTTGGGAGCTATGTAACAGATAATGGTGATGTGCGGCATGAGATTAACAGACGAATAGGGATTGCTGCCGGGACTTTTAAGAATCTATGGAGAGTGTGGAGAAATAGGCATATACACCTAAAGACTAAAATTAGACTGTATAATACTTTGGTTCTTTCTAGGGTTAGTTATGGTAGTGAAACTTTGACACTTTGTAAACAAGATAACAGAAAACTAGATGCTTTTGATTCCAGATGCTTACGCAGTATCTTGGGAATTTGTTGGTTCAACTTTGTAACTAATGATGAGGTTAGGCAAAGGAGTTTGCAACCTCCTTTAAGCAGCATATTGTGCAGAGAGAGACTCAGTTGGTTTGGCCATGCTGCCCGTATGAATAATTATAGATTGGCGAATAGGGTTATGAACAGTGTGCCTAAATGCCTCAGAAAGAAGGGGAGACCTAGGATGCAGTGGGCAGACAATGTCAAACAGGACCTTGTTAGAATTGGTGTTCAGTGGCCAGATGCAGTTGGTTGGTTGGTTGGTTGTTTGGGGTTTAATGGCGCATCGGCAACAAGGCCATAATGCGCCAAACAAAAGACAATATAAAAGATAAAAAACATAGATCCCCATAACCAAAAGTTAAAATACATTTTCAACATTGTAAAGTGATAAAATAACAAAAAACAAGTGTATATGAACAGAGTAAAACAACTGTAGAATTATTAAATAAAATAATCCCAGGTGTAAGAGACCTGGGGTAAATAATACATAAAGGCAAGGTAAAATCAAATTCGTTTAAAATATCCACAATATTTCAAAAAGGTAAAAACTGAAGATAAAATGCAATGATCAGATAAAAGATGTCCGAGTGTAAGAGGCTCGGACATAAAATTATGGAAATTAAAAATCATATGCCGTTCAAAGTTAAAAGCAGACCATGAGATTAAAATATGTTCGATTGTTAAAATGGTGTCACAAAACTCGCACTTAGGTACATCGTCCGCCCGTAGAAGAAACGAATGAGTAATAAAGGAGTGACCTAAGCGGAGCCGAGCAAGTACAACTTCCTCCTTGCGATTCCTGCGGTAACAAGACTGCCATGGTTTGATGATAGGTTTGATCTCAAAGAGTTTGTTGGTGAGCTGTTCCGACCAAGATCTCTGCCACTGTGCCCGGAGCTCGGTGGTAAAACGCTGCCGGAAATCCAGATATGGAACCGGCAACGGAGAGTCGGACAGGGGCGGGGCTGATCTGGCAGCAGAATCTGCCAGATCAGCCCCGCCCCTGTCCGACTGTTGGGTGCCCGGTCATGTCGGAATCAGGGGTAATGACCCCTGATTCCGACATGACCGGGCACCCAACAGAAATGGATGGTGGTGGTGGCTGCCAGACGATGTAGCTGCTGGCGGATCTTAGTAAGAACAGGGTGAGGCCGATGCCTCACCGAGATCAAAGCCTGTAGCGAGCTAAGCGAGTCGGTGTAAAGCACACACCGACGATGATGCTTAGTCGCCACGTGGTCCAAGGCGAGGCTGATAGCGTGCAACTCTGCGGTGAAGATGGAACACTGCAGTGGGATCTGGTCTGCAATGATTACATCACAGCAGACCATGGCCGATCCCACTGAAGTGCCAGACTTCGAGCCATCTGTAAAGACAGGCAAGAAGTCCGGGTGCTCAGCACGATGGCTGGCAAAGAGTTGCCGGTACACACAGTCAGGTGTAAAGGCCTTCCCCGTCCTGCACAGGGAAAAATCGCAGGAAGGGGAAACAGCGAGCCAAGGTGGAAGTGGCTCAGCTGTCGACTGTGCAACACTATCGAGACTGGTGTTGATGTCTCTGAGGTAGCCTCGGACACGCAAACCAAAAGGACGAATGGCAGTCGGCCGATTATTGTAAAGCATTTCCCACTTCGGACTGAAAACGCAGTCCCAAGAGGGATGGCCAGGCAGGGATCGCAATTTAGACGCATATTGTAGGGACAACTGCTGACGGCAAAGAGATAAAGAAGGTTCGTCGGTCTCAACATAAAGACTCTGGACCGGTGAGGTGCGGAAGGCTCCCGTGCAAACACGGAGGGCCTGATGATGGAGGGGGTCCAGCACCTTCACCACCGAATCCCGGGCAGAGTCGTACACCTGGGATCCGTAGTCCAGTTTCGATCGGACAAGCGCACGGTACAGGCGGAGCAAAGAACATCGGTCCGCCCCCCAAGAGAGGGAGGAGAGAACCTTGATGATGTTCAATGCCCGCGTGCACTTGGACCTGAGATGACGTATGTGAGATAAAAAGGTCAATTTCCGATCGAATATGAGACCGAGAAACTTGGTCTCCGCCACAACTGGAATGATGTTACCCCCGAGCCGCAGCTCGGGATCCAGGTGAAGATTACGCTTGTGGCAAAAGTGCACACAAGCGGTCTTCTGTGGGGAGAACCGAAACCCGTTTGCCGTCGCCCAAACCGAAAGATTGTTCAGGGCAATTTGCAGTTGTCTTTCAATGACCCTCATGCTGGAAGATGAGCAAAAGATGCTAAAGTCATCAACATAGAGGGCATTGCCTACTGATGGAGGAAGTTGTCTAGTTATGGAATTAATCTTGACAGCGAAAAGCGTAACACTCAGAACGCAGCCTTGTGGCACCCCCTGTTCTTGGGGGTACGGCCGCGACAGAGTGTTACCGACACGGACACGAAAAGAGCGTGTCGATAAGAAGTTGGAGATGAAGATCGGCATGTGACCTCTCAAGCCGAAGCTGTGGAGGTCACGAAGAATGCCGAATCTCCAAGCCGTGTCGTACGCTTTTTCGATGTCGAAGAAAATTGACACCAGGTGCTCTCTACGTAAAAAAGAATTTCTGATAGCCGATTCGAGGCGTATCAGATGGTCAAGAGTTGACCGTTGCCTGCGAAAGCCACACTGGGTGTTGGAAAGAAGGTTGTGATGTTCTAAATACCAGATGAGTCTGGCATTTACCATTCTTTCCAACACCTAGCACACGCAGCTCGTCAATGCGATGGGACGATAATTGGAAGGAATCTTGGGATCTTTGCCTGGCTTGGGGAAGGCCAAGACGATGGCCTCCCGCCAGGAGTCCGGAAACTGCTCCTCGAGAAAAATGCGATTGAAGAGATGGAGCAGCCGATCCTTACTCGATGGTGAAAGATGTTGGAGCATGGCATAATGGACATTGTCCGGCCCTACAGCAGAGGCATGAGAAGACTGCAGAGCAAGGCGAAGCTCCTCCGCTGTGAATGGCCTGTTGTAAGGCTCCAGGCCATTCGAGTGGAAAGACAGCGGAGAGCGCTCCGCCCTGTCCTTCTGGGCCAGAAACTCGGGGGAGTAAGAGGAAGATGAAGAGATGGAAGAGAATGACTCCCCCAGAGTGTCGGCAATTGCTTTGGGATCAGCAATTGCCTGTCCATTGTGCTCCAGGATCGATAATGAGTGGGACGTATAGTTCCCACTCATCTTCCGGACTTTATCCCACACGACCTTAGAAGTAGTCGTGCGGGTGATAGAAGAAGTATACTTGATCCAAGATTCCTTCTGGCTCTGGCGTCAGACGAAACGAGCTTTCGCCCTGGCGCGTTTGAAATTTTTGAGGTTGGGGGTCGTCGGATATCTCCGAAACACCCCCCAAGCCTTGTTCTGAGCCTTACGAGCTGCGGTGCAATCTGGATTCCACCACGGTTTCGGAAAGCGAGGAAACCGCGTAGAAGTTTGAGGAATTGTTGATGCAGCTGCATCTATGATACAGTCTGTTATCTCCGCTACTGCCACATTGATTGGCTCCTGGCTGACAGAGTGGTCATCGAGCTCTGAGAGCAGCTCGAAACCACCCCAGTCAGCGCGATCGAGCCTCCACCGTGAGACGCGTGAAGGGCTGCAAGGCCCCCCACGGGAGATGGTGCACACCACGGGGAGGTGATTGCTCCCGTACGGGTTGTCCTCGACCTCCCATGTAAAGAGTGGAAGGATCGAGGAGGAGCAGATAGTGAGGTCAATGGCAGTGAAAGTGCGGGTTGGGGAGTGAAAGTAAGTACTGACACCGGTGTTCAACAGGGAGAGAGAAGGATCCAAGAGCCACTGCTCCAGGACCCCACCCCTCCCGTTGGTGTCAGCACTGCCCCAAAGTGGACTGTGTCCATTGAGGTCCCCCATAATGAGGAAGGGGGACGGCAGCTGCGAGACGAGATCATCAAGGTCTTCCTGGAAGACGATGCTCCCAGGTGGAAGATATACAGAGCAGACAGTCAGCGAGAACCCCACGAAGAGACGGATGGCTACCGCCTCTAAGTTGGTGGTGAGGGGTACAACCTGGAATGGAGAATGGTTGCTCACGAGGATGGCGACACCCCCGCGAGCCGGACCATCTCCATCCCGGTCCCGGCGAACTAGTGAAAAGTGCCGGATCATGGGATCTGTGACTGGCTGCAAGTATGTCTCCTGCAGGCACACACAGATGGAATGGTGTGCCTGAAGGAGGGCCTTGATGTCGTCAAGATTCCTCTGGAATCCACGACAATTCCATTGTAGGAGTGTGGCCATCTCAGGACTTAGAAGAGTGGGCGGACGACGTGTTTCTATTCAACTTAACCGCCGCGGAGGACGGTTTAGTGAATAGGGGGCGGTCGGTATCCATGTCCTCGGAATCGTCCGAGGGACATGGATCGGTGACCGCCCTTTGAGGTGCGGTGATTTTCATTTTAGGACCCGGCGGGGGCCCCTTAGGTTTGGAAGGTCTTGCTGTCTGAGGACGGGAAGGAGGAGGCCTTCCGGTGGAGGTGGAAGGCTGAGCTGCAGGAATGGAAACCGGGGTTGATGTCGAAGTTGACACCACCCTCGGTCTCGCCTGCGTGAGGAGGTACTTCGCAGCTGGCGAGAAAGTCTCACTAGGTGGTACACTGATGTCAGTCTGCACCGCAACCGAAGTCATTGGAACGATGGGCTTTCCAATGACTGCACTGGCATAGGAAACCTTGCCAGGAGGGGTGGGCGGTGCAGCAAGCTTTCTCGCTTCAGGATACGAGATGTTGTTCATGACTTTGAGGCGTTGTACCTCCTTTTCCTCCTTCCACTTCGGACAGTCGCGGGAGTACGTAGGATGTTCGCCACTGCAGTTCACACAGCATGCCTTTTCTGCTGTGCAGTCAGGATCGAGATGATCCTTACTGCCACAGCGAGCACAGGTGGGCTTGCCCCTGCATGCTGTGCGGGCATGACCGTATATCTGACACTGAAAACAGCGCAGAGGGTTCGGTATATACGGCCTTACCTCACAACGTAAATAACCTGCCTTGATGGAAGAAGGCAGGCGTGGCGTGTTGAATGTAACAATTAACACCCGGGTGGGTGTTAATTTCCCATCACGGCGTGTCGAAACCCGGTGGACCGCTGTTACTCCTTGAGGTGTGAGCTCTGAGAGGATTTCCTCCTCAGTGACTTTGAGGAGGCCCCACTCGGTGATCACACCCCAAGAGGAATTCAAAGTTTTATGGGGAGTGACTTCGACAGCCACCCCACCAATTTCTTTGACTTTCAGGAGCAGTTCAGAGTGTTTAGAACAAGCGGTCTCAACCTGCAAGTCGCCAGATCGTAAGCGCTTGACGGATTTCGGCTCTCCCGCAAGACCTTTCAAACCTTTATTTACAAAAAATGGGGACATGTCCCCAAGTACCTGATCACCCGTGGAGTGGATGATCAGGAACTTTGGGAACGAAGACACAGACACAGAAGACGACGGCAGAGATAACAGTGACGACGAGGAAGATGGGGGCTCATGTCGAGCCCTCTTGTTGGCGGCGATCGCATTAATTTCATCATTCTCTCTCATGATTGTTTTTGTGTGGTTCAGTGCCCGCTGTCCCCACCCTCCACGGAGCCCAACAAGGGGGACGCCCAGTCGGGCACCAGGGCTACGCAGGCACTATACCCACACAGACAGTGAGCCAAGCCCTCACAAATAAATAGAAGAAAAATGAAAAGAGAAATGTGCAGAACAATAACGTTCTACACAAAAGAAACAAAGCTTAAAATAACAAAATTGTGAATGGCCAACCTGGCCTCACAAAGAAAAGATAACGACAAAAGGAAAATAAGTTGTGAGGAAACTTGTAAACCTGTACCCGGACCGTGGGCAAGGTTACTCACTGCTCTGCACGGTTGACCCTAGCAGGACCTGCCCACCAGCCGATTGCTCCTGGGGGGGCACCCCAGGAGCTCCCGTTTACCGGAAGCAGAGGCCAAAGCAGTGTATAGCAGAGGCCCCGGAATCCGCTGCCCAGCCCTGCGACAGACAGGCTCCCCAATGGCAAGATGGCCAATGGGGACCACGCCAGTCATGAGCTGAGGAGAGAAAACGGGGACCCCCGAGCAACTACCAGGATCCTCCTTTCCCGGGACATGGGTCTCCGCGCACGGCAAACACGCGGGCGAGCGTTTAGGACCCTGCGAAGGTAACCGAGCCAGCGGAACCTTCACAGGGTGGTCCCCCTCACCGTGTACAGGCGCTCACACCGAGGGGGCCAGATGCAGTAGATGTAGCTCAGGATAGACTTGCTTGGAGAACTAAATTGCACGGTCTGGTTGGACCTCCGTAGCCCATGGCTGCTTGAGGATGATGAGGTAAGAAAATATGGGTCCGTGAATTTGAAAGTCTTGACCTCATTTAGGAAACTCTCCTTTGAGCGCTTCAAAGTACTTCTGAAGCTCATCTCTGTTGACAGTAAATCAATTTGAATGAACCTTTACATTTGGAAAGTACTTGTATGTGTTAGGGGTAACATCATGGGAAAATATGTCTAATTTTGACGCAAATCCTTTCCAGTGTTCAAAAAGATTAAGTACTGTTTGACCCTGTCCTTGTAAATGCAAGTTTAATTCATTGAGAATTGTAGTTATGTCAGCCAGAAATATCAGCTTGCATGGCCAGTCCTCGTCATTCAATCCCGGGAAAGTTCTTTTTCATCAAGAAACATCTTGATTGCTTTTAGACATGATACAAATTTGTTCAAAACATCACCTTGACTAAACCAATGAATATTGCTGTACAGTGGGAGGTCCGAAATATGCGCTCTCCATTTCTTGTAGAAGAGGAATTGCCTGTGAGTCAATGAAGAGTGAGAAACTATGAAGTTAACTATCTTGACAACAGTTTCCATTACAGAGTTCAAGCACAGTGACGAAATCTTCGCACACAAACTCTCCTGGTGTATAATGAAATGGAAGCTCAATATTTGACGTCCAATATGATCCTCAAGTTTAACAAATCTTTTGTTCTTTCCGACCATTGCATCACACCTCTCTTGTGTTGCGATCTTATGCAACCACGGCAATTCCCGATTCCGCCTTACGACACTACCAGTTATGAAAAGCCGTGCTTATCTAGAGCCGGGGGGCAAGGAATACGCCATATCAACCCCAGCCTCACATGGCAGCAGTCATATAGAAGGAAAGCTAACCACCGAAAGAAACCTAACTTTAATCTGTTCCCCCGGTTAGCCATGAACAACAATATGTAGATCCAAGTTCACTCGGCACCCGGGGTGGAGACTCTTAGTAAGGCCCAGACTTTTAACAGGGCTCGTGTTTATTAGGCCAGGGGGGAACCATTTGGCCGAGCCCTTAACTTTCTCACCCAGAGCCCTGAGGTTGAGGCCTAAGACACTGTCACCATCCGACCGGCCGGCGATGTCGTCGGCCTCAGTTGGTCTTGACTATGTCCAACTGGTGGAGCCACCCTGGTCGGCACAGCCTTTGACCAGGTTGCTGGGCCCAAAGCCCCCCCCCCCCCACCACCACCACATCAAGATAGTCCCCTATTGGGGGGGGGGGACCATTGCATCAGTAGTAACATAGAACATTTTATTCATGTTAATGTTCTGATTTTCGAAATAACTTACAAATGCGTTTATAATGTCCTCTCCCTTGGCTGTACCATCAAGAGTTATCAAGCTGCACAGTTCTTCATAAATATGGTTGTTGTCACAACATCGCGCAACTATGGCTAGGTGCCCTGCATCATTCACATCGACACATTCGTCAATAGCGACACTAAATACAACAGCTTGTTGTAACCCAGTTGTACCGGCATGAGTATGCAACAGCCAAGAGAACTATAGAGGTGGTGGTGGGGATGGTCGGGAAAGAGGGGAAGGATAGGACAGAAATAAAACTTCATCAAGGTCAGTCATTGTTGCTCCACACTCACTCAGTTTGCATCAGATCGCACATTCTTACCTCCAAAGTCTAACAACTTTCATTTTGAAAGGATGTAAAAACAAAAATAGCTTTAAAAGAATTATATGCTTCTATTTAATTAAAAATTCACTTTTTTTTATGAAATAATATACTGTATTTCAATTCACTCAGCGTACCATAGGTTGCTGACGCCTGGTCTAGGCTTTTTGCCAACTACACTGTTATATTAACAAGCCAACTTTTGAATTAAAAAAAAACAATCAAATGCAATACATCATGTTATATAGCAAATTAAACAGAATTTAATTCTGAATATTATCAAAATAAAAAATTTAAGCAAATTTACAAATATATTAATTTTTAATAAGACTTTTTACTGTGATAGAGTGAAAAATAGTTTAGACCATGCAATTACGGCTTAATTTTGCAAAACCTGATGAATAAAAACAGTTCAATTATATAGTAATCTAAAGGAAATTTCTTTCTGATTACTATAATATTTACCTGCAACTTGATTTTTAATCCTCTTAAATAATTCTTTTCAGCTTGGTATATTTTAAAACAAGGATTGCTCACATTAATAAGATTTTCTGTCCTGTCAATAAAATGGTAAAAAACTTTCTTGGCTGCCTTTTTTAATTAAACATTATGAACTTTTTCTTTGGGTGTTGAACTTTGGGGATCTTGACTAAGTGTCAAAAAGTTGTTGCACCAAAGCAAAAAAATAAATCATTAGGGTGGCACAGCCAAGATATTGAGGGGTGGAATCTATTAAAACCATTCAATATAAGGTTGCCAAAATTACTCCCCCATATAAAGGAAATCCTTTTTGCTTCCATATGCAGCACCTCATTTTTAGGAATGATACTAAATTAAAGTTTCTCACTTGAAAATGAAGATATAATACAAGAAAAATTAACATATAACTTTATGAGATGTTAAATAAAATATCTACAACAACTTGTAACCAGCCATCTGATGCAGCATAGCTCCAAAAGGTTGATAATAATACATCTATAGATCAAATGACTGAAAAATCGATAATTTACAGAAAATCTATGGAAATGAAAAACTAAGGTTTAATTATAAAAAAGTACATAAAATACTAACTTTATGAAGGGAGATGATATTCAATGTGTGGGGAAGAAGTATTTGACTTAAATCAACCATGTAAACAACTCCCATGTAGCCATTTAATGCTCACACGTGTGAGCAAGCAATTACTAATACCTGCTGTGATGCCATGCACTGCAGCCAGTCTTCAACAACAAACTCTGGCTAAGAAGGCTCTTTTTTATAGTTTTGATTTGAGGAGTGGGAATGACACTTAGAATGCTGGGATAAAGGATATAAATAATAAAAATAATTCTAGGAAAACTTAAATAACTTGAAGCCAGAAAAGTGTATAAAACTCTGAAAAATCAGAGGTAAGTACTTCATAATTATTCAAACTCTTCCATTTTTAAAAAAATATATATTTCTTTTGTTAATATTCAGAAGATTTTAGAAACTTTAAGGAAAAAAATTTGTTGATAAACAGTTCAAATCAAAGTTGAGCTTAACGTAGAGAGTTGCTTTAGATAACGTTAATGGAAAAATCACAGATACTGTCTATCACTTCTAAGAAATGCAATCAGATGGCTTTAACAAATTATTTATATCAGTGCTGCCCAACTTCTCTAAGACCGCGGGCCATTATTTCCTTTGCCAATATTTCGCGGGCCAAAAAATAGAATAGGACAGGATAGGTAATTGAAAAGTTAGTTCATGTCACCTCAAAAAATTATTTTATTCATATGAAAAATAATAAGTAATAATAAACCAATATAAATTTTCTAAACCTTATCAAATATTTAATAAATTTAATGGGAGCATTGTGGCCATAGTTGTCGGGCAATAAGAACAGAATGAGTAAGTTAAAATAATGCAATAATAATTGCAAATAGAATGAGTAAGTTGAAGATTGCATATCAAGTAAAGTAATATAAGTTGACAAAAATTATAAGGTGGATTACAGATATTTATTTAAAATTTCAAGTAAAAGTTATTTTGTTTGCGGGCCACAAAAATCCTTGTGCAGGCCGCTAGTTGGACAGCATTGACTTATATCATAGTTTAATAAAATATGCATCAAGTTGAAAAAGAAAGCATTTTCCAAGCATTAACAATGCATTTTAAAAACCGCTTGTTTAAAAATTTCCTTACATGTATTTTCTATTTTTAAACGCATATTTTTTTTAAACAAAATAAGTTTCATGTGTTGCACTAAAAACTGATATAGGCATCATTGGTCTGTCATTTCTGGTTCTGTCAACTTGTATAATGAATGTGGAAAGGCTAGTAGTGTAATAATTCTTTTCGTTTACATCAATTTTAATGAAATGTTTTATAAAATCCTGTAAAATATGATAACTTCAATAACTTTTTAATACTGAATGGGTATTATCTAGTATTATTACTACTCTGTCAGCCATAGGGAGAGAGTAATAATAATAATGCTGTAAAATTCATATCTGGTTGAAACTACTTAGCCCTTCCAAGGTCCTTCAATCTGATCAGGCAAAAAAAAAAAATCAACTTTAAAACTTTTTGCCAAATAACTAATGAAAGGATTTATGGCACATTATATGCCAAAATAAACTGGAAGGAGAGCTGTGTACCAATCCCCAGTGATGATGCACAGAACCGGCCAGGTCTAGCACCTAATGCCCGACCCCGTTTTCTCGTGGTGCAGGCCATTAGTACTTTTCAAAAGAGATATTCTCTTTTCGAACGGAAGGGGAGGGCTGCCAGTTCAGTATGGCCTACTAATCTGGTCATTCATGGCCACTTTTTTTTTTCAAACCTGTTGAGGAGTGGTCAACTTCACAGGGTCCTGGTGCTGACTATACCTACTAGACTTGTTTATGGATTTCAGCTTGATTATGGATCCTGGACTTGCTTCACTGGTGGGCCTCTGTTGAAGGAGAGTCTGCCGCTGCGTTTTCTGTTTGCTTCTGGGTTGCCAGCTCTAAGTGAACAGAGGCATGGGATACCTTATATCAGCTGGTGGATAATCCTAATCAGAGGCCATCGCAGGTACCTGAACCTTACTTAGCTAGTTGGGCATCGTCAAGCCTAAACTGGAGTAATGTGTCTCAGACAGGCCATGTGGCTCTTGAAAAAGCCCACTTGAAAAGGTGGTGCCTGAAGTTCCTACCAGCATCGGTGACTTCAGCCTTTAGCAGAGGAGGAATAGGTCTTTGCCCCATGCCTGCGATCAGGGGGCTGTTTGATATTGTTGGCCCTACCAATCTCAATAAACCTAATTTCTTTAAAAATCCTACTAATCATTTTCTCCCTGTAGGAACGTGGAACGTGAGGACATTACATAGAGATTATTCTCTCGATATCCTCATGAAGGAATTCCAGCACTATAACCTAGATATTCTAGGCTTGCAAGAGACCAGATGGACAGGTAAAGGTGAGATACTTAATAATAACTTTAAATTTCTCTTTACAGGGAGGGAGGATGGAAAGCATCACCAAGGTGTGGGTCTGCTTCTCAGCAGACACACTAGTGATGCTCTTCTAGGATATGAGTGCATTAATGAAAGGTTTCTTATAACAAAATTTCAGACAAGCATTAAAAACTTGAATGTTACTGTTGTTATGCCCCCACTGAGGATGAGGATGAGAAGAATAGGTTTTACAGAAAACTTCAGGATATTTTGAATTCTGTCAAAAAAGGAGATATTACCCTTGTTCTAGGTGAATTCAATGCCAAAGTAGTACTGACTCTTACCTTTCGGGAGGGGTGATAGGTCCTTTTGGTATTGGTAGCTGCAATGTGCAATGTCTCCTACAGGTAAGTAAACTCAATGGTTTCAGAATAACTAACACTTATTACAAACACTGTGACAAATATAAGTACACATGGGTTTCACCTGATGGACTGCATAAGAATACGATTGATTACATATTAATTAACAGTAAATGGGCTAGTTCTGTTAGGAATACCAGGGTTTATAGGGGAGCGGAAATTGGATCTGATCATTACCTTGTTAAGTGTCGTTCAACTTAAACTTAAGTAGTGTTAAGGCTAAAAAATTTACCTTTAATTCTGAAGCTCTGAGAGACCCAGTTATAGCTAAAGTTTAAAAATGATAGGTTACTTAGTCATTATGACAATCATGGTTTGCTTACTACTGAAGTTGAGGAAGAATGGGACCATTTTAAACAGCCATTTTTGGAAACTAACAGTATTCTTTTAGGAAAAAAGGAGCAATGAGGCAGAATTATTTGAGTGATAAGGCACTTTAACTTATTTCAGAAAGAAAAAACTGCAGGAATGTCTATAATCAATATCCTACTAATCCTAATAGAAAGTATTACAGAGAGCTTAATAAACATGTAAAGGATCAGTTAGCTGCTGATAAGAATCTTTGGCTTGATGGCTTGGCTGACAAAGCTGAGGAAGCAGTTAGGCAGCACAACAGCAGAGAGCTGTACCAGATAGTTAATGTTTTGTGTGGTAGAAAATGGACAGGCATATAGGGATTGAAGGATAAACAAGGTAAGATTATAGAAGGTGAGGATTCTGTCATGGCTAGGTGGGCTGAACATTTCAGTGATGTTCTACTCCCATTGTCTGTAATGATGATAGATGCATTGGTGGCTTTAATGTTCACCCTATAACACAATCTGAAGTTATTTTGGCTATTTCTAAACTTAAACTTCATAAATCCCAGGAGTAGATGAAATTATTATGGAAATGCTTAGAGCTGGGAATTTTTCAGTTACCACTTGGATGACTGAAATTTTGAATATCATTTATGATACAGGCATGGTTCCTAAGAATTTTACCAGAGCTATTATTATCCCTATTTTCAAAAAAAGATGAGGTTATCAGCCTAGTCTCAGTTCCAGGGAAAGTTCTTTGCATGATTGTGCTTAATAGAATTAAGAATCTGGTTGACAGGAAATTGTGTGATGAGCAGTGTGGATTCAGAAGTGGTAGGGGATGTGTAGATCAGATATTTTCACTTAGGCAGATTCTTGAGTATTGTTTAGAGTTTCAGAAACCTTTGGTTGCTAGCTTTGTTGATTTCAAAAAGCCTTTTGACTCTATTGATCGTCATAATTTGTGGTTGATTGCGAGATCATATGGTATACCAGAGAAGTTAATTAACATAATGAAAGCTCTCTATAATAACACTGAGTCATACATAACATTTTGTCTCCTTTCCTCTTTAGTTTGGTTATTAATTACATTATGCAAAATTCACTGCAAGGGAAAGATTTTGGCCTTAAATGGTCTGGAGATACGAAAATTTCTGATTTAGATTATGCTGATGATTTAGCCCTTTTGGAAAATGATGTAGATGAGATGAACTCTTTCATTTGAGCTATTGATGACACTGGTAGTAGAGTAGGTTTGGTTATAAACAGAGAGAAAGCTAAAGTGATGAAATCTGGTCAGACAGGCTGTGATTCACTTAATCTGAATGATTGCAGTCTTGAGCAGGTGTCACAGTTTAATTACCTTGGGAAATACGTAACAGATACTGGTGGAGATTAACAGATGAATGGGGATTGCTGCCAGGACTTTTAAGAATCTATGGAGAGTGTGAAAAATAGGCGTATACACCTAAAGACTAAAATTAGACTGTATAATAGTTTGGTTCTTTCTAAGGTTAGTTATGGTAGTGAAACTTGGATACTTTGTAAACAAGATAACCGGAAACTAGATGCTTACACAGTATCTTGGGCATTAGGTGGTTCAACTTTGTAACTAATGATGAGGTTAGGCAAAGGAGTCATCAACCTCATTTAAGCAGAATATTCTGGAGAGAGAGATTCCACTGGTTTGGCCATGTTGCCCATTTGAATAATTATAGATTGGCGAATAGGGTTATGAACAGTGTGCCCTAGGCCTCAGAAGGAGGGGGAGACCTAGGATGCGGTGGGCAGACAATGACAAACAGGACCTTGTTAGAATTGGTGTGCAGTGGCCAGATGCAGCAGATGTAGCTCAGGACAGATATGCTTGGAGAATTAAACTGCATGATCTGGTTGGACCTCCATAGCCCACGGCTGTTTGAGGATGATGATGATGATGATATACCAAATTAATCAAAATCTAAATCTGGATTTTCTGAAAATAAAATATTTAATGAAAAAGACAACTAGTTTCATTTTAATAAGATTTTTTTTAGAGTCATGTAGTAAAGAAATGCATCTGGCAACATAAAAAAAATTTATATAAAAAAATAGATATAATGCACATGAATAGAAAGCTTATTTATTTCTGAATAACATAAATTTTTACTTGAAATAAGAAAATTGCTCCCTTTTCAGAATTTTTTCCCAGTACTATACTTTGAGAAAAGTCCATGCTTTTAGCCAACTGTTCTGAGTCAGATAAACAAGTCAACTTTAGAATTTTTTTTTTAAACTAACCAATCAACAGAAATAGGCTATGTTATATACCAAATTAAAAAGAATTTAATTATGATTTAATAAAAATAAATAAACAAATTTACAAGCGCATTGATTTTAATAAGCCTTTTTCAATGTGATATGGTGAAAAAAAAAGATCGCATTATACAATTAAGGCTTAATTTTAGAAAACCTGATGAAAAAAAAGAATAGTTAAATTATATATTAATCAGAAGGAAATTCATTCAAGAATAATATGATATTTAACCTGAAACACAATTTTTATTTTTTTAATGATTCTCTTCAGTATCATATATTTTAAATACAACCAGTGTTATACAAAGTGACTTGGACCTCTCACATTCATGGAATTTTCTGAACTGATTATGGAAAAAGAAAAAAAAACTTTCTTGGCTTTTTTTTACTAAACATTATGAATTTTTTCTTTGGGTGCTGAAGTTTGGCAATCTTGGCTAAGTGCAAAAAGATTGTGCACCAAAGCAAAAAACAAAGTGGCACAGCCAAGATACCTTTAAAATCATTCAACATAAATATTAAAACTCATTACTTTAAAAAAAAAATTTTTTTTCTAAAGAGGGGAATGGGGGGGAAACCTCTCCCAAAATTGCCCTCCTACATGAGGACTGATTTCTCTGTGTCAAGGAAGTCCACTTTGCATCCATATCCTAGACCTCATTCTTTTTCAGAAAATGGTACAAATTCAAAGTTTTTTACTAAAACCCAAGAAATGATAGAAGAAAAATTAATTAAAAATAACTTAAAATTCTGTCTTTGAGCAATAAAATTTTAAAGTTTATCCTTCAAACTATTTGCATAAATTTTTAGGAGAAAACTCACAAGCTTTTCGGAGCAAAAATAGCACTCAGTGTTCAGTGAAGTGATGCTATGTAGTGACGTTAGATCTGTTTAGATAGAGCTTCTTTCCACATGTCGTGAAGGGCGATTCCAGTGTCTCGGTTGCAGGTGGGGATGGATGAGGTCATTATTTCAATAGCCTCACAGACAATGATTCCGTAGAAGGTGGACACATGTACAAGCAGTGTGGTGTGGTCCCAGTCTATTGTTGCCATGTGTTGTATTGCTAGCTCGACGGCTTCTTTCCACATGTCGTGAAGGGCGATTCCAGTGTCTAGGTTGCAGGTGGGGACGGATGAGGTCATTATTTCAATAGCCTCACAAACTATGGTTCCGTAGAAGGTGAACGCATGTGAAAGTAGTGTGGTGTGCTCCCAGTCTATTGTTGCCATGTGTTGTACTGCTGGCTCGGTGGCGTCCGTCGTTAGTTTCTTTTGGTTGACATCAGTTTGGTGAACTGTGAACCTCTCTTGTAAAGAGTGTATGGTTTTGCTGATGTAGTAAACAAAAGAATTATCTGGCAAATGTAGGGGAAATTGGTATATGCCCGATTTTTGAAGTAGGCTAAATTTGTCCCTGTCCCTTTTGATTAATTTCTTCAAATTTGGAGCTGGGCTGAAAACAAATTTGATAATTTGGACTCGAGAAATTTTTTTTTGCAAACGTAAGAAATAGGTCTGGCAGAGGTTGTACGTTCAGGTTGGTGACTGGGAGGAGAGCTGAATCTCTTCTGTTTTTGTTTCTATATTTACTGATTAATATGTTGATTGCTGTTGAGTTGTAGCCATGGCAAGCAGCAATGGAATGGGTGTTTTGAATTTCTTTTTCAAGCAGCTGCTCGTTTGAAGACATGATGAAAGCCCTATGTGTGAGGGAATGAAAGGCTGTAATTTTATACATCCATGGGGTGCATGAGTCCGTGCGTATGATGGAGGGGATGGAGGTAGGCTTTCGGTATACTGACATCATCAAGGCTCCTGTGTCATCTTTTTGGATGAAAACATCTAAACAGAGAATGCATTGATATTTTCCTCCTCCTTCGTAAAGCATATCGTAGGATATATATTGTTGGCAGAGTCAATGAGGTTGTTTAATTGCTCATTGCTGCCATTCCAAATTAAAAATATATCGTTGACATAGTGACACCAGAAGAAGGGTAAAATTGCTGCTGAATTGAATAATTTTGCTTCAAGATCTTGAAGGACAATCTCAGATAGGATGCCAGAAAGGGGTGAGCCCATTGGGGCCCTTGAGTTCTGCCTGCAAATTTGGTTGCCGAACTGGAAATAGTTGTTTTTGGTGACAAGTTTTAGAACCTCATAAATGGCGTTGATTTCAGGAAGGAAAATTTTTGCGTTTCAATAATTTTTGTCCGAAACAACATGATCGCATCAAAAACTGGAGTGGATGGGAGTAAAGAGACTATGTCAAGTGTGACTAATTTGCTGTTGGGGGGAATGGATAGATCCTTGAGTCTGTTGAGAAATTTCTGCCGTTCAACTTTCAAATGAAGTTGGACAGAAATTTCGAGAAATTCTTTTCAAGAAAGAAAGTTGGGGATGATCTTTTGCACACTAGTGGCCAGATGGGGGTAATTATCTTTGTGCACTTTGCACTGGGCAAACATTCGTGGTGCTTGGCAGTTGGATGGCACAGTGCTCTTCTTACGGTCCTTGGGGAGCCACCTGTTGTTTTTTAGCCTGCAGACCTTGCTTTTGATGCTACTGGTGGGATCAGCATTTAGACTGGTACAGTGGGAGCTATTTATGAAGTCAAAAACTTTGGCATCGTAGTCATTTTTGTCCATTATGACAAACTGGCATGTTTTATCGGCTAAAGTGATAACAATGCCAGGGGTGTTTCGAACATTTTTTAATGCCTGAAAATATTCATATGAAAAATTTCTACCTGAGTAGGATAGAGACTTTTCTCGAGAGTTTATGAATTTGAAGACTTTTTGTCTTATAGATTTAATTTTATGCTCTTCCAGATGTTCGCACACATTGTTAATAATATTTTCTATTTCAGCGATGATTTCATTTTTGTTCAATTTGTACTTAAGAAAAATTACATATAAGCTAATGGAATGTTAAATATAATATCTGCAACCATTTTTAAGCCAGCCATCTGATGTAGCATAATGCAGAAAGATCGATAAATCAGCTGAATGAAAGATTGCTAATTTATGGAAATAAACCTACAGAAATGAATTTACTTCCATATCCAAGACCTTTTATTTTCAGAAAATGATACCAGAACAAAGTTTTGGTGGAAAAATAACAAAATAAAAATTAACATTAACCTAATGTGATGTTAAATAAAATATCCACAGCAACAAGTTGTAGGCCAGCCATCCAATATAGCATAACTATGAAAAATCAATACTTATCAATTGGCAAAAAGGTCAAAAATTTACGAAAATAAATCTACTGAAATGAAAACTAAGGTTTAAATATAAAAAAGTAAATACTAACTTTACAAAGGTTATCCAATATGCTGGACCAAAACTATAAACAATCCGTTATGGAGCCATGGAACAGAGATAGCATGTGTGAATCACTTGCCTCTCGTGCAGTGAACCATAACATAATTAAGTGCAGCTGCACTCATGGAGGATGTTTTCACTTCCAGTTTCGATTTCAAGAGAAGAAAAGATGCATGCTGTGAAAATGATGAAAAAAAAACCTCTGAAAATACTGAAATAGGCTTATGCAAAAAAGAGTGTAAAAAAAAGGGAAGAAAAAAATGTCTTTCTAATTACTTCCAAAATCTGCTGTTTTTAAAAATAGGTTTTTTTGTTCATTTTTAGATTTTTGAAAATTTAAAGAAAAATGTGTTTATAATAATTCAAATAAAACTTGTGAGCTTAAATCAGGTGATTGCTTCAATACTGAGTAACATTAACCCATTTCTTCCCAGTGTTGCATACACGCAACACTTGGGAAGAAATGGGTTAACAAACAAATCAGGAATACCATAATAGCACTTCTAAAATATGGCAATCAGATGGCTTTATCGAATTATTTTATATCTTAGTTTAATAAAATAAGCATCATAATAACAAAAAATTTTCAAGCTTGAATTAAGTATTTTTTAAAAATATAGGTAAGAGAATTTTCAAACAGCAACTTTTTTTTTTAAATCGAAGTATACTGTTTTTGTTTTAGAGTGTTGTTGAAGATTAAGGTTTACATAGAATTGATTTTAATCTTACTTTTGAGCTACAAAACTATTTCAGAGGTTAAAGTGCTCTAACTGAGGTGAAAAGGTTGACCCTTTCACTACCGTACTGGCCCAAAATAGCAGAGATTTTAAATGGACTCACTCACTCAAAGGTATAATTTCCTCTTCATTACCTACAGTTAGGACCATTTTGGGCAGTATGGTGGGGGAAAGGTTTAAAGCTATTCAACCACACTGATCGATTATAACATTTTACCTCATATTCTTTTCTTGTCAAGGCTTTATCATGTAGAGCAGAAAGAATATCTACATATTCTTGAGGCAAGATATGATTTAGCGAAACAAGTCCTTGTCCTAATTTCACATACAAGCCCCCATTCTGTAAACAGCCCTTTAAGATGTTGTTTGCACCTCTCTCATGACAGGGTTTGATTGCTTCTGCATATTCATCAGAGTCCTGAAATAATCAAAATGTGATTAGGCAAAAATATCACTGATAATTATTTAAATTCCAAAAAAAAAAATTATTGGATACGAAAAAAGCCATTGGCTGAAATATTAGGTTAGTTTGTCAAATACAAGAATTCAATACAGCCACTCTCCCTGCACAAAATTTAAATATAATTTATTTTCTACTTATTTTAATGCCAAAATATATTAATATTTTTGCCATAGTTAAATGTTAGAAATTCAAGTAACATAGAAACAATATCTTGGATTTTCAGTATAAGGTTGTAATTATTTTTACAAACAGAAATGAGCAATTTTTTCAGCTTTTCAAATCAAAAACAGAAAATGACACTTCCTTTAATGATCATACTCACATGCTTGAACCACCTAGGTCAGAGTGGGCAAACTACAACCTGCCATCTATTTTTGTCTGGCCCATGAGCTACTGATGACAATTAAATTTGTAAAAGAGAAAATGATCATATACAGGACAAAAAACTCAACTTTAGCAAAGTGAATTCTCAATAAAATAATTAATTTTAATAAAAATATTTATATTTCATATTTATCATTTCCCTTCAGATTTTTTTTAATGCATACCTTATTTATTCTATATTTTTTATCCATTTAAGTTTCCTATGTGGCCCTTCAACTAAAATGTTTGCCCAGTCCTGACCTAGTTAATGTATACTACCAATGCATGTGTTTCCAATTTAGAGATTTCTGATCAAACTGATCAGTAATAATCTTTTCACAGTTGATAAAATTATTTCCTATCCAGCAATGCTTCCAATGAGAGCCACTGAAATTTATTAGTAGTAGAAGCTGCATCATGTAAGAACTATGTACATCAATTTCAGTCAATATTTTAGTAGAGTTTCGATTTTAGAAAAGTTTTTTTACTTTACTACTTCTAAAATTATTTTTATTACTCCTCAAATATATACTGTGATTAAAATGCAATACTTATTATTAAACCAACATAAATGGCCTATAGTCATTGTGCAGGCTGTTAATACCTTTCGAAGAAGATAGTCTCTTCTGGAGTGGAATGGAAGAGGAGGGTTGCCAGATCAGTGTGGCCCATTGCTCTGATCACTGTGGTCACTTTTAATTTTTTTTATTTACTCTGCAGAGAAGTGGTCAACTTCACAGGGTCTTGGCCCTGACCAATTAAATCTACCCGACTGTCTAATAACTTTAAGCATTACAGATTCTGAACTTGCTGCACTATGGGCTTCTGCTGAAGGAAAATCTACCAATTTTTTTTTTTGTGGATTGACAGACCATAGTGAATAGATGGAGGATACTTTATATTAGTTGGTGGATAATCCTATTAGAGACCATCACAGATACTTGAATCCTAGCTTCTAGGGGTATCTTTGGATTGACACTGGAGTAATGTGTCAGGTCATCTTTCTATAGCTATTTGGAATGTGAGGGCTCTTAACAGAGATTATGATATCGATGTCCTCATAAGGGAATTCCAGTATAACCTTGACTTTTTATGCCTCAAAAAAACCAGATGGACAAGGTCAGATAAAAAAATATTAATTTTTTTTCTTTTCAAGGAAATAGATAAACACCAACAAGGTGTAGCGATGTTTATCAGCAAGAATGCCAATGATGCTCTTTTGGGATATGAATGTATAAATGAAAGGTTTCTTACAGATAAATTTACAATGTGGATTAAAGACTATCTGTTGCTATACCTCACTGAGGACTTAGATTGAGAATAGAGGTTTTATGGAAATTTCAGAACATTATTTTTTCTAACAAGAAAGGAGATAGGTGACTTTAATGTACCCATTGTGCTGGGTGACTTTAATGCTAAAGATGGTACTGACTCTTATGTTTGGGCAAAGAGTGATTGGTCCTTTTGGCACCGGTAGTTGCAATAGACATGGGAAACATTCTCTTACAGCTAAGTAAAGCTAATAGTTGGAGAATAACTAATATTACAAACATTGAGATATTTATATATGTATTGTTAGGAATATGATTGATTATGCATTGACAGAAAACAAATTAGTCTGTTTAGAACACTAGGTTGTATGTACTAAATAATCACCACTTTGTAAGGCGATTTAATTTTAGAGGAAAAATTGTCTTGAGCCGGGTGGGATACGAACCCACGACCTCCCGATAACATGTCAGATGCTCTGGACCACTGAGCTACTGGCCGCCATTAAAGATTTCCTCTAATTGATGATAAGAACATTCTCAACCTACAGTACATATTCCATTATGTCACATATAGGCACTGTTCAGGCAATCTTAGCCCCAATCGGCAGATAAATGCCATATAGATTGGAAAGTATATCTTACAAGTATACAATTGATTAAATATTGAAGAAACTCACCTATTGAAGAAAGTCGAATTTCTTCAATATTTAATCATTGTATACTTGTAAAATATACTTTCCATCTATATGGCATGTGTCAGCCACTTGTGGCGAAATTGCCTGAACACTCCCTACATATGATGTAGGTTGAAAAGGTTCATATATCATCAATTAGAGGAGATCTTGATCAGCGGCCAGTAGCTCAGTGGTCCAGAGCACCTGACATGTTATCAGGAGGTCGTGAGTTCATATCCCACCTGGCTCAAGACAATTTTTTCTCTAAAATTAAATGTTTTATTTTAATAGGACTTTTTTAGAGTCATGTAGTAAAAAAATGCATCTGGCAACACAAATAAAAATTTATTTAAAAAAATAAAAAAAATAACAACAAAAAAATTACTTTTTTGATTTTAAGTAAATATTTTTCTTGTTTTGTAATTTTTTTCTCAGTACCATACTTTGAGAAAATTCCAGGCTTTTAGCCAACTGTGCTGAATCAGACAAACAAGTAAAGTTTTAGAATTTTTTCAAAAAATACCCAATCAACGGAAATAGATCATGTTATATACCAAATTAAACAAAATTTAATTACGAATTCTATGAAAATAAATAATATGAACAAATTTGCAAGCATATTGATTTTAATAAGCCTTTTTCAATGTGATATGGTGAAAAAAAAAGATCACACTATACAATTAAGGCTTCACTTTGGAAAACCTGATGAATAAAAAGTTAAATTATATATTTATCAAAAGGAAATTTCCTCCCAAATAATATAATATTCAACCTGAAATATGATTTTATTTCTTATAATGAATCTTTTCAGTATTATATATTTTAAACACGGCCAGTGTTATACAATGTGACTTGGACTTCTTTACATTCACAGGATTTTCTGAACTGGTTATGAAATAGAAAAAACTTCCTTAGCTGCTTTTTTTACTAAATTTTAATTTTTTCTTTGGGTGTTGAATTTCAGCGATCTCAGCTAGGTGCACAAATGTTTGTGCACCAAAGCACCAGCCCTTTCCAAAATTGCTCTCCCACATGACTACTGATTTCCATAGCAAGGAAGTCTATTTTGCTTCCGAATCCAAGTCATTCATTTTCAGAAAATGGTATAAGCTCAAAGTTTTTTTTACTAAAAAAAACAAATAATAAAATAAAAATTACATATAACCTAATGGGATGTTAAATAAAATATCCGCAACAACTTTTAAGCTGGCCTCCGATCTAGTATAACTCATAAAGATCGATCAAAATCAATAAATCAGCCGATCTAAAAATGGCTAATGGAAGTAAATCTACAGAAATTAATTTGCTTCCATATCTAAGACTTCGTTTATTTTCAGAAAAATCTAGATCAAAATTTTACTGGAAAGGTAATAAATAATAAAATAAAAATTAATATATAGCCTAATGCGATGTTAAAATACCTATAGCAACAAGTTGTGGCCAGCCATATGATGTAGCATGAAAAAAATCAATACTTATCGATCGGCCAAAAGATAGCTAATTTCCGAAAATAAATCTACTGAAATGAAAACTATCTAAGGTTTAAATATAAAAAAAATACTAACTTGACAAAGAGTATCCAATATGCTGGACCAAAATAGCACATGGGAACAATGGAGATATTTTGTTTGTGTCACCCACCTGCTTCTTGTTGACTCGGTGAAGCATAACTAATTAAATGCAGCTGCAACCAGAATTTCTAAGGATGTGTTTACTTCCAGTATCGATTTTAAAGGTGGTAATGATGCATAGAATGCTGGGAAAAAATGATGAAAATAACTTGGGAAAACTTAAAAGGTTTATGACAGAAAAGAGTGTGAAACGGGGAAAAAAAATATGGCGGTAAGTATTTTGTAATTACTTCCAAAATCTATAAATAAAAATAAATAAATACCCCCTCAAGCAGCTGCTTGCCACAGAGGTCTGACAGGACCCTGTCAGTTTATATGCCACAGTAGAAGGTCTGAGAGGATGGCAGGACCTCAGCAGAAAAAACGACACAATACATCCATGCCTTACCCGGGGCTCGAACCCAGGTCCCTTAGATCAGTAGCCAAGCGCGTTAACCACTTGGCCATGGGATGACATATAAATACCTCCTCAAGCAGCTGCTTGCCACAGAAGTCTGACAGGAGCCTGTCAGTTTATATGCCAAAGCAGGTCTGAGAGGATGGCAGGACCTCAGCAGAAAAACGACACATTAAAAATAGCAGTTTTTTTGTTGATTTTTAGGAGATTTTCGAAAATTTAAGGAAAAATTTGTTGATAATAGCTCAAATCAAACTCGTGAGCTTAAATCAGAAGGTTGCTTCAGCAAATCAGCAAATAGGAACGTTAACAAGCAAATCAGCAATACCGTTTAGTGCTTCTAAAAAATGGCAATCAGAAGGTTGCTTCAGCAAATCAGCAAATAGGAACGTTAACAAGCAAATCGGCAATACCGTTTAGTGCTTCTAAAAAATGGCAATCAGATGGCTTTATAAAATTATTTATATTGTAGTTTAGTAAAATATGCATCAAATTAAAAAACAAAATATTAGTTTTGAAGCCTGAATTATAAATTTTTATAAGATATATATATAAAAATTACAACTGCAATTTTTATTTTAAAAATAATCGATATATTTTTGTTGTACTAAATATGTATACATATGTCATTGGCCCCTCAATTCAGATTCTCCATATGTATACAGATGGGTTTGACACTGTAAGGGTTAATTCTTCATGTGGGTGACATGGTAAGACCCAGAGATTCTCTGTGCAAGATGATGCTCAATGGTGATTGCTGACTCCATCTAACCTCACCAATACTAGCATAATCAAACTACCGTATTTTAATGTGTACAAGGAACCCCTTTTTGCCAAAAATTGGGTCCCAAAAATAGGGGGGTTTCTTATACATGGATAGTATTATAGATATCTTAATATATCTTTTTTTATCTTAAAATAAAAATATCTTTGATGAAAAATTAGGGGGTTCCTTATACACGTTAAAATACGGTACTTACTTAGTGCTCAAGATACTACATAAGCATCTACAATCAAAGGCGTCAAGTTTCCTGTTATCTTGCTTACAAAGGGTCCAAGTTTCACTACCAAAGCAAACATTAGAAGCTATTTTATGGCCTAATTTTAGTATTCAGGGGTATATACCTATTTTTCTAAAATCTCTGCATATTCTTAAAAATTCCAACAACACCTATTTTTCTGTTTAGCTCATATTGCACATCACCAATATCTGTTACACAACTCCTAAGATAACTAAATTGAGAAACTTGCTCAAGAGTGCATCCATTCAAAAGAACTGACCAGGGTGACCAATTTTCATCACTTTAGTTTAGTTTTTTTCTCTGTTTATCACCAAACCTGCCCTATTTCCAGTCTCATCAACAGCCCTAATGAAAGAGTTCATCTCATCAACAGCATTTACCATTAGGAACAAATCATCAGTGTAATCTGAAAAAATTTCAAATCACTTGACCATTCTCCTTTTCTCCATTCAACCCAGTCTCCTTTTTGCAGTGAATTCTGTGTAACATAATAAACTAAACATAAAAATCAAACTAAAGAGAAAGGGTGATAAAATGCACCCTTGTGAAAGTCCAGCAGAATGCTAAGTCAATCACTACCAGATTTTACCAATTCACATGCAGAACTCAGTGTTATTATAGAAAGCCATTACTGTGTTACTACTCACTTAACAGGTATGCCTTATGTTCTCAAGATCGATCAAAGTATGATCAGCAGAGTCAAAAGTCTTTTTAAAATCTGTGACAGTACCACAAGTTTTTGAAACTATAAACATCTCTTCAGTAATAAATTATCACAGGAAAAGTCCTGTAGAAAAGGAACACTTGAAAAAAATGAGTTGAAAAATTGGTTGTCCTGACTGGGATTCGAACCCAGGTTTCCCAGATGCATGCCAAGCATCTTAACCACTAGAACACCGAGGAGCTGACCAACTCACCAACTAAGTGACATATAAGCTTTCCAGTTTGTTCACCAGTGGCGCTATCTATTATCAGGAGTTGGGCAGCTTATATGTCACTTAGTTGGAGAGTTGGTCAACTCCTCAGTGGTCTAGTGGTTAAGACGTTCGTTGTGCTTCTGGGAGACCTGGGTTCGAATCCCAGTCAGGACAACCAATTTTTTTCAACTATAAACATTCATTTTTTTAAACCATAAACATTTCTTAAGAATCTGCTTAAGTGAAAGTATTTGATCTATACATTTCCTGCCACTTCTGAACTCACACTGTTCATCTCAAAATTTAACAAAATCTTTTTAGTTAAATATTATAATTTTGGAAAATCCAGAATGAAATGCTGATTAATTTGGCAACAACATGCCATAATTCCTTTCATTAGTTATTTGGCAAAAAAGTTCTAAAGTTCAAGTTTTTTTGGCTGAGCATAGGCAGAAAATAGCTTGGCCCCTGGATATAAACCTGTTTTTCAGTCTGGACACTGGAAGGGTTAAAGACTAGTGAAGAAAAAGAGAGAGACTTAGGATGGGGCAGGCACACTATTCAAACAGAAATTTGTTAGAAATGATCTTCAGTGGTCAAATACAACAGGTGTAATTGAGAATAGACATGTTGGAGGACTAAATTACATAGTTTAGTTGGAATAAATTACTATTTTGGTTGGACCTCTGTAGCCTTTGGCAGCTTGAAGATTATGTATGTAAAAATGAAACTAAAGTACGATACAACTCAGATCCTTCTGGTCTCAACAAATAACTGTCTTAATGTCAAACAGAACCTTGTTAGAATATGCTTACAATGGCCAAATGCAACAGCTATAGCTCAGATGTGTTTGAAGGACTAAATTGCAGTCTGGTTAGACATCTGTACCCCTTGGCTTCTTGATCATTATGTATGTAAAAATGAAACTATATTGTGGTATACCTCAGATTTTGTTGGCTTCAAATAATGCTAAAATATTATTTTTAAAAAGTAGGGCTTATCTTAGTTATATTTTCAATTATATTGAAAGTAATTTTAAAGTAACATTTAAAAGTTGTGAATTTGAAATAAAAAATTTTGTCATTGTTTTGAAATTAAACTTTTTTATATCAATATTGATTCTGAAATGATTTGATCTCACTTTCAGTGCCTAATTTAAATTTTTAACAGTTCTTTATTTCCTTTAAGTTATGGGGGGGGGGGGGGATCTGTCACTAGCACACCAAGCTTGTAACCTGCAGTTCCCATTTTCAAATCCCTGCTTGGCCAGCATTGAGATTTATCTCTGCAAAATTCCCCTATGGTCAGCAGGGCACTGATGGGCTTGGAAAGGCTGCTGTCCATCAGATGGAACATTAAGCCATGTCCCATATGATGGAGTGAGCCATACCCTGTGCACATTAAAGAACATGCTGAATGGCCTTGAAAAGAGGCTAATGTCTCCCAGCAGCTGTCCAGTGGGTCCCCTTCCCTCTTCTCTGTGCATTCAGGGTCCTTGTGGCCTGGACATATAGCACATTGTGTGCAAAAAAAGTGCCACTCTGAGGTAAAACAACCCAACCTCCTTTAAGTTACATATTTTTCAGTTATCTTGTTTTTGATGCAATATATATTTTTTTGGTCCTACTTCCTTAGAGTTTGTGGGTCATCAAAACTCTCAACAAAATAAGCATTAAAAAAAAAACATATGCATTACAAGAAATCAACTATTGCCTTTGGCATCTAAGAAAAGGCATTAAAAAGCCGCTTGAGGCTGGATTGCCCGAACACTCCCTACATATTAGGGAAGTAGGTTGAGAATGTTCATAACATCAGTTAGAGGAGATCTTGATCGGCGGCCGGTAGCTCAGTGGTCCAGAGCACCTGAATGTTATCAGGAGGTTGTGGGTTCATATCCCACCTGGCTCAGGACAATTTTTCCTCTAAATATTTGAATCAATTTACAGAGTGGAAATTATTAGTGGATGCCTTTGGCACTTCTCTGATGACATTTATTTGACCTCGAATGCCACACTGGATTTGAAAACTCGACCTAACTCTGGGTGCCAATTTTCATCTTTCTAGCACACAATGATTGAATTTGACCTTGAATGACACACAGAATCTCAAATTTTCCAATGTTCCTGAGATCTAAAATCTAAAGTTTCACATTTCTAACACATGTAGATCATTGAATGAAATTTGATTTAATTTAACTGAGATCTACAGCTGGAGTTATCCACTAGAATTAGAGTAATTCCCCCTCATTCACTCACAATCAACTAAATATACTTAAATTTTATAAAAAAAAAAAGGGAAGAAAGTGCTTTCTACACAAAGGATAGAGATAACAAAGCTCTATTGGATTTGTCCTGGTTTCTCATACAACAAAAACACACAAGGACATCCACTGTTTTTTAGTAGTCAAGTGAGCTAACCATTAGACCAAGTATCAATCTCGATTTTCAAAAATATTCCTTCAGTATTTAGAATTATGGATATTAGAATATTTAACAGCAACAATGACAGTTTAAATAATTACAATGAAATTAAAACAAGTTATAATGAAAGCAATAACATACAAACCTTTAATAATAAATGTAAAAATATTTTTAACAATTTGTGTAATAACTATGTTAATTGCCAATTTTGAACGAGTTTTTGAAGAATGTGTTAGCTTGCAAAATGTCTCTGATTAAAAATTCTTTAAATACTGCAAACATATTGTTGGAATTCAAGATTTAAATAGATTTGATTGAGATCTTTCAATTACGTTTAGTCACTTTTTTTTTAAATAAAAAGCTTATTTTGCTGAATTTTGTATCTGAGCTAACTAGTGACATAACATGGAACTGTACCTAATAAAATAGCCACTGGGTATATATTAAATGTATTCCAATGAGTGTAAATAGTGCAAAGTTATCGTGCAATTCTGGCCCTTGTTTTACACCATGTAGAGAAAGATAATAAAAAAAGAAGACATTTATATTTCTGGATTTATTATTATACTATTCAGAAAAAAATGATATGTAATATAATTGTTTTTGTTCATTACGTTTTCCAGCAATAAGACTTTATTGCCTCTCCAGAATCAACTTTCCACCCTATCAGAGTCTTATTTAAATTAAGCATGTTTCTCATTTCGATTACAAATGTTACTTTTACAAAATTCAGAGTTAAATTTGATATAACATAGCTTATTTATGTTCATTAGTAACATGGAATAAAATCCTGTAGTTCATTTTTTTACCTGAAGTGAAAAAATATTTGGGCTTCCAAGTTAATTTCAGTTTTTCAGGATGGCATAGAATGGATAAGAATTTGAGCTATCTATACTTATCAGAAATGTGCCTAGCAACACAATTATTGTATGCACTTTTTAACTTTGAAAAATAGTAGTATATATACTTTTTATATAGTAGTATATATACTATAAAAATAATAAATACCCCCTCAAGCAGCTGCTTGCCACAGAGGTCTGACAGGAGCCTGTCAGTTTATATGCCATAGTAGGAGATCTGAGAGGATGGCAGGACCTCAGCAGAAAAACGACACACACATACTACTTTTATATATACTAAAATTTTTACTACTGTATATATACTAAAATTTTGAAATGTGCTCTTAAATATAGTTTATATACTATTATATTTAAGTAATAGTTGATATGCACTTTTTTTTAAATCCCAGAAATTGACAACCCCATACTAGATACAAATTGTATAATTTTTTTCATTCCATTTTACAATTCCTATGAATCATTTTCTTACAATTGTTTGGCAAAGTTTCCCACAATAATATTTTAGTGAATAGTATTATACTGGAGATAAAACTTCACTAACCTCTTCAACAAATAAGAATCCTAAAATTAGCAAAAATATTATTCAATGTTTTCTACTATTATAAAATGGGCATCCCCCAGGAATAATAATCTGCACTGTTTTATACCAGTCTTATTATATAAAATTTAATCACAATCTACACTGTTAAAATCAAATACCCTTAAATGCTCTAAAGCATATTCTACACTACATCATTGTATTCAACAACATGTATGAGATATTAGCTTATTGCTATAATCACATAGATCTTCCCTAGTGGAATATCCTAAGTGCAATATTCTGCTTATTCGAGTATTTCAAGTTCTTAGTTATATACTCACAAGAAGGTTGCATTTAGATGGTATATCGTGCAATAGACATCTTGCAAAAGCAGGCTGGCATACTTGACACACTTGGTGGAGAAACACAGTCCTCTTATTTGCGGTGCACTTGTTGATGCTGAACTCTTGTCTTAAATCTTGCTGTTGACTCATATTACAGTTGGGCCACTATTCCATTTTCAGGATCTGTAGTCACTGATGGTCAAGTTGTTACTCAGGTCCAGGTTTTAAGTTTGCAACTTCTTACTTGATGGATTATCAGTAGCAGAACTTACTCTAAACAGATTTAATTTAAGAGCACATTTCAAAATTTTAAAGGCATTTGAATTGAAAACAGGTTGAAGTTTCAACTTAATACATCTAAAAGCATTTAAAATCATATCAACAGTTAAAAACTACTTTTCCTACTGCTACACATTTCAACATCTCATGTCTTTGTCAGGCAGCAACAAACTGAAGTGAGTGAGCTATACATATAAGACTGGCCCTCTAGCGGTGAGTGACGTTTCCCAGCTGGTAATTATGCATGAGAAAGTTCCATGCAGCCGGCAGGGAGGTCTGTGTTATATAATGTTTCATGATGCAAATTTATCAACAGATTCTCCATAAAATTTAACTGAAATTTTGTAGTTGGGGAGGTATTTTATAGTTTAATTTATTTATAGTTGCTAACTCAAACTATTATTCAAAACCAATTAACTATAAATAAACTAAACTATAAAATAATTGCCTCCCCAGCTACAAAATTTCAGTTAAATTTTATGGAGAATCTGTTGATAAATTTGCATCACAAAACATTATGTAACACAGATGTGACCTCCCTGCCAACTGCATGGAACTTTCTCATGTATAATTACCGGCTGGGAAACGTCACTCACCGCTAGAGGGCCAGCCTCATATATATAGCTCTCACTTCAGTTTGTTGCTGCCTGACGAAGACATAAGATGAGATATGTTGAAATGCATAGCAATGGGGAAAGTAGTTTTTAACTTTTGATATGATTGTAAATGCTAGTTTAGATGTATTAAGTAGAAACTTCAACCTATTTTTAATTCAAATGCCTTTAAAATTTTGAAATGTGCTCTTAAATTAAATCTGTTTAGAGTAAGTTCTGCTACTGATAATCCATCAAGTAAGAAGTTGCAAACTTAAAACCTGGACCTGAGTAACAATTTGGTCTTAAAACTTTTAGTTTTATTTTAATTAAAACATTACAGAAAAAAATCACTTACTTCATCTAATCCTTGCAAATGCCACCAATAATCCATGGAAATCATTATACCTATTTTTAAAGATCTAAATATATAAAGAAAGAGGATTGAATTTCATTAGATATTGCAAATGCTTTATAAAATTTACATATACACAATATAAGAAAGTGTTAGAAAATTTATGTTGTCATATACTATCACCTAAAGAGTTATATACAGGGTGATTCAGAATTCATCATCAACATTTAGTGGGGAGGAAGGGAATAAGAAAAGAAAGAGATTTCACATAGGAAAGTATGGGGGCAGACGAACGCATGGTGGTGTAGAGGGCGCTGTGTGTACACACCTCTCATACAGAAGCACAGCTGTTTGACGCGTGCAGTCAGTTGTCATTCGACAAGGTGAATTTGCAGAAGTAACATGAACCGGTATACGTGGAATGAATGTGCAGATATGCATGTAATTTACGGTGCGGCAGGAGAAAGATGTCTTCGAGCCAGGCAAATGTATGCAGCGCGCTTCCCAAACCGCCGTGTGCCACAGCATCAAATGTTTTCACGTATTCATCGCCAACTGCGTGAAACAGGATCGTTTGCTGCTAGTAATGTTAATCGAGGGAGGTGCAGATCGGCACGGACAGTAGCAGTAGAGGAAGCTGTCCTACAGGAAATCGAGGAACAACCTGGTGCTAGCACACGAGGTATGGCTAGGCAGTTTGGAATTTCGCAAGCAACAGCGTGGCGGATATTACACGATGAAGGGTTACATCCGTTTCATCTGCAAAGAGTGCAATTATTGGCAGCAGACGACCATCCCAAGCGTGTTATTTTTTGTCAGTGGTTCATGCAGAGAACAGCCGTTGATCCCAACTTCCCACGTATGTTCTTTTCACCGATGAGGCGTTGTTCACTCAAGAGGGTGTCTTCAACACACACAATTGGCATGTGTGGGCTCATCAGAACCCACACGGTACAAGACCTGGAGCTGCGCAACAACGTTTTGCTGTCAATGTATGGACTGGGATTGTCGGTGACTGTTTGTTGGGCCCGTATTTACTACCATCCCGTTTGGACGGTGCCAAGTACCTAACATTTCTTCAGACTGTGTTACCGGATCTTCTGAACGAAGTTCCTGATGGTAGTCTCCGGCGAATGTGGTTCCAGCATGACGGCGCTCCTGCACATTTCGCAAATGCTGTGCGTGCTTACCTACGCAGACAGTTTGGTGGTCAATGGATTGGCCGCGATGGACCGGTTTCTTGGCCACCATGTTCACCGGATTTATCTCCAATCGATTTCTTTGTATGGGGTGCTATGAAAAACATGGTGTACGAGACCCCTGTTGATAGTGCTATGGATCTTGTAGCATGCATATCAGTTGCTGCCTCAAACATCCGGGAAATGCCAGGCATCTTCCACAGGGTCCGGCTGTCCATGCAACGCCGTTGTGAGTCATGCATTCTAGCACATGGTCGTCAGTTCGAGCACCTCTTGTAAGTCTGTACAACCAATGCAAAGAAATGTTACATGTAAGATAATAAATGTTTTTTCCTTACCACTTCCTTCTTATGTGTTCTTTCCATCATTGAACTGGGGTCATTTTGCCCTACTACATGGCATATGCGCCCATGCTTTCCTATGTGAAATCTCCTTCGTTTCTTATTACCTACCTCCCCACCAAATATTGATGATGAATTCTGAATCACCCTGTATACTAAAGAGTGTGGACTGAGTAATAAAATGAATACTCAGAGGAATACTTATTTTTATAATTTTATACTTGTCATTCAAAACAGATAGCAGTATATGGCAATCCCTGCATTAAGAAACTAATCAATAATTACCTGAAAATGTCACATGCAACCATAGCTAATAAAATTATAACTCATAGGTCATGAAAAAGTCAGATAAAATACAACCACCTATTCAGATTGATCCTATATATGTGTGGGGGGGAGGGGAACCCCAGGACCTCTTGTTTACTTGAAGAGACCAAACAGTGTGTTGCAGCAGCAGCCATCTAGCGAGTTGCTCAGCCCACAATGAACAGGTTCCCCAATAGCAAGAAAGGCCAAAGGGGGACCCCACTAATCATGCATAAGCTGCAGATAGATAAAAGAGGGCCACTGAGCAACTACCAGGATCCTTGTTTTGAGGAACATAGATCACAGTGACAGCAAACATGCAGCTGAGCTTCCGGATCTTGTGACTATTCGATTCTCTACCTGAACTAGCATAACCTTCACAGGGTCACACCCTCACCATTTACAGGAACTTGCTCCAAGGAGTAATTTTCCTTTTATATAAGGAGCAGTCAACTGTTTTCAATTGCAACAATGAGCAGTGTATTAAAATAATTTTCTTAATGCACATCAAATAACTACATCATAGAGAAAAATATTTAGAAAATGAGATGCTTCAGTAATTTGTTTTAAAACTTTTCAAAATTCACAGTAGCTTTACTTTATATTTTCGGTTTATAGAATATTAATTTATTGATTTAATCATATAGCATGCTTTTGTAATTAGTAAGTAACAGTATTAATGATTTACTGCAGAATGTTTCAGTATAATCAACATGTTAAGTAATTCCATAACAACACTATATTTATGTGATTAGTGATAATGACAAAAAGAATTAGAAAACTGCATATTGCCTCAGGCAAATATCAGAATCTTATTTTCAAATAGTTTGAACCTTTTCTGTTTACCCATTTTTTTACTCCTTAAAAGTTTTAATCTGAATTAATGAATCATCACTGAGGATGCCGATGGGGATGAGAAGGATAGGTTTTACGGACAACTTCAGGATATTTTTAATTCTGTCAGGAAAGGAGATATTACCCTTGTTCTAGGTGACTTCAATGCCAAAGTTGGTACTGACTCTGACCTTTGGGGAGGAGTAATAGGCCCTTTTGGTATTGATAGCTGCAATGGGCAATGTCTCCTACAGGTAAGTAAACTCAATTGATTCAGAATAACTAACACTTATTACAAACACCGCAACATACATAAATACACATGGGTTTCACCTGATGGGCTGCATAGGAATATGATTGATTATATATTAATTAACAGCAAATGGGCTAGTTCTGTTAGGAATACCAGGGCATATAGGGGAGCTGAAACTGGATCCGACCATTACCTTGTTAAAAGTGTCTTGCAACTTAAACTTAAAAAGTGTTGTGCTAGGGTTAAAAAATTCACTTTTAATACTGAAGCTCTGAAAGACCCAGTTATAACTAAAGTTTACCATGATAATTTACTTAATCATTATGACAGTCATGGTATGCTTACTACTGAAGTTGAGGAAGAATGGGATCATTTTAAACAGGCTTTTTTGGACATTAACAGTACTCTTTTAGGAAAAAGGAGCAGAAGAGCCAGAATTATCTGAGTGATAAGGCACTTGGGCTTATTTTGGAAAGAAAGAACTGCAGGAATGTCCTTAATCAATACCCTACTAGTCCTAATAGAAAGCATTACTGAGAACTTAATAAACGTGTAAAAGATCAGTTAGCTGCTGATAACAATCTTTGGCTTGATGGTTTGGCTGACAAAGCTGAGGAAGCAGTTAGACAGCACAACAGCAAAGAGCTGTACCAGATAGTTAATGTTTTATGTGGGAGAAAACGAACAGGTATACAGGGATTGAAGGATAAACGAGGTAAGGTTATAGAAGGTGAGGATTCTGTCATGGCTAGGTGGGCTGAGCATTTCAGTGATATTCTAAACAATGCGATTAGTTCTATTCCCATTGTTTGCAATGATGATAGATGCATTGGTGGCTTTAATGTTGGCCCTATAACACAATCTGAAGTTATTTTGGCTGTTTCTAAACTTAAACTTCATAAATCCCCAGGGGTAGATGAAATTACTATGGAAATGCTTAGAGCTGGGAATGTTTCAGTTACCACATGGATGACTGAAATTTTGAATATCTTTTATGATAAAGGCATTGCTCCTAAGAATTTTACCAGAGTGATTATTATCCCTATTTTTAAAAAAGGTTATCGCAGTTCTTGTGATAACCATAGGGGTATCAACCTGCTTTCTGTTCCAGGTAAAGTTCTTTGCATGATTGTGCTTAAGAGAATTAAGAATCTGGTTGACAGGCAATTGCGCGATGAGCAATGAGGATTCAGAAGTGCTAGAGGATGTATAATCAGACATTTTCACTCAGGCAGATCCTTGAGAAATGTTCAGAAACCTTTGGTTACTAGCTTTGTTGATTTCAAAAAAGACTTCTGATTCTGTTGATCGCCATAATTTGTGGTTGATTGTGAAATCATATGGCATACCAGACAAGTTAGTTAACATAATGAAAGCTCTGTATAATAACACTGTCATATGTGAGAGTTTGTAAGGCTTGTAGTAATTGGTTTAGCATTGCTTCTGGTGTTTGACAAGGGTGCATTTTGTCTCCTTTTCTCTTTAGCTTGGTTATTGATTATGTTATGCGAAAATCACTGCAAGGCAAAAATTTTGGCCTTAAATGGTCTGGAGATGCAAAAATTTCTTATTAAGATTATGCTGATGATTTAGCCCTTTTGGCAAATGATGATGAGATGAACTCTTTCATTCGAGCTATTGATGAGACTGGTAGTCAAGTAGATTTGGTTATAAACAGAGAGAAAATTAACGTGATGAAAATTGATTACGCAGTTAATCTGAACGGTTGCAGTCTTGAGCAGGTGTCACTGTTTAATTATCTTAGGAGCTATGTAACAGATACTGGTGATGTGCGGCATGAGATTAACAGACGAATAGGGACTGCTGCTGGGACTTTTAAGAATCTGTGGAGAGTGTGGAGAAATAGGCGTATACACCTAAAGACTAAAATTAGACTGTATAATAGTTTGGCTCTTTCTAAGGTTAGTTATTGTAGTGAAACTTGGACGCTTTGTAAACAAGATAACGGGACACTAGATGCTTTTGATTCTAGATGCTTACAAAGTATCTAGGCATTAGGTGGTTCAACTTTGTAAGTAATGAAAAGGTTAGGCAAAGGAGTCGGCAACCTCCTTTGAGCAATATATTGCGCAGAGAGAGAGAGCCTGTTGGTTTGGTCATGTTGCCTGTATGGATAATTATAGATTAGCAAATAGGGTTATGAACAGTGTGCCTAAAGTCTCAGAAAGAGGGGGGGGGGGGGAGACTTCAGATGCAGTGGGTGGACAATCCCAAACAGGACTTTGTGAAAATTGGTGTGTGGTGGCCAGATGTAGCTCAGGACAGATATGCTTAGAGAAGTAAATTGCACGGTCTGATTGGACTCTGCAGCACATGGCTATTTGAGGATGATGATGTGAGTTACATGCCAGAAGTGAAAAGCGGAACTGGAAGCATGGGTTCGAATCCCACTCATAGCAAAACTAAAATTTTTCAGATAATTATTTCATGTCCCATATCTAAGGACATTTCTTGTGATACTACTACTGAAGTACTGACATATTTTTGATAATCTCAAAGATACCTACACTGGTTACCATAAATTAAGGAAAAATGAGAAAAATTACGATAATTCACCAAAATATTGTGCAATTCACACCAAACTTGTTCATGCAACCACTAATGCCGAGTGAGCATATTGTATGCAAATTAGTCTAGGTTACATCAATTTGCGTCATCAGATAGCAGCATAAAAATGGGTGTTTTGGAGTGGATCGTTATTTTGTGTTGTAAATGTGAGTAAAGAAATTCAAAATTGCCATTTTTTAGGAATGACCTCGAGACATCATTTGCCAAACGAACTGCGGTGGAGAGCTGTTGACTGGCTTGAAGTAGGCCAAAGTCAGTCAGATATGGCACAATGGCTGAATGTAAGCCCTTCTGGGTCCGTAGAACGTGGAATCAATTTCTTAGCATGGATTCTGGGTCTCGGAGGTTCAGCCGAGGAAGAGCAAGAGTTATGACTGCTGTACAAGACTGATATCTGTGAAGCACGAAGGAGCAGGACATCTACTCACTCTCAGCGACAATCCACTCTGGCAAGCAGACACTGGGATGGTTGTATCAGCTTCTGCTGTGTGTAGAAGGCTTCATGAAGGAGGTCTGTATGCTAGAAAGTCAGTAATTTGAACACCCTTCATGTCACAGGAGAGAGCAGTTGAATTGGGCACACATGCATGTTAACTGGACAGAAGAGGAATGAAGGTCTGTACTCTTCACAGGTGAGTCCACATATTGCTTGCAGAGTGATTCCAGACATTGTTTGATATGGAGAGAATGAGGAACCCGCTATCATCCCAGTAACATCCGTCAAAGAGACAGTTACGGCAGAGGTAGCGTGTGTGCTTGGGGTGGTATTTTCTTAGGTGGATGCACAGACCTCTATTTGTTAATGAGTGGGAACCTCAATGCTCAAAGTTATAGAGATGGCATCCTGGACCCTTATGTAAGTCCTTACACTGGTGCAATAAGTGGAACATTCATCTTACAAGACGATAACACTCGTCCACACAGAGCTCGACTAGTGGAACAATACCTTCAAGAGGAGACCATTATGCGCATGGAATGGCCCGCTAGACCTCCCAACCCAAATCTGATTGAGCATGTGTGGGATCCTCCAGGGAGACCTGTTGCTGCCCTCAACCCACTACCTTAAACAAAAGGGGAGCTTATTACTGCTTTAAAGGAACAATGATCATTACTCTCTACTGAGCTGATTCACATCATAAACAGCATGAAACATCGCTGTCGTGCCTGCATTGCTGTAAAGGGTGACCATACTCTTTATTAAAGAACTTTGCCCATTGCATTCTGACATCTCATTTTTGGACAAGTTCCTGAAAGTATTATTTTTTGACGAAAAATGTTTCTAGTGTAAAATATTTTATGCTACTCTGAAATTAGCATTGTAATTCATGTTTTCATCAAATTTCATTAAAATCATTCACATAGTTTTTCATTTATCATAATTTTTGGAAACCAGTGTATTATACACATCAATAATATAGAATAATACTTAAGGTACATAATGAAAATTAAATTTGCTTGAAAATGTTTACTGACTTATTAAACAAAGATTACTGTGACTGAACATCTACTAATTTTCTGATAAAAAAATTCCAGAACATTATGAGCAAATCAGAATAGTATACTCGCAACAGATATACCATTTACAACATGTTAAACTATTCTATACATGTCTTATCTAAATACAATATCTTAATGCTCAGATACTCTAGTAATAAAGAAACATAAAGTACAAAACATTCTACATTAAACTCCAGGTTATCTGATACTCAAGCATCCGGAATTCTCATGCAACAGGCATAAATTTCAAAACTGAACATTTTAACTTGGTACAGCAAATATTGAAATTTGCTGTACCAAGTTCAACATGCATTGAAGCATGTGATAGTTCTCCTGGATGTCACTGTCGCTACATACCATAAGAAATTTATTCAAACTACTAGACCTAATTTTAGTTTAAAAAAATTAGATCTTCTCAACCCTCAACATCAGCTGCTGCTCACGAATCAAATATTAGTTCAGTGGATGACCCTGATGAAATGCCATCAGAGTTTCTAGAACCTAGCCAGTAAACTACACTGCACATACATAAGCATATGTAATTGTTTTATGTAAAAAATTTAACTTAGTTTCACTATTCTTGTGACTCGGATAGTATTTTTTTGTTTTGCGTATGCTTTTCTAGACTTTAAATTTCAAAAATTCTCTTTCACATTTCGTTATTAGGAAAATATGGTACTATTGGTAATCAGTGGCCAACAAAATTACAACACTTTCCATGATGGCTTTCAGTGAATCAGTTCTCAGAGTTTTTGTTAAATGCATGGATTTAGACATTCATTAATTGTAGTAAGTACTTCATTTTAATTATAATTTTTATTACAACCAAGGCTTGAATACAAGATTATACATACTGTATTTGGTTTATATAAAAATATTTCTCATGCAAATCAGCAGATTCATCTGTCAACCCCCATTCTCCATAAATGACAGATAACTGGAAGTTTACTGTATACGTAAAATTAATATAATTATCTAATTCCATATAATGCAATTCATTACACAAATTTATATATATCACTATGACCAACTGAATGCAATTTGATACACTTAAACAGTTTCTTTTTGTTAAAACACTTTATATTATATTGCATAAAAATTTATAATTTAAATTATATTTTAAAATTGAATTTTGAACTAAAATGAGGACTATGGTAAACTTATTTTGGGTAACAGTTATGTAGACTTATCGAAACAAGAAGCATCTTGCATGAAATATTGAAAAATGATTGTAAAATAGACGACTGTACATAGTTTGCACTATTCAGCCGAAAATGAAGTTAGAAGTGATTATGTGCAAATCCCTGTATGTTGAATTCGGAAATACTTCAGGTATTTCTTACTCATAGACAGTTTGTTCAAATTGGTTAGTATGCCATTAACATGCAATACAATAATAGATATCAGCAAACACATAAAGCTTTCAAAATGTCTTTCTTGAATTTAAATGATAGTTGTGTGCAAGGAAATATCTCAAATTCAAAGCAATTTTTTACACACAAACCTCTGGTTCTCACATAGGTCACTTATTCACATGCACTTGCACAGACTCATTATATTACAGCCTCCACAGATTTTGCAGTAGGCAACTTGTATCTCTACAGAAATTTTTAAGCAAAACTTTTGGAAAAATTTAAAGTAATGTTAATGAAACAAACTTTTAAGTAGTCTAGATTCTGACTTTTCTTACTTTCATTTCTGCAAATGTTTTAACAGTCTTCTTAACATTAAATTGTTGTGCTAATTTATTTTCTATAGGTAAAAAGGTAAGTCCTGATATTCTTTCTACTGTTATTCTACTTTTGAAATAATTTTTTTTATCAATTTTGAAATTGAGCATTCTGATATTGCTATGGTTACCAGTAGAGTTAAAGAGAGCAAGAGAGCAGTATACACATCTGAGAAAGCTTAAAAATGAGTTTTAAATAATCAATAAATTAGACACTTCCATTATGGTAGAAATTTTTGCTATTTCCAGTTTCAAGCTATCCCTAAATGATAGAAGCTGAGCACTAAGACTTTTAAGTCAGATTAATGTTCCTGTTGGGAAACTCTGTAGCATTTACTCCCTATCAGTTACAGCTTATAAAGTTTTTGGATGCATAGCAAAGAATTTGTCTGAGATCTCATTTAAACTTTTAAAATTCCTTTTTACCAACATAATGACTGTCAAAAGTAATGTTGAATACCTCGAATTTGGAGCCATTTGATTCATTTTTAAGCCTATAGTAGTCGCATAACAGATACTGGACAGAAAAATGGAAACATTCCCATGTTAAGTCAATTGAGAGTAAAATTTGAAGATCATAACTTCTACAATAATCTTTTTTATAGGAAAATAGGAGTAGAAAAATTTAAATCTCATTCAACTTTATCTAAATCTCCATTTTTCAGCAATATTTGTTGGCATTTAAAGAGCTATGGAAGCTCAAATACTTAACAGCAGCAAAGATAGGCCTAAAGAAACTTGTGTGCAATTATTGAAAGAACTATTTGCACAAAAATTCTAAAACATACACTTATTTTATTAAACAGCTTGAAATAATACTATATTTTAAGCTTTAATTAACTTCTGAGGTGAGTTCTTATGATTGACATCTCTGTTATTCAATATTCAAACTACTATAACTCTTTAAGCACTGAATGATACTGTTCAAAATCGAAATTTGGACAGTTTAACTGACATCTTATATATATCTTCAGTCATATGTTTCCATAAATATTTATTTAACCAGTTATATAGCCTCGAATTTGATTCTCCACTGATGTAAGACGAGGATGTTTGCATTTTTCTGTCCATTGCCTGTAGCTCACCATCTATACGCACGAATTTAGTCAACCAGAAATCTGGAATCTTGGTTCTATGCCACACATTAATGCTATCTTTTATGCACCTTCCATGAATTTATTAAATTGTTCTTCAATTCCTATGCCTCCTAATGCAATGTGTAGCAAATGAGAGGATTTTAAAAGGTCAACATCTGGAGGCTGCAGAAATTTGGAGACAGCATCGATTGAATGCAAAATTTTTGATAATATTCCTAGGAGAGATCTGTAAATGGTAGCTAGGCATAAACTGGAAGGAGAGCTGTGTACCAATTTGGGGATTGGTACACAGTTCAGGTACTACAGCTCAGGTACAGCCAGTGATGATGCACAGAAACGGCCATGTCTGGTGCCTAATATTCGACCCCACCTTCTCAAGGTGCAGGCTGTTAGTACCTTTCAAAAGAGATATTCTCTTTTGGAAGGGAACGGAAGGGGAGGGCTGCCAGTTTAGTATGAAGTAATAAATAGGCACTTTGACGTCGATTTCAATTTTTGAGGAAAGATTGCCTGAGCCGGGTGGGATACGAACCCACGACCTCCTGATAACATGTCAGGTGCTCTGGACCACTGAGCTACCGGCCGCCAATCGAGATCTCCTCTAATTAACGCTACGAACATTCCCTTTATGTCACATATAGGAGTTATTTTAGGCAATTTTTAGCCCTAGCGGCTTTTTATTTGCCAATAAATAACATGTCAGGTCCAGAGCACCTGACATGTTATCCGGAGGCCGTGGGTTTGTATCTCACCCGGCTCAGAATATCTTTCCTCTAAAATTGAAATCTACTTCAAAGTGCCTATTTATTACTGGACGTTGAACCGTCAAGTTTATCTGAGTTTATCTCAATATTTATTATCATTAACATACTTGTAAGACATGCTTTCCATCTATTGACAAATAAAAAGCTGCTAGGGCTAAAAATTGCCTAAAATAACGCCTATATGCGACATAAAGGGAATGTTCCTAGTGTTAATTAGAGGAGATCTTGATTGGCAGCTGGTAGCTCAGTGGTACAGAGCACCTGACATGTTATCAGGTCATAGGTTTGTATCCCACCAGGCTCAGACAATTTTTCCTCTAAAATTGAAATCAATGTCAAAGTTTCTATTTATTACTGGAAGCTGAACTGTCGAGTTTATCTGAGTTTATCTCAATATTTATTACAGTTCAGTATGGCCTACTAATCTGGTCATCTATGGCCATTTTTTTTTTCAGCACCAGGACCTGTGAAGTTGACTGCTCCTCAACCATGTTGAGTAGCGGTCAACTTCACAGGGTCCTGGTGCTGACTATACCTACTAGACTGGACTTGTTTATGGATCCTGGACTTGCTGCACTGGTGGGCCTCTGTTGAGGGAGAATCTGCCGCTGTGTTTTCCGTTTGCTTCTGGGTTGCCAGCCCTAAGTGAACAGAGGCATGGGATACCTTATATATCTGGTGGATAATTCTGATCACACGCCATCGCAGGTTCCTGAACCTCACTTAGCTAGTTGGGCATCGTCAATCCTAAACTGGAGTAATGCGTCTCAGGCAGCCCATGTGGCTCTTGAAAAGGTCCACTTGAAAAGGTGGTGCCTGAAGTTCCTACCAGCATTGGTGACTTCAGCTTTTAGGTCTTTGCTCCATGCCTGCAATCAGGGGGCTGTTTGATATTGTTGGCCTTACCTATCTCAATAAACCTAGTTTCTTTAAAAATCCTACTAATCATTTTCTCTCTGCAGGTACGCGGAATGTGAGGACGTTATATAGAGATTATTTTCTTGATGTCCTCATGAAGGAATTCCAGCATTATAACCTAGATATTCTAGGCTTGCAAGAGACCAGATGGACAGGTAAAGGTGAGATACTTAAAAGTAACTTTAAATTTCTCTTTTCATGGAGGGAGGATGGAATGCATCTCCAAGGTGTAGGTTTGCTTCTCAGCAGACAAGCAAGTGATGATCTTCTAGGATATGACTGCATTAATGAAAGATTTATTACAGCAAGATCTAAAACAAAAATTAAAGACTTGAATGTCATCTGTTGTTATGCTCCCATGGAGGACTCTGATGAGAACGAAAAGGATACGTTTTACAGCCAGCTTCAGGATATTTTGAATTCTGTGCAGAAAGGAGATACTTCTCTTGTGCTAGGTGACTTCAATGCCAAAGTTGGTACTGATTCTGACCTTTGGGCAGGAATTTTAGGTTTCTTTGGCATTGATTGTTCCAATGGCAATGGAGAACGTCTACTACAGGTAAGTAAACTTAATGGTTTGTGAATAACTAACACATACTACAAACATCGGGGCATTTATAAATATACATGGGATTCAACGGATGGGTTGCACAGGAATATGATAGATTATATCTTAATTAACAGCAAATGGGCCAGTTAGTTAGGAATACTAGATAGTTCAGGGGAGCCAAAATTAAGACTGGCTATTACCTTGTCAAAAGTATCTTGCAGCTGAAGCTCAATAAATGTTGTGCTAAAGGTTAAGAAAATTACCTTCAATACTGAAGGTCTGAAAGATCCAGATATAGCCAAAGCATACCATGATAGGCTATTTAGTCATTATGACAATAGTGGTTTGCTTACTGCTGAAGTTGAGAAAGAATGGGAACAGTTTAAATAGGCTTTACTTGAAACCAACAGTACTCTTTTGGGTAAAAGGGAACAGAGGAAACAAAATTACTTGAGTGATAAGGCAATGGAACTTATTTCTGAAAGAAGGAAGTGCAGGATTAATATGAATCAACACCTTACTAGCCCTAACAGAAGGCATTACAAAGAACTTAATAAATGTGTAAAGAATCAATTAACAGCTGATAAGAATCTTTGGCTGGATAGCTAGGCTGACAAAGCAGAGGTAGCAGTTAGACAGCACAACAGCAGGGGGTTGTACCAGATTGTTAATGTTTTATGTGGGAAGAAACAGACAGGTACACAGGGATTGAGGGATAAACATTGTAAGGTGGTTGAAGATGAGGATTCTGTGATGGCTAGGTGGGCTGAGCATTTCAGAAATATTCTAATTAATGTGATTATTTCTACTCCCATTGTTTGTAATGAGGATAGATGCATTACTGGCTTTAATGATGGCCCTATATTACATTCTGGAGTCACATTGGCTATCTCTAAATCAAAATTGCATAAATCCCCAGGGGTGGACGAAATCACCACTGAAACATTTAGAGCTGGGAACATTTGTGTTGTCACATGGCTGACTGAAATTTTGAATATTTTTTATGATAAACACATTGTTCCTAAGGATTTTACTAGAGCTATCATTGTCCCAATTTTTAAAAAAGGTGATTGCAGTTCTTGTGATAATTATAGGGGAATTGGTTTACTTTCTGTACTTAATAGAATTCAGAATTTGGTGATGGACAACTGCATGATGAACAGTGTGGATTCAGAAGTGGTAAGGGATGCATTGATCAGATATTTTCACTTAGGCAGATTCTTGAGAAATATTTAGAGTTTCATAAACCTTTGGTTGCTAGCTTTGTTGATTTCAAAAAGGCTTTTGACTCTATTGATCGTCATAATTTGTGGTTGATTGCGAGATCATATAGTATACCAGAGAAGTTAATTAACATAATGAAAGCTCTCTATAATAACACTGCGTCATACATAACATTTTGTCTCCTTTCCTCTTTAGTTTGGTTATTAATTACATTATGCAAAATTCACTGCAAGGGAAAGATTTTGGCCTTAAATGGTCTGGAGATAAGAAAATTTCTGATTTAGATTATGCTGATGATTCAGCCCTTTTGGAAAATGATGTAGATGAGATGAACTCTTTCATTTGAGCTATTGATGACACTGGTAGTAGAGTAGGTTTGGTTATAAACAGAGAGAAACCTAAAGTGATGAAATCTGGTCAGACAGGCTGTGATTCAGTTAATCTGAATGGTTGCAGTCTTGAGCAGGTGTCACAGTTTAATTACCTTGGGAGATAAGTAACAGATACTGGTGGAGATTAACAGATGAATGGGGATTGCTGCCAGGACTTTTAAGAATCTATGGAGAGTGTGAAAAATAGGCATATACACCTAAAGACTAAAATTAGACTGTATAATAGTTTGGTTCTTTCTAAGGTTAGTTATGGTAGTGAAACTTGGATACTTTGTAAACAAGATAACCGGAAACTAGATGCTTACGCAGTATCTTGGGCATTAGGTGGTTCAACTTTGTAACTAATGATGAGGTTAGGCAAAGGAGTCATCAACCTCATTTAAGCAGAATATTCTGGAGACAGAGACTCCACTGGTTTGGCCATGTTCCCCATATGGATAATTATAGATTGGCAAATAGGGTTATGAATAGTGTGCCTAAAGGTCACAGAAAGAGGGGAAGACCTAGGTTGCAGTGGGCAGACAATGTCAAACAGGACCTTGTTAGAATTGGTGTGCAGTGGCCAGATGCAGCAGATGTAGCTCAGGACAGATATGCTTGGAGAATTAAACTGCATGATCTGGTTGGACCTCCATAGCCCACAGCTGTTTGAGGATGATGATATACCAAATTAATCAAAATCTAATTCTGGATTTTCTGAAAATAAAATATTTAATGAAAAAGACAACTAGTTTCATTTTAATAAGATTTTTTTAGAGTCATGTAGTAAAGAAATGCATCTGGCAACATAAATAAAAATTTATATAAAAAAATAGATATAATACACATGAATAGAAAGCTTATTTATTTCTGAATAACATAAATTTTTACTTGAAATAAGAAAATTGCTCCCTTTTCAGAATTTTTTCCCAGTACTATACTTTGAGAAAAGTCCATGCTTTTAGCCAACTGTTCTGAGTCAGATAAACAAGTCAACTTTAGAATTTTTTTCTTAAACTAACCAATCAACAGAAATAGGCTGTGTTATATACCAAATTAAACAGAATTTAATTATGATTTAATAAAAATAAATAAACAAATTTACAAGCGCATTGATTTTAATAAGCCTTTTTCAATGTGATATGGTGAAAAAAAAAGATCGCATTATACAATTAAGGCTTAATTTTAGAAAACCTGATGAAAAAAAAGAATAGTTAAGGTTCCATGTTATATCAATAGATAATCACATTCTAAGCTCAATAAGTTCTTCCATATGATTTTTAGCGAAAAATGTCTAAAGAAAAATTCAGATCTCAATCAAATGTGCCTGAATTCATATTTCAAGCAACATTTTTTTCATATTCAAAGATTTACAAATGCTTGAATATTTAACAGGCTACAAAAAAATTTAGCCAAAATTTTAATTAACACATTAAAAGAGATTAAGAGATTAGTAATGGGTGCAATGCACCCTGCAGAGTCAACTATAATCTCTGATCTCTTAACCTGTTTTAATTCAATTTTGGGGTCAATTTTTGTAGCCTGTTAAATATATTACAGCATTCATAACAATGTGATATAAAAAAGTGCTAAAAAAGTGTGTGCTAAAAAATATTCTCAAAAGAGTCCATTTGAAAAGGTGGTGCCTGAAGTTCCTAATAGCATCGGTGACTTCAGACAGGTCTTTGCCCCATGCCTGAAATCAGGGGGCTGTTTGATATTGTTGGCATATCTATCTCAATAAACCTAGTTTCTTTAAAAATCCTACTAATCATTTTCTCTCTGCAGGAACGTGAAACATGAGGACATTACATAGAGATTATTCTCTTGATGTCCTCATGCAGGAATTCCAGCGCTATAACCTAGATATTCTAAGCTTGCAAGAGACCAGATAAACAGGTAAAGGTGAGATACTTAAAAATAACTTTAAATTTTTCTTTTCAGGGAGGGAGGATCAAAAGCAGTGTAGGCAAGTGTAGGTTTGCATCTCAGCAGACACACCTGTGATGCTCTTCTAGGATATGACTGCATTAATGAGAAATTTCTTAGAGCAAAATATAAAACAAAATTTAAAGACTTGAATGTCATCTGTTGTTATGCTCCCACGGAGGACTCTGATGAGAATGAAAAGGATACGTTTTACAGCCAGCTTCAGGATATTTTGAATTCTGTGCAGAAAGGAGATACTTCTCTTGTGCTAGGTGACTTCAATGCTAAAGTTGGTACTGACCCTGACCTTTGGGCAGGAGTTTTGGGTCCCTTTGGCATTGGTAGTTCCAATGGCAATGGGGAATGTCTCCTACAGGTAAGTAAACTTAATGGTTTACAAATAACTAATACATACTACAAACACCAGGACATTTATAAATATACGTGAGTTGTGATGCCCCATCGTTCACTTTTGCTTTACCTTAACCAGTTTTGTTTAATTTACGTTATATTTATCATTTTGGGGATTTTTATTTCCTTTTCGGCATCACAGCACTCGTTTTCAAGTTTCTAGGAGTTGCGTACGCGCAACTCCGAACTTCCGACCGTAACCGTTAAAGCGCGTGCCAAGGACACGCCCCCTCTTGCGTCATAGCTTGCGTCCGTCATTGTATGCAAATGTCTTTCCCGGCATGCGCCGGCCCAATTGTCAAAACCGTGCCCTGCGAGGCACTTGAAGGATTTAGCACTTGAGAGTTGTAGAGAGAGCAGAGAGATGTAGTAAGGTGCGTAGCACCGTGCGAGTAGCACAGATTTTAGTTTCTTCATTGATGTCTTGGTGAGTTACTTATTTTTGGAAATAAATCTATTTTGTTATGTTACAAACTTTTGAGTCTATAGTTTTTATCTTGAGCAACGCTGATTTAGAACCTTTTTTACATTAACTCTTATTTGTATCAAATTCATTTTGACTCTCACTTATGAACGCTCACTGGCATTGGAACCCTAAATAAACTTATTCTACATTTTTGGCAATTTGTTAATGATTGCCTGGTGCCCGTTAAAGCTATCCGGAGCATAAAACTTTAAATATTTTGCATTGTTTGGAGCGTTACAGAGTTTCACCTGATGGGTTGCACAGGAATATGATAGATTATATTTTAATTAACAGCAAATGGGCCAGTTCAGTTAGGAATACCAGATCATACAGGGGAGGTGAAATTGGGTCTGACCACTACCTAGTCAAAAGTGTTCTACAACTGAAGCTCAAGAAATGTTGTGCTGAGGTGAAGAAAATTACTTTTAACATTGAAAAATCCAGATGTAGCCAAAGCATACCATGATAATCAAATTAATCAGTATGACAATCGTGGGGTTTGCTTACCACTGAAGTGGAGAAAGATGGATAAGTTTTAACAGGCTTTTCTTGAGACCAACAGTACTCTTTTGGTTAAAAAGAAACAGAGGAAACAAAATTATTTGAGTGATAAGGCTATAGAACTTATTTCTGAAAGAAAGAAGTGCAGGATTAATATGAATCAACACCCTACCACTCCTAACAGAAGGCATTACAACGAGCTTAATAAATGTGTAAAGAATCAATTAACTGTTGATAAAAATCTTTGGCTTGATAGCTTGGCTGACAAAGCAGAGGAAGCAGTTAGACAGCACAACAGCAGGGAGTTGTACCAGATTGTTAATGTTTTATGTGGGAAGAAACAGACAGGTACACAGGGATTGAGGGATAAACATTGTAAGGTGGTTGAAGATGAGGATTCTGTGATGGCTAGGTGGGCTGAGCATTTCAGAAATATTCTAATTAATGTGATTATTTCTACTCCTATTGTTTGTAATGAGGACAGATTAAGGCTTTAATGATGGTCCTATATCACATTACGAAGTTGCATTGGCTATCTCTAAATTAAAACTGCATAAATCCCAAGGGTGGGCAAAATCACCACCGAAATGCTTAGAGCTGGGAACATTTGTGTTGTCACATGGCCGTGTGATGCCCCATCGTTCACTTTTGCTTTACCTTAACCAGTTTTGTTTAATTTACGTTATATTTATCATTTTGGGGATTTTTATTTCCTTTTCGGCATCACAGCACTCGTTTTCAAGTTTCTAGGAGTTGCGTACGCGCAACTCCGAACTTCCGACCGTAACCGTTAAAGCGCGTGCCAAGGACACGCCCCCTCTTGCGTCATACCTCGTCGTTCGTCATTGTATGCAAATGTCTTTCCCGGCATGCGCCGGCCCATTGTCAAAACCGTGACCTGCGAGTCACTTAAAGCAGAGAAGCACTGAAGCACTAGAGACTGAAGCTCTTGCACTTGAGACTTGAGCACAGAGAGAGAGCAGAGAGATGTAGTAAGGTGCGTAGCACCGTGCGTGTAGCACAGATTTTAGTTTCTTCATTGATGTCTTGGTAAGTTACTTATTTTGGAAATAAATCTATTTTGTTATGTTACAAACTTTTGAGTCTGTAGTTTTTATCTTGAGCAACGCTGATTTAGAATCTTTTTTACATTAACTCTTATTTGTTAAGAATCATTTTGACTCTCACTTATGAACGCTCACTGGCATTGGAACCCTAAATCAACTTATTCTACATTTTTGGCAATTTGTTAATGATTGCCTGGCGCCCGTCAAAGCTATCTGGAGCATAAAACTTTAAATATTTTGCATTGTTTGGAGCGTTACAGCCGACTGAAATTTTGAATATTTTTTATGATAAAGGTGTTGTTCCTAAGGATTTTACTAGAGCTATCATTGTCCCAATTTTTAAAAAAGGTGATCGCAGTTCTTGTGATAATTATAGGGGAATTAGTTCACTTTCTATTCCAGGTAAAGTTCTTTGCATAATTATACTTAATAGAATTAAGAATTTGGTTGATGGACAACTGCGTGATGAACAGTGTGAATTCAGAAGTGGTAGGGGATGTATTGATCAAATATTTTCACTTAGGCAGATTCTTGAGAAATGTTTAGAGTTTCAGAAACCTGTGGTTGTTAGCTTTATAGATTTCAAAAAGGCTTTTGACTCTGTTGATCGACATAATTTGTGGTTGTTTGTTAGATCATATGGAATACCTGATAAGTTAGTGTAATGAGAGCTCTCTATAATAACACTGAGTCATGTGTGAGAGTTGGTACATCTTGCAGCAATTGGTTTAGCATTGCTAGTGGAGTTAGACAAGGATGCATTTTGTCTCCTTTTCTCTTTAGTTATTGATTATGTAATGCGAAATTCTTTGGAAGGGAAAGATGTTGGTCTTAAATGGTCTAGAGATTTCAAAATTTCTGATTTAGATTATGCAGATGATTTGGGCTGTTGATGAGAGGAATTCTTTCATTAGGGTTGTTCACGAGAATGGTAATATAGTAGGTTTGGTGATAAAGAAAAAAACTAAAGTGATGAAAATTGGTCAGGCAGATGGTGCTTCAGTTGTTTTGAATGGCTGCACTCTTGAACAAGTGTCTCAGTTTCATTATCTTGGGAGCTATGTAACAGATGCTGTTAATGTGTGGCATGAGATAAATAGAATAGGGATTGCCACTGAGACTTTTAAGAATCTATGGAGGGTGTGGAAAAAATAGGCTTGTAAATCTAAAGACTAAAATTAGGCTGTATAAGAGTTTGGTTCTTTCTAAGGTTAATTATGATAGCAAAACATGGACTCTTTGTAAGCAGGATAACAAGAAACTTGCTGCCTTTGATTCTAGATGCTTACGCAGTATCTTAGGCATTAAGTAGTTCGACTTTGTAAGTAATGATTAGGTTAGAAGAAGGAGTCATCAACCTCCTTTGGGCTCCATGTTGCCCATATGTATAGCTGCAGATTAGCAAACAGGATTATGAAACAACCTAAGGGTTTCAGAAAAAGGGGAAAGACCTAGGAAGCGATGGGCAGACAATGTCAAATAGGACTTGGCTAGAATTGGCCTAGAGTAGCCAAATGCAGCAGAACAGACAAACAGGATTGGGTGTATGTAATAAATAAATACACACACATATATATTAATATTATAAATTAAATATAACTGAAATACACACCTTTTCAAGTGATAATTTATCATGATTTCAGTTTAAAATAATAAATAAAATAGCTCAAAAGAGACGTCTGGAGAGAAAAATTACACAGTCTGGTTGGACCTCTGTAGCCCTTGGCTGCATGAGGATTTTGTATGTATGTAGGTATGTATTCCTAGGAGAAAATTGTGAGAAAATATCTGTTTGTATCTTTTTTTGTTAAATCCTATTTTCTGAACACCAATTACACTGCTTAATAAATGTCTGCTTTTTTTTTGTACCCTAGAAATTAAAATTACTCCTCCTTTTGGGAATATTTCCCCTGCTCTTAAAAATGGCATGTAAAAAAGATATTTGCTACTAGTGTTTGTGAATGAAAAAAAAAAGTAAACTTTATTCTTATTTTTTACCCCCTCTCCCCAAGCTCAGGGTCCTGGTGCTGCTACACCACCTGCACCATCGGATGAGATGCCTCTGATAGTAAGGTTCTGAAATATTTTGTAATATCTATCCAACAGATTGTTTAAATTTCAACTCTTTCCACTGCTAGATGGCACAATTATAACTATAGTAAGATTCTGAAACTTCAAATCATAATATAGCATCAATACCTAGCCAACAGAAAAAGAATTTTAATTTATCACTATAAACAAAAAAAGCTTTATGTCTACAGATGGACAGACAACAAAGTGAAATTATTATCTTGTGTTTTTTGAAAATGAGATAAAAAGGGACAATGTTAGTTTATTTTAATAAAACTAATACCTGGGTTGATTGTTTGGAGGTTTCATCATTCATTAGCTAAATTCATTAGTAAATAATGTTAAGAAACTGAAAAAGAAAATTAAGGATACTATTTAGCTTCAATATTGATAGAAAAAATAATGATATTGATATAATTAATGTATTTATGAAACTGTAGGAATGCCTATTTGCAACTGTTACAAATCAGGCTAAAAATTTTAAGTTGTATGACAATCAATAAATTTCAAAAGTGGACAAATGGTTCAAGGAAAAATTTAATCAGGCAGTTGATTATTTGACTTAAATACTTAAATACAAAAAAATAGTCTACATAGGCAATATAAGCTTAGAGGAAAATACTTTTATGAAATGTTAAAACAAAAAATTAAATCTTACCTAAAAAATCTGCCAATTCCTTCAATTGTTATCCTCACCTGCCTTTTATCAAAGGAGTTTAAAGTCTGGTAATAAGCTAATGGCCCAAAAATAGTTGTTCCAACCATTACATATTTTAATTTTCTTTTCCATGTCCATATCTTTTGAGGTTTAATGTTTCCATTTCTAAAACTGGCTTTATTAAATAACTGGAAACAGTGTAAATTTTTACTCAAGTTAAAATGTCTGGAGTATAAGGAGCAAGATCGCCAAAGAGTCACAGGAAACTCCAATCCCATATCTGTGAACAAAAATTATCACAGTTGAAAAAATATACTTAATAGTTAAGGTACAAATAAAACTTCAAGTTTTCCTGATAATATAAGATCTGACCAGACTGATTCTGCACAAGAAATCATTTTATCACTAACCTCAGTGTGTGTGGTCACCTTCAACATACTCTCCTTTGAATTTATAAACAATCCTCAAAAATCCAATCTCCAAAAATATTTTGCTGCCTGTGAACTTGGATATCTACACCACCACTTTCTCCAAGTCTGATCTTACAAAATAATGATTAATTTAGCTAAACTTAATGACTTACTCTAGTCAACCTTACTGCATCTATGGCCATTAGTTTGCAAACTGTTCCCCCTAAAAGAATACCACCGGGTGTAATCACACTGGTTGCACATGCAATAGTGCCACCCCTGCTCTGTCATGCCAAGAACATTGCTAGAAATAAATTTTTCAGGATTGTGAATATCCTTTTAGTACTGCTATCATAATGCTCTGAATATTTTTGCTTTATTTGAATTGCAATCCTTATAAGGAGTTTTTCAGTTTTGAAAACATGAAAAGTCGCATAGTGAAAGTTTCAATACTAGTAGTTATTTTTTGGTCAAAAATTATTTACTGAAGGAGCTGAGTGGAGAGGTGCATTGTGGAAGGCCAAACAAATGGATTTTGAATCATGATAAATCACCTTCTTACTCAGCTCCTTCATCAAGGCAATTTTGGACCATAAAACAATTACCAGTGTTAGAATATTCACTGCACTCACCTGATCTTGCAACATGGGGACTTTTACATGTTTTCAAACATGAAAAACATCTTGGATCTCACTTTGAACAAATGAAAACATTCATAGCAATACTGACAGCATTGAAAGAATTTTAGAAAATAATTTCCAGCAATGTTTTCAGGCATGGCAGAGATGTTGGGATATGAGTATAAAGTCAGGAGAGTACTTTGAAGGTGGCCTATCCACTAAAAGCTTTGTGATTTTTTTAATATAATCAGTATTATTCTATCTTAATAGAATTATATGATCAACAATAAATCTTTCCATTTACAAAACAAAATACTATATCTACTCCCAACACTTCTATAGCTTTATAGAATTGCTATGTGCTTTCATGCCAATTTTAATAAAAAAATAAATTGACCATGAGTTAACAATATTGACAAATTACAATCTCGAAAATAAGCATATATTTTTAGTCATTAAATATTATTTAAAATGAATGATAAATAACAAAATATACATTGATTAGGTTTGCATAAGTTCAGAGTGTCAAAACTGGTAAAGTCAGAAACAACTTTTGCAAAATTTGGTATACAAGATATAGCAATTTGAAACAATTTTGCAGATATAATATAGATATAAAAATTCTGATATTTTTCTGCAAGTTCAGTGTAGAAAAGCTACACTCAGAAAACTAGTGGAACGAAACATTGTATTAACCCGAATTCTCATTTGTTGCTGGTTAGGAAAGCAAAGAAGCAAGCATTGTTTTAAATCAACCACTTTCAGATTTGGTTTAAAATGTAAGTTCTGACTGGACAGAAGTTTCCTTCAACTATCCCATACACGCAAACACCAATACAATGTACTTGGGTGGGGTGGGTGGAAGATACTTACAGACTATATATAACTATATCTGGACTACTTTAGTATCACCCTCAAGTGATGTCACATCTTTCATGTCCTTTACTAGTTTCATCAAATAAGTGCCTGACTTATTAAATAAGAATGAAAGGACTATATTAACTATAATTACACTCTTTAAAAAATAAAAATACTTTTATCAGAGACAATTATTTCAAACAGAGCATAACACTAAACAAGAACAGGTACAAACAACAATAATAATAATATTGCTTACCAGCAAATACCTAAAAATCCAAGAAATTCAAATTGTAGGGGTCTAGGCATGTAGACAGACTAGTCCTAAACATAGACCCACAGTTTTCCATATATGAAATATGTATGCTTGCTGTATTATTAAAAAGCTCCTGATCAATTAAAATAGAAAGAACAAGAAAATTATCTCCCACCATCTACAACTGTTGTGTCATACACTACTTTCTCACTCTATGTATGTTGCATTTATTCAGTATCCTCTACTTATGTTTCTTGATGTAGCACCACATTCTACCATGAACTGTGGAGAGAGAATGAATGAGGGATGGGGGTTCTCTGGATCTGTGAGAAGGCCTACTTACAGTCAAGAGGTAAAAAACTCAAAAATAACAAATGCAAAGAAAAAAACAGCCTGAAAAACTGGTTTACATCTAGAGGCCAAGCTATTTTTCACTGCTCTCAACCAAAAAATAAATTTTAGAACTTTTTTTTACCAAATATTGAATGAAAGGAATTATGGCACGTTATATGCCAAATTAATCAGCATTTAATTCTTGATTTTTCTGACAAATGTTTTATAAAATAAGATCACTAGTTTTATTTTAATAAGGTTTTTATAGAAGCATGTAGTAAAAAATGTATCTGTCAATGCAAAAAAAAATTATTTTAAAAAACTAACTCACAGAAATGATTACAATGCACATGACTGGAGAGGCTGTTTCTGAGTAACAAAAAAAAAATCTTTTCTTGAAAAACTCTCGAATCTTTTCTTGAATTACTCTCGTTATTTTTTTCTCGGTAAAATACTTTGAGAAAGTTCAGGCTTTTCGTCAACTGTGTCATCATATAAACTAATCAACTTTAGAATTTTTGAAAAAATAACCAATGAACCAAAATAGATCATGCTGTATACCAAATTAAATAGAATTTTGAATTTTATGAAAATAAAAATTTATATAAATTTACAAACGTATTGATTTTAATGACTTTTTCACTGATATAATGAAAAAGTATATCAGACTATGCAATTAAGGCTTAATTTTGGAAAATCTAATGAATAAAAACATTTAAAATAAACATAGGTGACAATCACAGCATTACCTGTTGACTTTTAATATCAATGTATCAATAAATATTTTGTGGAAAAAATTTCGTCAACATATGGGACTTGAACCCGCATCCCTCCAGAAACATGTCAGAGTATTCTACCATTGAACTAATGCCAACTCATCTTTTTTCCACTAATTTTAAGACTTTAAACTCTTCACTGAGGATTTGGCTGCCTATCATTGGCGCCATCTATGATATTGGGTGGCAACCATTTCTTCTCAAGTTGCACTGAGAAACATTTGAAACAATTTTGCAATTTTGCAAATACAGATTTGCAAACACCAATACAATGTACTTGGGTGGGGTGGGTGGAAGATACTTACAGACTATAGTCTATAAGTATAGACTATATATCTATATAACTATATCTGGAATGGAAAAAAATAATAAAGTCTCTTCATGCTATTTAGCATTATTAATAATTTAAACATAGATGACAATCACAGTGTTACCTGTTAACATTTTAATGTCAATATTTCAGTGGAGTTTAAAGTCTTAAAATCAGTGGAAAAAAGATGAGCTCGTATTATATCAATGGTAGAATATTCTAGCATGTTTCTGCCGAGATAGTCCCGTATGACAGCAAAATTTCCCCCACAAAATATTTATTGACATATTGATGTTAAAATGTCAACAGATAACGTTGTGATTGTCATCTATATTTAAATCGTTAATAGTGCTAAATAGCATGAAGAGACTTTATTGTTTATTTCTACCTTACTCAGTGCAATATAAAAGAAATAGTTGCCACCCAAGATCATAGATGGCACCAAAATCATTGGTGAAGATTTTAAAGTTTTAAAATTAGTGGAAAAAAAGATGAACTGGCATTAATTCAATAGTAGAATACTCTGGCATGTTTCTGGAGAGATGTGGGTTCAAGTCCTTTATGTTGGCAAAATTTTTTTTACAAAATATTTATTCTTGTTTTTAATATTTGTGTTCAATTTAATTCTGGTTATTTATTTAGGGTAACTTTTGTACATGTGACTTGTTTATTTGTTTAGTTTGTGAAAATATATTTATGGGGTGTTTTTAAGTATTGGGAAAAGAGAGGGGGGAGATTGTAGGAATTTGTAGTATGTGGGAAGACAAGTATGTTGTCTATGATTTTTTTTTCTGATAATTTTAATTTTGTTTAGTAAATGGTGGTTTTTGAGGGACTTTTTAGTGGAATTGCTTTTTCTTGGTTCAGTTGCATTTGTTTACAATGCAATTTACCATTACCATGGTATCTGTATTTTGCATTTGATGTATACTCAAGTAATCATTACCATGGTAACAAAAAAAATTTTTTTTTTCTAGAAACCCCTATTTGGGCTAAGGTATGAGGGGAGGGAGGAATCATCGAAATGGACCATTTTGCTACATTGAATAAAAAAAATGGCAAACAACACCATGATGTGCATTACTGCCAAATTTTCTTTCTAGAAACCCCTGTTTGTGTTAGGGTCATCAAAGAGGGTTGTTTTGTTACATTGCATAACAAAAAAGGTGGCCAAAGACTCTAAATTGCACTGCTGCCAATAACTGGGATTTTTAGCCCGTGCAACTTTTCTTGTGTGGATCGGCACTACATTGTTTATTATTTTTGTGTGTTTTAGCAATTGTATTACCTATTGGGTTATTTAGTCCATGGGGGAGGTCCAACCAGACCGTGCAATTTAGTTCTCCAAGCAAGTCTATCCTGAGCTACATCTACTGCATCTGGCCACTGCACACCAATTCTAACAAGGTCCTGTTTGACATTGTCTACCCACCGCATCCTAGGTCTCCCCTTCTTTCTGAAGGCCTTTAGGCACACTGTTCATAACCCCATTCGCCAATCTATAACTATTCATACGGGCAACATGGCCAAACCAACGGAGTCTCTCTCTGCACAATATGCTGCTTAAAGGAGGTTGCAAACTCCTTTTCCTAATCTCAGCATTGGTTACAAAGTTGAACCACCTAATGCCCAAGATACTGCGTAAGCATCTGGAATCAAAAGCATCTAGTTTCCTGTTATCTTGTTTACAAAGTGTCCAAGTTTCACTACCATAACTAACCCTAGAAAGAACCAAACTATTATATAGTCTAATTTTAGTCTTTAGGTGTATACGACTATTTCTCCACACTCTCCATAGATTCTTAAAAGTCCCAGCAGCAATCCCTATTCGTCTGTTAATCTCAAGCCGCACATCACCATTATCTGTTACATAGCTCCCAAGATAATTAAACTGTGACACCTGCTCAAGACTGCAACCATTCAGATTAACTGAATCACAGCCTGCCTGACCAATTTTCATCACTTTAGTTTTCTCTCTGTTTATAACCAAACCTACTCTACTACCAGTCTCATCAACGTCTCGAATGAAAGAGTTCATCTCATCAACATCATTTGCCAGAAGGGCTAAATCATCAGCATAATCTAAATCAGAAATTTTCCTATCTCCAGCCCATTTAAGGCCAAAATCTTTCCCTTGAAGTGAATTTCGCATAACATAATCAATAACCAAGCTAAAGAGAAAAGGAGACAAAATGCACCCTTGTCGAACACCAGAAGTAATGCTAAACCAATTGCTACAAGCCTTACCAACTCTCACACACGACTCAGTGTTATTATAGAGAGCTTTCATAATGTTAACTAACTTGTCTGGTATACCATATGATCTCACAATCAACCACAAATTATGATGATCAACAGAGTCGAAAGCCTTTTTGAAATCAACAAAGCTAGCAACCAAAGGTTTCTGAAACTCTAAACATTTCTCAAGAATCTGCCTAAGTGAAAATATCTGATCTACACATCCCCTACCACTTCTGAATCCACATTGCTCATCACGCAATTGCCTGTCAACCAGATTCTTAATTCTATTAAGCACAATCATGGAAAGAACTTTACCTGGAACAGAGAGTAGGCTGATACCCCTATAGTTATCACAAGAACTGTGATCACCTTTTTTGAAAATAGGGATAACAATAGCTCTGGTAAAATCCTTAGGAACCATGCCTTTATCATAAAAGAGATTCAGAATTTCAGTCATCCAAGTGGTAACCGAAACATTCCCAGCTCTAAGCATTTCCGTAGTAATTTCATCTACCCCTGGGGATTTATGAAGTTTAAGTTTAGAAACAGCCAAACTAACTTCAGATTGTGTTATAGGGCCAACATTAAAGCCACCAATGCATCTATCATCATTGCAAACAATGGGAGTAGAACTAACTACATTGTTTAGAACATCACTGAAATGCTCAGCCCACCTAGCCATGACAGAATCCTCCCCTTCTATAACCTTACCTTGTTTATCCTTCAATCCTTGTATGCCTGTCCGTTTTCTACCACACAAAACATTAACTATCTGGTACAGCTCTCTGCTGTTGTGCTGTCTAACTGCTTCCTCGGCTTTGTCAGCCAAACCATCAAGCCAAAAATTTTTATCAGCAGCTAACTGATCCTTTACAAGTTTATTAAGGTCTCTGTAATGCTTTCTATTAGGACTAGTAGGGTATTGATTAAGGGCATTCCTGCAGTTCTTTCTTTCCGAAATAAGCTCAAGTGCCTTATCACTCAGATAATTTTGCCTCTTCTGCTCCTTTTTTCCTAAAAGAGTACTGTTAGTGTCCAAAAAAGCCTGTTTAAAATGATCCCATTCTTCCTCAACTTCAGTAGTAAGCAAACCATGACTGTCATAATGACTAAGTAACCTATCATGGTAAGCTTTGGCTATAACTGGATCTTTCAGAGCTTCAGTATTAAAAGTAAATTTTTTAACCCTAGCACAACACTTTTTAAGTTTAAGTTGCAACACACTTTTAACAAGGTAATGGTCAGATCCAATTTCAGCTCCCCTATATGCCCTGGTATTCCTAACAGAACTAGTCCATTTGCTGTTAATTAATATGTAATCAATCATATTCTTATGCAGCCCATCAGGTGAAACCCATGTGTACTTATGTATGTCGCGGTGTTTGTAATAAGTGTTAGTTATTCTGAATCCATTGAGTTTACTTACCTGTAGGAGACGTTGCCCATTGCCATTGCAGCTACCAATACCAAAAGGGCCTATTACTCCTCCCCAAAGGTCAGAGTCAGTACCAACTTTGGCATTGAAGTCACCAAGAACAAGGGTAATATCTCCTTTCTTGACAGAATTCAAAATATCCTGAAGTTGTTCATAAAACCTATCCTTCTCATCCTCATCGGCATCCTCAGTGGGGGCATAACAGCTGATAACATTCAAGTCTTTAACGCTTGTCTGAAATTTTGCTGTAAGAAACCTTTCATTAATGCACTCATATCCTAGAAGAGCATCACTAGCGTGTCTGCTGAGAAGCAGACCCACGCCTTGGTGATGCTTTTTGTCGTCCCTCCCTGAAAATAGAAATTTAAGATTATTTTTAAGAATCTGACCTTTATCTGTCCATCTGGTCTCTTGCAAGCTGAGAATATCTAAATTATAACGGTGGAATTCTTGTGTGAGGACATCAAGAGAAAAAGCTCTGTGCAGAGTCCTCACATTCCAACTACCTATGGAGAGAAAATGGTTAGTGGGATGTTTAAAGAAACTATGTTTATTGAGAGAGGGAATGCCGACAATATCAAACAGCCCCCTAATCGCAGACATGGGGCAAAGACCCGTTCCCCCACTACTAAAGGCTGAAGCCATCTACACTGGAAGACTTCCTCCAATGTAGAATTTGACGATGCCAATAGAAGCAAAGAGTTCAGGTACCTGCGATGACTTCTGCTCAGGATTATCCACCAGCTGATAAACATATCCTGTGGATCTATTCACTTGGGGCTGTCAACCCACAAACAAAAAGAAAACACAGCGGAAGATTTTCCCTCCACAGAAGCCCACCAGTGCAGCAAAATCAGGATCCATAATCAAGCTCAGAGCCATATATCTGTCCAGTCCAGTAGGTTTATATGGTCAGCACCAGGACCCTGTGTGGTTGACCACTCCTCAGCAGGGTAGAAAAAAAAGAAAAGTAGCCATAGTTGTCCAGATCAGTAGGCCACACTAATCTGGCAGCCCTCCCCTTCCGTTCACTTCCACAAGAGAGTATCTCTTTTGAAAGTTACTAACGGTCCGCACCACGAGAAGGCGGGGTTGGACATTAGGTGCTAGGCCTGGCCGGTTCTATGTCCATTTACTGTTAATTAATATATAATCTATCATATTCTTATGCAGCCCATCTGGTGAAACCCATGTGTACTTATGTATGTCATGATGTTTGTAATAAGTGTTAGTTATTCTGAAACCATTAAGTTTACTTACCTGTAGGAGACTTTGCCCATTGCAATTGCAGCTACTAATACCAAAAGGGCCTATCACCCTCTCCCCAAAAATAAGAGTCAGTGCTATGGCATCATCTGCAATGATATATTTTTAAATACTTAGCCACTCCTAAAAACACTCCCAAATACATTTTAAAAATATGCCACTGCTTATGTGTGGTTGCAAAAGAAAAACTCGCTTAACAGTAAACATTTATATAAACAGATATTCCAGCTCATAAAACTGCAATTCAACAATATTTTCCTAATATGTAAAAATAAAACAGGTGAAAACAGAATATACTGGTCTAATAACAATTCTCATTTTACAGAGTATCACATATATTAAATATAACGTTCAACACATAGAAATTCACCTGAAACATTGCTCAGTTGTGAAACTATTGATTCCCACATATTTTGTTTCATTCCTCGATCCCTATAATTTCGATGCATCTTGTCATAAAGGCAAGGGCAATCACACACTAAATTTAAAAGTTTGTAGTCGTCCATCTTGCCAACACACCTAACAAATGCAAAGGCTCACTTTCACCCAGCTGTTCTAACTACATCATTCATCAGCGGCTATTTGATTGGTCTTGCTTGCGAGCCCCTGGATACCACCTAGTGAGAATAGAAATAGAACCGACTCCAGCTGTGGTCGTGTGGTAGCAAGTGGGGAGTAAGTGACACCTAACTATCGACTCCAGAAGATGCGCAGTCTTTGAAAACTCGTTCTTGCAGAGCGGCAAGCGGCATGTGTGAAGGCTACACCTGTCGTTTGCGGAGTTGCGAGTGACGTCACAGTGCATTTGTGATGTGGCAAATGTGAAGGCACTCTTAGGGTGTCTTCACAGTTGCTGCTCTGCAAGGACAAGTTTTCCCAGACTGCGCATCTTCTGGAGTCGGTAGTTAGGCATCATTCCTCTCCGCTTGCTACTGCAGCTGGAATTCTATTCCTATTCTCGCCAGGCAATATACAAGTGACCACAAGCAAGAGCAAATCAAATAGCCACTGACAAGTGACATAGTTAGAACAGATGGGCGAAAGTGAGCCTTCTTTGCTTTTGTTATTAGGTTGGCTTTGCTAGTTGCTTTGCTTTTGTTGTTATTGGCTTTGCTTTGCTAGCGTTGGCCAGATGGACTACAAACTTTTAAATTTAGTGCATGATTGCCCTTGTCTTTATTCAAAAATAATTTCTGAGCAAGGTCTTTTCAATTATATACTTGTCTTTATGACAACATGCATCAAAATTATAGGGATCGAGGAATGAAAATATGTGGGAATCAATAGCTTCACAACTGAGCAATGTTTCAGGTGAATTTCTAAGTGCTCAATGTTATATTTAATATAAGCTCGCCAGACAAAAAATTATTCACCTCTGCTGAATGTCACCTAATAGCATGTAACACCTCTGTGCGACCGAAGAACAGTCGAAATCATATCTGGCATGGATGCCACCAGTGTGCAGATGTAGTGCACAGCAATATTCATCCACTCTCCCAGCAGCAAATGCTGCCATTTGGATGGATGGCTGGGATGGCAATTCACTCATTACCCCAAATAGTCCCACAAGTTTTCTATGGGATTCAAATCCGGGGATTTGGCGGCCAGTGAAGATGTTCGAAGGCTTCAGAATGCTTGTTGTGCCAATCCAAAACACTTTGAGCCCAGTGTGTGTGACAATTGACGTCTTGTAAGAATGGGGATCCTTCTGGTGTTCACTGTGGAGATGCTGCACAAAAGGCAACATGTGGTCATACAGTAGCTCCATATCACCGCAACCAAAGGACCCATTTCCTCGTAAGTGAAACACTCACAGAACATCACAGTGCCTCCTCCAGCTTGAACAGAACATTGCACATAGTCCGAATGGAAGACTTCAAGCAGCTTACGATGTATCCATCACCTCGCATCATCAAAAAGTACAAGCAAAAATGTGACTCATCCAACCAGATCATATGCTTCCAAGAGTCGACAGTCTAGTCTTTGTGGCACTGTGCCCACTGTAGCCGTGCAGCCTTGTGCAGAGCTGTTAAACATGGGTCTCTTCTGCAGTATTTTGCTCAATATCCATGGCATGCAGTTCTCTTTGGAGTGTTCCTTTGGAAACAGCTTGTTGTAGGCCTGTATTGACTGACTGGAGTAATTCCTGCCTCTTTGCATAACGGTTTACCCTAACAGTGCGTGACACATTGCGGCAGTCCCTATTTGTGAGCACAGTCTTTCTGCCGCAGTTCTGGCAATGATTAGCGGTGGACTGCGATATATGCCACTGCTGGAAGACCCTTTGGACAATACTACCCAACACACCTGCAAAATGCAGCAACTTCTTGTAAACTATGCCCTTTGGCTCGATCAAATGCAATAACACCTTTTTGTCACTCATTCACATCTTTGGCACGACTCATGTTTTATGAAGTGACTAAAACACACATGGCACACAACCACTTCTTGTCACTGTACGAACCCCATAGCGCACAGCACAGCTATTTGTAGGACACATTCATTACTGGTGCACCCTCCGTTGCTGTCGAACAGACATAACCTTCTTACAGTGGGAGATAATAAATTTTTTGCCTGGTGAGCTTATGTGTGACACTCTGTTATGGCCACATCCTTTGGAAGTGGGAGTTGGGTAGCTTTTCGTAGCTATGTGTGCAGAGGAATACTTTTGATTAAATTAATTACAAGCCACAGCTAATTATAACTGATTTAATTTTCCACGATATTTAGCTGTACACTACAATCTGAGTCACTTATTATATCCCAAGTCTGGAAATTACATGTCACCATTTACTCAGTTCATAGGTATATTGTAAAAAAAATAATGAAAAATAAATACCCCCTCAAGCAGCTGCTTGCCACAGAGGTCTGACAGGAGCCTGTCAGTTTATATGCCAGAGTAGAAGGTCTGAGAGGATGGCAGGACCTCAGCAGAAAAACGACACATACAACTGTGCCTTACCCGGGGCTCGAACCCAAGTCCCTTAGATCAGTAGCCGTCTAACACAAAAACCCAGAGAGTAACACAAAACCCATGGCCGAATGGTTAGCACGCTTGGCTACTGATCTAAGGGATCTGAGTTCGAGCCCCGGGTAAGGCATGGTTGTGTGTGTTGTTTTCTACTGAGGTCCTGCCATCTTCACAGACCCACTATGGCATATAAATGGACAGGCTCCTATCAGACCTCTGTGGCAAGCAGCTGCTTGAGGGGGTATTTTTTTTTATTTTGTGTAAGGAAAGCTATGAGCATAATGTTTTATATCTAATTGTTGATTTGGTGTTGGTTGTGAGTTTTTTTTTTTTATATACTTAGCTTTTTTATCTAATCTTTTTACAAGGTTGTTAGGATATCCGGCTTCCTCAGCTATTTCATAAATGCATATATTCACTAATGCTTTAGCAGCATTAGTACAGTATTAATATGCTCTAAGAAAATATGGAAAGATTGTTGATTTTTTATAAGCTATTGGGTGTGCTGAACTATATGGTATTACCTGCGGTGAAAGTAAATTTTTTTCTTAGTGGTATGCTTCAAAGCATAGCTATGTGTGGAAAATCACACACAGGTGATCACTCCAATGAAGTCGTCTTACAGGGGTTAATAAATTGAAGTGTGTGTCGACAAAGGTACAGTGCTCTTAGATTTTCTCATTTTCCCATGTGTTTTCCGCAAATAGTGAATGATTTAGGAATTTTTAATGTGAAATAAATATTAATATATTTAAATCCCTGCTGATTCTGTTGTATTTTTGGATTTCAGTCTTATTGAAAAAATATGATTTAGATGTTTTCAAAATTATTTTTGTACTTCAAGAAATTTTTTTCGAAAGGAAAATTAACGTTTCACTCGTATTGCAATTTTTAATACTCAACTTGCATATTTTAAACTCAGAAGCCAGATATAGCATTTTTTTAGAATAACATTTATCAGAGATTTGGAATAGCCTTTAAAATTTATAAAGCTTAATCAATGATTACATGACATACGGAAATTTCTTCTCCGACTTATCCCCGATAATAGATGCGAAATTGCAGTCTCTGCATCCAAAATGAGGTAGGAAAAGTGTGCCTTTTGTCAAAAAAAAAGTTGCGAGATGATTTTGTTGAGTTCTTTTGTGTGTCAAGCAAATTCATCTAGCTTGCCACTCTTGTCACAGGTACTATAGGTTGGCCATTCCTGAAATAGGAAAATTAATCATTTCATTTTTACACGTGATATATGTATTTGTTGGCACGCTTAACTTTACATATGATTTGATCTCAATATAGACCTTGTTTTCACCTTAATGAGAAATGTTTAGCAATTCAGCAATGCTAATACCACAGAGTGAAAATGGCAACTATTGGATTGGCCGTGTATGCATGTTTTTACAGTTTGGATACCATCGCTTAATTTTTTATATTATATATTCTACAGTTTGGTTACCATCAATGACAGACCGATATGCAGAAGACCATTGTATCCCAAACTCTCCTCATCTCTGATGTTTGCTTCCTTTCCCCCTTAAGAGGTAGTCGCTAATTGTAAACTGCAACACAACTCTTCTAGTGGACCTGGCAGAATTCTGTTCTCTCCTAATCTTAATCCACTCTGAAAAATGGTTCCAAGAAAAGTAACCTCACCTTTCTTTAATGCAAAACTGTTCAGCTTTTTCTTTCAGTTCCACAGCATTGTTCGTTAAGGCGGAACCCAAATCATCATCATCATCATCCTCAAGCAGCCATGGGCTAAGGAGGTCCAACCAGACCATGCAATTTAGTTCTCCAAGCAGGTCTGTCCTGAGCTACATCTGCTGCATCCGGCCACTGTACACCAATTCTAACAAGGTCCTGTTTGACATTGTCTGCCCACCGCATCCTAGGTCTCCCCCTCCTTCTGAGGCCTCTAGGCACACTGTTCATAACCCTATTCACTAATCTATAATTATTCATACAGGCAACATGGCCAAACCAGCGGAGTCTCTCTCTGCACAATATGCTGCTTAAAGGAGGTTGCCGACTCCTTTGCCTAATCTCATCATTATTTACAAAGTTGAACCACCTAATGCCCAAGATACTGCGTAAGCTACTGGAATCAAAAGCATCTAGTTTCCTGTTATCTTGTTTACAAAGTGTCCAAGTTTCACTACCATAACTAACCCTAGAAAGAACCAAACTATTATACAGTCTAATTTTAGTCTTTAGGTGTATATGCCTATTTCTCCATACTCTCCATAGTTTAAAATAATTTAAAAATTCTCTGTCATTGAGCAATAAAATTTCAGAGTTTATCCTTCAAACTATTTGGATGTTGAATGTTCTTAGGAGAAAAACTCTCAGAAGCTTTTCGGAGCAAAGACAGCGCTCCGTCTTCAGTGAAGTGATGTTACGTACTGGCGATTGGGTCCGTTTAGACAAAGAGCTTCTTTCCACATGTCGTGTAGGGTGATTCCAGTGTCTCGGTTGCAGGTGGGGACGGACGAGGTCATTATTTCAATAGCCGTCCCCACCTGCAACCGAGACACTGGAATCACCCTACACGACATGTGGAAAGAAGCTCTTTGTCTAAACGGACCCAATCGCCAGTACGTAACATCACTTCACTGAAGACGGAGCGCTGTCTTTGCTCCGAAAAGCTTCTGAGAGTTTTTCTCCTAAGAACATTCAACATCCAAATAGTTTGAAGGATAAACTCTGAAATTTTATTGCTCAATGACAGAGAATTTTTAAATTATTTTAAATTAACTTTTGAGCAAGAAGGTCTTTTAATTGTACTCTCCATAGATTCTTAAAAGTCCCGGCAGCAATCCCTATTCGTCTGTTAATCTCATGCCGTACATCACCATTATCTGTTACATAGCTCCCAAGATAATTAAACTGTGACACCTGCTCAAGACTGCAACCATTCAGATTAACTGAATCAGAGCCTGCCTGACCAATTTTCATCACTTTAGTTTTCTCTCTGTTTATAAGTAAACCTACTCTACTACCAGTTTCATCAACAGCTCGAATGAAAGAGTTCATCTCATCAACATCATTTGCCAAAAGGGCTAAATCATTAGAATAATCTAAATCAGAAATTTTCGTATCTCCAGTCCATTTAAGGCCAAAATCTTTCCCCTGAAGTGAATTTCGCATAACATAATCAATAAACAAGCTAAAGAGAAAAGAAGACAAAATGCACCCTTGTCGAACACCAGAAGTAATGCTAAACCAATTGCTACAAGCCTTACCAACTCTCACACACGACTCAGTGTTATTACAGAGAGCTTTCATTATGTAACTAACTTGCCTGGTATACCATATGATCTCACAATTAACCACAAATTATGACGATCAACAGAGTCGAAAGCCTTTTTGAAATCAACAAAGCTAGCAACCAAAGGTTTCTGAAACTAAACATTTCTTAAGAATCTGCCTAAGCGAAAATATCTGATCCACACTGCTCATCACACAATTGCCTGCCAACCAGATTCTTAATTCTATTAAGCACAATCATGCAAAGAACTTTCCCTGGAACAGATAGTAGGCTGATACCCTTATAGTTATCACAAGAACTGCGATCATCTTTTTTGAAAATAGGGATAATAATAGCTCTGGTAAAATTCTTAGGGACCATGCCTGTATCATAAAAGATATTAAAAATTTCAGTCATCCAAGTGGTAACTGAAAAATTCCCAGCTCTAAGCATTTCCATTATAATTTCATCTACTCCTGGGGATTTATGAAGTTTAAGTTTAGAAATAGCCAAAATAACTTCAGATTGTGTTATAGGGTGAACATTAAAGCCACCAATGCATCTATCATCATTACAGACAATGGGAGTAGAACAAAACACATTGTTTAGAACATCACTGAAATGCTCAGCCCACCTACCCATGACAGAATCCTCACCTTCTATAATCTTACCTTGTTTATCCTTCAATCCCTGTATGCCTGTCCATTTTCTACCACACAAAACATTAACTATCTGGTACAGCTCTCTGCTGTTGTACTGTCTAACTGCTTCCTCTGCTTTGTCAGCCAAGTCATCAAGCCAAAGATTCTTATCAGCAACTAACTGATCCTTTCCACATTTATTAAGTTCTCTGTAATACTTTCTATTAGGATTAGTAGGTTGGTTGGTTGTTTGGGTTTTGATGGCGCATTAGCAACTAAGGCTATAATGCACCATACAAATGTCCATAAGAAAAAAGATAAAAGTCGTGGAAACCTTAACCAAATTTTAAAAGAAACCACAAACATATACTAAGAATGCAAAGCAATAAAAAGAAACATTATTAATAACAAGAACCAAATGTATAAATAAGTTATAAATATAAAAGTAACCCAGGTGTAAGCGACCTGGGTTAAATATTGGAATGAAACTATATCCAAGTAAAATATCCTGTAAAAAGTAAAAATTCAAAGATAGTGTTAAAACAACAATGATCAGATAACAAATGTCCGAGTGTAAGGGGCTCGGACGTAAAATCATGAAAATTAAAAAAAAAACGCCGTTCGAAGTTAAAACATGGACATAAGAGTAAAATGTGTTTGATAGTTAAAATGGTGTTGCAAAACTCACACTTAGGTACGTTGTCCGCCTGTACAAGAAACGAATGAGTAATAAATGAATGACCTACGCGGAGCCGAGCAAGTACAACTTCCTCCTTGCGATTCCTGCGGTAACAAGACTGCCATGGTTTGATCTCAAAGAGCTTGTTCGTAAGTTGTTCTGACCAAGATCTCTGCCACTGTGCCCAGAGCTCGATGGTAAAACGTTGCCGGAAATCCAGGTATGGAACCGGCAAGGAGAGTCGGACAGGGGCGTAGCTGACCTGGCTGCAGAATCTGCCAAATCATTGCCCCTGATTCCGACATGACCAGGCACCCAACAGAAATGGATGGTGGCTGTGGCTGCCAGACGATGCAGTTGCTGGCGGATCTTAGTAAGAACTGGGTAAGGCCGATGCCTCACCGCGATCAAAGCCTGTAGTGAGCTAAGCGAGTCGTGTAAAGCACACACCAACGATGATGCTTAGTCGCCATGTGGTCCAAGGCGAGGCTGATAGCATGCAACTCTGAGTGAAGATGGAACATTGCAGTGGGATCTGGTCTGCAATGATTACATCACAGCAGACCTGGCCGATCCCACTGATGTGCCAAACTTCGAGCCATCTGTGAAGACAGATAAGAAGTCCGGGTGCTCAGCACGATGGCTGGCAAAGAGTTGCCGGTACACACAGTCGGGTGTAAAGGCCTTCCCCGTCCTGCACAGGGAAAAATAGCAGGAAGGGGAAACAGCGAGCCAAGGTGGAAGTGGCTCAGCTGTCGACTGTGCGATGCTAATGTCTCTGAGGTAGCCTCGGACACGCAAACCAAAATGACGAATGGCAGTCAGCTGATTTGTGTAAAGCATTTCCCACTTTCCATAATAATTTTACTAATTTCCAAAATAATTTCATCTACTCCTGGGGATTTATGAAGTTTAAGTTAAGAACAAATGTCCATAAGAAAAAAGATAAAAGTCGTGTAAACCTTAATCAAATTTTAACGTGCAACCATCCCACTTGGGACTGCGTTTTCAGTCCCAAGTGGGATGGCCAGGCAGGGATCGCAATTTAGATGCATATTGTAGGGACAACTGCTAACGGCAAAGAGATAAAGAAGGTTCGTCGGTCTCAATGTAAAGACTCTGGACCGGTGAGGTGCGGAAGGCTCCCGTACCTCACCGAGGGCCTGGTGATGGAGGGGGTCCAGCACCTTCACCACCGAATCCCGGGTGGAGTCGTACACCTGGGATCCATAATCCAGTTTCGATTGGACAAGTGCACGGTAGAGGCAGAGCAAAGAACATCGGTCCGCCCCCCACCATCACAGTAAGGGGAAACAGTGAGCCATGGTGGAAATGACTCAATGTAGACTGTGCAATGCTATTTTGGACTGAAAACACAGTCCCAAGTGGGATGGCCAGGCAGAGATCACAATTTAGATGCGTATTGTAGGGACAACTGCTGACAGCGAAGAGATAAAGATGGTTCGCTGGTCTCAACGTAAAGACTCTGGACCAGACAAGTGAATGGGACAGGTGGAGCAGAGAACACATGTCAGCTCCCCAGGAATGAGAGGGCCTTGACAATGTTCAATGTCTGCGTGCAGATGGACCTGAGATGATGTATGTGTGGTAAAAAGGTCAATTTCCAATCAAAGATGAGACCAAGAAACTTGGTGATGTTACCTCTGAGCCGTAGCTCAGGATCCAGATGAAGATCATGCTTGTGGCAAAAGTGCACACAAGAGGTCTTCTGTGGGGAGAACCGAAACCCGTTTGCCGTCGCCAAAATCAAAATCAGGACAATTGCAAGCCTTTCAATGACCCTCATGCTGGACGAAGAACAAAATATGCTAAAATCATCAACATAGAGGGCACTGCCTACAGATGGAGGAAGTTGTCTAGTAATAGAATTAATATTGACAGCGAAAAGAGTAACACTCAGAACCCAGCCTTGTGGCACCCCGTTCTTGGGGGTAAGGCCACAACAGAGGGTTGCCGACACAGACACGAAAAGAACATGCCAATAAAAAGTTGGAGATAAAGATCATCGTGTGACCTCTTAAGCCGAAGCTATGGAGGTCACGAAGAATGCTGAATCTCAAACATGTGTTGTATGCTTTTTCAATGTCAAAGAAAATTGACAGCAGGTGCTGTCAATTTAAATACATAGGTAAAACAGCAATGATCAGATAATAGATGTCCGAGTATAAAGGGTTCGGACGTAAAATAGTGAAAGCTAAAAAAAATGCATTGTTCAAAGTTAAAACCAGGACATTCGATTAAAATATGTTTAATACTTAAAATGGTGTCACAAAACTCACACTTAGGTTCATCGTCCGGAAGAAACGAATGAGTAATAAATGAATGACCTAAGCAGAGCCAAGCAAGTACAACTTCCTCCTTGCAATTAATGCGGTAACCAGACTGCCATGGTTTGATGATAGGTTTGATCTCAAAGAGCTTGTTCTTAAGCTGTTCAGACCAAGTGCCCGGAGCTTGTGCCACTGTGCCTGGAGCTTGATGGTAAAACACTTCCAGAAATCCAGATATGGAACCGGCAACGGAGAGTCAGCCAGAGGTGTGGCTGATTTCGCAGCAGCATCTGCCGACATGACTGGGCACCCAACAGAAATGGATGGTGGTTGTGGCTGCCAGACGATGGAGCTATTGGCAGATCTTGAAAAGAATTGGGTGAGGCCAATGCCTCACCAAGATCAAAGCCTGTAGCAAGCTAAGCAAGTTGGTGTAAAGCACACACCGATGATGATGCTTAGCAACCACATGGTCCAAGGCGATACTGATAAATGTGCAACTCTGCAGTGAAGATGGAACACTACAGTGGAATCTGGTCTGCAATGATTACATCACAGCAGACCATGGCTCATCCCATGATGCGCCAGACTTCGAGCTATCTGTGAAGAAGTCAAGAAGTCCAGGTACTCAGCACAATGGCTGGCAAAGAGTTGCTGATACACACAGTCAGGTGTAAAGGCCTTCCCTGTTCTGCACACAGAAAAATCACTGGAAGGGGAAACAGTGAGCCATGGTGGGAATGACTCAATGTAGACTGTGCAATGCTATTTTAGACTGAAAACATAGTCCCAGTGGGATGGCCAGGCAGAGATCACAATTTAGATGCGTATTGTAGGGACAACTGCTGACAGTGAAGAGATAAAGACGGTTCGTCGGTCTCAACGTAAAGATTCTGGACCGGACAAGTGAATGGTACAGGTGGAGCAGAGAACACGTCAGCTCCCCAGGAAAGAGAGGACCTTGACGATGTTCAATGCCCACGTGCACTTGGACCTGAGATGATGTATGTGTAGTAAAAAGGTCAATTTCCAATCGAATATGAGACCGAAAAACTTGGTCTCCACCACAACTGGAATGACGTTACCCCCAAGCCGCAGCTTGGGATCCAGATGAAGATTACGCTTGTGGCAAAAGTGCACACAAGTGGTCTTCTGTGGGGAGAACAAAACCCAGTTTGCTGTCGCCCAAACTGATTGTTCAGGGCAATTTGTAGTTGTCTTTCAATAACCCTCATGCTGGACGAAGAGCAAAAGATGCTAAAGTCATCAACATAGAGGGCATTGCCTACTGATGGAGGAAGTTGTCTAGTAATAGAATTAATCTTGACAGCGAAAAGCATAACACTCAGAACGCAGCCTTGTGGCACCCCCCGTTCTTGGGGGTACGGCCGCGACAGAGTGTTACCGACACAGACACGAAAAGAACGTGTCGATAAGAAGTTGGAGATGAAGATTGGCATGTGACCTCTCAAGCCGAAACTGTGGAGGTCACGAAGAATGCTGAATCTCCAAGCCGTGTCGTACACTTTTCCGATGTCTGAGAAAATTGACACCAGGTGCTCTCTACATAAAAATGAGTTTCTGATAGCCAATTCAAGGCGTATCAGATGGTCAAGAGTTGACCGTTGCCTGCGAAAGCCACACTGGGTGTTGGAAAGAAGGTTGTTGTGTTCGAAATACCAGATGAGTCTGGCATTTACCATTTTTTCCAACACCTTGCACACGCAGCTCGTCAACGCGATGGGACAATAATTGGAAGGAATTTTGGGATCTTTGCCTGGCTTGGGGAAGGTCAAGACAATGGCCTCCTGCCAGGAGTCCGGAAACTGCTCCTTGATGAAAATACGGTTGAAGAGTCGAAGCAATCGATCCTTACTCGATGGTGAGAGATGTTGGAGCATGACATAATGGACATTGTCTGGCCCGACAGCAGATGCACGAGAAGTGTGCAGAGCAAGGCAAAGCTCCTCCACTGTGAATGGCCTGTTGTAGGGCTCCAAGCCATTTGAGTGGAAGGACAGCGGAGAGCATTCTGCCCTGCCCTTCTGGGCCAGAAACTCGGGGGAGGAAGAGGAAGATGATGAGATGGAGAAGAATGACTCCCCCAGAGTATCAGCTTTGGGATCAGCAATTGCCTCTCCATTGTACTCCAGGATTGATGACGAGTGGGATGTGTAGCTCCCACCCATCTTCCGGACTTTATCCCACACGACCTTAGAACTGGTCGTGCTGGTGATAGAAGATGTATACTTGATCCAAGATTCCTTCTGGCTCTGGTGTTGGACGAAACGAGCTTTCCCCTGGCGCATTTGAACTTTTCGAGGTTGGGGGTCGTCGGATATCTCCGAAACACCTCCCAAGCCTTGTTCTGAGCCTTACGAGCTGCGGTGCAATCTGGATTCCACCACGGTTTCGGAAAACAAGGAAACCGTGTCAAAGTTTGAGGAATTGCTGATGCAGCTGCATCTAAGATACAGTCCGTTATCTCCACTACTGTCAGATTGATTGGCTCCTGGCTGACAGAGTGGTCATCGAGCTCAGAGAGCAGCTCGAACCCACCCCAGTCAGCCCGATTGAGCCTCCACCGCAAGATGCGTGAAGGGCTGCAAGACCCCCCACAGGAGATGGTGCACGCCATGGGGAGGTGATCGCTTCCGTAAAAATTGTCCTCAACCTCCCATGTAAAGAGTGGAAAGATCGAGGAGGAGCAGATGGTGAGGTCAATGGCTTTGGGTTGGGTTGTTTTACCTCTGAGCGGCACTTTTTTGCACACCATGGGCTAAATGGCCAGGTCACATGGACCCCGAAGGCTCAGAGAAAGTTGGGGGAGGGGACCCACTGGAACAGCTGTTGAGAGACAGATGGTAGTCTCCCGTCAAGGCCATCCAGCGTGTTCTTTTACGTGCACAGGGTATGGCTCTCCCGCACACGGGACCACGGCTTAACGTCCCATCCGACGGACGGCGGCCTTTCCAAGCCCATCGGTGTCCCCTATTGACCGTGGGCAGGGCGGGGAATTTTTCGGAGATGAGGTCAATGGCAGTGAAAGTGCAGGTTGGGGAGTGAAACTAAGTACTGACACTGGTGTTCAACAGGGAGAGGGAAGAATCCAGGACCCTGCCCCTCCCGTTGGTTTCAGCACTGCCCCAAAATGGACTGTGTCCGTTGAGGTCCCCCATAATGAGGAAGGGGGATGGCAGCTTGTGAGACAAGATCATCAAGGTCTTCCTGGAAGACGATGCTCCCAGGTGGAAGATGGCTACTGCCCCTAAGTTGGTGGTGAGGGGTACGACCTGGAATGGAGAATGGTTGCTCATGAGGATGGCGACACCCCCTGAGCTGGACCATCTTCATCCCGGTCCCGGCGAACTAGTGTAAAGTGCCGTATTGTGGGATTTGTGACTGGCTGCAAGTATGTCTCCTGCAGGCACACACAGATGGGCTGGTGTGCCTGAAGGAGTGCCTTGATGTCGTCTAGATTCCTCTGGAATCCATGACAATTCCATTGTAGGAGTGTGGCCATCTCAGGACTTTGAAGAGTGGGCGGACAACGAATTCCTATTCAGCTTAACTGCCGCAGAGGACGGTTTAGTGAATAGGGGCCATGTCCTCGGAATCGTCCGAGGGGCATGGATCAGTGACTGCCCTTTGTGGTGCAGTGATTTTCTTTTTTGGCCCTGGTGGGGGCCCCCTTAGGTTTGGAAGGTCTTGCTGTCTGGGGATGGGGAGGAGGAGGCCTTCCGGTGGAGGTGGAAGGCTGAGTTGCAGGAATGAAAACCGGGGTTGATGTTGAAGTCGACACCACCCTCGGTTTCATCTGCGTAAGGAGGTACTTCGCTGCTGGCGAGAAAGACTCAGTAGGTGGTACACTGATGTCAATCTGCACCGCCACCGAAGTCATTGGATCGATGGGTTTTCCAATGACTGCACTGGCATAGGAAACCTTGCCGGGCAGGCAGTGAAGCAAGCTTTCTCGCTTCAGCATAAGAGACGTTGTTTACTACTTTCAATATTGCACCTCCTTTTCTTCCTTCTACTTCGGACAGTTGCGGGAGTACGCCGGATGTTCGCCACTGCAGTTCACACAGAATGCCTTTTTTCTGCTGTGCAGTCAGGATCAAGATGATCCTTACTGCCACAGCGAGCACAGGTGGGCTTGCCCTGGCATGCTGTACGGGAATGACCATATATCTGACACTGAAAACAGTGCAGAGGGTTTGGGATAGACAGCTGAACCTCACAATATAAGTAACCTGCCTTGATGGAAGAAGGCAGGTGTGGCGTGTTGAATGTCACAATCAGCACCCGAGTGGGTACTAATTTCCCATCACAGTGTGCCGAAATCCGGTGGACTGCTGTTACTCCTTGAGGTGTGAGCTCTGAGAGGATCTCCTCCTCAGTGACTTTGAGGAGGCACCACTCAGTGATCACACCCCGAGAGGAATTCAAAGTTTTATGGGGAATGACTTCAACAGCCACCCCACCAATTTCTTTGACTTTCAGGAGCAGTTCCGAGTGTTTGGAACAAGCGGTCTCAACCTGCAAGTCGCCATATCGTAAGCGCTTGACAGATTTCGGCTCTCCCGTAAGACCTTTCAAATCTTTATTTACGAAAAATGGGGACACGTCCCCAAGTACCTGATCACCAGTGGAGCGGACAATCAGGAATCTCGGGAACGAAGACACAGACACAGAAGACGATGGCAGAGATAACAGAGACGAAGAAGATGGGGGCTCATGTCGAGCCCTCTTGTTGGCACCGATCGCATTCATTTTATCATTATTTTTCATTTTTGGCTTTGTGTGGTTCAGTGCCAGCTGTCCCCACCCTCCACGGAGCCCAACAAGGGGATGCCCAGTCGGGCGCCAGGGCTATGCAGGAACTATACCCACACAGACAGTAAGCCAAGCCCTCACAAATAAATAAAAGGAAAATAAAAAGAGAAATGTGCAGAACAAAAACATTCTACACAAATGAAACAAAGCATAAAATAACAAAATTGTGAATGGCCAAACTGGCCTCACAAAGAAAGGATAACAACAAAAGGAAAATAATCTGTGAGGAAACTTGCAAACCTGTACCCTGACCGTGAACAAGGTTACTCAGCGCTCTGTACGGTTGACCCTAGCAGGACCTGTCCACCAGCTGATTGCTCCTGGGGGGGGGGGGGAGCACCCCAGGAGCTCCTGTTTACCGGAAGCAGAGGCCAAAGCAGTATATAGCAGTGGTCCCGGAATCCGCTGCCCAGCCCTGCGTAGACGAGCTCCCCAATGGCAAGACGGAGAATGGGGGCCATGCCAGTCATGAGCTGAGGAGAGAAGACGGGGACCCCCAGGCAACTACCAGGATCCTCCTTTCCCAGGACACGGGTATCCGCGCACAGCAAACAAGTGGGCGAGCATTTAGGACCCTGTGAAGGTAACCAAGCCAGCGGAACCTTCACAGGGTGGTCCCCCTCACCGTGTACAGGTGCTCACACCGAGGGGGAGGATTAGTAGGATATTAATTAAGGACATTACTGCAGTTTTTTTCTTTCTGAAATAAGTTAAAGTGTCTTATCACTCAGATAATTCTGCCTCTTCTGCTCCTTCTTTCCTAAAAGAGTACTGTTAGTGTCCAAAAAAGCCTGTTTAAAATGATCCCATTCTTCCTCAATTTCAGTTGTAAGCAAACCATGACTGTCATAATGACTAAGTAACCTATTATGGTAAGCTTTGGCTATAACTGGGTCTTTCAGAGCTTCAGTATTAAAAGTAAAATTTTTAACCCTAGCACAACACTTTTTAAGTTTAAGTTGCAAGACACTTTTAACCCTTTCACGACTAAGGAAAACATTTTTCCCATTTTAAAATTGGTGATTGTCGTATTTAATTATAACCTTATCTGCATTTTTTATACACAATGTCAAAATAGAACATATGCCGAATGCAATTACGTAAACGGGAACGTTTAGAAAACAAAAACAGAACTGTCAGGACGCATAATATATGTACTATGTGCAATGTCCATCTTTGCCTCACTACCAAAAGAAATTGCTTCGAAGAATATCATAATTAGCACATCATTTTGTATAGTAATTTTATTTCATAATTTTGTATTATTTTAGTTAACATTTTGTTCTAATAAACCAATAAATAAAAGACATTGCATAATAAGCCTAACTATAATTTGTGTTACCTTTATAGTCCATTGGGAAAAATATTTCCCATAAAATTCCAAAAAAACTACACATTATTATGTATTTTTCTTGATTTTTATTTATTTTACGTCTAAACAAACTAAAATAAACAGTTACATACTAATATTTACTCTTAGAAACCTTATGGTCCTGAAAGGGTTAACAAGGCAATGGTCAGATCCAGTTTCAGCTCCCCTATATGACCTGATATTCCTAACAGAACTAGCCCATTTGCTGTTAATTAATATATAATGAATCCTATTCTTATGCAACTCATCAAATGAAACCCATGTGTACTTATGTATGTTGCGGTGTTTGTAATAAGTGTTAGTTATTCTGAATCAATTGAGTTTACTTACCTGTAGGAGACATTGCCCATTGCAGCTATCAATACCAAAAGGGCCTATTACTCCTCCCCAAAGGTCAGAGTCAGTACCAACTTTGGCATTGAAGTCACCTAGAACAAGGGTAATATCTCCTTTCTTGACAGAATTCAAAATATCCTGAAGTTGTCCATAAAACCTATCCTTCTCATCCTCATCGGTATCCTCAGTAGGGGCATAACAGCAGATAACATTCAAGTCTTTAACGCTTGTCTGAAATTTTGCTGTAAGAAACCTTTCATTAATGCACTCATACCTAGAAGAGCATCACTAGCATGTCTGCTGAGAAGCAGACCCACGCCTTGGTGATGCTTTCCATCCTCCCTCCCTGAAAAGAGAAATTTAAGATTATTTTTAAGAATCTGACCTTTATCTGTCCATCTGGTCTCTTGCAAGCCGAGAATATCTAAATTATAACGGTGGAATTCTTGTGTGAGAACATCAAGAGAAAAAGCTCTGTGCAGAGTCCTCACTTTCCAACTACTACTACAACTATGGAGAGAAAATTGTTAGTGGGATGTTTAAAGATACTATGTTTATTGAGAGAGGGAATGCCGACAATATCAAACAGCCCCCTAATTGCAGACATGGGGCAAAGACCCGTTCCCCCACTACTAAAGGCTGAAGCCATCTACACTGGAAGACTTCCTCCAATGTAGAATTTGACGATGCCAATAGAAGCAAAGAGTTCAGGTGCCTGCAATGACCTCTGCTCAGGATTATCCACCAGCTGATAAACATATCCTGTGAATCTATTCGCTTGGGGCTGTCAACCCACAAACAAACAGAAAACAGCAGAAGATTTTCCCTCCACAGAAGCCCACCAGTGCAGCAAAATCAGGATGCATAATCAAGCTCAGAGCCATAATTTCGTTCAGGTTGGTACATATGGTCAGCACCAGGACCCTGTTTGGTTGACCACTCCTCAGCAGGGTAGAAAAAAAAGCAAAGTAGCCATAGTTGTCCAGATTAGTAGGCCACACTAATCTGGCAGCCCTCCCCTTCCATTCACTTCCACAAGAGAGTATCTCTTTTGGAAGGTACTAACGGTCTGCTCCATGAGAAGGCAGGGTCGGACATTAGGTGCTAGGCCTGACCGGTTCTGTGCATCATCACAGGGTGCATAGCTCTCCTTCCAGTGACTACCTAGCTACCATTTGCTATAGCATTATTTTTATACCAAATTTATTGTTTGGTGTAATTAAAATTGATAATAATTTTATCAATGTTTCTAAGGAAAAACCTCTTTATCATAAGTTGATAATCATAATTTCTTTTTATTATGATTCTGATATTTGGGATCTGAAAAGGCTCGACGTATCTAGTATGTATGCCAATACTATCAATTCTGATGCTGAAGGTTAAATTCCAAGGGATGCAAATGATGAAAAAGATCATGAAAAGAAAGAGACTAATATGAAAAACTACGATGAAAAAGAATTAGAGAATTAAATTCTTTGTTGATATTTTTTTTACACCTCTCAAACAGCTGTTCATCACTGGTCTGAAAAGAGTTTTTCGTTTAAGACATCAGATGACCAATTATGAAGGTGAGATCTCAGCAGAAAGAAAATAGCCATACCTATAGGGTCTTGAATCCAGGTCACATAAACTTTAAGCGAAGCGTGTAAACTACTTGATCAAAAGGACGATGTGAAGCTCAATGAATTTGACAAATGCCCGCTATGAACAACACAGTTCATCTTCTTTATTATTAGTTAGCCATTATTTTAAACTTCTTTTTTACAGACGATAATGTTGACATGCTGTGGGTCAATACTAACAAATATGCTGAATTCAGTGAAAATGATAGTGGTTATAAAAGTCGAAACTGGTAGTTCAGTATAAACTATTGATGAAATACGAGGAGGATTCATCATTGCAATTGCCTTAAGTATGTGTCTTTTTTGGATGTGGAAAATCTCAGACTACAGGTACGTATTAAGAATCGGAGATTCTTCAAAAGAATTCATTATTAATATTTAAAATCAAACAAAAATAATTAGAATATTGTTACTTACAAAGAGAAAATTTACAGCAATCTGCTTTCTCTTCAAACTCTATACACAAATTAACTGCATCGAAATAAAAATCACAAAATTGTTTTCCCCAGTAGTATATTGGCAACAAGACTTGGTGGAAAATATTTTTTAAAGGGCCTAAAAGCAAACCTTATGAGGATCGACGAGGGAGTAATTAAAAATTTGCTAGAGGTGTAATACCTTTTATTTAATATTCAAAAAACTTATCTAGAGTAAATAAATATATTTACTTTCTTTTGTTAAAGTTTATAATTAGATTCAAATAAAAAAATTTAAATTAATATACGCCAAAATTCTTTTTTTAAACCTTCCAAATAATTTCAGTCGTAGAGTTTAGGAGTGTGCGTATTTTTCTTATGTGTGTACTCTGAATACATGTCTGTTTAGCACTCGCAGATGTTTAGAGAAATGACGAAACAGACCACCAATTTTTGAAATGGCTAGGAAGGACAACTTAATATTTAAAATTCATAACAAATATTTCCTGCCTTAAAATTAAGGGAGGTGTGTTAAGCAAAAATTATGTTGAAAAAAAAATGATGTGCCAACTCTTGTGGGACAATAAAATTAAAAGAAAGTGAATTAGTTTTTCTATTATGGTTACTCCAGTGGCGTAAGGTGACTAATTGATAAAATTAATTTTTAAAAATCTGTTTTTTCATGATTTTACATTAAAAATTCTCCCCCCCCCCTCCCTTCAAATGCTTTACTTAAATTTGGGGAAGCATGTGCCCCATCGCCCCCATTAAACTGTCTTTTATTATTCCCAAAAATGTTTAGAATTTTCAATTCAGCAGAATATAAAAAAATATATATTTTGAAAATGAAAATTTTAAAACCACAAGTACACTCTGCTTTGCAATGGATTTCAACGTCTAACTGAGTTCATATCCTTTCTTTGATTTACCACCCTGTTTTCCCAGTTCTGCCTCAGGTAGTGATTAAAACCAAACCCAGATAGCTATGGTGGATGGGAACGTGCATTGTCCGTGAACTCTTATATAACTCCCCGAAAAACGGCTTTGGTTGGAGTCACCTTTGTCTGTCTAGTTCTGCTTTCTATATCCAATATCATTGCTAATCGTTCAAAGAGAGAAAGCACTACTTCCAATTTCTAGCACTCCCCCTTGGCAGAAATGGAATCTCAAGTATCCAGTTTCTAAACAAGTTGGTATCTAAAGGGTTAAACTGTAGTAATGTAATTAAAAACCGATGAGTTTTTCTTAAAAGGAATGGTTCACTTTAAAAAAATAATTAAATTCTCGGTTGAAAAAGCATTAAGATGAAAAGGAAATCGTTAACTGAGCCAGTACTGAAAAATGTCTTACCAGTTCGTAATACCGGCAAATAATTTCTTGCCAGTACGGCGTACTGGCTTACTTTCACCACTGGGTATTACTGTTTGTTTTTTGTAAATTTCATTATTTGTAATTAATGTTATGAATTTTGTTATTTGTAATTAATGTTATGAATGAATTTTGTTATTTGTAATTAATGTTATGAATGTTTTTTGTTACTTCTTTGTAGTGAGGGGCATTTGAAGAGGAAGAGAGGAGTGATTAGAACTAGTTAGAATTATTTTAAACTTTTTTTGTCTGTAGTATGACGTAGTTTGTGTTTCGTTGAGTGTGCAAGGAAATGCCAAAAGTTTAGAATGTGGGGAAATTAAGTTTTAAAAATGAGAGTTTTTAGGGAGTGTTAGGTTTTTAGGAGAATAGCTTTTGGTGAAACATATAGAGTTTTCAGAGGAATCAAGTGTAGTGTGTGTGGAGGTGTAGTGTGTGTGTGTTTGGGGGAAAGAACGTTGGAAGTTTTCCTGTGTGGGACTGAACATGGCTGCAAATAACGAACATGTATACTTCGTTATAGTAGTTTGGGATGAGTGATTATCAGTAGTTGTCTGATTATCAGTACCATCTTGCGTCATAGCTAGTGCGATTGTCATATTATGCAAATGTCTTTCCCCATATGCAATAGACACATGCCGGACTTGTACGCATGTTTTAACTGTGATGATAGGTCACAGAGTGAAGTGTGTGTTGTGAGAAGTGGAGTAGAGATGTAGGAGTGAGATGTGGTGTATTTAGGAGTTCCAACTATTGTATTGATTTGGTATTGATATCTCCAACTATTGTATTGAATTGGGCAAGTCTTTGAATTTTTTTAAAATAAACTTCGTTTTAGAAACTTTTGAATTTTTGATATTTTTCTCTTGAGCAATGTCAATTAATTTGGTCCATGTAGTGATTACGGTCCTCAGTCGATAGATGGCATTGCTCAAGTGGCGTGTGACGTCGAAGTGTAAAGTATGATGTTGATGTGTAAAGTATGACGTAAATCGTAACTGTTGGTTGTTGGTGGCCTATGGCTCTTTGATTTGTTTCTTTTGGGTGGGTAATGTGGAGTCAAGTGTTATGTGTGTGATTTGACGAGAGTGTGAAGTTACGTTTTTTTTTTTCGCTATTTTTGCTTGATGACTTCTTTGAATAACATGCCTATATGGTTAGAGGTAAGTGCATGTGTATCGTATATTTAATGGGGGGTGGGGTGTTCAGGGATAGGTAGAATACGAATAATTAATATGTTCTAGCTTTTTTTTTTGGTTAAAATTGGTTAAGATATGGTAAATAATAAGGTAGATAATTGGTTAAAATTGGTTAAGATATGGTAAATAATAAGTTATTAAAGATATTTTGGGATGGGAATTATTTAATATTTCGAGGGTTGTTGTTGATAGTGTTAGTGAACTGTTTTGTAAAGTTACAGACATGTTTTTGAGAAGTGAGAGTTCGGTAGCTTTTTATGGCTGTGTTTAAGGGGGAATGTTTTTGTTGGGTTCTTTGGAGTGAGGGGTATTTGAATGGGGAGGAGTGGTTTGTAGGAGTTAGTATTATTTGAATTCTTTTTTTTTGTGTGTTGAGTATGATGTGTGTTAGTGGTTAGCGCGCTTGGTTACTGATCAAAGGGACATGGGTTCGAGCCCCGGGTAAAGCATGGCTGTTTGTGTCGTTTTTCTGCTGAGGGCCTGACATCCTCTCAGACCTTCTACTATGGAATATAAACTGACAGGCTCCTGTCAGACTTCTGTGGCAAGCAGCTGCTTGAGGGGGTATTTATTTTTTTTATATGGAAGAAAATGGTAAAAGTTTAGAATGTGGGGAAATTACGTGATAAAAATGAGTGTTTTTATGGGGTGTTAGTATTTTAGGAGAATAGTTTTTGGTGAAACGTATAAAGTGAGTTTTCAGAAGTTTGCAGTGTAGTGGGGGGAGTATGCTTGGGGGAAATAACGTTGCAAGTTTTTGCATGTGAGATTGAAAATGGCGATAGTAACGAACACATGTATTTCGTTATAATAGTTTGGGGTGAATTGAATGTTTTTTAGTAGTTAAGTGTAGTATGGTAATTATTAATGTATTACAGTGATTTATTAATTTTGTTGTATATTTAGGAGTCTTTTAAATTTAGTTATATGATTTATCGTTAATATGTGGAAACGTTTGGCGGCTTTTTGATGTAGTAGAATTGTTGGTGTGTGAAAAAACAGCAGTTTTTGATGGAGTCAGGAAAGTTAATGAAAAATTTAGGGGTGGGGTGATAGTGGCGGAGTCGGTAGCGTGCCAGTATTGTAATATGTAGTTCCAAGGTTCGAGCTGGGTCAGAGTTTAGATTTATCTCGGCAAATTTCCCAACCCTGCCCATGGTTAGTAGGGGACACTGATGGCCTTGGAAATGCCCCCCCCCCCCCATCCGTTGGTTGGTTGGGACGTTAAGCTGTGGCCCTGTGTGGGAGAGAGTCAATCTGTGTACGTTAAAGAACACATTGGATGGCCTTGACGGGAAGTTACCATCTGTCTCCCAACAGCTGTTCCAGTGGGTACTCTCCCCCTACCTTCTCTGAGCCTTTGGGGTCCATTTGACCTGGCCATTTAGCCCATGGTGTGCAAAAAAGTGCCACTCAGAGGTAAAACAACCCAACAACCTTCGGGGTTCATGTGACCTCGCCATTTAGCCCATGGTGTGGGAGAAAAGTGGGGCTCAGAGGTAAAATGGCAATGTAATTTAGGGGAGGGTTATTTGAGCTGTAAGATTTTTTTTTTTGTCAGATTTTTTTCGTTTTTCTTTTACAATTCGGTTGGCGGTGCACTGTTTTCGATTTTCATGTTTTTTGGTTTGTGTTGCCTGGGAGGACATTATTTAGTTCTGGGGCTTTTTTATAATTCAATCAGCAGTGCACTGTTTCCGATTTTCATATTTTTGGGTTTGTGTTGCCTGGGATGACATTATTTAGTTCTGGGGCTTTTTTATAATTCAGTCAGCGATGCACTGTTTCAGATTTTCATGTTTTTCGGTTTGTGTTGCTTGGGAGGACATTAGTTCTGGGGCTTTTTTATAATTCGGTCGGCGGTGCACTGTTTCCGATTTTCATGTTTTTCACTTTGTGTTGCTTGGGAGGACATTATTTAGTTCTGGGGCTTTTTTATAATTCGGTTGGTGGTTCACTGTTTCCGATTTTCATGTTTTTCGGTTTGTGTTGCTTGGGAGGACATTATTTAGTTCTGGGGCTTTTTTTATAATTCGGTCGGCGGTGCACTGTTTCCGATTTTCATGTTTTTCGGTTTGTGTTGCTTGGGAGGACATTATTTAGTTCTGTGGCTTTTTTATAATTCGGTTGGTGGTTCACTGTCTCTGATTTTCATGTTTTTCGGTTTGTGTTGCTTGGGAGGACATTATTTAGTTCTGGGGCTTTTTTTATAATTCGGTCGGCGGTGCACTGTTTCCGATTTTCATGTTTTTCGGTTTGTGTTGCTTGGGAGGACATTATTTAGTTCTGGGGCTTTTTTATAATTCGGTTGGTGGTTCACTGTTTCTGATTTTCATGTTTTTTGGTTTGTGTTGCTTGGGAGGACATTATTTAGTTCTGGGGCTTTTTTTATAATTCGGTCGGCGGTGCACTGTTTCCGATTTTCATGTTTTTCGGTTTGTGTTGCTTGGGAGGACATTAGTTCTGGGGCTTTTTTATAATTTGGTCGGCGGTGCACTGTTGCCAATTTTTTGCTTTTTGGTATGTGTTATGACGATATTTAGTTTTGGGGGCTTTTTTATAATGCCAGTCGGCGATGCATTGTCGATGATCTTGGTTTTGAGACGTGTTCGATTTCATTAATTCCGGCTAATTATCATATGTGTGACTGGATTGATCAGTTTAGTTTGTGGAAATATATTTGTGTAGTGTTTTAATTATTGGAGAAGGGGGGGGGGGGTGTTTTAGGTATTTGTAGTATATGGGAAGGCAACTTTAGTGTAGTTTCTTTGTTTATGGTTTTTTTAAGAATATGTGGTTGTGTGGGATGTTTTTAGTGAAATTGATTTTTTTTTTTTGTTATGTTGTTTCTTTACAACGCAAATTACTGTTACCATGGTAACAGTAATTTGCGTTTGATGTAAACTCGGATTTTTTGTTACTATGGTAATGAAAAAAACAATCTTTTTTCTAGAAACCACTGTTTGGGTTAGGGTCTCGGGGGTTGTGGGAATCAAGTAAAAGGGCAGTTTTGTTACGTTGCATCAAAAACAAAATGACTGCTGAGGCCCGCGATCTGTACTACTGCCTTGATTTTTGATTAGATTTAAACTTGACAATCTTTTTTGAATTCTTACTCGATAAGTAACACTTGATAAATACCTAACAAACCCTATTTCAACTTTATTTGGCAGGTTATTATTGCCTAGCGCCCGATACAGCTATCAGGAATTTGAATAAATTTGGATCAGACAAAAGGTCCAACTTTAAAAGTTAATAATCTTTGGAGCATTACACTATTATTATGATTTATTACTTTTGTTAGATATTATGGATTCCTTTAAAGTTACTGATATGATTTATTGTTAATATGTGAAAGCATTTGGCAGCTTTTCTATGTAGAAATTTTGGGTATTCTAGAAATGTCGGTGCAAAAAAATGGCCGTTTTGATGGAGTCAGGAAGATTAATGAGTAATTTAGGGAGGGGTTGTTCTCTCTGATGAGATTATTTAGTTTCGGCAGCTTTTTCATAATTCAGTCAGAGGTGCACTGTTTCTGATTTTCATGTTTTTCAGCTTATGTTGTGTTGGAGGACATTATTTAGTTTTGGGGCATTTTTATAATTCGGTTCGCAGTGCACTGTTTTCAATTTTCATGCTTTTTGGTATGTGTTGTCTGTGAAGACATTATTTAGTTTTGCGGGCTTTTTTATAATTCGGTCAGCAGTGCATTGTTTCTGTTTTTCACATTTTTCGGTTTGCATTGTCTGTGAGGACATTCAGTTTCAGGCGCTTTTTATAATTCAGTCGGAGGTGTACTGTTTCTGATTCTCACACTTTTTGATATGTATTGTCTCCTACAACATTATTTAGTTTCAAGGGCTTTTTTATAATTTGGTTGGCTGTGCATTGCTTCTGATTTTTATGTTTTTTGGTTTGCGTTGTCTGGAAGGACATTATTTTGTTACGGTGCTTTTTTATAGTTCTGTTGGTGGTGCACTGTTTCCGATTTTTACATTTTTCGGTTTGTGCTGTGTTCGAGGACATTTAGTTTCAGGGACTTTTTCATAATTCAGTCGTAGGTGCACCATTTCCAATTTTCACTTTTTGGTATGTGTTGTCTGGGAGAACATTATTTAGCTTTAGGGGCTTTTTTACAATTCGGTCAGCAGTGCACCGTTTGCGATTTTCAAGTTTTTCGGTTTGCGTTGTCTGCGAGGATATTATTTAGTTTCGGGGCCTTTTCTAATTCCGGTCGGCAGTGCATTGTTCACGAGATTCTTGGTTTTAAGATTTGTGCTCCATTTGATTAATTCTGTTGATTTATTTAGGTTAATTATTGTATGTGTGACTTGATTTATTAGTTTGTGGAAATATATTTGTGGAGTGTTTTAACTATTGGGAAAAGGGAAGGGGGAGATTGCAGGAATTTGTAGTAGATGGGAAGGCAAATGTATGCTTTTTTTTTTTCGATAATTTAAATTTTTTTTAGTAATTCATGGTTGTGAGGGATGTTTTTAGTGGAATCACAATATTTTTTGTTACGTTTGACATAAACTAGAGTTATCATTACCATGGTAAAGGAAAAAATCTTCTTTGCAGAAACCCGTTTGAGTTAGGATCTGGGGAGTTGTGGAAATCATCGAAAAGGGCCATTTTGTTAGGTTGGGAAAAAAAAAGGCGTCCATGGACCGTAATCACTACACGGGCCCATTTATGTTCTGAAAAGACGTGATAATGTTTAAAAGTATATTTTGGTACTGCATCAAATATATAGAGAAATACTAGGAAATTATTTTTTCAAGCAAGCATTTTTACCATTCATTTCTCTAATTAGAAATCTAGATAATGGGTCACAAAGTTAACTTCTAACATTATATGCAGTGGGCGTTTCGGGTTCCCTTTTAGAGCCCCGATTTTTGTCCTTTATAAAATATATTTTAATGGCAAGAATCGGGGTCTTGAAAGGGAACAAGAAACGTCCTAAGCCCATAGTCTTAAGGTAGCTTTATGACCCATTATCCAGATTTCTAATTAAGGAAATGAGCAATAAAAATGTTTGCTTGCAAAATAATTTTCTGTCTGTCCTTTAGGGAGCTACAAATTGTCATCGCAGGCAGACGAGGCACTTACCGTACTATGAAACTTATTAGACTGTTTGCATTAGCTGTTACTTTCAAAAGCTGTTGATGAGTAGAAAGAACTACAAGCGTAATGCACTAATCAATTATGTTTCAACTTTTGTTTAAAATATGGGAGCAGTAAAAAATAAGAAAGTTAACTTCAACCTCCGTCTCTTTACGTTAATTTACCATCTTGTCACATGCTACGGTTGGACTTGTTTACTTTCTACTTAGCAGAAGGTAAAAACCGTAGAGCATAAATATAGTAGATGGAGTTCACTGTAATAATGCCGGGACTGAAGCGTGCCGATATCGGAGAGTCGTTTGTCACGTGACAGATGACAAGAGGTAATCGCCACCTCAATTGTAATCGCATATAACTTACTGCAAGGGGTTTGACTTTATTTTTAGATGTCCAGTATCAAATTATAATGATAAGTGTTATGATATGAACTTATTGGTAAATAAAATGCACACAACATATCAGAAGAAATCATTATTCAAAATGTAACAAGAAATAAAAAGTTTGTAACATTTGCAGTAATTGATCATTGAATTCTGACTCCTACAACAGTTCGTGTTACATGAATAGGAAAGAAATTTTAATTGCTTTCACTTCTCAAATACGCTATTATCAAAAAATGTGACTAAAGATTATTTAAAAATTTCAATCAAATTTTTTTAAACCTCGACTTTCAACAACATGCGTTCAGTATTTAAAGTGTTACGGAATCAGAAACGTTTAGCAAGTTAGCTGGTTCTGCAAAAAAAAAAAAATTAACTTAATAAATTCAGTATAGCGCTTATTGCTCTAGTTTAACTTCGTTTTATTAATTTATCAGACCAATTAAATTGATGTTGTTGCTGTTAAACATTCCGTAGATCGTAGATCGGTCATTGATTTCATAGAGTACCAGGTACACAGGTACCCATAACCTCTTCCATCTAAATATGTGCCTGGTTGGCATCAGTGTAAACAAAACTTTGTAAAATGAACCACCAATGGTGAGTCCCGAAGGACAATAAGAATCAACAGTAAAAACAGTATGGATGCACAAGGAACCTAAAATGGATGACTATCTTTGCTGAAAACCATCATCTTAGGCCTCTTGTAACTTGAGACTCATGACTTCATGATTGTAGTCGAATAAGCAGGATACAATCCCATGTGGATTGCTTTGAACATTGTCAAAGAAACCACGTGATAGAAACTTAATATAAGTATAAATATGGCCGATGCCCAGATCTTTGTGGATTTGTCTGTTCGTTACAAACCAAGGGGCATCGACCGCACATCTTAAAATCTTCTTCTGCAAGACCTGTATCTTGTGTATATTGGTTGCTGTGGTGTTCGCCCAAATAGGGGAAGCATAGGAAATGATGGGACGAATGACCATGTCGTACAGCAAAAGCTTGTGGTCAATCGAAAGGACAGAGTTCCTTCTGAGAAGAGGTCCCAGTTGGCAACGGACGGTGTTCACCTTCGTAATGATCCCGTGAATGTGGGGATCCCATCTTAATTTCTTCTGCAAGGTGACTCCAAGGGATTTGACAGTGTCTTGCCATCTGATGTCTTCATCCAAAAATATTAGGGGCTGAGGGTTATTGATCCTCTTGCTACTAAAGAGTATGGCATTACTCTTGTCGGTATTGATCTTCATTTTCCAAGTATCATACCAGGAATCTAATTCGTCCAGACTATTCTGGAGTCTTCTAATTCCATACTCAACTCCCAAGGAAGGGGAGAGGAGTGCAATATCATCAGCGTATTGGGCAATGACAATCCGATCAAAAGAAGGGATGTCGTAGAGGTACAATGAGAAGAGAATGGGGCCTAGGAGAGAGCCTTGTGGGACTCCAGCAGCCACCACTCTCTTTGTAGAGGTAGAGGATTTGATGCGAACCTGGAAGGTTCTATCAGAAAGATAAGATTGAAGGATACCAGTCAGGTCGGAAGGAATTCCAATCTTGATCAGTTTGTAGATGAGGCCGTCCATCCAGACGCGGTCAAAAGCCTTGGCCACGTCTAGAAAGACGGCAGCAACAATCTCCTTTTTATTCAGAGCTTCAGCGATGGTCTTCACCATTCTGAGGACTTGGTGCTGAGTCGATCTTTTACGTCTGAATCCAAACTGTGACTCAGGTAAAATAGGATTATGTAAAAGGAATTCATCCAGTCGATTGAGCAAAACTCGCTCAAACAACTTCCCCAAACAGGACAAGAGACTTATTGGTCGATAACTATTGGCCAAGAATGAGTCTTTGCCTGGTTTGTGAATGAGCCTAACATAAGCATTCTTCCAGATCTCCGGAAAGAAGTGATGCCGGAGAAGGAAATTGTAGATGTTGCAGAGATGCGTGATAGCTTTCCTCAGAAGGTTCTTTAGCATCCTGTTGGATATATCATCAGGACCTGAAGCCTTATTGAGTTTCAGTTTGCGGATAGCCTGAGTCAGTTCAGTTGGAGATGTAAAATGGATTCTCGATCTGTCCACTTGGGAAAAACGGAAAAGAGTTTCCTCCACTTTTTCACAGGTGTTATCATAAGACAGATCAGAATTTTCTTGAAACTGGATCTCAAGGGCATCCGCATATGCTTCGCATTTGTCGTCCTCGCTGTAACATAGCCCATCCTTTCCATGGATGGGGGGGGGGGTAGTTAACATAAGGATTCTTTAATGTCTTAACCATCTTCCAGATGGAGCCATCACTTGTAGAGAGCGAGGTATTCTTCTTGTTCCAAGTAAGACCTCGGTAATCCAAGAGTTCTTGTCTTACTTCCATCTTCAGTGCATAATAGGCACTCTTGTCACGAGCCTCTCTCGATCTTTGCCATTTATGCCTAGCTTTGTTTTTCTCCTTGACAAGATTAGAAAGGAATCTAGGAAGGAAGTAGAAATCCTTGCGAGGTTTATGAGTGATGCTGGAATCAATTCTAGCTTGATTCAAAATATCTGTAAAGGTGATGATTGTATCTTCAATTCTCCTAAGAGATAGAGGATTACAGGATCTGGAGACTTTTCCGTTGATTGTAATCTTAAAAAGATCCCAGTTAACGACTCTAATATCATCTGGGACAAGGGTGACAGACGAGAAAAGAGTCAGGCAGACTGGTAAATGGTCGGAGTTCAAAACATCATGAACACAGAGGTCATAAGATGGTGAAAAATTACCAAACATTACTAGATCAATTGTATTTGGTCGGTGCATGGAGTTGTAAGGATAAATTGTGGGCTCACTGGGAGCATCCACAATAATGCCATTGGCTGTGGCATAATCAGAAAGAATTTTTCCATTCTTGTTACAAGATCTAGAGTTCCAGGTAACATTTTTGGAGTTTAGGTCTCCTGCTAAAATTGTAGGAGTACTATTATTAAAAATTATTTTGAAATCATTCAAAATAATTTCAGAGTTGGGCGGTTTATATGCCGCATAAATATTCAGATTTCCAAAAAGGATATCATCAACTGCAATAGCAGTGTCCTCCAACGTATCGAAGCCTACAGTTTGTAAAAGATGGTGTTTTATGGATCTCTTGACGATAACAGCAGTACCTCCACCTCTGTTATGCTGTCGATCCGACCTGTAGACCTCGAAGTTAGGAAACTTCAATTTGTCAGAAGCCCTAAGGTGGGTTTCGCCCAAAAGGACAATATCAGCTTGGGAGTCAGTCAAAAAGTGACTGCACTCCCATAAATCAGTGAGAACGCCATTCGCGTTCCAATAAAAAATCTTGAGATGGTTCTTTTTACCGTTGTGCTCCATTTGACGACAGCAAAGAGAGTAGATAATCGAACGCTTTTAATCCAACTGTGAGTTTGCCCATAAGACCGTTGGCATTCTGATATTCATTTATTAATGATTTAGCCATTAATAAAATACTGGTGACATTCAAATTTTTGAAGATCAAAAAGATCTCCTTCAGATCATTTAAAATGGTTGCATCAAACTGCTTGCTTGTAGATGGAGCTGAAGCAGGAGGTACAGCAGTTGGATGCTTTCTCTTCGGTAAAGTCTCTTCGGTTCTCTCTTTACCCGTGGGTTTAGGAGCAGGTGTGCCTTTCGCAGCAACACTTGCGTAAGATAAACCTGGTGTGACAGGAGTGCTAACAGCCTTTGAAGGTGGGGCAATGTTAGTCTTTTCTTTTGGAGTTGTCACAACCTCCTTGGAAGGATAGTGAGAGCAGCCTTTGTAATTGGCCGTATGGCCAAGGCCACAATTGGCGCATTTTGGTGGACTTTCATCCTTTTTCCTAAGGCAGTCCTTCGTTACGTGACTTCCAGCGCATTTCACGCAGCGTGGAAGATTAAAGCATTCACTTTGTGCGTGGCATAACGCTGGCAATTATGGTACTGTGTCGGAGTTTTCCTGGTTCTGTAACTCTCAATGTGAATCTTCAAATGGAAGAGGTCAGTTATGTCGTATATCTTTTTGTTAGTTGCGTCTTTAGGCAATTCCACCAAAAAGACAGGGATCAGGCTTTTGTCTTTGCCACGTCTCATCTGTGAGATTTTTATGACTGTAAAGCCCAAGTCAACTAGAGCAGTATGCACATCTTCAGAAGTTATGTCATAGGGTAGGTTTTTAATGACCACCCTGAGATTCTCTCTTCTTTTTACTTGTATGTATGGAATTGCTGTTTTAAGGCTTCAAAGTATTTAACAAATGACCTATAGTCATCTGAACATCTGGTTTGTACTCTGACTGTTTCGCCAGAGGTCTTGGCAGTAAATGCCTCATCAGCAATTTTCGTTAATTATTTGTGAGTGCTCATCCAGTTCTTGGGAGAGCGAATAATAATAGGGGGAATCTTTCCTTTATTACTTCTATTCTCCTTAGGAGTAGAAGAAGAATCTGATGCTTCCATATCAATGGCTGGAGCATCCAAAAATTCCTCCTCCAAGGCCGAAAATCTGGTCTTGGAGGCGAAAGTAGACACTGTGTTTGGAGATAAGGCCCTTTTATGACCTTTTCATTTTTTGGGATTTTTTCCCGCCTCTTTCCTTTTTGGTTTGACAGAGGCATTGACATGATCTTGAAAAATGTCCATCCCATGCTTTGGGATAGAATTTAAGTCTTGGATAGACTCCAAAACAATTATCTGACTGGGGATTGTCATTGCAGACATGCTCATTGATGTCTTTTTCGATTTAAAATCGATTTAAGATTACATCGTTAAATTTCAGTCGGTCTTCAGGGAGAAGACTGTGTAAATCCTTCATGGAAGGTATTTTGGCAACAGTTGAATTAAAATTAACTAAAGTTTTATTTTTCTCAGAGAGAAATGCACAAATTTGTGCACTGTAAACAATCTGAGAATTATCCAGCAAGACATGAACTGCAGAGGTCTCTGCGCCGTCCGGTCTGACGTCACTATGACAGAAGCTCTCTGTCAGGACCGGGACAGAAGTTGAATCCATGATGTCAGAATCTTTAATATTTGAGTTATTTCCAAATAATAAGCAAAGAGAATAGTAAATAGATAATAAAAGATATATTTTTAAAGATATATATATCTGAAAGATAGAACAAGAATATAAAAATCAAAATCTAAAAATTCGAACGGTTGCAACTGTAAAAAATGACAGTTGCAACTGTAACTGGAAAACCGGCTCAGACCAGTTTTGCAAAAGGATAAATTACTGTAAACTAACAGCAATTGATCCAAAAACAATCGTAAAACTCCCTAAGAGTAACGTATATATTTGTACAAGAATAAATCTAAAAATTAACACTAAAAATTGGTGAAATAAAGCTACTTTTAAGAAGCGGTTAAAATCGAACAAAAATTATTGACTTAAAGCTAAGAATACCTCAACGGAGGATTTTTATGGTAGTAAAAATTAGAATACCTCAACAGAGGATTTGCAGTAAGAAACCTACTTTAAGAGTATATTTCCAGGCCAATACAGCAAAATTTCAGACAAGCATTAAAGACTTGAATGTTATCTGCTGTTATGCCCCCACTGAGGATTCTGATGAGGATGGGAAGGATAGGTATTACAGACAACTTCAGGATATTTTGAATTCTGTGAAGAAAGGAGATATTACCCTTGTTCTTGGTGACTTCAATGCCAAAGTTGGTACCGACTCTGACCTTTGGGGAGGAGTAATAGGCCCTTTTGGTATTGGTAGCTGCAATTGCAATGGGCAACGTCTCCTACAGGTAAGTAAACTCAATGGTTTCAGAATAACTAACACATATTACAAACACTGTGACATACATAAATAACATGGGTTTCACCTGATGGGCTGCATAGGAATATGATTGATTATATATTAATTAACAGCAAATGGGCTAGTTCTGCTAGGAGTACCTGGACATATAGGGAAGCTGAAATGGGATCTGACCATTACCTTGTTAAAAGTGTCTTGCAACTTAAACTTAAAAAGTGGTGTTCTAAGGTTAAAAAAATCACCTTTAATACTGAAGCTTTGAAAGACCCTTTCGTAGCTGAAGCAATCATGATAAGTTACTTAGTCATTATGACAATCATGGTTTCTTACTACTGAAGTTGAGGAAGAATGGGATCATTTTAAACAGGCTTTTTTGGAAACTAACAGTACTCTTTTAGGAAAAAAGGAGTAGAGGAGACAGAATTATTTGAGTGATAAGGCACTTGAGCTTATTTCAGAAAGAAGGAACTGCAGGAATGTCCTTAATCAGTACCCTACTAGTCCTAATAGAAAGCATTACAATGAACTTAATAAACGTGTAAAGGATCAGTTAGCTACTGATAAGAATCTTTCGCTTGATGACCTGGCTGACAAAGCTGAGGAAGCAGTTAGACAGCACAACAGCAGAGAGCTGTACCAGATAGTTAATGTTTTGTGTGGTAGAAAACGAACAGGTATGCAGGGATTGAAGGATAAACAAGGTAAGGTTATAGAAGATGAGGATTCTGTCATGGCTAGGTGGGTTGAGCATTTCAGTGATGTTCTAAATAATGTGGTTAATTCTACTCCCATTGTTTGCAATGATGACAGATGCATTGTTGGCTTTAATGTTGGCTTTAATGTTGGCCCTATAACACAATCTGAAGTTAGTTTGGCTATTTCTAAACTTAAACTTCATAAATCCCCAGGGGTGGATGAAATTACTATGGAAATGCTTAGAGCTGGGAATGTTTCAGTTACCATTTGGATGACTGAAATTTTGAATAACTTTTATGATAAAGGCATGGTTCCTAAAGATTTTACCAGAGCTATTATTATCCCTATTTTCAAAAAAGGTGATCGCAGTTCTTGTGATAACTATAGGGGTATCAGCCTACTCTCTGTTCCAGGTAAAGTTCTTTCCATGATTGTGCTTAATAGAATTAAGAATCTGGTTGACAGGCAATTTCGTGATGAGCAATGTGGATTCAGAAGTGGTAGGGGATGTGTGGATCAGATATTTTCACTTAGGCAGATTCTTGAGAAATGTTTAGAGTTTCAGAAACCTTTGGTTGCTAGCTTTGTTGATTTCAAAAAGACTTTCGACTCTGTTGATCGTCATAATTTGTGGTTGATTGTGAGATCATATGGTATACCGGAGAAGTTAGTTAACATAATGAGAGCTCTCTATAATAACTCTGAGTCGTGTGTGAGAGTTGGTAAGACTTGTAGCAATTGGTTTAGCATTACTTCTGGTGTTCGACAAGGGTGCATTTTGTCTCCTTTTCTCTTTAGTTTGTTTATTGATTATGTCATGCGAAATTCACTTCAAGGGAAAGATTTTGGCCTTAAATGGTCTGGAGATACGAAAATTTCTGATTTAGATTATGCTGATGATTTAGCCCTTTTGACAAATGATGTGGATGAGATGAACTCTTTCATTCGAGCTGTTGATGAGACTGGTAGTAGAGTAGGTTTGGTTATAAACAGAGAGAAAACTAAAGTGATGAAAATTGGTCAGGCAGGCTGTGATTCAGTTAATCTGAATGGTTGCAGTGTTGAGCAGGTGTCACAATTTAAGTAGCTTGGGAGCTATGTAACTGATACTGGTGATGTGCAGCATGAGATTAACAGACGAATAGGTATTGCTGCCGGGACTTTTAAGAATCTATGGAGATTGTGGAGAAATAGGTGTATACACCTAAAGACTAAAATTAGACTGTATAATAGTTTGGTTCTTTCTAGGGTTAGTTATGGTAGTGAAACCTGGACGCTGTGTAAGCTAGATAACAGGAAACTAGATGCTTTTGATTCCAGATGCTTACACAGTATCTTGGGTATTAGGTGGTTTAACTTTGTAACTAATGATGAGGTTAGGCATAGGAGTCTGCAACCTCCTTTAAGCAGTATATTGTGCAGAGAGAGACTCCGCTGGTTTGGCCGTGTTGCCCGTATGGATAATTATAGATTGGCGAATAGGGTTATGAACAGTGTGACTAGAGGCCTCAGAAGGAGGGGGAGAACTAGGATGCGGTGGGCAGACAATGTCAAACAGGACCTTGTTAGAATTGGTGTACAGTGGCCGGATGCAGCAGATGTAGCTCAGGACAGATATGCTTGGAGAATTAAACTGTGCGGTGTGGTTGGACCTCCGTAGCCCATGGCTGCTTGAGGATGATGATGATGATGATGATGATGATGATGATGATGATGATGATGATGATGATGATGATGATGATGATGATGATGATGATGATCTATATATACAGGGTGATTGAAAACTTATCGTTCAAATTTCGTGGGGAGGTAGGGAATACGTCAGGAAACCGATTGCACATAGGAAAGTATGTCCGCAAATGTACGCATGCGTATGTAGAGGGCGCTGTGTGTACCCAACCAGTGTACAGCTTGCCCAACCACTCCCGCTGTCATCAGTGTACGAGTTGACTTACTAGTGAGAAGATGAATGAAATACCATGAAATACTATGTGTACGAGACCCCCGTCAGCAGTGAAATGGACCTTGTTGCACGAATAGTGGCCGCCGCAGGCATTGTCCGTGATATGCTAAGCATTTTTGAAAATGTTCGGCGGTCAATGCAACGGCGATGTGAATCCTGTGTCCGTGTAATGGTCGCAATTTTGAGCACCTACTGTGAACCTGTACTTTACCTTGTTGGAATAAAAGTCACATTCGTTACCACTTAACTGTACTGTTTCCTTGTGTTCACTTTACTTGTCCATTTTGTTCATGTAGATGACGTTTGCGGACATACTTTCCTATACGAAATCGGTTTCCTGACGTATTCCCTACCTCCCCACGAAATTTGAACGATAAGTTTTGAATCACCCTGTATAATAATAATAAGTACGCGCAAATAGCGAACTTAAAGTCGGCTATTGGCGCATACTTTTCCGGCACTGACAGCGGCTAACTCAGGTCGGCTATTGACCTGTATTGATACAAATCAAGTGTAAAGTGTAGAAATAGAATCCACAGTAGACTTTAATTTCACATCAGAAATCTAAAACATTCTAGCTAAAAACAAGCTACAAGTTTAAATATAAAGTTAAGCTAAACTAGCTACTCCTCCTGCCAAGGGCGCCACTGGGATTTTCACCCAGTCTTACCCAAGGCTGATAGGAAATTTAAGTAAAAAGTTTAGCTAATAAGTATACTTTGAACTAATCCAGGAGCGCTGCAAAAACACGTCATGACTGTTGGAAGTCAGAGCTCCTCCCCGACCGTAAACATTCCAAATTCTTCAAATCTATAAATACTTAATATGTTGAAAAGCGAGATTTAAATACATAGATATGACAGGATCTGTAAATTATTTTTATTATTATTTTAATAGAATTTCCCACATTTTTTCATAAATATTTTATTTTAGATCCAATATATATTCGAAATTTCTCTCCCATTCACATAATATGCAATAGAGGGCCGGATCAAGGAGTGAGCAAAGGAACCATAGCCTCTCCCCCCACGCTTTCAGAATGGGTAAAAGAGGCAAAAATTTATTCAACTTATTTATATTTCATGCATTTTTCAAGCAATATTTTAAGGATCTGTAAAACGGGGGTCAAAACCTTTTACTGCAATGGAAATCCAGTCTCTAGGCCACCTGTATACCGTTTTCTGTCTTAATTTAATTTCTAGCCCACCACCAGACCCTCGATTTTTTATCTAGATCCGGGCCTCGTGAAGTGGTGAATGAGATGAGGATATTATATTGAGCAATTGAACATACTGATGATAATGATACGAAATCTCGAATTGAGTATTCCTGTATACCAAATGGTATACATAGACTCATGCAGAAAATATTCTGTTTGAAAGTTCCTTTTATTTTTTATAATTCATCAAATACTTTGCTGAGTTTGAGGTAGTTAATAGGTAGTTTGTAGAAAATATTTTGTTAACTTTTTGTTTGTTGTTTCTAGAATATTTTTAAAGTTGAAAGTGTTTATGCCAAATTTGCTAAGATTAAGATAATATATAATTTTTTCTTTTTTTATATCTTTGACATTCAAAAATTATGTGTTCTATAGTATTAGGTAAATTGCATCTAGTACAGTTCGGTGAATTGATTTGTTTCATTTTAAATAGGATAGTTCTTGTAAGTGCATAATTTGCTTTAATTCCGAGAATTATTTTTATTTCTTTTTTACATAATCCATAGTCATTAAAAGTATTAATTATTGGAGCTATTGCATATCTGTGCGTATGTTGTGCGTTTGATTGAAACCATATTTGTAGTTCATTTTTTCGTTTAATTTGATTTTGTTTCTTATGAGTAGAAATGTGAAAAGGTGTATAAATTGTCTGATTTAGATTTAATGCTTCTTTAGCTAGTGTGTCCACTTTTTGATTTGGATATACTCTCACGTGAGAGGGAACCCAATGAATGTACATTAAAATTTCTATCGTCATTGCAAACATTGGGAGTAGAACTAACCAGATTGTTTAGAACATCACTGAAATGCTCAGCCCATCTAGTCAGTACAGAATCCTCACCTTCTATAACCTTACCTTTTTATCCTTCAATTTCTGTATATCTGTCCGTTTTCTACCACACAAAACATTAACTATCTGGTACAGGGTTTTACGAGGAGGAGGGATAAAATGATATTAATATAATCCTCCAGCTCTGTATTTATTTTACCTGTGATCATTCCAATTTTAGTATTTGTACTACCGAAGCAACTACATACCAATTTTAGTATATATACTGCCAAAGCAAGTACATATACTAAAATTGGAACGATCACAGCTAAAATAAATATGAAGTGGGAGAATTATATTAATATCACCCAGGATATTTGTGTTTTTATTAAAACAAACCTAGAGTAGAATATGTGTCTAAAAAGAATTTGGAATATACTTTTGATATGAGTAATGTCACGACATTTGGCTGATTTTGGCCTGATAAAAAATAATGTCATATTAATGTGTTACAAATGTATGTGCATTTATTGGCTTATGTAAAAACATGGTAATTTGCTTTAATACGAAAATTAATTTTTAATGTTGAAAAGAGTTAGTTTAACCTCGAAGTGCGAAGCCATAAAATTAATAATTTTCATATGTGCAGTAAATTTGTTAATCAGGCTGAATGTTTGTTAATTTTTATTGTTAGTACTGTGCTATTGTATTAGTAACATTTATCTGTGTGAAGTCACATGAATAGAGCAAAAGTGTAAGATTAAAGTAAAGTAAAATATTATTCTGAGTTCCATGCATATTTTTTTAGGCCAAGTAGGCATTTGCATATCTATAGATTGATCAGATAATAGATCTATAGAGTGTCAAAGATAATTGGTAGTGTTAAGAGTTTAGTGATTTTTATGTATATAATTGATATTGAAAATTTTGAGTTAAGTTAGGTAGTCATTTAGAGGTTTTACTTGTGAAGTTAATGAGGTATTAAGATTATATTTTGAAATATTAAGAGGTTTACGAGATGCTCAGAAGGTTTTGAGAAATATTGGTTGAAAAGTTGAGTTAGTGAAAAAAAATATTATCAGAGTGATAGTATATAAGTGTATATCGAACGTTTAGGTGTTTTTATATCTATCGGTATTGTTTACGATGCCCTACACATAATTAGAGTATTTGTGAATATTTTAATTTTCTGTTGGTGTGTAGATAGTTTTGTTGGTAGGAATTAATTTGCACTGTATTAATCTTAGTTAGTGATGGAGACCCCAACCGTCGAGACGCATAACCAGACGGGCGTGATAATAGCACCGTCTGGTGTAACATGGCCATTCTCGGGGTCTTATCCGGATTTTTACAATTCACTAATTGTATGTTTACACAGTGGATGTCAGGTAGCTCCGCCCATTTTTTCTCCCGATTGGAGGAAGTAGGTCAATTAGCCAAGTGGCTATAATCCGACATGCTTCTGATCGCCAAGACCACATTCAAAGGGGCAGCAGAGGAATTTTTAAACGAATCCCAAGAGCTGAGGTTTGAGAGAGACTACTGGATTTTTAAAGAAAGGATAATCAGTAGGTTTGATAGCGAAAAACCTTTAGCAGTCAGGCTGCAGAATTTTACAAACTGTTGGCAGAAGAGACAGGAAAGCATTAGGGAATATGCCGCCAGAGCTAGATCATTAGCCTACCGAATTTTAAAGGAGACATCAGGGGACACTGGTGAACTTTCAGAGGTACAAGGTCAGGAAGGATCAGTGATTCTCAAACTTTTATGCTTCACGTACCCCCTGGAAATGTGTATATAACTGGCGTACCCCTTGTATAGATAGATAAAACTATAGTTATAGTATAACAATGGGATTAAAATAAAACATATATATACATATACACACATGAAATTTTTTTTTCATAAATTGCATATATCGATAAACACAAAAAATGACATAAACAATTTAACAAATCTTATAAAATTATAAACATTTTACTAGGTAATCGACTTTTGAGCTCTCATGGCATACCCCCAAAATTTTACCGCGTACCCCACGTTGAGAACCCCTAGTTAGATTGTCTCAACTTGTTGCCAAATTGTTGCTTAATTTGAAGAGATTATTTCTCCCCTTTCCCATACCCCTGATTCCAAGGGAGATGTATCCTTTCATGAATTGAAAAACGACGCTCACGATATTAATAGTAAAGATAGTGATGGTAAACACAGTGAATAAAGTAATGACAGCTCCTCGTACCGAAATGATTGTTTTAGTGAAGTGCACTCAGGAAGACTTCTCGTCCAAAACAGTCCGAGCACAGCAATGAGAGGGGATGAGAAATGAAATGATAAGGGTAACAAGATCCTTAAATATTGTAGGTAGCCATGGGCTGTTAAATATCAGAGTTGGTAACATTTCTCAGCAGCCGCTGTGAGTAGGGGGAAAGTGGGGGTTCTGAGCCAGTGGCGGATCAATGTTAATCCTATGGGATCCGCCACCCATGTGTTTTAAGCTGGTGGCGGATGATTATCAATCACATTAGTCATGCAATGTCAAAAAGAATACCTCCCTCCAGTGATGTAATAATCTGAAATTATATTATTCAGTTAAATTGCAGATAATCCATTAGTAATTTCCACCGACGTCCATCTTGGTTTCCACAAAGTCCGATTTTTTTTTTTCAATTCCACCATTTTGGAATCTGACGTCACCGATTAGCAGTTCTACCTTTTTAAAGTATTTTTACCCAATAGCATTGTTTCTTTTCGTTTCTGCAGGTCAGTCTTTTATTCCAGTTTCTGCGGGATAGTCATTCTTCTAGTATAAATACGACGTCCATCGGTCAGATTCCTCATTCTGTTGTCAGACATTGACAGTGACGGCTCTCTGCTGCTGCTTCTCCGTGATTTTTCCAACGGCAATAGTGATAGTTCTCGACGTCCTCGTGTAGTATCAGCTATTTTACAACTCTGCTACATAATGTATCCATGTGATATATGTGAGAAGGCTTTCACACTCAAGACAAATCTGATTCGTCATATGAGAAATCACGATGGAAATAGCCTGTTTAAGTGCTCTGAGTGCGAATCGACATTCTCAAGGAGAGATGATGTCCGACGTCATGAGTTATCCCACACCTCCAGGAAAACCTACAAATGTGAAGAATGTGCAATGGAGTTTGGGCGAAAAGACAGTCTTTTACGACATCAAAGAAAGCCCCACATTAATAAGCGAAAACGTTCTGAAGATGAAAGGATTCCCCAAAAGAAACAAAAACTATACCCTGAAGACCCCTGTCAGTTTACAGAAGAAATGAAAAGGACCCTATCAACACATAAACTGCCGGCAACGGAAGAAACATCTGTTGACCTCACCTTTTTCCTCGAGTCCTCACGGCAGTTACTCCTAACTCACCTGAAAGAAGAATTGGCCTCGAAAGGTAGCATTAAATGGTACCTTGTCGTGCAAGTGCGCTTCAGGCGAAAAGTCTCCCCTTCTACCTTTGAACACTGTACCCCGTTTTTCCGAAGTAACTGTGTCACAAGTCTTCCTACATCATCCCTAAACAGAGAATTGGATTCAGCGTGTAAGAAGATAAAGATCTCATTTGAAGAATTTGAAGGAGCACATAGTGGATGGACACTGGATGCCGTACTCCACGCTGAAATGAACATTGGAAAATATATCCCTCTTGCAGGATCTAGTTATATCCCTACTCCAAGAGAATTACTGTTAAAACACGCTATTGTGAATGTATGTAATTCCGACCAAAAATGTTTTGTCTGGTCTGTTTTAGCCTCTTTGTATCCTGCCACAGATCATTCGCAGCGCCTTAATAACTATATACATTTAGAAGAAAAATTAAACACATCTGGCTTAATTTTCCCTGTTACAATAAATCAAATATCTAAATTCGAAAAATTGAACAACATTTCTGTCAATGTTTTTGGATATGAGAAAGAGGTGTTCCCACTCTACATCACACCATTCAGATTTAAAGCGCATACAAATCTCCTTCTGTTATCGGATGATGAAAAGCAGCATTATTGTGCCATTAAAAATATGAGTAGACTTCTCAGTCCTCTCACTAAACATAAATGTCAGTCTTTCTATTGTGATTACTGCCTTCACCGTTTCAAAAATGAATCACTCTTGAAGGATCATATCCCCTATTGTCAAGAACATGGGCCCCAGAGAGTAGAATTTCCAACTGAAGAAGAAAAATGGCTGAAATTCACAAATTTCAAGTTTCAGCAGCCCGTTCCATACGTGATTTATGCCGACTTTGAATCATTCCTAGTGAAAGTGAACACTTGTATGCCTAAACCTGAAAAATCTCACACCACTATCACAGCAAATCATGAACCCTGTGGATTTGCATATCTTGTTGTTGGACCTGATGGCTGCAGCTATAAACCTTCAGTAGTTTATAGAGGTCCTAATGCAATAGAAGAATTTTTAGAACGTCTGCTTAAAGAAGAAGAAAACATCAAAAATTTACTATCGATGATAAAGCCAATGCAACTCTCGAATCATGAAGAGAAACTGTTTCACGACACTACTTACTGTCATATTTGTAAGCGTGCCCTAGGAGCAGATCGTGTGAGAGATCACGATCATATAACAGGTAAATTCCGAGGAGCTGCCCATAATTCCTGTAATCTGAACTTTAAGTTAACCACTAGGATTCCAGTTATCTTTCACAACCTAAAGGGATATGACAGCCACCTTATTATGCAAGGAATCGGTAGAATCAAAAATAAGAAGATTAATTGCATTCCCAATAACATGGAAACATATATAGCCTTCTCCCTGGGGACATTGCATTTTATAGACTCCTATCAGTTTTTAAGCACATCTCTTGAGAAGCTAGTAAATAATTTATCAACAGATGAGTTCCATATTTTAAAGGACCACGTTGAACCCGAAAGGCTACATCTGGTTTTGAGAAAAGGAGTTTACCCCTATGATTATATCGACAACAGTGAAAAGTTTGAAGAAACTGTATTACCACCACGTGAAGCATTTTACAACCAACTCACAGAAGAAGCGCTAGGGGAAGAAGACTACACCCATGCAATAAGAGTATGGAATGCATTCAACATAAAAAATCTAGGCCAGTATCATGACTTGTACCTGAAGACAGACGTGCTCCTCTTAGCTGATGTTTTCGAAAGTTTCAGAAAACTATGCATCAGATACTATGAAATCGATCCCTGTCATGTTTACACAGCTCCCGGATTAGCCTGGCAAGCATGCTTAAAAATGGCAAATGTAAATCTTGAGCTGATAACTGACCCTACAATGTACCTTTTCCTGGAAAAAGGCATACGAGGAGGGATTTCTGTGATATGCAATCGTCTTAGTACTGCAAACAACAAATATTTGGACACCTATGATCCTCAGTTACCCTCTAAATACATTATGTACTATGATGCCAACAATCTTTATGGATGGGCAATGTCACAATGTCTCCCTCAAAGCGATTTTCGATGGCTTAATAAAGAAGAAATAGAATATCTAAATATTACGACAATTGCTGATGATGCGAATAAAGGATACATATTGGAAGTTGATTTAGATTATCCAGTTTCTCTACACGACAAGCATAATGATTATCCACTAGCCCCTGAGAAACTTCAGATTACCAGCAGCATGCTATCCCCATATTGTCAAGAGGTTGCCCAAAGCCTTGGAATAAATACAAACCAATCAGTCGTGAAATTAGCCCCAAATCTAAATTCTAAGGAAAAATATGTCCTTCATTATCGAAATCTCAAACAATATTTAGCCTTCGGTATGCAGCTGAAGAACATACATCGCGTTTTAGAATTTAATCAGTCTTGCTGGCTAAAACCATATATAGAATTTAATACAGATCAGCGGAAGAAAGCTAGAAACGACTTCGAGAAGGACTTCTTCAAACTGATGAATAATGCTGTGTTTGGAAAAACGATGGAAAATTTGAGAAATCGAGTGAAAATTGAATTGACTCAGAGCCCGAAGAGAGTATGTAAACTCGTAGCATCCCCTGCTTTTCACGTTTTTCGTGTTTTTGACAACGACCTTGCATGTGTGCAATCAAAGCTAACTAAATTGAAACTCAACAGGCCTATTTATGCTGGTTTCAGTATTCTAGATATTAGTAAACTATTGATGTATAGCTTTCATTATGACTATATTAGTCCGAAATATGGAGAAAAAGCTAAATTATTGTTCACTGATACAGATTCACTGTGCTACGAGCTTCAAACCGAGGACGTGTATGCTGATATGAAAGACGATATAGATCATTTTGACACGTCCGACTATCACATTGATCATGTTTTGCATAGTACACATAATAAAAAGGTACTAGGTAAAATAAAAGATGAACTTTCGGGAGTACCTATCAAACAATTTGCAGGGCTTCGTTCTAAAATGTATTCCCTTCAGAGTTTACATGAGGAGAAGAAGACTGGGAAAGGAGTCCCCAAATACATCGTAAAAAGAACCCTTCGTCACAAGGATTACAGAGACTGCTTAATAAACAAATCACCTTGTCGAGTAGATTTGACAAGGATTCAAAGTAGCAACCACCGTCTTCATACAGTGAAAGGTGTGAAACTTGGTCTGTCACCATTTGACGATAAAAGATATATTTTAGAAAATGGTTATGACACCCTTTCGTACGGTCACTACAAAACAATGAAAAAATAACATAACAGAAAAAAAGAATATTTCACTGTGATTTTTAATATGTTTGAGCTATTTATGTATAAAAAAAATGATAATTTTATCCAAATGTGTGCACATAACCCCCTATATATGTAAAAATATTACATGTTATTATTATATGTAGATAGCTGTATGTAAACAACCATTTCCTCTGTTAACCTGCATTTTTTTTTTGTAAGCAGGCTGTAAAGTATAATCAATGTGAAAAAGCATCATTGTGAAATGTATAAAATTGTAAACCAATGGAAATCATTACATGTGCACGCATTGTCATTGCTTCACCTAATACTTTGAAATCAATAAAAAATTTTAAATGCAATATATGTGTCGCCTGAATTTCTGAGTCTTATCCTTGGCAAGTGGAGCGATAAACAAGCGTTAGCCGCTTCTCACGTGACTTTTGCCCGTGGCACTCATGTTGAGTCATTACAGCGCCAGAATTGAGTTATAACACGTCGTGGAACCAGTTCACTCAGTCACTGGGAGAAAGCCCTTCTGGGAATCCATTTCTGGGATTACACTTATAATAAAAGGTTAGTAATTCTCTAAATTTTCATGGTTTATCAAACATTACTTATAATTTCACAATGTAGTGACGTTCTCGAGTATTAAGAAGTGATGAAAATATAAGATTTTCTTTCAAAGTTATCGTAACTCGCTTGCTTGCTTGTTACCGGAACGAGCCTCCTAGAAATCAACGTCTTTTTTTTTTTAAAGCAATCACCTCTCAAAAGCACCGGGACTTCAATAAACGTGCTGAGTGCTGTGTTTATGAAAAATTTATCAGTACGAGATGCAATTCTAATTTTTTACTTTGCAGAGACGAGAACTTTACGTAGATTTTTACAGAGAAATAATTGAAATTATTGCATCAGCCATTTAGCGATAAAGTATTTTAGAGCAGATTTTTACTGAATATTAATACTTTAGAATAAAGGATAATTTCCGGTATATAATACAGAGGTGTACAGACGAATTTTATTTCCCATGAATAAAAAAAAAATAGGATTTTCATATTGTTATTCGAATTACTCAGTTAATTCACCACTTATTACAACTGTTTAGTAAAAAAAATAGGATTTTCATACTGTTATTCAAATTACTCAATTCGCCACTTATTACAGCTGTTTAGTAAAAAAATAAAAAAAAATGCATTTAATCCCCAGATTTTTAACGACTGAGATAAAAAAAAATAATGTGCCTACCTACATTAAATACAATGTAAAATAGCGAAAATTCACCACTAATTTCAGCTGCTTAATATCAAGAAATACAGACGATTTCCTGTTTTTTTTTTTCTTTTAGCATTGCACATAAGAAAAAAAAAAAGGACTAGCGAACGTATCAACATGTACCTCTGATAGTTAAATATGACATGCTCTGTGTTTCAATATTATACATTTTTTCAGTAGTTTACACATTAATTACTAATTTTTTTTCATTCAACAGTTAAGTATCCCAATTGGAAGTAATGTAAGCAATATTTCCTGTTTAAATGCATCTCCACAAATCGGCTTTAAAACATTTTCTTATAATTTAAGGGCAAAATAAAGAATTTTAATTGAATTTCTTTTAACACTATATACTTAATATATTGTCATCAACGTATTCTATATACAAAACGAATTAATACAGCCTAGTTACTGGAAATTAACATAATATTGAAGTGCTTTCTACCTAAAGAATTAAAAAAAAACTGAATACTTTAATTTTAATTACATTTTCAGCCACTAGATGGCGTCACAGTTACTATTAGACCTTGGAGCAGATGAGAGAAACTTGAAGCCTTTGCTCAGAGCGCCACCTTGCGGGATTTTGTAGTAGTATAGTGCCATTATACGGATGATGTGGCGGTGACGTCATAGGGGGGAAAGCACTAGTGGGGGATCCGTATAATGGCACTATACTACTCTGCAAGACACTATCGTCTCTGCAAAGTAAAAAATTAGAATTGCATCTCGTACTGATAAATTTTTCATAAACACAGCACTCAGCACGTTTATTGAAGTCCCGGTGCTTTTGAGAGGTGATTGCTTTAAAAAAAAAAAGACGTTGATTTCTAGGAGGCTCGTTCCGGTAACAAGCAAGCAAGCGAGTTACGATAACTTTGAAAGAAAATCTTATATTTTCATCACTTCTTAATACTCGAGAACGTCACTACATTGTGAAATTATAAGTAATGTTTGATAAACCATGAAAATTTAGAGAATTACTAACCTTTTATTATAAGTGTAATCCCAGAAATGGATTCCCAGAAGGGCTTTCTCCCAGTGACTGAGTGAACTGGTTCCACGACGTGTTATAACTCAATTCTGGCGCTGTAATGACTCAACATGAGTGCCACGGGCAAAAGTCACGTGAGAAGCGGCTAACGCTTGTTTATCGCTCCACTTGCCAAGGATAAGACTCAGAAATTCAGGCGACACATATATTGCATTTAAAATTTTTTATTGATTTCAAAGTATTAGGTGAAGCAATGACAATGCGTGCACATGTAATGATTTCCATTGGTTTACAATTTTATACATTTCACAATGATGCTTTTTCACATTGATTATACTTTACAGCCTGCTTACAAAAAAAAAAAATGCAGGTTAACAGAGGAAATGGTTGTTTACATACAGCTATCTACATATAATAATAACATGTAATATTTTTACATATATAGGGGGTTATGTGCACACATTTGGATAAAATTATCATATTTTTTTATACATAAATAGCTCAAACATATTAAAAATCACAGTGAAATATTCTTTTTTTCTGTTATGTTATTTTTTCATTGTTTTGTAGTGACCGTACGAAAGGGTGTCATAACCATTTTCTAAAATATATCTTTTATCGTCAAATGGTGACAGACCAAGTTTCACACCTTTCACTGTATGAAGACGGTGGTTGCTACTTTGAATCCTTGTCAAATCTACTCGACAAGGTGATTTGTTTATTAAGCAGTCTCTGTAATCCTTGTGACGAAGGGTTCTTTTTACGATGTATTTGGGGACTCCTTTCCCAGTCTTCTTCTCCTCATGTAAACTCTGAAGGGAATACATTTTAGAACGAAGCCCTGCAAATTGTTTGATAGGTACTCCCGAAAGTTCATCTTTCATTTTACGTAGTACCTTTTTATTATGTGTACTATGCAAAACATGATCAATGTGATAGTCGGACGTGTCAAAATGATCTATATCGTCTTTCATATCAGCATACACGTCCTCGGTTTGAAGCTCGTAGCACAGTGAATCTGTATCAGTGAACAATAATTTAGCTTTTTCTCCATATTTCGGACTAATATAGTCATAATGAAAGCTATACATCAATAGTTTACTAATATCTAGAATACTGAAACCAGCATAAATAGGCCTGTTGAGTTTCAATTTAGTTAGCTTTGTTTGCACACATGCAAGGTCGTTGTCAAAAACACGAAAAACGTGAAAAGCAGGGGATGCTACGAGTTTACATACTCTCTTCGGGCTCTGAGTCAATTCAATTTTCACTCGATTTCTCAAATTTTCCATCGTTTTTCCAAACACAGCATTATTCATCAGTTTGAAGAAGTCCTTCTCGAAGTCGTTTCTAGCTTTCTTCCGCTGATCTGTATTAAATTCTATATATGGTTTTAGCCAGCAAGACTGATTAAATTCTAAAACGCGATGTATGTTCTTCAGCTGCATACCGAAGGCTAAATATTGTTTGAGATTTCGATAATGAAGGACATATTTTTCCTTAGAATTTAGATTTGGGGCTAATTTCACGACTGATTGGTTTGTATTTATTCCAAGGCTTTGGGCAACCTCTTGACAATATGGGGATAGCATGCTGCTGGTAATCTGAAGTTTCTCAGGGGCTAGTGGATAATCATTATGCTTGTCGTGTAGAGAAACTGGATAATCTAAATCAACTTCCAATATGTATCCTTTATTCGCATCATCAGCAATTGTCGTAATATTTAGATATTCTATTTCTTCTTTATTAAGCCATCGAAAATCGCTTTGAGGGAGACATTGTGACATTGCCCATCCATAAAGATTGTTGGCATCATAGTACATAATGTATTTAGAGGGTAACTGAGGATCATAGGTGTCCAAATATTTGTTGTTTGCAGTACTAAGGCGATTGCATATCACAGAAATCCCTCCTCGTATGCCTTTTTCCAGGAAAAGGTACATTGTAGGGTCAGTTATCAGCTCAAGATTTACATTTGCCATTTTTAAGCATGCTTGCCAGGCTAATCCGGGAGCTGTGTAAACATGACAGGGATCGATTTCATAGTATCTGATGCATAGTTTTCTGAAACTTTCGAAAACATCAGCTAAGAGGAGCACGTCTGTCTTCAGGTACAAGTCATGATACTGGCCTAGATTTTTTATGTTGAATGCATTCCATACTCTTATTGCATGGGTGTAGTCTTCTTCCCCTAGCGCTTCTTCTGTGAGTTGGTTGTAAAATGCTTCACGTGGTGGTAATACAGTTTCTTCAAACTTTTCACTGTTGTCGATATAATCATAGGGGTAAACTCCTTTTCTCAAAACCAGATGTAGCCTTTCGGGTTCAACGTGGTCCTTTAAAATATGGAACTCATCTGTTGATAAATTATTTACTAGCTTCTCAAGAGATGTGCTTAAAAACTGATAGGAGTCTATAAAATGCAATGTCCCCAGGGAGAAGGCTATATATGTTTCCATGTTATTGGGAATGCAATTAATCTTCTTATTTTTGATTCTACCGATTCCTTGCATAATAAGGTGGCTGTCATATCCCTTTAGGTTGTGAAAGATAACTGGAATCCTAGTGGTTAACTTAAAGTTCAGATTACAGGAATTATGGGCAGCTCCTCGGAATTTACCTGTTATATGATCGTGATCTCTCACACGATCTGCTCCTAGGGCACGCTTACAAATATGACAGTAAGTAGTGTCGTGAAACAGTTTCTCTTCATGATTCGAGAGTTGCATTGGCTTTATCATCGATAGTAAATTTTTGATGTTTTCTTCTTCTTTAAGCAGACGTTCTAAAAATTCTTCTATTGCATTAGGACCTCTATAAACTACTGAAGGTTTATAGCTGCAGCCATCAGGTCCAACAACAAGATATGCAAATCCACAGGGTTCATGATTTGCTGTGATAGTGGTGTGAGATTTTTCAGGGTTAGGCATACAAATGTTCACTTTCACTAGGAATGATTCAAAGTCGGCATAAATCACGTATGGAACGGGCTGCTGAAACTTGAAATTTGTGAATTTCAGCCATTTTTCTTCTTCAGTTGGAAATTCTACTCTCTGGGGCCCATGTTCTTGACAATAGGGGATATGATCCTTCAAGAGTGATTCATTTTTGAAACGGTGAAGGCAGTAATCACAATAGAAAGACTGACATTTATGTTTAGTGAGAGGACTGAGAAGTCTACTCATATTTTTAATGGCACAATAATGCTGCTTTTCATCATCCGATAACAGAAGGAGATTTGTATGCGCTTTAAATCTGAATGGTGTGATGTAGAGTGGGAACACCTCTTTCTCATATCCAAAAACATTGACAGAAATGTTGTTCAATTTTTCGAATTTAGATATTTGATTTATTGTAACAGGGAAAATTAAGCCAGATGTGTTTAATTTTTCTTCTAAATGTATATAGTTATTAAGGCGCTGCGAATGATCTGTGGCAGGATACAAAGAGGCTAAAACAGACCAGACAAAACATTTTTGGTCGGAATTACATACATTCACAATAGCGTGTTTTAACAGTAATTCTCTTGGAGTAGGGATATAACTAGATCCTGCAAGAGGGATATATTTTCCAATGTTCATTTCAGCGTGGAGTACGGCATCCAGTGTCCATCCACTATGTGCTCCTTCAAATTCTTCAAATGAGATCTTTATCTTCTTACACGCTGAATCCAATTCTCTGTTTAGGGATGATGTAGGAAGACTTGTGACACAGTTACTTCGGAAAAACGGGGTACAGTGTTCAAAGGTAGAAGGGGAGACTTTTCGCCTGAAGCGCACTTGCACGACAAGGTACCATTTAATGCTACCTTTCGAGGCCAATTCTTCTTTCAGGTGAGTTAGGAGTAACTGCCGTGAGGACTCGAGGAAAAAGGTGAGGTCAACAGATGTTTCTTCCGTTGCCGGCAGTTTATGTGTTGATAGGGTCCTTTTCATTTCTTCTGTAAACTGACAGGGGTCTTCAGGGTATAGTTTTTGTTTCTTTTGGGGAATCCTTTCATCTTCAGAACGTTTTCGCTTATTAATGTGGGGCTTTCTTTGATGTCGTAAAAGACTGTCTTTTCGCCCAAACTCCATTGCACATTCTTCACATTTGTAGGTTTTCCTGGAGGTGTGGGATAACTCATGACGTCGGACATCATCTCTCCTTGAGAATGTCGATTCGCACTCAGAGCACTTAAACAGGCTATTTCCATCGTGATTTCTCATATGACGAATCAGATTTGTCTTGAGTGTGAAAGCCTTCTCACATATATCACATGGATACATTATGTAGCAGAGTTGTAAAATAGCTGATACTACACGAGGACGTCGAGAACTATCACTATTGCCGTTGGAAAAATCACGGAGAAGCAGCAGCAGAGAGCCGTCACTGTCAATGTCTGACAACAGAATGAGGAATCTGACCGATGGACGTCGTATTTATACTAGAAGAATGACTATCCCGCAGAAACTGGAATAAAAGACTGACCTGCAGAAACGAAAAGAAACAATGCTATTGGGTAAAAATACTTTAAAAGGTAGAACTGCTAATCGGTGACGTCAGATTCCAAAATGGTGGAATTGAAAAAAAAAAATCGGACTTTGTGGAAACCAAGATGGACGTCGGTGGAAATTACTAATGGATTATCTGCAATTTAACTGAATAATATAATTTCAGATTATTACATCACTGGAGGGAGGTATTCTTTTTGACATTGCATGACTAATGTGATTGATAATCATCCGCCACCAGCTTAAAACACATGGGTGGCGGATCCCATAGGATTAACATTGATCCGCCACTGGCTCAGAACCCCCACTTTCCCCCTACTGCTGTGGATAAACAAAGGCATGAAATTAGCTAAGCTGGAAACACTTCAAGCGACGCAGGTGAGCTGTTTGAATACAACCGATAAAACGATAAAACGGTAGCTAAGCCCCAGTCTATCGGCGACTTTGATTTGTCACGTCCCGCAAAAGATGCGCAAACCATGGAAGCCGTCTTAATGAGAAATAAAGATGTTTTTGCTCGAGTTCTTTGCGAGATTGGTAGCACAGATGTTATGTATCATGAGATACATTTAGAGGATGACAGGCCTGTTAGATGCTCTGCAGCCAGTATTGGATGAACAGATAAAAGAACTCCTCAACAATGCATAATTCGTGAAAGCGTTTCACCATAAGCATCGCCCATTTTGTTGGCAATAAAACGTGATGGAAGCTATAGGTTTTGCGTCAACACCAACAATATCGAGCCCTCAACGCCAAAACGATACCAGATTCCTACCCACTACCTTTAACCCTTTCGCTTTTTTTATTCCTACCCACTACCTTTTTTCGTTCCGGCCGTCCCGGCCGAATCCCTTTCGCTACCGTACCGGCCCGTCGGCCGGGAGAAGATAGGTTGAACGGGTGAACTCTCCCTCCCTTCTTTGTGCATCTCCCTCTCAGAGGGTTCAAACGACCATCAATTAACATCTAAATGACAAACTGCTTGCATCCCTCCAGGCAACAGGGGGACTCTAAGAGTCGACTGCAGAATGTGGTGTGTTTATTTCCTTCTTGTAACTTGCATTTCAGCAAAAAGCAAAGGAAAGATGGAATAATTCTTTCGGATTTGAATCAAAAAGTGTTAGGACTGAATAATAAATTCATGCATTGATAGGTTCTCAACAGAAAGTAGAAACAGTTGAAATAGTTGAATGTTTAATCAAGAGGGAATCAAATTCACAATTTTACAATTTCTTAAAAGCGCTTTTTATAGAAAAATGTGATTATTGGCAATCACATTTGAAGATCTGACTGCGGTCTGCCTAAATACCTACTTTTGATATTTTTAATATTTAATGAGTTATAAAATCTGGAATATTTAACATTAACTTACCTTGTTAACCAAAAAATCATTCAAAATTCATATACCGTTCAATCATTACATATGCAGCTAAAATATACATTTTATTAAAGTTTACAGAATGTTTCTTTTTAATTTTAATATGTTGCAATAATTTTTCAGGTTTTGAGTACATTTTCCAGCTTACAAAATTATTTGGATATTGAACGATTATTTGTGAATAATTCAACATTTAAAGAGATTTGATAGAGGCCTCAAGTATAACTATAGTCATATTTTGTCCATATTAATATTACTTAAGAGTTGGGTTGGGTTGTTTTACCTCTGAGCGGCACTTTTTTGCACACCATGGGCTAAATGGCCAAGTCACAAGGACCCCGAAGGCTCAGAGAAGGTTGGGGGAGGCGACCCACTGGAACAGCTGTTGGGAGACAGATGGTAGCCTCCCGTCAAGGCCATCCAGCGTGTTCTTTAACGTGCACAAGGTATGGCTCTCCCGCACACGGGGCCACGGCTTAACGTCCCATCCGACGGATGGCGGCCTTTCCAAGCCCATCGGTGTCTCCTACTGACTGTGGGCAGGGCGGGGAATTTTGCGGAGATAAATCTCAACGCTGACCCAGCTGGGACTCGAACCTGGGAACTACAGATTACGAGCCTGGCGCGCTACCGACTGAGCCACCCCCGCCCCTATTACTTAAGAAGTTACTGATATCTGAATATGACTCCATATTCAAATAACATGAAACGTTTTTTCTGGTCAGTACCTACGTATAATGCTTAGACAACGATATAAAAGAATTTCCACATTTTATAAACAGAATGCTAACTTTTGAAGCTTTCTAACTTGAAATATAAGACTTTATGGTAAAATGCTACAACAAAACAAAAAATGAAGATCTACATTTAGTGGAGCTAATTCTTAAATTTCAATAATATTCTCTTATTATTTAAGGAGTTGCATATGCTGGAATATTTAACAGAAGCAATGCGTAAGGAACTTATATAACCTTTACTAACAGAGCAATAATTATTTATACAAACTTCCAAAATAAACAATTATTTGATAAAATTGGTTACATATTTGTTTCATATTATTTTTTATTCATTTTCATTTATTATTGGGGTCGAGGGGAGGGCATGTCCCTCTTTCCCTCATCTTCAGAATGTTAGTAACCGGATTGGAGATGAAAATAATATGAAACAAATACGCAACACGATTTTTCAAAAGAATTTTAAGACCACTGCAACGGAGTGGCAATTTCATACTGAAACACCAATTCAGTTATTTTCCATCTTTTATTTCTTTTCCGGTTCGATCCAGTTAATTGCTCTTCCCATATTTTTTTTTCTAGATCCGACCTATATAAAATTATTATATAATTTTAAAGTACTTCTGGAATAGATTTCTGATACAATGAGATTGTTAAATATTTAAATTTCTATAACCCTTTAAATATTGATGAATTATGTTGAAAATATGGAATTAAAGAGTCACGTGTTATGATGACTAATTTATCTTCAATAAAACACTTTACACTAAAATTTTACATTACCTACGAATATGCTTTCTTTTCATGTCATGAAATGCTCTTTCTAAATCGGCAATGGATATATTACTGCAAATGGCGACATTCCGAAAAGTTCCAACCCACTTTTCCTTCACCAATCCACTTTTTATTCGATACTAACCAAGGCCTATGGAAATATGTTATATATAACATAAGTTTTGTGCGAACATGCCGAAAACGTGCTCCAAGAAAATTCTCTCATAAAGCTTAGGTAGTTAGTATTATTTATAGCACTCTAAAAATAAATAAAATATTAAATTATTAAAGCAGCCTGTCACAGAGATGTGAGAGAAGCCTGTTAGTACGCATAATACACTATGGAAAAGAAATGGGATGAAGGCGAAACATCAGTAGAAAGACAACACAGAAAAAGAAAGATCCATGCCTCATCAGGGATTCGAACCCACGTCCCGTTGGTTATTAGCTATGCGCACTTCAGTAATAATGAAAATTCAAGGATGAAAGATTATTATACCCTAATAAATGATTGAACGATGTGCAAATTCGTGTACCTCTGATTAGGAACCAAGTAAATAATAAAGAGACAAAGTTATTTTACTCAGCACTTGGGGTGGTTTAGTCTTAGGTTTAACCTTCTAAGCTGCACCCTTTTGCACACAACAGGCTAAATGGCCAAGTCAAAAGGGCTTAAAAAAAGTTGGTGTAGGAGATCCACTGGGCAGCTATTAGTAGGAGACAGATGGTAATCTCCCGTCAAGAGTGCATTCTTTTACTTATATAGGGTATGGCGTTTTACCCACAGGTTAATGTCCCATCTGACGGACGGCAATCTTCAGAAGCCCAACAGGGGTTAACGGGGGTTAACGGAAGAAAATATGAATGCAATCGCATTTGGGAGTAGAAATTGGGAAAATAAAATATTGGGTCTGGAGCTCTGTCAAATGGATCAACCTGCTCCCTCCACACACACACACACACACATAGACACCCCATGCTGTGAGGGGGGGGGGGGGGGGGGCAGAGCCGTAACTAGCTATATTTGTGCCAGAGGCAAGAACAGAAATTGCACCGCTATATAGTTTCATAGCAGTCTTTTTCTGAGCCTCCTCATCTTGTATTTTTCTGAACCCCTCATTTTGTATTTTTATGCGCCCCTCATCTTGTGCGCCCGAGGCTAATGCTTTACTTGCCTCACCGTTGTTACGGCCTCGGTAGTTCTGGGGAGAGCTGAAAGGGGACCATATTGATTTTCATGTACCGTACATATACTTTGGAATAATACTCTTTGAAAGATCGCTTCCAAGATGAGAATAATCATACGCTGCCCTTTTCGGTAAGAATAATTTCTGTCAAAACACTGGAAGAACATATATCGCCTCTGGAGAATATAGGATGTTCCTTTTCAAAGAGAACGAAATTTATCGTTTTCCAAATTTGTACTCTTTAACAGTGATAATTCGAACCAACAGATGATTTGCAAAATTTAAATAATAATATTTTATTAGTACTTACAAAGAAAAAAAAATAAAATTAAAACGTTGGGTTTTCCCAGTGAATATGATAGTTTTTCGTGGGGGAGGAGTATATAAGTTCCGTACTGTAGCTTGGGATTACGGTTCGAAAAAATAGCAAAATTTGTTGAAAATCTTAGCAGAAGTGTTATTTTAAAATCCATTTTATAAAATCACTCTACAGCAGATACCTTTATTTAGTAGAGTTATTTATTCTCAGTCGCACTCTTGTGAACACAATTAGTTAAATGCCAGGTAATAAGGATCTCAAAGGCTTATACATGGGTTGAATAAACAAGACTCTTTGAGCAGTTGTTAAGAGACAGATGGAAACCTCCCTTCAAGGCCATCAATAAACGTGCACAGAGTGTGGTTTATCTCCACACGGACCACGGCGTTTCGTCGCAACCGCAGGAAGGCATCGTTCCAAGTCCATCGGTTCTGCTTTCTCACCAAATGAAGGGTTTGGATTTAATGGAAATAAATCTCAACGCTGCTATATTTGGGACTCGAACCTGGAAACTATAGAGTAGAGGCTTCCAACACTACCAACTAAGCCAAACAGTCACCCTTTCAATCACCTTACTTTTAGGCACTAATTTCCATGTTACTCCAGTTTTAACAATGAGCATTGTAACCTTTAAGGTTTTGAAGGAATACACTCATAATTAATGAGAAATGTGTCTGGAAGTTTAAGACATTAAATTATAAATTCACTGCCAACGTAGCATGCCATACTTGACAATCTAGAAATAGCCCCCCCCTCCCCTCTCACAGCTTCCAGAAAGTTTGCCATAAAAGCCGTAGAAGGACATTAGTCAGCTCGAAATATACTTCGATATAAATTTCAATTAAATAACTTAGCTGATTGTTAGTAACATTTACAGAGAGGCAACATTGCCCCCTCCCTTCCCAAATAAGAAGAAAAATATATTTCGACATTCTGATAATAAAAAACCTTTAGATCGATAATTTTCGTAATTTTTCCATATAACTTACGAGAGAAGGAAATGGAACACAATTAGCAACTAGAAGAATACATATCTCCTCTGGTGAAAAAGGGATACTCGTTTTCAAAAAGAATGAAGTTCTTATTTTCAATCTTTACATTCCTCTCATATTAGAAATTTGATGTAATGGATGATTGGAAAAATGCAGGCATTAATATTTTATTAGTACCTTTACCACACAAATGGAGTTTCTCATTAAACAAAAAATTGCGTTTTCCCAGCTATATTTTGGAAGCACGAAGCCAATCATTGCTGCCAATGTAAACTATGTAACCATCATAATCTATCATGCAAAATTCAAGTTTCTATCATAAAGATATCGTTGGCAATGTTTGTTAAATATTGTGGCATTTTCACACTTTTTCCACCATTATAGGACGTTATTGAAATATTCGGGGAAAGTGCGATTGTAATATTTCATCAATACCTATCTAATCAAAAATAAAAAATAATTTTTATCTAATCTTTTTCAAAAGCATAGAAATGCCAAAAAAATATGTAACATGTACATTTTGGGGGCAGGGAAGAATTCCCCAAACCTCCCCATTAAACACCGCCACTGGGCGGGCAGTGACCAACTCTTAAAAACCGAACTCTTTATAACTGCGCAATAGCTCTCTTTGATTTCTCACAGCCTTTGTCAGGGGTGGCCGCTCTTCTGCTTGAGACCGACATAGATACTGGATAATATTCCTAGATAAGTAATTGTCGTTAATACATCGTGTAAAAAATATTAATATCTATTGTGTTGTTCTACATCTTAGTGGCACTTATGTGACTTACACTTTGTGAACATAATGGGCTAAATGACTTGGTCACAAGGACCCCAAGGGAGAGAAGGTTTGGGAAGGTGAACTGTTAGGAAAAGAATAGAAAGCCATTCAGCGTGTTCTTTAATGGGCACATGGTATGGCAGCTGACAAAAATGAAGTTGATATAGAAAGAGTTGAGCGGCTTTACCTCTGAGCGGTACTTTCTTTTGCACACAATGGGCTAAATGGCCAGGTGACAAGGATCCCGAAGACTCGGAGAAGGTTGGGGGAGGGAACCCAACCTTATCTCAGAGAGCTGTTGCGAGACAGATGAAATCCTGTCAAAGCCATTTGGCAGGTTCTTTAACGTGCACAGAGTATGGCCCTCCAGCACACGGTCCCACTGCTTAACGTCCCACCAGACGGACGGCGACCTTTCCCCGCTCATTGGTGTCCCTTACTGACCGAGGGCAGGGTAGGGAATATTGAAGACATAAATCTCAACATTGGATCAGCTGGTACTCGAACTGCAGATTACGAGCCTGATGCACTCTGACTGAGCTACCCCTGTTCCATATGGGAAAAAAATCTACTAAACAAATTTAAAGCGTCATGATTCATTTTGCGTTGCGTTGATTACTTTCCTGGTCCTATTTAAGGGTACTCTTTTAAAGAAGATGCAGAGTCGGCGTCAAAACTAATTCGATGTGCAGCATGCTAAGATATGTAGTAAGCATTTTTGAGGAGCCTATTACGATCTTAACCTATGAACCAAACTCTCAGGACTGCCTGTTAAACGTAAACTTAAAGGGATAAATATAGTCCATATATAAATGTGACGCACAAAAATTCAGTCTTGGTTACGACGACAGCTTCTACTCGTACCAAACGATTATTGACTCGAACAAAAACGCAAATGAGTGTTGGAAAAATAAATCAATGATCCTGAAACTGGGACAATGTGCCCAATAAAGAAGTAGCATTTTCATTGGCAATTGATAATTTAAATACCTCAGCTTATAGTACACTGATCAAGAGAATAAAAACTTATTGTCAGTGCGTCAAAATCAGAAAATAAAAAAAATTACCCCTAGTTAAATATAGGGGGGACAAGGGGGCCAGGTTCCCTTGTCCTCGCCTATATCCGGTCCCGTGGCCGAGTGGTTAGCGTGCTTCCCTACCGATCAAATAGACTTTGGTTGTAGCCCCGAATAAGGCATGAATGTTTGTGTTGTTTTTCTGCTGAAGTCCTGCCATCCTCACAGATCTTCTGTGTCGTATTAAATTGACGGGCTCCTGTGGGACCTCTGTGGCAAGCAGCTGCTTCAGGGAATATTTATTTTTATGTAGTTACCGAAATAAGTGCCAAACAGTAATAGCACAACAATAGTTTTCATCACTTGTGTGCAGAGTAATTGAGAACTAGCTCTACTGCTTTAAATATTTATCTCTTTTATTGGGACGGAATTGGCTCAGTCAGAAGAGCTCTAAGCTTCTAATCTGATGATCCCAGGTTCAAGTCTTAAGTGTACTTGCTTTGAGCCATCGTCCTTCGGCTGAGGCATTAAATCCTGGTCCCATGTGCAAGAGAGAGAGCCATAACCTGTACATGTTAAAACACATCGGATGGCCTTGACAGGAAACTTCCATCTGTCTTCTTCCAATTGGACAGCTGTGAAGCTGTCCAATTGGTCGCCTTCCCCAAACATCTCTTGAGCCCTTGGGATCCTTGTGACTTGGCCATTTATCCATTGTATGCACAAAAGCACTGCTCAGAGGTATAAACTGTCCAAACCACTTTATTTCCCAAATAGAAAGAAAATAAAATACATGGCAAATGAAGAAAATGTACGAAGAGTTTAGGGATGTTCAATATGAGCTCCGTAGGTAATGCGGCAAATATCGAAAGGTTTTCAACTACCTCCCGCACTCTATGGAGCATATTAAAAGTTATTTGGGTGATGACTAATAGTAATCTGTCATCCAGTTCATTAATGGACTATGATAAAGGTGGGTGGTGAGCTGCATCTGTTTATGTGCATCTGCACAATCCCTCATTTCATTTTTCCTCAATCCCACAGAAGCTCCTCCAGAAAAAATAGCAAACACTGCAAACCAATGAAATCAAATTTGATGTATTTGTATTTCCTTTCATTGTTATATTTGTTTTCTTTTCGTGTGACAGATAAAGTAGTTATATTTATATTTGTTTGAAGATGTACAGCTACTTTGTCATTATCCAGGGGCGGTGGTGGCTCAGTCGGTAGCGCGTTAGGCTCGTAATCTGCAGTCCCCAGGTTAGAGCCCTAGCTGGGTCAGTGCGGAGATTTATCTCAGCAAAACTCCCCACCATTCCCATGGTCAGTAGGGACGTAGCTTTTACTTAACCTATGAACCGAACTCTTAGGCTGACACCGATGGGCTTGGAAATGCCGCCGTCAATTGGATGGGACATTAAGCCGCGGTCCCTTTTGTGGGAGAGCCATACTCTGTGCACGTTAAAGAACATGCTGGATGGCCTCGATGGGAGGCTACTACTGTCCCCCAACAGCTGTTTGGTGGGTCCCCTTTCTAAGCCTTCGGGGGTCCTTGTGATCTGGCCATTTTGCCCATTGTGTACAAAAAAGCGCCGCTTAGAGGTAAAACATCCCAACTCATCAGTCTCCCCATTGTCACATCAAAAGTCTTAGCCATTGAACATCAAGAAATGCTTCCTCGTGCAGTGGCACCTTCATTCACCCTGGGAAACCCTGTCTCTTGGTTCCCCACCCCCTTTGCTCTTTTTCGGTGCGATTGCGTCACTTTGCCATCCTCTCCCACTTTAATTTTTTTCTAGATCCGGGCTTGGTACAGGATAAGACTGCTGCACATTGGACCACGGCTTCGTCCCTCATTAGGGGATGGCGGCCTTTCCAATGCCATCAGTGTCCCCTTTCTCACCGGGGACAGAATGGAATTGCACGCTGGATGGCCTTGATGGGAGACTATTATCTGTCTCCATAGAGCTGTTCCAGTGGGTCCCTCAATCTTCGGGGTCCTTGTGACCTGGCCATTTAACCCATTGTCTTCAAATAAAGTGCTGATCAGTGGTAAAAAAATTGTCATTATCATGTATAATAGTGTATATAATCATAATTTAATATAAATTTCATATGTGAGGGACTCTTGCTTTTCTTTATTCTGGAAGAGGCTATTCACTGACTCTGTTCTTGATAGCATTCTTGATCTACCTGAATGACAAACCAAAAAAACTTTATAACTCTGTGACAAACAGCTGTTTCAGCAGAGTGGGTTGTTTTACCTCTGAGCGGCAGTTTCTTTGCACACGGTGAGTTAAACGGCCAGGTTAGACATACAAGACAAGTTAGTTAACCTAATAAAAGCTCTATTATCTAATAGCACTGCGTAGTGTGCGAGAGTTGGAAAGTCTTGTAGCAATTGGTTTAGTCTCTTTTTGTCTCTTTTTTTCTTTAGCTTGGTTATTGATTATGTTATGCAAAATTCACTGCAAGGGAAAGATTTTGGTCTTAAATGGTGTAGAGATTTCAAAATTTCTGATTTAGATTATGCTGATGATTTAGCCCTTTTGGCAAATGATGTTGATGAGATGAACTCTTTCATTCGAGCTGTTGATGAGACTGTAATAGAGTAGGTTTGGTTATAAACAGAGAGAAAACTAAAGTGATTAAACTTGGTCAGACAGGCGGTGATTGAGTTAATCTGAATGGTTGCACTCTTGAGCAAGTGTCTGAGTTTAATTATCTTGGGAGCTATGTAACAGATACTGGTGATGGGTGGCATGAGATTAACAGACATATATAGGGATTGCTGCCGGGACTTCTGAAAGTCTGTGGAGAATGTAGAGAAATATGCATATACACCTAAAGACTAAAATTAGACCTATAATTGTTTGGTTTTTCTAGGGATAGTTATGGTAGTGAGACTTGGATGCTTTGTAAACAAGATAACAGGAAACCAGATGCTTTTGATTACAGATGCTTACACAGTATCTTGGGTATGAGGTGTTCAACCTTGTAAGTAATGATAAGGTTAGGCAAAGGAGTCAGCAGCCTACTTTAAGCAGTATATTGTGCAGAGAGAGAGAGAGATACTTCGTTGTTTTTGGGTTGTTTTACCTCTGAGCGAGAGATACTTCGTTGTTTGGCCATATGAATATTATATATTATATACAGATTAGTGAATAGGGTTATGAACAGTGTTCCCAAAGGCTTCAGAAAGAGGGGGAGACCTAGGATGAGGTGAGCAGACAATGTCAAACAGACCTTGTTAGAATTGATGTGTAGTGGGCAGATGTAGTTCAGGACAGATATGATTGTAGCACTGTCTGGTTGGACCTCCGTAGCGCATGGCAGCTTGAGGAGGCTGATGACTTAGATTATGCTCATTTGTTTATTTTCGAAAATGATGTTGATTAGATGAATTCTTTTATTAGTGCTGTAGATAAGACTGGTAATAGAGGAGGTTTGATCATAAGCAGAGAAGAACCTAAAGTGATGAAAATTGGTCAGCTTGGTTGTACTTCAGTTGTTTTGAATGGTTGCCACGAGCAATTGTCTCAGTTTAATTATCTCCGGTGATGTGCGACATGAGATAAACAGAACTGAGATTTTTCCGGTGCCTTTAATAGTCTATTCAGAGTGTGGAAAAATTGGAGTATACATTTAAAGAGCAAAATTAATTTGTATAATATAGTAGTACAATAGTTTGGTTCTTTGTAGAGTTAGTTATGGCATTGAATATTATTTTTAATCAAGATAACAGGAAACTTTATATCTTTGATTCTGGGTGCTTACGCAGTATTTTCGGAATTAAAGGGTTTCACTATATATAAGCAATGGTAATGTTAGACTACGCAGTCTGCAACCACATTTGAAGAGCATATTTTGCAGAGAGAGAATGCGCTGGTTTGGCCACGTTGCCCGTACGCATAGCGACAGATTAGAGAATAAGATTATGGACGATGTGCCTAAAGGCCAGAGAAAAAGGGGGAGACATAGGTTGCGGTGGGCAGACAATGTCAAATAAAACCTTGTTAGAATTGGCTTTCAGTTACCAAATACAGCAGCTCTGCACAGGACAGACGTTTGGACAACTAAATTGCGCAGTCTGTTTTGACCTTTTTACTCCAAGGCTGCTTCAAGACTATATATGTAATAACGTTTAAGGCGGATCTTTCTGATAACTTTTGCAATTTATGATTTATTTCCTAGTAAATTATTTTTCTTAATGTTGTTATTTTTCTTTTCATGCAAAGTGTAAAGTACTCTGAAAAATGTATCGTATTGAAATTTTAGAGTGTAAAACGTGTTTTGCAGAAATGACGACAGAGCTAATAGAAGCTAACTTATTAGCAGTATAATGGTAATAACTAGGAGATATCACTGAGAAGACAGAGATTCAGATTAAATTTTTAAGTAATTACATGCATGTTTGTCATTGTCTGATTATTCTACAAATGTCAATGTTTTATAATTATCTGAATCAGGATTTAAAGGATACTTAGCTACAATTCCTCTCCGTATTATTCTAAAGAAATTGCGTCACTATGCCATGCAAATCAACTGATAGAGATAAGGCTAAGATAAATATAGTTGCAGTGCTGAAATAGAATCAGAGAAGGACAGAACAAAACTTAAGAGTACGAGATTGGCATTCCTTTATCAAATTTAGGGGCCCTGAAAAGGGCCGTTTTCTTTTGATGTGGGACGACTAGAACATTCAAACAACTACCATGTCATCTTTCTTCCGTTTGCAGCATGCGGAACACAGCAATCGACGTAAGGTAATGCAGAATCGACGAAATCTCCCTTGTTTCCTTTGACGTACCTTCTCTCTTATGGCATAAATCCGTCCTGTTTTATAAAAGGCATCAGGATCAAAAGGTACAGTCTCTGTCTGCCTAAGGATTTCGGGAAAGGTGAAATTGCGGTCGGTCGTGTCGAGTGGCCCCATCCTATGTACCACTGATTTCTTTCCTTGATCAAAGATTATTTCATCAATTTCTCCTACTTGTTTTTCGATGATGGCACAGTAGAGATTTATTCTGTTGTTTCTGCTACCTTCCTGGATGGCAGAAAGGCAAAGACTCTCCTCCACTACGTCATAATATCCCTTGGAGATTTGATGACTTTTAGCATCGATTTCCTCTCCCTCCTGGGAGGATCCTTTCTTCATTTCATCTATATCTAGTGGTAGTTTCATTGTTCTAGTTCTAATATTCTCTCTATCCATTTAATTAACTGAAGTCTTCCTTCTAATAAAGTTCCTTTACTAACTGACTTCTCCAGATTATCGTTTCACTAAAAAGCAGATAAATTATATTCCTCTTACGTAAAGATCAGCACAATATCGCTATAACACGCATTCCACTCATAAGCATTCCTTTAGAATCATTCTTTCATTAAAGCTATGCTTTCATTTCAACAATGATAGTCTTCATTTGTTACGTTTCACTGAGATTTCGTGACGTCAGATGTAACGAAAGGCACCATTTTCGTTCTTTCCTTCCGCCATGACTAATGTTGTTTTTACGACTGAATTTTGGACCAAATAAATAATCCAGTGAATTCCTCAAAGACATATTGAGACGTATTTTCTTTTCACGACATAAAAAATAGTTTGGGCGGGGGTTGCTCAGTCGGTAGCGCGCCAGGCTCCTAATCTGCAGTTTCCAGGTTCGAGTCCCAGCTAGGTCAGCGTTCAGATTTATTTCCGCAAAACTCCCCGCCCTGCCCACAGTCAGTAGGAGACACTGATGGACAAGTCCATCGGTGTCCCCTACTGAGGGTCGCCGTCCGTCGGATGGAACGTTAAGCCGTGGCCCCGTGTGCTGGAGGGCCATACCCTGTGCACGTTAAAGAACATGCTGGATGGCCTCGACGGGAGGCTACCATCTGTCTCCCAACAGTCATTCCAGTGGGTCCCCTCCCCGAACCTTCTCTGAGCTTTCGGGATCCTTGCGACCTGGCCATTTAGCCCATGGTGTGCAAAAAAAGTGCCACTTAGAAGTAAAACAACACAACAACTCAAAATAATCTGTATATTAAAATTGGACATTGGGTAGTTTTATCACTGAACTTCACTTTTTCTTTCTTTTGCAGACAATTGGATCAACGGCAGGTCTCAAAGACCCCCAAGCGCTCATCGAAGGTTGGGGAAACGACCCACTGGACAACTGCTATGATTCAGATAGAAGCCACCCATCAAGGTGCACAGGATTATAGCTGTCTGTTACACACGGTGCCACAGCTTAACGTTCCATTCGATGGGCGGTGACTTTTCAAGCCCATCTGTGTCCCCTTTCTAACCCAGAGCAGAAATAGGGTTTAAAGGAGGTATTGGCAGGGTTTTCCGATGATGGCACAGTATGGATATGGTAATGTGGACGGTAGCCTATTTGGAACCCTGTCCCTACTCTTCTCAGGGGAGGGAGGGGGGGGTGAGAAAAGAAACTTTTTCATTTTAAGGGATGAGGCAAATACTTTTCATGTTGTAAAAGTGCTAATAAAATACTACTCTTTCCACTTCACAGTCATCCATTGTTTCCTTTACAATTTTTAAAGCGTGAAAAAGTAGGTAAATGAAAAAACGTCTTCCATTTGAAAACGAGGTTCACCAGAGCAAATATGGATTCTTCTATTTAAAATGTATAATTTCGCTTATTCATAACGTCGTGCCCGCATGCTTGCAATGCGAGCCCGATGTTTTCGTACAGCTTCTGCCTGGCACATCTCGGAATGGACTGTCCTATCTGTCCCCCATCCGTCTGTGAAGAAAGCCTGTAGGGCACACCCAGTCACAGAGATAATAGACTCGAAACTTCTTCTCTTCCTCCCGTTTTTACTCCTTCATCCCAACCACATTGATATCCTCCAAGCACTTTCTTATTATGCACACTGATGACCACCAATGGCCTTTTACCACGAATTCAACTAGACCCCCCCCCCCCTCCCCAAGAGGGCATTGGCCACCTTGCCAACCATCGACACCGGACTTGGTGGCGGGCTTTGTTTGTTCTTGTAGTCTTCAACGAGTCCAGTAAACGTGATAGTGAGGGTATGGAGGCCCCTAACAAAAGGACCATGGCCTAGCAAGGGATAAACTGATTTTGATGTTGTGGAGGTCGCATGCCAAGACTTTTGTGCTGGCCTCGTCCTTTTGAGTAATCAGCATCAAATTGTCAGTGAACAGAAATATTGAAAAGAAAGACAACTGAAGGAACTGAACAGAACGGTTGCCAGAGCTACCGAAAAAATCACCGCCACCCTGGTCAACGGGTGGTTTCGAAAGACGAGTCAGAAAACATTTCACCTCCTTCTTATTTTCCTAGTTTGCCCCCCCCCCCCCCCCCAGTGCCCTAAACCTGTAACTTTAAGCTTTGTTCTGTATCTAGCAGTGGGACCAGTGGGGCTCATTATAGCCTATGTTGTATTTGGCCAGTGACTGTACCCGGTGGGCAGTCACTGTATGTATATATAGTTTAAAGTGTAAATAAATGTAAATAGATGAAATAACTAGGTTTGTGTATTCGGCCACCTGAGCAAATCCTGACGAGGTAGGGACAGGTACCCTTCTGCAAACGCTCTCACATACATAGGAAACAACCCAGCCATGACAGACAGAGAAGGAGCCTGTCTACAGGTGTAAATTCGCTGGACAAAAGGTTTAAAAAAGAATAAGAATGGATAACTTTTTTTACCATTTGGATTTATTTATACAAGTATAAACGAGGCACTGCAATGTGACAAAGCACCGAACTTCTGCTATTTCTGCTATTCACCGAACTTCTGCTATTTCTGCTATTCACCGAACTTCTGCTAGTTACCTAGTTGCAGGGGTCGAGTGCTTTCAACTGCACTCAGCAGTCATCTTCAAGACATCGTACAGTTCCCTGGGAAGCGGATCGTTGGTGATAGATTAAGATAAGCAAAAGTAATACCTTTTTCTTGATTATATTTTCACTGACGAGAGTTCTGCAGTGGGAGGAAATTCCAGCATGCTTGCAGTGGAGCAAACTCACTGAATAGCAGAAGTTCGGTGCTTTGCCAGTAGCACTTGAATGTACACCAGACTACAGTGGCATGCACTTCGTGACACTTGCGTCGTTAAAGCTGCCGGAATGGTATTTGCATTCTTGGGCAGTTCAAGGAATTTCGGATTTGCTCACCTCTGATCGGACTATGGTACAGTCGCTCAAAAAAGTATCCGAACACTATGGTTGATTACAGAATTCAGAAAAAATATCTGAAGCGTGTACAGCAACTGTACAAGCTCCAGTTACCGTTCACAGCAAACTGGAGCGTGTGCAGCAACTGTACACGCTCCAGTTACCGTTCACAGCAAACTGGAGCGTGTGCAGTTACTGCACACGCTCCAGTTTGCTGTGAACGGTAACTGCACACGCTCAATATTTCCGTGAGTGAGCCCACACGATCTAGTATCAAAATAATATGACCACCTACAGTCGCTCAAAAAAGTATCCGAACACTATGGTTGATTACAAAATTCAGAAAAAATATCTGGCAACCTTCGTGTCACGTGACTTCGTGTCCCATGTGCCGGTCACTAACTTCAGAGGAGCAATGATGGGCAGTTGAAATGTCGGATTACTCTTCTGCAGTTGGGAGGTGGGGTCGGCCAGTTGCCCAATAGTGCTGAAGAAAAAAATGTTTTCATGATGAACATTTAAAAGCGACGTCACTGTTAAATGTTTCAGCTTCACCAAATTATTGAAGAAATATTTTTGTAAATTGAAATTCCCATGAAAAGTTCAGTTATACAAAAAATGGCACTGGAGGTAACAGTGACATAATTTGTTGTAAAAACGTCATTTACTAAAATAAATTTGAAGTAATTAAATTCATTCAATTATTCAATTAATTTTGAAAATGTTAGAATTAGTAGAACAGCGGATTTTCACAACATTAAAAGAATGTTATGAAAATTGAGAATTAGAAAGATTTGCGCGAGATCTTCAATTTATTTCTAGTGACATTTTTTCCGTAAAAACTTGTTTTCGCAGTTAAGGAGATTGAGGATGCTTCATTAAATGCACTAAACTGTAAAGAAAATTCTTTGGTGAAAGTTAGTGCCGAAATTTATAACGTAATCGTATATAATTACATAACAACATACAACATAATACATAACATAATGTTCAAGTGTGAAAAATGTTTTTATAAACTTCAACAGATGTACAAACTTGAAAAATTCCCAACATCGAAAAGCATTTTTTCACAGATTTTAAAAGAAATTGCCTCACAAGTTCAGCTTCCAAACTATCACAATATTAAGCAAAATCTAATACATCGTTTTATCGTGTTTCGTATTAGAATTTGGACAGTAGAGAGGGAGCGGCATTTAAAAAGGCAGAAGCAAAATGAAAAGGCAACCAAATGTATTGCAATGAGATTGATTATTGCAAAAGTAAATTAATTACCAAAACTGGAAAGGTGGAATTTTTCTCAAGTAATATATATATTTTACATAGCATAGTGTAATAAGGGAAAAATTGATTTAAAATGTTCTAGTTTTTTATATGTAGCATAATTTTGATAGAATTTAGAATATGTGAAAATGTTTATGAAGCTTGCTTATGCCGAAGATTATGCTACAAGTGTCCAACTATTATTTTTGGAACAGAATTTTAGTATTAATTTTGTAAAGGCATAAATCATGCTGAAATAAAAATTTTTATCATATCATTTCAGGAATTTTTGCTTTTTAATTAAAACTAATATCTGGGACTGAACGTATGAAGGAACAGTTTTTGCTTAAATTTCAAAATTAATGAATTGACGGAATTGTAATATAATCAATCAATAAATATTATTGTAAAATACTGAGAAGAGAAAACATTTCCATTATTTTTAAGTAACAAAATGGTATTATAAAGTTGTTCCGTCCCCATGTATGAGTTGACGAGCTAGAAATCAGTCTGCTACACTAACTGATGCACTCGCAGAGCCCAAACATGGCGCCCATTCACTCTGTTTGCCAACCTCTCCATATATAGGACCACTAACTTTGGTTACCATGGACCCTATGAGAGTTGCATATCTGGTCCTCCTTTATCTGTGGCATAGCGTAACTGGTGATGAGACTCCATATTCAACCAATGGGCTATCAGTTGACCTTCATCTTTCTACCATGTGTCTATATTCCTTTACAATTTTGGGAATTAAAAGTTTCATTCTATTTTTCAACTGTTACTCTTAGGCACAGTGCTTTTATACAGGGTGAATCTGAAAAAGTGGGCAAAACTTTACGGGGTGGTAGAACGCAGCTATACGAGCAATATTCGTCATAGAATGTATGGTCGGAACGCAAGCGGTGAGAAGTTAAAAGGTAGTTTTCCACTGTCACATTTAAAGAATGAACACAAGAAGGAGAGGAGATACTCTGTGCCTCACTTGCATTCCCGTCCGCCGCACCGTACACAAAGTGCATATCCGCCATTTCGTGGTTAGTATAACCAGCCATCCTCTCGGCAATCCACGGTGGAAATGCCGTTGGGTGCGAGGACCGAACCTTTTATACCATTTCCAACGCCACCTAGAGGCTCGCCGTTTGCGTTCCGTCCATACGTTCTATGACGAATATTTATTGTATAGCTGCGTTCTACCACCCCGTAAAGTTTTGCCCACTTTTTCAGATTCACCCTGTATATATATCTTCTCACTCACATGAGGCAGAGCTCCTGTGAGGCATGGCTCTAGTTTCCAGGTTGTTCCTTACTTTATGGAAAGCAGTATATTTCCTCGTTTAGCTAGAGGCTTTATCTAAACTAGAGCATGAAATTATTACTATGGAATACTGAAAAGCAGAAATCACCATTAAAATTTTATCGACCATTTTTTTAAAAAACTTAGTTGTTTTTTCGTATATTTAAAAGAAATAAATACCCCCTCAAGCAGCTGCTTGCCACAGAGGTCTGACAGCAGCCTGTCAGTTTAATATGTCATAATAGAAGGTCTGTGAGGATGGCGGGACCTGAGCAGAAAAACAGCACACACATCCATGCCTTACCCTGGGTTCGAACCCAGGTCCCGTAGGTCAGTAGCCAAGCGTGTTAATCACTCGTCTACGGGACGGCATATATTATTTAACCTAGCAATTAATATATCGAAATTATTTTAAAATAAAAAATAAATATCCCCTCAAGCAGCTGCTTGCCACAGAGGTCTGACAGGAGCCTGTCAGTTTATATGCCACAGTAGAAGATCTGAGAGGATGGCAGGACCTCAGCAGAAAAACGACACATACATCCATGCCTTACCCGGGGCTCGAACCCAGGTCCCGTAGATCAATAGCCAAGCGCGCTAACCACTCGGAAGAGATGTTGAGATCTTTTTAAAATTTCCTATATTACTTTTACAGTAGCTGCCACTCCTCTGGCTATGCATCATTAGGTTTCAGAGATTTATGCACTGGAATTATTCTTTGTAAACTACTTTGGCATGGCAGCTGAATTTGCGGTGACTCACCAATGAACTGGTGCCAGCAAATCATTTTCTGTATGGGAGAGACATCATGTGAGCCTGATTCAATGTGACTCAGTTGTCTACATTTCTTTTAGCCATTTAAAAGCCAGTCCGTATCTTTGCCGGCCGTCATGCAAAACGACAGTCAGGCCGACTGCCGCCTCGACTCTCTCCTGCTTGTTTCCTACTCCCCCCCCCCCCCCCCCCCGATCATAAGCAGCCGCTAATTGAACAAACCGTAACGCCACTCCTTGTGTTCGATCTTCAGGCAGAAATCTTCCCGTCTACCCTTCCTATCCTTTTCGATGTACAGAATGCTCCGAGAATAGCAATGTCACCTCTATGTCTTCCAAACTGTTCTGATGTGTTCAATGGTTTTCTGCTTTAAAACCTTTGCTTGCTATGGTAGATCTCAGTGCTTATTTCAAAATTATCTTCATATTTAAATTATCATTTGACGAAATCAAATAAGTGATTATCGCTTTGTTATGACTTTTAAAACGAAAAACTGGATTATTAGAACTTCAGATTCATAAATTATTTTTAGTCATTCTCATATGTCAGATTCTAAAACTATACTAGATAAATCTCAAAAATATATCCAAAGATTTTGGTAATTTAGTCAGTTATCATGAACTACAATTTCAACGAGATAGTACGATTAAAATTATTTACCTTATTTATAATTTATTTGAAAATGTTATAATCATATGTACACCATTTTTTTAAAATCAGTCATTTGTGACTAAATTTGAAAAATTATTTAAATATCTTATTCACAAAGAGTAAAAATATAATGCATTCGTTTCGAATTCCATAATAAAAAATGCCTTGAAAAAAAGAATCGTAATTATCATTATTTTTCATATTACCCTAAGCAACTGGAAATGTACCAGGAAATCGTTTATGAAGGACTTAGAGATTAATATCGAGATGGGGATGGGAATCAAAATATAATATAAACCTACCTAAAATAAATTAATAATATTAGTGCTATGTATAATGACTTGCAATGGAATAATAATAATAATAATAATAATAATAATAATAATAATAATAATAATAATAAACTTCTTAAAACTAATTAATACCCATGAGGTAGGGGGCAAGTGTGTAATCCTCCCCTTTCAGAAGGGTAACAGAGGCAAAATTAAGGGTATAAGAGATAAAAAAAAAATAATGATAATTTTTTTTTTACTTTATGCATTTTTAAAGATCTCTAAAACGGAGGGAGAAATTTCATACTGCAATGGAAATCGTAGATCGTAGAATCATTCATATTCGATGTACCGGGCAATAATTTTACCCCTAACCATCTTCATCATAAAGATTTGGCATGAGTAAGAAAAAAATATGTAAGTAAACAACCCTTAGGTGGGCCCCTAGGGGCAAACATAAGAAAAGCTAAAAATAGCAGTAAAATTGTATAAGAAACCTAAAACGGGTAGATCTCCTCAGAGAACGCTACCGTTTTAGGCCTCTTGTACTTGTTCAAAATAGTATGATCGTAAAGAATCAGAGAAGAAATAATCTCATTGGGATTATTGCTTACAGCCTCAAAAAAACTTTTTGAGGTGCGTTTTATATGTGTATATATATATGGTCGATGCCCAGGTCTTTACGGAGTTGTCTGTTAGTAACAAACCAGGGGACATCGACCGCAGTTCTCAAAATCTTGTTCTGTACGAATATCGGTGGGTGTAGTATTCGCCCATATGGGTGAAGCATAGAGAATTACTGGTCTGATGATCATATCACAGAGTAAAAGCTTATGATCAATCATTAAAATGGAATTTATCCTAAGGAGTTGGCCTATCTGGTCCCTCAATGAATTGACTTTGGAGATTATATTATTTATGTGATAGTCCCTCTTTAACCTCTTATGTATAACAATCCCAAGATATTTGACTGAATTATTCCAGTCAATGGGAATATCTTGTAAATGGAGGCAAGTGGGATTCATAATACGCTTTCCAGTAAAAAAGATGGCAGAACTCTTGTCAGAGTTAATCTTTATCTTCCATTTTTCGTACCACGTGCCCAGCTCGGTCAGCTATGCTGCAGCCTCTTCACATCGCTTTCGAATTGTAAATTAATTTTTAAACTAAGTTTTCATTTTCTCAATAACAAAAAGGGTGATTATTGTAATTATCAATTCGTCGAATCTTCAATCTATCATGTTAAGTTTTTCGCAATATTTAAAAATGCAGCAGGAAACCGTGAAATAATTTTAAAACGAGTGAAAAGTTTTATAAAAATATGTGCACTGAAACTGAAATAGTTATTAGGCTAGAGATCAATAAATATGTTGTCGTTTCGTCTCTTTTTATTCATGTATATATATATAATGCTGATTGATATAAATAAAAATGTACATAATTTATTTTTGGGAAACAGAAATATTTTTATGGCAGGGCTGAATTTTTTTTTCTAAACTCGAAAGCCATAGAATAATGTTTTTTGATATGTTGATTAAAGAAATGAAGTGTCGGTGTTAACCTTTCCGAAATATATCACAACTTTTAGCCAATTTCATAAAAAACCAGCACCGTAGTACCGCATTTCTCGGAAAAGCTTTTGAGTAGAATATAATGAAACACTGTTCATTTGTTGTGGTACAGTCGCTCAAAAAAGTATCCGAACACTATGGTTGATTACAGAATTCAGAAAAAATATCTGGCAACGATTTTTTTAGAAATTAGTGATCTGGTAACCTTCGTGTCACGTTACACGAAGGTTGCCGGATCACTAATCGGATACTTTTTTGAGCGACTGTACTATAAATCAAGTGTCAAACATTATTTGGTTTTCGAATGTATAAATTGTACAAAAGATAATGCGAATAACTTAATGTTAAGTAAAGTGACGTTAATCTTCCATGTATAAATATTTTCCAAAAGAAGTCACCATACTCTTGTTTAAGAGAAAATCTGCTTTTTTTTAAATGAAAAACTGGAAAATGTTCTTAGTGGCTGAAATGCGAAGGCAAATATTTTCCCTGCAATTCTGTAAAGATTCACACGCATCAGAATAAAATGCTCTGATGTATCGTTAAACGATATCTAAATTCGCAGACTCATCTGCTAGTTTGAAAACGCAAATGTAATCTTACTCTCATTAAAAATCTACCTTACAATAACATGATAATGGGTGTCTGTTTTCTTTTTTCGTTACTAGAAGATTGTCCATAAAATAAAAATATTTTTAACTCTCAAAAGTTTTTACTACGTTGAGGAGATTAAAATTATTGTCTTACTCTAATAACGAAAAAAAATCACAGAAATCTTAAAAAGCACTAAGTTAATAAGTGTACTTAGGATGTCTAAAAAAAGTTTAACAGAGCAACTGAAAAATTACTCTGATTCAGGTGGGAGCAAACTACAATAATGTGTTCGACATTTGGCCATGTCTTCCCCCTTTCAGAATGAGTATGTGTAATGGATGCAAAAAAAATATTAAACTTATTTACATTTCAATGCATTTTTCAAGAAATTTTTAAAGACTTGTAAAACAAGGGGAAAATCTTGTACTGCATTAGAAAACCACCCTCCTGCTCCCTCTTTACGTTTGTCTGACTCGATTGTATTTCCTGCTCCCCCCCCCCTTTTTTTTTCTAGATCAGAGCCCGTATGTGCATATTTCACACATTTTTCAAGAAATTTTAAAGACCTCTAAAGCGGAGGGGGAAATGTTATACTTCAATGTAAAGCCAGTCTCTTGCCTTCCCCTTTTTTTTTTTTTACCTTTTTCGGCTCCGTTGAGTGACTTGCACTCGCCCACCCCCCAATTTTTTCCCATCCTCTTTATATTTTTTCAGATCCTGGCCTGAATGATACTGATATGATATCTCGTGATTATATGTGTACACTGCACAATTAAATTAAGAAAACGATAAAACAAAGGTGTTTCTATTTCATTAAAAAATGTTTTCCTAATTTTTTTTCCAAAATATGTTTTTAAGGAGGGGGAAGAGGCTCAAAAAATAATTATCGCGAGGAGGCCCAGTCACCTTGCTGCGTCACTGTTAGGAACCCTGTCACTGAGTTAGGATACCATTATAACGGAATAAGAAATACTATCAAGGATTTAGAAACCATTGCGCGGAATATGCATTAAAAAGATTTTGTCAGAATGTATCATTTGTTTAGTCCAAAACATTTTACGGATACATTTACGTTCATGGTGCAGTCTTTCATCTCGAACAGATGTATTTAATTTTAACAATAAACAACATAGGTAAAGCAAAATAAAAATAACACGGAATTTGGTAACTTTGCCTCCAGTTCCATTAGACTGCCAAGCATTGGTTTAGTTGTGACTGAGGCAGTGGTCAAACAAACTCTCAAGTTTGATGAGCATAGTCAGTATGCTTTGTATATTTTGAACAATATATTGTTAATGATAGGGCATGTCCTTGTACGGGAAGTCATGGAAAATCCAGGAGTAGGATTCTTTGCCCGAAGTGTTGCGAATTATTTGAAAACCAAAGTCGGCAATCCAATGAAGCTTTTTTGGAAAATTTAATTACCAGAATTAACATCCAAGAGCAAAAAGAAAGTTCTATAACAGGTGTTTTTAAAAACGCTCCTGACATCTATTGCAGACTACAGTTCGAATGGAATTAGGGAAAAATAAAACAAGATTAGAAATAGTTCGCTTTACCCAATAACATGAAAAGATCATACTATGTTGCACACAAAAACTATAATATAGATCAGTGGTTCTCAATCTTTTATGCTTCACGTACCCCCTGAAAATATGTATGCAACTGGCGTACCCCTTATATAGATAGATAAATCTATAGTTATAGTATAACAATTGGAATAAAACTTGGTTACTAGATCTAGCGACTTTTGAGATCTCACGACGTACCCCAAAATTTTCTACCTCTACCCCACGTTGAGAATCCCTTCTCCAGTGCAGCGGTTCTCAACCTTTTATGCTTCACTTATGTGTATCTAACTGGCGTACCCCTCGTATAGATAGATAAAACTATAGTTATAGCATAACAATGGGAATAAAATAAAACGTATATATCAGTGGTTCTCAAACTTTTATGCTTCACGTACCCCTGGAAATGTGTATGTAACTGGCGTACCCCTCGTATAGATAGATAAAACTATAGTTATAGTATAACAATGGGAATAAAATAAAACGTATATATCAGTGGTTCTCAACCTTTTATGCTTCACGTTCCCCCTGGAAATGTGTATGTAACTGGCGTACCCCTTGTATAGATAGATAAAACTATAGTTATAGTATAACAATGGGAATAAAATAAAACATATACAGGGTGATTCAAAACTTATCGTTCAAATTTCGTGGGGAGGTAGGGAATACGTCAGGAAACCGATTTCACATAGGAAAGTATGTCCTCAAATGTACGCATGCGTATGTAGAGGGCGCTGTGTGTACCCAACCAGTGTACAGCTCGCCCGACCACTCCCGCTGTCATCAGTGTACGAGCTGACTTACTAGTGATAAGTTGAATCGTTTTACGCATCAAGAGCTAGCGGATATGCATGTCGCATATGGGGCAGCTGGCGAAAGCGGCCGCCGAGCTAGGCAAGTTTACGAAGACCGATACCCCAACAGAAGAATACCGCAGCATCAAATGTTTGCACGTGTGCATCGCAATCTGCGCGAACGTGGTTCACTGTGCAGCAACATGCAGGATACGGGGAGAAGATGACTGACGCAGACTGTCAACGTCGCAGAACAAGTCCTACAGTCCATCGAAGATAATCCGAATACCAGAACACGAGCTATTGCTCAGCAGCTTGGGGTCTCTCAGTCAGCAGTGTGGCGGATACTGCACGAGGAACGTGTGCATTCTTACCATCTGCAAAGGGTGCAGTTACTGCATCCTGACGATTATCCGAAGCGTGTGGAATTTGCACAATGGTTCATGCAGAAAGGTGCTTGGACCAAGTTTTCCAGCTTCTGTCCTTTTTACAGATGAAGCTTCATTCAGTCGTGAAGGTGTGTTCAATACATACAATTCACATGTGTGGGCTTACGACAACCCGCATGGTACGAGAAGTCACGCTGCGCAACATCGTTTTGCCGTAAATGTATGGGCTGGAATCATTGGGGACTGTTTGTTGGGACCTTACTTGCTACCGCCCCGATTGGACGGCCGGAAATACCTAACATTTCTCGAGACAGTGTTACCGATTTTTCTGGGCGCTGTTCCTGCGCATATCCGCCGAGATATGTGGTATCAACATGACGGGGCTCCAGCCCATAGCCCAATTGTTGCGCGTGATTACCTGAACCGAACATTCGGAGCTCGATGGATCGGTAGAGGTTGACCGATCGCTTGGCCACCCAGGTCACCTGATTTATCGCCCATGGATTTCTTTTTGTGGGAGGCCATGAAATACCATGTGTACGAGACCCCCGTCGACAGTGAAATGGACCTTGTTGCACGAATAGTGGCCGCCGCAGGCATTGTCCGTGATATGCCAGGCGTTTTTGAAAATGTTCGGCGGTCAATGCAACGGCGCTCTGAATCCTGTGTCCGTGTAAATGGTCGCAATTTTGAGCACCTACTGTGAACCTGTACTTTACCTGGTTGGAATAAAAGTCACATTCGTTACCACTTAACTGTACTGTTTCCTTGTGTTCACTTTACTTGTACATTTTGTTCACGTAGATGACGTTTGCGGACATACTTTCCTATGTGAAATCGGTTTCCTGACGTATTCCCTACCACCCCACGAAATTTGAACGATAAGTTTTGAATCACCCTGTATATCAGTGGTTCTCAACCTTTTATGCTTCACATACCCCCTGGAAATGTATATGTAACTGGCGTACCCCTCGTATAGATAGATAAAACTATAGTTATCGTATAACAATGGGAATAAAATAAAACGTATATATCAGTGGTTCTCAACCTTTTATGCTTCACGTACCCCCTGGAAATGTGAACTGGCGTACCCCTCGTATAGATAGATAAAACTATAGTTATAGTATAACAATGGGAATAACATAAAACGTATATATCAGTGGTTCTCAACCTTTTATGCTTCACGTACCCCCAGGAAATGTGTATGTAACTGGCGTACCCCTCGTATAGATTGATAAAACTATAGTTATAGTATAACAATGGGAATAAAATAAAACGTATATATCAGTGGTTCTTAAAATTTTATGCTTCACGTACCCCCTGGAAATGTGTACGTAACTGGCGTACCCCTCGTATAGATAGTTATATTTATACGGTTGGGTTGTTTTACCTCTGAGCGGCACTTTTTTGCACACCATGGGCTAAATGGATAGGTCACATGGACCCCGAAGGCTCAGAGAAGGTTGGGGGAGGGGACCCACTGGAACAGCTGTTGGGAGACAGATGGTAGCCTCCCGTCAAGGCCATCCAGCGTGTTCTTTAACGTGCACAGGGTATGGCTCTCCCACACACGGTGCCACGGCTTAACGTCCCATCCGACGGACGGCGGCCTTTCCAAGCCCATCGGTGTCCCCTACTGACCGTGGGCAGAGCGGGGAATTTTGCGGAGATAAATCTCAACGCTGACCCAGCTGGGACTCGAACCTGGGAACTACAGATTACGAGCCTGGCGCGCTACCGACTGAGCCACCCCCGCCCCTATATTTATACGTGTTTTATCACTAAACAAGAGGTTTTTATATATACCTCTTGTATAGATAAATAAAATATAAGTACCTCTTGTATAGATAGATAAAACTATAGTTATAGTATAACAATGGGAATAAAATAAAACGTATATATCAGTGGTTCTCAACCTTTTATGCTTCACGTACGCCCTGGAAATGTGTATACAACTGGCGTACCCCTCGTATAGATAGATAAAACTAGTTATAGTATAACAATGGGAATAAAATAAAACGTACATATCAGTGGTTCTCAACCTTTTGTGCTTCACGTACCCCCTGGAAATGTGTATGTAACTGGCGTACCCCTTGTATAGATAGATAAAACTATAGTTATAGTATAACAGTGGGAATAAAATAAAGCATATATATATATATGTGGTTCTCAACCTTTTATGCTTCGCGTACCCCCTGGAAATGTGTATGTAACTGGCGTACCCCTCGTATAGATAGATAAAACTATAGTTATAGTATAACAATGGGAATAAAATAAAACATATATATCAGTGGTTCTCAAACTTTTATGCTTCACGTACCCCCTGGAAATGTGTATGTAACTGTCGTATCCCTTGTACAGATAGATAAAACTATAGTTATAGTATAACAATGGGAATAAAATAAAACATATATATCAGTGGTTCTCAACCTTTTATGCTTCGCGTACCCCCTGGAAATGTGTATGTAACTGGCGTACCCCTTGTATAGATAGATACAAGGGGTACGCCAGTTATAATATAACAATGGGAAGAAAATAAAACATATATATCAGTGGTTCTCAACCTTTTATGCTTCACGTACCCCCTGGAAATGTGTATGTAACTGTCGTACCTCTTGTATAGATAGATAAAACTATAGTTATATTATAACAATGGGAATAAAATAAAACATATATATCAGTGGTTCTCAACCTTTTATGCTTCACGTACCCCCTGGAAATGTGTTTGTAACTGGCGTACCACTTGTATAGATAGATGAAACTATAGTTATAGTATAACAATGGGAATAAAATAAAACATATATATTAGTGGTTCTCAACCTTTTATGCTTCACGTACCCCCTGAAAATGTGTTTGTAACTGGCGTACTCCCTGGAAATGTGTTTGTAACTGGCGTACCCCTTGTATAGATAGATTAAACTATAGTTATAGTATAACAAGGGGAATAAAACAAATATGCACATAACAGTAGTTCTGAACCTTTTATGCTTCACGTACCCCCTGGAAATGTGTATGTAACTGGCGTACCTCTTGTATAGATAGATAAATCTATAGTTATAGTATAACAAGAGGAATAAAATAAAACATATGTATATATAACATATCTAGCGACTTTTGAGCTCTGACGCCGTACCCCAAAAAATTTTACCGCGTACCCCACATTGAGAACCCCTACTTTAAAGTGAACTAATGGCATCTGTCGGACGAATAGAAAATGTGAAATTCATTTTAATATATCTTTTTGCAAACTTTGCGGCCTTACTGGATTACTGACCTCGATTTTTACCATATTCTGTTAAAAATCGAGTCCAACCCAAACTTAGTGAAGAGCCACTAAAAAAAAAACTATATTCTGAAAGAGCCGCAGGAAAAATTATCCCTCTAAAAATGAAAAAATACCATTCTAATGAGTAATGAATTGCAAAAAACACTCTACTTTTTTGCAATTATTAAAATATTTTGATTAAGAACCAAAAATATACATTTTTGATGAGTACTATGAACTGATTATTATGCACCTAAAAGTATTTGGTCAAAAAATTTTCTAGAAATGGATCAGAATCGTCATTTTCATTGTTTGTATTATATGGCTAGGTTTGGTATGATAACTATTGGGATATGCGAAAAATACGAATCGTAACATTTCATCAATATTTATCCAACTCAAAAAGAATTATCTGTAAAAACGAAAAAGTGAATATCTACAGACGACAAAGTGAAAACTTTGGTGTCTTTTTTATTTGAAAATGAACTAAAAATTCTGTGAGCTGTAATGAATTATGTTTCTATTCTTCCGCCAAAATCGTATTCTACTGTTGTGTGTCTTGAGACACTTTAATAAACTAACAATGGTTATGGATCTGGAAGAAGAATTAAAAAATTCTTTGCTCATAAAAATTCATACAAAGCGTGAACAACTCATCCCATTTCGCTTGAGACGTTCTTACGTTCATCACATCAAATCTCTCATTGGTCTAGTTGCAATGAAGCTTAGCAGAAACGAGTTCAGGACGGGATCAATTTTACGAGCCCGAGCTCAAAGCTGTTGAATCCGATACTGCCTGAACTATTTCGTCAATTATTGAGCCCGAGTCCATCCGAGCCTGAACCATTTCGTCAATTATTGAGCCCGAGCTCGGAGTCCATTTCGTCAATTATTTGAGCCCGAGACCCATTTGGAGAAAACATTCTCTGACGCATCATAAGACATTATATAGAGAAATGCATGTCGCTAATCATTTATTTTATTCTTATTAATAATAATTATTTTATAATAAAATTAAAATGCTATTGCTATTTGGAACGAAAAAATGGAAATATTAGTTGAAAATGAAAATTCGTAGGCCTCCTGCTAAACGCAAAGAGCTATTTATGTAATAACGCTAGAGAATATGTAAAAAAAAACGAAACCCACATGGTGCTTTTTTCAAATTTTTATGTATTTGAAACTTAAATCATTCTGAGCCCAAGCTCGCTCGAGCTCGAACTCATCTCAGAGAGCCTAAGTTCAATATATATAGAGTTAGGAATCTGAAAAAAAAAAAAAAAATAATTATATATTTGAGCACTTGAATTTTATTTGCTCATTTATAAAAACAAATTTCACGTAAAAATTTAAAATTCAACAAAGGAAGGGTATTTAGAAAAATGTTGATAATCGGTATTGCATTTCTTACGATATTCAAAAATATTCAGAGATTATTTTGTACAGTTCTTTTCTCATACGTTAGATGTCAAATTTGTGTAAAACCATTTCGAATTAGGTCAAGGCAACGCACTAAATATTTCAGCTAGAAACTTCGAATGGGCATTAGGAAAGACTTTTTCAGAGGGTGGAGTGGGGGGTGGATCATCATCATCATCATCATCATCATCATCATCATCATCATCATCATCATCATCATCATCATCATCATCATCATCATCAAGCAGCCATGGGCTACGGAGGTCCAACCAGACCGTGCAATTTAGTTCTCCAAGCATATCTGTCCTGAGCTACATCTGCTGCATCCGGCCACTGTACACCAATTCTAACAAGGTCCTGTTTGACATTGTCTGCCCACCGCATCCTAGGTCTCCCCCTCCTTCTGAGGCCTCTAGGCACACTGTTCATAACCCTATTCGCCAATCTATAATTATCCATACGGGCAACATGGCCAAACCAGCGGAGTCTCTCTCTGCACAATATGCTGCTTAAAGGAGGTTGCAGACTCCTTTGCCTAACCTCATCATTAGTTACAAATTAAACCACCTAATACCCAAGATACTGCGTAAGCATCTAGAATCAAAAGCATCTAGTTTCCTGTTATCTTGCTTACACAGCGTCCAAGTTTCACTACCATAACTAACCCTAGAAAAAACCAAACTATTATACAGTCTAATTTTAGTCTTTAGTGTATACGCCTATTTCTCCACAATCTCCATAGATTCTTAAAAGTCCCGGCAGCAATACCTATTCGTCTGTTAATCTCATGCCGCACATCACCAGTATCAGTTACGCAGCTCCCAAGGTAATTAAACTGTGACACCTGCTCAAGACTGCAACCATTCAGATTAACTGAATCACAACCTGCCTGACCAATTTTCATCACTTTAGTTTTCTCCCTGTTTATAACCAAACCTACTGTACTACCAGTCTCATCAACAGTTCGAATGAAAGAGTTCATCTCATCAACATCATTTGCCAAAAGGGCTAAATCATCAGCATAATCTAAATCAGAAATTTTTGTATCTCCAGCCCATTTAAGGCCAAAAGCTTTTCCTTGAAGTGAATTTCGCATAACATAATCAACAACCAAACTAAAGAGAAAAGGAGACAAAATGCACCCTTGTCGAACACCAGAAGTAATGCTAAACCAATTGCTACAACTCTCACACACGACTCAGAGTTATTATAGAGAGCTCTCATTATGTTAACTAACTTCTCCGGTATACCATATGATCTCACAATCAACCACAAATTATGACGATCAATAGAGTCGAAAGTCTTTTTGAAATCAACAAAGCTAGCAACCAAAGGTTTCTGAAACTCTAAACATTTCTCAAGAATCTGCCTAAGTGAAAATATCTGATCTACACATCCCCTACCACTTCTGAATCCACATTGCTCATCACGCAATTGCCTGTCAACCAGATTCTTAATTCTATTAAGCACAATCATGGAAAGAACTTTACCTGGAACGGAGAGTAGGCTGATACCCCTATAGTTATCACAAGAACTGCGATCACCTTTTTTGAAAATAGGGATAATAATAGCTCTGGTAAAATCTTTAGGAACCATGCCTTTATCATAAAAGTTATTCAAAATTTCAGTCATCCAAATGGTAACTGAAACATTTCCAGCTCTAAGCATTTCCGTAGTAATTTCATCCACCCCTGGGGATTTATGAAGTTTAAGTTTAGAAATAGCCAAACTAACTTCAGATTGTGTTATAGGGCCAGCATTAAAGCCAACAATGCATCTATCATCATTGCAAACAATGGGAGTAGAACTAACCACATTGTTTAGAACATCACTGAAATGCTCAGCCCACCTAGCCATGACAGAATCCTCACCTTCTATAACCTTGCCTTGTTTATCCTTCAATCCCTGTATACCTGTTCGTTTTCTACCACACAAAACATTAACTATCTGGTACAGCTCTCTGCTGTTGTGCTGTCTAACTGGTTCCTCAGCTTTGTCAGCAAGGCCATCAAGCCAAAGATTCTTATCAGTAGCTAACTGATCCTTTACACGTTTATTAAGTTCTTTGTAATGCTTTCTATTAGGACTAGTAGGGTACTGATTAAGGACATTCCTGCAGTTCTTTCTTTCTGAAATAAGCTCAAGTGCCTTATCACTTAAATAATTCTGCCTCCTCTGCTCCTTTTTCCCTAAAAGAGTACTGTTAGTTTCCAAAAAAGCCTGTTTAAAATGGCCCCATTCTTCCTCAACTTCAGTATTAAGCAAACCATGACTGTCATAATGACTAAGTAACCTATCATGGTAAGCTTTAGCTATAACTGGGTCTTTCAAAGCTTCAGTATTAAAGGTAAATTTTTTAACCCTAGCACAACATTTTTTAAGTTTAAGTTGCAAGACACTTTTAACAAGGTAATGGTCAGATCCAATTTCAGCTCCCCTATATGCCCTGGTATTTCTAACAGAACTAGCCCATTTGCTGTTAATTAATATATAATCAATCATATTCTTATGTAGCCCATCAGGTGAAACCCATGTGTATTTATGTATGTCGCGGTGTTTGTAATATGTGTTAGTTATTCTGAAACCATTTAGTTTACTTACCTGTAGGAGACGTTACCCATTGCCATTGCAGCTACCAATACCAAAAGGGCCTATTACTCCTCCCCAAAGGTCAGAGTCGGTACCAACTTTGGCATTGAAGTCACCAAGAACAAGGGTAATATCTCCTTTCTTGACAGCATTCAAAATATCCTGAAGTTGTCTGTAAAACCTATCCTTCTCATCCTCATCAGCATCCTCAGTGGGGGTATAACAGCAGATAACATTCAAGTTTTTAATGCTTGTCTGAAATTTTGCTGTAAGAAATCTTTCATTAATGCACTCATATCCTAGAAGAGCATCACTAGCATGTCTGCTGAGCAGCAGACCCACGCCTTGGTGGTGCTTTCCATCCTCCCTCCCTGTAAAGAGAAATTTAAAGTTATTTTTAAGTATCTCACCTTTACCTGTCCATCTGGTCTCTTGCAAGCCTAGAATATCTAGGTTATAGCGCTGGAATTCCTGCATGAGGACATCAAGAGAATAATCTCTATGTAATGTCCTCACGTTCCATGTTCCTGCAGAGAGAAAATGATTAGTAGGTTTTTTAAAGAAATTAGGTTTATTGAGATTGGTAGGGCCAACAATATCAAACAGCCCCCTGATCGCAGGCATGGGGCAAAGACCTGTTCATCCTCCGCTAAAGGCTGAAGTCACCGATGCTGGTAGGAACTTCAGGCACCACCTTTTCAAGTGGACTTTTTCAAGAACCACATGGCCTGTCTGAGACACATTACTCCAGTTTAGACTTGACGATGCCCAACTAGCTAAGTAAGGTTCAGGTACCTGCGATGGCCTCTGATTAGGATTATCCACCAGCTGATATAAGGTATCCCATGCCTCTGTTCACTTAGAGCTAGCAACCCAGAAGCAAACAGAAAACACAGCGGCAGACTCTCCCTCAACAGAGGCTCACCAGTGCAGCAAGTCCAGGATCCATAATCAAGCTCAAATCCATAAACAAGTCCAGTCTAGTAGGTATAAATGGTCAGCACCAGGACCCTGTGAAGTTGAGCACTCCTCAGCAGGGTTGAAAAAAAAGAAAAAAGAAAAAAGTGGCCATAGATGACCAGATCAGTAGGCCATACTGAACTGGCAGCCATCCCCTTCCGTTCCCTTCCAAAAGAGAATATCTCTTTTGAAAGGTACTAACGGCCTGCACCACGAGAAGGCGGAGTCGGACATTAGGTGCTAGACCTGGCCGGTTCTGTGTATCATCACTGGGGATTGGTACACAGCTCTCCTTCCAGTTTACGCCTAGCTACCATTTACAAGCCGGATCTTTCAAGGGCTGCAAAAGTCTTCCAGGAGAGGGGGGGATAAACAAATCATGTTTCAAGAATGAAATATTTAAGCCGTTCACTAATGAGCGCAGTTACAAATACAGCAATTATGCCTACATCTTACTCTAACGCAACTACGGATAGCCGAAAACGAAAAAACAGGATCGTCATTGGTTTTATCTCTGAGTTACACTTTTTTGTCCAAAATGGGCCATTTAGGCCAGGTCACAAGAACCCCGAGGGCTCAAAGACGGTTGAGGGAAGAGAATTCACTGGACAGATTGTAGCTCCCGTCAAGGCCACCCAGCATATTTTTAAGGTGCACAGGGTCTCCCACAGACGGGGCCACGATTTTACGTTCCCATCCGATGGACGGCGACTTTTCCAAGTCCATCGGTGTCCCCTACTGACTGAGAGTTTTGCGGATATAAATCTCAACGTTGGCCCAGGCGGGACTCGACCTAGGATCTACAGATTACGAGCCTGGCGCGCTACCGATTGAGTCATATAAGCAGCTAGCATGGGAGGAAAAAGAGGGATAAAAGATACTACAAAGTCGCATTAAAGTGCCAATCAGCATTTTCTGTTACATAGAAGTATGTCTGCCAGATGGTTTAGTGAAAAGCTCTGACGCCACGTCAAGGCACCATCCATGTCAGAGTGTTTTGCTCTAACCAGGAGAAAACCCCTCCACACACAGGCAGCTAGTGTGGAAGGAAAAAGAGGGATCAAGAACCACAAAGTTGCATTAAATTGTCAAACAGCATTCCCTGTTGAGCGCATTTAATGGAATATTTTGCAGCATCTTGTGCAAGATCTAATTAAAAAAAAGAAAAAAATTAGACCTTGCCCCCATCCCTTCCAGTGGCAGAATCCTTCTATGATGCACCTTCCCTGATCTGCAGGCGACTGTCCACTAGGGCTTTCACCACTAGTGGCCGGTGATCAGAAAGTACTGCTAAGTCACCGGAATGAATGGTTCCGTGTGACCATTTAGCCACTTTGGAATTTTGGTTTAGCCATGAAAAAAAATAAATAAAATATACTTACCTATACTTACCCAGAAGAGCTTGCTGATGAAGAGTGTCTTTACTTACCTATTCCCTCCCCATGCTGAGAAAAGAGCGACTGATATTCCTAAAAAAATCCACCTTTCGTTGGTTGAATACTTAAATTTGTGGCCCTGTATACAGGAAAGCCACATATTCTGCACACGTATTAAAGTATTTTGAATGGCATTAATGGGCGGCAAATATCTTCCCCTAACAACTCTGCATAAAAGTAATTAGAGGAACATATTTGCTTCCTATTATTCCACTCCCAAACCTTTTCTGAGACTTATGAGGATCCTTGTGACCTAAATATTTAGCTCGTTACGGAGCAAAGAAATGATGCTCAGATTAAAAAAAAAACCCAACCCAACAGCTCCAAAGTCTAAAGCTATCTGATCAACAAAGACCGAAAAATATTAATCCATTCTAACAATCCTGCTATTATTTAAAACTAAAAGTGACTTCAAATAATTGACAAGAATCTCCAAGTGTTGCGTTGGTACTTGTTTAATTACTTGTACTCTGTTTCGTATGATCTAGTTCAGCGGTTAATAAAATTTTTTAACCCCAACGCCCCTTTCTCCAGGTGATATTTTCCTAACCCCCACTTCTTAAAAATCAAATTAATTTTTCCTGTATAAAACTAATTGAAAATGTATTTACCTTGCGTAAAAATTTACGAATATTTTTAAAGTGTATCCATCAACTTCTAAGTTTTTCTGTCGAAATAAAGCATTCCTAAATATTTATCATAAATATAAAGAATCATTAGTATATAATGAAATACACTGCCCTATCAAAATATTGCAAAATTTCCGTGTTATGTCAAATGGGAATCTAACTTCGAAGCATTATAACTTTCAAAATATGCATTTTGTGGAAAAATGTGACTGAAGATGAAGATCGTAATGAAATTTATGAATCTCGATTTTCAACAGTATTTGTTCAGTATTTAGAAAAATGGAAGTTAAAATATTTAACAATCAATTAATTCATATTTGTCTAACATTGAAATAATCGTTGCGAAAACTTCTAAAATGCATATTTAATTTATTAAATGATTTGAAACTATACTTATTAAATAAGCCTTATTTAATTCCTGGGGTAAATCTAGCCTTCCATAACTATTTAACTACTGACCGAATAGCTTTGAAAATCAAGAATTAAATAGATTTGTTTTTGATCATTAATTTATTTTAAATCAAAAATTTCCATTAAAAGCATATTTTAGAAGTTATAGAAAACTTCGAACAGTGGTGTACTGATTAGCACCCGCGCACTGCCACAGAGCTCCCACAGGAAAATGCAATAGCGAACAATAAATTATTTACCCAAACATAATGTTAAATCCCCAACCCCCATATACATATATACACATTAACCGCGGGGGAAGGCTATGGAAATAATTTTACGACATTTATGGAGAAACTTAATATGCAATTATTTAAAGCAGTGGTTCTCAACCTTTTATGCTTCACGTACCCCCTGGAAATGTGTATGTAACTGGCGTACCCCTTGTATAGATAGATGGATAAAACTATACTTATAGTATTAAAATAGGAATTAAATAAAACATATCTCAATCAATTATTTTGTTTTCGCAAACAGCTGAATATATTTTTGTCACCTTCACCTAAAGGTACATTAAAAGGGTTAGTTCGAATTACCATACCTATAGTCAGATCCTAGGGAAAAGGAAACAGTACTCATGGCATCTGATTTTGGCCATCATTTGACTACACTAACCTATTTAAACCCTCCACTCATTAGTTTTGTATTAGACAATGAGTGCCTTATCCTACCTAAGCAATGTTAATTGCAATAGCAGTTACCCATAGACCCTCGCTAATACAGGTCCGAAACGAAAAACTTGTTAAACCAGATGCTATGCTACCTAACGATTCATTATCTTTCATTCCTAAAGGGATATTATGATATACACGGAGAACGATTCTCAATCAATTATTTTGTTTTCGCAAACAGCTGAAAATATTTTTGTCACCTTCACCTAAAGGTACATTAAAAGAGTTAGTTCGAATTATCATACCTAGAGTCATATACTAGGGAAAAGGAAACGGTACTCATGGCATCTGATTTTGGCCATCATTTGACTACACTAACCTATTTAAACCCTCCACTCATTTGTTTTGTATTAGACAATGAGTGCCTTATCCTACCTAAGCAATGTTAATTGCAATAGCAGTTACCCATAGACTCTCGCTAATACAGGTCCGAAACGAAACTTGTTAAACCAGATGCTATGGTACCTAACGATTCATTATCTTTCATTCCTAAAGGGATATATTGATATACACGGAGAACGATTCTCATCAATTATTTTGTTTTTGCAAACAGCTGAATATATTTTTGTCACCTTCACCTAAAGTTACATTAAAAGGGTTAGTTCGAATTATCATACCTATAGTCATATCCTAGGGAAAAGTAAACGGTACTCATGGCATCTGATTTTGGCCATCATTTGACTACACTAACCTATTTAAACCCTCCATTCATTTGTTTTGTATTAGACAATGAGTGCCTTATCCTACCTAACCAATGTTAATTGCAATAGCAGTTACCCATAGACCCTCGCTAATACAGGTCCGAAACGAAACTTGTTAAACCAGATGCTATGCTACCTAACGATTCATTATCTTTCATTCCTAAAGGGATATATTGATATACACGGAGAACGATTCTCAAGCAACTATTTTGTTATCGCAAACAGCTGAATATATTTTTGCCACCTTCACCTAAAGGTACATTAAAAGGGTTAGTTCGAATTATCATACCTATAGTCACATCCTAGGGAAAAGGAAACTGTACTCATTGCATCTGATTTTGGCCATCATTTGACTACACTAAACCTGTTTAAACCCTCCACTCATTGATCTTATATTAGCAATGAGTGCATTATCTTATCTAAGCAATAGTTAATTGCAATAGCATTTACCCTTAGACCTCGCTAATACAGGTCCGAAACGAAACTTGTTAAACCAGATGCTATGCTACCGAACGATTCGTTATCTTTTATTCCTAAAGGGATATATTGATATACACGGAGAACGATTCTCAAGCAATTATTTTGTTATCGCTAACAGCTGACTATATTTTTGTCACCTTCACCTAAAGGTACATTAAAAGGGTTAGTTCGAATTATCATACCTATAGTCATATCCTAGGGAAAGGGAAACGGTACTCATGGCATCTGATTTTGGCCATCATTTGACTACACTAACCTATTTAAACCCTCCACTCATTTGTTTTGTATTAGACAATGAGTGCCTTGTCCTACCTAAGCAATGTTAATTGCAAGAGCAGTTACCCCTAGACCCTCGCTAATACTGGTCCGAAACGAAACTTGTTAAACCAGATGCTATGCTACCTAACGATTCATTATCTCTCTTTCGTAAAGGGATATATTGATATACACGGAGAACGATTCACAAGCAATTATTTTGTTATCGCAAACAGCTGAATATATTTTTGTCACCTTCACCTAAAGGTACATTAAAAGGGTTAGTTCGAATTATCATACCTATAGTCATATCCTAGGGAAAAGGAAACGGTTCTCATGGCATCTGATTTTGGCCATCATTTGACTACACTAACCTATTTAAACCCTACACTTTTTTTGTTTCGTATTAGACAATGAGTGCCTTATCCTACCCAAGCAATCTTAATTGCAATAGCAGTTACCCATAGACCCTCGCTAATACAGGTCCGAAACGAAACTTGTTAAACCAGATGCTATGCTACCTAACGATTTATTATCTTTTATTCCTAAAGGGATATATTGATATACACGGAGAACGATTCTCAATCAATTATTTTGTTTTCGCAAACAGCGGAATATATTTTTGTCACATTCAGGGTACATTAAAAGGGTTATTTCGAATTATCATACCTATAGTCATCATCATCATCGTCATCATCCTGAAGCAGCCATGGGCTGCGGAGGTCCAACCAGACCGTGCAATGTAGTTCTCCAAGCAAGTCTATCCTGAGCTACATCTACTGCATCTGGCCACTGCACACCAATTCTAACAAGGTCCTGTTTGACATTGTCTGCCCACCGCATCCTAGGTCTCCCCTTCTTTCTGAGGCCTTTAGGCACACTGTTCATAACCCTATTCGCCAATCTATAATTATTCATACGGGCAACATGGCCAAACCAACGAAGTCTCTCTCTGCACAATATGCTGCTTAAAGGAGGTTGCAAACTCCTTTGCCTAATCTCATCATTAGTTACAAAGTTGAACCACCTAATGCCCAAGATACTGCGTAAGGGAAAACTAAACGGTACTCATGGCATCTGATTTTGGACATCATTTGACTACACTAACCTATTTAAACCCTCCACTCATTTGTTTTGTATTAGACAATGAATGCCTTATCCTACCTAAGCAATGTTAATTGCAATAGCAGTTACCCATAGACCCTCGCTAACACAGGTCCGAAACGAAACTTGTTAAACCAGATGCTATGCTACCTAACGGTTCATTATCTTTTATTCCTAAAGGGATATATTGATATACACGGAGAACGATTCTCAATCAATTATTTTGTTTTCGCAAACAGCTGAATATATTTTAGTCACCTTCACCTAAAGGTACATTAAAAGGGTTAGTTCGAATTATCACACCTATAGTCATATCCTAGGGAAAAGGAAACGGTACTCATGGCATCTAATTTTGGCCATCATTTGACTACACTAACCTATTTATACCCTCCACTCATTTGTTTTGTATTAGACAATGAGTGCATTTTCCTACCTAAGCAATGTTAATTGCAATAGCAGTTACCCATAGACCCTCGCTAATACAGGTCCGAAACAAAACTTGTTAAACTAGATGCTATGGTACCTAACGATTCATTATCTTTCATTCCTAAAGGGATATATTGATATACACGGAGAACGATTCTGAATCAATTAATTTGTTTTTGTAAACTGCTGAATATATTTTTGTCACCTTCACCTAAAGTTACATTAAAAGGGTTAGTTCGAATTATCATACTTATAGTCGTATCCTAGGGAAAAGGAAACGGTACTCATGGCATCTGATTTTGGCCATCATTTGACTACACTAACCTATTTAAACCCTCCATTCATTTGTTTTGTATTAGACAATGAGTGCCTTATCCTACCTAACCAATGTTAATTGCAATAGCAGTTACCCCTAGACCCTCGCTAATACAGGTCCGAAACGAAACTTGTTAAACCAGATGCTATGCTACCTAACGATTCATTATCTTTCATTCCTAAAGGGATATATTGATATACACGGAGAACGATTCACAAGCAATTATTTTGTTATCGCAAACAGCTGAATATATTTTTGTCACCTTCACCTAAAGGTACATTAAAAGGGTTAGTTCGAATTATCATACCTATATTCATATCCTAGGGAAAAGGAAACGGTACTCATGGCATCTGATTTTGACCATAATTTGACTACACTAACCTATTTAAACCCTCCATTCATTTGTTTTGTATTAGACAATGAGTGCCTTATCCTACCTAACCAATGTTAATTGCAATAGCAGTTACCCATAGACCCTCGCTAATACAGGTCTGAAACGAAACTTGTTAAACCAGATGCTATGCTACCTAACGATTCATTATCTTTCATTCCTAAAGGGATATATTGATATACACGGAGAACGATTCTCAAGCAACTATTTTGTGATCGCAAACAGCTGAATATATTTTTCTCACCTTCACCTAAAGGTACATTAGAAGTGTTAGTTCGAATTATCATACCTATAGTCACATCCTAGGGAAAAGGAAACTGTACATTATCTTTCATTCCTAAAGGGATATATTGATATACACGGAGAACGATTCACAAGCAATTATTTTGTTATCGCAAACAGCTGAATATATTTTTGTCACCTTCACCTAAAGGTACATTAAAAGGGTTAGTTCGAATTATCATACCTATATTCATATCCTAGGGAAAAGGAAACGGTACTCATGGCATCTGATTTTGACCATAATTTGACTACACTAACCTATTTAAACCCTCCATTCATTTGTTTTGTATTAGACAATGAGTGCCTTATCCTACCTAACCAATGTTAATTGCAATAGCAGTTACCCATAGACCCTCGCTAATACAGGTCTGAAACGAAACTTGTTAAACCAGATGCTATGCTACCTAACGATTCATTATCTTTCATTCCTAAAGGGATATATTGATATACACGGAGAACGATTCTCAAGCAACTATTTTGTGATCGCAAACAGCTGAATATATTTTTCTCACCTTCACCTAAAGGTACATTAGAAGTGTTAGTTCGAATTATCATACCTATAGTCACATCCTAGGGAAAAGGAAACTGTACTCATTGCATCTGATTTTGGCCATCATTTGACTACACTAAACCGGTTTAAACCCTCCACTCATTGATCTTATATTAGCAATGAGTGCATTATCTTATCTAAGCAATAGTTAATTGCAATAGCATTTACCCTTAGACCCTCGCTAATACAGGTCCGAAACGAAACTTGTTAAACCAGATGCTATGCTACCGAACGATTCGTTATCTTTTATTCCTAAAGGGATATATTGATATACACGGAGAACGATTCTCAAGCAATTATTTTGTTATCGCAAACAGCTGACAATATTTTTGTCACCTTCACCTAAAGGTACATTAAAAGAGTTAGTTCGAATTATCATACCCATAGTCATATCCTAGGGAAAGGGAAACGGTACTCATGGCATCTGTTTTTGGCCATCATTTGACTACACTAACCTATTTAAACCCTCCAGTCATTTGTTTTGTATTAGACAATGAGTGCCTTTTCCTACCTAAGGAATATTAATTGCAATAGCAGTTACCCCTAGACCCTCGCTAATACAGGTCCGAAACGAAACTTGTTAAACCAGATGCTATGCTACCTAATGATTCATTATCTCTCTTTCCTAAAGGGATGTATTGATACACACGGAGAACGATTCTCAAGTAACTATTTTGTTATCGCAAACAGCTGAATATTAATTTGTCACCTTCACCTAAAAGGTACATTAAAAGTGTTAGTTCGAATTATCATACCTATAGTCACATCCTAGGGAAAAGGAAACGGTAGTCATTGCATCTGATTTTGGCCATCATTTGACTACACTAAACCTGTTTAAACCCTCCACTCATTGATCTTATATTAGCAATGAGTGCATTATCCTATCTAAGGAATAGTTAATTGCAATAGCATTTACCCTTAGACCCTCGCTAATACAGGTCCGAAACGAAACTTGTTAAACCAGATGCTATGCTACCTAACGATTCGTTATCTTTTATTCCTAAAGGGATATATTGATATACACGGAGAACGATTCTCAAGCAATTATTTTGTTATCGCAAACAGCTGACTATATTTTTGTCACCTTCACCTAAAGGTACATTAAAAGGGTTAGTTCGAATTATCATACCTATAGTCATATCCTAGGGAAAGGGAAACGGTACTCATGGCAACTGTTTTTGGCCATCATTTGACTACACTAACCTATTTAAACCCTCCACTCATTTGTTTTGTATTAGACAATGAGTGCCTTATCCTACCTAAGCAATGTTAATTGCAATAGCAGTTACCTCTAGACCCCCGCTAATACAGGTCCGAAACGAAACTTGTTAAACCAGATGCTATGCTACCTAACGATTCATGATCTTTCATTCCTAAAGGGATATATTGATATACACGGAGAACGATTCACAAGCAATTATTTTGTTATCGCAAACAGCTGAATATATTTTTGTCACCTTCACCTAAAGGTACGTTAAACGGGTTAGTTCGAATTATCATACCTATAGTCATATCCTAGGGAAAAGGAAACGGTTCTCATGGCATCTAATTTTGGTCATCATTTGACTACACTAACCTATTTAAACCCTCCACTCATTTGTTTTGTATTAGACAATGAGTGCCTTATCCTACCGAAGCAATGTTAATTGCAATACCAGTTATCCATAGACCCTCGCTAATACAGGTCCGAAACGAAACTTGTTAAACTAGATGCTATGCTACCTAACGGTTCATTATCTTTTATTCCTTAAGGGATATATTGATATACACGGAGAACGATTCTCAAGCAATTATTTTGTTATCGCAAACAGCTGAATATATTTTTGTCACCTTCACCTAAAGGTACATTAAAAGGGTTAGTTCGAATTATCATACCTATAGTCATATCCTAGGGAAAGGGAAACGGTACTCATGGCAACTGTTTTTGGCCATCATTTGACTACACTAACCTATTTAAACCCTCCACTCATTTGTTTTGTATTAGACAATGAGTGCCTTATCCTACCTAAGCAATGTTAATTGCAATAGCAGTTACCCCTAGACCCTCGCTAATACAGGTCCGAAACGAAACTTGTTAAACCAGATGCTATGCTACCTAACGATTCATGATCTTTCATTCCTAAAGGGATATATTGATATACACGGAGAACGATTCACAAGCAATTATTTTGTTATCGCAAACAGCTGAATATATTTTTGTCACCTTCACCTAAAGGTACGTTAAACGGGTTAGTTCGAATTATCATACCTATAGTCATATCCTAGGGAAAGGGAAACGGTACTCATGGCATCTGTTTTTGGCCATCATTTGACTACACTAAGCTATTTAAACCCTACAGTCATTTGTTTCGTATTAGACAATGAGTGCCTTATCCTACCTAAGCTATCTTAATTGCAATAGCAGTTACCCATAGACCCTCGCTAATACAGGTCCGAAACGAAACTTGTTAAACCAGATGCTATGCTACCTAACGGTTCATTATCTTTTATTCCTAAAGGGATATATTGATATACACGGAGAACGATTCTCAATCAATTATTTTGTTTTCGCAAACAGCTGAATATATTTTTGTCACATTCAGGGTACATTAAAAGGGTTATTTCGAATTATCATACCTATAGTCATCATCATCATCGTCATCATCATCCTGAAGCAGCCATCGGCTGCGGAGGTCCAACCAGACCGTGCAATGTAGTTCTCCAAGCAAGTCTATCCTGAGCTACATCTACTGCATCTGGCCACTGCACACCAACCAAGGTCCTGTTTAACATTGTCTGCCCACCGCATCCTAGGTCTCCCCTTCTTTCTGAGGCCTTTAGGCACACTGTTCATAACCCTATTCGCCAATCTATAATTATTCATACCGGCAACATGGCCAAACCAACGAAGTCTCTCTCTGCACAATATGCTGCTTAAAGGAGGTTGCAAACTCCTTTGCCTAATCTCATCATTAGTTACAAAGTTGAACCACCTAATGCCCAAGATACTGCGTAAGGGAAAAGTAAACGGTACTCATGGCATCTGATTTTGGCCATCATTTGACTACACTAACCTATTTAAACCCTCCACTCATTTGTTTTGTATTAGACAATGAATGCCTTATCCTACCTAAGCAATGTTAATTGCAATAGCAGTTACCCCTAGACCCTCGCTAATACAGGTCCGAAACGAAACTTGTTAAACCAGATGCTATGCTACCTAACGGTTCATTATCTTTTATTCCTAAAGGGATATATTGATATACACGGAGAACGATTCTCAATCAATTATTTTGTTTTGGCAAACAGCTGAATATATTTTAGTCACCTTCACCTAAAGGTACATTAAAAGGGTTAGTTCGAATTATCATACCTATAGTCATATCCTAGGGAAAAGGAAACGGTACTCATGGCATCTAATTTTGGCCATCATTTGACTACACTAACCTATTTATACCCTCCACTCATTTGTTTTGTATTAGACAATGAGTGCCTTTTCCTACCTAAGCAATATTAATTGCAATAGCAGTTACCCCTAGACCCTCGCTAATACAGGTCCGAAACGAAACTTGTTAAACCAGATGCTATGCTACCTAACGATTCATTATCTTTCATTTCTAAAGGGATATATTGATATACACGGAGAACGATTCTCAAGCAACTATTTTGTTTTCGCAAACAGCTGAATATATTTTTGTCACCTTCACCTAAAGTTACATTAAAAGTGTTAGTTCGAATTATCATACCTATAGTCACATCCTAGGGAAAAGGAAACGGTACTCATTGCATCTGATTTTGGCCATCATTTGACTACACTAAACCTGTTCAAACCCTCCACTCATTGATCTTATATTAACAATGAGTGCATTATCCTATCTAAGCAATAGTTAATTTCAATAGCATGTACCCATAGACCCTCGCTAATACAGGTCCGAAACGAAACTTGTTAAACCAGATGCTCTGCTACCTGATAAGCATGATTTGCCGATTGTATATATGTAACGCTTCGCAGGCAAAACTAAACAAACGGTAGATAATAAGTAAATTCCTGATATATGTGTATAGTTACCTAATTAATTATTTTGCACTTTTTCTGCCTTTAGATCTGCCATTGAAATTTTAGATAAATATTAATATAATTTTACTATCCCTATCATTTATTTTTTTTTCTGATTGCCATTGCCAAATGAATCAAAACAGAAAGTATGGAACTTGTAATTTTGTAATAATATCCTTAGTCCTTTCACCTGTATAGTTTATAGTGATAAATAATGAACTTGTGAGAGCGATGTTCAAGAGAATTCCATTATTCATGCCTTATACAAAATTTGATCCAGGTCACTTTTAAATGGAATATGTCTTCAACCATCACTTACATTTCACTCTGACGCTGGCATGTTTAGCTTTCTCCTTGACAAAAACTTCTTTTAGAGTCAGTAGTTCAACTGTATAATTTAAAATATGCTTGAACGTCTTTTTCAAAATGAATCTTAATCTTTTATTTCTAAAGTGATATACTGACGTACTGGAAGAACGGTTCTCAATCAATTATTTTGTTATCACAAGCAACTAAATATATTTTTTATTCAGCTTTACTTAAAAGCATAAAAACATTGAAAATTTTAGTTCAAATTATCATACCTATACCACACCTTAGGAGAAAGAAAACGGTACTCATAGCATCTGATTTTGGCCATCATTTGACTACACTAAACCTGTTGAAACCCTCCACTCATTGATCTTATATTAGCAATGAGTGCATTATCCTATCTAAGCAATAGTTAATTGCAATAGCAGTTACCCATAGAACCTCGCTAATACAGGTCCGAAACGAAACTTTTTAAACCAGATACTCTGCTACCTGATAAGCATCATTGGCCGATTGTATATATGTATCGCTTAGAAACTAAGGAAATCATCCTGAAGAGTTCAGGTACTCTCCTGCCCAGACAGGCAGAGATGGAGCCTATCTACATTGGCGTCATCAGCGGGATCTGTATTGTGAGAGTTCGGTACGAGGTGGCGTTACATTAAGGGACAATTTCAGCAAATGTTGAGTGCTGGCAGGAAAGTAAATCATCGCTGCGAGAACTTCACATCAGGTGCGGTAAGATTTTTGTTTTTGTCTTGTTATTATTCTGTGCTATGCCACAAAATACGCGAGGGACACAGATCAACGCAAAACATGGAGGCTATTGCGTCTGATTTGTCAGTAGATGCTGTCAGCGACTGACAAATCCAACTCAAGAAATAGCAGCGCAATCCGATGACGCTAGAAAGCTCGAATTGGAATTGAGGAAACTCGAATTAACGCAACTCGAACTAGTTGATAGACAAGCGCAAAGCGAGGCCGAGGCCGAAGAATGACCCTTGCGACTGGAATCGAAGAAAGACAAACGCAGCGAGAAGAAATGCAAGCACAACGCGAGCATGAACTGCAAATGAGGCATCTTGAGCTTGAGACAGCAAAGGCAAGTGGCGTCAGATCTCACGGTGCGTCGTGTGATGGTTATGATTCGCCTGGGTCCGATTCCCATAGCACCGCGAAAAGGAAGGAGGATGAGGTACTGAAATATTGGATTTTGGTTCTGCACACTACGTTGGGATCGCCCCCAGAAACTCTCCTCTACATTTATTTGTATTTCAAGAGGATCAAGAACGTTTTCGCTAATCAGGGCGTGCCTGAAAAGGTTAGGAGCCAGGTAGTCCTCTCCATTTTTCGGGAGAAGCTGAACGATCTTTTAGCTTTATTGTCTGACGAGGATGCTAGCGATTACAGTAAGCTCAAAGCTTACATTTTGGCGAGGTGTAAAGTCTCTGCAGTTTAATACAAGAGGCAGTTGGATAGGGCATAGAAGCTTGCACACGAAACGTGGAACACGTTTTCGGAAAAATTAGGGAAATATGGAGAAGGTATATTGAAAGCAGAATATTGTCCACAATTGAGGAATTGGTCGACCTGCTGTTGGCCGATCGAATTAAATCAGAGGTACCGAGTAGCACTGATGAATACATTGCACTGCAGGAGCGCTGGGACTGGTTTAATCCAAGAGACCTCATAGATTATTTATTAAATCATTTAGTGAGCAGTCGAATTAATGCGCGTCCACGGGACTCTGATCGACAGATGGCCAGGTACATTCCTCCTCCCAGGCGCGAGCAATTAGAACAAAAAGCGCCCATGCAATTTGCGAAGCGATCAGTTGCTACCACTATCAGCGCGCGTGGCTGTTTTTGGTGCGGCTCGAAGCAGCATCTTCGCAGAGATTGTCCTCAATGGCGGGCAAAGAGGAAATCTCCCAGTGCTGGATTTAATACAGTGTATACTGTACGAGACGAGCAGGAAGAGGCATGATGTACCCGCGTTTCAACGCACATGTTTGAAGCTCAGGACGAAGGGCAATTAACAACGGTTAGACTTACCCAACTTCAGACGGCGAATGTGCGATGTGGCCAGAATGCTTTCACAGCTGTGATTGATTCTGGCGCTGAAATCTCCGTGATTAGAAGAGATGTTGTCCCAGAGCAGTTTTTCACGCCGAAGACGACGATCAAGCTGAGGACAGCATTTGGAGATTTCGAGATAGCTGCAATGATCCACGTTCCTGTGCAGTTAGTGGGGGGATGCAATTCCCCCATGACTCCATGATTAGGCCAGAAATTAATTTAGTGATTGATGTTTCATCACGTCTGGCACTTCCTGCACTTCTGAAGAAGGACGATTTTAAAGCGCTTTCTGCCGTTAATTTAAGCGCGATTTGGCGGAGAATGGGCATAGAAGGAATTTTGGCGGAATATGGGGCATAGAAGCTTGGATAGGGCATAGAAGCTTGCACACGAAACGTGGACCACGTTTTCGGAAAAATTAGGGAAATATGGAGAACGTATATTGGAAGCAGAAAATTGTCCACATTTGAGGAATTGGTCGACCTGCTGGTGGCCGATCGAATTAAATCTGAGGTACCGAATAGCACTGATGAATACATTGCATTGCAGGAGCGCTGGGACTGGTTTAATCCAAGAGACCACATAGATTATATATTAAATCATTTAGTGAGCAGTCGAAGTAATGCGCGTCCACGGGACTCTGATCGACAGATGGCCAGGTACATTCCTCTTCCCAGGCGCGAGCAATTAGAATAAAAAGCGCTCATGCAATTTGCGAAGCGCTCAGTTGCTACCACTATCAGCGCGCGTGGCTGTTTTGGGTGCGGCAACATGCACTACGTCTCGGAAGCAACATGCACTACGTGACATCACTTTCCGAGACAAGCGAGGGGCTGTCTGCTTCGACTGTGGAGGTTACTACGGCAACATTTTAATTCAACCAATTCGTCAAACATTTTAGGTCAGTATTACATTATAAAATAGATTTTTATACATTCAGTACTAAAAGTTAATATAATGTCTCCAGAGTTGAAAAGTCGTTGAAATTTTAACTCTTATTTTACACTCGTAATTTCATAAATAACGGAAACGTTCAGTTTATTTAGAATATAGTGATTTAATATAATCGACGCCGTTACTTTATCTATTTTTTACATATTAAATAGAAAGTGGAAGGAATGGAATGACGTAACGCAAAGGGTCAATGCTATGGTTAACCCAACCAACATATCTTTTGTTCTGTTTCTAAGCATCATATGGAGAAATAATGCCCGCCCATTCCGTTTGCCTGTAGTTATTCTTACTGACTCTGATGGCGATGAGATCGGCCAAGAAATGGCCCAAACTCATTGTAACAACTAAAGTATCATATCTAAATGAAGACACTCTATAGCCTTATTTTGCTAACAATTTAAGTATTCGGTGCTTTTACATCACGATATGTTAGAAAAACATTTTTGTGAACGAAAATTAAGTGACTTCCTTCCCTTCCACTCAAACTTTAAACTTGAATTTAGAAATATTTATAATGTTATGCACAATTAGGTAATGAGTTATCGGTTGCATTAAAGTCAGCAGCTTTTTATTTGGATCCAACTTGATAAATAAGACACGTTCAAAACGCATGACAAAACTTCCTTTGTGCAAGTGTGGAGAGCATTTATACCTGTTTCGAGACAAAATGATCTATAGGTTACATTTGTGAAATCTACTCTATTCGTAAACCATTAATACTGTTCTTTTCTACAAGAAAAACTAAAAATGAAAGATTTTGATACTAACGATCACTTTAATTTCAATTTCACAATTTATATTTTTTAAGCTTAAAGAAGTCAATCATAATGAAATGTTTGTATCGCCTTGGGAAGCAAAAGAATTGATTTTAAGATTAAAACATTTCTTCATTTTTATAACTCTAAAATCCGAATGTTTTCAATTTTACAAATTTCAACGCAGCCCAAGTTGGCAAAGCGTTCTGCTCCGTAGAAGTAAACTATATGATAAACATTCGGATTTTAGAGTTATAAAAATGAAGAAATGTTTTAATCTTAAAATCAGTTCTTTTGCTCCCCAAGGCGATACAAATATTTCATTATGATTGACTGCTTTAAGCTATATGATATATATGATGAGATGCTCAGTTTCTAATAATCATATTCCACTTACCTCATGACTTACCCTCTCACCTGCTTGATGTCGATTCCCGTCGGATGTCTGCAAGGATCTGGGATGACTTGCTTCTACTTCCTGGAAGTGACGACTCTAATCAGAGCACAGCGAAAAGCAAACATTTCAGTTAAAACTTGTATTCTGTTTCGTCAAACGGAATTTAATTGTTATTCATCGATGCGGTATCATCTATAGAGTAACAATCGCGATATGACGTCAATAGCAAATGCCTCGTAATAATCGTATAAGAAAACATTCGTTTGCTCTGCATCTGGCATCTTAAAAAATACTAAAGCTTTGAATTAAACCATGAGAAAAGACATAAAATAACTTATGATTCATAATATAGAAAACAAATATATTTTAGATTGTTTTAAAACTAAGTATCTATCTATCGTGTACGTGGGAGAGATTGGGTTGCTAATTCCTCTGACATACTGACATATTGAGCTGCACTTTTATTTCCACCTAATAGGCTAAAGATCCAGATTACAAAGGCCACTGTACAGCTCTCAGGAGACATGGAAACCTCCTGTCAAACCACACAGTCTGTTTTTTAAGGGGCACAGGGTATGACCCATCCAACGGACGGCAGCCTTCTCAAGACCTCTGGTGTCACCTTTCTCACCTAAGTAGTTTGGTACATTTGTTAGAAAAAACTACTTAGTTACTATCTTTACCCTTTAACTTACTACTTAATTTACCCTTCTACATTTCATAGTAACCATTAAGTTACTATGAAATGTTTCAATGAAATGCAAACATAGTTATTAACATCGGTTATCTTTTAATCATCTCTAAGTCTCTTATATTTATTCAACTTTTCTTTTCTCTTGGACATATAAAATCCAAAAGACATTGACTTCCAGACTGTCTTTATGTCTTGTATTATACTTACTGTCAGACCTCTTTTCAAGGAATTGTTTAAAGGGTAAAGCTGGATCGATAATTTGGGGGCCTTGGAGCCCAGTAGTAAATGGAGCCCTCTCTATCATGATAAAGTCAAGGATAATGGATTTTGCACAACTTTATGCAACGTTATCTATTAGACGATTGAAAAATAATATAATGAATACCTTAAACAAGTAATTAGAAAATCGAGGCGTTACTCTAGAGAGGGGTTCTCAACGTGGGGGGTACGCGGTAAAAATTTTTGGGGTATGCCGTGAGAGCTCAAAAGTTGCTAGATATATGTTATAAATAAATATATTTTATTTTATTCCATTGTTATACTATAACTATAGTTTTTTATATCTATTCAAGGGGTACGCCAGTTACATACACATTTCCAGGGGGTACATGAAGCATAAAAGGTTGAGAACCACTGTTCTAGAGCAATGTCTTCGCCTTTAGTGCTACCCAATTGAAGGGTAATTTCTTCTAATCTCTCATAACTCTTTCTTCTAATAATTAAATTGCATTTATGTAGAAAAACTTGCAAAAAGCGCGGATTCTTACACCGAATAATTACAAATGCAAGAGGGTAATGGTTAATACCTTTAATACAATGGGGGTATTAATTATTAATTGATTGAAAGATGGATTTTTTATATGACCCTGAACCTGGGAAAAGAAGTCTCTAGAATGGATCTCTTGTCGCAGGCTGCAAGAAAATTATGTTTCATATGAATGAATTGCTAATAAAAATCTGAAGATTTCGTACAGCTATTGCTATAATAATTATTGTTCTCAAAATCTTGAATTGAGTCACCAGAATAATTTCAGGGTGTTCTGAAATCAAATACCATTTGTCGTAATGTGATCAGAATTTGTAACTAGAAGAACAATATATCACCTCTCGTGAATATCAGATTTTCGTTTTCAAAGGAATGAAATTTTATTCCCAATTTAGGATCATCTAATATTGGAAATTCAAACTAACAGTTCATTGCGTAAATGCAAATTTTAATATTTCTTCTGTACCTATAAAACATAAAATAATTCCTCAATTATCTATTAAAACAAAAAAAAAAGTTTCCTCCCTCCATCACAGCGGAAATGAGGCAAATGATTGTTGCAAATGTAAAACCGATTGCACATCACACTCTACCACAAAGATTTCAAACTTCTATAACCAGTAGGTCGTTTGCAAAATTTAATTGAAACTTCAACATTTTCCAATGTATTCCATCATTACAGGTCACAATTGGAATTTTCATAATTTTCCGCATTTATTGGGTCAAACTGTGGAAATTGGAAGCAGTAGATTAGGGGTTCTCAATGTGGAGTACGCGGTAAAACTTTTGGGGGTACGCCGTGAGAGCTCAAAACTAGCTAGATCTAGTAACAAAGTACAACTAACCATTGTTATATTATAACTATAGTTTTATCTATCTATACAAGGGGTACGTCAGTTACATACACATTTTCAGGGGGGTACGTGAAGCATAAAAGGTTGAGGACCACTGCAATAGATGAGTGGGAAAATGCAAATAATAATAGTTTATTAGTATCTGTTTGGCACAAAATTAATTTTTTTGTTTATCTCTTAAAATAAAAGTGTTATTTTTCCACTACTCCCTGGAGGTAAGAGGAATGATTAGTGCCAATATAAAGCTCTTGATATCGGCACTAATCTTTCCTCTTACCTCCACAACCAAAATTATTCTCCACAACCAAAATTTAAAATTCCTATTACAAATACATCGTTCGTAAATTACAATATATGCTCAGCATGCAAATACTGTGAATACTTAGCATGCAAATACGATGAAGAGGGAGCAAAGTTTTAACATTTTCGCATAGAACAATATCTCAGTGGACAGGAATCTCCTACTAGAAGTGAAAAATATAAAATCTACTTTACTGTGAGACTGTCGCATTTTGTTATCTCTTTTGAATCTAATATTATAGTAGCAGGTTATTTAGGTGGTATGGAGCACGATATTAGTTACTAAAATTTAAATGAAATTAATAATATTTTATGTTACTTTGTGTATTTTTGGTCAATTTCTATTTCAAATTTTAATTTTTGTTAACTGTTATTTAATAAATAGTGTGGTTAGAGCGCCTGGCTACTGATCTATGGGACCTGGGTTCGAGCCCCGGGTTAAGGCATGGATGTTCGTGTTGTTTTCTGCTGAGGTCCTGCCATCCTCTCAGATCTTCTACCGTGGCATATAAACTGACAGGCTCCTGTCAGACCTCTGTGGCAAGCAGCTGCTTGAGGGGGTATTTATTTTTTAGTTTTATTTATAATTATATGATATATTTCACATTATGTTCTTCAATTTAGATTATTTTTAGTTGCAACCACATTGAAATACTTTGAGAAACATTACAATGACATTATTGAAATCATTGCTTAAAAAAACATTATAAATATATTCTATTATCCACTTCTATATTCTTTAGTTATATTTTAATCCAGAAATCAAAATTGCATATAAGAATAATGTTTCGCAACTCTTGATTTCACGGCCATCACCCTTATCGCTATTTGGCCGTGAACATGACACAGGATCTGAAATTTCTTAACGTTTCTGAGATCTATGACCTGAAGAACCACTGAGCACCAAATCTCACTTCTCTAGCACAAGGAGGAATTTGACCTTTGACTTCAAGGAATCTAATGGATCAGAAATTTCGTAACGTTTCTAAGATATAGAAAAGAAATACCAACAGGCATCAATTGTCATATTTAGCATATATAGATTTAAATTTGACAACTGACTTCGATAGACTGATCAAATTCGTAATATCGTTTAGAAGATGGAAACCAAATTGTTTCTACCGCTTACAGATCCAGCCTTGACCTCTATTTGATCTGGAAGAATACTTCGAAGGCGAATTTTTTTGCGAAATCTACTGTTAGGATTACCCTTACGTGCAAATTGTAAGAGCTCTTCGATTTCTGCATCCTAGTTAGAATAAGACATACCCCCTATCAGTTATTCAGTCACTACCTCACTTACAATCGGCTGCATACACTCAGTCACTACCTCACTTACTCACAATCAGATGCAAGTATCATAGTCCTATTTGGGGCGGGGGTGGCTCAGTCGGTAGCGCGTCAGGCTCGTAATCTGTAGTTCACAGGTTCGAGTCCCAGCTGGGTCAGCGTTGAGATTTATCTCCGCAAAATTCCCCGCCCTGTCCACGGTCAGTAGGGGACACCGATGGGCTTGGAAAGGCCGCCGTCCGTCAGATGGGACGTTAAGCCGTCGTCCCGTGTGCGGGAGAGCCATACCCTGTGCACGTTAAAGAACACGCTGGATGGCCTTGACGGGAGGCTACCATCTGTCTCCCAACAGCTATTCCAGTGGGTCCCCTCCCCCAACCTTATCTGAGCCTTCGGGGTCCATGTGACCTGGCCATTTGTGTGCAAAAAAGTGCCGCTCAGAGGTAAAACAACCCAACCCATAGTCCTATTCCAGTGCTTTCCTCCTATGACGTCGTGGACCACGCCCCTTTATACTATTCATAATTGACAACTCCCCCTTATGCATCCCACTACTTTCTCCCTTATTAATAACTTATTATTATTCATAATTAATATTCATAACTCATTAATTAACTCCTTAGGGCCATCCTCCTTTATTAAAAAAAACCCTATGTCCGCCATTTTGACCACAAACTCCCGAAGTAACTCAAAGTCCCGAGTCCGCCATTTTGAAGTCTAACGTCCGCCATATTGGTTTCCGCTATCATCCAAAATTCCGAAATATTCCACCTAATTGTGGTGACATCTAGTGTTTAACACACATATATATTTAAAATAAATTTCTTATAGTGGGACGCGATCCTGCGACCCTCACCTTACTAGCACATTACACAGCATGTTAATCCATTACACCAAGGGTAGTATATTCTTAGAGTGTTGAAATGTGGATGAAGTTGAAATAACTTATTTTTATAAAATATCTAGGTAATTTTATATTTCCGGCATTTATTTTTTATTACAATTTAACGTGCGAATTTCATATTTCCTGCATTTATTTTTCTTGTAAATTAACCTATGCAATTTTAATTTCTTATAACTGATTTGCGAATGTTTTTTTTATGATGATTTTTTATTTCTTGTAAATAACCTAGGTATTTTAGTCCATGTAAATTAAGAATTTGTATTTCTCATAATTTAACGTGCGAATTTTATATTTTCGGAATTTATTTTTTATTATAATTTAACATGGGGATTTTTTTATTTTTTGTATTTATTTTTTATTAACTTTTTTATTTTTTATAACTCGCGAATCTCTTTATTAGTTGTAAATAAACCTACGAATTTTTTATTCCTTATAAATTAACCTTCAAATTTTTTATTTCTTTATAAGTTAGCTCTCGATTTTTTTTTTATAATTTAACTTGCGAATATTTATAAATGAATTTTTTTAATCCTTATTAATTAAACACTTATCAAAAGTGACGGCCCCTTTATTAATATGAGCTCCCTTAATTAAAACGCTTATCAAAAGTTCGACCTCCTCATTAAAAAACCCTTAATAATATGCATCCACCTTTATTAAACACCTATCAAAGGTTCTGCCCCACACGCCGGGCAATTAATTCAATTTATTTTTTTATTAAAAAATAAATTTTGCGGGCAATTTATTTTTTTAAAATAATATTCATCCTCTTATCGAAACTTATTATCCCATCTCCCCTTTATGATAGATCAGCTATTTTGTAAATAAACAAAGTACCCCATCGGAAGAAGACAATCCATCTTCAAATTTCCCTTGGCACGCCTAAACCTTCAAGTGTTGTTCCTCTCTTATTAAAATTAGTCTCCATATGGTTGAAGGATTATATCTTCAGATATTTGTGTTCAGACATATTCTGCACCACACTTTCCACGTCCCTTACCACGTCAGGACTTGTTTTGAAACGATTAAGTGATTTTATGTTAAATTCCTATTTTTGCCATGTCTCAATTCATTACTCTCCATATTTTCATATTAATACTAAAGCATTTCAAAAACCTCACCACACTAATCAGAGTTAAAAAAATTCCTTCTTTCTTACAAATTTCAATCTCCTCCCAATTAATTAATTTATTTTCCTTTTTTAATACTAAGCCATTTCAAAGACATCGTGATCGCAACAACACCAAAAAATCACATTTAAAAAAATAAACTCACCTTCCTATTTTTTATTTCAATAGTTTATTACTAAACCGGCTCAAAGGAATTGCGATTGCATCAGCAAAAGAATAACCAATAAAACTAATTTTTTAATTCCCATATATCCGTTACGCGACTTAGTCTGAAATTTAAAACTTTTTATTCCTAATACTTATATTTGCTGTATCCCCAATTCAGCATAAGATTCACTTATGCAAAGTATTACTCTTTCCTAGGAAGTAACTCTGCTCAGTAACAATCGAAAACAAAATATTATTCCTTCCTCGAAAGAAAAATCTGATAATAAAAAATTATTTGGAAGTGAGATATATCATATAAAAAAATCTGGAATTATAAACACTCTTACAGTTTTAAAAATCGTCTTTTCCTCCGTTTATTGGAGAACATGTGATCACAAGACCAACGACTCATCATGTTGATGAAATTTAGTTTTGCGCTACGAGTTACGTTTGTTTGCAAGGTCGGGTATTCGGTTGTCTTTCATCGGATAAAAAACAAATCTGTAAAGAGCTTTCGTACACGGTTTAGTTTTATAGAAAGCAAGCAATGCTAAAAGTAGAAAACGATTCATACGTTGCAACTACCCTTGCGTTTTCGCTTGCGTTGCGTAAAACATCTATCTTTAATTCTACATCCAATCACAACATTAACTTCAGTGTATGTTAATGTAGATCTGATGAATTTTTTTCCTATTATCGCGAACGGTTGGATCAGCGATGGATTGCCGCATCCACAAGCATGGATGTGCAGCGGGCCAAATACGTCACAGGTCAATGAATTTTGTGCTTAATTTTCATAGTCGCCCCAATAATGCCTTTTCAGGACCTCAGTGAGACTCGATGGCTCGTACCGGTGAGGGACGGAGTCGTTTGCTTTGACATATATGTTGCTATCGGACCTCAGTAAAAGAATTCTGCACTTATAGATATGTCACAAAAAAACGATGTTCTCTCGTACAGCGTACATTGGATATATATCTTTACAAACATTCCAACTCCAGAATTTTATCCGTGAATTTTATCTTCCTCAAGGATCTTTTCAACCCTAATGTCGAAGTGAAATAATTAATCGCTTTCAATCATGACGAAATGTAGAGCCCAATCGCTTTGCTGGGCTGGTCGACGGAAGGTCCCGTATGCTGGCATCTTATCTTCGAGGAGATCTTTTCGACTTAACGACGCATTTCAACAGTTAGCTGCTTGCAAGAGTTCCAAGAGGTCAGCTAATTTTAAAATGTCCTCTTACACTGTTCATCACAATTTAAAGGTATTTAGCAGTTACCGGGAGAATATGGTTTTATCCCACCAGAAAAGGAAATAAAGTACATTAGAAAGGAAAATCAATGTTAGAAGGAACCCCGACTGAAAGTTGTTAATATCATAAGAAATGTGTGAATGTTTAGAAAACGGCGTCGATGTAACAAAAAATTTCAGTGTAAAAATGGAAAAACAAGCAAAAAAAGTATCGATTAATACGAGTTTCATAGAATAATAGAATGTGTGAAAGTTTCGATCCCGGTGTGATATGAAGTAGAAGTAATGCGAAAAGAAATCTGCAGCAGCATAAATGCTAATCCCCACGTCATTTGTTAGGTGGTGATAGCGTTAACATGCACCAACATCAACGGATTTTCAAATGACATTCATGGTGTATCATTCCCATCACTTAAGTTTCATCTCCTTTTATTTTTCCAGTTAATAACATTCCAACCCCCAATAGCACACAGTTTCTGTGGGACAGTGCCTTTCCGGGAGTGACTTCCATGCCAAAATGGCACAGGGGACGCTCTTTCTCACAGTAGCGATATGACCATGCACTTTGCTAAAAAGCAAACCTGCTCATTGAACGATGCATTTCTCATAGACAGGGTGCAATTAAGATCTGAACTAAAAAGTCATGGATGAAATTAAGAGTGTGTGGAATATTTTCATGCATGAGCATGTAAAGTATAAGCCTATGTTGAAAAGGTAGATTTGCACTAAGGATGTGTATATTTTCGAACCCATTCTCATCCCGTTTTCAGGGTTCCGTGTGCATTTCTACAATTATTTTCCCTGCTATGTTTGAACAAGAGTATTAAATGAAAAAAGTTAAAAAGTACCTGTATTTCTATATGCGTCCTAGAAAGTAAAAAATAAACTTAAAATATATCGATGGAGAAAACAATCACCAAGTTCGTATTCACTTCGAAAGGAAGATACGACGCCGATTTACCTACTCAACAAGATTGGCGGCGCTCTATCTTCCTTTGAAGGAAAATAGGGAATTTCCAATTGCAGTTGAAACTACTGATTTCACTGATCACTGATTTCTGATAGGTTACTATTGATTTTCAAATATTTAACATATTATTTGAATTATTGATTATTTGAACTATCAAGAAAAATAATAGCGCTGGGGTCTGGCAGACCCCGCATACCAGTTACGGGTTAAGAATGCGAACACTGAGAAATATTAAGAATGCGAACATTGGGAAATATTAAGAATGCGAACACTGGGAAATATTAAGAATGCGAACTACTGAGAAATATTAAGAATGCGAAGCATTTTTTTTGATCAAAAGGTGTTATTGCAAAATATTTCAACACTGATTTGAACTTGAATATTCATATTTCGGTAGGTGTAAGGATTTTTCTTCAACGCGTTTGAATATTTTCGAGCACGACGTCATACGTTACGTTTTCTGTCAGATGTCTCGTAACAAACAAAACGTGTGTGTTTTTGTTAATGCAGGAAATGATAATGAGAATGGTTAGGTTTAAGAACCTGGAAAGAAACATCCAATAACGGAGCTTTGTTCAGAGCACGAAATGCGATGGAAACTACCGACAGCCCGAGAATTTTCAAACTTAGAAAACCCAAAATCTTGTAGTGGGCACGAAATATGTTAAGAATGCAGCGGAGGGATGGTAAAAGGTGAATCATGACCTGACACGGGTTAAATCCTTGTTGCTTCGCGCAAAGGGTGAAGAGTTGATAAAACGTAATATCCATGAAAAGGGACAAAATCCTGTGACACGAAAGTGTCGCTCAGTCCTATTTTATGAAACAACTGGATTTCCCTTTTCAGATTATTACATGTTTTATCATACCCTATCTCCTGTGATGGTCTGGAACAAAGGGGGTTGAAGTGGGGTGAAAATGCGGGTTTGAGGAGAAGGGCTGTTTACTCTCAATGGGTGACGTCATCCGATGTCTCTCGCCAGAGAAATTTTGAGATGGGTTCGAGAACAGCCGTCAAAGGTGTGAGGGGGATGAACTTTTCCAAAACGTGTTGTAACACATCACGTCTGATACGGAAGCAAAGGGGGGTCCACAGCGTGATGGGTGACGTCATCCAAGATGATCGTCGATGGAAATTTCGAAAAGGGTTGACCATTCAAGATGGCTGCTCGGGGGATGAAGGGATGGAACTTTTGCTAAGAGTTTTAATTAATGAGAGTTTTTCAATAAAGAGGGATTGAGAGGACTCTTTGATGAATAATGAATTTATAGGTTGGTCATCGAAGATGGCCACCAAAGGGATGAAGAGGATTCCCTGAACGTTGCCACCGAAAGGTTAGTTGAACTTTACAATTATTTTGAGGATCCATGATAACATCCATGATAACACCTGAGAGGAGGATTGAATTATTCAGTGGTTTACAAGTCTGGACATGGTGATTGCATCATACATTCCAGATTTGCACCATTTCCTGGGACTTGGGTAGAATGCGCAAATTTTCTAAGACTTTTTCTAGACCTAGGACTACTTACGATGACGTCATAACTTGTCCATCAGCCTTCTGTTATGGGAGATGTTGTGTTTGGCTGTCCCATTCCCTGATAATAGATGGCGCCACTGGCGAATCAGCAAAAATTCCGGAAATGCATATAATATTATTTCCCAAAAAGAATTGTCAGCATCTGAATGTCCAGCGGTTTGAACACCTGGCATGTTTTGGTAGTCGTGGGTTCGGGTCCCACTCAGGAGAACCGAATTTTTCAAGAAATTATTTCAAGTCACTGTATGATATATAGAGTAAGGAAATACAGAGAGTCATTCACCTACTTTTTAGCAATTATTTGAGCCACCAACGTCAGACTATGGAACCAGTGTTTTCTGTCATGATCTTGTGCAGAACCACAGACTGCTACGTTATATAGAGTTAGAAACCAGTATGAAATAGAAGAATTAATTTATCATGATTATATAGAAGTAATATCGAATAATCTGAAAATATTCACTTCTTTTTAAAAAGCCAATAACTTGTACTAAATTTTCAAAATTAAAAATATATATTTAATTATTTCCGCCAGAATTTCAGTAGGAGAAGTAAATAAATGTGGAATGCTATGGATTTTATTTTCCTGAGACGTAGTTCCCTAGTCCGCCCCGGGAGCGATGCTCTATGAAAGTTTAACATTGTAGAAAAGTTGCCATAATGGTATAGCGAGTGGAATTTTGTACATTCTTTCTCTATGATATGATAGGTCAATGAATGATGCCTTTCTCCAAAACATATAAATAATAATATTTTGCCGTCCACCCTCTTGTATATGCGTGAGTTGAGAATTTTCTCCAATTAACCCCGTATTACCTTTGGTCACAATAAGAACATTGATGTGCTTCGAAAGGCTCTCACAGATGGGATGTTAAGCCATCTTATGGAGGAGAGGGTGAATGGGTTGATGGATAATGGAAAAAGGTAGAAACTAAATTCAGTCCTTCGAAAGGGACATTAAGCCGTGATACAATGTGCACAATATCCATACCTTAGATACAGGTTAAAGAAGAACCTAGATGCCTTGACGAGAAACTATCTGTCTCCTAACAGCTGTTTTCGGTGGGTCCCCTTTTCAACTTTCTCTAAACCCTAAGGGTCCTTTTGACCTGGCCATTTAGATCACTATGTGACTATAATTCTAATGAAGACATGATCAACGAAAGACCAAAGCAAACTTATTTTTTTTTTAGATAAACATGTCCATCTAAGTAACAACTATTACACTTTGGCACTGCAACCGTCCTTTCTACGAAGGTCCTTCTTCACACTTTCCACCCAACTCTAGGATTATCCCTGCTCCTCCAGTTATCTGAAAATAACTTATTCCTTAATCTAAGTTTATGGACAAATATAAGCCATCCAGGGGATGCTCTCCTGTTAATGTGATTAAAATGGGTCCAATAATTGAAAATCATTTATAGACGTACCTTAATTGTCAGCCATATTAATATTCTTTCCTTCACGGGGCACTTCTGAGTCCCGATGACTCCTACCGGAACTTGCGGAGAATATTGTCATCTGAATGGAAAGAACAAGCACAAAACATTAAAGGAATAGCTGATTTACTTGACATGTTTCAGAACATTAACAAAACTAGGATTTCCATTTTTTTAACTAAAAACCTTAAAAATATACACGCTTTAGGTAAATGATTTTAATGTTGGAAAATTAAGAAAATGAGAAGTTATTATTAATAAGAAGAGCAAAGCGATTTAAGTATTAGAAAACTATGGTTAACTATTATTTATTGTTTTTAATCGGCACTAGATATCAACCAAATGAATGGAGAAAGAACAGCCAACGAAGAGTTACCCAAAGGGATTTTACACTTTGAGGAGAAATGGAAAAATATATTTAATTTAAAAAGGTGACGGTAATTATGAAACGTGAAAGTAAACTATATTTTAAAGTATCAACAGTTGTTAAATTGGTTCAAAGTTAGATACATTCCCCAAAATTTAAAGGGAACGTTTCTTTACGTTCGAGTAAATTTTGCAACATTGAGCTAAATGGCAGTTGGGTTGTTTTACCTTCAAGCGTCATTTTTTGCACACAATTAGCTAAATTGCCAGGTCATAAGGACCCCGAATACTCAGAGAAGGTTAATATGTTAGTTGAACATCTGTTAGAAGACAGTTGATAACCTCCCATCAAGGTCATCCAGTGTGCTCTTTTTAAAGCACAGAGTGTATGGCTCTGCTGCACACTGAGCCACGGCTTTATGTTTCATCCGACGGACGGTGGCATTTCCAAGACCATTGGTGTTCCCCTACTGAACGACGGCAGGGCGAGAGTTTTGCGGAGGTAAACCTCAACCCTGGCCCAGCTGGGACCTTAATCTGGAAACTGCAGATTACGAGCCTGGCGCGGTTTCACCTGAACCACCCCTGCTCAGTAAATAGCAGTAGCTAGGGACGGATTAACATAATGCTCGTATAATTGCTCGTATAATAGCATATTCAATTCATACAATCACTTAACCGCAGCAACATAATAACCACTTGCTCAAGGAGGACCTCACTTTTAAGTGAAAAAATACCTAAAAATTATTTGAAATGTTCGAATGGAAGAGAGAAAAAGGCAGAAAGATGAAAGAATAATATAACGACATATTAATAAAAGAACAATGTTTTGGGAATCCGGCAACAAAACCGAGGCATTATTCCGCGAACAGTGGTATACGAAGGCAATATTCCGCGAAAAGTGGTATGACATTGCAGCATTTTTAGCAAAGGAGATTGCTAGCAGTGAAAAGAGCAATGAAATTTACATTCAAAGCCATTTTAACCAACGGTGAGTTACATTTTGATAAGCAATTAGAAACCTTTAACCGCTTAAATATTTAGAATCGAGACTATTTACATATTTGAAATTTAAATATCGCTATCATACGCTACAAAATATAAAACAATTATATGTATTTCTCTCGCGACATATATCTTATATAAATTATTTTACTATATGAATATAGTTTTGTATTACCGTATTATTACCGTATGAGAATAGTTTTGACGACAATTGTTTTTTTTTTTTTATTTCATTAACAGTTCTATTCTGTGGCAAACAGCTGCTTGAGGCGGTATTTGTTGATTATTCTGATATACAGTAAAGTGTGAATCTGTAGGTGTTGAATTCGGCACTTCAAATATAATGCCAAACTCAAGGTCTGTGTTATCGGGGAGTTTTCCAAGGACTAATAGACAATCCACAACTTCCCCTACCATCTAAGTCAAAAGGAAATATGATTGATTAGATATAAAATTGAGTAAATTCAAGTCAGAGAAAGAATTGATTTCGTACCTTGTTGCCGAAGAACAGAGTATGTTGCTGTTGAGGTAAAGTCCAGCACGATCCTTCCTAAATGATATGGCTGAGGTGAAAGATGACCTTTCGATGGAAAGATGTCAAAAGAGGAAGCCGCCTTGCACTCAAAGGAAATTAGCACCGAAAATTCTAAACAATTCATTTTATTAGCCCAATAAACCAAATTGACAATGGATTCTGTTTGGTGTTTATGGAGTTCTTTCGAAACAATCGAACGCTAGATACGAATTTTTGAGAATATTTGTGACGTATTACACGAGTATTTCTAATATTTTTCGTTACCTCTTAAAGTCATTCCTAATCTTGCTACAAAAAAATAAAAATTAATTTGAGATGATTAATTTCAAAGTTATGCTTATTTACTTATGATTTCTAGTGTTGATTGGTATAACCCAATGTTACTAAAATTAGAAATAGATTCTTCTTCATCTTCATCTAACAACACTGCAATTTGAGTCTTTAAAAATATATTAAAGATATCTTACTTTGAAATATTTATTTAAAAAAGGAAAAAGAGCACGGCAATTTTTTTTTTCGATAGGCGACTTAAAAAATATTCGAAGGCAGATCCAGGAATAATGGCACTCAAATCCCAAAAACTGCCCAAACTTGAACCAGAAGTAGAAATTCTCTTTTTGTGTAGTAACGCATGCTTGGAGAAACTGTCAAGATTTGTCTGGACAGACTCTGTAACTGCTTTTATTACTTATCTCCCTATTGTTCTTCGCCCGTCATTTGTCGGTTTGTGTGCTTTTCACACAAAACGTTGTTCCATCATATCTTTCGGACGCCACGTTCAAACTTAATGATTTATGTATCAAATCAAAGCTTACAACGCGAGGAATGTCATGGGCTATAAAAAAAAATATGTATATTCCCTCCCCGCCCATGTTCCCTTCTCCCATAAAAAAGTGAAATATGAAAACCATTATTCCGCTATATCTTCCGAACGTGAGGAGCTAAATTAGGAGAGTTATGTGTCAAATGAAAGTTGATATGAGAATGGTCGTAGAAGTTGATATGAGAATGGTCTAGAGATAGTAGGGACTATTTCGAAATTTCCCACCTCCCACCATTTTCCTCCCTCAAAAAGGGGGCTGATTTTCGCGGGAGATTATATTATTTAATATAATTTTCTTTACTATAATAGAGAGCCCTTAACGAGTTACGTCTCAAATTAAATGTAGTGATGTCTCCAATCTCATGGTCTATTTTGAACACTACTCCAAAAATTGGGGGAGGAAAAATGTGATCAATGTTTATGAATATCATATCAAAGTTTCTCAAGTTGGTGCTTTTAGTAATAAAAATATAAATAAATTAAAAATTTTAATTACCTATCATCCAGTATGGGCCCTAAAAAGTAGATAATAAGCCTAAAGCCTATCGAGGTGCAATCAGTCATGAAATTCGCATTCACTTCAAAGGAAGATAGGGCACAGGCAATCTTGTTGAGTAGGTAAATAGGACTCACAAGAACATTTATTTAACCCCTAACTCGTAACTGTAGGTCCTTGCTTTCGGAAGATATCATCATCATTTTCAAGCTGTCATGGGTTACGGAGCTCCAACCACATTGTGCAACTTAGTTCTCCAAACACATCTGTCCTGAGCTAAATCTGCTGCATCTGGCGACTGTAGACTAATTTTAACACGATTCTGTTTGACATTTCTGCCCCCCCCCCCTGCATCCTAGATCTTCCCCTCTTTCTGAGGCCTTCAGGCACACTGTCATGATCCTATTCGCTAATCTACAGTTATCCACACTGGTAATATGGCCAAACCAACGTAGTCTCTCTCTGCACAATATGCTGCTCAAAGGAGGTTGCCGACTTCTTTGCCTAACCACATCATTATTTACACACAAACTTATGTGGTTCACACAACAAACCGTTGTGAACCACCTAATACACAAGATACTGCGTAAGCACCCATAATCAAAAGCATCAAGCTTCCTGTTATTTTGTTTATAATGCGTCAAAGTTTCACTACCATAACTAACCCTAGAAAGAGCCAAACTAGTATATCCGCCTATTTCTCCACACTCTTCATAGATTCTTAAAAGTTCTGGCAGCAATCCCTATTCGTCTGTTAATTTCATGCTGTACGTCACTAGTATCTGCTACATAGCTTTCAAGGTAATTAAACTGAGACCACTCAGATTAACTGAACCACAGTCTGCCTGACCAATTTTCATCACTTTAGTTTTCTCTCTGTTCATCACCAAACCTACTTCGCTATCAGTCTCATCAACAGCTCAAAATGAAAGAATTTCCCAAAGTGCTAAATCATCAGCAAAATCCGAATCAGAAATTTTCTTATCTCTAGACCGCTTAAGGCCACTTAAGGCCAAAATGCTTCCCTTGCAGTGAATTTCGCATAACATAATCAGTAACCAAACTAAAGAAAAAAGGAGACAAAATGCACCCTTGTCTAACACCAGAAGCAATGTTAAACCAATTGCCACAAGCCTTACCAACTCTTAACACGACTCAGTGTTACTATAGAGAGCTTTCATTATGTTAACTAACTTGTCTGGTATTTCATACGATCTCACAATCAAACACAAATTATGACAATCAACAGAGTCAAAAGCGTTTTTGAAATCAACAAAGCTAGCAACCAAAGGTTTCTGAAACTCTAAACATTTCTCAAGAATCTGCCTGAGTGACAAAATCTGATGTACCCATTTCTACCACTTCTGAATCCACACTACTCATCACGCAATTCTCCATCAACTAGATTCTTAATTCTTTTAAGCACAGTCATGCAAAGAACTTTATCTGGAACAGAAAGTAGGATGATACCCTTACAGTTATCACAAGAACTGCGATCACCTTTATTAAATCAAAAAAAAAAAAAAAAAAAAAAAAAATTAAAGAAAAAAGCATTAAGAAAGGTGGCTGCAAATGTCATGAAACGGGTACGAACCTGCATCTAGGTTGCAGGAAATCACTTTCAACATCTGTTGTTATGGTACATATATGTCTAATTTGCATGTTTTGAAATTTGTGTCTTTTCTCAAGCTTAAATAGAAAAAATACAATATAGGGTGATTTTTTGTAGATATCATGTTCATATTTTAACATATTTGGTAAATATCTCTATGAAATAAGGCTTCTTTTTTGATGCTTTGAAATATGCTTTAATTTTTCAAATATATAAAAATAGGAATATAAATTTAGCAAATAATTACAGACCAATTTCCATCTTACCAGTCGTTTCCAAAATTATTGAAAAAGTATATATATATATACACACAGAGTATAACGCTTAGTAATATATATTTCTTTTTAAGTTATCTGGGTATTTGTTCTTGATCGATACTTACTACCAGAATTTCTAGCTTAAATATTTCGTTTATAACACTACTTCAGGTTTTACATTTAGCGCTCTCTAACGATGCAAGTTAAAGCCTTTTGAAAACTATGAATCTTCATATTTCGTTAGTATTTAATCAACTCAAAAAGAGATTTTCATTTTTCTCTTAAAGCAAAAAGTTCCGTCCCCGCCAGGAATGATGAGACCAGATCCGCCAGGAATTTGTTGCCACCACTCTAAACACCTGATCATCACACTCCACCAAATAGTTCGTTTGCAATATGCGTTATTTTTTAAAATTTTCAAATTATCCCACCGTCAGAAATCACAATTAAAACTTTAGAAAAATAGGAAATTATGAATCGTAATAGTTTATTAATACTTATCCAACGTAAAAATAACTTTTAATTTATCTCGAAAACTAGAATTATCTGTAAAAACGAAAAATATGGATGAAATCGTTGATGGTGAAATGTCACCATCAACATTTCTAATTTCGAAATATAATTACATTGCTCATAACATTCCTTCAAATGTTTGCCATTTTCAACTCTTTCACCGTTAGAGGGATTGGTTTGGTTTGTTTCACCTCCCAGGACATTTTTTTACACATAGTGCGGTAAATGGCCTGGTCACAAGACCCTGAAAGCTCAGAGAAGGTTGGGGGAGGGGACCCACTGGAACAGCTGTTGGGAGATAGATGGTAGCTTCCCGTCAAGACTATCCAGCGTGTTCTTTAACTTGCACAGGTTGCTCTCCCGCACACGGGGCCACGGCTTAACTTCCCATTCGACAGACGGCGACCTTTCCAAGCCCATCGGTGTTCCCTACTGACCGTGAACAGGACGGGGATTTTTGCGGAGATAAATCTCAACTTGAACGGAACTTGAACCCAGCTGGGACTCGAACCTGGGAACTACAGATTACGAGCCTGGCGCGCTACCGACTGAGCCACCCCCGCCCCTGAAAGCTCAGAGGAGGTTGGGGGAGGTGACCCACTGCAACAGATGTTGGTAGATAGATTCAGTCAAGATCCTCCAATGTGTTGTTTAACGTGCATAGGATATGGCTGTCTAACACAAGAGACCACGGTTTAAGGTATCATGCGACGGACGGCGGCCTTTCCAAGCCCATCGGTGTCCCCTACCCCTTAGAGAGCGCAATTGACGCTATAGGGAAATTTCGGAAGTACGGATCGTAATGTTTCATCAATACCTAAAGAACCTAAAAATATTTTGGGATTTGTTTCCGAAACGAAAAATGTCTACAGACAGACATTAGCTCTTTTGTTTATGAAAAAGAGCAACATTGTGCCGCTCAAAAGTAAATTGTCCTTTGGACGCTGCTTCAACGTATTGGATTCAGAGCCAACTGACTCTTACTTGACACCCAAAATTAGAATATCTTTTGGTCCTCTAACTTATATATATATAGTCTTTTGTTTGTTAACAGCTTCATATTTTAGTGAATTATGATAAACAAGAAAATTTATCTTGTGTTGCTCGGATTTCAAATTCTAAAGCAATGGTTCTCAAACTTTTTTGCTCACGGTACATTATTTATCGCCGTGAATATGGTGACACTGCGGAAGACTCGGGCATGCGCAGTTTGTTTTCAACTGTCAACGTTACACTCCCCACAATATATCAATTGAACTACACGAAAAGTATTCACATTGATATGCAAAAAGAATAATTAAAAATAACCTAAAGTTCTTCGTTGTTGAGCAATAAAATTTTAAAGTTTATCCTTCAAACTATTTGATACCCGGATAATAATTGCCCTGACAAATACCCAGATAACTTCAAAAATAGTCATTTCTGTGGAAATATTTGTAAACGAAGAGCTGTTAAGTTCAAGTTTTGATTTGTATTGAGACAGTGCATAGTCGTACGTGTTATGGGAATTTTTTGCGTTAATTTTGGTTTTAACATTTAGTACAGGTAAGTTTTTGATTAAACGGAAAATGTTAAATGAAGAATCAATGTCAGAAAGTAGCAACAAAATGATTTATAAATTTCCTTTTTTTACAATAACATCCGTAATATCGCTGCACACACTGAGAGAACCACTGCTCTAAAATATATGATATTTCAGTTTCCATGTCGCAAGCTGTAATTTGGAATAAACTGCATTATGATTGATAAATTATATTGACACATAAAATAATAATAAAAAAACTCTTTTACGGTAAGAGAGAAGTGGACATATTTTGAGGTACAGAACGGTAGTCTCCACGTCAGGTGTTCCTAAACCCGAAAAAACAATATCACCTCATTCAAAACACGAATTTTTCAAACCATTTCGTAGTCAGCAGAGTTACTTCCGTTCAAGTTGCGGAACCTTGGATACAATTTTTCAGTCATAGGAAACTTTATAACGAAATAAAATTAAATAGGAGCAAATTTGTATGGTACGTGTAAGTTTAAAAAACATTGTAGTGCTAATAATGTGCAAAGAAAAGAAAAAGCATTATTTATAGTTTAATGCATTTTCTCATATGTAAGAAGAAAGTTTGTTTGTGTGTTATATGTCTGCCTGTCCGCTTCTGTACCATTCTGTATTCATCAATCGAAAATGCTAATTTCAATTTCTAAAACGATACTAAGTAGCTCGGATAGTATTAAATTTTAATTTAATTCAGCAGTGTTAAATCGATTATACAAATATAGTGACTACTTTGCGTCCTGTTGGCTGCCTAAACGAAGGTCGGATAACCAAGAGTGTAAGCCTTCAACGTCTCCGTCTACTCGGCTAACACAGAGATATTTTAATTATACTCGTGAAAAATAACTCCTGAGCTAAAGTATTTTCAACTAATAACAGACATTGTATTCCAACTGAAATCCCAATACATTAAATATTCCCCAATATATTACCATTTCTTAAAAACGCGATTTTACAAACGTCCACACTTAATGAGGTGCAACCAATCTTCCGGGCGTCGAATGCCCGACAAACAAGATATACACTAAAAAAAAGAACAAGTATGCGCTACATATATTCACTACGGCATACACACATAAACTCCCTTACTAAATAAATAAGATATTGAAAATCAGGCCTACCTTGTTGAGATGAGGATATGAATAGGACGACCCCGAAGACAAGGAAGCTGCAGTTCTAAACAATTCTAACTTCACAGAGGCATGGACCCTTTTTCAACGTTAACTCATTTTTCATTGTTTCGTAATGATTTGTTCTATTGTGTACAACAAGATTCTACGACTTGGTTTCTTACGAATAACAACAGTGAAGTCAACGCAACAAATATTTTCGTTATTTACAATGTATTATCCCCGTTTCCAATGGTATGCGCAGAAACTTAGAGTGGTAATTCTGATGTTTTTGGTAAATAATATAATAAATAAATAATAATATATAATAATATATAATAATAAATAAAAAGATAATAGAAAGTTGCCTTCACTTATTATAGATGGCGCGAGGTCAGACACATTCAGCGAAATATATAAATATCCCATTCTGGAAGCAAATCATTTGTCCTATGGTTGGTTTAACTTGTAGAGCGCTCTGGCATGTCACTGAAGAATCGCGGGTTCCAATACCGTACTGATAGCAATAATCATTTTCCAAAATAATTATTTATTAAATTACACTACAGAAAAAAATAATGCAACACCTTGAAGGATTAATGCCGTTTTATTGAAACTCAGGCAGCCGTTAGCATACTCTGATATGTACGATTGATTACATTATCAAAAAATATGAAAAATTACCACTGTACCTACCCAGTAAAGTGGTATAATTAGTATGATTTTGAACCGCTCCGCACAGCAGTGCATTCATAAACATGGCGGGGAAGGCTATCGTACAGCTCTATAATGTCCGCCTGAGGGATAGAACAACAAATAGCGCGAACTTTGACTGGCTTACTCAAAGCTACACCTTTACCACTTGTTTATGCTGAGACGGGAGCATTTCCGCACTCTTCACTGGTTCTTCTTATATCTGATAGGAAAACAATAAAGGAAATGATATCACTGTTACCATAGGATCTACGAACAATCTTTCGTCAGCCACATTTTTACAGGTTCATCGCTGGAACCGGTAGGAAAATCCCTTCCCACTATTAATATAGACTCGATTGGAATCATTAAATATTTAGTCACTCTCTTTCAATCAGACAACCGACTGAAATTCCGTCATGGATCTGTCCACCATACAAAATTATTACTAACTCTCTCAGTTTTCAGCAGCTATTTTCACAGTCTACTGCCATTATCATATCCCATTTTGACTCTGAATTAAAACAGAAATGGCCAGAGGCTGGACTGGATCGGAACTGACGCTTCAGTATCTAAATAACAAACTGGAATCGGCAACGACTCTCCTTTACGCACAATCTTCATATGTGAAAACTTACCAACAGAAATATCCATATTCTCAACTGGAGCTACAGCACTGATCAGGTTGAGTTGTTTTACCTCTGAGCTGCACATTTTTGCACACAATGGGCTAAATAGCCAGGTCACAAGGTCCCCGAAGGCTCAGAGAAGGTTGGGGGAGGGGACCCACTGGAACAGGAGACAAATGGTAGCCGCCCGTCAATGCCATCCAGTGTGTTCTTTAAAGTGCACATGCTATGGCTCTCCCGCACACGGGGCCACGGCTTAACGCCCCATCCTACGGACGCGGTCTTTCCAAGCCCATCGGTGTCTCCTACTGACCGTGGGCAGGGCGGGAGTTTTGCGGAGATAAATCTCAACGCTGACCCAGCTGGGACTCGAACCTAGGTACTGGAGATTACGAGCCTGGCGCACTACCGACTGAGCCATCCCCGCCCCGCACTGATCAGGACCGTCACCTGTATTGTTAAAAAAAATGTAATGTTTTTTCGTAATTTGTAATTTATAATTGTAAATTCGTAATTTGAAATGAGATAACGAATTTTCCGATTCCAAATCGGTACTCTTAGCACTTCATATCGACAAATCACATAAGGCTATTTTTGATCTCCATCATTCTATTCAACAAGCAACGCTTTGGGCTTCATCGATCACTTTACTTTGGAGTCATGAACCTTGAGATCAATGAGTCAGCCGACTCCCTGGCAAAAGAGAAAGAACTCTTTCACATTTGCACCCTGGATGAACGTTGCATGCAGAGGACATCATCACTCTATGTCGTAAAAAAATTACATAACGACCTGAGGATGAAATGGGAAATCTCTTCTCTGCCAAATATGTTCCCCCATCTAAATCGATTCCCTGTTAAAACAACCAATGTATTCATTTCAAAAAGTATGGAAACCTTAATAACTCACCTACGTCTCGATGTGGCACCCTTCCAAACATTCCTCCACAGATGCCATCTAGTCAATAACACTGATGGTCCCGACTGTGGACAAAATTAAACTACAGATCACTTCATTCTTCATTGCCCAAGCCTGGATAACATAAGAACTTCAATGAACACATCCTTCAAACTCAATGGACTGAAAATATATGCCTTTTATACCTGCCGGGACATTTTCTCCCTACCTGAAAATATCTACATTCCCAAGCTAGAAAACTTCATCAGACTTACAGTTAGGTTTTGCTAAAAACTCTCAATTGCATCATGAAATCCATTCATCTTCTGCCTTTATGATACTTATAATAATCCTTAGCCATTTCTGCCAGCCTCTTAGGTACTCTACAGATTGAGATATAAAGCCGCAGAGCTAAACATCTCATGAATAAAACAAAGACAAAATAATCGAAGCCTCACGGCTCTACCATTACAAGAGTCAGGTATACAGTTTAAGTGCACTACAATAGTGCAAAATTAGTAAATATTTAATAGTATTCTTATTCAATACTGATTTGTTCGATAATTATTATTTGATAATTTTGATTCCTAAACTCTCTGAATTATGTTTCATTATATTATAAACACATAAATCCGTGAGCACAGAGATAATGTATTTGGCAAACTCAATTTCAAAACTTATATACTTTGGTACACGATATACAAGGTTCTACTCGGTCCAAGAAAATTTTCAATAAAACCGCACATATTTTAATATAATATTTATTTCATTATTCTTAACATACATTTTAAAAACTTCACATATATATTTTTTTTTGCTGAGATAACAATCATTTGCTCATCAGGAATATTCGTTCAAATAATTACAAATCCAGTCAATAACAAACTGTGTCATTAATCCGTGCAAAAATATAATTTAAAACGTTATACCACTATAAAATCAATAAATTAGGCTACGGATTCATTCGGTTACAATAGTAGTTTTAAAATTATACTTTTTTATGAAACAGAAAACAAAAATCTCTGTACAGTGTATAGTAAATATGATGTCCCACAACCACATCGGCACACCAAAGATTCCCTCGATCCCTTAATAGGTCAATCCTCCTCTGATACAAAGCAAATGAAATGTTAAAAGAATGAACTTTATTGTGGAAGCTTAATAAAACACAATGGAAAAGTACTGTCAATGAAAATGCGTTCATCTCTTATCTACCTTGCATATTCGACAAAGGAAATGCGAGTACAGCTGGTTCGTCACCATAATGAGGAGTATAATTTTCGAAAGAAATTTCACTCTTAGTTTAAGATGCCATTGACGATGATAAGTGTGTTGCTAGGATACGTTGAATAGATCAAAGAAATTTTTCGGCGCTCATGTTCATCTGTCAAAGGAAACATCACTCTTAGAGTAAGTAGATATCAAAGGTTAGAGGAAAAATTGACTGAGCCGGGTGGGATTCGAGCACATGTCCTCTTGTTAACAAGTCTGATATCCTGACTGATGAGCCACTGGCCCCCGTTCAAGATCTCCTCAAATTGATGTTAAAAACTGTCTACCTATATACCACCATGTCCGGACATAAGCGTCGAGAAATTTCTTTGAGCTATTAAATGTATCCTCGTAACATACTTACCGTAGTCATGACGAACTTGTCATCTGTTTCTAGACGATGTGAGCGGCTGGGCCAATGCCTGCATGAGACACACAGAAAACTGTAGGTAGACAATACTTAACATCAATTAGAGGCGATCTTTATTGGCATCCGGTAGATCAGCTACTATAGCACGTGACATATTATCAGGAGAATGTAGGTTCGTATCCCATTAGACTCAGACAATGTTTTCCTATAACATTTGATATCGACTTTAATATGAGTGGTGTTCCCTTTGAGAGTTGAACATAAGCGCAGCAAAATTACTTTGAGCATAATTTTACTTGACAGACAGGCTGCACTTAAACAAACAGTCCCTGATCCCTCTATGAAACTTAGAGATCAGTTGTCTTCATATATTCAAGCTCCCTCTTTTTGGAGAGTAATTCGTAATTCATGTGAAATTTTAACAAGTGGCTGAAGTGTTTCTACCGAGAGAGTATCACACATGCTCAATAGCACTAAGGTATGGATATCTCGAAAATGAGTCTATTCGGCCATTTCGAAGAAATTCTTCTATCAAATGGACTTTATGTGCATGAGCAATGTCCTCCATCAGAAAGAACTGAGAGCTCAGTGCACAAAAATCTGATATACGATGCAAGAAATTTCTTCCCTCTATCTTAGATCAGGTAAAGTTCATTTCAAAAAAGTTCGGTTATTGATTGAACATTATGCCTGCTTATTCCATTTGATCTTTTCCCCTATATATATAAATAAGTTAATTAATAAGTGTATTTAATTAATGTTATTAATATAAATGTTATTACTGAGATTTATTTAATTAATGTTATTAATAAATCTCAGTAATAACATTTCTATTGTGTTTGACATTCTATTGAGTCCATCACTATTTCTACAGATGAGACATCTATACTAATTATGTAATGTTATATATTACATTGAGGGGCCAAAAGTATTGGGAATATCAGTTAAAATAGAACTAGCGCATTGTAGTCGTAACCGATGTGTTTGAGATCAGCTGCAGAATGGCGCTGCAGTAGCCTTCAAACCCAACATTCATTTCGGAGTAATTGTTAATTCAGCATGCTGCACGTCATGAGTTTTCTGACTTTGAACGTGGCTTGATCGTCAGTGCCAGAAGGATGGGTCATGCAATATCGGAGATTGTGCAGGAATTCGGTTTTCCCAGGTCTATGATGTCAAGAGTTTATCAACCAAATTTTATTGATGGCATTTCCACACACGTAAAACAGCGAAAGGGATGGCCACGTGCAATTGACGAACGGAGCTCACGTTGATTGTCACGAATGATAACGACCAACAAATGGACTACAGTGCATGAAATCACTGCCAATTTGAATGCGGGCCAAGCAGAAAACGTTTCTGAAAGAACTATCCGTTGCCACCTGCATTTCATCGGATTTGGTAGCAGAACACCCACTCATGTCCCATTGCTTACACGTCGTCACAGAGCTCAATAACTGGAATGGGCCCGAAGATATCGAAATTGGACAGTAGAACAGTGGCGTAGGATTGCATGGTCTAATGAGTCAATGTTCCAGTTGTTACGTGCTGACGGGGGCATTAGAGTGTAGCGTAGGCCCTGTGAAGCCATGACCCTTCCTGTCTGTAAGGTACTGTTCAGGCTGGAGTCAGCTCTGTGATGGTGGAGGGCGTGTTCACGTGATCTACATTGGGCTCTCTCGTCCATTTGGAACAATCGCTGACAGGTATGAGATAAGTGGACATTCTCACTAATCACTTGTACCATGACTCTCGAGCACCCTGATAGTAAAGGGGCATTCCAACAAGATAATGCAATGTGTCATCAGTCTTTGGTTGCCTGGAGGTGGATAGAGTAATACCCCACGGAATTTACCACCATGAATTGGCCCCACAATTCTCCCGATAAGAACCCCTTGGAGCATCTGTGAGACGTAATGGAAACAAGCTTACGATCCATGAATCCAGCAACATCCAATGCAAAAACAATTATGGTCTACACTGCAGGATGTGTGGGCTGCCATCCCTGCAGAACGGTACTGACAACTCATTGATTCCATGCCTCGATGTGTGGTTGCACTGCTGGGGCTCGAGGAGGACCAACCCGTTATTAGGCACGTATCCCATGACTTTTGGCCTTTCAGTCTATTACAAATGGGACCAGGGTAGGAGGCTGCTGGCTTGTGGGAGTCGTGACTCCGAGTATCACTCATCTGTGAAACTCATTTTTTAGCAAAAGTATTTCTTAAATGTTAAAAGAAAATTTGTATATTTTGCAATTTTGACTAATATTTTCACATTTGCTTCTGTCTCTAAACTTGTATATCCCTCCATCTCTAGATACTCAATCTTTCAGTTTTTAGAATTAAATGAAGAATTGTTTTTCGGCTATATAAATATTGATGAAATATTATGATTCACATTTTCGTATATCTAAATGCAAACTGTTATTTACTTTACAGAATGTTCCAAACGATTTATTTGTAATAGAAATTTTATATTCCAAGTGGGTTCCGTAATTAACCTTCTGAGAGATATTTTCCTGCATATAATGGGCTAAATGACCAGTTTCAAGAACCCTGAGGCAGAGCTCCCCAACAAGCGGCCCGCGGGGTGCATATGGCCCGCACAAGTATTTTTGTGGGCTGCAAACCAAACCAAACCTTTACTTGAAATTTTAAATAAATATCTATAATTCATCTTATAATTTTTTATCTACTCATGTTACTTTACTTGATATGTAATCTTCAACTTTCTCATTCTATTTGCAATTATTATTGCATTATTTCAACTTACTCATTCTATTCTTATTGCCCAACAACTACGGCCACAATGCTTCCATTAAATTTATTAAATATTTGATAAGGTTTAGAAAATTTATATTCGTTTATTATTACTTATTATTTTTTGTATAAATAAAATAATTTTTTGAGGTGACATGAACTGACTTTTCAATTACCTATCCTGTCCTATTCTTTTTTTGGCCCGTGGTCTTAGAGAACTTGGCAGCACTGTCCTAAGGTATAGAGAAAATGGTAAAATGGATATCTCTCATGATGTATGCATTAGAATCATACTATTGCCAGAACCAATAACATTATAAGTTGCATTATCCGTGGCACATAGATTACATTTATCGCTCTTTTTCACCATTCGTTTTATGATACTTCACACACTTTTTCTCTTTCCTTTCATTTCTTGGTCCCTTTTACTTAAAATTACTTCGGATATTCCTAAATGGAATATTAATGAGTACTTACTAGAGTACTGCAATGTTTTTAGTTTAATAATCACCATCAACAACAACACGATCATCATCAAGCAGCCATGGGCAACGGAGGTCCAACCACACTGTTCATTTTATTTCTCCAAATCATAACTGCATAATTCAAATAAATCATGCTTCGATTTATCCCTCTAAATAGTTTATTTACAAGAATTTAAGTTAGAATTTTTAATTAACATCAGCGAAATATCAAATTGGAGCAGGATACGAAAGTGTAACTTTGACAGATGGACGAAATTATTAAACTCCGCAGTGAGCCACTCACTAACGATGAACTTCAGGATTTAGAATTCAACGCTGCTTTTGAAGAACGACAAGGAAATGAACCAGAAATAGTGTTGGTACTTAATTTTAGATGAAGCCCTTTCGCTGCGAAATAAACGCATGGATTTGTTGAAGGATCATGATATTGATATTTCGTGACCGGATGCCATAAGACGATGTTGTGACCAGTTAATGGAATAATACAAATAAACATTATGCACAAAAAAGAGCCCAGCAATACAAACCAGCAAGTTTCGCTCCATATTAAGAAATAAACTGTAGAATTAATTAATCGATCACATATTTATATACATAATTATGCATATATGTAATCTTTAAATAAGTATTGAGAATTATAATTTTTTTGTTGAAATAAAACATCCATTACAAAACCAAGAAAAGGAAGAAAGATCAATAAGATAGTCAAAAATAGAGAAAAATAAAAAAATCCCCTCGCTTTACGCAGAAATTCGTTTAACGATGGTTTTCTCGGAACTCATCTCCTGCATTAAATGAGGGTTACCTGTATTAATATTCCGTTTCTGAAACATCCATTAGTTGAAATCTTCAGAGTTAAACTACCACCAAATATATATAGTAATTTAATAGAATAGATTGTCTTTTGTTCAATCAATACTGCTTCAGGCAACTTTCCGAAGGCTATATATCACGGATGTATCTTAATGATACGTCCAAGGTTTAAGAAAAACAGATTTTCATCAACGACATTTTCACGCTTTCAGTACCGAATGTTAGATTATCATCACTACAGCTACTGATACTATCCTCCCTATGTGATTCTGATGTTACTATAGGTTCGGATCACAAATTAGCCTGCATTGCAAATTTTCTCCCCTAACGCTTCTGGTCAGTAATGTTCGGCACAAACTGGAAGGATAGTAGTAGGGGTCGGACGTTATGTGCCATACCTTCCGGGTCTGGCACATAACGTCCGACCCCTACTTCCCTTGGTGCATGCCGTTAGTACCTTTCAAAAGAGATATTCTCTTTTCGAAGGGAATAGAAGTGGAGGCCTGTCAGACCAGTGTGCCCTACTGATCTGGTTATCTACGACAAATTTTTTCTTTCTTTCTACCCCTTTGAGGAGTGTTCAACTTCGCAGGGTCGTGGTGATGACCATTTATGCCCACGAGACTAGACTGGATTACGGCTTTGAGCTTGATTATGGATTCTGGACTTGCTGCAGTGGTGGACATCTGTTGAGTCAGAATTTGCCGCTGTGTTTTCTGTTTGCTTGTGGGTTGCCAGCCCTAAGTGAACAGAGGTACAGGATACCTTATATCAGCTGGTGGATAATCCTGATCATAAGCAATCACAGCTAACTGAATCTTCACTTAGGTAGTTGGGTATCGCTAATCCTAAATTGGAGTAATGCGTCTCAGGCAAGTCTTAAGGCTCTTGTAAAGGTCCACTTCAAACGGTGTTACTTGAAGTTCCTAATAGCATGGATGGCTTCAGCCTGTAGCGGTGGAGGAACAGGTCTTTGTCCCATGTCCGCGATCAAGGGGCTGTTTCATACTGTTGGTCCTACGTTTCTCAATAAACCTAGTTTCCTTTTAAAATCCTACTAATCATTTTCTTTCTACAAGTATATGGAACGTGAGGACGCTACGTTGAGATTATTCTCTTGATGTCCTCACCCAGGAATTCCAGCATGAGGACACCTATATATTCTAGGCTTATCGGTTTGCTTCTTAGCAGAGATACGCCAGTGATGTTCTTCTAGGAGATAACTGCATTTATGAAAGAATTTATAAAGCAAATTTTAAAACAAAAATTAAAGACGAATGTCATCTGTTGTTACGCCCCACGAAGGACACTGATGAGTATGAAAAGAATATTTTACAAACAGCTACATGATATTTTGAATTCTCTAAATAAAGAAGATATTGCTAAGTTTGGTACTAACTCTGACCTATGGGCAGGAATTTTAGGTCCCTTTGGCATTGATAGTTTCAATGACAATGGAGAACTTCTCCTACAGGTAAGTAAACTTAATAGTTTCTGAACAACTAATACATACTACAATCACCGGGACATTTATAAATATACGTGGGTTTCACCTGATGGGTTGCACAGGAATATGATAGATTATATTTTAATTAATAGCAAATGGGCTATTTTGATTAGGAATATCAGACAATATAGAGGAGCCGAAATTGGGTCAGACCATTACCTGGTAAAAAGTGTCTTGCAACTGAAGCTTAAGAAATGTTTTGCTAAGGTTAAGAAAATTACCTGTAGCACTGAAGGTCTGAAAGATCCAGTTATATCTGAAGCACACCATGATAGCTGTGGTCATTATGACAATCGTAGTTTGCCTACTGCTGAAGTTTAGAATAAATGGGATCAGTTTAAACAGGATTTTCTTAAAACTAACAATACTCTTTTAGGTAAAAGGGAACAGAGGAAACAAAATTATTTGAGTGATAAGACATGGAACTTATTTTTGAAAGAAGGAAGTGTAGGATTAATATGAATCAACACCATACTAGTCGTAACAGACAACAATATAACAAGCTTAATAAACGTGTAAAAGAACAGTTAGCAGCTGATAAGAACCTTTGGCTTGATAATTCGGCTGATAAAGCAGAGGAATCTCTTAGACAGCACATTAGCAGGGGATTATGCCAGATTGTTAATGTTTTGTGTGGGAAGAAACAGGATACATACACTGATACACAGGGACTGAGGGAGAAACATGGTTAAGTGGGTGAAGATGACAAGTTGAGCTGAGAATTTCAAAGATGTTCTAAACAATGTGATTATTTCTACTTCCATTGTTTGTAATGAGGATAAATGCATTATTCCATCTATCCTCAGTTAATGATTGCAGCAGTTTATTCATTTAATGATGGTTTTATGGCTTTAATGTTGCTTTGTATCACATTCGGAAGTTGTTTCGGCTCTCTCTAAAGTAAAACTAAATAAACCTCTTGGGGTCGATGAAATCACCACTGGAATGTTTAGAGCTGGGAACACTTGTGTTGACAAATAGCTGACAGAAATTTTGAATATTTCTATGATAAAAGTGTTGTTCCTACAAATTTTACTACAGTTATTGCTATCCCTATTTTTAAAAAAGGTGATCGCAGTTCTTGTGATAACTACAGAGATATCACCATACTTTCTGTTCCAGGTAAAGTTTTTGCATGATTGTGCTTAATAGAATTAAGAATTTGTTTGATGGACAACTGCGTGATGACCAGTGGGGATTCAGAAGTTGTAGGGGATGTATAAATCAAAACTTAGGCAGATTCTTAGGAAATGTTAGAGTTTCAGAAACCTGTGGTTGACAGTTTTGTAGATTTCAAAAAGATTTTCACTCTGTTGATCGACATAATTTGTGGTTGATTGTTAGATCATATGGAATACCTGATAAGTTAGTTCGTGTAATGAGAGCTCTCTATAATAACACTGTGTCGTGTGTGAGAGTTGGTACGTCTTGCAGCAATTGGTTTAGCATTTCTAATGGAGTTAGACAAGGGTGCGTTTTGTCTCCTTTTCTCTTTTGTTTGGCAATTGATTATGTAATGCGAAATTCTTTGCAAGGGAAAGATTTTGACCTTAAATGGACTAGAGATTTCAAAATTTCTGATTTAGATTATGCAGATGATTTGGCTCTGTCGGCTACTAATGTTGATGAGATGAATTCGTTCATTAGCGCTGTTGATGAGAATCAGTAGGTTTATGATAAAGAGAGGAAAAACTAAAATGATGAAAATTGGTCAGGCAGATGGTGCTTCAGTTGCTTTGAATTACTGTACTCATGAGAAAGTGTGTCAGTTTAATTTTCTTGGTAGCTACGTAATAAATACTGGTTATGTGTGGCATGAGAAAAATAGAAGAATATGGATTGCTGCTGGGATATTCAAGAATCTACGAAGAGTGTGGAGAAATAGACATGTAACCCTAAAGACAAAAATTAGGCTGTATAATAGTTTGGTTCTTTCTAAGGTTAGTTATTTTAACGAGACATGGACCCTTTGTAAACAGGACAAGAAGAAATTCGATGCTTTTGATTGTAGATGTTTGCGCAGTATCTTAGGCATTAAGTGGCTTGATTTTATAAATAGTGATGAGCCTAGACGGATTCATCAACCTCCTTTGAGCAGCATATTGAGAAGAGAGAGACTGCGTTTGTTTGGTCATCTTACCCGTATATACAGCTGCAGATTGGCAAGCAGGATGATGAACAGCGTGCGTAAGCGTTGCAGAAAAAGGGTGACACTTAGGATGCGATGGGCAGACAATGTCAAAGAGAACCTTGCTAGAATTGATCTACAGTGGCCAAATGCAGCTGCTGTAGCTCAGAACAGACATGTCTGGAGAGGAAAATGTAACTTTCCTAATGACTATTTATTATAGCTGTTATTACCTACCACTATATGTAGGGGGTTCCAACAGCCATAGTCCACTCTCAAACACTCGAGTACAAAATGTTGATTTCGTTTCAAAAACTTCTAAATCGTTCTCTGAAACCAACAATCGTACTTGGCGGTAAAAAATAATAATAAACCTTACCATCACAATGTCCCAAAAATATGATTGCCTCTGAGAGGCATTTTTTTTCACACCATGGGCTAAATGACCAGTTGCAAGAATCCCGTAGACTCAGAGATGGTTGGTGGAGAGGACATACTGGACAGATGTTGGGAGATAGATGATGACCTCACCTCAAGAACATCCAGCGTGTTCTTTAACGTTGGGTGGTTTTGCATATGGGCGACAATTTTTTTAAACAATGGGCTAAATGGCCAGGTCATAAGGACCCTTAGAGCTTAGAGAGTGTTGGGGGAGGAGACCTACTGGAGCAGCTTTTGGGAGACAGATGGTAGCCTCCCTTCAAAGCCATCTATTGTGTTCTTTAAGTTGCACACAGGACCACGGTTTAACGCCCCATTCGACGGACGGCTACCATTTAAAGTGCATTAGTGTCCCATTCTGGCGAGAGCAGGTTGAGGAGTTTTACGGAGATAAATCTCGAAACTTATCCAGCTGGGATTCGAATCTTAGGAGCAGCACATTACGAGCCTGGCTGGATATAACCGACATCTTGGCAGTAAATATAGATTTTGTATATGAAGTATCCTTTGGCTAAATAATGTCTTTATTGTAGGAAACCTAAATCGGAAATTGTAGTAAAATATCCCAGGTTTAGATTTGTGAAAACGTAGCAATTTTTACCAAAGGAAACCAGGTAACTCTAATCTAAAAATAACTTTGAAATAGGCTCTGGACAAAGGGCAGTTTATTTTCGGGTTAAATCAGGAAGATAAACGTTGTTGATGGATTAATTTATGTGTTTTAGAAATATATGACATTTTTGTAGAAGTTTGTATATTTTTCTTTCAAATTTGGTAAGGGGGAATAATCATCAGCGTTCCCTTTGTGTACTAATGCGAGAACACCGAATTTTAAGATACATTAATAAGAATTCTTTACTGATGAAAAATCACAACACATGACAGACAAAACATCCATTCCGGGTGTAGAACTTCGATCCCGAAAGTCACAATGCTGCTGCAAGCAAACGCTATATCACTCAACAAACACGTCGCTAGTTTATGTTTGTCTGGACTCTAAGGTTAATAGAATAAATAAAAGTTTGGTAGCATATGAAAATGGACCTCTAATAATATAAATAATAAACGAAAAAAGGAAATAACCACAAACTAAATGTTTTATTCAGAAAGGTGAATCAAAACATTGCATTTTGCAAGCTGTTATATACAGTGCTATTAGAACTGAACACATCAAAGAATTTATCTAATATATAAAGAAGAAAGTTTTGTCTGCTTGCCTAAGCACTCGGCGTCCAGAATAGCTGGATGCTTCAAACTTTGCATGAACGTTTATTTCACCCAGTGGAAGAACGTAGGCTATGTGGAAACCCCTGGTGGCAACCAAAATTTGGGTGGGGATGGGGAGATTGAATTTCTCAAAATCTACATTAGACTTAACATTAACGGCTGAAAGTTATTCAAAATAACTGTTGCCACCAATATATTTTAAAGAAGGAATGCATAACACTAATATATTTTTGATTATGCGTGATAAAGTCATTGTTGAGTTTGTTGGGTCAAGAGCACTACCATCCATGAATATTGAAGTCATTCGAATTAAGCACGAGCGGAACATGAGATTCTTTTCCGAAATAGAAGCTTCAAAATCTAAAAATTCGTATCGGAAATTAAATTCATTAATTTATTTAGAAAAAATATGTAAATTTTAAAAAAACCACTACCTCATACATTAATTAATAAACGTTTTAATATGCTAAGTTATAAATAATGTCTTCCAATAATAATAATAATAAAGTTTTCGCAGTATCTAAACACTTTGTGGGGAACTCAAACCATATTTTTATTTTTCTATAAAGTTAAATATTCTTGTCACACTACATTCGAGGAACTCTGGGTGGGTACAAAATGATTTGAAATGTTTGGTTATCTCAGCGAAGCATTTTCGTGTTTTGGTTTAGAAACTTCTGATTTGGAGAGGGGTACATACGGTACCTCGAAATATGTCCATTTCTTTCCTTCCCTAAAAGAGAGGGAGAAAATTAAACCTGAGAATATTTACTCCTTTTTTACCTATCTTTGAACTGTTTTTTCACTCGTCATTGGCCAGTTTGTTGATTTGTTTCTCAGTTTGCTTTTATGTTTATAAAAACCAGTTTTACCATATCTCCCTCTGTTGGGCTTGGAATGTGCACATCCACCTGGTTCGAGTCCCAGCTTGGTCAGGGTTGATATGTATCTCCGAAAAACTCCCCGCCTGGCCCAGGGTCAGTAAAGGACATCAGTGGACGTGAAAAGGCCACGGTCCGTCGGATGGGACGTTAAACCGTTGTTCCGTAGGTGGTTCAGCCTTACTCTGTGCACGGTAAAGAACACGATGGATGCCCTTGATGGGAGGCTACGATCATTAGATAAGACCTTACATATGTCTCCCAACAGCAATTCTAGTGGGTCCCCTCCCTCAACCTTCTCTGAGCCTTCGAGGTTTTGTGACCAGGCGTTTTAGGCCACTATGTGCAAAAAGACGGTATAAGATGCAATTGATATTAGATATTGTTATAAATATTATGTTTCAGTATTGTCATGTGTATTACTTTTCAGTTTTGATACAAACATTAGGTTTCAGTATTGTCATCTGCATTACGTTTCAGAATTGTTATAAGCATTAATTTCGAATAACTCCTTTCACGTTACAATGAAATGACCGGGATGCCAATCAGAAGGAGACTATTTCCGTTTTGAAACTTTAGCTAGCGTCTTCACGGTTGGATTGGTTTATCTCTGAACATCACGGTTTTGACCACGATGGGCTGAATGGAGAGTTTACAAATAACCCGAGGGCTCAGAGAAGGTTGGGAGGAGGAGATCCACCAGAGAGCTGCTAGGAGACAGATGGAGACTCCTGTCAAGGCCATCCAGAGTGTTCCTTAATGTGTAAAATGTATGGTTCTTTCCTGCAAACGGAACCAAGATTTAATGCTCCAATAGATGGATGACGACCTTCCCAAACCCATCGGTACGTGCTTTCAGTGCAAGAAACATTCATACGTTTCCTGGGGCTCGAACCCATATCTTTATTTTATCAGTCGCCGAGTGCGCTATTTATTAAATTTTAATAACCTTTGAGCAGTTTTTTATGTCTCCAACTGCTGCTGCTGTTCAAATTTCGAACTTCAATAATTCTTCAAATATTAAAATAATATTGTTAAAAATTAAAATATACGCCAAAGAACCAAAACATTATGACCTCCGCGTTTTTATGCAAATCGAAACAACTGCAGGTAAACGACGGCGCGTGTGAAGGTCATTGAAACAGTATAAATAATACCTGATACATGTTTTGGGTCATTTCATATATAAAGATAAAGGGAGATAGTTTAGAAATGATAATATTTTTTTATTTTATTCTGAGGTGATCAGTGTAATTATAAAGACAATATCATAACTTTTAACTTACCATAAAAATTTCAGATATTTCTGTACATCATTAAACGAAACGCTAAAATTTCATTTTATCTTATGCTTTCAGTTAAAGAAAGATCATTAAAAGAGGAGTAAAAATGGATACCAGTACAAATCATAACCTTTTTTTGTGTAGTTTTATCATCATCATCATCATCATCATCATCATCATCATCATCATCATCATCATCATCATCATCAAGCAGCCATGGGCTACGGAGGTTCAACCAGACCGTGCAATTTAGTTCTCCAAGCAAGTCTATCCTGAGCTACATCTACTGCATCTGGCCACTGCACACCAATTCTAACAAGGTCCTGTTTGACATTGTCTGCCCACCGCATCCTAGGTCTCCCCTTCTTTCTGAGGCCTTTAGGCACACTGTTCATAACCCTATTCGCCAATCTATAATTATTCATACGGGCAACATGGCCAAACCAACGGAGTCTCTCTCTGCACAATATGCTGCTTAAAGGAGGTTGCAAACTCCTTTGCCTAATCTCATCATTAGTTACAAAGTTGAACCACCTAATGCCCAAGATACTGCGTAAGCATCTGGAATCAAAAGCATCTAGTTTCCTGTTATCTTGTTTACAAAGTGTCCAAGTTTCACTACCATAACTAACCCTAGAAAGAACCAAACTATTATACAGTCTAATTTTAGTCTTTAGGTGTATACGCCTATTTCTCCACACTCTCCATAGGTTCTTAAAAGTCCCGGCAGCAATCCCTATTCGTCTGTTAATCTCATGCCGCACATCACCATTATCTGTTACATAGCTCCCAAGATAATTAAACTGTGACACCTGCTCAAGACTGCAACCATTCAGATTAACTGAATCTAAATCAGAAATTTTCGTATCTCCAGCCCATTTAAGGCCAAAATCTTTCCCTTGAAATGAATTTCGCATAACATAATCAATAACCAAGCTAAAGAGAAAAGGAGACAAAATGCACCCTTGTCGAACACCAGAAATAATGCTAAACCAATTGCTACAAGCCTTACCAACTCTCACACACGACTCAGTGTTATTATAGAGAGCTTTCATAATGTTAACTAACTTGTCTGGTATACCATATGATCTCACAATCAACCACAAATTATGACGATCAACAGAGTCAAAAGCCTTTTTGAAATCAACAAAGCTAGCAACCAAAGGTTTCTGAAACTCTAAACATTTCTCAAGAATCTGCTTAAGTGAAAATATCTGATCCACACATCCCCTACCACTTCTGAATCCACATTGCTCATCACGCGATTGACTGTCAGCCAGATTCTTATTTCTATTAAGCACAATCATGGAAAGAACTTTACCTGGAACAGAGAGTAGGCTGATACCCCTATAGTTATCACAAGAACTGCGATCACCTTTTCTGAAAATAGGGATAATAATAGCTCTGATAAAATCCTTAGGAACCATGCCTTTATCATAAAAGATATTCAGAATTTCAGTCATCCAAGTGGTAACCGAAACATTTCCAGCTCTAAGCATTTCTGTAGTAATTTCATCTACCCCTGGGGATTTATGAAGTTTAAGTTTAGAAACAGCCAAAATAACTTCAGATTGTGTTATAGGGCCAACATTAAAGCCACCAATGCATCTATCATCATTGCAAACAATGGGAGTAGAACTAACTACATTGTTTAGAACATCACTGAAATGCTCAGCCCACCTAGCCATGACAGAATCCTCCCCTTCTATAACCTTACCTTGTTTATCCTTCAATCCTTGTATACCTGTCCGTTTTCTACCACACAAAGCATTAACTATCTGGTACAGCTCTCTGCTGTTGTGCTGTCTAACAGCTTCCTCGGCTTTGTCAGCCAAATCATCAAGCCAAAGATTCTTATCAGCAGCTAACTGATCCTTTACAAGTTTATTAAGGTCTCTGTAATGCTTTCTATTAGGACTAGTAGGGTATTGATTAAGGGCATTCCTGCAGTTCTTTCTTTCCGAAATAAGCTCAAGTGCCTTATCACTCAGATAATTTTGCCTCTTCTGCTCCTTTTTTCCTAAAAGAGTACTGTTAGTGTCCAAAAAAGCCTGTTTAAAATGATCCCATTCTTCCTCAACTTCAGTAGTAAGCAAACCATGACTGTCATAATGACTAAGTAACCTATCATGGTAAGCTTTGGCTATAACTGGATCTTTCAGAGCTTCAGTATTAAAAGTAAATTTTTGAACCCTAGCACAACACTTTTTAAGTTTAAGTTGCAACACACTTTTAACAAGGTAATCGTCAGATCCAATTTCAGCTCCCCTAAATGCCCTGGTATTCCTAACAGAACTAGCCCATTTCCTGTTAATTAATATGTAATCAATCATATTCTTATGCAGCCCATCAGGTGAAACCCATGTGTACTTATGCATGTCGCGGTGTTTGTAATAAGTGTTAGTTATTCTGAATCCATTGAGTTTACTTACCTGTAGGAGACGTTGCCCATTGCCATTGCAGCTACCAATACCAAAAGGGCCTATTACTCCTCCCCAAAGGTCAGAGTCAGTACCAACTTTGGCATTGAAGTCACCAAGAACAAGGGTAATATCTCCTTTCTTGACAGAATTCAAAATATCCTGAAGTTGTTCATAAAACCTATCCTTCTCATCCTCATCGGCATCCTCAGTGGGGGCATAACAGCAGATAACATTCAAGTCTTTAACGCTTGTCTGAAATTTTGCTGTAAGAAACCTTTCATTAATGCACTCATACCCTAGAAGAGCATCGCTAGCGTGTCTGCTGAGAAGCAGACCCACGCCTTGGTGATGCTTATTGTCGTCCCTCCCTGAAAAGAGAAATTTAAGATTATTTTTAAGAATCTGACCTTTATCTGTCCATCTGGTCTCTTGCAAGCCGAGAATATCTAAATTATAACGGTGGAATTTTTGTGTGAGGACATCAAGAGAAAAAGCTCTGTGCAGAGTCCTCACATTCCAACTACCTATGGAGAGAAAATGGTTAGTGGGATGTTTAAAGAAACTATGTTTATTGAAAGAGGGAATGCCGACAATATCAAACAGCCCCCTAATCGCAGACATGGGGCAAAGACCCGTTCCCCCACTACTAAAAGCTGAAGCCATCTACACTGGAAGACTTCCTCCAATGTAGAATTTGACGATGCCAATAGAAGCAAAGAGTTCAGGTGCCTGCGATGACTTCTGCTCAGGATTATCCACCAGCTGATAAACATATCCTGTGAATCTATTCACTTGGGGCTGTCAACCCACAAACAAACAGAAAACACAGCGGAAGATTTTCCCTCCACAGAAGCCCACCAGGGCAGCAAAATCAGGATCCATAATCAAGCTCAGAGCCAGATATCTGTCCAGTCCAGTAGGTTTATATGGTCAGCACCAGGACCCTGTGTGGTTGACCACTCCTCAGCAGGGTAGAAAAAAAAGAAAAGTAGCCATAGTTGTCCAGATCAGTAGGCCACACTAATCTGGCAGCCCTCCCCTTCCGTTCACTTCCACAAGAGAGTATCTCTTTTGAAAGTTACTAACGGTCCGCGCCACGAGAAGGCCGGGTCGGACATTAGGTGCTAGGCCTGGCCGGTTCTATGCATCATTAATCATTAGGATAAAGTGAAATTGTAGAAACCGGATGTGATTTTCAGTGTAAGTCGCTACAAATTAACAAGAAATATATCACTAATAATTTTCATAGCAAGTTTTCCGTAACTTAAATAATGTCGCAGCAGACTAATTTAGCATCCCAATCAAAACCGGATCGTCACTTTCATTTATGTAACATATGTATTTTGTGTAAGAAACCTTTTGTACTGATGTAAGCATATCAAATCATTGTTAAGGTAGTAACAGTTAATTACGAGGGATAATATATGTAAAAAAAACTGATTTTTGTAATCGGAGAATGCAAAAATATACTAATCGCAAAAATAAATATAACATTTTAAAATTGTGTTTTTTTTTGTAATTAGCAATTTAAAATTATTTCAATTAAATTATTTTTATAAACATAGCATTTTAATTATTTATTATTATGTTATAGACATTAATGTCTATAACATTAAAACAGTAATATATTTATATTAAAAGGTAAGGAGTTCCACATTGGAACATATCCTCTCTCCTAAAATCGTTACGAAATTTGCAGACGAGTCCCTAAAGAGCGCATGTACACTAAATAATACATGCACTCTTAAGGAACTCGTCCATGAAAAGACTAAAGGCCATTTAATTAAGTATGTTAAGCCATGTTATGTCAATAGTAACTCAGATACAGAACTCATCATCATAATCAACCAGCCATAGTCTATGAAGGTCCAATCAGACCGTGCAATTTAGTTTTCCATGCATCTCAGTCTTGAGCTACATCTGCTGAAACTGGCCACTGCACACCAATTCGAACAGGGTACTGTTCGACATTTAGGTTTCCCCTTCCTTCTGAGGAAGGAAGGGGAAGGTTTCCTAGGTTTCCCCTTCCTTCTGAGGTCTTTAGACACACTGTTGATAACCCTATTCGCCAATCTATAATTTTCCATACGGGCAACACTGCCAAACCAACGGAGTCTCTCTCTGCACGATAATGCTGCATAAAGGAGGTTGCCGACTCCTTTGCCTAACCTAATTATTCCTTACCAAATTCAACCACCTAATGCCCAAGATACTGCGCAAGCATCAAGAATCAAAAGCATCAAGATTTTTTGCCATTTTGTTTACAAAACGTCCAAGTTTCACTACCATAACAAACCCTTGAAAGAACCAAACTATTATACAGTTTAAGTTTAGTCTTTATATGTATACGCCTATTTCTCCACAATCTCCGTAGATTCTTAAAAGTTCCGGCAGCAATCCCTATTCTTCTGTTACTCTCATGCCGCATAGCACCAGTATCTGTTACATAGCTCCCAAGAAAATTAAACCGAGTCACTTGCTCAAGACTCCATCCATTCAAAGAAACTGAAGCACCATCTACCTGACCAATTTTCATCACTTTAGTTTTCTCTCTGTTTATCACGAAACCTATTCTACTACCAGTCTCATCAACAGCTCGAATGAAAGAGTTCATCTCATCAACATCATTTCCCAAAAGGGCTAGATCATCAGCATTGTCTAAATCAGAAAATATCAATCTCAAAACCACTTTTCCTACTATGAATTGCTAATATACAAACAGTTTCATCTAAATTCAGTGCTCTATATTATTCGAGTAGAAAAGAGAAAAACCGAGCTTATATGAGCACTCAGTTCGTGAATAATCTCATATTTTCTAAGTTTGCAGTCCAACAATAGACCCGCGCTCTTCGAACAAATCACTCAAAACAAGGTTTTTAATAATGTTTTATGAAATGATGTGGCTATTACAATGCAATATATTATTTGGTTTAAAAAAAAACTAACTCGAATCAAATAAAAATTATCGATTTATTACAATTTCATATCCTGTGAATAAAACAATCCTTTATTTCTCTTCATTTGGATCACTCCCTCCTGGAGTTATCGGTAGAAAACTCGAGGTTATTTAACCAACTATTATCCTGTTTGTACTCAGAGAAATCTTATCTGGAACTCAGAACGAAACTCATTTTATTTCTCAGTTGGGGGCGAGAGATGGGTCAGTCAGTAGCGTGCCAGGTTCGTAATCTATAGTTCCCAGGTTCGTGTCTCACCTGGGTCAGCGTTGTAATTTATATATTCGCAAAATTCCGCTTCCTGCCCTCTATTAGAAGTGCGACACCGGTGGGCTTGGAAAAGACGCCGTCCCTCGGATGACACGTGAAGCCAAGGCTCTGTGTGTGGGATAGTAATACCCTGTGCAAGTTAAAGAACACTCTGGATGGCCTTGACGGGATGCTATCATCTGTCTCCTAACAATTGTCCAGTGGATTCTCTCCCCGAAAACTTCTCTGAGCTGGGGGCCCTTGTGACCTGGCCATTTAGCCCATTGGTGTGCAAAAAAAAAGTACCGCTCAGAGTTAAGCATGCTAACTGATTGACAATTTGGATTTTTAAAATAGGAATTGCGGTTCTATTTTAGCGAACTTGAGGAGGAAATGTGATTTGTGTACATCAAGAGACATCAAGATGACATTGCAAAAGAGAATGAATTTGATTCTTTTGTGCTGTATGTGATAAGTTAAAAGAAATGTGTTGAGTTCAGGGCCGGACTTACGAATAAGCTAACTATGCTATAGCTTAGGACTTCACAATTATGAGGGGCCTCAAAAACCCAAGTTTGAAGTTTATACTGTTACGATTTTTTTTCATATATTCAAATAATACAGGGTGTCCATAAAGTCTCTTTACAATTTAAAAAATTTATCAAAAAATCAAATGGAAAGATAAATATTTGGAAACTATTACAAAATGAAAAATAGATATTGATTTTTTTCCATCATTTAATACACCTCTATAAGGGCACCATTAGTTGCACGAAGCACATCAAGACGGTACTCGATTTCTTGCCATGTTCGCTGTAGCATAGCCTCATCGATGGTGGCAATGACATCAGTGATCTTTTGCTTTAGGTCAGTGATGTCCCGTATCTTTGTGCGATACACGATATCTTCAACATAACCCCATAGAAAGAAGTCCAGGGGAATGATATCTGGTGAACGAGGTGGCCAGGGAATTCGGCCATCTCTTCCAATCCACCAATCTGGAAATGTTTGATTTAGGAATCCATGGACTTGCAGTCCCCAAAGTGGTGGTGCACCATCTTGCTGGAAAATGATGGTGGAAGGTCATCTAGTTGTTCTGCCACATATTAGTCAAAAGGTCAAAGAAAACATTTGCAGTAATTGATGCCTCGTTGAAGAAAAGTGGACCAAGGATTCGATTGCACATGATCTCACACCACACATTAACCTTTTGTCTATCTCGGTGAAGTTCACTAGTCACATAGGGGTGTTCTAATTCCCAGATTCTCACATTATGTGTGTTCAATTTCACTGAGACATGAAAGGTTGCCTCATCACTAAAACAAACTCGGGTGAGGAACGTTTCATCCTCAGAAATTCATTCCAGCATGTTAACTGCAAACTCTTTTCGTCTTGGTTTATCATTTGGCTCGAGTGCCTGTAAGAGTTGCACTTTGTAAGCGTACAATCGCGAGTTTTTGTGTAGGATTTTGTACACTGTTCAACGTGGTAGCTCTAACTGTCTGGCAGCAGTACGAATGGACGTTGTGGGAGATCGACTAAAGGTTTGTCTTACACGATCGATGTTTCTCTCAGATGTTCTTGGTCGTCCACTCCTCCCTTTATCCAACACTGTCCCTGTCTCCATAAATTTCTTGTGCCATGCACGAATTGACGGACGTGACGGTGGATCTCTTCCATACTTAATTCTGTAGTTTCACTGAGTCTGCGTATCCGATTTCGTTTCAATAAACCATGATACATATTGTGCCTTCTCTTGAGGAGTAGCCATTTTTTAGAGTTTCTTTAAAAGATACCTCTTTCATAAACGTGGTACCTGAAATACACAAATGCAATGTGATTAAAAACTTTGAAAACCACTTAGTACATAGAACAAATTTGATTAAGATATCTCATCAATTGCCTTTGTAATAAATTTTTTAAATTGTAAAGAGACTTTATGGACACCATGTATATTATGCAAACAACCGTTCATCTCAGCTTTACAGAGTCGTTATTATATACCAATTGTAATATAATGATCCACTTGATCAATTTCATATTTATTTTTGAATATACTCTTCAATTGCAATAATAAATCTATAAATTAGTTCGACCTTCTAAATTTTGGTGCCTCTTAAACGTATTGTAGCTTAGGGTCTCGTAAACGTCTCATAGCTTAGGGCCACAGAAGGTGAAAGTTCGGTACTGGGTGAGTTGTTTGACGTCTAAGCAGACTTTGTTTTATGAATATGATACGTTTCATTTTTAATGAAACGTGTACCGATAACTCCAGGAGGGAGTGATCCAAATGAAGAGAAAATAAAGGATTGTTTTATTCACAGGATATCAAATTGTAATATATCGATATTTTTGATTTGATTCGAGTTAGTTTTTTTAAACCAAATGATGTATTACATTGTAATAGCCAGTTCATTTCTTAAAATGTTATTAAAAACCTTGTTTTTTGTGATTTGATCGAAGAGCACGGGTTTATTGTTGGACTGCAAACTTAGAAAATATGAGATTATTTACGAACTGAGCGCTTATATAAGCTCGGTTTTTGTCTTTTTTACTCGAATAATATAGAGCACTGAATTTAGATGAAACTGTTTTTATAGTAGTAATTCATAGTAGGAAAGTGGTTTAGAGATTGAAATTTTCCGATTTAGACAATGCTAATGATTTAGCCCTTTTGGGAAATGATGTTGATGAGATGAACTCTTTCATTCGAGCTGTTGATGAGACTGGTAGTAGAGTAGGTTTCGTGATAAACAGAGAGAGAACTAAAGTGATGAAAATTGGTCAGGTAGATGGTGCTTCAGTTTCTTTCAATGGATGCACTCTTGAGCAAGTGACTCAGTTTAATTATCTTGGGAGCTATGTAACAGATACTGGTGATATGCGGCATGAGAGTAACAGACGAATAGGGATTGCTGTCGGGACTTTTAAGAATCTATGGAGATTGTGGAGAAATAGGCTTATACATATAAAGACTAAACCTAAACTGTATTATAATTTGGTTCTTTCAAGGGTTAGTTATGGTAGCGAAACCTGAACGCTTTGTAAACAAAAAGGGAAAAAATCTTTATGCTTGCGCAGTATCTCGGGCATTAGATGGTTGAATTTGGTAAGGAATAACGAGGTTAGGCAAAGGAGTCGGCAACCTCCATTGAGCAGCATTATCTTGCAGAGAGAGACTCCGTTAGTTTGGCCGTGTTGCCCGTATGGATAATTATAGATTAGGGAATAGGGTTATGAACAATGTGTCTAAATCCTCAGAAAGAGGGGAAACCTAGGAAGCGGTGGGCACACAATATCGGACAGTACCTTGTTAGAATTGGTGTGCAGTGGCCAGATTCAGCAGATGTAGCTCAGGACTGAAATGCATGGAAAACTAAATTGCACGGTCTGATTAGATCTTCATAGCGCATGGCTGCTTGATGATGATGATGAGTTCTGTATCTGAGTTGCTATTGACCTAAAAAGTGCATATATCATTTAGTGTACATGCGCTCTTTAGGGATTCATCGGTAAATTTCGTAACAATTTGAGGGGAGATGTTATGTTCTAATGTAAAACACCTTATCTTTTAATATAAATATATTATTTTTTAATGTTATAGACATTAAAAACCTTAAAATAATATTAAATTCATAAATAAAATTAATTATTATTCCCACATAATTTAAAATTATGTGGGAAGATTGAGGGGGTATTTAGTTTGAGGGGGTATTTAGTTTTCGAGCCCTGCTTGAGGGGGTATTTAGTTTTCGAGCCGTCCCGTGGCCGAGTGGTTAGAGCGCTTGGCTGTTGATCTGAGGGACCTGGGTTCGAGCCCCGGGTAAGGCATGGATGCATGTGTCGTTTTTCTGCTGAGGTCCTCCATCCTCTCAGACCTTCTACTATGGCATATAAACTGACAGGCTCCTGTCAGACCTCTGTGGCAAGCAGCTGCTTCAGGAGGTATTTATTTATTTATTTATTTATTGTTATAAATATTATGTTTCAATATTGTCATGTGCATTACTTTTCAGTTTTGATACAACATTACGTTTCAGAATTGTTATAAGCATTAATTTCGAAAAACTCCTTTCACGTTACAGTGAAATTACCGGGATGCCAATCAGAAGGAGACTACTTCCATTTTGAAACATTAGCTAGTGTCTTCAGGGTTGGATTGGTTTATCTCCGAACTTCACGGTTTTGTCCACAATGGGCTGAATGGACAGTTCTTCCATTATATTCTTCAAATATTAAAATAATAATGTTGAAAATTAAAATATACACCAAAGAGCGAAAACATTATGACCACCGCGTCTTTATGGAAATCGAAGCAACTGCAGGTAAACGACGGCGCTTGTGAAGGTCATGAAACGGTATAAATAACCCCTGGTACTGAGCTCTGTTAATCGGTGTTATTCTTGTTCTTCAGATGGGAAAAACAGCGGACGTAAGTGATTTTGACAAAGGCCAAAATTTAATGAACAGACGACTGGGTCAGTGCATTTCTGAGATGCCAAGGCTTTGTTGGGTGTTCATGGTCAGCCGTGGTTAGTACCTTCAAAAAGTGGTCCGAGGAGGGAAAAACCACGAACCGTCAACAAGGTGTGGATCGACCACAGCTCATCTTTGGTATAATATTATAAGATGATGCTAGAGCTCAGCGAAGGCAATCCCATATGGTAAGAGCCAACAGATATGATACTGTGGTGCAAATCGCCAATAATTCTAATGCTGGTTCCGGGAGTAATGTGTCACAACACACAGTACATCGAACCCTGCTGAAAATGGGTCTGCGCAGCTGCAGGTCGTTCCGAGTGCCCATGCTAACTTCAGTTCTCTTTGGAAAGCGCCTACAATGGGAACGCGCTAATCAAAACTGAACCTTGAATGATTGGAAGAAGGTCGTCTGGTTCGACGAATCTCGTTTCCTGTTGCACTGTGGACGGCCGTGTACGTGTGTATCGTTTACCTGGGAAAGTTTTGGCACCATGATGCACTGTGGGACGAAAACAAGCCGGTGGAGGAAGTGTAATCCTTTGGGCAATGTTCTGCTGGGAAATCCTGGATCCGGTCATTCATGTGCAGGAAACTATGACGTCTACCACCTACCTAAACATTATTGCAGAGCAGGTACATGCTTTCATAGCAATAGTATACCTATCTAGTAGTGCCTTCTTTCAGCAGGCTAACTGCACCATGGCACACTGGCCGGATTGTTCAAGAATGGTTCGCGAAACATCAGAAAAACATTCAGGGATTGCCCTGACCTCCAAATTCCCCAGACAGCAATCCAATAGAACATGTTTGGTTTGAGTTGGAACTGCGGCAGCTAAGTTACGTAACTTACAGAAGTTAAAGGTTCTGTTGGCAACGTGATCGTACCAGTTACCACAAGACACCTTTAGAAATCTTGTAGCGTCCATGCCTCGCTGTATAATAGTTGTGTTAGCGGTACGTGGAGGACCAACATCATATTAGGCAGCTGGTCATAATGTTTTGGCTCTTCGGTGTAAATATATTAGACACATAACTTTATATTCCGTCAAAATTTACCATAAAAAGCATATTTTACAAGCTGTGGAGCATCGAATTTGGCTTTCTTCTGATATGACAAAAACTCGGTACTTTGTTATCTAGGCAGTATATATCAATTGAAACGCTTAAACTGAGAGCTTTGGGTCAGGAGGACTGTTTTGGTAATGCAACAAGTTGCATATTGATAAAAAAAAGTTTAAAATGCCTTCCTTGTCTCAAAACCATAAAGATAAAAAAGACCTGATTTCATTGAGAGTGGTTTCATTTTCGGCTGAAGGTGAACATGTTCGCGTGAGATCATTACAGTCGCTACCTTGATTATGATGAAACGTATTGCTTGTGAAGTACAAAAATGACTTCACGGGCCATATATCCGAGAATCCCTACCCCACAGTATTTAAGAATTAATGTCAAAGAATGTGAAATTCTGCCCCTTGGGGATCATCGTTTGGTGATTTTTGCCTTGTCCTTTGCGACTCATGCCACTTTTTGGACACCCACAGATGAAGAAGGTTAGGGGATCTTATATCCTGGTAGTTCGAAAAATCATAATTATGCTACATGCTAGAATTTGAAAAAAGTGCGAAAAGGGAAAGATATGGGAATTCCTTCACTGTCAAATTAGAGGTCATGTTTAAGTTTCAATTTGATGCCACAGGACTCGATTAATTACATGGCGGAATGAGTGATCAGATATGATTTGCTTAGGAATAGGCTAATGAGGAAACCACCTCAAACTCCAAACGTAGAAGGGTTCCTATATGGTTCTTTTTATTTACAATTCACAAAATAGATTTAAACGAGAAGTATTTTAAAAAATCCGATAAATAATATACATGAATGTATATTATTATTTAAATAAATGAAAATAAAAATAGTAAATAATAAGCAGGATGAACAATCTTAAGCATAGAGGAAATTTTGACTTGATCCGGTTGGATCCTACGACTTTCTGATGGCATGTCAGGTACTATGATTCCTGAGCCACCAGTTGTCGACCGAGATCTCTTCTGTTGATTGCTTTATACCACGGATTCAGTCATTGCAAGTTGCCTTAATTACAATTGAAGATGATGGTCTACAAAACACCTTCCAGATATAACCCTCAGGTAGTTGCGATGAGTCTTAGGTTTACAGGTCATTTTCTGTGCTTCTAATATTGAAAATTACATTCCCTCCATTTGTATAAAATGAAACCTATGGTTTTATGTATTGCTTCAACAGTGATTTAAAATGTATCAATTTCAAACATTTCTTATATCCATTAAGTTATTACTCTAAGCTTATAGGTGTATTGTTTGTTTAATTTGGGTCACTTCATATATAAAGATAAAGGGACATAGTTTAGAAAAGGTAATATTCTTCATTTATTATGAATGTGATCAGTGTAATTATAAAGACAATTTCATAACTTTTAACTTACCATAGAAGTTTTAGATATTTCAATATATCATTAAACTTAACGCTAAAACCTCATTTTATCTTATGCTTTCAGTTAAAGAAAGATTATTAAAAGAGGAGTAAAAATGGCTACCAGTATAAATCATAACATTTTTTAGTGTAGTATTATTAATCCGTTTAATCCACACATATGATTATCCTGATCTCTAAACTCTAGTTCAGTGACTTACAGTGTAACTCCCTACAATTTAACATAAAAAATATATCACTAATAAATTTCATAGCAATTCTTCCGTAAGTTAAATAACGTCGCATCAGACGAATTTAACATCTCAAACGTTACCGGATTGTCACTTTCATTTATGTAACATATTTTGTGTCACAATCTTCCCTTTTTGTGCTGATGTAAGCATATCAAATATTTACACCATCCGTCAGATGGGACATTGATTCCGCCATCCGTCAGATGGGACATTGAACCGCCATCCGTCAGATGGGACATTGATTCCGCCATCTGTCAGATGGGACATTGATTCCACCATCCGTCAGATGGGACATTGATTCCGCCATCCGTTAGATGGGACATTGAATCCGCCATCCATAAGATGGGACATTGGTTCCGCCATCCGTCAGATGGGACATTGAATCCGCCATCCATAAGATGGAACATTGGTTCCGCCATCCGTCAGATGGGACATTGAATCCGCCACCCATTGATTCCGCCATCCGTCATGTGGGACATTGATTCCGCCATCCGTCAGATGGGACATTGATTCCGCCATCCGTCAGATGGGACATTTATTCCACCATCTGTCAGATGGGACATTGATTCCGCCATCCGTCATATGGGACATTGATTCCGCCATCCGTCAGATGGAATATTTAATTCTGGGCTCGTGTGTGTGAGAGCACAGTAAGGAACACGCTGGACGGTCCTGATGGGAGTCTACCATCAGTCTACTAACAGCTGACCAGTGAATCTCCACTCCCACCACCCCCCAACCGACTTGTCATTCGGTAGCGTGCGAGGCTCGTAATCTACAGTTCCCAGGTTCGAGTCTCAGCTGGGCCAACATTGATAGTTATCCATGCCAAAATCCCCACCCTGCCCTTGGTCAATACGGTACACTGATGGACTTAGAAAGGCCTCCGTCCGTCGGATGGGACCTAAATCCATGTTCCCCTGTGTGGACAGCCATATTCTGGGCATATTAAAAAACATGCTAGATGGTCATGACGGGAGGCTACCATCTGTCTCCCAATAGCTGTGCCTCATGCAACCATCTCTGAGACCTCGGAGTCCTTGTGACCTGGCCATTTAGCCCATTGTGTGCAAAAAAGTATCTCCCAGAGGTAATACATTCCAACCCTTCTCACGAGGAAGCCGTTCTCAGTTGTAACGTTATGTCAAAAGCATTATCGCTAAAACCAGCAAACGCTGCAGCCGGATTGGTCACATATTTTAATCACTTGCATATCTCGGTGCAACTCAGTCGCCTTCTGATTTGCAGGACTTCCGATCATTCATCCTGAGTGTTGCAATTTCAGTGTTACAGAGTATATACTTGCGTATACCGAGGTGCTCAAGGCGCAATCTATGGCAAAGTACCAAAAGCATATTTTCTTAAATCTACTTTTAAATGTTTATACCAACTCAAATTCAATGAAGGGATACTTTCTAATATTTTTGCAAGTGGAATATTAATCCAGGAAATGAAACTTTCATTACAGGGTAAGAACTGTTTGCAGTAATGAAACTTGCAACCAACTGAAGGTTTTAATGAAGTACGTCATCCGAATAAATTCCTTTAAAAATTTAAAGTGTAATGAAATGAAAAAATAGAAATAGGAAAAGATATAAATATATCTGAAACCATTTTTTACTTTGATTTTTCATTTACCAAAACAACTGATAAATACCTACAAAAAGGAAATTGTGCTTTTTATAATAAAACTTCCTGCACAAATTTGTATAATCATAAAAAACTCAGTTCCCTTGTGTCTCGCATATCGTGTTTCTTGTCCCCCCCCGCCCTTCATTTTTTACTAGATCAGGACCTGTGCAAAGGCAATTGGTTTATTTTTTTTTTCTAAAATTCAAGTTTAGCTAAGTTTTACTATTCTCGTGTCTCGAACTGTTTTTTTTTGTCTTATGTATGTTACTCCACCGACTAGAGAGCTGCTATGAGACAGTTGGTAGGCTCCCATCAAGGCCATATAGCGTGTTGCATAATGTGAATAGAGTATGAATCTCCAACATATGGCCACGGCTTAATGTACCATCCGGGGGACGGCGGCCTTTCCAATCGCATTGATGTCCCCTACTTACCGAGGGCATGGTGGAACGTTTGGGGCAGATAAATCTCAACGCTGACCCAGTTGGGATTCGAACCTGGGAACTGAAGATTATGAGCCTGGCACGCTTCTCACCGCGTCACCCCCTTCCCAACAGCAGTAGTGATCAGTTGTCTATCTCTGACTCAATAGTTTCAACTTTAACGCAGTGCTCCCGAGAGGCGGGGGTGACTGAGTTGGTAGCATGCCTGGCTCGTAATCTGCAGTTCCCGGGTTCGAGTCCTGCCTGGACCAGAGTTGAGATTTATCTCCATACAACTACTCTCCCTGTCTTCTGTAAGTAGGGGACACCGATGGGCTTGGAAAGGCCACCGTTCGTCTGAAGGAACATTATGCCATAGCGCTGTGTGCGGGAGAGCCATACCATGCGCACGTTAAATAACAAGCTGGATGGCCTTCACGGGAGGCTACCATCTGTCTCCCAGCAGCTGTTCCAGTGAGTCTACCTCTCCGAGACTTCGGGCTGCTTGTGCTCTCCCTATTTAGCGCATTCTGTGAAAAAAAGTGCCGCTCTGAGGTAAAACAACCTAACCCAACACACTGCTCCCTGCTATGAAAAGTTGCTAAGTTGGCACATACATATCATGTAATACATACATATCACTCGTAAAAAAAGTCGCGAACTGTTCTGGACGCCACTCCACGAATTATTCATCCCCGGTTTTTTCTCTAGATGTAATACTGTACCTTAAAAAGATACTTTCCAAATCAAGAAATGGTAATAAGATTTCTGAATTGAAACGGATGAATAAAATAAACATTTATTTGTCACTATAACTGAGGTGGTAGGTAAGATATATACAATAAAGTCCCGGTTATCCGGAACATAAACATCCAGAATTCTCATGCAATCGGAATAAATTTCAAATTGAAATAATAAATTTTCTGAGATTAAAGTTTAGGTTAGTCTCACTGTTCTCGTGTCTAGGATTCTACTGACTTTTAAGTTTCAAAAAATTCTCTTTCACATTTCGTTATTAGGGAAAATTCGACACTTCGGTAAAGAGCGCCATCTGGCGACCAATATTACAATTCTCTCTATGGTGTCTTTCAATGAATAAATAAGCATAAATAAACATCCCCTCAAGCAGCTGCTTACCATAGAGGTCTGACAGCAACCTGTCAGTTTATACGTCATGGTAGAAGGTCTGTGAGAATGGCGGAACATCAGCAGAAAAAAAGAATACAAACATCCATGCCTTTACCTTGGCTCGAAACCAGGTCCCTTGATCACTAGCCAGGATCGCTAACTAATCGGCCACGGGACGGCCGAGGGGTTAGCCCACTTGGCTATAAAACTTTGGGAAGCAGTTGCCGAAGTTCCTGAGAATTATATTTCAGATATTTAGATTTGCATTAAGGATATTATACCTCAAGTTCATTGTTCACAACCAAGGTTTAAATGCAAATTTCACTTACGGTAATTATTTTGTATAAAAATATTTTCATTGCAACCGGCAGATTGATCTAACCGGCAAATTTCATTCACCATAAATGCCGGATAACCGGGAGCATTGTCTCATCTGTAACGTTGAAATTACAATACCAGAAAGGAGTGGCAACATTGAACTGATATTCATATATCAAGCAGTATGGGATACAAGGAAGAATTGATTAATTTTTCGAAAAAAAAAAGAAAATTTTATTATACAAAATATAAACCACATCAATAGGAGGTATAACCACAGCTATTGGCAATAAATTGAACATTGCCTCGTGGGAGTGAGTCGTAGAGACTGCTCCTAACCTCTTGTGGCACTGTTCCCCAAGCTTCCTGCACGTGGTGGGGTGCGACTCAGTCGGTAGCGAGCCAGGGTTGAGAGTTTTCTCCGCAAAATTCCCTGCCTTGCCCATGGTCACTAGGAGACACCGATGGGTTTGGAAAGGCCGCCGTCCGACTGATGAGATGTTGAACCTTGGTTCCGACTGCGGGAGAGCCACACCTTGTGCACGTTAAAGAGCACGCTGAATGGTCTTGACGGGAGGCTACCATGTGTATCACAACAGGTGTTCCATTGAATCTCCTTCTTTAATCTTTTGTGAGCCTTCGGAGTCCTTCTGACCTGGCCATTTAGCCTCTTGTGTACAAAATGTGCAGCCCAAAGATAAAACAATCCATATTGTTAAAGATCTTACGAAACAATATTTTCGATCATTGCAGTAGGGGGGATCCTTTTAGGTGAAAGGAGAAATTTCGTTCTACTGATACTAGAGAGATAAAAACCCGGATTATTTCGGTCCTATATTTTACAAGAATTTGAAATTTCGGATCTCACCATTTCATCGAAGTCGAAGGTCAAATTTATATCTAATTCTGATATGGACTTGAAAAATGATGTCTCTGGATACTTCTGCTTTCACATTTAGAATCTTTGTGAAATTTCTCATCTGATAGCACTGAGCAACACACAAAAAGGCTTTCAAATGAAAATAGCCAATCTTTACTAATTTCGAGGTGCTGAACACAAAACTGACAATAACATTTGTCGAAAGGCTCTTGTTTAGGAGAGACAGAGATGGTCATGTATAAAAGACTCCGTCCGCATTGAGTATATAGGTAACCATTTCGCAAGGCTCTATTTTAAACTCCAGATTGCAAAATATTGCGTTCTATTACATCAGCCCGTCATACATACAACCCATGGAGGAATTGCATCATTGTGTGATGCAACGTAATTTAGTCATGACATCACGGACAAAAGATGACGCAATCGTTATTTGGAGCAACTCCCATTTAGCCCTGAATCATAAGTACAACACAAGCGATCCTTGCAGTTTTAATCCAGCAGTAGTGATGCATCGCAACAGTGTTAACACACTAGATTTTACATTAATAAAACTAATCATCCTCCCGCGCACTCACCACATAAAAATATTTTTTCTTTTGGACTATCGTGCCTGACTAAGGCTTTTTATGCCTCCTTTCAGATCTCCACATCTCCAACATTAAAATTCTATCATTCTTATATTTCAGATCTGTTCTATGTTCCAATATGTTTGTTACATAAATCTCTCGTAGAAGCATACACGAGCGTTCATGGCACGTTTATCATAAACTCACTGCAGTACGTTCATCTGTCGTAACAATACTTTCAATCAGACATTTCTCACTCGAGCTCGTTTGTAGGGATGCAAATATACTCTGTATGAAATAATTATTTATATATAATTAATATATAATTAAATTATATTAATACATTAATTTATATATCATAATTTCTAAAGTATTTCAGAAATTATAAAATGTGGAACAACCGTAAGATATAAAAACATATGCCAAAAAATTGTTGAATAGTGATACATAATGAAATAAAAAAATTATCAAAAAAATCAATTAATAAAAATAAATAAATAATAATAAATAACCCTTAAGCAGTTGCTTGCCACAGAGGTCTGACAGGTGTCTGTCAGTTTAATATGCCATAGTACATAAAAGGTCTGTGAGGATGGCAAGACCACAGCAAGAAAATAACAGAAATATCCATGCCATACCTGGGCTCGAACCCAGGTCCATTTGATCACTAGCCAAGTGCGCTAACCACTCAGTAATAAATGAAATTCTAAAGAATTCCTCAACTTCTGAACTATTCACACCTAATCTTTGATACTAAGTAAAAATAATATTGCAATTCATAATTTGCTTGCCAAAAATATGTAATGGGCACTAAAATCTATTCTTTTTAATCAGTACTTCATATTCATTATCATCATAATGATTTCAGAATCTTGTGCAACTTTGAAAATTTTTGATGCTCTTTGCAATCCAATAAACTTCAATCCAAAAAATTCAATTTCATGTTTCTGTGGACCGTGTGATGCGCGCCAATATTCAATTTACTATTTCAATTCACAAAATAAAAGACAAAATGGCCATTTTAGAAAAATAAATCTAAAGGACAGAGCAGTGAAATAAAGGGCTGTCATCTGAAATAAAGGATGTATGGTCCCCGTCACCATAAATGATTTTAAATTTATGCGAAATACAAAAAAAAAAGTTTCATTCAAATAATGAGTACATTCGGCAACACATTCTATCAAACTGTTTATTATCGGAAAATCACGTCTGTAATTAGGTTCATTTTGAGACTTAACTGGTATGGTAAAAAGAAAATATTATATTTGCAGACTTTAATTCTGGAAGTTACATGATAGATCAACATATCTTACCTAAATCACCCTTTCTTTAAAAAGAGGATCTTTTATATTTTATATCAGATATATAATTTTTATATCATATAGGATTTTTTATTTGCTGTTTGCGTATTTATAGCTTACTGTAGAAGATTTCTGTTCTGTACACATGACTACGAGAAAAAAACAAAGTTTCAATTCAGTTAATTCACGTTTATTTCAAGGATTCTTCGAGGGGGTAGACTTATGATGCATTATTAAAACTTATGATTAACATACAAAACAAATAGACGTGATGTCAGACCCTGAAATTCAGGAGAACAATGTTATTTGACATCTATCAAATGTAGCATACCTGATCAGTAAGTTGTTGATTTAGGGACTTTTGACCCCCCTGTATACAAAGAGAATTTCTCCCCGCGGTATGTTGTAAAATATACTTGTTAACATGGATGACAATGTTAGGATAATTTCTAAACAAATCTTTAAAAGAAATTTATACGTAGTCAAACTTCATTTTTAGTGTAATACATTGTTTTCTTCAATTAGTTATATTTCCGAAAAAAGAACCACGACTGCAAAGCTGTGTTCTGTTCAAAGTGTGAAATATTCTTTAACGCTTGCTCATACATCAGAACAGCATTTAATCATTGACTAACGGATTTGGTACCTTTCGTGGGACCAAAATCCAATCGTTGGCGATGTTCTGATGTATGGTCCCCGTAACCATAAATGATCTTAAATTTATGTGAAATACAAAAAAAAAAAGTTTCCTTCAAATAGTGAGTACATTCGACAACGCATTATATCAAACTGTTTATTATCGGAAAATCACCTCTGTAATTAGGTTCATTTTGGGACTTAACTAGTATGGTAAAAAGAAAATATTATATTTGCAGACTTTATTTCTGGAAGTTACATGATAGATCAACATATCTTGCCTAAATCGCCTTTTCTTTAAAAAGAGGATCTTCCCATTTTTATATCAGATAGGATTTTTTTATTTGCTTTTTGCGTATTTATAGCTTACTGTAGAATATTTCTGTTCTGTACACATGACTACGAGAAAAAAACAAAGTTTCAATTCAGTTAATTCACGTTTATTTCAAGGATTTTTCGAGAGGGCAGACTTATGATGCATTATTAAAAAATGTAAATGTCTGAAGAACTTATCATTAACATACAAAAACAAATAGACGCGATGTCAGACCCTGAAATTCGAGGAGAGCAATGTTATATGACATCTATCAAATGTAGCATACCTGATCAGTAAGTTGTTGATTTTAGGGACGTTTGACCCACCTTGTATACAAAGAGAATTTCTCCCAGCGGTATGTTGCAAAATATACTTGTTAGGATAATTTCTAAACAAATCTTTAAAAGAAATTTATACGCAGTCAAACTTCATTTTTAATGTAATACATTGTTTTCTTCAACCAGTTATATTTCCGAAAAAAGAACCACGACTGCAAAATGGGAAATATTCTTTAACGCTTGCTCATACATCAGAACAGCATTTAATCATTGACTAACGGATTTGGTACCTTTCGTGGGACCAAAATTCAATCGTTGGCGATGTTCTAAACGTATCTGCTTAAATGGCTCTCTGCCTTCGACCAATGTCCTCCGTAAAAAAAAGAACGTGCTCTTTTTTGGCTGAAGTGCTGTAAATAATTCCATTTTACTTCGTGCAATAAATATTATTTTTGATGTCGTTTACATAATTTGTGATAGTTCGCTTTTTAGAAATAACAATTGTTAAGTAACTATTCGAAAATTACACCAAAAATAAAGCTTTCTTACAGAAAGAAACTATTCTCTTCCGAACTACTCGAGAAGGAAAATACTTTCATAAATGACCAAGTGCTAAAATTATCAGTCAGTTATGTGCTACACATTACAAATTTAGCTCTAAGAAATGAGTTGCGGTGTCTACATTTCCCTTTAATACGATTTGTGGGACATAAGCAACACAATTTAACACGATGGTTCTACACATTGGAGGCTAATTTCACCATAATCTTGCAAAAACATGTAGATTCATTAATCTGATATTGGCGAGTGTAATAAAATACATAATAATTTGTATTTTCAGTTTGAAGTCGGACAAATGTTTGAGTATCATGTATTACAACAAATGTTTCAGCTTCATGTATTTATTTTCAGAATAGAATTTAACATATCAATCAGTCATACCCCACTTTGTTTCACGAGTTTGTAAAGCACATAGCCTTTAGGTCGTTGTAAACTTAACTGCGCTAAGAAATAATCAGACATACAACAAATCGATGTTCACTACGAAATCATATATACAAAATCCTTTATTTGTAACAATATTTCCACACTATCAATATTTAGTGAGTACGTATTCAAATGCTCGTACACATAGGAAAGTTCCGACATGAATTATCTTCCACAAAAAGTTTAGCATCATCGCTTAAATGAATCTTTCTTACGTTAAACAGTCAGCAACGATACGATTCACGTCCGAAGCAGTTCTTAGGTAGGTTACATTGTCTTTCAGTCATTCACGTTGAAACTTTGGTCACGTAAGGCCCTTAGATGAGATTGTATGACGATGAGATACCGCCTGATTTTGTCAGGTTCGGAAGAGTTCATCACAGATGCGATTTGCTGGTCTAGCCAAGATGTTATAGCTTTTTCTTTACATTGGTGGCTTTTAAAGCGTGGTACAAGACCGATGATGTCTTTGTTACACTGTAAGCAACGGCGCGAAACCCCTTACTCTTTGGGTATTTCTTGAAACCATTCCAAATAGGATCGCTCTTTCGCCCTCTCATATTTTGACACCCTGCTTCCATTGCTGGTCGAAAATGATGCTCGTACGAGACACAGAGCAGTATTTTAATCAAAATCGTTGACCAATGAGCGTAGGACGATTTAAAACTACTATGATTGAACCATAGATTAATAACGACTCTTTCTTTCTACAGCGTATTTAAGTACAACAGAGTTTTTAATCAGCTGGTATAATTAAGATGATACATATCAAAATAGTGTCAAGGGGAAGGCGCTTTAGGGTAGACAGATGATTTAAATCGAGTTCCTTGGTAAACCATAGTTTTGCTGAATATCTTGACAGTTAAAATCCGAGCCGACCTAAATGAACCCTATTCGTATTTAAATCCTGCCACGTAAGTGACTCCATTCGTTTTCTTATAGTAAGAAAATATCTTCTGATCTATAAGCCAAATTATTTCTTAGCGTACGGATTTAAAACCGAGAGACGGAAATCGACCATTTCTAAAATTTAGAAGGTCGTCTCAAAACCTCACGAAGTTCGCATTTAACGCGAAAACGACCGTGTGGATTCGTAGAGAGTCTCAATTCCGTGTATATTTGCATAAACCTTTTTAATGCAGTCTCGTGATACTAACTGTGTTCTCCTTTAGTTCAGATAACTTTTATACGACGTTATCAGGTCTTTGCGACAATTATTTATTAACTAAAGACAATTTTATTAAAATCTTTATTCGCAATTTTCAGGAAAAGTTCTCTACATAACAACTTCTGCTATTATAATCTAACGTTTGAAGGTTGACCGAAATGTTATTTATCCCTTCACATTACTGTCTCATGTTGGTTGAATAGTGTCTAGGTTTTCAACTCTTAAAGTCCTTCAACCTGTCCATTTTGGAAGATCACAACAGTTTCTTAATAGTTGACAAAATATTCATCAAAGATGATTATTATGAATCGGGTACGTGTAGCATTTTGACGCCGATTTTATTTAGAGCTACTTGAAATATTTCAAAAATTGTCGTTGATTGCGTACCAATTTCTCAGCTGCCTCGATATAATAATATTCATTTTTGTAATAGCCCGTTCTCTTAGCGTATTACTCATTTAAAAATCTTTTCACGAAGTGATCGGGAAAAATCGTATATCGCCCATTTCAGTTATTGTAAAATTTTCTTTATTAGAACACGTGACTTCTTTAATTACTCTGACTCACAATTATCTACAGTTTTTAAGTAACTATATTCTACATTGGGGCCATTTCTTCTATAATCTTATGCACCCCAATACTGTTATGTAAGAATCAATTGGTGAAAGGTTTTAATTTTGTTCGGCTGTTCGCAGACAGAAAACCCCTCTGAGGCGTTCAGCCGCCATCTGCGCCACCAGGTGTCGCAAGGATTCCCCATCCTCAGTTATCACTTTCCCTTTCAAGGAAGTCTAGCGAGGGGCGTCCCCGGCGCTGGCCTCCTAAGCTAGGCCATAAAGATTCTTGTTAACAAAGGGTTTCATTCGTAGTCAAAAGCTACAACTATTTTTTAGATCCTAATAAAACTGACGTGATATTTTTTTGATCCTAATAAAACTGACGTGATATTTTTTTGATCCAAACCGTTATTGATAGTCTCATCCCGTTTCTTGGTGCTTTAATCTCGATTTGTTTCATAAAGTCGCAAATTATTTTCAGTCGTCATAAATGTCACCGAGTGGCTTGACTTCTTCTGGGCACCTGTTATTGACCAACCCATATCTGAAAGGATTTGAGGGGTCCCAAATATTAACGTCACCACACATTATTAGGAGGCCTTTCAAATACCTCTCTAAACGAAAGAATGGATCATCATCTGAAGCGTCCAGGTTTCGCCGATCGTGGCATAGAATTCCTTTTTCGTCTCTAAGCGTAATTTTTTTTTTCAGAGCTGAACGCGCATACGTGGGAGGATTTGATACTGGGAGTCTTTAACAACGCCGTCTTTGATTCCGACGGAAGCTATATTCTGCTGACACACACATTCTATTGAATACCTACGTTAGAGTACGGCTAAAAAACTTTTCTCACCAACGAGTTCAGTCATAAATGTCAACCTAGCTGTAGGCTCTTTCTGCCGGTGGCCAATCCTTTATTCTTATGAATGCCATAGGGGGGGGGGCTTCCCTCACAAATGAGAAGGATAATTTAAAAGCGATGTCAGCCGTTCAACATCAGCTGATGGCGAAGGGTGGGTGGGGGACCTCACTCTTGCAATAACAAAACATTCTGATAAAATTTTTTCTTACGGTTGAATCGGATCTGCTGGCGCACATTATAATGAATAGGGCTTCCCACACCAATGAGAAGGTTAATAAATAATTTTTAAGCGGTCATAAATGTCAACCCGTTTGACTGCTTGCATACATTTTTACTGAATGCCAGAGGGGCTTAATTTTTTTTCTCACGGTTCAATCGGGACTGCAGCTGCACATTATAACGAATAGGGCTTCCCACAACAGTGAGAAGGTTAATAAATAATTTTTAAGCGGTTATAAATGTCAACCCGTTCAGCTGTTTCAAACGAATTTGCTGAATGCCAGAGGGGCTTAATTTTTTTTCTCACGGTTCAATCGGGACTGCAGCTGCACATTATAACGAATAGGGCTTCCCACAACAGTGAGAAGGTTAATAAATAATTTTTAAGCGGTTATAAATGTCAACCCGTTCAGCTGTTTCAAACGAATTTGCTGAATGCCAGAGGGGCTTAATTTTTTTTCTCACGGTTCAATCGGGACTGCAGCTGCACATTATAACGAATAGGGCTTCCCACAACAGTGAGAAGGTTAATAAATAATTTTTAAGCGGTTATAAATGTCAACCCGTTCAGCTGTTTCAAACGAATTTGCTGAATGCCAGAGGGGCTTAATTTTTTTTCTCACGGTTCAATCGGGACTGCAGCTGCACATTATAACGAATAGGGCTTCCCACAACAGTGAGAAGGTTAATAAATAATTTTTAAGCGGTTATAAATGTCAACCCGTTCAGCTGTTTCAAACGAATTTGCTGAATGCCAGAGGGGCTTAATTTTTTTTCTCACGGTTCAATCGGGACTGCAGCTGCACATTATAACGAATAGGGCTTCCCACAACAGTGAGAAGGTTAATAAATAATTTTTAAGCGGTTATAAATGTCAACCCGTTCAGCTGTTTCAAACGAATTTGCTGAATGCCAGAGGGGCTTAATTTTTTTTCTCACGGTTCAATCGGGACTGCAGCTGCACATTATAACGAATAGGGCTTCCCACAACAGTGAGAAGGTTAATAAATAATTTTTAAGCGGTTATAAATGTCAACCCGTTCAGCTGTTTCAAACGAATTTGCTGAATGCCAGAGGGGCTTAATTTTTTTTCTCACGGTTCAATCGGGACTGCAGCTGCACATTATAACGAATAGGGCTTCCCACAACAGTGAGAAGGTTAATAAATAATTTTTAAGCGGTTATAAATGTCAACCCGTTCAGCTGTTTCAAACGAATTTGCTGAATGCCAGAGGGGCTTAATTTTTTTTCTCACGGTTCAATCGGGACTGCAGCTGCACATTATAACGAATAGGGCTTCCCACAACAGTGAGAAGGTTAATAAATAATTTTTAAGCGGTTATAAATGTCAACCCGTTCGGCTGTTTCAAACGAATTTGCTGAATGCCAGAGGGGCTTAATTTTTTTTTCTCACGGGTGCCAGCTGTTTCAGTCGGGACTGCAGCCGCACATTATAATGAATAGGGCTTCCCATAACAGTGAGAAGGTTAATAAATAATTTTTAAGCGGTTATAAATGTCAACCCGTTCGGCTGTTTCAAATGAATCTGCTGAATGCCAGAGGGGCTTAAAAATTTTTTCTCACGGTTCAATCGGATCTGCAGTTGCGCATTATAATGAATAGGGCTTCCTACAACAGTGAAAAGGCTAATAAATAATTTTTAAGCGGTTATAAATGTCAACCCATTCGACTTCAACATCAGCTGCTGGCGTAGGGGGGCGTGCGGGGGGGAACCTAACTTCTGACTCTCTGCCTAGACTACTTACGTTACCCATTATATTTCACCAAATTAAAGAAAAAGCTCGCAATTCAGTCTTGACTCGCTATAAAGTGTAATCGGATTACTGAGGCTTCGATTTTTACGACAATGTCTTTATGATCCATTTGAAGACAACTGTACCTTTTAAAACTCTTCGGATTAGTAACGAGCTGGATTTAAAACCCATGTGATGGCACTTCCGAAACTATATTTCACTTTTAAATTACTCGCTGAACCAAAGATAGCATTTTCAAAAGAGGATTTTTCCGAGCTTCTTCTTTTTCATGCGTTCATTCCTCTCATTATCCATTCCTTGTTATCAACTCATTTATTATGTTAACCATATGCATTATGTTGAACGAACAATGCTCCCCTTTCTGCGAAGTTTTCGCTGCAGTGAAAACACTTTGCAAATGCTTCCTTGGATAAAATCCACACTGAAGACGAGTCTCCTTTTGTTGTGTCAACATTTTGCTTTCCGACATTTATCGAGTCCTGGTACAAATTAGTTCCATTTAACATCACACGAAGAGAACACTGAACACGGATGTTTAAAGAAGCGTATTTTTATTAGTTTAAGCCGGAATTCGGTTCCTTTCTGAAACAATTTCTGAAAAAGGTAAACTTATTTCTGAAAGAGAGATTGAATTTTAAAAGGAAATATATTATTCATTTATTTAGTTTGTGTTCTGTCGCACAAAACACAAACACTTAAATGAAATAAAAATAACAGAAAAGTTCCTTTCATTTTTATTCACTTTTAGAATTATGCTTTGTTAGGCAACTTTAATGATATTTTTATTATTCCTCGAACTAATACTCCGCATCAGTGGTCCCCAACTTGTATTTTAAGGGCAGCATGAGACCCCAAGGGTGATTTCATTCGACTTTCAGTTCTTTTAACAACGCGGAAATATTTGTGTACGCTCAGAATCTATAAAATTATGATTGTGATGATAAAACTCTATTAAAATCTATTGTTCCTATTCCACGGAGTAAAATGAATGAAAAGTTAAATCTATCATGCAATTCTTATTTCTGTGGCCCTCGTTCCAGGCTTGATGATTCAATGTGGTCAAAGCCGAATTAACATAATGGCCGGAGGCCACACCCTCAAAGAGGGCCCCTGTCATGTGGTAGACGAGTGGTGAACCACTCCCGAACTTCCTTTAAATTTCTCTGCTAATTAATCGTCACCAGTTACTGTGGGTGAAATCACATATTCGCGGGTTTTTACACCCGTGTTTAAGTGTGCATCAGACGTGCCGTGCCTTCGACGAAAGAAATACATGTCCAATGCACTGAATAGAGAATGACACACTGTTTATTTATATTCACCCATACATATTACATGGGAATGTGCTCCATTCTGTGGGTCTTATTTCTGGTGTCTCCATTCTGTGGTCTGCGCTCAACACTTCGTTGGATGAAATGGTTTTATCGATGTTTCTTAGAGATTTTCCCCAATCAGCTTAATAAAACTTGAATGCTGCTTTGCTTTTGCAGGCATTCATATAATGAGGTGGAAATCTGAACTTTCCCGTACAGAAATCGCTTTACAGACCTCAAAACTCGGCGAAAGGATATCATAATCCTTGCCTACATAACTGGCTTACACAGAACCGAACCATGCTCCTTTAGGGTTTACGAGAAAGAGCTATGTCACTTTGACGAACTAAGCAAACGTGACTTCTCCGTTCATAAGCAACACTCATTCTGATTGTTGACTTCGCATCTCCCCAAAAGGATATTACACGGAAAAAGAATGTAAGGCTCGCAAACACGTAACTAACGCCATCATAGATCGTTGTGTGTTGGTGTACTGCGAGGACAATGGAGGATAGGCTTCATTCGCTGTTAAGAGTTCAGAGTGTCGAAGAGTTGGTTGTTAGTGTATCACAAGTAGAGTAATTATCCCAATCAGTTAATAAAGAACATTGCGATTTTTGGTACGGATATATCGAACGAGTCTCTTCTCGATGATGGCAATGGACCATTATTTCCGAGTTAAGTCTGTTTATATATATATTAAATTCAATCTGGTGCAAGTATTGGTTGTACCGAAAAATCAAAGATGGCGATGTCCTGTGATTTCAATGTGCTTTTTCTTCCTAATTCTATTTCATTGTTTTCTTAAATTATGTTGTATGTACAATAGTTATGTGTAACCTATTCTGTTCTTATATTTATTAAGTGTAACCAATACTGATTCAAGCACAGTTACATAATATTTGTTACTTCGTAAACATTACCTGATTATTTTATTTATGGTCGTACAGCATAAAGCGGCTTATTCTTTCTTGTATCTGAATATAGTACTATTTATATTTGTGCAGTAAATGACAAATATTTATCCTGGACATATCGTCTATCTAATAGAACAGGGGTTCGCAACGTGGGGTAGGCGGTAAAATTTTTTGAGGTACGCCGTGAGAGCTCAAAAGTCGCTAGATCTAGTAACAATACATATGTTTTATTTTATTCCCACTGTTATAGTATAATTATAGTTTAATCTATCTTTACAAGGGGTAAGCCAGTTACATACATATTTCCAGGGGGTACGAGAAGCATAATGGGTTGAGAACCACTGAAATATATGTTTTATTTTATTCCCATTGTTATACTATAACTATAGTTTTATCTATCTATACAAGGGGTTCGCCAGTTACATACATATTTCCAGGGGGTACGTGAAGCATAATGGGTTGAGAACCAATGAAATATATGTTTTATTTTATTCCCATTGTTATACTATAACTATAGTTTTATCTATCTATACAAGGGGTTCGCCAGTTACATACACATTTCCAGGGGGTACGTGAAGCATAAAAGGTTGAGAACCACTGTTATATATGTTTTATTTTATTCCCATTGTTGTACTATAACTATAGTTTAATCTATCTTTACAAGGGGTATGCCAGTTACATACACATTTCCAGGGGGTACGTGAAGCATAAAAGGTTGAGAACCACTGATATAAATGTTTTATTTTATTCCCATTGTTATACTATAACTATAGTTTTATCTATCTATACAAAGGGTACGCCAGTTACATACACATTTCCAGGGGGTACTTGAAGCATAATGGGTTGAGAAACACTGATATATATGTTTTATTTTATTCCCATTGTTATACTATAACTATAGTTTTATCTATCTATACAAGGGGTACGCCAGTTACATACACATTTCCAGGGGGTACGTGAAGCATAAAAGGTTGAGAACCACTGATATATATGTTTTATTTTATTCCCATTGTTATACTATAAGTTGTTTAATCTATCTTTACAAGGGGTACGCCAGTTACATACACATTTCCAGGGGGAACGTGAAGCATAAAAGGTTGAGAACCACTGATATATATGTTTTATTCCCATTGTTATATTATAACTATAGTTTAATCTATCTTTACAAGGGGTACGCCAGTTACATACACATTTCGAGGGGGTACGAGAAGCATGAAAGGTTGAGAACCACTGATATATATCTTTTATTTTATTCCCATTGTTATACTATAACTACAGTTTTATTTATCTTTACAAGGGGTACGCCAGTTACATACACATTTCCAGTGGGTACGTGAAGTATAAAAGGATGAGAACCACTGATATATATGTTTTATTTTATTCCCATTGTTATACTATAACTATAGATTTATCTATCTATACAAGGGGTACGCCAGTTACATACACATTTCCAGGGGGTACGTGAAGCATAAAAGGTTTTGAACCACTGATATATATATGTTTTATTTTATTCCCATTGTTATACTATAACTATAGTTCAATCTATCTATACAAGGGGTACGCCAGTTACATACACATTTCCAGGGGATACGTAAAGCATAAAAGGTTGAGAAACACTGATATATATGTTTTATTTTATTCCCATTGTTATACTATAACTAAAGATTTATCTATCTATACAAGGGGTACGCCAGTTACATACACATTTCCACGGGGTACGTGAAGCATAAAAGTTTGAGAACCACTGATATACATGTTTTATTTTATTCCCATTGTTATACTATAACTATAGTTTTATCTATCTTTACAAGGGGTACGCCAGTTACATACACATTTCCAGGGGGTACGTGAAGCATAAAAGGTTGAGAACCACTGATATATAAGTTTCATTTTATTCCCATTGTTATATTATAACTATAGTTTAATCTATCTATACAAGGGGTACGCCAGTTACATACACATTTCCAGGGGATACGTAAAGCATAAAATGTTTTGAACCACTGATATATATATGTTTTATTTTATTCCCATTGTTATACTATAACTATAGTTCAATCTATCTATACAAGGGGTACGCCAGTTACATACACATTTCCAGGGGGTACGTAAAGCATGAAAGGTTGAGAACCACTGATATATATGTTTTATTTTATTCCCATTGTTATACTATAACTATAGTTTTATTTATCTTTACAAGAGGTACGCCAGTTACATACACATTTCCAGGGGTACGTAAAGCATAAAAGGTTCAGAACTACTGATATATATGTTTTATTTTATTCCCATTGTTACACTATAACTATAGTTTGATCTATCTATATAAAGGGTACGCCAGTTACATACACATTTCCAGGGGGTACGTAAAGCATAAAAGGTTGAGAACCACTGATATATATGTTTTATTTTATTCCCATTGTTATACTATAACTATAGTTTTATCTATCTTTACAAGGGGTACGCCAGTTACATACACATTTCCAGGGGGTACGTGAAGCATAAAAGGTTGAGAACCACTGATATATAAGTTTCATTTTATTCCCATTGTTATATTATAACTATAGTTTAATCTATCTATACAAGGGGTACGCCAGTTACATACACATTTCCAGGGGATACGTAAAGCATAAAAGGTTGAGAAACACTGATATATATGTTTTATTTTATTCCCATTGTTATACTATAACTAAAGATTTATCTATCTATACAAGGGGTACGCCAGTTACATACACATTTCCAGGGGGTACGTGAAGCATAAAAGTTTGAGAACCACTGATATACATGTTTTATTTTATTCCCATTGTTATACTATAACTATAGTTTTATCTATCTATATAAGGGTACGCCAGTTACATACACATTTCCAGGGGGTTCGTGAAGCATAAAAGGTTGAGAACCACTGATATATATGTTTTATTTTATTCCCATTGTTATACTATAACTATAGATTTATCTATCTACACAAGGGGTACGCCAGTTACATACACATTTCCAAGGGGTTCGTGAAGCATAAAAGGTTGTAAACCACTGATATATATGTTTTATTTTATTCCCATTGTTATACTATAACTATAGTTTTATCTATCTATAGAAGGGGTACGCCACTTACAAATACACATTTCCAAGGGGTACGTGAAGCATAAAAGGTTGAGAACCACTGATATATATGTTTTATTTTATTCCCATTGTTATACTATAACTATAGTTTTATCTATCTATATAAAGGGTACGCCAGTTACATACACATTTCCAGGGGGTACGTGAAGCATAAAAGTTTGAGAACCACTGATAGATATGTTTTATTTTATTCCCATTGTTATACTATAACTATAGTTTTATCTATCTATACAAGGGGTACGCCAGTTACATACACATTTCCAGGGGGTACGTGAAGCATGAAAGGTTGAGAACCACTGATATATATGTTTTATTTTATTCCCATTGTTATACTATAACTATAGTTTTATCTATCTTTACAAGGGGTACGCCAGTTACATACACATTTCCAGGGGGTACGTGTAGCATAAAAGGTTGAGAACCACTGATATATATGTTTTATTTTATTCACATTGTTATACTATAACTATAGTTTTATCTATCTATACAAGGGGTACGCCAGTTACATACACATTTCCAGGGGGTACGTGAAGCATAAAAGGTTGAGAACCACTGATATATATGTTTTATTTTATTCCCATTGTTATACTATAACTATAGTTTTATCTATCTATGTAAGGGTACGCCAGTTACACACACATTTCCAGGGGGTTCGTGAAGCATAAAAGGTAGAGAACCACTGTTATATATGTTTTATTTTATTCCCATTGTTATACTATAACTATAGATTTATCTATCTACACAATTGGTACGCCAGTTACATACACATTTCCAGGGGGTACGTGAAGCATAAAAGGTTGAGAACCACTGATATATATGTTTTATTTTATTCCCATTGTTATACTATAACTATAATTTTATCTATCTTTACAAGGGGTACGCCAATTTCATACACATTTTCAGGGGGTACGTGAAGCATAAAAGGTTGAGAACCACTAATATATATGTTTTATTTTATTCCCATTGTTATACTATAACTATAGTTTTATCTATCGTTACAAGGGGTATGCCAGTTGCATACACATTTCCAGGGGGTACGTGAAACATAATGGGTTGAGAACCACTGATATATATGTTTTATTTTATTCCCATTGTTATACTATAACTATAGTTTTATCTATCTATACAAGGGGTACGCCAGTTACATACACATTTCCAGGGGGTACGTGAAGCATAAAAGTTTGAGAACCACTGATATATAAGTTTCATTTTATTCCCATTGTTATATAATAACTATAGTTTAATCTATCTATACAAGGGGTACGCCAGTTACATACACATTTCCAGGGGGTACGTAAAGCATAAAAGGTTGAGAACCACTGATATATATGTTTTATTTTATTCCCATTGTTATACTATAACTATAGTTTAATCTATCTATACAAGGGGTACGCCAGTTACATACACATTTCCAGGGGGTACGTAAAGCATAAAAGGTTGAGAACCACTGATATATATGTTTTATTTTATTCCCATTGTTATACTATAACTATAGTTTTATTTATGTTTACAAGGGGTACGCCAGTTACATACACATTTCCAGTCTGTACGTGAAGTATAAAAGGATGAGAACCACTGATATATACATTTTATTTTATTCCCATTGTTATACTCTAACTATAGTTTTATCTATCTGTATAAAGGGTACGCCAGTTAAATACACATTTCCAGGGGGTACGTGAAGCACAAAAGTTTGAGAACCACTGATATATATGTTTTATTATATTCCCATTGTTATACTATAACTATAGTTTAATCTATCTATACAAGGGGTACGCCAGTTACACATACACATTTCCAGGGGGTGCGTAAAGCATAAAAGGTTGAGAACCACTGATATATATGTTTTATTTTATTCCCATTGTTATACTATAACTATAGTTTTATCTATCTTTACAAGGGGTACGCCAGTTACATACACATTTCCAGGGGTACGTAAAGCATAAAAGGTTGAGAACCACTGATATGTATGTTTTATTTTATTCCCATTGTTATACTATAACTATAGTTTTATCTATCTATACAAAGGGTACGCCAGTTACATACACATTTCCAGGGGGTTCCTGAAGCATAAAATGTTGAGAACCACTGATATATAAGTTTTATTTTATTCCCATTGTTATACTATAACTATAGTTCAATCTATCTATACAAGGGGTACGCCAGTTACATACACATTTCCAGGGGGTACGTAAAGCATAAAAGGTTGAGAACCACTGATATATATGTTTTATTTTATTCCCATTGTTATACTATAACTATAGTTTTATTTATCTTTACAAGGGGTACGCCAGTTACATACACATTTCCAGTGGGTACGTGAAGTATAAAAGGATGAGAACCACTGATATATATGTTTTATTTTATTCCCATTGCTATACTATAACTATAGTTTTATCTATCTGTATAAAGGGTACGCCAGTTACATACACATTTCCAGGGGGTACGTGAAGCATAAAAGTTTGAGAACCACTGATATATATGTTTTATTTTATTCCCATTGTTATACTATAACTATAGTTTAATCTATCTATACAAGGGGTACGCCAGTTACATACATATTTCCAGGGGGTACGTGAAGCATAAAAGGTTGAGAACCACTGATAGATATGTTTTATTTTATTCCCATTGTTATACTATAACTATAGTTTAATCTATCTATACAAGGGGTACGCCAGTTACATACACATTTCCAGGGGGTACGTGAAGCATAAAAGTTTGAGAACCACTGATATATAAGTTTTATTTTATTCCCATTGTTATACTATAACTATAGTTTTATCTATCTTTACAAGGGGTACGCCAGTTACATACACATTTCCAGGGGGTACGTGAAGCATAAAAGTTTGAGAACCACTGATATATATGTTTTATTTTATTCCCATTGTTATACTATAACTATAGTTTAATCTATCTATACAAGGGGTACGCCAGTTACATACACATTTCCAGGGGGTACGTGAAGCATAAAAGGTTGAGAACCACTGATAGATATGTTTTATTTTATTCCCATTGTTATACTATAACTATAGTTTAATCTATCTATACAAGGGGTACGCCAGTTACATACACATTTCCAGGGGGTACGTGAAGCATAAAAGTTTGAGAACCACTGATATATAAGTTTTATTTTATTCCCATTGTTATACTATAACTATAGTTTTATCTATCTTTACAAGGGGTACGCCAGTTACATACACATTTCCAGGGGGTACGTGAAGCATAAAAGGTTGAGAACCACTGATATATATGTTTTATTTTATTCCCATTGTTATACTATAACTACAGTTTTATCTATCTATACAAGGGGTACGCCAGTTACATACACATTTCCAGGGGGTACGTGAAGCATAATGGGTTGTGAACCACTGATATATATGTTTTATTTTATTCCAATTGTTATACTATAACTATAGTTTTATCTATCTATACAAGGGGTACGCCAGTTACATACAAATTTCCAGGGGGTACGTGAAGCATAAAAGGTTGAGAACAACATATATATATATGTTTTATTTTATTCCCATTGTTATACTCTAACTATAGTTTTATCTATCTATACAAGGGGTACGCCAGTTACATACACATTTCCAGGTGTACGTGAAGCATAAAAGGTTGAGAACCACTGATATATATGTTTTATTTTATTCCCATTGTTATACTATAACTATAGTTTTATCTATCTTTACGAGGGTTACGCCAGTTACATACACATTTCCAGGGTTTACGTGAAGCATAAAAGGTTGAGAACCACTGATATATATGTTTTATTTTATTCCCATTGTTATACTATAACTATAGTTTTATCTATCTATACAAGGGGTACGCCAGTTACATACACATTTCCAGGGGGTACGTGAAGCATAAAAGGTTGAGAACCACTGATAGATATGTTTTATTTTATTCCCATTGTTATACTATAACTATAGTTTAATCTATCTATACAAGGGGTACGCCAGTTACATACACATTTCCAGGGGGTACGTGAAGCATAAAAGTTTGAGAACCACTGATATATAAGTTTTATTTTATTCCCATTGTTATACTATAACTATAGTTTTATCTATCTTTACAAGGGGTACGCCAGTTACATACACATTTCCAGGGGGTACGTGAAGCATAAAAGTTTGAGAACCACTGATATATATGTTTTATTTTATTCCCATTGTTATACTATAACTATAGTTTAATCTATCTATACAAGGGGTACGCCAGTTACATACACATTTCCAGGGGGTACGTGAAGCATAAAAGGTTGAGAACCACTGATATATAAGTTTCATTTTATTCCCATTGTTATATTATAACTATAGTTTAATCTATCTATACAAGGGGTACGCCAGTTACATACACATTTCCAGGGGATACGTAAAGCATAAAAGGTTTTGAACCACTGATATATATATGTTTTATTTTATTCCCATTGTTATACTATAACTATAGTTCAATCTATCTATACAAGGGGTACGCCAGTTACATACACATTTCCAGGGGGTACGTAAAGCATGAAAGGTTGAGAACCACTGATATATATGTTTTATTTTATTCCCATTGTTATACTATAACTATAGTTTTATTTATCTTTACAAGAGGTACGCCAGTTACATACACATTTCCAGGGGTACGTAAAGCATAAAAGGTTCAGAACTACTGATATATATGTTTTATTTTATTCCCATTGTTACACTATAACTATAGTTTGATCTATCTATATAAAGGGTACGCCAGTTACATACACATTTCCAGGGGGTACGTAAAGCATAAAAGGTTGAGAACCACTGATATATATGTTTTATTTTATTCCCATTGTTATACTATAACTATAGTTTTATCTATCTTTACAAGGGGTACGCCAGTTACATACACATTTCCAGGGGGTACGTGAAGCATAAAAGGTTGAGAACCACTGATATATAAGTTTCATTTTATTCCCATTGTTATATTATAACTATAGTTTAATCTATCTATACAAGGGGTACGCCAGTTACATACACATTTCCAGGGGATACGTAAAGCATAAAAGGTTGAGAAACACTGATATATATGTTTTATTTTATTCCCATTGTTATACTATAACTAAAGATTTATCTATCTATACAAGGGGTACGCCAGTTACATACACATTTCCAGGGGGTACGTGAAGCATAAAAGTTTGAGAACCACTGATATACATGTTTTATTTTATTCCCATTGTTATACTATAACTATAGTTTTATCTATCTATATAAGGGTACGCCAGTTACATACACATTTCCAGGGGGTTCGTGAAGCATAAAAGGTTGAGAACCACTGATATATATGTTTTATTTTATTCCCATTGTTATACTATAACTATAGATTTATCTATCTACACAAGGGGTACGCCAGTTACATACACATTTCCAAGGGGTTCGTGAAGCATAAAAGGTTGTAAACCACTGATATATATGTTTTATTTTATTCCCATTGTTATACTATAACTATAGTTTTATCTATCTATAGAAGGGGTACGCCACTTACAAATACACATTTCCAAGGGGTACGTGAAGCATAAAAGGTTGAGAACCACTGATATATATGTTTTATTTTATTCCCATTGTTATACTATAACTATAGTTTTATCTATCTATATAAAGGGTACGCCAGTTACATACACATTTCCAGGGGGTACGTGAAGCATAAAAGTTTGAGAACCACTGATAGATATGTTTTATTTTATTCCCATTGTTATACTATAACTATAGTTTTATCTATCTATACAAGGGGTACGCCAGTTACATACACATTTCCAGGGGGTACGTGAAGCATGAAAGGTTGAGAACCACTGATATATATGTTTTATTTTATTCCCATTGTTATACTATAACTATAGTTTTATCTATCTTTACAAGGGGTACGCCAGTTACATACACATTTCCAGGGGGTACGTGTAGCATAAAAGGTTGAGAACCACTGATATATATGTTTTATTTTATTCACATTGTTATACTATAACTATAGTTTTATCTATCTATACAAGGGGTACGCCAGTTACATACACATTTCCAGGGGGTACGTGAAGCATAAAAGGTTGAGAACCACTGATATATATGTTTTATTTTATTCCCATTGTTATACTATAACTATAGTTTTATCTATCTATGTAAGGGTACGCCAGTTACACACACATTTCCAGGGGGTTCGTGAAGCATAAAAGGTAGAGAACCACTGTTATATATGTTTTATTTTATTCCCATTGTTATACTATAACTATAGATTTATCTATCTACACAATTGGTACGCCAGTTACATACACATTTCCAGGGGGTACGTGAAGCATAAAAGGTTGAGAACCACTGATATATATGTTTTATTTTATTCCCATTGTTATACTATAACTATAATTTTATCTATCTTTACAAGGGGTACGCCAATTTCATACACATTTTCAGGGGGTACGTGAAGCATAAAAGGTTGAGAACCACTAATATATATGTTTTATTTTATTCCCATTGTTATACTATAACTATAGTTTTATCTATCGTTACAAGGGGTATGCCAGTTGCATACACATTTCCAGGGGGTACGTGAAACATAATGGGTTGAGAACCACTGATATATATGTTTTATTTTATTCCCATTGTTATACTATAACTATAGTTTTATCTATCTATACAAGGGGTACGCCAGTTACATACACATTTCCAGGGGGTACGTGAAGCATAAAAGTTTGAGAACCACTGATATATAAGTTTCATTTTATTCCCATTGTTATATAATAACTATAGTTTAATCTATCTATACAAGGGGTACGCCAGTTACATACACATTTCCAGGGGGTACGTAAAGCATAAAAGGTTGAGAACCACTGATATATATGTTTTATTTTATTCCCATTGTTATACTATAACTATAGTTTAATCTATCTATACAAGGGGTACGCCAGTTACATACACATTTCCAGGGGGTACGTAAAGCATAAAAGGTTGAGAACCACTGATATATATGTTTTATTTTATTCCCATTGTTATACTATAACTATAGTTTTATTTATGTTTACAAGGGGTACGCCAGTTACATACACATTTCCAGTCTGTACGTGAAGTATAAAAGGATGAGAACCACTGATATATACATTTTATTTTATTCCCATTGTTATACTCTAACTATAGTTTTATCTATCTGTATAAAGGGTACGCCAGTTAAATACACATTTCCAGGGGGTACGTGAAGCACAAAAGTTTGAGAACCACTGATATATATGTTTTATTATATTCCCATTGTTATACTATAACTATAGTTTAATCTATCTATACAAGGGGTACGCCAGTTACACATACACATTTCCAGGGGGTGCGTAAAGCATAAAAGGTTGAGAACCACTGATATATATGTTTTATTTTATTCCCATTGTTATACTATAACTATAGTTTTATCTATCTTTACAAGGGGTACGCCAGTTACATACACATTTCCAGGGGTACGTAAAGCATAAAAGGTTGAGAACCACTGATATGTATGTTTTATTTTATTCCCATTGTTATACTATAACTATAGTTTTATCTATCTATACAAAGGGTACGCCAGTTACATACACATTTCCAGGGGGTTCCTGAAGCATAAAATGTTGAGAACCACTGATATATAAGTTTTATTTTATTCCCATTGTTATACTATAACTATAGTTCAATCTATCTATACAAGGGGTACGCCAGTTACATACACATTTCCAGGGGGTACGTAAAGCATAAAAGGTTGAGAACCACTGATATATATGTTTTATTTTATTCCCATTGTTATACTATAACTATAGTTTTATTTATCTTTACAAGGGGTACGCCAGTTACATACACATTTCCAGTGGGTACGTGAAGTATAAAAGGATGAGAACCACTGATATATATGTTTTATTTTATTCCCATTGCTATACTATAACTATAGTTTTATCTATCTGTATAAAGGGTACGCCAGTTACATACACATTTCCAGGGGGTACGTGAAGCATAAAAGTTTGAGAACCACTGATATATATGTTTTATTTTATTCCCATTGTTATACTATAACTATAGTTTAATCTATCTATACAAGGGGTACGCCAGTTACATACACATTTCCAGGGGGTACGTGAAGCATAAAAGGTTGAGAACCACTGATAGATATGTTTTATTTTATTCCCATTGTTATACTATAACTATAGTTTAATCTATCTATACAAGGGGTACGCCAGTTACATACACATTTCCAGGGGGTACGTGAAGCATAAAAGTTTGAGAACCACTGATATATAAGGTTTATTTTATTCCCATTGTTATACTATAACTATAGTTTTATCTATCTTTACAAGGGGTACGCCAGTTACATACACATTTCCAGGGGGTACGTGAAGCATAAAAGTTTGAGAACCACTGATATATATGTTTTATTTTATTCCCATTGTTATACTATAACTATAGTTTAATCTATCTATACAAGGGGTACGCCAGTTACATACACATTTCCAGGGGGTACGTGAAGCATAAAAGGTTGAGAACCACTGATAGATATGTTTTATTTTATTCCCATTGTTATACTATAACTATAGTTTAATCTATCTATACAAGGGGTACGCCAGTTACATACACATTTCCAGGGGGTACGTGAAGCATAAAAGTTTGAGAACCACTGATATATAAGTTTTATTTTATTCCCATTGTTATACTATAACTATAGTTTTATCTATCTTTACAAGGGGTACGCCAGTTACATACACATTTCCAGGGGGTACGTGAAGCATAAAAGGTTGAGAACCACTGATATATATGTTTTATTTTATTCCCATTGTTATACTATAACTACAGTTTTATCTATCTATACAAGGGGTACGCCAGTTACATACACATTTCCAGGGGGTACGTGAAGCATAATGGGTTGTGAACCACTGATATATATGTTTTATTTTATTCCAATTGTTATACTATAACTATAGTTTTATCTATCTATACAAGGGGTACGCCAGTTACATACAAATTTCCAGGGGATACGTGAAGCATAAAAGGTTGAGAACAACATATATATATATGTTTTATTTTATTCCCATTGTTATACTCTAACTATAGTTTTATCTATCTATACAAGGGGTACGCCAGTTACATACACATTTCCAGGTGTACGTGAAGCATAAAAGGTTGAGAACCACTGATATATATGTTTTATTTTATTCCCATTGTTATACTATAACTATAGTTTTATCTATCTTTACGAGGGTTACGCCAGTTACATACACATTTCCAGGGTTTACGTGAAGCATAAAAGGTTGAGAACCACTGATATATATGTTTTATTTTATTCCCATTGTTATACTATAACTATAGTTTTATCTATCTATACAAGGGGTACGCCAGTTACATACACATTTCCAGGGGGTACGTGAAGCATAAAAGGTTGAGAACCACTGATAGATATGTTTTATTTTATTCCCATTGTTATACTATAACTATAGTTTAATCTATCTATACAAGGGGTACGCCAGTTACATACACATTTCCAGGGGGTACGTGAAGCATAAAAGTTTGAGAACCACTGATATATAAGTTTTATTTTATTCCCATTGTTATACTATAACTATAGTTTTATCTATCTTTACAAGGGGTACGCCAGTTACATACACATTTCCAGGGGGTACGTGAAGCATAAAAGTTTGAGAACCACTGATATATATGTTTTATTTTATTCCCATTGTTATACTATAACTATAGTTTAATCTATCTATACAAGGGGTACGCCAGTTACATACACATTTCCAGGGGGTACGTGAAGCATAAAAGGTTGAGAACCACTGATAGATATGTTTTATTTTATTCCCATTGTTATACTATAACTATAGTTTTATCTATCTTTACAAGGGGTACGCCAGTTACATACACATTTCCAGGGGGTACGTGAAGCATAAAAGGTTGAGAACCACTGATATATATGTTTTATTTTATTCCCATTGTTATACTATAACTACAGTTTTATCTATCTATACAAGGGGTACGCCAGTTACATACACATTTCCAGGGGGTACGTGAAGCATAAAAGGTTGAGTACCACTGATAGATATGTTTTATTTTATTCCCATTGTTATACTATAACTATAGTTTAATCTATCTATACAAGGGGTACGCCAGTTACATACACATTTCCAGGGGGTACGTGAAGCATAAAAGTTTGAGAACCACTGATATATAAGTTTTATTTTATTCCCATTGTTATACTATAACTATAGTTTTATCTATCTATACAAGGGGTACGCCAGTTACATACACATTTCCAGGGGGTACGTGAAGCATAATGGGTTGTGAACCACTGATATATATGTTTTATTTTATTCCCATTGTTATACTATAACTATAGTTTTATCTATCTATACAAGGGGTACGCCAGTTACATACACATTTCCAGGGGGTACGTGAAGCATAAAAGGTTGAGTACCACTGATAGATATGTTTTATTTTATTCCCATTGTTATACTATAACTATAGTTTAATCTATCTATACAAGGGGTACGCCAGTTACATACACATTTCCAGGGGGTACGTGAAGCATAAAAGTTTGAGAACCACTGATATATAAGTTTTATTTTATTCCCATTGTTATACTATAACTATAGTTTTATCTATCTATACAAGGGGTACGCCAGTTACATACACATTTCCAGGGGGTACGTGAAGCATAATGGGTTGTGAACCACTGATATATATGTTTTATTTTATTCCCATTGTTATACTATAACTATAGTTTTATCTATCTATACAAGGGGTACGCCAGTTACATACACATTTCCAGGGGGTACGTGAAGCATAAAAGGTTGAGAACAACATATATATATATATGTTTTATTTTATTCCCATTGTTATACTCTAACTATAGTTTTATCTATCTATACAAGGGGTACGCCAGTTACATACACATTTCCAGGTGTACGTGAAGCATAAAAGGTTGAGAACCACTGATATATATGTTTTATTTTATTCCCATTGTTATACTATAACTATAGTTTTATCTATCTTTACGAGGGTTACGCCAGTTACATACACATTTCCAGGGTTTACGTGAAGCATAAAAGGTTGAGAACCACTGATATATATGTTTTATTTTATTCCCATTGTTATACTATAACTATAGTTTTATCTATCTATACAAGGGGTACGCCAGTTACATACACATTTCCAGGGGGTTCGTGAAGCATAAAAGGTTGAGAACCACTGATATATATGTTTTATTTAATTCCCATTGTTATACTATAACTATAGTTTAATCTATCTATACAAGGGGTACGCCAGTTACATACACATTTCCAGGGGGTACGTGAAGCATAATGGGTTGAGGACCACTGTAATAGAGGATTACAGGGAAAGGAATAAGTACATGCAAGGAATGTATAAGTTTACACTGCCCTTTACGAAATTTAGAGAAATTCCAGAGCTCTAAAAATTGTAAAATATGTAATTCATTGCAGATTAATGTAAGATAATAATGAAATCTGCTTTAATCTCGAATTTAAGCAATGTTTCATCACTATTTAAATAGTGAAGCTGCAATATTTCAAAATAGTAATGAGTCATAAGAATTGACCTCAAAAATGTTTTAAAACTGTAAGAAGTATTGTTTTCTAGCAATTCATAAAAGAATAAGAAAATGTATATTAGAAGTTTGCATAATATTTTTTTTCTAATAGACAATTATGAATGATTGGAAATAAATAACATTGAATTTATCCTGAAGCAGTCACAGTGATCTCAATAAAATCCATAAATTTAATTTTCATTCATTTATGTTGTATATATATTATAAATATTAAATAAATTTCTCTAATTAAAGATAAACATCCTTAATATAAGGAAACGAAAGAACAGAGATCGATGCATTTATTTTGACACTAACAGAAAAAATTATCCCAACAGATAATTTTTTAGATTTCCAAAAGAAGTGGAAAGGTATGTGTATAATCCTTAAATATTTTTGATTAATTATAATGTAATGTGTGAGCTGTATTAGTTTATAAAATATAGTTGGATCTGTAAAGCATTTTAGATACATATATATATAGTCGAAGGAACCTGGGTTCGATCCATAGGTAAGACATCGATATTTGTGTTGTCTTTCTGCTGAGGTCTTGCCTTCGTCACAGACTCTCTACCAAAGAAGTACTACAGCGTATAAACTCTGTGTCAAACACATGGTTGAGGGGGGGGGGGATATATATTTTTATATAGTCAAGTGAAAAATATTTTAACAGTAGTGTATGCATTTCATTTTGGCCATGTAATAATATTTACCGTTGGAAAAATATGTAAATTTTGGTTCTCAATCCAATTATTTCGTAATTTTTAGTGTAATAGCAAATTAAATTACATATAGTATTTCAGTTAAATTGCTTTTATGCATTAAACTTATTGTTGTCTTCAGTTACAGTATTTCAGTTAAAAAAAAGTTATTGTTTCAGGTTAGAGATTATGGTTCATTTAACCAATTCTGAAGTCACCAAACTAGTACTTTGATTTTTAGTATTCAAATTATGAAACAAGTAAATATAATTATTGCAAGAAGTGTGTGTGTGTGTGTGTACAGGGCCCATGGGGAGATGGGGGGAGGCTACCCCCAAAAGTAACTCGGAGTTGGCAAAATTCGGAGCAACTTCGTAAAATCTAGGTGTTGTGAAAATTTAATTTTTTTTTCTTTTTGGAAAATTAAGGGGAATTGTCAAAATCGAGGCAACTTGGCAAATCTAAGGCAGTTTGGAAAATGAAGAGACGGCAAAATTCAGAGCAGTTGGCAAAATTCGAAGCCACTTACTAAAATACAGGTGAGTTGGCAAAATCGAGACAACTCGGCAAGATCTTGAGGAGTTCACAAAACTCCGAGTGACTTGGTAAAATCTTGGGGAGTTGGCAAAATCGGGACAACTTGGCAAAATCTTGGGGAGTTGGCAAAATTCCGAGTGACTTGCTAAAATCTTGGGGAGTTGCCAAAATTCGGGAGTTGGCAAAATCTTGAGGAGTTCACAAAATTCGGAGTGACTTGGCAAAATCATGGGGAGTTGGCAAAATTCAGATCAGATGTAAAAATTAGGATTTTTTTCTGTAAAATTATGGCGAATTGGCAAAACCTAAGGAGTTGGGAAAATCTAGGGACAGTTGGCAAAATTCGGAGTGACTTGGCAAAATCGTGGGTAGTTGGCAATATTTAGGTTAGATGTGAAAATTTGGAGTTTTTTTCTGTAAAACTATGGCGAGTTGGCAAAATCTAGGGGCAGTTGGCAAAATTCGAGTGACTTGGCAAAATCGTGGAGAGTTGACAAAATTCAGGTGAGATGATTCAGGTGAATTGCAATATTTTTTCTGCAAAATCATGGTGTGTTGGCAAAATCGAGGCAACTTCGCAATATCTAGGAGAGTTGACAAATCTTGGGGGAGTTGGCAAAATTCAGAGTGACTTTGCAAGAATCAGGTGTGAGGTAAAATTGAGATTTTTTTCTGTAAAATTGTGGCGAGATGGCAAAATCTAGGGCAGTTGGCAAAATTCGAAACCACTTGGTAAAATACTGACGATTTGTGTAAACTGGGATTGTTTTTGTGAAATTAAGGAGAGTTGACAAAATTGAGAAAACTTGGCAAAATCTAGGGAAGTTGGCAAAACTGGAAACCACTTGGTAAAGTACAGGTGAGTTGTAAAAATTGGGATTGATTTTGTGAAAATAAGGAGAGTTGGAAAAACCAAGAACTCTTGGCAAAATCTAGGGGAGTTGGCAAAATTCGAGGCCACTTGATAAAATACAAGGGAGTTGCGAAAATTGTGCTTTCTTGTGCAATTGTGGAGAGTTGATAAAATTCGAAGTGACTTGGCAAATTCAGGGAAGATGTAAAAATTGCGATTTTTTTCTGTAAACTTATGGCGAGTTGGCAAAATCTAGAGTAGTTGGCAAAATTCGAATCCACTTGGTAAAATATAGGCGAGTTGTGAAAATTGAGATTTGTTTTGTGAAATTAAGGAGTGTTGGACAAATTGAGGAAACGTAACAAAATGTAGGGCAGTTGGCAAAATTCGAATCCACTTGGAAAATACGGGCGAGTTGTGATAATTGGGATTAGGTTTGTGAAATTCAGGATAGTTAACTAAAATTTAGAAAACTTGGCAAAATCTTGGGGAGTTTGAAGTGATTTGGCAAATTTAGGAGAGATGTAAAGATTGGGATTAGTTTTGATATAATTTTTCGTGAAATTAAGGAGAGTTGATCAAATGAAGGGAAAATTCACACTGACTCGCTACAATTCAGACGAGAGATTTATTTCTGTGAAATTATTGTTAGTAAAATTGGAAGTCAAATGGCAAAATGGTGGAGAGTTGAGAAAATTGCCTGAACGCCCCCCCCCCCTCCCCCCGGAGCAAAATCTAAGTAAGTTTGCTCAGTTGTCAAAATTTTAATTTCGAGTTGGAAAATTTTTGATTTCTCCCCCCCCCCCCCAACCACAGTCCTTCGCTACGCCCCTATGTCTGTATGCATTTAAAGTAACTAATTTGACCTATCTGTAATAGTTTTAAAATGCTGGCCATGACATGACATATTCAACTTAAATATTATTTTAATTTCAGACTTTTGATATTGTCCATTAGGTGTAGGTTGGTCCATCTTCAAAATTCACCATTTCACAATATAAATAAATTTTCTCTACACTTTTAGTTTCAGTAATGGGTGCAGCTTGTGGAGTGCCTGGTTTAGCTGCCAAATCAGCAGAAGAACTGTACAGGAATTATAGGCTATGTTCACTCTATTTTAGTATGTGTGATTATGCATCATTAAAGATGGTTACACTTGTACCCACTGCTTCCTCATAATATGAGTCAACAGGTAAGGAAATATATATCTTTAAATACATGGTGTATAAATATATAAATATCTTTTGCTTTTTATTGAAGCTTTCAGCTATGAAAACATCATTTATCTAATCCTATTTTATTGCATTTTCGAACATTGTGAGTTTTGATAAAATGACGTTTAATATGTTATGCATGGCATCATATAAAAGATGAAGGGCCATGGTTTAGAGAACACATCAGTAAGAAATACATCTGCAGGAATTATACGTTTGCTTCATTTCAATACACGTGATTATGCATCATTAAAGTTGTTTAAATTTGTATTCACTGCTCTTCCTTTAAAAACCAGTCTCTCCAACTGTCTCCTCAAAACAAGATCAAAATACATGACATGAAACAATATGAAACCACAGACAATATACCAGATTATATCACAAGTAATTTTACAGTTTGACATCAATTCCTATTGCAAAGACTACCTTATACTACACCATCTATTCAGTTATTAATGCATTCCCCAAGGCATCATTTCAAAATCATTTATGTACAAGTCCCTTGCAAATATTTACAATTAATGACATGCTACACGAAACAGTTAAATTAAATATAAAAAATATATTCATTTTCTCACTGAAAGTGTTTACAAGTTCACAATTGCCAAAAGTGTTTCATTTGTATTTCTGGAACAATAATTTCTCACATTTTGCACCAATATGTGGAAACCTAATTTGAAAGAACTATCTTCATATTTGATTGGAAAGTAAACTTCAAAACTAGCTCAATGACAGGTTTAAAGATTTTACTAAAATGCCATGCAAAACTAAGCTGAAATATACAGTAGAAAAAACATGAGATGAGTTTCGATTAGATTCACAATTATTTGGATTTAGAATGCATGTTTGCCCAATTGTTTGGACATTGCCAAATTAATCATTATATCCCTCTACTTTCCTAAATTAATCATTATATCCCTCTACTTTCCTAAATTAATCATTATATCCCTCTACTTTCCTAAATTAATCATTATATCCCTCTACTTTCCTAAATTAATCATTATATCCCTCTACTTTTCTAAATTAACCATTATATCCCTCTACTTTCCTAAATTAACCATTATATCATTCTACTTTCCTAAATTAATCATTATATCCCTCTACTTTCCTAAATTAATCATTATATCCCTCTACTTTCCTAAATTAATCATTATATCCCTCTACTTTCCTAAATTAATCATTATATCCCTCTACTTTCCTAAATTAATCATTATATCCCTCTACTTTCCTAAATTAATCATTATATCCCTCTACTTTCCTAAATTAATCATTATATCCCTCTACTTTCCTAAATTAATCATTATATCCCTCTACTTTCCTAAATTAATCATTATATCCCTCTACTTTCCTAAATTAATCATTATATCCCTCTACTTTCCTAAATTAATCATTATATCCCTCTGCTTTCTTAAATTAATCATTATATCCCTCTACTTTCCTAAATTAAGTATTATATCCCTCTACTTTCCTAAATTACTCATTATATCCCTCTACTTTCCTAAATTAATCATTATATCCCTCTACTTTCCTAAATTAATCATTATATCCCTCTACTTTCTTAAATTAATCATTATATCCCTCTACTTTCCTAAATTAATCATTATATCCCTCTACTTTCCTAAATTAATCATTATATCCATCTACTTTCCTAAATTAATCATTATATCCCTCTACTTTCCTAAATTAATCATTATATCCCTCTACTTTCCTAAATTAATCATTATATCCCTCTACTTTCTTAAATTAATCATTATATCCCTCTACTTTCCTAAATTAATCATTATATCCCTCTACTTTCCTAAATTAATCATTATATCCCTCTACTTTCCTAAATTAATCATTATATCCCTCTACTTTCCTAAATTAATAATTATATCCCTCTACTTTCCTAAATTGATCATTATATCCCTCTACTTTCTTAAATTAATCATTATATCCCTCTACTTTCCTAAATTAATCATTATATCCCTCTACTTTCCTAAATTAATCATTATATCCCTCTACTTTCCTAAATTAATCATTATATCCCTCTACTTTCCTAAATTAATCATTATATCCCTCTACTTTCCTAAATTAATCATTATATCCCTCTACTTTCCTAAATTAATCATTATATCCCTCTACTTTCCTAAATTAATCATTATATCCCTCTACTTTCCTAAATTAATCATTATATCCCTCTACTTTCCTAAATTAATCATTATATCGCTCTACTTTCCTAAATTAATCATTATATCCCTCTACTTTCCTAAATTAATCATTATATCCCTCTACTTTCCTAAATTAATCATTATATCCCTCTACTTTCCTAAATTAATCATTATATCCCTCTACTTTCCTAAATTAATCATTATATCCCTCTACTTTCTTAAATTAATCATTATATCCCTCTACTTTCCTAAATTAATCATTATATCCCTCTACTTTCCTAAATTAATCATTATATCCCTCTACTTTCCTAAATTAATCATTATATCCCTCTACTTTCCTAAATTAATCATTATATCCCTCTACTTTCCTAAATTAATTATTATATCCCTTTACTTTCCTGAATTAATCATAATATCCCTCCATATTTAAGAGGAGGAGGGAATATTCTGCATTAGCTACAATTGAAAACAAAAATTGAAGATAGCACATCAATGTAATTTTTATGACAATATTTGCAAGTCCTAATTATATAATTGTTAATTATATAATGTTCCTAAATTATACACTGATGTATAAATGGTTATTTACATATGCTTTGAGAAATTGTTTATTTTTCTGTGTATTGCCTATGCATTTGCAAATCTTTTCAAATTTCGTTAAAATACATCGATATTTTTTTTTACTTTTCCCAGATCATAAACGAAGAAGAATGAACGTGTCTTTGATACGGCAAATTCTAAAAGGAATTCTGTGAAAGAAATCACCAATAGTTATCTCCAATTGTATCTGCTTCAGGCACAACTGCATCTTCTGTGGAAGATATTGATTCATCTCATTTTGCCATTGACAGCACCAAATCTAATATTGGTTATGTAGGTTATAGTACCCTAAAAATGCACACTCCTCGCAGGAGGATTATCACACCAAAAACATGGGAAAAAAATCTCTCCATAGTAAACTACACTACACGAAAAGAAAATACTCCAAAAGGGCCAATATAAAACATAACCTAAGAGATGTTTTCGGTTACATAAAAGGTATGGTTCCAGCTATCATTTTCACATTCATTTCTTCACAGTTGAAGACGTCAAGGGTGTTTCAGATAGAAATTTAGCACTGCTGCTATATGTCTTGTAAGCCCTAAAGCCTACAATTCCTTACGGAAAGGGTTTTACTTCCCAACAAAGCAGACACTGAGGAAGTGTTACGAATCAATTAAGCTGGAACCAGGCTTCTAAAACTCTGTTTTGAATTCTATTAAATTTGTTGCAAATAAATTGAATCCTGCTGATCATTTCTGCGTTATCTCCTTTGATGAAATCAAACTAAAGAAATGGGTATCAAACAATCACAAACAAGATTCTATTGTTGGATATGAAAATAATGGTATCTATGGGAAACGGTCGTCAGAACTTGCAACACATTCTCTGATTTTTATGATACACGGTTTGTGCCGAAAGTGGAAGCAATTTTTTTTCGGTTGACATTGCTCCATCATCGATGTTAAAAACATTGGTAGTTGGTATCGTTAAAAAAATAACTGAATGTGGCTTAAGGAATGAAATGAAAATAAAAATAAATTATCTCTCAAACATCTTCTTCTCAGAGAAGTCTGACAGGAACCTGTCAGTATAATACGCCATAGACAAAATTTGTGAGGAAGGCGAGACCGTAGCAGAAAGACACATCAATACACAGGGTACGACTTTTTTTAGGTTAAAAATAACTCCATTAGATGAATAATTATCGGGAAAAACATTTTTTTTTCAATTTGTATTGAAAGCGGGGGGTGGCTTAGTCGATAGCCCGCCAGGCTCATAATCTTCAGTTCCCAGGTTCCAGCCCCAGCTGAAATCGCTTTAAGATTTATCTCCGCAAAAATCTTCCGCCCTGCCCACTGTCAGTAAGGGACACCGATGGGCTTGAATAGGAATCCATCCATCGGATGGGACGTTAAGCCGCGGCACTGTGCGGGAAAGTAATACTCTGTGCACGTTAATTACTGAATGGCCTTGACGGGATGCTATACCATCTGTCTCCTCTGCCCAGTGGGTCCCCTCCCCCAACCTTCTTGAGCCCTAGGGGTACTTGCTACCACGTCATTTAGCCCGCTGTGTGCAAAAAAGTACTGCTCAGAGATAAAACAACCGAATTCTTTGGCAAGATTATTTCCGCCCGGCGGTGGCAGATTACTTAGTTAGCTAAATGATCGCTCTACATCCCATCTGTTGCAAAGCAAGCAGTGCTAATGCCACCTTGCTTACTTGAGGATATCAATCCAAAATTAAGAATATTCAAATCTTAGTTTTTGGTGGAAGATCTAAAAAATAAGCAGAAAATTCTGAAATAATCAAATCATTATCCACGTCGACGAATTATCTGAATAGTTGTACATAATCAGATGCATTTTCATTTTGCGCAGATTTACTAAATTAGTCTAGAGCATTAGTCTCCAGAAGTCCATAACAGATGTATGAAGGTTTCTATTAATTGCACCTACCCATTTAGAAAATAGAACCTCTTTGACCAAGTTTGTTCTCATAACAATTTTACAAATAGGAAATTCAAACATACTAATTAAATTTTTATTTTTTTATAAGAAAAAAGCAACAAACTATTATGAACTGAACGTCTTTTTATTTTTTGCGTTTAACCTGAGAATTTTACCTGTTTTTACAGGGTGTGGAGGGGGATGAAAACCGGGTGAAATCGGGTTAAACCTAAAAACTCATACGCTATGTGTACAGAGATCGAATCCAAGATCAGTGATCAAACAAGCTAGACTCTCTGCCGCTCCAGGATGAAAGGCCTTCTGTTTCCTCATGACTTTAAATCTTGTACAGTGTTTGGATATAAAAATATTTAAAGACCTGAAAGGATCCTGAATGACAATGTACAATACTAGGCAATTAGCTCATACCTATTTCAACTAATCTACTCAAGTGTTTCATGTATACTTGGACTATAAAGATTAACTTGGATGATAACTGCTTTGTGAATTATATATAACATACAAATCGGCTAGACCCGAAGCAAAGAGTATTAATGAATTTTTTCGATGGATGGGGATTTGGGATAAGATATAGAAATGAGGGAGTGCCAAGGGTAATGAATTCTGATAAAGACCATGTACAGGAAAGAAACAGAGAGGAAAAGGGCAAGGGGATGGCCCATGCCTAACGCAGTAGCCATTTCAGCGGGTCCCAACCTGTGACCACGGATCATGAAAAAGATAATGATTTATTTTAAACAACAAAGTGGTAGTTGTTTAGTTCTAACTTTTGATATTTTAAGACCTGCGATTAAAAATTAATTGTGCCCTAGTCTACTGATCAAAAGGACCTGGGTAAGAGTCCCGTGTGAGCTGCGGATGTTTATGTTTTTTTTCTGCTGAGATCCCGCTATACTTACAGACCTTCTACTATGGCTTTATAAACTGACAGGCTTCTGTGGCAAGCAACTGCTTGAGGGAATATTCAATTTTTATAAAAGAATTTATAGCGTATTTCTAGCATATAGCCAGGAAGTATTTACTGGAAAAATGGTTTGCAAAACTTTTAAAAAGTGGTACAACTGAAAAAATATAGATTAGATGCATAATTTTAATTCCGAAAAAACATATAATTTCACGTAATATAAAAATAAATGTTTGAAAACAAATTAATACACAGAACAGTTAACTTTTATAAGTTCAATCTTTATCTCATATTATTACATATTCATCCTAAAATTTGGGGATGGGGGAAAAAAGGTAGGCTTATTTTCCTAACAGCAAAGTTGGGTTAATTAGTTCCTGTAGTGGAGCTCTGCAAAAAACGAATTATAAAATGAAAAATAATTCTATTGTGACAAGATATCAAGTGAGGCTACTTGATAATTGAAATAAAAAATAAATTAATGATACTTTTTATTTATGATACAAGTTCGCCGTCAAAAGAGCAATTTAAAATAAGCGCATTAATATATATTCAAATTTATAGCATTTGTTATTTTATTATGAAAGCATTTACTTCAACCAAAGCCCTATTTTTAAGTGTATTGGCCGACACAGTACGTAACTATTTGATGAAGGGATTGAATTATGGATTAAAAGAAAAATGAAATAGAAGCTTAAAGCCCTATTTTTAAGTGTATTGGCCGACACAGTATGTAACTATTTGATGAGGGGATTGAATTATGGATTAAAAGAAAAAAAAATAGACGCTTTTGTTATCTCAATTTCTTTTTCTATTTGAGTTTACAATTTTATTCGTTTTCCTCTTAATGCTGCTGTAGCTCATTTATTGTCGCGCTGTAATGTGACAACGAGAAAATATCTCCTGATAACTTCTATTCTAGATGCTGAAGTGTCAGTTTGGATATTAGGTGGTTTGACTAAGCAAATAATGATGTGGTTAGAAGACGAAGACATCAACAACTTTTGACTAGCTTCTTTGTAACGAGAGAGACAAGGACGTACCCAGGGGCTGGGAATATTGTATTGTTTTGTGCGCACAAATTTGTATTGTTATCCACCCATTCTGTTTTCCGTGGTCTCTGGTCTTAGGTTGGGAGCCGCTGACCCTCCCCCCTATACACACACTCTGCCATGGTTACTGGCCTTAGGCATCGGTCATGCTCTTGCCCTTTCCATCCTCTCTGCTTGTTTTAGTCATTTGCTTAATTGAATCACTTACTGAATTACTTTCCAATGTAGTTCATAAATAAATTAATGATGCACAATTTCATTCTTTTCACCCACCCAAGTTAAGGTTGTGTGGTCCAGATCAACTATTACTCTCCACTTATTTTTATCTTTGCAATCTTGATCTTGTCATATTCATATCTCAGACTTCTTTACCTGCTTTGTAATCCAAAACATTTGTATTTGGAACTAAAAATAGATAGAGTTGCATTTCGAACACTAAAAGTAGTTTTAAAAAAGAAACTAAAAACATTTATTATTATTTATTAGCATGCTTGTCTACTGATCAAAGGGACCTAGGTTTAAAACCCCGAGTAAGGCATGGATGTTTGTGTTGTCTTTCTGCTGAGGTCCCCGCCATCATCACAGGCCTTCCACTATGGCGTATAAACTGACAGGCTCCTGTCAGATCTCTGTGGAAAGCAACTGTTTGAGGGTGTATTTATTTTATTACCCCCTCAAGCAGCTGCTTGCCACAGAGGTCTGACAGGAGCCTGTCAGTTTATATGCCATAGTAGAAGGTCTGTGTGGATTATTATTATATATATATATTATTTTTTAGTCTATATACATATTTTATACTAGCTGAACTTACCCGGCGCTGCCCGGGTGTCACTTTTAACCTGTATATTTTTTTCACTGCACTAAAGGTAAATTTTGTAATAACACCCCCCCCCCCCCCCGACATTTTAGCACAAATTTACAATAGGAAGAAATTTGCCCGGTGTTGGCTTGGATCTTGTTGACGTCAGCGAGCTATCTCATAGCTCATGGCTTAGTTTTTGCGTAAGCTATCGAGAATTTTATTTCCGTTACCACAGATTTTGCCTGGGGCGGGGTGGCTCAGTCGGTAGCGCGCCAGGCTCGTAATCTGTAGTTCCCAGGTTCGAGTCCCAGCTGGGTCAGCGTTGAGATTTATCTCCGCAAAATTCTCCGCCCTGCCCACGGTCAGTAGGGGACACCGATGGGCTTGGAAAGGCCGCCGTCCGTCGGATGGGACGTTAAGCCGTGGCCCCGTGTACGGGAGAGCCATACCCTGTGCACGTTAAAGAACACACTGGATGGCCTTGACGGGAGGCTACCATCTGTCTCCCAACAGCTGTTCCAGTGGGTCCCCTCCCCCGACCTTCTCTGAGCCTTCGGGGTCCTTGTGACCTGGCCATTTAGCCCATGGTGTGCAAAAAAGTGCCGTTCAGAGGTAAAACAACCCAACAACCCAACAGATTTTGCCACCCTATGGCTCCCGTGATATTCGTCTGCACGGTCGAAATTTCATGCACAGCGTCCCCCGTGTGCACCGGTGATTGGTTTAAAAATCAGGTTCTCACTTAGCCCGTGACATCGTTTCTACACAAATTGTGACAGCTCCTGTATCACTTTTAACCTGCATAATTTATTTCGTGCACTAATGGTTAGTTTCTAAGTATCCCCCCCCCCGACATTTTATGATAATTCGAACACGAAGAATTTCCCGGTGTTGGAAAGGTCATTGCTGACTTTACTTTCACAGTTAGGGAGCAATAAATGGCAACAGTAAATTTGACAGCGATTCTCGTTTCCCGTAGGAATAGCGTGGCAAATATTTTTGGTTCTAGCAAGCCCCCCCCTTTTGGACTTTCGACCTGAAATTTGGCACTGCAATCCGGACCACAACCAGAAACGTTCTCCGAAAATTTGGAGTGTATACGTTGATGACTGCTACAGACAGACAGACAGACACCTTCTTTTATTATATAGATAATCTATATATATTATTTACAGACTATCATTTTAACCTTTCTTGTGCTGTGGAATAGTTTTAGTAAATGACATAGTTAATTTTTCAAGTGTTATTCTCAGCCACCAACCCTATCCCCCATCTCCCTAAAAAAAATCTCGCCCCCACTCCCCCCGAAACTGACTTCTGAGTACGTCCCTGGAGAGAGACATGCATGTTAATAAGTATGTAAAAGTCAAAGGTAATTCCATCAAAAGAATCAACGAATATGAACTATTGATTTGCTAATAAAAAAGAGTACCTCAAATTAAGGTTTGTAAAAAAAATGAAAAGGGTTTTGTATGAAACTTGGGAAAAAAACTGAAAGGCGAGGAGAAAGTATTGCTGTTCTAGGAAAGTTAATAAGTAGGGTGGAAAAATATTTACTGTAAAAGAAGTTAGTGAAAACTGTATTTCACATTCATACCAAAATGAACCACGCAGGTAGTTGCTTCCTTTGTGAAATCTATAAAAAAATATTGATTTTCGAGATTCTATCTCAAAGCTGAAATTTTCCTGAAATCCTAATAAAAGGCGTAGAGAGACATAAATTCTTTCCTTGCAATCTTTTATCAGCCTTCGCATCCTTTTCTTCCTGTTCCAGTTTCAGTAAAAACAAAACTCATTCGATAATTTATTGTTTCTGCATATTTCAGTAACTCCATGCTAGTCATGTGTTAAATGTGCGAAGTCAAGACTGCCATAGGCTATAAAATAATTTCCATGTCCTTTTTTCCCCTACAAAAAAGTGTAAGTTGGTAAACTATTGTACCACTGCATCTTCCCAAAGAAAAATATGCATGAAAAATCATACATCAGCAAAAGATTACGACGAAGTAATTACACCGATGCTGACGATATTCACCCTTAGAAATGATTTATGTGAAACAGTGTAGTACGCAAATAAGGAAAAAGAATTAAGGAGTTATAATTTCCCTTGCACCTCGAGGGTTTCAATAACATATTTTCCTGAATTCAGCCCCAGAAATCAGTGATTTAAGACCCCCCCCCCCAAACACACACATTTATTACATTCAAACATCTTTAATTGTCTCATATTGATATTTATCTCCTCTAATATCTACCCTAGCCGTCCCGTGGCCGAATGGTTAACGTTCTTGGCTACTGATCAAAGGGACCTAGGTTTAGAGCCCTGGTTAAGGCATGGATGTTTGTGTCGTCTTTCTGCTAAGGTCCGGTCATTCTCATCAGACCTACTATGCTGTATAAACTGAAAGACTCCTGTCAGACTTCTGTGACAAGCAGCTGTTTGAGGGGGCGTATATATAAAATATCTACTCTGCCCTCGGGGAGAAAATATGACACTGCAGGGGATTGGGAAGGCCGACGTCAGTTAAATGGGAAGTAAAATTTTAGCTCCCTTGTGCAGGATAACTATAGCCTGTGCCATTAAAACAGTAAGGTTGAGACAGGCTTCCATCTTTCTCCTAACAGCTGTATAGTGGGTCTTTGCTGTGACCAGGACATTTAGCCCATTGTGCAGAAAACTGCCGCTCAGACGAAATACGTTAACTGAAGCATCATTCCATCCCCCCCTCACCCCAATAGACACGAGCAGGCCCGGATCTTAAAAAAAAAAAAAAATCAAGAAAAGAAGGAAACAAGAAACACAATCGAGCCGAAAAAATTAAAGGGGGGGGGGGGGGGGGCAAGAATCTATTTTATTTCCATTTCAGTATGTCATTTTCTCTTCGTTTATATAAGTCTTTAAAAATTTATAAAAACTCCATGAAACAAATAAATTTAATAATTTTTGCTTCTATTACACTTACTAGGATTCTGAAAAGGAAGAGGAGATACCCCAACCCCCTGAATCTTGCCCTTGGAATCGAGTATGTAATCCACCACCCATAAGACTTTTTTAGGCACATTACTGATGATCTAAAATGTAAAATAGAACAGACTACTTTTGATTTAATCATTTGCTGAATTGAATCACTTAGTCAATTACTTAACAATGTATTTTATAAAAAAGTATAATGATACAAAATTTTATTCTTTTCATCCTCCCAAGTTCAAGTTGTGTGGTCCCAGTCAGCTCTCTCTATCCACTTATTTTTCCTTTGCAATCTTACTCTTGAAGTCCTCTTTTCAGCTTTGCTTTTTTCACACCATTTTTCCATCTCTTTCACGGTCTTCTTCCAGAGAGGTCCCATTTTCATATTTCATTTAGCCATCTTCCTTTATCCATCAAATTCATAAGTCTTTCTCATTTTGATAATATTTCTTTACTATCTACAATATTTTTACGAAATATCTGATTGCTTTAGTTTCTTTATTTCTCATTTTATCTAGTCTTTGCTTCCTCGGATATCTTTTGAAATATCCACTTCGATTGCTTTTATCTCAGATACCAATCTTTCTGTCAAAATCATTTTTGATTCTTATGTTAGATTATTATCTACAATTGCGTTAAAAACTATTCTTTAAAACTAAATTTAGCACTCTTACTTCTTTCTATTTTTGGTCCTCTCTTTTGATAATCTTTGATTTTTTTCATCATACATTCGAATATTAGTAACAGCTTTCTCTTTGCCGGATGTTATAAAACTGATATCAGAATCCAAAAAATGGAAACATTGAAAACTTTTTTCTCTCTGAAATTTATAATTATGACATCTATTTCATGTACAAAGATGTAATCCAAATAACTGCAATCTTATGCCAGTTTTTAAGTAGAAAAACAAATTTAAATAGCTTTTAGAAGCTATTATTAAAAAAAAAGCTTTTCAAAAATTGACAAATATGCATATGTTTTAAAAACTATTTTGGAAAGGATTTAAGAAAAAAAGACATCTCGTGTTCAATGAGGGGGGGGGGGGGGGTAGCTCATGACCATATTGGTTTCAAGGTAAGGGAATGCTCAGCTTAATGAGAGGCAATTTACGGAGTGGAGGGGAGCTATGTTGCGGTTATCGCCGTTCCCCCTACGGGTGAAGGAAGAGGGAATGACACAACTAGGAAAAGTCCATTTCAAAACTCGGCCGGTATGGTATTCTGAGGTACTTCATTTTTCAAGGCCTGTGGAAGTTAAAGGGTTAATCAATGATACTATAGATTTATTAGACGATGCGAGGTACTTCAGCTCATTAGATATGACCTCCGGCTATTATCAGGTACCTGTACAATCGAGAGATATGGAAAAACAGTGTTCCTCAGTAAGAACGGACTGTATGAATTCACCCGTTGCCATTTGTCTTAAAATGTGCACCCAGTAGCTTTCAGTGCTTGGTCGATGCGTGTTCTTTGGACTGAAAAGTGATCAGATTTTGAATCGAACAGCATTTGGCGAAATTGCAAACGGTCTTTGATAGGGTGAGGAAATTTAAGCTCAAACTAAAGCCCAAGAAATGTCAGATCTTAAGAGAATCTGTATCCCATCTAGAGCATTTAATTATCTCTCAGGGAGTCAAACCGATACGCGGACTATGGAAGCAATTAAAACTTCCCTGCTCTCAAATCAGTGAAGAAGGTGAGAGTCTTCCTTGGTTTAACTGGCTATTACCAAAGATTTATTGACAAATATGCTGAGATCGCCTTACCCTTGATAGGTCTGATAAGAAAAGATAAACCTTTGTTGGACCCCTGAAACAGAAAGGGTTTTTCAAGAACTGAAACACAAACTAATGACGGAGCCTATATTGTTTATCTTAATTTCGAAATGGAAATTGTGTTTATCCACTGATGCTAGTGAGGATCCACTGATGCTGCAGTAATTGAGCAAGAGGGAAAAAGCGGAGTTAGACAACCAGTTGCCTATGTTAGCCAGAAATTAAAGGCAGCAGAAACCTGATATTCCACCATTGAAAAGGAGGCTCTGACGATTAAATTTGGCATAAATTATTTCAAACCTGCTTATATGGAAAAAGGTTCACAGTAATTAGTGATTACTCCCCATTATCATACCTCTTGAACCTAAAGGACCCGTCCAGCAAGCTCGCAAAGTGTAATTTAACCCTTCAAGGCTATGACTTCGATATTATTTATAGGCCTGGAAAACTTGATGTCCCTGCTGATGGCTTATCTCATAAAATAAATACTGTTGAGGGAAATGTCGCTTTGCCTAACAAATTTGCTGACAAGCAACAGCTTTGGGAACTACAGAGGGAAGATCCACAGTTAAGGGGCATGATAGGGGTTTTAGAGAAGGCTAGCAGCAAGCCTCAGCACAAGATGTCTGATGAGTTTTACCTGAAAGATAGGCTGTTTTTCCATTACTCAGTGCCACATGGGAAGGATGTCAGAAATGAGCTCACACAACAACTAGTTATACCCAAGAGTTTAGTCAGGCCAATTTTGGAACTCTGCCATGACCTGCTGTGCTCCGGTTATTTGGGAGAGCTTAAGACGCTGCATCGTGTTAGACCGCAATATTTCTAGCGAGGAATGTGTGCAGATGTATGTAACTATGTGTAGATTGTATCTCCTGTTTGAAGCGTCCAGGCTATGTAGCTAGTCGTAAGGCGAAACTAATGAGATCGCCTCCCGCCAATTTGAAAGAGTTACCATGGATTTTTTAGGTCCCCTGCCAATGATGGAAATAGGCAATAAATATATTCTGGTAATCACGGACTGTTTCACGAAATGGCCGGAACTGTACTCTATGTCAGATCAGACAGCTGAGAGTGGGGCGAAAATATTTGTCGAAGACTATGTCGTCAAACATGACATTCTGCAATTCATCATAAGTGATAATGCAAAGAATTTCACAGGCAAAAGTAATGACTTCGGTTTATGAAAAATTTGGTATCTGTAAGTGTCATAGGCAGTGGTAAGGGAACAACGCATATTTCTTCACATGAAATTAGATATTCTGCTTGAACTGTGCTGAATGTGGTGGGCATCGATGATGATTAACCACTCTATAATAGAGGACGATCAATTAGTCCTTTGATTAAATTCACCATTGCCGAGATGAAATAACAGGTTCGTAGATTGTTACACCCGTACCAACATATGCCTCAGACTTGTTGCACTAAGTGACATATAGAAATGTCCAACATTTCACGCATGACAGTTGTATATGGATGACACAGTTTATTCACATTTATATACAATCATGTGCTGGGGATGCGCTCGACCCTGTAGGCCTTTGCTGCTCTGTTGATGAAATTGCTCTTTGCAGATTCTTGCTTTACTGACCTCAAACTGGACAACAGGACATCCAACCTTTTCCTACAACGTGGTTCACTAAGAACCGAACCTTGATTCTAACATAGAATCGAACCCTGTCCTTAAGGGTTTTGTTTAAGTAAGAACGGCGTCCCTTAACACATGTTCAAATGTCCTTCCTGTTTGATAGCAGTGCTTAAGACTGTTGTTTACTCTTGCTGCCATAGTCTCCAGTGCACGTACTCATTCCCAAGGCTAGTTGTAAATGGCTGTAAAAGTGCCATTCCGGACTCATCGGCATGTGCAGGTACCCGAAAGCAAAATATGAGGCACATCCCCACAACAGCACTTCCAAAAACATACTTAACACATAAAAATATTTACAACAAAAATTCAATAAAATTTGAACAATAAATAAAAATAAATAGATTAGAAAGACATGACACGTGTCTTCCCCAAAGAGTTTTATCAATTTTTACCATACCTATAAAACTCATGCCTTTTATCACTCTAATGTCCATGATGCCTGACTTGGCTGCTGAGCAATGTCCTAATCCGAAGACTGTCCAGTTAATTTACTTGTAGTGCACAAAACATCTCTGCCACTCAGGAGTAATTTACTTCAGTTCACTTCTTTCAGTGTCTGCAGACCTGGTGACCTAAACTGTCAGATCAGAGCATCCCCCCCCCCACAAATGAGTCGGGTGAATTCCGTCCATTTTCATTTTTACACCACTTTGAGTTGCCAGCTCACCCTTTTCCATTGCAACCACTTTCCTATTACCAACACCCCCAGGAACTTCCTTAATGACAGAGTGCTGTTGAATAGACTCAACTCTGACCAGTTAGAGATGCTCGTTTTTCACGTTTGACCTTCATCTGATGTCCTTCACCAAGGACGACGATGCATCCAAAAATACTCCCCTTTCAGTTTTCTCGGCATCTGTATATCTCTTACTTACTGCATAATTAAAGGCTATTGCTGGCGCTTTATCTTTCATTTTGCAATTCTTCCTCATTCTGAATCCAAATGTATTATTCTTTTCAAACTTCATTAGCGCCTGTTTTCTGCAAATTTGTTTTGTGGATTCGAATTTCGTCCTAAATTCCTTTGATTAAAATTTAATTTCTTATCTGACTGGCCAAATCTGTTTTCTCTATTCTCTGATATAAATTTTTCGCGACAATAAATCTTGCAGGTTCCTTGTGGCTGCAGAAAGTTCTCTGCCCCTTCTTTGTGCCTGCAGAAAGTTCTCTGCCCCTTCTTTGTGCCTGCTGAAAGTTCTGTGCAACTTCAGGAATTTAGTGGCAATTTTTCCATGACCCATTCTCCTGCAACATGATAAGATTTTTGGCATCCGGTGGTAATCGATCTTTAATTTTGTCTGCTAATATCAATTCTTTTAATTTTTGGCAATCATCTACTTTCCTACTCTTCAGATAATAATTCAAGTGACTCTTCATTCAAGATGAAAACTGAATCCAGGTTTCTGTAGAGAACTTAAACATCGAATCGAATTTCCTTTTATACTTCAACGGAATCAATTGTTTGTCTTTTAACACGGCGGATTTAATTTTTTGGTAGTTTTGAATTTCCTCGTCACTCAGCAGACTAAAAATATTTGAAGTTTGTTTAAAGTATGTTTCAATGTTTCATACTATTTAAACAACTTCTCTATCATCTCGAAATAAGCTGGTAATTCTTCCGCTGTTTTTGGTAAGAAACAGTTATTAGAGTTTAGAATTTTCTGAAGCCTTTTTAATTTTAGATCTTCCTCATCAACTGAACTTTGACTTCCTAGGCTGCTGTTATTTGCCGTCTCCATCTCTAATCGTCTAGGTTCTATTTCCATGTCTAATCTTCTTTCCTCCCTATCTCTTTCTACTTTCTCTCTTCTATATTCCATTTCCAATCTGCTTAGTAGTATCTTGCCATTATACCATACCCCCACTAGAGCTTTTCCCCCTATGACGTAACATTACGTAACAGGCCACGCCCCCTATGACGTAGCATTACGTAACATGAGGTAATCATTACATAATCATTACGTAACAGGTCACGCCGCTTTATTAATAATTAATAATTCCTCCCCCTTTATTAAACCCCCCTTTCACCCCCCTTTCACCCTCAGTGGCCCCATCTGTTGACAGTGAGAAGTACTATTTTCCCAAAAAACCCTTTATTTTCACTCTAATTTCTCGTTTTCGGACCCCCCGGTCTCCCTACCTATATTTTAAGCCCTCCCCCTTATTAAAAACCCTCCTGGCGCCATCTGTTGACAGTGAGAAGTACTATTTTCCCAAAAAAACCTTTATTTTAAGTCTAATTTCTCGTTTTCGGCCCCCACGGTCGACCTACCTATATTTTAAGCCCTCCCCCTTATGAAAAACCCTCTGGTTGACCATTTTAAGGCCCCACTCCTTCACTCGGCTGATGCAAGTCTCAGAATAATTGCATGGAACGATTGACTGGTCTTAGAATAATTGTACAGAAAAGGATGATACAAAATTCCTTAGTAATTAAACACTCATCAAAATTCCCTTACCTCTATTAAAAATCATCCTACAGTTGAAATTCATTTTACTCTTACTGTTTCCATAGAAAATACCATAGGGTGAAATTAATAATGGTTTAAATTATTCGTAGGGATGACATGTTAAATCTGCTTTTAGAACACACGTCTGCAGTGGAAATATTTTCAAACTCCGTTAATCAACTCCCTAGTAATTAAACACTCGTCAAAATATTCCTCACCTTTATTAAAATCACTCCACGGTCGAAATAAAAATTAGTTTTCTGTAGATGTGTTTCACCGGGGGGGAAAAAAAATCGTCCCTCGCTCTGTGGATTCCGTCCGACTGTCTTGGGTTCCCGGACTATACCGTGTATTTGCTGTGGCTTAGATGCGGGTCAGATTTTTCAGATATTATAGCATTCTTTATAACTAGCTTTTTCTATGTATTTCTTACATCAAAACCAACACTACCACTGAACTCTTTTGAATGCGGATCTCAAATTGTAAATCAAACTCACAAAGCTGTATTTATCCCACCAAGACGGCTAAACGATTTTCTTATAATTAAAATTCCCTAGTAATTAAACACTCGTCAAAATATTCCTCACCTTTATTAAAATCACTCCACGGTCGAAATAAAAATCAGTATTCTGTAGATGTGTTTCACCGGAAAAAGAAAAAAATCGTCCCTCGCTCTGTGGATTCCAGGACGCACGGGAATACGCCTTGTACCTGCTGTGGCTTAGATGCGGGTCAAACATTTCAGATATTAACCTAGCTTTTTCTATGTATTTCTTACATCAAAGCCAACACTAGCACTGAACTCTTTTGAATGCAGATCTCAAATTGTAAATCAACTCGCAGAGTTGTATTTATTCCTTAGTAATTAAAATCCTTTGCTATTCATTTAGCCAGGACGACTAAACGATTCCTTTATAATTAAAATTCCCTGCTATTAAACTCCCTAGTAATTAAACACTCATCAAAATTCCCTTACCTCTATTAAAAATCATCCTACAGTTGAAATTCATTTTACTCTTACTGTTTCCATAGAAAACACCATAGGGTGAAATTAATAATGGTTTAAATTATTCGTAGGGATGACATGTTAAATCTGCTTTTAGAACACACGTCTCCAGTGGAAATATTTTCAAACTCCGTTAATCAACTCACTAGTAATTAAACACTCGTCAAAATATTCCTCACCTTTATTAAAATCACTCCACGGTCGAAATAAAAATTAGTTTTCTGTAGATGTGTTCCACCGGGGGAAAAAAAAAATCGTCCCTCGCTCTGTTGATTCCGTCCGACTGTCTTGGGTTCCCAGACTATACCGTGTACTTGCTGTGGCTTAGATGTGGGGCAGACATTTCAGATATTAACCTAGCATTCTTTATAACTAGCTTTTTCTATGTATTTCTTACATCAAAGCCAACACTAGCACTGAACTCTTTTGAATGCAGATCTCAAATTGTAAATCAACTCGCAGAGTTGTATTTATTCCTTAGTAATTAAAACTCTTTGCTATTCATTTAGCCAGGAAGACTAAACGATTCCTTCATAATTAAAATTCCCTGCTATTAAACTCCCTAGTAATTAAACACTCATCAAAATTCCCTTACCTTTATTAAAAAAACCACCGTACGGTTGAATCAGTTTTCTGTATATGCGTTTTATCGGAAAAAAAAAAACACTCCGGCCAACGAGAGTCGAACGCACTACCCCAGCTTTACTCTATTCTTGAACAAGAATCAACCTGCAATGGAAAAGCCTCTGTTCTTGCATTCGTGGAGTCATGCACATACGTGTCACTCACTTACCGGTCAGGTAGCAAGCTTCGAAACATCTCGTGACACGATGATGCAATCGCCCCGGGAGTTTGAGTGTCCAGCGCTCAGTGTGATTACTCATACGTTGTTGTTCTGTAAGGGTAGGTGACGTCACAGCAAGGGGAAAGTAACGTGGAGTGACCAGCGAGTGACACGTATCAGAAGGCTGAGCACTGTTTATATACAAAGGGGACTTGTTAAGACATGAACATTCTGCTCAGTGTTCTGTCGGTCTCTCGAGCTGTCATAGTTTTGAAGTCTCTGGTAGAATGTCGAGAACGCGTCAATCGTTTTATGTGACTGCACGATGCATATTGGCGTCTGTAGGTATTCCTTCATATCAGAAAGATATAACCTACGAGGAATGCTTGCAGACATTAATGAATGTTATAACCGACAAAATCCTGCATATGCTCAGTACGATGCAAGGTGAGGCGGTCATAGAAACATACGACATTGCCCATGAGTTTCTATGCCGTGTGTGTTTTGCGGAAGTAGAAGCGTTAAACCACGTCAAAAGAATGGACTACCTATTGGTGGTCGAGGATGCCATGACCTCGATAGAGATTGCTGGCATTGTGGAGGTTGTAGGATAATTAAAAACAACAACAACAAAAGGTTCTTTTCAGAACCACTTCATTTGTGTAGAAAGGATTATCGATCGTACAATTTCTGTTCACAACTCTTTCTCTATCTATACATTTTTCTTCTCTATCACCCCCCGTTAACAGAGTAAATTTTATAGGGATGTTTAACCTTCAGTATAATTTTACACAGTGTGTTAGGATTAACAACTCTTATAGCATAGTTATTGCGGGTAGGCTCCCTCTCCACTTTTAAAATTTAGATCTTACACCGGCAGTCTTTTCATATACGTATTTTTATAACCATTTTAAAACCAACACTTATTTCTTTTATCCCTAGCGATTACTGGTTGTTGCATTTTTTACTAGAAGAAACCCTACCCCTGCAGTAACAGCCCCCGCAGAAAATAAAAAAAAAAATGCTATCGGGCGAAAAATTAATAAAATCTGATTTTATTCGTCGTGATGAAAAATATTGATGGGGTAATAGGTTCGACTTAAAAGACTTTTAAGGGGAGTGGCCTGCCACGTAATCATTACATAATCATTACGTGGCAGGCCACTCCCCTTATTAAAACACCCCTCTTTATATCACCACGTTTTTGTTTTTAACTTATGGTTGAATCGTTCTACGATGCTAGCTTTGGTTTCATTATGAGTGTGTTTTTAAGATACTTTTGAAATCCTCTGTTAGTGAATTCAACCCCCCCTTATCTGTTTGTAATTTCAGAGGTGTTCTGAAAGGTTTTTGTGATCAAAAGCTCCCACGATTTCCGTTTTAAAGGAGCACCACATGCATATTTCGAAAGCACGTCTATACAAGCTCGTAAATATTTGTAGACGTCATTATGTTTACTAAGAGATGACAAATCTACCGGATCTCGACCAATGGGTTTTAGTCACAGGTTTAAGGTATAAGTATTACCCTTCGACGGGCAGTAAGGCATTATTTTTTCCAGTATCGACTTGCTATGGCTTGTGCTAAACGTCCCCTGACCGATGGTGATCTTCCTGCGAAGCGACTTGCTGTTAGAGATGATGATAGACTTATGTTTCAACTCGGATCGGATTTGTTTGCGAGCGTTTGTGAATATCGGTCATATCCTAAAGTGCACATACGTGCGTTCCAGAGTGATGACTCGTTAAAACTATATCCTACAAAGGACGGTGTGATGCTGTCTGAAGAGCAGTGGCATGAACTGGTTTCGTATGCGTCTACAATCGTCGAAGCGTTCGAAGATGTCGAATACGGCGAGTATGAACTGGACGCTCTGGTTTGCCTCGTCGTGCTCAAAGGTGGACACGGCGTGGTCATTAAAAAAAGCATCCCCCGTGACGGAGGACTTATATTTTCGTCATCGGTTCGACTCAGCATCGAACAGTGGCAGCAGTTGACAGATTTATGCGATACAATCACCTACAGTTTGATGGCTCTGAAGTTTGAAAACGGTAAATTTTGGAATGCAGTGCGGAAGGTAGAATTAGCGGAAAATCTTCCTCGAAGCAAACCCATCTAACGATCGACCCCTTGAACAAGACAGCAGTGATTTCGTAAAGCTTATGGACTGTTTAAAGCGGACTTTGAAAACAGTTCTCCGAAAAGAACTGTTTACGCTGCTACGTAAGAACTGTTTCGGGTGTGAAGTGGATCATCCGAGTCAACTTCGCCATTCGTGCCTCACCATAAACGCTGAATCAGCTTACGATTATTTCACAGAAGTGGTAAGAAACGTTAATTTAACCGATATTGCCGAACGTTTTGTGGAAGAATCATGTATTGAACTAAATCGTCCTGCTAATATTACATTTATGTCTAAATTGAACTTTGCAACAGTACTAAAAGAGGTGCACGGTGAACTGGTATGTACGAACTAAATATTAATGTGACCTTAATGTAAATAAATATGAATGTCTCTGATATTTTTGTCAATGTGATTTCTTTTGTATAGTTAACGGGGATTTTAAGGTCAGCCTTAGAAGTGTTAATATTGTTCTCTGTATCAAGACCTCGCACAGCTAGCAAGCTATGTTGGGTCGAATGTTTTATATCGGGTGAGTGTAAAAGAAAGGGATGGGAAACCAAAGCTAGCATCGTAGAACGATTCAACCGTATGTTAAAAACAAAAATGTGATGATATTTCACAGATGTGTTCCATGGATAGTGATCGTTGTCTCTATAGATTTAAAGTATACAGTGTGTATCTCTTTGTATGTAATCGCTTATAACGAGACAATATTTCCTTTAAGAGTTGGAATATTATTATGAACTAAAATAGTGATGATATATACACTATCTGATCGTTAAAATCAAACTTTAGCAGGTTAATATATCGTTCTCTAGCTAGTCGGTAATTAGTGTGTCTTTGCTTTTAAAATAAACACGACTTCACGTAGCTAATTGTCGTAACAATTACTTCTCATACGATCCGTAGAAGGGGTCGCTGATGACAGGTAAACAACGTTCATGTCTTACTATGGATCAAATATCCGAACACTATGGTTGATTACATATTTCTGAAAAATATCTGCCAACGATTACAACCTTCGTCCCTCAGAATCGTGAAGTAATTAGTACTAGCTTGCAGAAGGGTAATGTTCCGCAGACAGTGTTCTTTCAGATTGCCAAACAAGATAATATCAAAAACGTGTGCTAACCCGAACCACTTGTTCTAAGACTTCCACACTAGTGTAGAAATAGGAGGAAAAAATAGCAGACATCTCCGTGTTAGATTGTAGTGAAACATCCTATCTTTGTCGAACAGCTTGTGTCTGCAGCTAGCCACCTTCACATGCACTTATTCAAACGTGCTGAAAAGAGATAGTACGCTGGAATAACTGGCGACAGAGCTAGATCTCGATTCTGGGGGGTGACTTTTCACGGAAATAATATAAACAGTGAGTTTTCAGATTTTAAATTTCCAAACTTCGGTGGTTCTTTACTATATGCAAAGTATTTTTGTGATATTCATCGTGTGTACGCAATGGACCGTGATTTACTAGCGTGGGGGAGGGGGGTTAATATTTTATGATTTTTCCTGTATTACTCCTTCCGCTACGGTGTGACTTTTATCGGTCGCTCCTTATATGACACTTGTTAATAGTCGTTTTTTTCTATCTTACAGTATTTGCGCTGTAATGTGTTGTTTTTACAGCCATCCCACTGCATTTTTATACTTTCTCTCTCGTCACAGTTATTCTGCCTTCAAAAGAATTGTAAAAATATACACCTATCCCGTTGTGCGAATTTACAGATATCCCTTTACATTTTCGTTTATGCACGTAATTTAGTTAAACGACCTAGTAACGTACTGTATCGGGGGTTAAAGTACTGAATAGGCTATTGTGAGATTTTCGTCGTAAGCAGATATACGGAATCAGATCCGATGATGCTTGCAATTTATCTGCTTTGATCGTATGGTTTATTAGAAAGAGAAGATGTATTAGTGTTTGAACTTTATGCATGCTTTCTCTCACAAAATAATTAATGAGCGTTTTACGAATCTGTGTCGTGAAGCTGACTCAATTTTTCATTCTAAATGCTTACTCAGCCTATGGACAGGTAGTTTGTCGATGTAATGACAAGTCTGATGTGTAGATAGACACTTTGATTAGCGAATGTCAGAAAAAGTCGTTGAAGGTGTAAAACATCCCTTGTGATCCTGACAGCATCGACCGGGGAATGAACTCAGAAGATTGTGGGATCGGAACTTTATAGAGGTCTATTCATATTTGATAATTTCTCGAGGCTTATGATAGTATAGTGAGCGAGGATCCCAGTCTATATTACTGTTGTCAAGCTTTGTACATTACGTTTCACACAAGTCCGTTCACGGTTTTCTAGTGCACGGTCGTATCGTTTAGTGCAGGTCGTCCTTGGCGTCGAAGTCGCTCGCGTTCCACAGAAAACTGCGCATTATCGCGGTTGGAAAAAAATAAAAAGGTTGAAACTCAACCCCAGAATGTCATATGAAAATTTGAAGTGAGCTTGTATAAGGATACTAATACTACCACCTAACAAAGGACACCGGGGACGGATTTGTTCCCTTTTCTAATGCACGAGGTCAAATCCTATTCTTCCTGAATCGAACCATACTCCTTTAAGCAGGAACTAAAGTTGTTTTTTTTTTTACGGAAACGTATGAATTCTACTTTTAACATTCTGGCGCACAGTCTTTACTCGGTAAAAGCATGTAACTGGGACTGCATCGAGTAGCGTTAGTTCCTTCGTACAAAAAAAAAATATTTTTTCACCCGGTTTCACCAGCGTGATGAGACATACGCAAACGACGGAGGAAACGATTTTTTTAAAAACTGTTTTACCTGATTTTTCTTCGAACAGTGTTACTCTCCCGTACAGCGGATTACAACAGTAATAAGTATTTTTAAAACGTGACTAATAAAACAGTTAGTCATACTTTTGCAATCACAATGTTTTTTGAAGTGACTTAGTAAAGGAAATTGGGAACACGGATCAAGGCTGTGAGTGGGTTTTCACGATGTACGGAAGCAGTACAGGTCCAAGATTCATTCGTCAATAAAAACCTTGTGATTCCCCGTTTGGAATAATTTCGTAGGGTTCAACCGTCCGTCAGCGAGAGGTTGTCCATGGTGAGGATCCGAACACGAAGTCTTTTAAGTCGAACCTATTACCCCATCAATATTTTTCATCACGACGAATAAAATCAGATTTTATTAATTTTTCGCCCGATAGCATTTTTTTTTTTATTTTCTGCGGGGGCTGTTACTGCAGGGGTAGGGTTTCTTCTAGTAAAAAATGCAACAACCAGTAATCGCTAGGGATAAAAGAAATAAGTGTTGGTTTTAAAATGGTTATAAAAATACGTATATGAAAAGACTGCCGGTGCAAGATCTAAATTTTAAAAGTGGAGAGGGAGCCTACCCGCAATAACTATGCTATAAGAGTTGTTAATCCTAACACACTGTGTAAAATTATACTGAAGGTTAAACATCCCTATAAAATTTACTCTGTTAACGGGGGGTGATAGAGAAGAAAAATGTATAGATAGAGAAGAGTTGTGAACAGAAATTGTACGATCGATAATCCTTTCTACACAAATGAAGTGGTTCTGAAAAGAACCTTTTGTTGCTGTTGTTTTTAATTATCCTACAACCTCCACAATGCCAGCAATCTCTATCGAGGTCATGGCATCCTCGACCACCGATAGGTAGTCCATCCTTTTGACGTGGTTTAACGCTTCTACTTCCGCAAAACACACACGGCATAGAAACTCATGGGCAATGTCGTACGTTTCTATGACCGCCTCACCTTGCATCGTACTGAGCATATGCAGGATTTTGTCGGTTATAACATTCATTAATGTCTGCAAGCATTCCTCGTAGGTTATATCTTTCTGATATGAAGGAATACCTACAGACGCCAATATGCATCGTGCAGTCACATAAAACGATTGACGCGTTCTCGACATTCTACCAGAGACTTCAAAACTATGACAGCTCGAGAGACCGACAGAACACTGAGCAGAATGTTCATGTCTTAACAAGTCCCCTGTATATATAAAGAGTGCTCAGCCTTCTGATACGTGTCACTCACTGGTCACTCCACGTCACTTTCCCCTTGCTGTGACGTCACCTACCCTTACAGAACAACAACATATGAGTAATCACACTGAGCGCTGGACACTCAAACTCCCGGGGCGATTGCATCATCGTGTCACGAGATGTTTCGAAGCTTGCTACCTGACCGGTAAGTGAGTGACACGTATGTGCATGACTCCACGAATGCAGGAACAGAGGCTTTTCCATTGCAGGTTGATTCTTGTTCAAGAATAGAGTAAAGCTGGGGTAGTGCGTTCGACTCTCGTTGGCCGGAGTGTTGTTTTTTTTTTGGTTAAACGCATATACAGAAAACTGATTCAACCGTACGGTGGTTATTTTAATAAAGGTAAGGGAATTTTGATGAGTGTTTAATTACTAGGGAGTTTAATAGCAGGGAATTTTAATTATAAAGCAATCGTTTAGTCGTCCTGGCTAAATGAATAGCAAAGAGTTTTAATTACTAAGGAATAAATACAACTCTGCGAGTTGATTTACAATTTGAGATCTGCATTCAAAAGAGTTCAGTGCTAGTGGTGGCTTTGATGTAAGAAATACATAGAAAAAGCTAGTTATAAAGAATGCTAGGTTAATATCTGAAATGTCTGCCCCACATCTAAGCAACAGCAAGTACACGGTATAGTCCGGGAACCCAAGACAGTCGGACGGAATCCACAGAGCGAGGGACGATTTTTTTTTTTCCCCCGGTGAAACACATCTACAGAAAACTAATTTTTATTTCGACCGTGGAGTGATTTTAATAAAGGTGAGGAATATTTTGACGAGTGTTTAATTACTAGGGAGTTGATTAACGGAGTTTGAAAATATTTCCACTGCAGACGTGTGTTCTAAAAGCAGATTTAACATGTCATCCCTACGAATAATTTAAACCATTATTAATTTCACCCTATGGTATTTTCTATGGAAACAGTAAGAGTAAAATGAATTTCAACTGTAGGATGATTTTTAATAGAGGTAAGGGAATTTCGATGAGTGTTTAATTACTAGGGAGTTTAATAGCAGGGAATTTTAATTATAAAGGAATCGTTTAGTCGTCCTGGCTAAATGAATAGCAAAGGATTTTAATTACTAAGGAATAAATACAACTCTGCGAGTTGATTTACAATTTGAGATCTGCATTCAAAAGAGTTCAGTGCTAGTGTTGGCTTTGATGTAAGAAATACATAGAAAAAGCTAGGTTAATATCTGAAATGTTTGACCCACATCTAAGCCACAGCAGGTACAAGGCGTATTCCCGTGCGTCCTGGAATCCACAGAGCGAGGGACGTTTTTTTCTTTTTCCGGTGAAACACATCTACAGAATACTGATTTTTATTTCGACCGTGGAGTGATTTTAATAAAGGTGAGGAATATTTTGACGAGTGTTTAATTACTAGGGAATTTTAATTATAAGAAAATCGTTTAGCCGTCTTGGTGGGATAAATACAGCTTTGTGAGTTTGATTTACAATTTGAGATCCGCATTCAAAAGAGTTCAGTGGTAGTGTTGATTTTGATGTAAGAAATACATAGAAAAAGCTAGTTATAAAGAATGCTATAATATCTGAAAAATCTGACCCTCATCTAAGCCACAGCAAGTACACGGTATAGTCCGGGAACCCAAGACAGTCGGACGGAATCCACAGAGCGAGGGACGATTTTTTTTCCCCCCCGGTGAAACACATCTACAGAAAACTAATTTTTATTTCGACCGTGGAGTGATTTTAATAAAGGTGAGGAATATTTTGACGAGTGTTTAATTACTAGGGAGTTGATTAACGGAGTTTGAAAATATTTCCACTGCAGACGTGTGTTCTAAAAGCAGATTTAACATGTCATCCCTACGAATAATTTAAACCATTATTAATTTCACCCTATGGTATTTTCTATGGAAACAGTAAGAGTAAAATGAATTTCAACTGTAGGATGATTTTTAATAGAGGTAAGGGAATTTTGATGAGTGTTTAATTACTAAGGAATTTTGTATCATCCTTTTCTGTACAATTATTCTAAGACCAGTCAATCGTTCCATACAATTATTCTGAGACTTGCATCAGCCGAGTGAAGGAGTGGGGCCTTAAAATGGTCAACCAGAGGGTTTTTCATAAGGGGGAGGGCTTAAAATATAGGTAGGTCGACCGTGGGGGCCGAAAACGAGAAATTAGACTTAAAATAAAGGGGTTTTTGGGAAAATAGTACTTCTCACTGTCAACAGATGGCGCCAAGAGGGTTTTTAATAAGGGGGAGGGCTTAAAATATAGGTAGGGCGACCGGGGGGTCCGAAAACGAGAAATTAGAGTGAAAATAAAGGGTTTTTTGGGAAAATATTACTTCTCACTGTCAACAGATGGGGCCACTGAGGGTGAAAGGGGGGTGAAAGGGGGGTTTAATAAAGGGGGAGGAATTATTAATTATTAATAAAGGGGCGTGGCCTGTTACGTAATGATTATGCAATGATTACGTCATTGTACGTAATGTTACGTCATAGGTGGCGTGGCCTGTTACGTAATGCTACGTCATAGGGGGCGTGGTCGGTGACGTCATAGGGGGAAGCACTAGTGGGGGTACGGTATAATGGCATGATACTACTCTGCTTTCTTCCCTTCTTTCTTCCTTATCTCTTTCTTCTTTCTCTCTTCTGTATTCCATTTCCCTCTCTGAGACTGCTTTCGGACCTGAATCAATCATTTTGACCGAATTTGAACCATATCCACTAGCACCCTGTTCTACCCCAAAATGTCTATCAAACCTATCAATTTCAATAACTTCCCCACTTTCCTCAGTCTCAATGTGTCTGGTTAAATCAATGCTCACGTCCTGCTCAGTTCCGCCCTTAGTTTTATTGCTACTCCTCAGCATCATTGACAACTCAAATTTGTCTAAAAATAGAAAAAAAAACAGAAAAACCACAGACCTTTCCTTCTCTTGAAGATCGGCTCTGCTCATTTGCCTGCTGCACCTGGAGTCTCCTTCAAAAATTACGAACCTCTTCCACAGTGATGGACCTTGGCACACAGAACCTCAGCGAAGATCTTGTGATGTAGCACTTGGAGAAACTATACTCTGTAGAACACTGCACTGGATGCGGCTTAGTCCACTGACTGCTTGCAGATTCCTCACTTTCACAGAATCACAAATTCTTCTAAATTTCTTGAACTTTTTCTTCTTTCAGCAGAAATTTTCTTTCTCTTTTTCTTTTAGAACCATGGACATCTTCTTCGGCATACGAACGATAACGCTGTTGCGGACTGCGCCAAATGTTGTAAGCAGTGGTAAGGGAACAATGCAGATTTTTATTTCTTCACATGAAATTAGATATTCTGCTTGAACTGGGCAGAATGTGGTGGGCATTGATGGCGAACGATTAACCACTCTATAGTAGAGGATGATCAATTAGTTCCTTGATTAGATTCATCATTGTTTAGATGAAATAACAGTTCGCAGATTATTACACCCATACTGACATATGCCTCAGACTTGCTGCTCTAAGGATATATAGAAATATGTCCAAAAATTCACTCACGGCAGTTGTATACAGACGACACAGTTTATTCACATTTATATATAATCACGTGCTGGGGATGCACTCGACTGCATAGGCCTGTGCTGCAAACAATTATCAATGAAGTGGAAAATCGCACTTTGCAGATTCTCGCTTTACCGACCACAAACTCGGTGACAGGATATCCAACCTTTGCCTACAACATGGTTCACTAAGAACCGAACCTTGATTCTCACATAGAATTGAACCCTTGAAGGGTTTGTTTGAGGAAGAGTGGCATCCATCAAACGTGTGTTCAAACGTCTTTTCTGTTTGACAGCGACTCTCAAGACTGTTGTTTACTCAAATTGTCGTAGTTTCCAGCACCATTCTGGACTCGTCAGCATGTGCAGGCAGCCAGCTCAGACCCGAAAACAACATATGAGTCACATCCCTACAATAGCACTTCCAAAAACACAGTACAGAAAAATATTTACAACAACAAAAATGCAATAAAAATGCAACAATAAATAAGAATAAAAAAATCAGAGGGACATGACAGTAACTTCTGGACAACACCATATCGACCCCAAAGTAATGGGTTATGCGAAGAGATGAATGCTAACATTCTCAATATAATATCCCACACCATAGACTCCACGCAAGGACACTGGGATTAATTTATGCTTTTTATGTTAATGGCTTATCGTAGCGCAGCTCACAGCTCAACTAAGGAATCCCCATATTATTTGTCTGATGGATGGTGACTTAGTACTTCCTTATCAGATCTGAACGACGCAGAGGGCACCCCCGTATTTCGCATCAGAATAGCATGGAGAATACATAACAGCGAAGATGCAAAGGCATATGAAATCGTGAAATACAATGTAGAATAAGCGGCTGAGAGGCAAGAAGGCCAGCGGCGAAAAGTGCTGTACAAAAAACAGATGAGGGAAGATGTAGTCTTCCTTTATATTCCGAAAGTAAGGCAAGGAAACACAAAAAATTAGCCAGGCATTCTACTGGACCGTGGAGGGTGATTAAGAAATTATCTCCAGTGAACTTCAAAATAATCCTTGTAGTCCGCCCTACGAAGTCAGATATAGTATACGTCGATAGACTAACGAAACTGAGAACGCACAAGGCTACCTTACCACAACGGAAGTGGGTGAAGATCAGACAGAGACAAAGAGGCTCATTCCGCAGTAATCGGAAGTTGAGCCTAGGGTGGTAGTGAAAGAAAGTGTGAAAAAGGAGGAAATAGATGATTATCCTCCTAGAGGACCTATTTGTCGTAGAAGTTGGATTGCCTGTCACGATTCCGAGAAAATCGATAAATAGAGAAACAAATTATGAGCGTCCACCTCAATCCAGTCATTCCCACAAAATGACGCCCCGAAATAATGCTGGATATGTTGTACCTATCCCAGCACAGCAACCACGTTTGTATGGGGCGTCGCATTCGCATCAAAGGGGTCACAGTACAGATGGTAGGTTGTGAAGCACTAGGAATACGACAGGACGCTTTTGAGATCCCCCCCCCCCACACACACACACAACTCTTACGCTCACACGGATTTTTTTTTGTTCTTGTTCGCTGACTAAACCCATTCGGTGATAACACATAAGTTTCATCGGACCTGCCACTTTATTATATGCTAGAATCTTATTTTTTATTATGTGGAAGAATAGTTAAAGATGTTTAGGAACTATTAGGCAAATCAGTACATACAGTTATAAAAAAAAATCTGTTTTTCAGTTTTATTGTTTAATTAATCAGGTTCTCTTTTACTGTCAAAAGTTGACATTTGACACTAAGTTAATGTTATAAAAACCAAATACTTATTTATTGATTGACTCCTGTTGTATAGAATTAATTTAGGAAGGTGATGTAAATCTATTTCTTAAGTATTGTCGTGATCCATGATTTAAGTTCATTTTATCGGTTCCATTTTTTAAAATTCAACTGCTATGTACTCGAAATTTTGGAAAAGATAATTCAACAGTTTATGCCATTTTTTTATTTATTTTTATTTTTATTTTTAAAGAAAAACTCGCTTAACAGTAAACATTTATATTACCGATATTCCAGCTCATAAAACTGCAATTCAACAATATTTTCCTAATATGTAAAAATAAAACAGGTGAAACCAGAATATATTGGTCTAATAACAATTCTCACTTTACAGAGTGTCACACATATATTAAATATAACGTTCAACACATAGAAATTCACCTGAAACATTGCTCAGTTGCGAAGCTATTGATTCCCACATATTTTGTTTCATTCCTCGATCCCTATAATTTCGATGCGTCTTGTCATAAAGACAAGGGCATCACGCACTAAATTTAAAAGTTCGTGGTCGTCATCTCGCCAACGCACCAAATAACAAATGCAAAGAAAGGCTCACTTTTGCCCAGCTGTTCTAACTATGTCATTCGTCAGTGGCTATTTGATTGGCTCTTGCCAGCCCATGGATACCTCCTGGCGAGAATAGAATAGAAATAGAACCGACTCCAACTGTGGTCGAGTGGTAGCAAGTGGAGAGGAAGTGACGCCTAACTATAGACTCCAGAAGATGAGCAGCCTTCGAAAACTCGTCCTTGCAGAGCGGCAAGTGTGAAGGCACCCAAAGGATGCCTTTATAATACCCTGAGGGTGCCTTCACACTTGCCACTCGTGACTACTTGGCACTCTGTAAGAACGAGTTTGCGAAGACTGCACATCTTCTGGAGTTAGTAGTTAGGTGTTACTTCCTCTCCACTTGCTACCGCATGACCGCAGCTGTAGTCGGTTCTATTTCTATTCTCACCACACAACATGCAAGCAACTGAGCAATGTGTCAGGTGAATTTCTATGTGTTGAACGTTATATTTGTCCGGTGAGCTATGTTTCAGGTGAATTTTATATTTTTTCTAGTGTGCTATGTTTCAGATATGTTCAATTTCTATGTGTTGAACGTTGTATTTAATATAAGCTCACCAGACAAAAAAATTTGTCACCCTTGCTGAATGTCACCTAATAGCACATAATGCCACTGTGAGTCCAAAGAATAGCCGAAATCCTGTCTGACATGAATGCCACCAGTGTGCAGATGTAGTGCACATCAATATTCATCCATTCTTCCAGCAGCAAATGCCGCAGTTTGGCCAGATTGGCTGGATGGCTGGGACGGCGCTTCACTCGTTGCCATAAATAGTCCCTCAAGTTTTCGATGGGATTCAAATCTGGGGATTTGGCGGGCCAGTCGAGATGTTCGAAAGCTTCAGAATGCTCGTCATGCCAATCGGACACACTTCGAGGCCTGTGCACATGACAATTAATGTCTTGGAAGACTGGGGTATCCTTCTGGTGTTCACTGTGGAGATGCTGCACAAAAGGCAACATATGGTCATACAGTAGCTCCTATAGCCCTTCTGGTTCAAGTGTGATATCACTGCAGCCGAAGGGCCCATTTCCTTGTAAGTGAAACACCCACAGAACATCACAGTGCCTCCTCCAGCTTGAACAGAACCTTGCACACAGTCCGCATGGAAGACTTCATGCAGCTTACGATGTACCCGTCACCTCACATCATCAAAACGTACAAGCAAATATGTGACTCATCCAACCAGATCACATGCTTCCAAGAGTCGACAGTCTAGTCTTTGTGACGCCACGCCCACTGTAGCCGTGAAGCCTAGTGCAGAGCTGTTAAACATGGGTCTCTTCTGCAGTATTTTGCTCCAGATATCCATGGCAATGCAGTTCCCTTCGGAGTGTTCATTTAGAAACAGCTTGTTGTAAGCCTGTATTGACTGATTGGAGTAATTCCTGTCTCTTGGCATAATGGTTAGCTAACAATGCGTGGCACACTACGGCGGTCCCTATTGGTGAGCACAGTCTTTCTCTCGCAGTTCTGGTGACGATTAGCAGTAGACTGCGATGTTCGACACTGCTGGAAGATCCTTTGGACAGTACATTTCGACACACCTGCAAATGCAGCAACTTCTTGTACACTATGCCCTTTGGCTCGGCCAAACGCAATAACACCTTTTTGCTACTCATTCACAACTTTGGCACGACCCATGTTACACGGAGTGATTAACAAACAGGTGGCACACAACCACTTCTTGTCAGTGTATGAACCCTGTAGTGCATGGCACAGCTATTTGTGGGACGCGTTTATTACTGGTGCGCCTACTGTACACTAATAACAAATGCAAAGAAATTCGACAGATGTAACCCTTTTACAGTAGGAGATGACTAATTTTTTCCCCGTCAGCTTATGTGAGACACTCTGTAAAGTGAGAATTGTTATTAGACCAGTATACTCTGCTTTAACCTGTTTTATTTTTACATATTAGGAAAATATTGTTTAGTTGCAGTTTTATGAGCTGGAATATTTGTGCATATAAATGTTTACTGTTAAGTGAGTTTTTCTTTTGTAACCACGCATAAGCAGTGGCGTATTTTTAAAATGTATTTTGGAGTGTATTTTAAGGAGTAGTTAAATATTTAAAAATCTATCATTGCAGATAGATTTTGAAGCGTATACATTGGGAGTTGCCCTACTCCCTCCTTAAATACTCTGCTGTGCATAAAGCAAAAGTTTTTATTTAACTTTGATTATTCAAAGGAACGAACTAAAGGCAATGCATTAATAAACATATCTCAGCAGTGTTTTGGTATACTTGTATTAAGGTATTAATCATGTATCATTTATTTACTGCTTCTTTTAATGAAGCAGTATATTTTAATGAAGCAGTATGTTTTAGTAATTACCTATGCTGAATATCTGACACTTGAAATAAATTTATAAATATTCACACACTCAGAAATGGGAAGCAGAGTAAATGGCTTACTACATTACAATTCTAGGGCTACGTATTCCATAATGTTTTGAAATGTATAAAATAGTAATTTAACGGTACTTTATAAATTAGATTATTTCAGCTGATGAATATTGTTTTTCATCAATGTAATTATGAGGAATATCTAAAACTGTCCCAAGTGATAATTAACTCTACAATGCAACACACATACTCATTTAGAATTGGAATATCTCTGTTTCGATGTATTATGTGAGAAATGTTTCAACTTCACTTTCATAAAATGATCACACTGGTGTACTGAAAAGTCTTACAGAGGGTTTTCTGTCATCTCTGAATTTGATGTTGAGGGATATGTGAGTGTCTGATTTTTGGGGGTATGCAACTGTATTATGACTTCATAGCATGTAAGTTTTTTTTAAATCTTTAGACTGAAAAGTCTGTACTCTGATAATACAAAAGGCAATGAAACTTAAATGATTAACTGTAGGTATCCATTACATATATTTGTAACTGTTATAAATATATGCTTATATTTGTAACTGTTAGTTATAAATATATGCTATTGAGACCCATTGTTATTGTTAATACAAAAATTAGGCCAAGCCAGTTGGTTAAATATGATACATATTGACATTGTGTATTCAGGACTGAATCAATACTCACATATCATCATAAGTGAAAATCAGAAGTAAAAACAAGTTTCGCCTCATCTATGGTTAACAAATTTCATAATGTGCAATTCACTTCTGTTAATTTGTTATCTTACTATTTTCAACTGATGACTGCCAAAAGCGCATCAAGAACTTGTGTGATAGATTCGCGATAGAAAAGAAATTAAGGAAAAGTGGTGTGGCAAAAGATCCAAATTTGCCACTTATTTTGAAAAAAATGCTGTTTTTATGGGATCATGTATCTCATCGAATGTAAGTTTTTTGACCATTAATAAGAAATTTACAGGAATTTTCCCATTTCTCTAAATAATAATGAATTCTAACATGAAACTGAAATGAACAACATCATGTGAAAAATCTCCTAATCTTTATATATCAGTTGAAATAATGAATGAAAGGTAGTTTAAAAAACTAGATATATTAAATATATTATTTATGTTTAAACAGTTGATATAGTTCAGCTTTTGTCATAGATACCTAAGGAATTTGTTGAATTTTTTTAGGTTATAGTTGCATATGTTTCACATCTTATAATTTTAATTCTATATTTTTCGTTATAGCAGAATGAGGTGTCTGAAGGTCCCTGCTCCAAAACATTTCTGTCAGCCCTCGACTGTTTGGAAGAGTGGAGAGAACTGAATCGAGAAAAATATTTGCCAATTAGGATCATAACTGCATGCAACAGGTTACATTTCATTGCAAAAAAAGTAGAAATGGGCTTTAGCTTCTGTTCACGATATTGTATCTCCAAACTTTATAAGACATGTTGAACGCCCTTGGTGGGATGATTTAATCCACCTCCAAATAAGTGATGCTTTATTTTTCATTTGAGCAAAAAATGATTTCAGTAGTAATCTGAATACTTTAATGCAGATAGCACTAGGTTAGCTTTTGGGTGAAATGTTACTAATTTTAGAATGCTGTAATATAAATTTTAAAAGGTACCTCATAGCTTTTATAAGTGCCAAAAAAACCCATACAAACTTTGGTTTATGACTTTTATAATCTACCTGTATATAGTGTGATAACCTTTTTTTTTTCCATAGTTAACCTTTAAAAGTAGGTTGAACAAAATTCACCATCATTAACACTAATAATACTTAGTTCCCCAACTGTGGTTGCTCTGGATCAAAATTTGTAGCTGGGGAATCCTTTACAAAATCATATTCTTTGCAATCCCATCATGGTAGTTATTACCGTGCAGTCATAACTACCATTTTCCGATTACACTTTGCATTGCATAAACCATCCTTTTTACCGTACAGTGCTTGCAATCTGATTTAATGTGATAATTTCATTAAAAAAATGAGCTAGCTTCTTTATAACCGAATCTTCTGTCGTATCTTCAGTGCCCCAGAAATGCAGGTTCCGTTTTTTAGGTCTCACAACAACTTTGACGGCTAGTTATGTTCAACTACAGAAGAAACTACAAATTGTGATCAGGAATTAAGTGATAGTAGCATTTTATATAAAGATACTGAAGATGCAAACAGTAGTTAATTGTCTGAGAATCCACTGCGTTGAGATAGAGATACCACGTACCAGCAACCGATGCAAAAGTATTAAAAAAAGGAACTTTGAAGCTGCAATTATCGAACCTCTTAAGCAAACAGATGATGAGTTTAAAAACGTAGATAACAGCCCAAATTATCATTTTTGTGTTATGGTGGGAAAAATGCTTGATTTCCTTTCTTTGGATCAAGCATCAACTATCAAAATAAAAATAATGGAAATTATGCATGTAGTTCAGTTTGGAGGTAATGATTAAATAAAATGATTAAGAGGACATTTTGTTTCTCATTATTTAACCAAGTCTTCCAGTTAAAGAGCCTCTTCTGTTATATGATGCACTGGATTTATTAGTCATCTAAATTTTGGTTATTTTAGGCAGAAGTCTGAATCTCCTATATCATATCCATCTCATTTTGGCAAGATGCCACAGATGAATGATTACAATAATACATTTAAAGAGTGTTTTAATAAAAAACTGTATGCATTACACATAAAAGCTTCCCATTGTTCCCCAATTCAAACTTTTAGTAGTTGAATTCAGTCTACTAATTCTTGGCAAAATGAAATGGATAAGATTGTGCAGTTGCTGCCTTACTTATATTTTTTTGGTCATGGTATTATGACTCCAGAATAATATTTAATGATTCACATTTGAATCAATTTGGGTTTCATTTTACCTAATTTAAATTTTGGTACCTACATTTTTTTATGTATATTGCTGTTGTACAATTCAAGAAAACCAAAGCTTTAAAATTACTTAATGTAATGAAACATAAATTTCAATTGCATTACTGCATATTTTTGGTCTGATACATTCACAATTACAATTTACAGTTATTATGATAAATGGAAATACTTTTTTAAAATAGAGAGATATCTATTTACATGAGCCCTTGCTGTGTATTAAGTTTATAGTGGCAGAAAGTTTTCAATTATATTTCATCATGGGACAAATACACAGCAGTTGAAAATTAATTCTAACAGAAAAAAGAATAACTTTTTCACACATATTTATGCCAATAAGTACATTCTAGTTCTTCAGATAAATATTTATTTTCACATTATTTCATTCAAGAGATTTTTTTCCATTAAACAATATTAGTGGTGCCAGTATAAATCAATCTACAGCAAAAAAATTGAGGAACATCGTAATTTTACATCTCTAACTCTGTAATGCACTAAGAACAGTTTACAGGGTTAAGCAATCTGACAGATATCAAAAATGTCCTTTGTTTAGATATGCCCTTTGCCAAGGAACTACTTTATGTCCTATTGGAGACGAAAAATATTTAGTTAATTCATCACGGATAGCAGAAGCTGATCTAAAATAACTGCTGCTATTATAAGAAGAGATGGACTGTAATATTTGTTTGGGTGGTACCTCATTTCTCCAACTGCCAAGCTGTATGGCACCATCAATATCTTCACAGACACTAGTGAACTGATTTGCAACACCACTCGGCATCACAAAATTATGGAGTACACAGGCTGCTTTTACCATTTCATCTACATTTTTAACACTAGAAACAATTGGTTTGCGAAATATTCTCCATCTAACAGCAAATATACCAAAGGTATTTTCAAATACTCGGCGAGCCTGGCTTAATCGGTAATTAAATATTTTGGATGGCTCACTGAGATTTCTGTTAGGATAGGATAATACATATGGACATGCTGCATTATATTCAGGCAAATATGTTGCTGATGGTAGTAGGTATATTTCGGATAATAATGCCTTTCCAAATTTCAAATTCGCTAAACCTCCACCATCATTGTGATGCCTGAATCTCCGACATCAATAATTATAAATTGGCAATTAGCATCACATGCAGCCATCAGCACAATACCATGGAATTCTTTATAATTGCATTTCTAGGGCAGTGAATGTTGATGTGCTTTCCATTAATTGCACCAATGCAATTGGGAAAATCCCCCTTCTTCCAGAAACCGTCAGCAATCTGTTGCCATGCAGCTTCACTTTGCGGATGGGGCATGTGCATGGGGTGTAAAGCCCTCCTGACAGGTTTCAGCTATAATTTGGGATGTTGTTGAATAGCCAATCCTAAACGAATACGATATGCTGACCATGCTGTCTCCTGAAGCTAAATACCTGTAGGAAAAATAAATAAGCTGTTTAAACATTTTTAGCATGCTCCCTCAAATATTCCATGCAATAAACAAAGTGGAAAATCAAAATGCATAAAAATAGATCTATCACGACCTATGGGCTTCACCAGTCGCATGGTATATATTGGTTACACAAATAGTTGTCTTTCGTGTGCTTAGTGAAAATTTATGACTCAAAAGGAACATGTTATTCAAAATTTACTCTTTATTCCTGCGAAAGAGGATGTATTGGTCACTTCTTTGGTGTGTTTATATAATTTGGTGTGTTTCCAGCAAAGATTACCATCATTTTTTATTCCTAGATTATTAATCTGTGATATTGTCAATAGGATTGCACTGTCAGTCAATCGTTTTCTAACATCTAAGGTCATGGGTTTTAATATTAAGAAAATTTTAAACTATTTGTTTTTTAAACAATATAAGATATATTTTTTCTTTCAAATATTTATAGTTAACTCATTCACTTTCAACCAATTCCCAATAACAGATAACACATAATTAGCTTTTAACGCACATTTTGCTTAACATGAATTTCCTGCAAGTCTCAATAGTACAATGTTTTATCAGAAAAATATTAGAACAAACCAGTGTCCCTTACTATAATAAAGTTATATTAATTTGTAGTGAAACAAATAATATGCAACACATTAGGCAATTGGCATCGACCTTTAGACATTTTAAATAATGGAAATAATTTACCCATATTATATATATCATAGTAATCTTATGGAAAATGCCATTGTAATAAGGGAGAAAAGAAAGTGCTAGAGAACAATATTATGGAAAAATTTCGTTAATACCATTCCAACTAAAGAAAGTAGTTTTCCAATTATATCTTAAAACAAAACAATTGCGTTTCACATCCAACTTGGGCATGAAGGGGTCAACTCATTGCTGCCAATAGAAATTTCAAACCTTCACATTCCACCACCATAATTACAAATCTAGCATAAATGCATAATTTGCAATATTCCTTAAAAAATTTGGGATTTTCGATTTTTTCCAATGTTAAAAGGCGCAGTTACAACTTTTGAAATATTTGGAAAATGCAAATTATAATTGTTCATCAGTACCTAACAAATCGAAAAAAGAAAATTTATCTCTAAAACCAAACATTTATCTCTTAAACACAAAAGTTGTGTTTCCCTCCCCCTGCGGATAAGAGTTGCCAATGAAAACTTCATTACGTTCACAATCCACTACTAAAGTTAGAAATTTCTAACATAACTACATTTTTTGCAATATTCGTTTCAAATTTTGGAATTGTCTGTCTTTCACCGTTCGAGGGCGCAATTCTAACTTTTGGGAGATTCGGAAAGTCTAAATCGTAATATTTCTTCAATTCCTATCCAACACAAAAAGTAATTATATCTATTATCTTGTTTGTTTTTAAACGACATAAAAATTAAAAGCAAATTTTTAGGGAAAAAAATAAACTTATATTTTAATTTTCAACACTGAATTTGCATATTCTGAACCCAGATGCTAAATTAAAGCATTTTTTAGAATAACAGAATCAGCGATTCAGAGTGACTTTTAAATTCTTCTTGTGTAATCGAAGATTACATGATATCCGGCAATTTCGCCTCTGCGATATCCGCAACAACATATGCAAAACTGCAGCGTTTCCGCACCTATATAATGCGGTAGGAAAATAATGACTTTTGCCAGTCACAAAATAGAGATATTGATTCCGACAGGTGGCGCTGTTTTAACAATGCAACCATTGCTTTTTCTCCTCTTTCGCCCTCTGTCGATCGGTAAACTGATATATATTTTTTAATTTTCCTGAATTAATTTTTTAAAAAAAATTATCAAATTTAATATTTTCCTCTAACCTCTTTCTATCTTCCAACTCATTACTTAAATTTGTGGAGGCCTGTGCCCAATTGCCCACATTAAATTGCCTATCATTGGATATTTAAAGTTTTCCATTCAACAGAATGTAAAATTATTTTAAAAAATATATTTAGAAGACGAAAGCAGAAAGCATAAATATGTACGCATCTCACAACAGATCGAATACGAATTTAAGAAAAAATTATAAACCACCTAGATATTTTCCCAGTTTTTGCCTCTCAGTAACTAGAGAGGACACGCCTTACTCCCTCATCGCATTCCCTGCCGACAGAAATGGAACCTCGATGTGTGCGATTTTCAAACAGCTTGGTACCTAAAGGGTTAAATTGTAGTAATGTAATTAAATATCGAAGAATTTTTCTTCAAAGGAAGGTTTTGCTTTTTCTTTAAATCAAATGCTCAGTTGAAAATCGTTAACTGCACTACTACTGAAAGATGTCTTACCGATACGGTGTACCGGTGTGTACCGGCTTACTATCACCACTGATTTGCACACACTTTTAAAATGTGCACTGTGGCCGAGTGGTTAGCGCGCTTCGCTACTGATCTAAGGGACCTGGGTTCGATCCCCAGATAAAGGCATGGTCGTTTGTGTCGTTTTTCTGCTGAGGTCCTGCCATCCTCACAGACCTTCTACTATGGCATATAAACTGACATGTTCCTGTCAGACCTCTGTGGCAAGCAGCTGCTTGAGGGGGTATTATTCTTTTATTATTAGTTATATCTGAACTGATTTGAAACAAAATTTCCTATTTTAGTTTCCATTAACTTTAAATATCTACCACCGCTACTTTTATATTTTAAACTTCCATATCTTTAATTAGATAGTAATTTCTTTAGATCAGTGGTTCCCAAACTTACCCATGGACCCCTTTTTATAGCAAAAACCTGACCATGAACCCCCAAGTGAAATAACTGCATAATAGAAATATTACAAATTTAACTTTGATGTCTTGAATGGTAAATGGTGACGTAAAATAAAATATAAATAAAATATTTTGATATTTAAAGTAGTACTTATTGAAATTATAACTTTTTTAAAAAATAGAAAAACACATTATTTTTTTTTTCAATGAGATGGGCGAACCTGATGGGATGATAGGTTATCTATGTTCGGCTCTATGTTTGTGAGTAACATTCGTAAGTCTCCACGAGCACTAATTTCCAATGGGTTTCTTTTTTTCGTGATGAGGCTCATAACTGCACTAAATCCACGTTCTACTAAATAGGAAGACAGGAAAGCAATCAACAGCATTACAGGTACAGTGACCCATAATGCAGGATATAAAATTGGTATCTGTTTTTGTAACCAGAACTTGTGGTATCCTTGGTCAAACATTGGTTTCAGCTCCTCATTTGTGGATAATTCAATAAATTGCTCCTGTATTAGTATGGATTCATCTGAGTTTGTGGGTCTACTTGCAAAAGGGTCCAACACCCAATCGGGGATAACCAAGTGAAGAATGTCTTCAAATCTTTGCCTGAGGTCAGAATGAAGAGCCGTTAAGTGTTGACAATAAGCAAGCAAATCTTCATCTCAGTTTTGAAAGTTTTGGAAACAGAGCATTCTTCTCTCCCCAAGTTTTGTTTGTATAGAAAAAGTTTTGCAACAAACGCAGATATTATACTTTTAGTTTTTGATTAAATTTAATTGATCACCTTGTAGCTTCAAATTGGTTTCGTTAAATTTGGCAAATAAGTCAGTCATATAAGCTATGTCATTTTTTGAATTAATTAAATTGAGCCGCAAATCATTGTCTCTACTTACCAGGAATTCCAACACTGAATCAAAGAGTGCATAAAATCGATCCAAACATGCACTTTTAGATAACCAACGAACTTCCGTATTAAGTAGGAAACGATTATAATCTTCATCATTTTGCAAACAAAGTTGAGCAAATAATTTCTCATTTAAGGCATTCCTTTTGATTTTATTAACTGCTCTAATGACATAATCTAGTGAGCCATGCAAGCGTTCACTAAGATTTTTGGCGACTAAATGTTGTCGATGAATGACACAATGTACAGATAATAGATAGAGCTTGTTTTAAGTATGACAGAAAGCCTCGGTGTCGTCCTACCATTGCCGGAGCACCGTCAGTAGCAACGGAGAGGATATTACTCAAGGGTATAACTTTTACATCGAAGAATCTTTTTAATTTATTAAATATTGTTTCACCTTTCGTATCAGTTTCCAAGCATTTGGCAAATAACAATTCTTGGGAAATTTTTTCTTCTTTTACAAATCTCACATAAGCTAAAAATAAAGCTTCATTTGCTGACAAAGTTGACTCGTCAAGCTGTATAGAGAATTCAGATGTTTTTAAGTACTCACAGAAAGAATTTTCTACGCACTGAGCCATTTCGTCAATCCTCTTTGTACTGTATTATTACTCTGTGGAATTCTTCTTATAATATCGGAAGCTGGTTTATGTAATGAATAAGTTCTTCACCAATGGTGTGCGGCTTTCCGAACTTTGCAATCGGTAAAGAAATGTTGTAAGAAGCACGCAGTCCATCGTCATCTCGCTCAGAAGTTGTCGCTAAGAGTTGTCGCAATGACGGTGTTTTCAAATATTGTTCTTTGACTGTTTTAAAAAAAGTTAAATCTTTATCTTTTTTGTCGCTATGGACTTTTGTCAAATGTTCCTTAAGCTTAGAAGGTTTCATTGAATCGTTTGACAAAGTTTTATTGCATAGAAGGCACATAGGCAAAGTACTATTTCCTGGTAACGGAATAAAGCCATATTTTAAATATTCAACACTATATTCTCCGCATTTTTTCTTCGGCTCACTCATACTGTTATCTGTAAAAAAAGGCCACAAATTTAAGATATAAGAAAATAAAACATATTATTTCTTTGCAAAAAACCACTATTTATTAATTTTTTGTTTTACTTTGAAAATGGAATGTCACAAAATAACGCTCGCATCAATTAATTATTTAAGATATAAGGATAAAATTTTAAGTAAGTGTCCCATATTGTATAGGTACGCATTTTTTACTAATTTAATTATTTATTTTTCTTGTAAAATAAATAATTCAATTATTATCAAATAAATTAATAACTAACAAAATATAATATTGATAAATATTATATAATAAAACTATTTTATAAATTAACTTTAACAAAAGTATAACTTTGCTTAAATAACTTTAATATACGAGAAGATATCAATTGTATTTAAAAATACTTGTTACGAAGATAGCGTAACGTACGCTATCTTCGTAACAATACAAAAAATGATACTTCTTTTTGTTCAAAACTAGGAAAATTTGTTGCATGCACTTAACATCATGCACAAAACAGAACTAAATTGTTGATTAAATGCACGACTTTTATAGTGCCATATTTTAGACAAGTTATTGCATGTAGCGTCGAGATACCGTTCCTGTTTAAACCTGCATATAGATAGACGGCCGCGGTCGGCCCTACTCCCACCATGCGATACTTGTCATTACTTGTATTTTATGTACCTATCTATACTTATATTTTACTCAGGACATAAAAATCGCTACCAATTTATTTATTGCTATTTATTTTAACTTTCATAATAATTAAAATGGGTCACAATTATTTTACTTTATATTGAACCTTTCGCGGACCCCCGACGTTGTCCACGCACCTCCAAATTAATTTTAATTTGCCACAGACCCCCTCAGTGGTCACAAGGACCCCTAGGGGTCCGTGGGAACCACTTTGGGAACCACTGGTCTAAATCATCAGCATAATCTCTGACGTACGAGAACAGGCAGAAATGCTTCTTAATCACTTCACAAGAAGACTTCCTGAAGAAGACTTCTCTTCATCAAAGGCTAATTATTCAACTGATGTTGACCCACCATTTACCTTTGCAGAACTGAAAACAGCACTCAGCGCCAAAGAAACACTGCACGTGGAATAGACCACGTTTCAGTAGAAATGTTAAAACGTCTTCCTGAACATTACCAGATGCAATTTCTTAAGTTGCTTAATCAGTCATGGGACACTGAAAACATTCCACCTTCTTGAAAAACAGCTATTATCATTCCAATCCCGAAGCCGGGTCTTAAGCATGACAAAGTGTCTGCTTTCAGGCCAATTGCACTTTTGTCTCATGCAGCAAAGATTCTAGAACGACTTATTTGGCATCGATTTGAGCGAATGGTTTTAAAGTGTAAATTTTTTCCTGAAAAAGTGCATGTATTTTTACCAATGAAGGGCACAATTCATGTTTTGGCCCCCTTTACATTTTTTGATTAATGAAACTTTGAAACGACGACATTTTTGTATATTATTAAAACTGGATATTTCACAAGCATATGATTCAGTTGATTTAGAAGCTCTACTCAGGAAACTCCAAGCAATAGGTTTTCAAGGAAAAATCATTACATGGTTCAGAGCACATCTTCTTAATCGAACAATCATGGTTAGATGGAGAAACATTCAATCTTCGGTTAAAAATCAACCACTTGGTTTACCTCAAGGTAGTGTTTTGTCGCCATTTTTATTCCATATCTATATACAGGATCTTCCAAGTCTCATAAAGTCACCTTGCAAAATTGCTATATACGCAGATGACATCACATTATGCTGCATTGGATCTCACATTGAATATCTAATAAAAAAGTGCCAACACTCTCTTAATGTCATCTCTCAATTGTCTACAGACTGGGGCCTAACATTATCAGCCACAAAGGGTTGAGCTCTTTTAATCAGCCGTCGCCGACATTTAAAACTTACGACGTTAAAGATTGGAACATAACAGGTTCCTTGGACTAGCAACATAAAAATACTTGGTATAAATTTCCAAAGCAATGGCTCACTGCAAACTCACTTTCAACATCTTCGGAATACAGGCCTTCAACTATTAAAAATAATTCGCAGTTTAGCTTCACCACGTACATCGCCGCCCTTTACTGCAGCTTGTCAATGCAACAATCAAAACAGCTTTTACCAATGGTGCTCCACTTTTAATATCTGCTCCAACCAGTTATTGGAATTCCATCTCTCCTATATACCATGCGGCGCTTCGAGTAGCTACAGGTTTACCTAAAGCTACACCTATTCCTTTACTTTATGCTGAAACTGGAACAGTTAGACTTCAAACGTTTGGTAAACATCTGGCCATCAAAACTTCAATGAAAGAAATGGCCTCACCTATCTCTTCAATGTACAGAAACATTTGTAGAGAACCTGAATTTCTAAAATTCTATAAATGGTCAAAACAAACAACTCTTTTTCCGTCATTGACTAATCATTGGATGGAAGAAAACAATATTTCCCCACCAAATAGCCATTAAACCACCCTTTGATATCACACCCTGGCTACCAAGGCCTTATGAAATCATTACTGAATCTCGACTTTCAACGAGAACTTGGACTTGCTCTTTCTTACAAAGACCTATTATCGACATTTAATTCTGAAATTCTACCTACGTGGGCGGACACCAACTGGATTGGTACAGACACTTCTCGAGCAGGATCCCACACGGGAATTGGAATCACCTGCCAAAATTACAACTATCAACTTTCCGAACGTCTTCACGACCATACATCTATTTTTTCAGCTGAGGCATTTGCCATTCATAAGGCTGTTGCAAATATAATCAAAGGTCCTGATAAATATTTAATTCTCTCTGATAGCAAAATCAGCATTAATAGCTTTACAAAATGCCAAAATCAAATCACCTACAGCAATACCGAATTTATATCAATAATTAATCTCTTCTGCTGCTCAGGATTCGTCAATCACAGTACATTGGGTCCCGGATCACCGAGGCATTCCTCTCAATGAAGAAGCAGATTCACTTCCAAAACAGGCTCTTGACATTTCTTACGTTCATCCGGATTCACCATCTTATGCAGAAGATATATTAGGTATATGCAAACAATTTTAATTGACAGCCATAGAGAAGAAAGGGACTCCTCAACTCTAAGTTATATTTATCCACACCTCTCTCGATTTCCAAAGCCTTTGGACGTGGATATTTCCTCCAGGGCTATGGAGACTCTTATCACTAGATTAAGACTGAATGTAGAACCGCTACAAGATTTCCTGTTTCGATGTCCGCTTAGTAATTCCAATAAGTGCCCAGCATGTGGGGAGCGTGAAACAGTTTCACATTTCCTTCTACAGTGCCAACGAAATGACAAAAGTCGTTCCTCAATGAGCAATTAGTTCAGATCACATCGACTACATACGAATGCACCTTATGTGATTTGTGATATTGTTTCTTTATCTTCAAAGATTTCTTATCCTGGACTTGAACTTTTCATCAGATAATCCATTGATTTTTAAAACTTTTTCCTGAAAAGTTTTGCTTTCTCAGCGATAATGGACATTATCTGATCTTCTAAAAGAACTCGTTGTATGACTCTTGTTAAAAATTGGGATCAAAGTCCACCCCCCCCCCCCCCAGAAAAAAAAAAAAACATTTTCGACAACAACAACAACAATTATTTAGATCTTTAATTTACCTTGAGTCACATTTTCCCATAACAAAACGATCACTCAGCGAAGTGTTGTGGAAAATACTCCTGCTTTAAATATCAAACATAATCCCTCTTCTGCAAAGCTCTGCTTATAAGAATGGAAAAACATAGAAGAAAGTAAACGGTGTCTAGATTTTCTGGAAAACAAGCGTTTTACCCTAAATATAAAACTGAGCTTTATCTTCTATCTCCTTTCTTACGAGACTCCTCCTCCCACCTTCTCCGATAAATCCCCAGTGACATGCCAGAGGAGATCTTATCGAGGCATTGGACCTAAGCCCTCTTACAGTCGTTCAATATTTCTTAATTCTCAAACCTTCGATAAAATGTTGGTCAATATATTTTCGTTTTGGACAAATTTCTCTTTCGATCAAATTTCCTTGAAACAAATTACAGTTTCGAACAAATTTCCGTCGAAGAAAATTCCGTCAATAAATTTTGAATGTGAACACACCCAAGTGTACCTGTTGAGACCATCATTACCACCCAAAGCTATGTTGACACACTCGTCGACCACCCACACCAATTTATGGCTATCCATTTCCCACAGGAAGATGCCTTTCTTTCAACAAGACGATGTCCAATCTCATCGGTGCCGTTTGGTGAAGGACTGGTTGTAAAAGTATTCCAGTGAGTTCACAACCTTGGAATGGCCCTCTCACTCTCCGGATTTCAGCCCTATTGAGTATCTGCGGGACGAAGTAGAGCGATACATTCGAGCCCGAATAATGTAATCATTGGGGCTCGTTTGCCCAAGCTTGGGCAATGCGGAATGAAGTCATTTGTAGTTTCAGTTTGCCTACAATTGGGACAACCGCTGCTGTTGGCTAAATGACATCTGTTAAGTAATGCTTAGAGTGTTGCCACGTCGAGACGTATATTCTCGATGTCTATATTTCTTGAAGTGTGCCCAATTAGTTATTTGTACAGGGATTCGAGTTAGATGTGGGAACATACATATTTGGCAGAGCAAAAGATTGCCTTTAATCCTCAGATCTTCACCTTATTCCTTAAAATAGAATTTGATACCTATCTTTCGGATGTAAAGTTCATTCCAGTGAAATATTTGGTAAAGTATTCTGATGATTTACAGTATTCTTATATGTATTTATTTCTAATATTATTCTGGTGAACTTTTATATAAATATTTATTCTGATATGTTTTATAAATACACCATATTTGGAAAGGTATGTATTTATTAGCATTATCATAATACACTGCTGGCCATTAAAAGTGAAAGACCAGGAAAGACAACAGATGTCAAAGCCATATTTAGTGAGTATATAGCTTATGTTACAAGCATCAAATGATTACAAATACAACTCGGTTAGACTTGTGGAATACAAAGAAATTAGTATCTTGTGTAGTCACCATGAGCGGCAATAACCGCTGCTACATGGTTCGGCAATGAGAGGATGAGACGTCGGATGTGTGTTTGGGCAATGTCAGTCCATGCAGTTTCGATACGTATCCAAAGTTCATCTGTTGTAGCAGCTGCTGGTGTCTGGTGTGTTAGTCGTCGTGAGATCATGGACCAGATATGTTCAACTGGGGACAGATCTGGTGAAAACAGGACAAAGCAAAGGTGTCACATGGTGGTTATCCAGGAATTTTTGGACGATGCATGTCACATGTGGTCAGGCATTGTCCTGCTAGTAAATGGCACCAGAGATCCCCTGAAGATAAAGTACGGCCACAGGCTCCAACACTTCAGTGACGTAACGCTGGCTAATCAAAGTACCAGTAATGCCTACAAGGCACGTGCGTGAGTGGAATCCAATGGCACCCCATACCATAACACCAGGGGCTGGACCTGTATGGTGCTGCATCATGCATGTCTCACTGAGCCTGTCGCCACGGTACCACAGATACGGATTCGTTCATCATGGTGCTGTATACTGAAGCAGGATTCGTCTGAAAAAACGATACGATGCCATTAGCACATCCATGTGTGACCTTCTTGACACCATTGCAGTCGCATACGCCTGTGTTGTAGAGTCAATGGTAGCCGAAAGAATGGCTGCCTAGCAAAGATGTCCCGATGCTGCAGACGACATCGAATTGTACGTTCGGACACTGATTGATGTGCAACACACCCTAACTGTTGAACTAAGTGATGTGGCTGTATGATCATTCAAAGCCATGCGCACGAGATGTGTCTCCTCTCGTTTGTTTGTATGACAGGACCATTGAGGTCTCTTACGTCGGTGAGTTCGTTCCTCCTCCACCCACTGACGCCATATTCTTATCACTGTAGCAGCATTCCATCCAATGCGAGCACCATTGTCTCGGTACGATAATCCGCCACCCCATAATCCCACAATTCTCCCACAATCAAAGTCGGAAACCTGGTCGTATGGATGCCGTGTTCTTCAACAGGGCATACTTGATCCTTTAGTGCAATGTTTCCCAAAGTGGGCGGTACCGCCCCCTGGGGGGCGCTGGAACAAACCAGGGGGTCGGTAGTAGTCTCGGGTTAAATTGGGGGGGGGGGCGGTGGAAGCATAGAGAAAGAAGGGAAGATAAGAAAATTTTGAGAAACCGTTCGTACATGTTTCATCTGTTGTGTAACAGAATTAAAGTCGTAGTGATGACTTTATTTTCCAAATAAACACAAAATTATCCTTCGTTATCTTAATTTTCTGTGTGTAATGCGAATGTTACTATGGTTGATTTTAATAAATAATTTTATAATTTCAAGCTTCAAGATGTCTTATTTACAACAACATCTTTCTTTACTATGTTGTAGGACGCAGGTAGAAATATAGATACATAAAAGAACGTAAATTTGTCACTGCATCTTTCTGTTTGTTCGCTTAAAGAAAGTAGATTTCCAGGGGGCGCTGAGTAATTTTTTTTCTGAAAAGGGGGCGGTAGGAAAAATAAGTTTGGGAACCTCTGCTTTAGTGTGTAAGAACTGCGAGCAAACACAATTCCAGTCCTATACACCGGCTCTTTGTAATTTCCTTTTAAACCACTTCCAGGGAGCGTTACTGTCACACACGATGTGCGTATGTGCTACGCTTTGAATCATTTACATATTCTCCCATGAGCAGAGGCATAGGAATGTGTTGGCATTGAGGCAGTTGCGAAGGGCGCCGAAATCACAGGGCGGTGCTGGGGCGGCACGAGCCGTTCCACGATATCTGACGTTTATGTGGAAATGAAATGTACTGATTAGCCGCCCTTAGTTCGTTGAATTTAATACGTATTTTCTATACAGTCGTATCGTCAAGACTGCATATTATACATTTGCGTTATTTCCTACAAAAATATTTTTTTCCTTTTATCGGCGGACAATTAGCCCCCCCCCCCCTGCACCGCACATGCCATAAAACAGCTTTGGGGCGCAATTTCCAATTGTTCATATTACTTTTACAAATCATGCCGTTACAAAATAAAATTCTGTTACATAGGTATCTTTTTCTTTTGACGGTAGTTCATAATTTGTACATTATATTGAATTATTACGTTTATAAACCCCGGGATTGTTTAAGATCAACATCAGGACAGGAGCGTACATCATCACTTTGTTTCTTATCAATCGAGCGAGAACTGATTAAAAAAATTAATTTTGATCAGATTATTAACAATTTTGCCAACGAAAAAGTAAAAAAATTAAATTACTTTAAAAAATAATTAATTGCAATATCTTTTACAATTATTTACGTGCAATTAATATTTATTCATGCAACTGTATTAAAATAATGACAATAAATATATATAATATAAATAACATGTATTTTTTATCAATAACTGAACAAGAGAAGGCAATTAATATTTGTCAAGGGCGCCAAAAGCGCAGCTACGCCTCTGCCCACGGGCTACCCATCTTGCATATTTCGGGACAATCTGCTGAGTCCTTCTTGGCATTGCACTTTTAATGGCCAGCAGTGTATTTGGTACTGTCACCTGTACAAACGTGATAAATGCCTGTCGATATTCATAAAAGTCTGTATAATAAACTGCAGCGTTTGGATCGTTTCATAATTATACCGCTAGGGAGATGTTGCCTGCATTTTGGTGCTAAATAATTGTTTTTGTTTGAGGCCCTATATAGCTAAATCAATAGCCATCCAACTTATTAATACCTATCCGATTACATTTTGGTAATGTCAATCCATGCAGTCTCCAAAGGGATTTCTGCCGTTCCAATAGGGATTGCTTTTGGAACCTTCATATCGCTATAGTAGCGCCTTTTATGGGGGAAAGAGTTTCAGAAACTTAAGAAAAAATAAAGTTTAAAAATCCGAAATTTGAAAGTAATATTGCAAGCGATGTAATTATATTAGAAATTAGACATTTTGGTTGTGAAATGCGAATGTCATAAAGTTTCCAATGACAACAATGATTTTTCTCATTTACCTAAGAGGGGGTGGGAAAACACATTTTTTTAAATAGATATAATTGTTTGTTCTTATAGATAAATTGAAAATTGTTTTTCTGTTGGATAGGTGTTGATAAACTACCATGATTCACGCTTTTAGAAGCTCTCAAAAACTCTAACTGCACCCTGGGAAATTTTTGAAAATTTCAAAAATTTAAACGAAAGTTTCGAACGATTTATTTGGGCTAGAAAAATTGATATTTGAGTGGTGGAGTGTGATGATCAAGGGGTTTAAACTGGCAATAGTAATTTGTGTCTTCATCCCTAAGGCAGGTGGGAATTTTTGAGAGATCAATGAAATATTCTTTTTCAGCTGACTAAGTGCTTAAGAAATATGATGATTAATAGTTTTCAAATTCTCCAAACGGTCTTAATTGTCATCTTAGAGAGTGATAATTGTAGAAAATGTATAACTTGAAGCAATATTACAAGAAATTTATACTAGAGATGATAAATACTGGTAATAGAAAGCGTTGATGAACAACAGAATAATCGATAATGTGTTCTTATTAAAATACAACTGACTAAAATTCGCCGGTTGCTTTTTGATTAATTTTAAAAATTTTCAGTAATATTTCAAGGATGATTTGCTCCTTAACCATGAGAGAATAAGAAAATCTATTAGAATTTACGGGAAATCTGAGATATGTTCTTCACATCATCATCACCACCACCACCACCACCACCATCATCATCATCATCATCGTCGTCGTCGTCGTCATCGTCGTCGTCATCATCATCGTCGTCGTCGTCATCATTCATCGTCGTCGTCGTCGTCGTCGTCGTCATCATCATCATCAAGAAACCATGGGCTACGGAGGTCCAACCAGACCATGCAATTTAGTTCTCCAAGCAAGTCTGTCCTGACCTATACCTGCTGCATCTGGCCACTGCACACCAATTCTAATAAAGTCCTAGGTCTCCTCTTCTTCCTGAGGCCTTTAGGCACACTGTTCATAACCCTATTCGCCAATCTATTATTATCCATACGGGCAACATGGCCAAACCAACGGAGTCTCTCCCTGCACAATATGCTGCTTGAAGGAGGTTGCCGACTCCTTTGCCTAACCTCATCATTAGTTACAAAGTTGAACCATCTAATACCCAAGATACTGCGTAAGCATCTAGAATCAAAAGCATCTAGTTTCCTCTTATCATGTTTACAAAGTGCCAAAGTTTCACTACCATAGCTAACCCTATTAATAACCCAACTATTATACAGTCTAATTTTAGTCTTTAGGTGTATACGCCTATTTCTCCATACTCTGCATAGATCCTTAAAAGTCCCGGCAGCAATCCCTATTCATCTATTAATCTCATGCCGCACATCACCAATATCTGTTACATAGCTTCCAAGATAATTAAACTGTGACACCTGCTCAAGACGGGGTGGGGGTGGCTCGGTCGGTAACGTGCCAGGCTCGTAATCTGTAGTTCTCAGGTTCGAGTCCCAGCTACGTCAGCTTTGAGATTTATCTCCAGAAAATTCCCCACCCTGCCCAAAGTCATGGGACACCAATGGGCTTGGAAAGGACGCCATCCGTTGGATGGGACGTTAACCTGTGACCCCGTGTGCGGGAGAGCCATACCCTGTGCACGTTAAAGAACACGCTGGATGGCAACACCCCTATTCGTCTGTTAATCTCATGACGCATATCACCAGTATCTGTTACATAGCTCCCAAGATAATTAAACTGTGAATTGCAACCATTCAGATTAACTGAATCACAGCCTGCCTCACCAATTTTCATCACTTTAGTTTTGTCTCTGTTTATAACCAAACCTACTCTACTACTAGTCGCATCAACAGCTCGAATGAAAGAGTTCATCTCATCAACATCATTTGCCAAAAGGGCTAAATCATCAGCATAATCTAAATCAGACATTTTCGTATCTCCAGACCATTTAAGGCCAAAATCTTTCCCTTGAAGTGAATTTCGTATAACATAATCAATAACCAAACTAAAGAGAAAAGGAGACAAAATGCACCCTTGTCGAACACCAGAAGTAATGCTAAACCAATTGCTACAAGTCTTACCAACTCTCACACACGACTCAGAGTTATTATAGAGAGCTCTCATTATGTTAATTAACTTGTCAAGTATACCATATGATCTCACAATCAACCACAAAGTATGACGATCAACAGAGTCGAAAGCTTTTTTTTAAATCAAAAAAGCAAGCTACCAAAGGTTTCTGAAACTCGTAAACATTTCTCAAGAATCTGCCTAAGTGAAAATATCTGATCCACACATCCCCTATCACTTTTGAATCCACATTGCTCATCACGCAATTTACTGTCAACCAGATTCTTAAATCTATTAAGCACAATCATGGAAAGAACTTTACCTGGAACAGAGAGTAGGCTGATACCCCTATAGTTATCACAAGAACTGCGATCACCTTTTTTGAAAATAAGGATAACAATAGCTATGGTAAAATCCTTAGGAACCATGCCTTTATCATAAAAGATATTCAGAATTTCAGTCATCTAAGTGGTAACTGAAACATCCCCAGCTCTAAGCATTTCCGTAGTAATCTCATCTACCCCTGGAGATTTATGAAGTTTAAGTTTAGAAATAGCCAAAATAACTTCAGATTGTGTTATAGGGCCAACATTAAAGCCACCAATGCATCTATCATAATTACAAACAATGGGACTAACCACATTGTTTAGAACATCACTGAAATGCTCAGCCCACCTAGCCATGATAGAATCCTCACCTTCTATAACCTTACCTTGTTTATCTTTCAATCCTTGTATGCCTGTCCATTTTCTACCACATAAAACATTAGCTATCTGGTACAGCTCTTTGCTGTTGTGCTGCCTAATTTCTTCCTCAGCTTTGTCAGCCAAACCATCAAGCCAAAGATTCTTATCAGCAGCTAACTGATCCTTTACACGTTTATTAAGCTCTCTGTAAGGCTTTCTATTAGGACTAGTAAGGTATTGATTAAGGACATTCCTGCAGTTCTATCTTTCTGAAATAAGCTCAAGTGCCTTATCACTCAAATAATTCTGTCTCCTCTGCTCCTTTTTTCCTAAAAGAGTACTGTTAGTTTCCAAAAAAGCCTGTTTAAAATGATCCCATTCTTCCTCAACTTCAGTAGTAAGAAACCATGATTGTCATAATGACTAAGTAACCTATCATGGTTGCTTTAGCTACGAAAGGGTCTTTCAAAGCTTCAGTATTAAAGGTAATTTTTTTAATCTTAGAACAACACTTTTTAAGTTTAAGTTGCAAGACACTTTTAACAAGGTAATGGTCAGATCCCATTTCAGCTTCCCTATATGTCCAGGTACTCCTAGCAGAACTAGCCCATTTGCTGTTAATTAATATATAATCAATCATATTCTTATTAAACCCATCAGGTGAAACCCATGTGTACTTATGTATGTCGCGGTGATTGTAATATGAGTTATTATTCTGAAACCATTGAATTTACTTACCTGTAGGAGATGCTACCAGTACCAAAAGGGCCTATCACCCCTCCCCAAATGTCAGAGTCAGTACCAACTTTGGCATTGAAGTCACCTAGAACAAGGGTAATATCTCCTTTCCTGACAGAATCAGAATATTATAGAATCAGTTTATTTAATATAATAGGATTTCAAATGATATTAAATGTAGAGACTGCAATAAATCAGGTGGCATAATCTTTTATTTAAAAAAAACAATATTTGATTTTCATAACATTAACATTGAAATGACTATTGCTGATAATATAAATGTATATGATAAAGTAACTGATCTTTATATTATGGCATTATATAGGGATCATATTATTCAACTCGTGATTATCTGGAAGAACTAGATTCAATTTTACATACTATTAAATACAAAAATGTTTTATTTATTGGAGATATCAATATTGATGTAAGTAAGGATAACAATAATACTAATGAATATTTCAACATATTATCAGCAAATGGATTTGAATCTTTCATAAACGAGTATACAAGAATTTCTAATCACTCTAAAAGTTGCATTGATCATATCTTTATTAGAGAAAATAAGATATATGATTACAAATGTGCACTATTTCAAAATGATATAACAGATCACTATACTTTAATTTTAAAAATTCTTAAACCTAATACGAAAATGAAATAGAAACATGAAATATCTCAAAGAACCAGTATCAGTTTTAAAAAGTTGGAATCTAAGAAAAAATATTTAAATTTTAAATTAGATGAAATTGATGACTCAAACAAATATTAATGATATATATCAAACTTTTACATTTAGTTAATAATGCAATATTAAACAGCACACAAACACGTGGTATTGATGATAGAAACATAAAAATTAATGGTAATCCTTGGATAACTAATGAAATAATTATTTTGATTAAAGAAAGAGAAAAATCATTTTAAGACACCAAAAATATCCATTTATATTGCAATATAATGATGATTATGAAACAATTAGAAATAACATAGTTTCAAAAATAAGATATTTAAAAAAATATTATGTAACTAAATTTAAAAAATGTAAAAAAGATGCAAGAAAACAATGGAAATGTGTAAAGAAAATTTTGAATGAAAAAACTCCTGATTCAACGTTACCAGTGTATACTGAGGGAGTAAAATTAACTAATGACTTTAATTATCATTTCATTCATCTTAATGATTATAATAATGACACAACTATTAACTTTCATATTATAACTCTATCTTAAATAACAAAAATTCCCTGTTTTTAAAAATGACAGATGAAGCTGAATTGAATAATATTATAAACAATTTAGATGAAAACAAAGCTTATGGATTTGATAATATAAGTCCAAAAATATTAAAAATCATTAATAAATACCATGCAACATTTTTAACACAAATCATAAATATATCGTTTAATTTTGGCATTTTTATAAACCAATTGAAAACTGCTATTGAAAAGCCTATATACAAAAAAGGAGATAAAAATATTTTAAATAATTATAGACCAATCTCTATATTACATATTTTTTCAAAAGTTATCGAAACAATAATGAAAAATAGACATAAATTTTTTGACTAATTCATCATTTTTTTATAAATCGCAATTTGGGTTTAGAGAACATAAGAGTACAGATCATGCAGTGCTGGAAATGACCACGACTCTTTTACATGGTATAAATAATTCTAAAAAAAAATGGTAATTTTTTTAGACATTGCAAAGCATTTGATACTGTAAATCATGATATCTTATTGCAGAAACTTAATTACATTGGTGTTAGAGGAAATACGCTAAAATGGTTTAAGTCATATATTACAAATAGAAAACAAATTTAAACATAAAAAATACAAAAAGTTTACCCTTATTGCTTACTAAAGGAGTGCCTCAGGGCTCAGTTTTAGGACCTATTTTATTCCTGATATATTTCAATGATTTTTTTTAATAACTTAAAAGGATATCCTATATCCTATGCTGATGATACTCTATAGTATATAGAAGTAATAATTTTGAAGAATTGAAATCGACTGTATCTCATGATTTAAAAACAATTCAGTAATGGTTTCATCAAAATCATCTTACATTAAATATCGAAAAATCGTATTCAATGTATTTCAGTCTCACTAACAAGAGTTATTTCAAAGATAAAATCATATATCATAGATTTACTTGTGATAATAATATTGTATGTGCATGTGCAGAAATTAAACAAATTAAAACGTACAAATATTTGGGGATTACTATTGATAACAATTTGAAGTGGAATAGTCATACAAATATAATTGCAAAACGTTTAAAATATTTCCTAATTAGAATATATCATCTAAAGAAACTTGTAGGTACTTCCTTTCTAATAACTCTTTATTATTCTTGGATTCAATCTACTTTACAATACTGTTTAATTAGTTGGGGAGGAACATATCTTAATTCTTTAAATAAATTAATAACATTACAAAACAGAATTCTGAAGGTTATTATGAATAACAATATTACAAATTTAAAAAATATGATTATTGAAAATGAAATTTTGAATTTAAGACAATCATATATTTATAAAATCCTTATGTTTGTGTTTAAAAACCAAGATTTCTTAAAATTACAACATGCAAAAATAAATCTTAGAAATAGAGAACTTTATTATGTACCTTTTTCAAGAAAAGAAATTATCCATAAACATTTCATGATTCTAGCTCCACAAAATTTTAATAAATTACCGAAAAATATAAGGGAAGAAAGAAATGAAAATATATTTAAAATAAAAATTAAGCAAAGATTATTGCATATACACAATATTGAGTCTTTATTTCATTGTTAAGTTACTTACCTTATTTCATGTCATTAATGAATAAATCTAAAATTATTAATTTTTCCACTCTTAAACCTTTAATTCTGTATTACAAATGCATATCGTTAATAACTATTAATTTAATTTGACAACCTGTAAGAGCATAAAGTTCATTGGATGTTCTTATATGGCTTCTATTTTATTGCATTTCATTTCACAACAAATATTTTACATTACATGAATTTATTTATATCAGCTCAATTGTTCATACAGAATTGTGGGTTTTATTTTAACCCATTATGTTGTAGAAACATTATTTATTTATTATTAAGTGTATTATATGTTTATTTAGTCAATAAACATTATTATATGTTTTATATAGTCAATGAACATTACTCTCAATTGAAAAAAAATATCCTGAAGTTGTCAGTAAAAACCTATCCTTCTCATCCTCATCGGCATCCTCAGTGGGGGCATAACAGCAGATAACATTCAAGTGTTTAATGCTTGTCTGAAATTTAGCTGTAAGAAACCTTTCATTAATGCATTCATATCCTAGAAGAGCATCACTAGCTTGTCTGCTTAGAAGCAGACCCACGCCTTGTTAAGGCTAATAATATATTATTCTTTACAATTTCCAATCGCCTGTTCGTACGAAATACTACTGTTAAAAGATAATTTTCAGAAAATGTAAAAAACTTTCGTCTCCCTGAAAACGAGCATTCCATATTTGCTAGGGGCTATATGTTTTTTCTCTAGTACTGTTCACTGAGCATATAATATACACCCGACCCTAGATTCACATGGTTGCGGTTTTAGACGGCAAGGAAACACAATCAGTTACATTTTACATGATAATAGACTCCGTTTTAACTGATGAGATTTAGATTATTTTTGCATTTATGTAGGTATAATACATATTATGAAGTAGCAGTGGTGTAGCATCAATCATCATCAAATCATCCCAAAGCATTAACCAACTAAATGGTTTTAGCTGATATCCAGAGCCGGACTTACGCATAAGCTAACTAAGCTACAGCTTAGAGCCTCAAGTTTATGAGGGGCCTCAAATTTTAAGTTTGAAATTTACTATATCACGAATTATTTTATTTCAATTAATATATTATGCAAACACTGTTCATCTCAGCTCTAAAGTGATTATTGTATACTAATGCTAGTATAATGTTTCATCACTTCAGTTTTGAATTATTTTTTAATGTTCCCTTCAATCAGAATAATAAATAAATATATTTCGGCAAACTTGTGTTTCGCCAATGAGTGGGACTCAAACCTACACCCTTCAGTTACTTGCCAGGTTGAAATCTATGTCAACAGGTAACATGTGTATTTACTATTGATTAATTCATATATTTCGACTTTCAAATTTTTGGGGCCTCTTAAACTCTGTAGTTTTGGGCAGAGGTTTTCAAAGTGTGTGCCTCGGCGCCCTGGGGTGCCGCAGGATATTCGAAAATTTTAATAATTCCGGGCAATCTTAATTCAATGCGCTGATACACGGTCAGAATATTAGATTCGTATGCTTCGGTGGATGTTTTCTTTAGGCGATAACAAAATTTTAACGCAGCATACCACTCTTCCCTTATGGCAGACATTACGTAAGCTCCAAATATCGCTCAAAACTCAATGTGGAGCGGGAAAATGAGGGTAGCTGTATCTAGTTTGATTTCAAGATTTGAGAAACTGTGTGGTCAACAACAGGCTCACCCATCCCACTAATTGGCAAATTTTTTAGGGGGTCGTGAAAAAATCTTTATACACTAAGGGGTCGTGAAACGAAAATTTTTGAAAACCACTGGTTTAGGGTCTCTTAAACTTGTCATAGCTTAGGGCCTCAGAAGGTCGAAGTCTGGCCCTGTTGATATAATTCATATTCAAGAATAAAAAGGTAATAGTAAATTCCTATATTAATAAAATCATCATCTGCAACAAGTTCTATTCATATTCTTTCACTAAAATTGAATTTTTGCTATTGTAATGCAATGTGTCTCGAGACATCTTAATCAAATAAAACCTGTTTTGCGAACCTATTATCCTTTCTCAGCCCTTTCCAATATTGTTGGTTTCGATTTGCATGGTGATTTGTTTTTGCTAGTGGTGGTATTCGTATGGAGCGGTGGCTTATAAGGAAACTAAGATCAACTGAATTACAATTACTGCTGCCACCATTCCTTTCCTTCGTCCTTTTCTAATCTGGAACTGCAGCAAAAATGACATCATGTTTGTTTTCGGAAACAAAAAACTTTAGTTAGTGTGTGATTGCCACTTCATCCAAAGTGCAAAGGAAGGAGCACTTCTTCAACCAACAAAGACCCTTTTAAGGGCCGCTAAATTGGATAAAGGGATATCAAATCGTACTTTATGTTGTGTTGTCCTGTTTCAATACCTCTTTATCTTACAACTAGATTTTGTTAAGTTTTCTTCCGTATTTCTGGTGCTTAACGTTTTGACTCAGTAGTACTAAATTAGTTCCTACTTTGCCTTCTATTTTTTAAATTTAAACTTTTCTATTACTCTCAGAAACTTAGTATCAAATTTTATGAGAGAAAAACAACAAAAAAGGAAAAATAAAAGCATTGCTTAACTATGAGAATAGCGAAAAATCTTCAGTAACTTAGGATAACAACAATCAAAGAACTTACTTTAAATTGGAAATTCTTAACCTTAAGAGTTATAATTTGCCAAATATTTTACTGTTAGGTAATTTCTATAACCTTATACACTGCTTACAAAATTTCTAATTTTCGTGTTATGACAGTGAGTAACAAATTTGATGCTCAAGATAATCAAAATCAAATTTTTTAAGCTAAACAATCTGATGTGACTGAAGAAAAATTAAAGATCTCAATAAAAACTAAATCTTTGTTTTGAAAAATATTCATTAAATTTTAAAAATTGTATAGCACAAATATTCAGCATTAAAAATTCCAGTCATATTCTACGTCAGAATTGAAACTTCAATAATATGTATTATTTCAAACCATTTAATAAAATAACTGTGTATTGTAGACGGTTTCCTAACAAATTCGTCAATTATATATGTTAATTAGAATTGGCATTTCTTCTATTAAGTTTATTTTAGAAGTTACTGAGCAATGAATTTGGTTTCAGATTATTTCAAATTACATGGAATATATATAATATTTTGACTGAGCAATGGAGTTTATTTGTTTCAACTGCAGATTTATAGTATTATATCCAGAGGTGGTCATCATTAGGGACCATAGTAGGTGCAAAGTTCAATAAAATTATGAAGTTGATGAACATGCTGTGGTGGATGCCAGTCTCTTACAGCTTCTATCTTACTAGAATCAGTCTTAATCCCTGATGTAGTCATCACATGACCAAGGTAATGAACTTCTTGCTGGAACAGTTTACACTTTGTCGGTCCCAATTTTAGCTTGGCTGCTCTAAGTTATTTAAATACTTAACGACGATTTCTGAAATGTTTTTCAAAAGTCGTTCCAAGAACGATGATGTCGTCGAAAAGTAAACCAGGCAGACCTCCCAAGACAAACCTTTGCGCACCAACTCCATTAGTCATTCAAACGTTGCAGGAGCATTGCAAAGTCCAAATGGCATCACTTTAAACTGTCAAAGTCCATTTCCTGTAGTGAAAGCTGTTTTCTCATGGTCTTCAGGATGTATACCAACTTGCCAGTAGCCGCTCTTAAAATCGAAAGTCGAGAACCATTCTGACCCAGATAGATCGTGAAGTGCATCAATCCTGGGTAAAGGAAAGCAGTCTTTCTTTGCCATGTCATTCAATATGTGGTAATCCACACAAAATCGGGTAGATCCATCCTTTTCCTTGAAAAGAACCACTGGTGATGTCAAGGGATTCGATGATGCTGTTAATAATATCTTGAGCTTCCGTGTCCCTTAAGGGTGGTATTATCTTCTTAATTATCTTTCTTTTTCTAAAGGAAAGCAGTCTTTCTTTGCCATGTCATTCAATATGTGGTAATCCACACAAAATCGGGTAGATCCATCCTTTTCCTTGAAAAGAACCACTGGCGATGTCAAGGGATTCGATGATGCTGTTAATAATATCTTGAGCTTCCGTGTCCCTTAAGGGTGGTATTATCTTCTTAATTATCTTTCTGTTTTTTCTGATGCACCTTTGAAATTTTAATCTCTACTAGTATTTCTATATAATTTTCGTTCCAAGTTATATTAACATTTTAATTTTGTCATAAAATGATTATATACTGAAACTCAAAATTAAAGGATAATGGACAAAAACGTATATAGCTGCAGATATATGTAAAAGAATGCCCTGAAAATGGGCGAATATGGAAAATACGCTATGCAGAAAACTATTCCACATTTACAGTTGTTGCACATAAGCGAGAATATGCAAAATATGAATGAGTTAAAAAGACGCAAGAGTCTATTCTCAGCTTGTAGCTGTTCTATGGAAATATTGATTTCACTTCAGTGGCACATCAAGCTGATATCGTCCTGAAGACATATTATGGATGATTTTCAGTGGTGGAGAGTGATTGGAAGGGTGGAAGCAAGTCAGTCCCAGATGGAAGTTTTCAGAGTATTGAATGAAACAAATGACAGATCACCTGGCATAAAGGTATTGTTCACAAAGTCTCCTGTAAACAGTATGCTTTGAAACCCTCGTTCCTGTAGTTACTGCAAGTTCCAAACAGTTGCGTAGGAGCCATCACTCTGTTCCATCTGACAGTAAGACTCATACAGCGATCGCTTGCAGCAGTTATGGCTCTGGGATGGCTCTGTCCTGGTCGACGATGAACATCTATCTATGAAACCTATCAAGACTTGGAGTGTTTCACAGACAGGAGATGTTCGTCATTGACAAGGACAAAGCCATCCCAGAGCCACAACTGCTGCAGGTGATCGCTATGTGTGTCTCACTGCCAGATGGAACAGACTGATGGCCACTAGGCAACTGTCTTTGAAGTTTACAGCATCTACAGAAACGAGGATTTAAAGACATACTGTTTACAGAAAACTTCGTACAGTGGTGATCATAAGGAGGGGGCCATAGGATATATGGTCCCCTCCAAGAAATGCGCAAGTGTTTTATTTTTTCATTTCAACAGCCATTCATTTAATTCAAGACGCCTTCAATACCCCATATGAAGACAAATGTCAGGATATTTAAAGGATTTTGCACTCCAGAAATGACACTTTTCACTACAGAATCCTTCGTATGCCCCTTAATGGTCCTCTCCAGGGTCGAAACTTATGGCCATCCCTGACATCGTGAACAATGTCTTTATACAGGGTGTTTCAAAAAGGACTCAACCCTCTATTTTATTTTTTTATTTAAACTTGACAAAAGATACAAATTTCAAAAGATACAAATTAGACATATATCTACCTTTACAACTGATGTTGAAAGTAATTTCCTGCAACCTGGATGCAGGTTTCTACCTGTTACATGACATTTGCAGCCACCTATCATAATGTTTGTTTTCTTATGTTTAAAATCTTTCTTTCAATGTTAGCACTCAAATCTTCAAGTGTATGAGGATTGTTTTGAAACACTACACATTTGAGATATCCCCAAAGGAAAAAATTTAGAGGAATAAGATCTGGGGATCTTGGGGACCACAAATTTTTTTAAATCAAATGATAACCAAAAAATTCCTGCAACATGACCAGTTTTCATTTGCAGTATGGGCGGTCGCGCCATCTTGCTGAAACCAATACTCTCGTTCATTCACATCCAATAGTGCAATAAACTGTTGGATGAGGTACATAAAATTTCACCAGTTACAGTTGAATCTAAAAATATAACCCCTATCACATGATGACAGGAAATTGAACGGCAATTTTCTGTGCGTGTAATGATCGTTCTTGAAAAGCGTGAGAATTTTGACTGCTCCATATTCGACTCTTTACATACCAAGTGAAACCAAGCCTCGTCACTGAAATAAACATTGGCCAACATCTCAATTCCATTTTCATCAACAAAAGAACGAAACTAACGACAGTACTGTAAACGTTTTTCATAGTCTGGTTTTTTTAGTTCATGAACGACACCAATGCGGTAGGCATGAAATTTTAACTTCTTTGTAACCCTGAAAACAGTAGCTGGTGACAGTCCAACCTGTGAAGATAACTTTCTGAGAGACTTTCTAGATGAGCGTGTTAAACGCTGAGACACATAATCAACAACTTTGGCAGTTAACAGTGATGGTCGACCAGGGCTCTTTCAATCCTGTACAGATCCAGTGTCATGAAATTTATCAAACCAAACGAGATATTGTCGACTTGTTGGGAACTGCAGACTGAAGAATCTTCAACTCAAACTCCTCCTTACAAACGTGTTCTCACACGTTTGTAAGCTTTCTGTGCACAATATGTCTTAAAAATAAATACACGTCCCTTTTTGGAAAACGACATAGCTGACACAATACAAAGGAATAAATGCATGAGTGAGACAAGCACGTGGCAAGATCATTTCAACTGCTAAAGACTGTTAACCTCGAGTACAGTAATGTCAACTAATTAATATTATGGCATAAAATGTACATGCAGGTAAGTTTTACTGTCTTATTTTTAGGGTTGCATTCTTTTTGAAACGTACTGTACAAGGAGACCTGTTATTTGTGTCCTTCTAACTATCACCACCTGGCGAACTCGTTTAACGTGCAGTCGCCAATATCACACTGGGAGTCCAGACCAATGGGCGCATGTTTCGTTCACAAATGAATCGCCATTCAGCTTAAGTCCTGATTAGCAACGTATTCGCATCTGGAAATAACCAGGGACCCGCAACAGAAGAAATTCATCCGATTATGAATTTCTTCTGCTTGATTTACATTTGTAATGTACTAATAAACCTCTTTGCCACATTTTATTGCATTCCCTTAAAAATACTCCGAGTTATGTACGAATTTATACGTTATTCTTTAATTTTGAGCACCAGTGGAGTTAATAATATAACAAGTGAAACAAATGAACAGCGACATGCAATTCTGTATATATATATTTCTTACTAGAAATCAGTCTGTACCTTAGGAATCTTGATTTTTAGCCTGTCACTCTGAGCACTCTTTGACTTTGAACACAATACCAGATCAGAAATTTCCTCTTATTTCTGAGTTCTATTACCTGAAATAGCCCTATTCACCAATTGTTTTTCTCTCCCTCACAGAGTATAGAAATATGACCTAGAAGCATTCATCACATTCAAAATCTGGAATAATATTTTTAGTTCTCTAAATCTATTATCTAAAGAAGACTATATCTAATTAAGATCTAAATTTGATCTTTCATCTTAAACCCACAAAGCCACAATATTCATAAAATATCATAAGAGATCTAAGATAACCAATGGATATCCATTTGTCGTCTTGGAAATCGTGTAGATATTTTCAGCATATTAAGGTTGTGACATTTTTGAGATCTGTAACCCGAAAAACCTTCCAGAACCAATTTTCATGTTAATCAAGTAATGAACGTAAATAAAGTTTTGACCTCTATGTGACTTCCGTTTGACCTTAAAAGACATGTTGGAATTCAAATTTTGAATTTCCCAGGGGTATACAACCCGACTTCCCTTAGGTGCAAATTTCAGAGCTGTACCATTTGTGGTTCATAGAATGAGTGTGATCCCCTGTCAGTCAGTCAGTCAGACTCACAATTGTCTCTGTATATTAGACGATGAATCAGATGAATTTTTTCGTTAATAGGACTCGGGATCAGGAAATGTCGAAATAGTTCGGTCTAGGGCGGACTCAAAGGAGTGGTGGGGGTCGGAAAATGCAATCCAAACTCATCTCTAATACACACCATTGAATCAAAACTTGAGCCAAACTTCTCTGTAAGACCAAGACTTAGATATTTGTTTTGAGAACTCTACTCTATCTCTAATGATATTTTTCAATAAATAAAGTTTTAGTAGTTCAGAATCTGTGAATGAAACTGTAGTTTGGTGACACGTGTGCTTTTTCTTTTATTTGATTTAAACAGTTTTTTTTTAATGTTAAGATATTTTGCAGGATGTCTTTTGAGATTTCCCTTTCCTTCTATGCGCATAACTAAAGAATGCACAGTAGCATAACAAAAACCTATAGACTATTGCGAATTGTTAAACGGAGGAATAAATCTGGTTGCCTAATTTAACGTTTTTTGAAAACTACATCAAATAATCATTCAAGAATTCAAGGTTGGCGTTTTTTCAGCAGAGTCAATGCTTGCAATTTTGCCGCCTGTAGCGAACTTGGATTCTGCCGCCCTTTCTCAAAGTCTGATCCTAGATATTACTGATTAATATGGCGAAATTCAAATTCATTTTAAAAGTAATTGATGATCATCCTGTTTAAAAATAGTTCGTACTTACCGCGGTGTGTAGTCGTTTTGCTGATTTTGAAGGCTACACTGATGTAGATAAATAAATTCAATAACATGACTGATGATTTCCACAATGTAAACAAAGGTATAGTCACAGAGTTTTGTACATATTGAAATCTGTGGATATAATACCAATCGGCCCTAGAGGAGGGTAGTGAACATTGGGAGGTAAAATCATTTCTATTACAAAACTGAAGTATGGAAATTAAAGAAGTAAACAATTTCCTACAACGAAATTTAAGGCCTGAGGTGTGGAAGAAATTGAGCGTTGCATTTAGTTTTATGTATAAATGCAAGTATTTTTTTATTAGCATTTTAATATTAGATGATAGTGTAAAAAAAAATAAGTATTCATTGGTACCTGCACTGTTGTGTAAAGAAGTTCCCCAAAGGTTCATATTATGCAACATTAATTGGTATGTGAACATACTAGTCGAAATTGTGCTGAGAAAGATTTAAACGGGAAGTTAGTGGATAAATTATATACACATGGTCAAGGTGACCAGTTTGTCCCATTTCCACCATTCTCTGGGAACAAGTTTATCACATAAACTAGGATTTCACTTTTGTACAGTTATAGTAGGTTAAGAAAAGGGCTATATAGATATGTATGCAGTAAGAAGTTGAGAAAATAGCCAAATTTTGTTTCTAAAAAATTCGCTCTATATATAACAGTAATAAAGTGGTTTTCATAGTTTGAAAATTTTTAGCTGTATTTTTTATGTATTTTATAATGGTTCTAAATAGTATGTTGATAATATTTCATAACTTATGATAAAACACACATGTTATTGTATGTGGTGTAATGCATGAGTGCATTTAGATTCCTCATACCAATTTTTAGATGTCTGTAGAGACAATTTGTCAGACAGTTGTCAGGCAACTCTGGCTCTCCTGCTAATCTATCTGATCTTGAATATTGCCACCATGTGTGTGCTAAAAGGGTCATTCCATGTCAATTCAACCAGGCAGGTTCACAAATTTCAGTGATCTTTGGCATAAATGTTAGTACACATAAGATGTCTAATTGCCCAAAATATTTTGAGGCAAAAATTTTCATTTAAAGGGGAAAATATACAAATTGTGATTGTGATTAAATATTTTTCATTTTTTTTTCTTTGCTTCTATGGTAGATGAAAACACCAAACTTGGTGTTCTGATGTAGATTTGGATTATGAATTCATTAAAAAAATCAAATTTTCAAAATGCATAACAATTTAAAACAAATGAAAAAACTAAAAATTTCAAATTGTGAAAAAAGTGATGTGGGACTACATATAAGAAATTAAAACTGACATATGCTGTACATCATGCTCCATAGAAACAATGTACTACAAAATTTGGAGTAGGGTCATTTCTTTGATGTCGAGGAAAAAAAATATTGAATTTGTACTAATGTTATCATTAATGATGCACTTCAGGGGACCACTGATGATGTGCCTGCACACTAGGTGGGGAGGCTACTGATATTCTTTGCTTCTTGCACTCAAATGCAACTTTGTAACTCCAACTACCATTTGGCTGCTATTCACAGCTATATAGGGCTAGACTTAAGCATAAGCTGCAGCTTAGGGCCTCAATGCATTTTAAGTTTTATTGTGTTGCAGTTGGGAATTCGTATTAGTAGTTATAAAATATAATAAATGTTTTCACCACATTAGTTTTATGTTAATTTTTTTAATGATTCTTCAATCAGAATAATAAACACATTTTGACTTTCAAATTTTTGGGGCATCTAAAATTTGACATAGTTTAGGGCCTCAGAAAGTCAAAGTCTGGCTGTGCATCTAAATGCTACTGTTTGATCAAAATTCATATCTTTTGGTACAGACAAACAAACGAAAAATCCCTACAGTAGTGCACATCACGGTCCTCGGTCGCCATTTTATTTTTGACGCAATGTAACAAAATGGCCCTTTTCGATGATTCCTACAACCCCCCAGACCCTAACCCAAATGGGGGGTTTCCAGAAAAAAGTTTTTTTTTTGTTACCATGGTAATGATAACTTGAGTTTGCATGTAAACATATGTAACGTAACAAAAAAAAATGCAATTCCACAAAAAAATCCCTCACAACCACGAATTATTAAAAAAATTAAAATTATTAAAAACAAAAAGAAACTAAAGGCAATACTTTTGCCTTCCCATGTACTACAAATTCCTCCAATCTCCCCTCTTTTCCCAATATTTAAAACACTCCACAAATATATTTCCACAAACTAAACTAATCAATTCACATATCAAATCGAGCACAAATCTCAAAACCAAGAATATCGTGAGCAATGCACTGCCAAACAGCATTATAAAAAAGCCCCCAAAACTAAATATCATTGGAGATGACACATACTGAAAAGCACGAAAATCAGAAACAGTGCATGCCAACTGAATTATAAAAAAAAAACAGAACTAAATGTCCTCGCAGACAACACAAACTTAAAAACATGAAAATCGGTAACATTGCACTGCTGACCGAATTATAAAAAAAGACTCTGAAACAAATAATTTCATCAGAGATAACAAAAAATAATACACTCCCCCATCTATAGTTCAAAGAACCCTCCCCTAAATTACTCCTTAACCTTCCTGAACTCCATCAAAAACTGCCATTTTTCCACACTGACAATTCCACAATACCTAAAATTTCTTTATCAAAAAGTCGCCAAACACTTCCACATATTAACAATAAATCATGTTAGGAACTTTAAAAGACTCCTAAATATCTAACAAAAGTAATAAATCACTATAATATACTAATAATTACTACACATAACTACTAATACTCAATTCATCCCAAACTACTATAACGAAATTCACCTGTTCCTTACTACAGCCATGTTCAGTCCCACATGGAAAAACTTACAACACTCTTTCCCCCAAACATACACCACCCTCGCCACCCACTACATTAGAATCATCTGAAAACTCACTTTATACATTTCACCAAAAACTATTTCCTAAAACCATAACACTCCATAAAAACTCATTTTTAAAACTTAATTTCCTTGCAATATAAACTTTTGCCATTTCTTCCACACTCACAATGAAACACATACTATATCATACTAAACATAAAAAAATGGGGTGGGGGTGGCTCAGTCGGTAGCACGCCAGGCTCGTAATCTGTAGTTCCCAGGTTTGAGTCCCAGCTGGGTCAGCGTTGAGATTTATTTCCGCAAAATTCCTCGCCCTGCCCAATGTCAGTAGGGGACACTGATGGGCTTGGAAAGGTCACCATCCATCGGATACAACATTAAGCCATGGCCCAGTGTGTGGGAGAGCCATACCCTATGCACGTTAAAGAGCACGCTGGATGGCCTTGACAGGAGGCTACCATCTGTCTCCCAACAGCTGTTCCAGTGAGTCCCCTCCCCCAACCTTCTCTGAGTCTTCAGGGTCCATGTGACATGGCCATTTAGCCCATGGTGTGCAAAAAAGTGCCACTCACAGGTAAAACAACCCAACATAAAAAGATATTTAAAATAATTCGAACTGGTTCTAACTACTCTTTTCTTCCTTCCCTTTCAAAGGCCCCTCACTACAAAGAACTTACACAAAATATTCCCCCCACACATGTCACAAAAAGCTACCGAACTCTCACTTCCAATGGATGTGGCCATAATATTACAAAATGTTTGACTAACATTTTCAACAACAGCTCTCCTAATATTAAATAATTTTAATTCCAAAATATCTTAACTTTTTAATTACCATATTTTAACCAAATTAAAAAAAAACAAAAACAAGAACGTAATTAGTTACCCCTATTGTGCCTAACATTAAAAATCCCTCACTAAATATATTATACATATGCACTTACCTCTAACTTGTTGTGTCAATGAGTAATCCAACAAAAATGGTGAAAAGAAGCAACGTAACATCACATTCAATCACACACTTAACACACAACTTCATGTTACCTACCCAAAAGAAACAAATCATGGAACCATAAGCCACCAACAACCAGCTGTTACGTTTCTATGTCATGCTTTACACTTCAATGTCATATGCTTCTTGAGCAGTGTCATCTGTTGGCTGAGGACTGTGAACAGCAAATTGACCAAGCCTTGTTTTGAGGGAACAAATCTAGCATGACAAATGTTGAATGATACTTAGGTAGGGTGACAAGATTTCAGTTGATAAAAATTGGAACAGTTAAGTAAATGTTCTGATTTCAGTTTACTGAAACTATAACATTTCTTCTCAAAAGTGTAACCCCAGAGATATTTTAACTAAAGCAGTTTTAGAATGGTGTAATAAGTATGAGCAGTAAATCACAGTAGGTGGGTGGTGCAATAATCCATCCACTCTAAGTACTTTGAGATTTCTGTTAAGATGTGTAATTGACTTTAAGCCTATGTCTAACAGGTCTTTATATTCTAGGTGTACAAGAGACCAGATGAACAGTAAATGTGAGATAATTATAAATTAAATTTCTCTTTTCAGGGAGGGAGGAGGATGAAAAGCATCTCCAAGGTGTAGGTTTGCTTCTTATCAGACTTGTTAGTGATGCTTCTGTAGGGTATGACTGCATTAATAAAAGATTTCTTGCAGCAAAATTTTAAAAAATTAAGACTTGAATGTCATCTAGTTGCTATAGCCTAACAGAAGACTGATGAGAACAAGAGGGATAAGTTTTACAGAGAGCTTCAGGATATTTTGAAATCTGTGAAGAAAGGAGATATTTCTCTTGTGCTTGGTGACTTCAATGCCAAAGTTGGTACTGACTCTAATCTTTGAGCAGGAGTTTTAGGTCCCTTTGGCATTGAGGAACGTCTCCTACAGGTAAGTAAACTTAATGGTTTGTGAATAACACAATACTGCAAACACCAGGACATTTATAAATATACATGGGTTCCACCTGATGGATTGCACAGGAATATGGTAGATTATATTTTAATTAACAGCAAATGGGATAGGTCAGTTAGGAATACCAGATAATACAGGGAAGCTGAAATTGGGTCTGACCATTACCTGGTCAAAGTGTCTTGCAACTGAAGCTTAAGAAATGTTATGCTAAGGTTAAGAAAATTACCTACGACACTGAAGGTCTGAAAGATCCAGTTGTAGCGAAAGTATGCTAAAGATAGGCTACTTAGTCATTATGACAATTGTGGTTTGCTTACTGCTGAAGGTGAGAAAGAATGGGATCAGTTTAAGCAGGATTTTCTTGAAACTAATAGTATTCTTTTGGGTAAATGGGAATAGAGGAAACAAAATTATTTGAGTGATAAGGTTATGGAACTTATTTCTGAAAGGAGGAAGTGCAGGATTAATATGAATCAACACCTTACTAGTCCTAACAGATGGCATTACAATGAGCTTAATAAATGTGTAAAGGATCAGTTAACAGCCAGATAAGAATCTTTTGCCTGATAGCTTGGCTGATAGAGCAGAGGAAGCAGTTAGAAGCACGAGAGCAGGGGATTGTACCAGATTGCTACTGTTTTGTATGGGAAGAAACAGACAAGTACACAGGGGTTGAGAGATAAACATGGCAAGGTGGTTGAAGGTGAGGATTCTGTGATGATTAGATCAGCTGAACATTTCAGAAAAGTTCTAAATAATGTGATTATTTTTACTCCCATTGTTTGTAATGAGGATACATGCATTACTGGCTTTAATGAAGGCTCTATATCACATTCTGAAGTCTCTTTGGCTTTCTCTAAATTAAAAGTGCTTAAATCCCTAGGGGTGAATAAAATTACCACTGAAATGCTTAGAGCTGGAAACATTTGTGTTGTTACATGGCTGGCTGAAATTTTGCATACTTTTTATGATAAAAGTATTGTTCCTAAGGATTTTACTAGATTATCATTGTCCTGATTTTTAAAAACAGATTATCACAGTTCTTGTGATAATTATAGGGGAATTAGTTTACGTTCTGTTCTAGGTAAAGTTCTGCATGATTTTGCTTAATAGAATTAAGAATTTGGTTGATGGACAACTGCGTGATGAACAGTGTGGATTCAGAAATGGTAGGGAATGTATTGATCAAATACTTTCACTTAGTTTCTTGAGAAATGTTTGGAGTTTCAGAAACCTGTGATTATATAGATTTCAAAAAAGCTTTTGACTCTGTTGATCAACATAACTTGTGGATGATCTTTAGATCATATGGAATACCCGAGAAGTTAGTATAATGAAAGCTCTCTATAATAATATAGAGTCTCATGTGAAGGTTGGTAAGGCTTGTAGTGATTGGTTTATCATTGCCTGCAAATGGTAGCTAGGTAGTCACTGGAAGGAGAGCTATGCACCAATCCCCCTGTGATGATGCATAGAACTGGCCAGGCCTAGCACCTAATGTCCGACCCTGCCTTCTCGTGGTGCAGATCGTTAGTACCTTTCAAAAGAGATACTCTCTTGTGGAAGTGAATGGAAGGGGAGGGCTGCCAGATTAGTGTGGCCTACTAATCTGGACAACTATGGCTACTTTTTTTTTTCTACCCTGCTGAGGGTACCATTACCACACAGGGTCCTGGTGCTGACCATATAAACCCACTGGACTGATTATGGCTCTGAGCTTGATTATGGATCCTGATTTTGCTGCACTGGTGGGCTTCTGTGGAGGGAAAATCTTCCGCTGTGTTTTCTGTTTGTTTGTGGGTTGACAGCCCCAAGTGAATAGATTCACAGGATATGTTTATCAGCTGGTGGATAATCCTGAGCAGAGGTCATCGCAGGCACCTGAACTCTTTGCTTCTATTGGCATCGTCAAATTCTACATTGGAGGAAGTCTTCCATTGTAGATGGCTTCAGCCTTTAGTGGTGGGGGAACAGGTCTTTGTCCCATGTCTGCGATTAGGGGGCTGTTTGATATTGTTGGCATTCCCTCTCTCAATAAACATAGTTTCTTTAAACATCCCACAAACCATTTTCTCTCCATAGGTAGTTGTAATGTGAGGACTCTGCACAGAGCATTTTCTCTTGATGTCCTCACACATGAATTCCACCATTATAATTTAGATATTCTCGGCTTGCAAGAGACCAGATGGACAGATAAAGGTAAGATTCTTAAAAATAATCTTAAAATTCTCTTTTCAGGGAGGGACGACAATAAGCATCACCAAGGCGTGGGTCTGCTTCTCAGCAGACACGCTAGTGATGCTCTTCTAGGATATGAGTGCATTAATGAAAGGTTTCTTACAGCAAAATTTCAGACAAGCGTTAAAGACTTGAATGTTATCTGCTGTTATGCCCCCACTGAGGATGAGAAGGATAGGTTTTATGGACATCAGGATATTTTGAATTCTGTCAAGAAAGGAGATATTACCCTTGTTCTTGGTGACTTCAATGCCAAAGTTGGTACTGACTCTGACCTTTGGGGAGGAGTAATAGGCTCTTTTGGTATTGATAGCTGCAATGGCTATGTCTCCTACAGGTAAGTAAATTCAATTGATTCAGAATAACTAACAGTTATTACAAACACGCAACATACATATACACATGGGTTTCATTTGATGGGCTGCATAAGAATATGATTGATTATATATTAACAGTAAATGGGCTAGTTCGGTTAGGAATGCCAGGTCATATAGGGGAGCTGAAACTGGATCTGACCATTACCTTGTTAAAAGTGTCTTGCAACTTAAACTTAAAAAGTGTTGTGCTCGGGTTAAAAATTTTACTTTTAATACTGAAGCTCTGAAAGACCCAGTTATAGCCAAAGCTTACCATGATACTTAGTCATTATGATAGTCATGGTTTGCTTACAACTGAAATTGAGGAAGAATGGGATCATTTTAAACAGGCTTTTTTGGACACTAACAGTGTTCTTTTAGGAAAAAAGGAGCAGAGGAGGCAGAATTATCTGAGTGAGTGATAAAGCACTTGAGCTTATTTCGGAAAGAAAGAACTGCAGGAATGTCCTAATCAATAACCTAATAGTTCTAATAGAAAGCATTACAGAGAACTTAATAAACATGTAAAATATCAGTTAGCTGCTGATAAGAATCTTTGGCTTGATGGCTTGGCTGACAAAGCCGAGGAACCAGTTAGACAGCACAACAGCAGAGAGCTGTACCAGATAGTTAATGTTTTGTGTGATAGAAAACGAACAGGTATACAGGGATTGAAGGATAAACAAGGTAAGGTTATAGAAGGTGAGGATTCTGTCATGGCTAGGTGGGCTAAGCATTTCAGTGATGTTCTAAACAATGTGGTTAGTTCTACTCCCATTGTTTGTAATTATGATAGATGCATTGGTGGTTTTAATGTTGGCCCTATAACACAATCTGAAGTTATTTTGGCTATTTCTAAACTTAAACTTCATATATCCCCAGCGGTAGATGAAATTACTACAGAAATGCTTAGAGCTGGGAATGTTTCAGTTACCGCTTAGATGACTGAAATTCTGAATATCTTTTATGATAAAGGCATGGTTCTTAAGGATTTTACCAGAGCTATTGTTATCCTTATTTTCAAAAAAGGTGATCGCAGTTCTTGTGATAACTATAGGGGTATCAGCCTACTCTCTGTTCCAGGTAAAGTTCTTTCCATGATTGTGCTTAATAGAATTAAGAATCTGGTTGACAGTCAATTGCGTGATGAGCAATGTGGATTCAGAAGTGGTAGGGGATGTGTGGATCAGATATTTTCACTTAGGCAGATTTTTGAGAAATGTTTACGAGTTTCAGAAACCTTTGGTAGCTAGCTTTGTTGATTTCAAAAAAAGCTTTCGACTCTGTTGATCGTCATAATTTGTGATTGATTGTGAGATCGTATGGTATACCAGACAAGTTAGTTAATATAATGAAAGCTCTCTATAATAACTCTGAGTTATGTGTGAGAATTGGTAAGACTTGTAGCAATTGGTTTAGCATTACTTCTGGTGTTCGACAAGGGTGTATTTTGTGTCCTTTTCTCTTTAGTTTGGTTATTGATTATGTTATGTGAAATTCATTGCAAGGGAAAGATTTTGGCCTTAAATGGTCTGGAGATACGAAAATTTCTGATTTAGATTATGCTGATGATTTAGCCCTTTTGGCAAATGATGTTGATGAGATGAACTCTTTCATTCGAGCTGTTGATGAGACTGGTAGTAGAGTAGGTTTGGTTATAAACAGAGAGAAAACTAAAGTGATGAAAATTGGTCAGGCAGGCTGTGATTCAGTTAATCTGAATGGTTGCAGTCTTGAGAAGGTGTCACAGTTTAATTATCTTGGGAGCTATGTAACAGATAATGGTGATGTGCGGCATGAGATTAACAGACGAATAGGTATTGCTGCCGGGACTTTTAAGAATCTATGGAGATTGTGGAGAAATAGGCGTATACACCTAAAGACTAAAATTAGATATAATAGTTTGGTTCTTTCTAGGGTTAGTTATGGTAGTGAAACTTGGACACTTTGTAAACAAGATAACAGGAAACTAGATGCTTACACAGTATCTTGGTCATTAGGTGGTTCAACTTTATAACTAATGATGAGGTTAGGCAAATGAGTTTGCAACCTCCTTTAAGCAGCATATTGTGCAGGGAGAGACTCCGTTGGTTTGGCCATGTTGCTTGTATGAATAATTATAGATTGGTGAATAGGGTTATGAACAGTGTGCCTAAAGACCTCAGAAAGAGGGGAGACCTAGGATGCGGTGGGCAGACAATGTCAAACAGGACCTTGTTAGAATTGGTGTGCAGTGGTCAGATGCAGTAGATGTAGCTCAGGATAGACTTGCATGGAGAACTAAATTGCACGGTCTGGTTGGACCTTCGTAGCCCATGGCTGCTTGAGGATGATGATGAGTGGAATTAGAAAAGGGTGCATTTTGTCCCCTTTTCTTTTTAGTTTGGTTATTGATTATGTTATGCAAAATTCTTGACCTTAAATGGTCTAGTTATTTCAAAATTTCTGATTTAGATTTTGCAGATGATTTGGGCCTATTGGCTAATGATGTTGATTGGATAAATTTGTTCATTAGGCTGTTGATGAGACTAATAATAGAGTAAATTTGGGGATAAACAGAGAAAAAACTAAAATGATGAGAATTGGTCAGGCAAATGATGCTTCAGTTGCTTTGAATGGCTGCCACTCTTGAGCAAATATCTGAGTTTAATTATCGTGGGAGCTATGTAACAAATCCTGGTGATATGCAGCATAAGATAAATGGAAGAATAGGGATCACTGCTGGGACTTTTAAGAATCTATGGAGATTGTGAAAAAATAGGCATTTACACCTAAAGACTAAAATTAGGTTGTATAATAGTTTTTTTTTTTTTAAAGGTTAGTTATGGTAGTGAAACATGGACCCTTTGTAAGCAGAATAACAAGAAACTTGATGCCTTTGAATCTAGATGCTTGCACAGTATCTTGGACATTATTTGGTTTGACTTTGTAAGTAATGATGAAGTTGGAAGGAGTCATCAACTTATTTTGAGCAACATTTTGTGCAGAGAGAGACTGTGTTGGTTTGGCCATGATGCCCATATGCACAGCTGCAGATTGGCAAACAATATTATGAACAGTGCCTAAAGGCTTCAGGGAAAGGGGGAGACTTGGGATGCAATGGGCAGACAATGCCAAACAGGACCTCGCTAGAATTAGCCTACAAAGGCCAAATGCAGCAGTTGTAGCTTAGAACAGACCTCCTATCTGAAGAGGAAATACAGTCTGGTAGGACCTCCATAACCTGTTTCTGTATGAGGTTTTTGTATTGTAGGTAATAATAAGAATTATGGCATGTTCCAAATTATATAGCATTTAATTCTGGATTTTCTGAAAATAAGATATTTGACAAAAAAAAAGACTAGTTTTATTTTAATAGGGTATTTTTAGAGTCAGGTAGTAAAAAATGCATCTGGCAATGCAAAAAAATTGAAAACATTAATAGAAATGATTATAATACACATGGATATAAAGGCTATTTATTTCTGAATAACAAAAAATATTTACTTGAAGCAAGACAATTACTTCCTTTTTGTTAATTTTTTTCTCAGTTCCATACTTTGAGAAAGGTCCAGGCTTTTTGTCAACTGTGATAAATTATATCAACAGATCAACATTAGAATTTAAAAAAAAATAACTAATAAACTGAAAATGATTTGTGTTATTTATTAAATTAAACAGAATTTAATTATGATTTTATGAAAATAAAATATTTAAGCAAATTTTAAAATTATTAATTTTAATAACTTTTTTACAGTGATAAAGTGAAAAAATAGATCAGACTAAGGCTTAATTTTGGAAAACCCAATGAATAAAAGCAGTTAAATTATAAATTAACTGAAAGGAAATTTCTTCCTGAATACTATATTTACCTGAAACATGATTTTTATGTTTTTAATGATTCTTTTCATTATTGTATAATTTAAAACATGGGCCAGCATTTATACAGATTGACTTGGATTGCTCACACGTTAATGAGATTTTCCATCATATTTATGAAATGGAGGAACACTTCTTGGCTGCTTTTTTTAAACATATGAATTTTTTCCTTGGGTGCTGAATTTTAGGGATTCAGCATTTGGAAAGCCTTCAAACTCATCAGAGTCAGATTCCCCAAGATATTGCGATAAAAATCGTGATTATCGGGATGTGCTTTTCTAAGTTCTTCATCGATGACTTTTGAAGATGCAGCCATTTCCATTTTTAAAAATATATACAATATAAAAATTTAACAATTAATATTTACGTATCATAAATAAAAATAACAAAGATAAACTTTCAAAATATAAAAAACAATCAACGATTATCATATGATTATCCAATGCACAGATATCAGGAATGATTACCTAACTGAACCACTTTGAACTGCCTGCCATGAAAACTTTGATGGTTATAGTTATACAAAAAATATAAATTTTTCTACATTGTAAAATATTCAGTAAGTGATAAAGAAAGTATAGGAATAGGAAAAGAGAATAGAATAAAAACCAAGAGTAAAAGTACATGATTGGTAAACATGTCCAAATTATTCTGCAAAAAAAAATATGGTTTATTTTTGTAAGTTTTTCAAACTTTTATGGTTTGAACCGTTTCCTTAACATAAACAGCAAATTTAATGGCGGAAAAGAGTAAGTGTGACAATACTGTGATTTGAGCTGTCTGAATGGCAACTAGAAGTGTTCCAAGGATATTTTATGTCACTTTGGATAGAAATTCATAATAAGTTAGAAGGGGATTTTTTAACACCTCTAAAATATAAGTTTTCATAGTATATATGTTAAAAAATTTTAAATAACATCTTTCCATTTTTAAAAAGTCAAAGTTTCATGTGTTATACAAAAGATGTCTATTGATGTCTTTGAACAAGATTATCAGGATGTGCTTTTCTCAGTTCTTCATCAATGACTTTTGACGATGATGCAGCCATTTCCATTTTAAAAAATATATACAATATAAAACGTGGATTCTGTCAACTTCTATGTTTGACTGTGACCCTGGAAGTATTAACTAGTATGAGTAATGGGGGTAATAAATGATGAAACAAAACTCTCAGAAAATCTAAGGCCAAAAACAAAATAGGAGAGTGAGACATGACTGCTTCATTCCACAACATATTGCTCAAATCGTTTTCAACTGCATTCCGAAGTCAGCAGTGCAAAAATGCAGGAAAATTGCAATTTTCACTTCGCTACCTTTTTGTGTTGCAGCTGAATTGCGATTGCTTTGCTATGCGATACCTCAGCTTTTGCAGTTATCATTGAATTGCAGTTGCAAATTTTTTTGTCATTCTTTGATCATAGTCACGGTGACCATATTTTTTCGGAGAAAATAAAGGACAAATCAGAAATTGTTTCATAATGAAAAAAAGCAGGTTGCGTTTATTTGTTTCACTAAAACTAAAAAGCTTTATAACATTTATTGTAAAATATAAGCATGTACATAGCATTTTAAACAATCATATTATTACTTAAAAAAATTTAATTTTGATACTTTTCACAAGAATGAACTTTTTTAATAAATCAGGTTTGTGTTTTAAAAATTCATAAAACTACAATTCATGTGAAAGTTGCATTTGGTATAAATGCATGCTTTCAATGTTTCGATTTTTAATTGGGTTTTTTCACTTGTTCACATATTGTTTACTAATGAAAATACTCGTTCAGTGGGGGCATTAGATACAGGGAGACATAAGAAAAATTCAACGATTTTTATAATGTTTTTAAAAGATATGTGTTTATCTGTGAAATATTTAACAATTTAAACACATCTACTGCGCGTCAATATTCAGTTTACTATTTTAATTCACAAAAAAAGGACAAAATGGCCATTTTAGAAAAAAATTAAATCTAAAGGACAGAGCAGTGAAATAAAGGACTGTCCTCTTAAATAAAGGATGTATGGTCACCGTAATCATAGTACAAGTAAATTTTATCGTTACAAGTGACCCTCAAAGCTTAAAGCTTATCTGCAGGATATAGAATAATTATATTTATAATTTGTTACAACAGTACAATACTTTGATCTGCACTCTCCCTTAGAAAGTTAAACTCAATGCAAAAAATTAGAGAAAATATGGTTTTTACCAACCTACCAAATCTCACTGCCAGTCCAAAACAGGATTTATTAAGATATTGCAAAACAGATTGTATTTCAATGGCATCTGAGAAACTTTAGCAAAAAGAAAAATATAACCTACAATTTTTTTTTAAAATATAGGAATTTACTATAATCTGTTGTTAAAAATAAATGATATATTCTTAGATGACAGTTGAAATAGTCTCCCTTGATGTTATGCCACTGTTATTTCATAATATGTATTATATCTATATAAATCTGTACCATATGAAACCAAGTCTATCATTTTGTGAAACAAAAAAAAGGGGTTGCTTTTTCTTGACTGTGTAAGACAAAACTGGTTGCATTTTCTTGACCGTGTAAAAACAAAACTGGTTGCATTTTCTTGGCTGTGTAAAACTGAAACCATGTAAATTGAGGAATAGGTGAAAACTATGAAGTGAAAACTATGAAACATAAAAGGAATGTTCATAGTGCTAGTTAGAGGTTATCTTGATGGCGGCCGGTAGCTCAGTGGTCCAGAGCACCTGACATGTTATCAGGAGGTCGTGTGTTCGTATCCCACCCGGCTCAAGACAATTTTTCCTCTAAAATTTAAATCGACACTAAAGCGCCTATTTATTATGAGTTGATTTGAAATACGTCGAGCCTATTTCATTAATTATTTATATCTGCATACTTGTCGTACATGCTTCCGTCTATTGGCTAATATAAATGCCGCTTGTGGCTAGAAATATTGCCTGAACAGCGCTTCTATGAAACATAAAAGGAATGTTCATAGCGCTGGTTAGAGGATATCTTGATTGGCGGCCGGTAGCTCAGTGGTTCAGAGCACCTGACATGTTATCAGGAGGTTGTGGGTTTGTATCCCACCCGGCTCAAGACAATTTTTCCTCTAAAATTTAAATCGACGCTAAAGTGCCTATTTATTATGAGTTGATAGGGTTATGGAAGTTGAAACATTGGAAACTTTGATCATTCCACAAAAACACTATTCAAACTTAGAGGGATGGCCGAGTCAGTAGCATGCCAGTGCTGCAGTTCCCAGGTTTCATCAGTTTCATATGCAAGCATTGAGGTATCTCGTAATCTTCAGTTCCCAGGTTCAAGTCCCAGCTGGGTCAGCATTGAGACTTATCTCTGCAAAACCCCTCACCCACAATCAGTAGGGGACACTGTAGGACTTGGAAAGGCTGTCGTCTGTTGGATGGGACGTTAAGCTGTGGCCCCATGTTCAGGAGAGCCATACCCTGTGCACTTTAAAGAACACACTGGATGGCCTTGACGGGAGGCTACAACCTCTCCCAACAGCTGTTCCAGTGAGTCCTCTTCCCCAACCTTCTCTGAGCCTTCGGGGTCCATGTGACCTGGCCATTTAGCCCATGGTGTGGAAAAAAGTACCGCTCAGAGGTAAAACAACCCACTGTCTTGTGACAGCCATCCAGTGGGGATCCCCTTCCCCAATCTTCTTTGAGCCCCTTGGGACTTGGCTAAAGCATGGATGTTATGTTTTCATTCAGTTGAGGTCTTGCTTTCCTCACAGACTTTTATGGCATGTTATATTGACAGACTCTTATCATACCTCTTGGCAATCAACTGCTTGAGGGATAATTAATGGTTCTTACAATAATTAGTAAAGAGACATTATTCTTTTCACACACCTACAGAGGAGGTAATCAATTACCACACCTACTTCCACAAACACTGCAGGACTATTGTATTATTAGCAGTAGAAAACATTCATGCTGAAATAGCACTGTTATAATGTAGATAATTCCTAAAGGGGCTATAATATTTACTTTATATTAGCTCATCTTCCCACTGACACTGCAATGGGGATTGGCTCAGTCAGTAGTACTCTAGGCTAGTAATATGCAATTCCCAGATCCAAGTCCCATCTGTGCCAACATTGAGAGTTACCTCTGCAAAAAAACCCCCCACCCTACTCTTGGTCAGTTGGGGACACTGATGGGTTTGGAAAGGCTCCTGTCTATTGGATGAGACTTCAATCTCAGTGACCCCATGTGTGGGAGAGCCATATCCTGTGAATGTTACAAGAATCTCTGGATGGCCTTGATAGGGGTTGCCATCTGTCACCTAGCAGCTATCCAGTGTATCCCCAACTTTCTTTGAGCCCTGATCATATAGCCCATTGTGTGCAAAAAATTGCTGCTCAGAGGTAAAACAATCCAACCCATTCAAATTTAGTGAAAATTAACATCATTATTAAGCGAATTGCTAAAAATACTCTTACATGTTACTAATATCTATTCTTATGTATTAGTAAAGTTTAGTATAATAGTGGTCTGTAAATGGTAGCTAGATAGTCATTGGAAGGAGAGCTATGCACCAATCCCCTGTGATGATTCGTAGAACTGGCCAGGCCTAGCACCTAATGTCCGACTCCGCTTTCTTGTGGTGCAGGGCTTTAGTACCTTTCAAAAGTGATACTCTCTTGTGGAAGTGAACGGAAAGGGAGGGCTACCAGATTAGTGTGGCCTACTGATCTGGACAACTATGGCTACTTTTCTTTTTTTTTTTCTACCCTGCTGAGGAGTAGTCAACCACACAGAGTTCTGGTGCTGACCATATAACCATTTTCTTTCCATAGGCAGTTGGAATGTGAGGACTCTGCACAGAGCTTTTTCTCTTGATGTCCTCACACAAGAATTCCACCATTATAATTTAGATATTCTCGGCTTGCAAGAGACCAGATGTACAGATAAAGGTCAGATTCTCAAAGATAATCTTAAATTTCTCTTTTCAGGGAGGGAAGACAATAAACATCACCAAGGCTTGGGTCTGCTTCTTAGCAGACATGCTAGTGATGCTCTTCTACAATATGAGTGCATTAATGAAAGGTTACTAACAGCAAAATTTTAGACAAGTGTTAAAGACTTGAATGTTATTTGCTGTTATGCCCCCACTGAGGATGCCGATGAGGATGAGAAGGATAGGTTTTACTGACAACTTCAGGATATTTTGAATTCTGTCAAGAAAGGAGATATTACCCTTGTTCTAGGTAGCTTCAATGCCAAAGTTGGTACTGACTCTGACCAAAGTTGGTACTGACTCTGACCTTTGGGGATGTAACACTCCAAAGATTATTAAATTGTCAAGTTGGAACTTTTGCCTAATCCAAATTTATTCAAAATTCCAGATAGCTTGTCAGGTGCCAGGCAATAGTAACTTGCCAAATAAAGTTGAAATGGGTTTTGTTTTGTATATCTATGTTACTTATCGAACAAGAATTCTAAAAGGATTGTCAAGTTTAATTAAAGTTTAAATCTAATCAAAAATCAGTTAATATTGTTCAAGAGAAAAATAGCAAAAGTCAAAGAAGTTTAAAACAAAGTTTATTTCCAAAAAATTCAAAGACTCAGCAATTCAGTTGATGAATACAAAAAGTTGGAGTACTAACAACTCGCATCTACCTAAATCTGTACTAACAACTCCTTCTAGACAACACATTCTTTACTCCTCCTCTTACTAACTCATAACTGATTCAACATACTCCTCATACTTCTTCAACATACTTCAGCTCCTAATAATACTGACTCTGTGATCTAACGTCACTTAGTATACATACAATCCGGCATGTGTCTATTGCACACCAGGAAAAAATTTGCATTATCTGATGATCATGCTAGCTAGGACACAAGAGGGATTGTGTTCTACATGCGTGCATTAGCTTGCTGACAATCAAAAGTGAGAGTTTTTGCATGCACAACTCCTATGGCTCAGAAAAGAGAATTGTGATCAGTCCAAAATGAAATAATGCGGCGGGGATGGCTCAGTCGGTAGCACGCCAGGCTCGTAATCTGTAGTTCCCAGGTTCGAGTCCCAGCTGGGTCAGCGTTGAGATTTATCTCCGCAAAATTCCCTGCCCACGGTCATAGGCGACACCGATGGGTTTGGAAAGGCTGCCGTCCGTCGGATGGGACGTTAAGCCGTGGCCCCGTGTGCGGGAGAGCCATACTCTGTGCACGTTAAAGAACACGCTGGATGGCCTTGACGGGAGGCTACCGTCTGTCTCCCAACAGCTGTTCCAGTGGGTCCCCTCCCCCAACCTTCTCTTAGCCTTCGGGGTCCATGTGACCTGGCCATTTAGCCCATGGTGTGCAAAAAAAGTGCCGCTCAGAGGTAAAACAATCCAACCCAAAATGAAATAATAATCCCCAAAATGATAAATATAACGTAAATAAAGTAAAACTGGTTAAGGAAAAGTAAAAGTGAATGGGTAGACCATCACAACTCCCCCTCCCAAAAGGAGTCAAAATTTGACCTAACCGATTTTGATGAGCAAATTTGGAATAATAGGACACTTCTCAGGTCATTTATACATCGTTGAACATAAAATAAAGTAAAAGTCTTCTTACCCAAATTTTGATAAAATGATCTATTCTCACTTTCACAATTTTCTATCACAACCGAAGGTACCTCTTCCCATTCCTCCTATTAAAAGTGTACAGCTACCTGTTGTAATTATATACCCATGGCTGTGGCAGTTAACTGCATACTAGTGTTAATAGTCTACCTAGTATCACATTTTGATGCAAACTTCAAAAGTTACATACAATAACCTATACAAAAAGCTGGTTAATATTATTACTGTCCTGCTTAACTTCCAAAAAGGTTAAAGAAAAATATTCAATTACATCAAATTCTACTCTTTCACAGAATATAATTACAGACTTATCAAGTGGGGTACATAACTTCCACTTATTCCCCTAACAACAAATCATATACATGAAGCCTAAATCTTCCGTGCCTACCATACATAAAAAAGGGTATTGGAACACCATTAAATCCTCCTAACTACAAGAAACACATGAAGCTAATAAATTTCAAATTTTACAAACAAGTGGGAGTGTAATCCACTAAATTTTCACCTAAATGCAATAATCGCTAGCTAGCTGAAATAAAAAAATGCATTAGTTACCTCCCCTCATCAAACTTTATGTCCCCCTCCCAAAGGAGTTATGCTGGTGACCATCTCAGTCACCAGACTTTGTCATTGTAGACAGCTCAAAGAAGGTACAAAACTTCAAGACATCATGGTCAGCTCATATATATGCAAATGCTGCCAATGTCATCTTGATAATTACGCTTTATTGACGCATCAATATCACTGATGACACCGAACAGATTTAAACACATATACCATACATCGTATCTAAGAGTAAGGAAAAAGTTGTATCAATAATTTATAATATATGATGCTAACATTTCATCTAATACAATTCCATTCACGTTTTACATGAAAATGCACTTTGCATACAAAAAATTCACTTCAAAATACAAAATACAACTCAAAATGCAAAATATTTAATCATTGTATACTAAATTCTCTTTCATTCTCATCATTCGCATCCATAACCATTTTTATAATTTCTAAATTAATTAATGTAAACTTAAAACACTCAGTTCAGCTTTCAGTCAGCTGAAACGAAAAAAATCTACAAAAATACATAAATGCCCTTTAAATCATGTTAATGTAATACATAATTCTCTATGGTTCAACTAGAACTTATGATAAACAAGAATACATAAAAAAAATTCTATTCACATCACATTTTAAACTCAAACTATAGACCTTGAATAGTAAATTCACTTTTCAAAAAAAATATCGAAACTCCAAAGTTTCAACAAGAAATTAAACATTTCAAAATCTCGTAAGTATAAATCACAATAAATATTGCTTCTTGTCTTCATCTTCATCTATTCCAGAGAAAAGAAATAAAACATAAATTATTAGTGCTAAACTGGAAGAATAATGATATACTTAAATTTTCATTGTTGGCACTCCATTGTGATAAATCATCATCCAGTCGTTTCCCAGTAACTTTCCGCATTGATCGATAAGCTAGATGTAGGCACTTCGGAAGATCTCGTTGGTGACATCATCTTTTCTATGTTGACTACTCCATTGCCAGTTGTTGCTCTGCAGGCTGTGGTCATTTTGTTGACATCTCGTTATGCTCTTGATGTCGATGGAACAATTGAATCTGGCTTTATTATCATTTTTCCTGTTGTATGCAGTCATCTGCTAGTTGTGTTTCATCATCATCATCAGATACATCATTTTCCTGGTTTTGTTGTGGAGCATCTAGATCATTTGAGACTTCTAATCTGGAAAGTTCTATGGAACTTTTGTACTGTTTAATGTTTACGATATTAAAGTATCCTATTGAGGCATTAGTGGTTATATTGGCTAGTTCATATAATAAATGCGAGAGTTTCTTCTTTATAATATATGGTCCAGCATATAATGGTGCAAATTTCTTTTTGAACCCTCTTCTTTATCACTTTTATACTGTGTTTTAATCAAGACCTTATCACCGATTTTAAATTCCATAAGCCATCATCTTTTGTTGTAATCTTCTCATTGCTTTTGTTGTGCTCGTAGGTTCTTGTGCCTTTGAAATGGCTTGAATATGCTGTTCCTTTCTAAATTCAATGGATTGTGGAGATGCAGGTTGGCCAATGAATCTGTCCCAGGGTAATGTCAGCTCTCTTCCTATAAATATCCTAGATGGTGGGAATTTAGTTGTTTCGTGTAATGAAGTGCGTACAGCAAAGAAAAACGTTGCAAGTATTTATCCCAGGTGCTATGTCTATTTTCAATATATGCAGCTATCATTCTACCAGTATTTCGATTAATTTTTTCAGTTAAATTTGATTGTGGATGATATGGAGTCATATATATGTGTTTTATTTGAAACATTTCACATACTTCAGCAAGCACATTTGAAATGAATTGTGGCCCATTGTCCAAAACTATACTCTTGGGTGCCCCGGTACCTGCATATAATTTCATTTATAAACTTCTTTGCTACAATTGTTGCATTTCTAATGGGAAATATTTCAACCCATTTTGGAAAATAATCTAACACCAGAATGTATTGGGATCCCATTTGTGTTTGTGGATACGGGCCCATTAAATCCATGCCTACTAATTCCATGGGTTCTTTGGAGATCATGCTTTTCATAAGACCACAAGGATGGTTCTGATCGAATATTGTGGTTTGACAAATTAAACATATTTCTACGTAGGTTTTTACGTCCTTTTTCAAAGTTGGCCAATATGTTCTTTCGGCTATTTTTTATATGTTTTTCATGTACCTAAATTTTCTGCTAAAGGTACATCATGTAATTCTTGGAGTACATACCCTCTTAAATTCTTGAAAATAAATGGATAACTGCCTGTTTGACTCGGTTATGGCAGTAGTACAAAATATCATTAATTAGTCAAAAATGTCAGGTTCTTCCAATAATACTTGAAGCTATACTAGGATCTAGAGGTATTTCTTCAGTTTTAAAATAATGATATACATTTCCATATTCTAAATCTTTTTATTGTTCATTAACTAAGTGTACTTGATGGGAACTGTTGTGGTGAGTGAGGAAGCAAAAGTCTTATCCTCCATCTCTGACGTAATTTCTGCTGGCCACACGGGAGCATGGGATAAGGCATCTGGTAGCTGATGTGTGCTTCCTTTTCGGTGCTCGACCTTAAAATTTAATTCTTGTAGGTGTAATGCACAGTACATTTGACAACCTGTTAAATTGGTGGATTCTGCAACCATTGTAAAACGGCATGGTCGGTAAAAATAGTAATGTCAGACGTGTCTAATTGCACTTTAAATTTTTCTAGAGCCCATATTATGCTTAGACATTCTTTTTCAGTCATTGTATAATTTCTTTCAGTGTGACTCAAACTACGACTGGCATACATGATGACGTGTTCACAATTTTTATCCTTTATTTGGCTAAGCATAGCACAAAGCCCAACATTGGAAGCATCAGTGTAAATCTTAAAAGGTTTTCCTGACTGTGGCAAGGCCAACACGGGAGCATGACACAATGCATCTTTTAATGTCTGAAATGCTGTGTTGCAAACAGGTGTCCAACGGAACCATTTTTGCTTTCGGCGTAATTCACATAAAAGTTCGGCAAAATTAGCAAAAATAGGTAGAAAATTGTCGGCACCAGCCATACATTCCTAGAAATCTGCTAAGTTGCTTTGAATTGTGTGGTGTGGGAAATCATTCCATGGCTTCAACTTTATTAGGTAATGTTCTTACTCCATCTACATTAACTGTAAAACCGAGACATTGAACGTCTTCTCGGAGAAATGTGCATTTAGATAATTTTATGGTGAAGCCCGGCTTCTCTTAATCTTGAGAATACCAAATCTTAATCACACAGATGCTCAGAAAAATCAGTGGAGAAAATAACTATTGTCATCTAAGTAGGCTTCACAAATTTTTCCTTTCTAGAACCAAATTTTTCCCAAAGTTTTCTGTCCAGAACCACAGACATAAGACGTTGAAACATGGCGGCTACTCCGGATAAACCAAATGGTAAACAATAAAATTGGAATAATCCATCTTTTGTGAGGAAAGCTGTTTTGGGCTGATCTGGTGGGTATACAGACACCTGCCAATATCCTAAAAGCAAATCTAGTGTGCTAATAAATTTCTTGCCAGCTAATTGTGTCAGTGGATTCTGAATAATAATAGGTAGTGGATATCTATCAGGGACTGCGACAGTATTTAGTTTTTGATAGTCCACACAAAATCTCAAATCGCCAGTTTTCTTTTTAACAAGAACAACCTGTGAAGCCCAAGGGCTGAAACTTGGTCCAATTATACCCTTCTTTAATGTTTCTTTAATTTGTGCAGAAATTATTTCTTCTTGGAGGATAATTGCAAGGTTTGCTATTAACCGGTCTAATATTGCCTTGTGGATATGATGCTCCAAAATCTGACATCTACCAGGCTTGTTGTTAAAAAGTTCATAATTAGCATTGAGCATAGCTTCTAACTTAACTTAAACATCCCATAAACCATTTTCTCTCCATAGGTAGTTGGCATGTGAGGACTCTGTACAGAGCTTTTTCTCTTGATGTCCTCACACAAGAATTTCACAGTTATAATTTAGATATTCTCAGCTTGCAAGAGACCAGATGGACAGATAAAGGTCAGATTCTTAAAAATAATCTTAAATTTCTCTTTTCAAGAAGAAATGACAATAAGCATCACCAAGGTGTGGGTCTGCTTCTTAGCAGACACGCTAGTGATGTTCTTCTAGGATACGAGTGCATTAATGAAAGGTTTCTTACAGCAAAATTTCAGACAAGCATTAAAGACTTGAATGTTATCTGCTGTTATGCCCCCACTGAGGATGCTGATGAGGATGAGAAGGATAGGTTTTATGGACAACTTCAGGATATTTTGAATTCTGTTAAGAAAGGAGATACTACCCTTGTTCTAGGTGACCAATGCCAAAGTTGGTACTGACTCTGACCTTTGGGGAGGAGTAATAGGCCCTTTTGGTATTGATAGCTGAAATGGCAATGTCTCCTACAGGTAAGTAAACTCAATGGATTCAGAATAACTAACACTTATTACAAACACCGCAACATACCCGGGTTCGAGTCCCAGCTGGGTCAGCATTGAGATTTATCTCCGCAAAATTCCCCGCCCTGCCCACGGTCAGTAGGGGACACCGATGGGCTTGGAAAGGACTAACTATGTTTGCCTTCCGTACGTCGGATGGGACGTTAAGCCGTGGCCCCGTGTGCGGGAGAGCCATACCCTGTGCACGTTAAAGAACACGCTGGATGGCCTTGACGGGAGGCTACCATCTGTCTCCCAACAGCTGTTCCAGTGGGTTCCCTCCCCCAACCTTCTCTGAGCCTTCGGGGTCCATGTGACCTGGCCATTTAGCCCATTGTGTGCAAAAAAGTGCCACTCAGAGGTAAAACAACTCAACTCAACCGCAACATACATAAGTACACATGGGTTTCACCCGATGAGCTGCATAAGAATATGATTGATTATATATTGATTAACAGCAAATGGGCTAGTTCTGTTAGGAATACCAGGGCATATAGGGGAGCTGAAATTGGATCTGACCATTACCTTGTTAAAAGTGTCTTGCAACTTAAACTTAAAAAGTGTTGTGCTAGGGTTAAAAAATTTACTTTTAATACTGAAGCTCTGAAAGATCCAGTTATAGCCAAAGCTTACCATGATAATTTGCTTAGTCATTATGACAGTCATGGTATGCTTACTACTGAAGTTGAGGAAGAATGGGATCATTTTAAACAGGCTTTTTTGGACACTAACAGTACTCTTTTAGGAAAAAAGGAGCAGAGGAGGCAGAATTATCTCAGTGATAAGGCACTTGAGCTTATTTCGGAAAGAAAGAACTGCAGGAATGTCGTTAATCAATAACCTACTAGTTCTAATAGAAAGCATTACAGAAAACTTGATAAACATGTAAAATATCAGTTAGCTGCTGATAAGAATCTTTGGCTTGATGGCTTGGCTGACAAAGCCGAGGAACCAGTTCGACAGCACAACAGCAGAGAGCTGTACCAGATAGTTAATGTTTTGTGTGGTAGAAAATGAACAGGTATACAGGGATTGAAGAACTGCAGGAATGTCGTTAATCAATAACCTACTAGTTCTAATAGAAAGCATTACAGAAAACTTGATAAACATGTAAAATATCAGTTAGCTGCTGATAAGAATCTTTGGCTTGATGGCTTGGCTGACAAAGCCGAGGAACCAGTTCGACAGCACAACAGCAGAGAGCTGTACCAGATAGTTAATGTTTTGTGTGGTAGAAAATGAACAGGTATACAGGGATTGAATGATAAACAAGGTAAGGTTATAGAAGGGGAGGATTCTGTCATGGCTAGGTGGGCTGAGCATTTCAGTGATGTTCTAAACAATGTGGTTAGTTCTCCTCCCATTGTTTGCCATGATGATACATGCATTGGTGGCTTTATTGTAGGCCCTATAACACAATCTGAAGTTATTTTGGCTGTTTCTAAACTTAAACTTCATAAATCCCCAGGTGTAGATGAAATTACTATGGAAATGCTTAGAGCTGGGAACGTTTCTGTTACCATTTGGATGACTGAAATTTTGAATATCTTTTATGATAAAGGCATGATTCCTAAGGATTTTATCAGAGCTATTATTATCCCTATTTTCAAAAAAGGTGATCGCAGTTCTTGTGATAACTATAGGGGTATCAGCCTACTCTCTGTTCCAGGTAAAGTTCTTTCCATGATTGTGCTTAATAGAATTAAGAATCTGGTTGACAGTCAATTGCGTGATGAGCAATGTGGATTCAGAAGTGGTAGGGGATGTGTGGATCAGATATTTTCACTTAGGCAGATTCTTGAGAAATGTTTACGAGTTTCAAAAACCTTTGGTAGGTAGCTTTTTTGATTTTAAAAAAAGCTTTCGACTCTGTTGATCGTCATAATTTGTGGTTGATTGTGAGATCATGTGATACCTGACAAGTTAGTTAACGTAATGAAAGCTGTATAATAACACTGAGTCAAGTGTGAGAGTTGGTAAGGCTTGTAGCAATTGGTTTAGCATTACTTCTGGTGTTTGACAAGGGAGCATTTTGTCTCCTTTTCTCTTTAGCTTGGTTATTGATTATGTTATGTGAAATTCACTTCAAGAGAAAGATTTTGGCCTTAAATGGTCTGGAGATACGAAAATTTCTGATTTAGATTATGCTGATGAGTTAGCCCTTTTGGCAAATGATGTTGATGAGATGAACTCTTTCGTTCGAGCTGTTGATGAGTCTGGTAGTAGAGTAGGTTTGGTTATATACAGAGAGAAATCTAAAGTGATGAAAATTGGTCAGGCTGGCTGCGATTCAGTTAATCTGAATGGTTGCAGTCTTCAGCAGATGTCACAGTTTAATTATCTTGGGAGCTATGTAACAGATACTGGTGATGTGCGGCATGAGATTAACAGACGAATAGGGATTGCTGCCGGGACTTTTAAGAATCTATGGAGAGCGTGGAGAAATAGGTGTATACACCTAAAGACTAAAATTAGACTGTATAATAGTTTGCTTCTTTCTAGGGTTAGTTATGGTAGTGAAACTTGGACACTGTGTAAACAAGATAACAGGAAATTAGATGCTTTTGATTCCAGATGCTTACGCAGTATCTTGGGCATTAGGTGGTTCAACTTTGTAACTAATGATGAGGTTAGGCAAAGGAGTTTGCAACCTCCTTTAAGTAGCATATTGTGCAGGGAGAGACTCTGTTGGTTTGGCCATGTTGCCCATATGGATAATTATAGATTGGCGAATAGGGTTATGAATAGTATGCCTAAAGGCCTCAGAAAGAGGGGGAGACCTAGGATGCAGTGGGCAGACAGTGTCAAACAGGACCTTGTTAGAATTGGTGTGCAAAGGCCAGATGCAGTGGCCAGATGCAGTAGATGTAGCTCAGGACAGACTTGCTTGGAGAACTAAATTGCATGGTCTGGTTGTTCCTCCGTAGCCCATGGCTGCATGAGGATGATGATGATGATGCAAAAAAAGTGCCGCTCAGAGGTAAAACAACCCAATCCAGCCATGGTTTACTTACTATTGAAGTTGAGGAAGAATGGAACCATTTTAAACCATTGTTTTTGAAAACTAACAGTACTCTTTTAGGAAAAAAGGAACAGAGGAGGCAGAATTATTTGAGTGATAAGGCACTTGAGCTTATTTCAGAAAGAAAGAACTGTAGGAATGTCCTTTATACCCTACTAGTCCTAATAGAAAGCATTATAGATAGCTTAATAAATGTGTAAAGGATGGTTTGGCTGAGAGAGTGAAGGAAGCAGTTAGACAGGAGAGAGCTGTACCAGATAGTTAATGTTTTGTGTGGTAGAAAATGGACAGGCATACAGGGATTGAAGGATAAGTAAGGTAAGGTTTAGAAGGTAAGGATTCTGGCATGGCTAGGTGGGCTGAGCATTTCAGTGATGTTCTGAACAATGTTGTTAGTTCTACTCCCATTGTTTCTAATAATGATAGATGCATTACTGGATTTAATGCTGGCCTTATAACACAGTCTGAAATTATTTTGGCTGTTTCTAAACTTAAACTACATAAATCCCAAGGGGTAGATGAAATTACTACAGAAATGCTTAGAGCTGGGAATGTTTTGGTTACCACATGGATTACGGAAATTTTGAATATCTTTTATGATTAAGGCGTGGACTCTGTTAATGATCATAATTTGTGGTTGATTGTGAGATCGTATGGTATACCAGACAAGTTAGTTAACATAATGAAAGCTCTCTATAATAACACTGAGTCATATGTGAGAGTTTGTAAGGCTTGTAGTAATTGGTTTAGCATTGCTTCTGGTGTTTGACAAGGGTGCATTTTGTCTCCTTTTCTCTTTAGTTTGGTTATTGATTATGTTATGTGAAATTCACTTCAAGGGAAAGATTTTGGCCTTAAATGGACTGGAGATACGAAAATTTCTGATTTAGATTATGCTGATGATGCTGATGATTTAGCCCTTTTGGCAAATAATGTTGATGAGATGAACTCTTTTGAGCTGTTGATGAGACTGGTAGTAGAGTAGGTTTGGTTATAAACAGAGAAAAAACTAAAGTGATGAAAATTGGTCAGGCAGGCTGTGATTCAGTTAATCTGAATGGTTGCACTCTTGAGCATGTGTCACAGTTTAATTATCTTGGGAGCTGTGTAACAGATAATGGGGATGTGCGCCATGAGATTAACAGACGAATGGTGATTGCTTCCGGGACTTTTAAGAATCTATGGAGAGTGTGGAGAAATATGCATATACACCTAAAGACTAAATTTAGACTGTATAATAGTTTGGTTCTTATTAGGGTTATTTATGGTAGTGAGACTTGGACACTTTGTAAGCAAGATAGCAGGAAATTAGATGCTTTTGATTCTAGATGCTTATGCAGTATCTAGTGCATTAGGTGGTTCAACTTTGTAACTAATGATGAGGTTAGGCAAAGGAGTTGGGAACCTCCTTTAAGCAGCATATTGTGCAGAGAGAGACTCTGCTAGTTTGGCCATGTTGCCTGTATGAATAATTATAAATTCATGAATAGGGTTATGAACAGTGTGCTCAAAGTCTTCAGAAAGAGAGGGAGACCTAGGATGCAGTGGGCAGATAATGTTAAACCAAGACCTTGTTAGAATTGGTGTGCAGTGGCCAGATGTAGCTCAGGACAGATATGCTTGGAGAACTAAATTGCATAGTCTCGTTGGACCTCTGTAGCCTATGGTTGCTTCAGGATGATGATTAAGAGTATAATAGTTACTATATTGATTTTAACCTATTTTTATTGACTTCTCAGAGCAGTTATTTGAACTGGCATTTTTTCTGTTAAAATATTCCAACTACTGTACCTCTGTAAATAATGAATATTGTTTAGAATTGTGATATTCAAATTATCTTCAGTTTGCATTTTTTCATAAAATTCTTATTTAAGAAGTTAATGAGTCACTATTGATATAACATGGAACTGGACCTAATAAAGTGGCTTTGACATCAAATCAGGGTCATTCCATGTCAATTCAAACAGGCCAGTTCACTGCCCATTACATTTTTCATAAATGTTAGTACACATAAGATGACTAATTATCCAAAATATTTGGAGTCAAAAAATTTTTTGAAAGGAGTTATAATCATTTAACCTAAGGAGAAAATATACAAATTGCAACTGTGACTAAAGGTTGTTCTTTTTTTTCTTTGCTTCTATTATAGATGAGAAGGCAAAACTAGGTGTACTGATGTAGATTTATCTTATTAATTCAATAAAAAAATGGAATTTGAAAAATATAATATGGTTTTGAAGAAAAATTGAAAAAATTGAAAATTTTACAATGTGAAATAAAGGATGTGGCCCTATAGATAAAAAATTAAAACTGACATATGTTTAATATTATACTCCACAGAAATGTTGTATGCAATTTGGACTGTGGTCATTTCTTTGATAACAAGAAAAAAAATCTTAAATTTGTACCAATGTTATCCACTAATGATGCACTTCAGTGGACTGTTGAGTTATACATAGGGTGACCAGATTGTGATTGGTAGAAACTGTGATATATTATTAAATGTTCAGACTTCAGTTCATATAACATGAAAATGGTAAATTATGCTTTATTTTTGGTCAATTGTTCTATAATAATAAAGAAAAAAATTTATTCCAAAACCTAAAAAACTGGTGGTGTAATCGTGATTACCACCATTTTTTAATCTTCGAGGAAAAATATTTGTTTGCTGTTATTATCTTAAGAACAGTGCAAGACAGAAGCAGGCTCCAGAAAGTTTAATCCAATGATGGAAATTGTAATCGCTTTTATTTACTAGACTTCACAAAATTAATTCAAGTTGCATAGTACTCATACTTAGGGGTGGGGGTGGCTCAGTCGGTAGCGCGCCAGGCTCGTAATCTGTAGGTCCCAGGTTCGAGTCCCAGCTGGGTCAGCGTTGAGATTTATCTCCGCAAAATTCCCCACCCTGCCCACGGTCAGTAGGGGACACCGATGGGCTTGGAAAGGCCACCGTCCGTCGGATGGGACGTTAAGCCGTGGCCCCGTGTGCGGGAGAGCCATACCCTGTGCACATTAAAGAACACGCTGGATGGCCTTGACGGGAGGCTACCATCTGTCTCCCAACAGCTGTTCCAGTGGGTTCCCTCCCCCAACCTTCTCTGAGCCTTCGGGGTCCATGTGACCTGGCCATTTAGCCCATGGTGTGCAAAAAAGTGCCGCTCAGAGGTAAAACAACCCAACTCATATTTAGTACTTTTAAAATATATTAAAATATAAAATCAATTCTCTTGATTTACTATATCGGTAACTTACCCCTTTTCAGTTTAAATGATTATATATTCTAATTATTTATGACTAAATTATTTACTATCAACATATTTTATGATAACATTTATTTTGTCATCAATGAATATAATTTTGTTAAAATGAACTAAATTCAAACTTTTGTATGTGCAGTTTTTTTCTACTCGTTAAATTTGAAGGAGCACCTTTTTTCTTTCCCAAGGTGCTACAAGAGCTATGAATGGCACTTCTTAATTCTTTGCTTATTTGGAGTATACTAGCAGCTGCTTGAGGGGGTATTTATTTATTTTTTATTTAGCTCATTAAGCAGTTCCTGAATTATTATAGAACAATTGATCAAAAATATGGCAAAATTTACCATTTTCAAGATATACGAACTGAAGTTGGAGCATTTAATAACCTGTCCTGAGTTTTACTGATTGCAATCTAGTCACCCTCTGTATTACACAAAATTTTTATTGCTAAATTTGTTGCCTCTAAATATTGGGCTTTTTCATTTTCTCATCTGTAAAAAAGGATATAAACTTCTATCAATAGCAGCATTATAGCTGTAAATAGCAGCAGAATGTTAGTTGGAGTAGTTGGAGTAACAAAGTAATGTTTGAGTGCAAGCGGCAAACATGTTGGTAGTGTCTCTGTGTGTCTCCTCCAGTGCGCATGCACAAGAGCTTAAGTGCATCTTGAGTGATAACATTGGTATAAATTTTTTTCTTGTTGTCAAAGAAATGACCATACTACAAATTTCATACATTTCTATAGAGTATAATGTACAACATTGTCAGTTTTAATTTTTAATCTATTAGACCACATCACTTTTTTTCACATTTTAAAATTTTTAGTTTTTCAATTTTTTTTTAAATTGTATTAAATTTTTCAAATTCTTTTTTTTTTTATTGAAGTAATAAGGAAAATCTAAGTACACCAAGTTTGGTCTTCTCATCCACCATAAAAGCAAAGAAAAAAAAAACTAGTCACAATCACAATATGTATATTTTCCCCTTAGGTTAAACGATTACAACTCCTTACAAAATTTTTTTGACTAAAAATATTTCAAACAATTAGATATCTTATGTGTACTAATGTTTATGCCAAACATCATTGAAATCAGTGGTGGGTGGTAAATTTTTTCCAAAATTTTGGTTGATTTGACATGGAATGCCAGAAACTGCTGATATTATAACTATTACGAATAAATTTTTCACATGAAATTTATGTCAAACATTTTAACAGAAAAGCTAGAAATATGTAATGATAAAATGTTTCAGATCTTTTATGCAATGTGTTAATCACAATATGTATTTTGAAATGACAAAAAAAATGAATGTCATTAAAAAATTCTTGACTATAGCACAGATATTTATTAACTAACATTTGTTTTTTAGTAATTAGGCAAGTGTCTTTTGTGAGAAATGCTTGAGTTTGTTTAGTTCAATAACTCATTTCCTAGTACATGGTTCTCTGCATGGATTATCTGTTTTTTGTACATTTATTTACAAAAAAAGGCTTATAATCTTGCATAATAAGAAAATTTTCTTTCGGTTTTTGTCAATTTCAGTGTTTTTGTGTCACTACATACTAAACAATATATTCAACCTGTAACCATTTTTCTGATACTCTTTAATGCAAATATTTCATTTGCAGGAGAATGCTTTACAGAAATTAAGTGACAACTTTTTGATAGCAAGTAACAGATGGCACTTAGGGTGTTTCTTCGTCATTCATCTTTGTTTTCCAGAATGGCAGTATGTTCATTAGCTGGAAAAATACAGAAGCAACCAAGTTCTGACATGTCAGCATTTCGTGAGGTTTTTAAAAAGGCTCGCCATATCGTTGCTCTTACTGGTGCTGGCATAAGTGCAGAGAGTGGAGTTCCAACATTTAGGGGAGCTGGAGGGTTCTGGAGAAAATATAATGCACAGGTGAGAAATCTAATATTTTACATTTTTTATCATCAGTATAATATGTTTCATGGGTAATATTCAATTTTGGATATACTACTGAGGTTGATTATATGGCACTGTTTTCAGAGGCCTGTAGAATATTACATCTTTTACACTACCATTGATCATGCTCAATCTGCTATCCCTATTGTGTAACAATTGCCCTCAGCATACCTTCCACTGTAGTATGCTTCTGTGAAACATTGTCATATCTAATTGGCCTCATTCTTTATAAGCTTTCCATAACACATCAACAGTCTGTGTTCAATGTTTACCCAGAGCCTGTTTCAAGAGTCCAAATGCAAAAAGTCCATGGGTGAAGTCACTGGATGAAGCATCCAGTGACTTCACCAAAATGCCCTCAAATTTTATAGCACATACTCTGGTTTCCTTTGCCATCCATTGCAGATATGTGTGCATAGACACTGTTATAACTTGAATTAGTGTGTTGATGCAACCATATGGTGTTCATGTCTGTACTGTACAAGGCAGGCACTTCATTCTGGCCTCCAAGACATTAGATACAGGGAGTTCACTTTGACTTTTCCACCCTATGGATTTTTCAACTTCCTGTTATTGCTGCACCCAATATTGACCATGAAGCTTTTGGGAAAACTTTTGCCATCTTCTCTGTATCACTTGTGATAAGCTGTTTGGTTGGTTAGTCAGTAATAGATTGTAAATTTAATAAGACTATAACACTGTGTATAATATTTAAATGGAACATAGTTGGTGTATAGCAGTATAATCCAAGAGTAATGCCAAAAAATTTACAAGATGGATGCCAAAATGGGATATATATCATACGTATATTTTAGGTACAGATGATATCTTGTTGGTATATAATGGCAATTCCTATATCTCTGTAGAGTGAAATTCTTAAAAGGATATAACAGAATTTGGAATTTGTTTATCAAGGTAAATGCCATGCAATGCAAGTTACTTATTGATGTTTTTATAGTTAATGGATATTGTCAGATGCACTAGTAGCACTAAGATGTCAAACTACGACCATGAAATGCATCTAGAGCCATAGCAGATACATCTAGCAGCAAAATGGTACTGCATAAAAACTTATTTCAACTAAAATTACTGCATTAAGTATATATTACAATAAATATATATATATATGCATCTTAATACATTACCTGATGTTTGCATAAACTCCAATTACTAATTGCTAATCTAGTCTAATGTAAAATTGGTATGGTAATCAGAAATTGGTTATGATAATGGGTCAGGTAAGCAGAGCTTCGAAAGGTAATTTGGTTAGGTAATGTAGACCACCAACCTAGAACAGTTTTGTGCAGTCGGACTTTATAACATCTCAGCTACTAATCTCTTTGGTTAGCACTACTAGTGCAGTTGACAGGCTCGTAATCTGCAGTTGTCAGGTCTGAGTCCCACCTGTTCCAGTGTTGCGAATTATCTCTATCTACAGTAGTAGGGTTTTTGCAGGTCAGTAGGGGACACTGATGGGCTTGGAAAGGCTGCCATCCATCAGATGATATGTAAGTCAGTAGTCCATGTGTGGGAAAGCCATACCCTGTGCATGTTAAAGAACATTCTGGATGGCTTGATGGGTAGCTACCATCTGCCACCTAACAGCTATCCAGTGCCTCCCCCCAACTTTCTCTGAGTCCTTGAGGTCCTTTTACATAGCCATTTTACTCATTATGTGCAAAAAGCTGCTGCTCAGAGGTAAAACAACCCAATCCCACTGACACACAGTGAAGTACAATGACTCTTCTCCTTCTCACACTGACATTTCTTTAGTGATCCCAGGGAGTGCTACTGATGACCCTTGTATATGCAAGAATGATCAGGCTTCCCTTCCTGATCCAGTTGCTTCTTCATTGGATTTCTTGTAATTTTTTGAATTGGCCATCGTGATGACTCTTATTCAGTGCTAAATTGCTACACAGACTCCAACTGCTTAACAGCAAAGACACTAAACAAATTAAATGCCTGAAATATTTATAAAGTATTATGGGATGCAAGAGAAAAAATTTAGTAAAATAATTTAAATGTGGATATAGCTATGTGATTTTAAATATAACATATTGATCACTCTAATATTAGTTCAAATTGTCATTGATATGGCAATAGTATTTACTCATTTTGTTCAACAAAAGTTTGGTTTAGATGCATTAAACAATGTTAATTTAGTTTAATATTGTTTAACCATATATAGATAATTTGGTATTAGCAGGTCTAGTTGCAGTGACATACCTAATCATATTTATAATTATGGCAAGTCACAAAGCCCCCTTATGCTAAGACACCAATGGGCTTGGAAAGGCTGTCATTCATTGGATGGGGGATAATGCCCATACAATGAGTGGGAGGATATAATTCCCATATGTAGGAGAGCCATACACATTACATTTTAAAGAATACTTTGGATAGCCTTATGGGAAGTTTCCATCTGTCTCCTTACAGCTGTCCAGTGGGTTCCCTTCCTCAACTTTCTCTGAGTCCACCTTGTTACCTACCCATTTAGCCCATTCTGTGCAAAAAGGTGATGCTCAAAGGTGAAACAACCCAACCCTTTATGCAAATGTTCCCAGGTTTTCAATTTTGCTAGCTTTAAATATTTTCCCTGCATTTCCACAGCCTGTTCTCAGTGAGAAATGTGATACTGATGAACTTGGAAAAACTTATCATTTGTAGAATGGTAATTAAGCCATGGTTCTAGGTGCAGAAAGTGCTGGATGATCTTGAAAGGAAGCTCACATCTGCACTTGTACAGTGGACCCTATTTCCAAACCTGTCTTTGGCTTGGACTGTGGCCATACCAATTATATGCATGAGCAGCAACAACTGCTGCTCAGATGTAAAAGAATTAGTTTAGCCTTCTAAATACAGGTGACACACATTAGATATGTAAAGAAATTAAATTCACAAATCATTGTGAATTAGTGCTAAATAAAAACTAGCTCTTTTCAAATGAGCCAATTTTAGATAGCTAAAATCTCTTCAATAAAAACAGTTGATATTTGAAAAACCTTAAGTGAGGAATAATGTTGTCTTGAATTTTAAAATGTCTGTCTTCATACAAAACACACATCAACTGTATGAGTTTTACTTGGCTTGCTCATGTCCTTAGTTATTTCACTTCATTGAACATTTTAGGGGTAAACTTCCTTTGGAATAATCTCCAGGCAGACAAGATTTTAAACTCTCTAAAACTTATTATTTTATATACATTTATATGTTCTTTTTTTTATGTAATACAACAAATGACACTCCCCATGTTGCAAGCTTTCATTTGACATACAACTAATTAGGTTTGATCCCTGATTTTTTTTTTAGTATTGTAGAGCCGAAGGGAACATAATTTGTCATGAAGGTTGTTCATGATACTTTCTGCTTTACAAGCTTTCAAAACTATACAGGGGTCCTGAGATATACAGGGGTTTATCAAAATAATGTAAACACACACTGTTTGTGGAGAATATTTCATTAATAAGCTGTAGACCCACTTCAGGCATTCAAAACAGATGCAATTTGATGTGGAATAGACTTATACAAGTCATGCACATATGGTAAAGAAATTTGGGACATTCTTCCCGTAAAATATGGCCCAACTGTGCTAGTGATGCTGGAGGTGGAAAGTGTGATCTGACCTTTTGCTCCATATATTCCCATGAATGTTCAATAATATTGAGGTCTGGAGATTGAGGTGGTCAGGATAGCTGCTGTACCTCATCTTCACACTCTGCAAACCATAACTTGACATGTTTTGCACAATGCACGGGTGCATTATCTGCTTGAAACCAGGGACAGTCGTTAGGGAACAATGCCTGCAACATTGGGTGCAGGTGGTCCCCAAGAATGGATTCATACATTGTGGTTGTGACACAACCTGCAGAATAATTAATGGCCCTAAGGATTGCCATGATATGGCACCCAACAGTGTCAGGGATCCATGTTCATGCTTCACAGTCAGAACCAAACAATCAGGGTGGTATGCTTATGCAGGTTTTCACCAGACATACACTCTACCAGTGGTGGGGAATGGTGGGGATACAATGTGTAGCACGATTTATCAGACCAGATGACAACATTGCCAGTCTTTAGCATCCCAGTTTTTATGTGCTTTGCGTACCACCTTGCACATTTTTTGCATTGATGATGGTAATCAGAGGTTTGTGGTTGCAGCATGGCCATAAATACAGGCACGGTGAAGTTCCCAGTGAACTGTTATGACAGAAACGGGATCATTCTGACTGGTGTTCAGGTGTTCAACTCTGCTGCTATTTGCGGTGCCATGGTCTTGTGCTTCCATTCTACAATCTGTGCCAACATTTGCCTATCTCTATCTGACAACTTTGTATGGCATCCACAATTTGCACATTTGGAGGTAATGCATTGTCCTTTTTGATAGGTAGTCATAATCTTTGATACAGTTCCTTATGTTACATTTACTATTTCCGCTGTTCTGGTTACTGAAGCTCCTGCAAGACTCACACCAATGATCATGCCTTTTTGGAGGTCACAGAGATCTGACATTGTCGACAATTACACCACAACAGCTGTTTCATCTGTGCCTGTACACTGCTATGTGATAGCCAACATCGTACTTCTTCCCTTTATATACCTCACATCATGGGTGATGTCCCTGTGATATGCATACGGCGCATTGCGTATACTCCAGTTGCCTTCGGTGTTTTATTTTGATAAACCCCTGTAATCTCCTATGCTGAGCAGTTATATATATATATATTTCTCCTGTTTTGGAGTTGGTTCATTCAGTAGCACCCCAGGCTCATTATCTGCAGTTCCCAGGTGTGAGTCTTACCACTGGCAGCATTGAGATAGATTCCTGCTAACTGCAACCATGCCCTCAGTGAGAATGGAGTGTGTAGGAGAGCCCTATCCTGTGGACATTAAAAAACACACAGGTTGGCCTTGGTGAGAGACTTCCATCTGTTTCCTAACAGCTGTAAGGTGGATTCTTTAACTTTTTATGTGAGATCTTTTGGGTTTTTTTTGCACTTGGTTATTTATCCCATTGTGGGCAAAAATGTGATCAGGGGTAAGCAACATTCCTGTTTTAGAGGAAGGCATTTTTTTTTGGGGGGGGGAGAAATGGACCCCCCCAAAATTATGTTGCTCTAAAATATATGAGGAAGCTCTATACCGAATTTGATGGTCCTAGCTCTTACCATTTTTTTTCCTTGAGGGAAGGGAGAAATTCTGAGGGTTATTATGTATGATTTAAACACAGCTAACTAGAATAAAGGTTTAATAAACACGATAAAGCTGTTACATTTAGATTACGTTGATTAATAATGTGTCTTAGTTATTATGGTTCCAACCCACATATAATATACTATGCACTTCACATGTTTAAGATTCGATACTCTGAACTCTCTAAATGTAACAGCTTTATCATGTTTTATTAAACCTTTAAATTCTGAGGGACTGATCAAATAAAGACAAAAAACCTCTTTGATCTCAGGAATCATTAAGCGAAGTTTGCTAACTATTTAGCAAACAGACAACTTTCCAAGATATATAAATAAAACAAAATGAATATTTTTGAGTGTGTTGATTCTGTAACTCCAAAACCTAGAAGAAACTTTATATATGTACTTGGGAACCCCTAGGCCTAAGCAGGCAGTTCCATTAGCAGATTGTATTGTAGCACAGGTCTGTTCAACTTCCTTCAATGTATTAGTTTCTTATAAAATGGACACAGCATATGATGTATATGTAAAATTGTAACATGAGTTGGCTCAGTTGGTAGTACACCCAGCTTGAATTTCCAAAGTCTCCACTAGCCTCACTTTTTCTTCAGTGAGAAAGGGACAGCAATGGGCTCAGAAAGACCATCACACATTGTATGGAATATTCAGCAGTTACCCTGTGTGCAAGAGATTAATTTCTGTTTATATTAAAGCACATGCTGGATGACGGGAGGCTTCAATCTATTTCAAAACAGCTGTCCAATGGGTGTCCTTCCCCAAGCATTTCTGAGCCCTTAAGGTCTGAATGTTTACATTTTATTTTTGCATAAAAGTGGTATTCTAGAGATAAAACAATCCAACATGTAAAATTTTACAAAAATGCTATTTTTATAGCAAAGGACAAAATTGTTAGTTTTTAGTATAGGATAAAAATAGTGTAGTATTGAAATATGCATTTAATTTATTCATGTATTAAAAATTTAAATGAATAAAAATGCTTTAAAACAATTGACAAATATAAACTTAGACAAGATCAAATGAATTCATTGAGACATTTATGATGCCTGTGTCTCTCATAAGGCAGTCAAGGTTTTGGGGGAAATGATGTTACAATATGCAGCGTTTTGAGTTTTATTTTTTTCTCCTTGTTTACAAATAAATTTATCACTGGCTCACAAATTAAATTCAATGTCATTTGAAGAATTCTTTCTGACCATTCTTTACACAGGCCTAATGTAGTGAAAAGTATGATAAATTTGATGTAAATAAATTTTAGGATTGCTGCTATATGTCTTTTATTGTTTTTGGTTATTGGTGTTGTTTTAAGGCATCTGCACCAAATATGTTCTGTGACTAAATGAATTAAGAACTTAGATGAATGATAAAAATAGTGCAGTTTCTAATAGAAGGATGTAATTCTCATCCCACTATCAAACAAATCATCTCCAACATCATAGAAAAAGCGTAACAGCCATGCTTAACAAGAGCTGCCAGAGAAAGGGAAATAAAAAATGTGTGAAAAATAGCTGAAGAGTCAGGATACACCCAAGAGTTTATAAGAAACACAGGACAAATAATTTTCAAGCAAAAACAGACCTGCCAAAGCAATCCAGCATCTTTATTGCACTGCCAAATCCAGTGCAATAAAGAAATAAAAAGTAAATGCAGAATAGCAGTTTCGAACATTCCATAGCTGACAAAAATCTTTAGGATGACAAAAATCTTAACAGGCACACTTAGACCATATAACAGAACGATCCTGGTGACAATGCCAAACAACTTAATCAACCAAATTAAACAGACAGGAACAAACCAGAAATAACCAGAGGTGTATCCGAAAACTGGACAATAGGTAAGTGATAGATTATAGTTTTATAGTGAAACTTAATAAGAGAGTTCATAGACAGCAGTCTAGAAGATTTTATAAATGTGTAAAGGAATAGTGGTGAGTTGATTTTAAAGAGTAAGTGACCTTAATGGCACTTTGAAAGCAAAATAGTTATTTAAAATTTCTTGCGACACTTTTTATATAGAATAATTTATCCAAACCATTGATCGGAATTTGTTCTTATTTTCAGGACCTGGCCACACCTGGAGCCTTTTTAGCTAATCCTTCACTAGTTTGGGAGTTTTACAGTTACAGGAGAGATTTAGTCCTTAGTAAGAAACCAAATCCTGTAAGTAATATATTTATGTAATACGTATGTTAAAGCTAGCACAGATAGAGTATATATATTAAAAAAACCTGGTTTTTAAATTTTCAGGCTCACATTGCCTTAGCCGAAGCTGAAAAAAGGCTATCAGTAGATGGACGCCGTTTAGTAGTAATTACCCAGAATATAGATGAACTGCATAGGGATGCAGGGACTAAGCACCTTTTAGAGCTGCATGGTAGGCTGAAAATTTTATATATTTGTAGAGTTCTATTTCTTAGCTGTATTATTCTCTAATCCAACAGTTCCCAAATATTTGTGAATGCACCATAAAACCCAAAACAACCAACCAACCCAAATATTTGTTTTCACATGCCTAGCAATTCTCTTTTGTACCAGTGCCAAGTAATGTATAGCAACACTATTACTGACTTATAAAATATTGGTTTGCTAACAAAAAAGAATTTTCAAATAGGGTATGGGAATAAAATAGGTAGCATTAAAGTATACTATCTGTTTTATTCCCATACCATATAGGATATGCTACAATATTGTGCAAATCCATGTGTGAAAGAATACTGGCACTTAAGTCTTGTACCACTGGCAGAAGCTTTGTATCACTAATCCATTGCTATCAAACCAGTCACTTATGAAGACATTTTAAACCACCTGCAAGGCTGTGTTTAACGTTACACTTGGCTGTAATGGTTTAATTATTAATAACTTCACTCCTTGCAAAAAAAAAAATTCAAGTACTATTCATACCAAAAATGTTTATCATTTTTCTAATCACATAAACAAGCAAATTAGTTTTTACCTCTCTGTAGCTTTTTGTTCACCATTTGTTCATCATTTTGTGTGTTTATCAAAATAATTCTTCCAACATATCTTCCCAGTGGCTGATAATAATGAGTTACATACCAAATGGAAGCCTATGACATGAAGATTGTTGTAGGATAAAAAAAATACCTCCTACTTTCTTACGAAAAAAGTGCCTTCAAAAAAAAAGAAGGATGTGAGCAATTGTTCCACATATCTTCTGAATGCAAGAAAAAACTAACACTTATACTTCTAAAAAAGAAAAAAATGGACTATAAATTTGTGTTGTACAAATATAAAACTGTGTTATCTCAAATCCATGGTTAGCGAGGATAGATTGGTGTACTGCAATATTTCATAAAATACTGCTTTCAGTGTATACAACTATGTGTACTTATGTACAAAGAGCATTAAAAAGTAAGACTAGACTTACTATGCCAGAAGTCCTAGACAAACTTGACTGCATGCCCAATGGGCTGACATACTTCACTCTTTTACACATGCATATGTGCAGGCATGGCCATTCAATCACACCTCTGAAACACAGCAAAGCAATGAAGGTCTAAATTGCACCTAGGATGGGCATAAAGCTAGTAGCATGCAGCCATTAAGTTTTGCTTTTCGCTGAGAAGATTACTTCAGAGATGCACAAAAGTATTAAAGAAGTATTTTAAGAGTCTGCTCTCTTTGAGTCATGGTTCAATCTTGACTCAGAGATGGTTCTTCAATAAAAAGGGCATTGTGTATGATCACGTCATTCCAAATATCAGGCAGTCATAGGAAATTACTGTTTTGTGTGAAAAAAGATAAAAAATAAATTATTTGAAGGGATGCAAGGAGAAACTAGTATTCTTCATCAGGTCAACACCCTGGTTCATTGAGCTTTAATTACATGAGACAATTTAGAAACTAGGCATTAAAGAAGGATGTCCCATCCTCCTTATTTATTAGATCTAATTTCTTGTGATGTATTTCTTCCCAGAAGTGAAAAAAGAACTACGTGGACATCATTTTTTACATATCTTCCTATTGCATTTTGCTTGACATTTGTCGGTTTGTCATTTTGTTGATTTGTAGATTTGTCAAAACAGTTGTTCCACCATATCTTTCGGATGCAATGGAGAAACTTAATGATTTATACATCAAATGAAAGCTTGTGACACAGGGTTTATACAGGGACTTCTGTTGCCATAATCCATAAACAAGCAAATTAGGCAAAAAAAAAAAAACTGACCCCCATGCTTTTGAAATATGACTCATTAAAGTATAACACCTCAAAAATCATGCCCTGCATTTGAAATATGAAAAAAAATTTGACCTCCATGCCTCCTTCCCCCCCCCTCCCCCTAAATGAGGGGAAATGTGAAAAATATTCTGCTAGATTTCCAGAATGCGAATGCTGAAAGTAACAAGCTAAATTTCAAATGAATGCTTCTGATGCAAGGAATGTCGTAGACTACAAACAATTGACCCTCCATGCTTTCTTCCCCCCTAAAAAAGGGGAAATATAAAAATTATTGTTTCCCTATATCTCCTGAACATGAATGCAGAAAGTAACAAGCTATGTGTCAAATGAAAGCTTGTGACACAGAAAGTGTCATAGGTAATAAAAAATTGATCCTCCATGCATTCTTCCCCCAAAAATGGGAAATGTGGAAATCTGAATTTCAAGGGCCTACAGTTATGAATTAGGTGTCAAATAAAAGCTCATATAATTGCTGTAAATTATTTCAAATTATGCTCCCACTATTCTCCCCTGTGATAAAAGGGATTTCAATGATTCTGAATGCTGGATTTTTGAGGTGTTATACTTTAATATTTCAAATTAAAGCATGTCATGTCTCTAATGTCATGGGCTACTTCAAACATGACTCCTAATTGGAGGAAAAATGTAATTTAAAAATTTTAAAAATACCTGTCTTGCCATATACACCCTGAAAAAGTTGAAAATAAACCTAAAGGATATTGATGGTGCAATCAATCACTGATTTTGTCATATTCACTTCAAAAGGAGATAGGGTGCCGATTTACCTACACAAGATTGTTGGCACCCTATCTTCCTTTGAAGTGAATACAAACTCAGTGACTGATTGCACCATCAATATTCTTTAGGTTTATTTTCTGCTTTTTAGGGCCCATATAGGAAGATAGGTATTTTTTTAAATTTTTTAATTTATTGTAATAAACTCAGTAGAGGGGCAGTCAGTCAGTAGTGCACCAGACTCATTATCTGTAGTTCCCATTCTAAGTTTGAGTCCCACCTGTTCGAGCATTGAGATTTATCTCTGCTAAATCTCCACCCCTCCCTTGGTCAGAAAGGGGATACCCATGGACTTGGAAAAGCCACCATAAGTCAGATGGGATACTAAGCAATGATCCCAGCATGCAAGAGAGCCATACCCTGTGCATGTTAAAGAACAAACTGGATGGCCTTGACCGGAAGCATCTGTCTTGTAACAGCTGTCCAGTGTATCCCCTTCTCCTGCCTTTAGAGCCATTGTGACCTGACCATTTAGCCCATTTTGTGCAAAAAGGATTGCTTAGAGGTAAAATAACCCAATTCAATAAAGCTGACCTTAAGCAGAGCTTCAAAAAGCTGCTTCCAGGGGGCATATGAGGAATGGATCAAACAATGGTGCATTCAAGCAGGACAGTACTTTGAAAGTAAATCTGTAATAACTGTAGTTCCATTGCTTTTTGAACGTTTCTCATATGCAAAAATGACAATCACTTGACCGATGTAGTTTTTTCTTATACACAGTCATATCAGAATAATATGATCACCTGCCATAGTATATGTATGGTAGGTGATCATATTATTCTGATATGACTGTGCATAGTGACCACATTTGCTTGGTCCTTTAGGGAGATTTTTTTAGCAGGTTGTACTTGTAAAACCTGGAAATGTGACCATCTGGGTAAACTGATTAATGAATAAAAGTGACCACATTTTTCAATAGAAAAATGCATGTCACCTCTGGTACATATGTGAATCATGTTTTCAAAGAGAATGAAGTGTTTCGTTTACCTACTTTTTTACTTCTTAACCCTTCCAGTGTCCAGCATGAAAAACTAGTTTCCATACAGAGGTCAAGCTATTTTCTCCCTATGCTCAGCCAAAAAAAAAATAACTTTAAGACTTTATTGCCAAATAACTAATGAAAGGAATTCTGGCATGTTATATGCCAAATTAATCAACATTTAATTCTGGATTTTCTAAAAATAAAATATTTAACAAAATAGACTATAAGTTTTATTTTAATAGGGACTTTTTTAGAGTCATGTAGTAAAAAATATATCTGGCAACACAAATAAAAATTTATTAAAAAAAAAAAACTAATAGAAATGATTATAATACGTATAAATAGAAATGCTATTTCTGAATAACGAAAAAATTATTTTTTTTGGTTTCAAGTAAATATTTCTCTCGTTTTCTAATTTTTTTCTCTGTACCATACTTGGAGAAAATTCCAGGCTTTTAACCAATTGTGCTGAATCAGATAAACAAGTCAACTTTAAAATTAAAAAAAAAACAATCAGCGGAAACAGGTCATGTTATATACGAAATTAAACAGAATTTAATTGCAAATTTTATGAAAATAATGTAAACAAATTTACAAGCATATTGATTTTAATAAGCCTTTTTCAATGTGATATGGTGAAAAAAAGATCACACTACTATGATTTTGTATAATACTTGTTGTTATATACTCTACAACTTGAAATATGATTTTTATTTCTTTTAATGATTCTTTTCAGTATCGTATATTTTAACACAGCCAGTATTATTATACAAAGTGACTTGGACTTCTCACATTCACAGGATTTTCTGAACTAGTTATGAAATAGAAAAAAAAAGATTTCTTGGCTATTTTTTTTGCTAAACATTATGAATTTATTTTCTTTGGGTGTTGAAGTTTGGCAAACTTGACTAAGTGCAGAAAGGTTTGTGCACTTAGTCAAGCAAAAATAAAAATACAGCATTATATTGTCTGTGTGGCACAGCCAAGGTATGGGGGGGGGGATGCCTTTAAAATCATTCAATATAAACATAAAAATTCATATTTAAAAAAATATTTTTTTAGGTGGGAGGGGGGGGGGGGGTAAAACATTTATAGTGAGTTTAGTGGAGGGGAAGCCTTCGTGAAATTGCCCTCCCACATGATGACTGATTTCCCCAGCAAGGAAGTCTATTTTGCTTCCCTATCCGAGACATTCGTTTTCTAAAAACGGTGCAGCTCAAAAGTTTTTTTACTAGAAAAAAATAGAAATAATAATAAAAAAATTACATATAACTTAATGGGATGTTAAATAAAATATCCGCAACAACTTTTAAGCTGGCCACTGATGTAGCATAACTCAGAAAGATCAATAAATCAGCCAACAAAAAGATCACTAACAGAAATAAATCTGCAGAAATGAATTTGCTTCCATATCCAAGACCTCATTTATTTTCAGACAATAACACCAGATCAAATTTTTACCAGAAAAGTAATAAATAATAAAAATTAACATATACCTAATGCGATGTTAAAATATCCACAGCAACAAGTTGTAGGTTGGCCATTCGATGTAGCATAACTATGGAAAATCAATACTCATCGATCGGCGAAAAGATCACTAATTTATGAAAACAAATCTACTGAAATGAAAACTAAGGTTTAAATATAAAAGAGTAAATACTAACTTTAAAAAGGGTATCCAATATGCTGGTAATAATATGTAAATATGCTGATAGCTGTAAATAATATGGGAGCCACATATAGCACACGGAATAGAGATAGGATGCCCCTTGTTTGCGGGGCGGGGGTGGCTCAGTTGGTAGCGCGCCAGGCTCTTAATCTGTAGTTCCTAGGTTCGAGTCCCAGCTGGGTCAGCGTTGAGATTTATCTCCGCAAAAATTCCCCGCCCTGCCCACGGTCAGTAGGGGACACCGATGGGCTTGGAAAGGCCGCCGTCCGTCGTATGGGACATTAAGCCGTGGCCCCGTGTGCGGGAGAGCCATACCCTGTGCACGTTAAAGAACATGCTGGATGACCTTGACGGGAGGCTGCCATCTGTCTCCCAACAGCTGTTCCAGTGGGTCCCCTCTCCCAACCTTCTCTGAGCCTTCGGGGTCCATGTGACTTGGCCATTTAGCCCATGGTAGGCTAGGCTTTCGGCACCCTTGGCAAATTTGTAATTGTCTGCCCTTGTTCAGTTATTGATAAAAAAATACACGTTATTTATATTATATATATTGTCATTATTTTAGTACAATTACATGAATAAATATTAATTGCAAAAGAAATTGCAGTTAATTATGCAAGTAATTTTTTTTAAAGTAATTTAATTTTTCCTACTTTTTAGTTGGCAAAAATTGTTAATAATCTCATCAAAATTTTTTGTATCAGTTCTTGCTCGATTGATAGGAAAGAAAGTAATGATGTACGCTCCTGTCCTGATATTGATCTTAAACAATCCCGGGATTTATAAACATAGTAATTCAATACAATGTGCAAATTATGAACTCCCGTTCAAAGAAAAAGGTACCTATGTAACAAAATTTTATTTTGTAACAGCAATTGATTTCTAAAAGCAATATGAACAGTTGGAAATTGTGCCCCAAACCTGTTTTATGGCATGTGCGGTGCAGGGGGGTGGCTGCTAATTGTCTGCCTATAAAAGGAAAAAAAACTTTTTTTGGAAATAACGAAAATTTATAATATGCTATCTTGATGATACGACAGTATAAACAATACGTATTAAATTCAACAAACTACGGGCAGCTAATCATTCGAATTTATTTTGCACATGAACGTCAGATATTGTGGAACGGCTCGTGCTGTCCCAGCACTGCCCTGTGATTCTGGCGCCCTTGGCAACTGCCCGATGCCAATACGTTGCTACGCCTCTGCTCTGAATGTATACAGATGATGTGGACACTAGAAGGATTGAAAATTTTATACAAAATAATTGATGATTGGGAAAATACAAATAGTGGTATTTTTATTAGTACTTTTATAATATGAGTATGAGTAGCCCTTAAATTAATAATAAAGGAAAAATTAATATATAATCTAATGTGATGTTAAATAAAATATCCATAGCAACAAGTTGTAAGCCAGCCAGCCAATATGGTACGACTCTGGAAAATCGATCAATAGATCAGTTGGTTGCAACTGAAAGATTGATAATTTTCATAAATAAATCTACTGAAATAAAAACACAGATTTAAATATAAAAAAGTAAATACTAACTATACATTTGTAAAGGAAGTATATCCATATACTGGAACAATACTGTAAACAATCTATTATGGAGCCATTTATAACACACAGAACAGAGATCACACATGTAAAGTCACCTACATCCTCAGCTCCAACTGTGACCTAGTTGCAGCCAGTCTTAAGCTAAGAAAAGAGCTAAGAAAAGCTCTGTCTTTAGTTACAGTTTCAATCTGAGCTGCAAGAAAGACACATAGGATGCAGGGATTCTAGGAATATTAAAATAAGTTTAAGGTAGAAAAGAATATAAAATGAAAAAAATACAAAACAATGGAGGTACATACTTCATGATTCCAAAATCTTTCATTTTTAAAAATATCAGTTTTTTTTTATTATTAATTTTTAGGAGATTTTTGAAACTTTAAGGAAAAATTTGTTGATAATAGTTCAAATCAAACTTGTGAGCTTAAATCAGGGTGTTGCTTTAGCAAAGAGTAATGTTAGCAAACAAATTGACAATACCTTATAAGCGCTTCTATGAAATAGCAATCAGATGGTTTTAACAAATCATTTATATTGTACTTTAATAAAATATGCATCAAATTAAAGAACAAAATATTAGTTTTCAAGCCTGAACTATATGTTTTTATAATATAAAAAATAAATAAATACCCCCTCAAGCAGCTGCTTGCCACAGAGGTCTGACAGGAGCCTGTCAGTTTATATGCCACAGTAGGAGATCTGAGAGGATGACAGGACCTCAGCAGAAAAACGACACACACATCCATGCCTAATCCGGGGCTCGAACCCAGGTCCCTTAGATCAGTAGCCAAGCGTGCTAACCACTCGGCCACGGGACGGCTTGTTTTTATAAGATATGTATAAAAAAATTACATCAGCAGTTTTTATTTTTGAAATATTGATTTTTTTTTTTGTACTAAAAACATATGCATACATTCTTGGCCTCTCATTTCGGATTCTCCAATTGTATACAGATATGTGGACACTAAAAGGATTCAAAATTTTATACAAAATAATTGATGATTGGGAAAATGCAAATAGTAGTATTTTTATTAGCACCTTTATAGTATGAGTATTTACTTTTTTCCCTTAAAATTTAAAGAGTTGAAATTCTCACACCCATCTGAGAAAAAGGGCAAGATTGTTGCTGTCCATTGAATATTTCTTGACACCGTAACACCAAAATTTCTACCATAAACAGATCACTTCCAGTATTCATTAAAAGATTTGCCTTTTCCATATTTAATGACCTATAACAACATAAATTGAAATTGCCTAAGGATTAGAAAAATGCAAATTATATTTCATTAGTCCTGAAAATGGTAGCTAGGCGTAAACTGGAAGGAGAGCTGTGCACCAATCCCTAGTGATGATGCACAGAACTGGCCAGGTCTAGCACCTAATGTCCGACCCCACCTTCTCATGGTGCAGGCCGTTAGTACCATTCAAAAGAGATATTCTCTTTTGGAAGGGAACGGAAGGGGAGGGCTGCCAGTTCAGTATGTGCTACTGATCTGGTCATCTATGGCCACTTTTTTCTTTTTTTTCAACCTTGCTGAGGAGTGGTCAACTTCACAGGGTCCTGGTGCTGACCATTTATACCTTCTAGACTGGATCTGTTTATGGATTTGAGCTTGATTATGGATCCTGGACTTGCTGCACTGGTGGGCCTCTGTTGAGGGAGAGTCTGCCGCTGTGTTTTCTGTTTGCTTCTGTGTTGCCAGCTCTAAGTGAACAGAGGCATGGGATACCTTATATCAGCTGGTGGATAATTCTAATCAGAGGCCATCGCAGGTACCTGAACCTTACTTAGCTAGTTGGGCATCGTCAAGCCTAAACTGGAGTAATGTGTCTCAGGCAGGCCATGTGGCTCTTGAAAAAGTCCACTTGAAAAGGTGGTGCCTGATGTATGATTACTACCAGCATTGGTGACTTCAGCCTTTAGCAGAGGAGGAACAGGTCTTTGCCCCATGACTGCGATCAGGGGGCTGTTTGATATTGTTGGCCCTACCAATCTCAATAAACCTAATTTCTTTAAAAATCCTACTAATCATTTTCTCTCTGCAGGAACGTGGAACGTGAGGACATTACATAGAGATTATTCTCTTGATGTCCTCATGCAGGAATTCCAGTGCTATAACCTAGATATTCTAGACTTGCAAGAGACCAGATGGACAGGTAAAGGTGAGATGCTTAAAAATAACTTTAAATTTCTCTTTACAGGGAGGGAGGATGGAAAGCATCACTAAGGCGTGGGTCTGCTGCTCAGCAGACATGCTAGTGATGCTCTTCTAGGATATGAGTGCATTAATGAAAGGTTTCTTACAGCAAAATTTCAGACAAGCATTAAAGACTTGAATGTTATCTGCTGCTATGCCCCCACTGAGGATGCTGATGAGGATGAGAAGGATAGATTTTATGGACAACTTCAGGATATTTTGAATTCTGTCAAGAAAGGAGATATTACCCTTGTTCTAGGTGACTTCAATGCCAAAGTTGGTACTGACTCTGATCTTTGGGGAGGGGTGATAGGCCCTTTTGGTATTGGTAGCTGCAATGGCAATGGGCAATGTCTCCTACAGGTAAGTAAACTCAATGGTTTCAGAATAACTAACACATATTACAAACACCGCGACATACATAAATACATGTGGGTTTCACCTGATGGGCTGCATAGGAATATGATTGATTATATATTAATTAACAGCAAATGGGCTAGTTCTGTTAGAAATACCAGGGCATATAGGGGAGCTGAAATTGGATCTGACCATTACCTTGTTAAAAGTGTCTTGCAACTTAAACTTAAAAAGTGTTGTGCTAGGGTTGAAAAATTTACCTTTAATACTGAAGCTCTGAAAGACCCAGTTATAGCTAAAGCTTACCATGATAGGTTACTTAGTCATTATGATAGTCATGGTTTGCTTAATACTGAAGTTGAGGAAGAATGGGGCCATTTTAAACAGGCTTTTTTGGAAACTAACAGTACTCTTTTAGGAAAAAAGGAGCAGAGGAGACAGAATTATTTAAGTGATAGGCACTTGAGCTTATTTCAGAAAGAAGGAACTGCAAGAATGTCCTTAATCAGTACCCTACTAGTCCTAATAGAAAGGATTACAGAGAGCTTAATAAACGTGTAAAAGATCAGTTAGCTACTGATAAGAATCTTTGGCTTGATGGTTTGGCTGACAAAGCTGAGGAAGCAGTTAGACAGCACAACAGCAGAGAGCTGTACCAGATAGTTAATGTTTTGTGTGGTAGAAAATGGACAGGCATACAAGGATTGAAGGATAAACAAGGTAAGGTTATAGAAGGTGAGGATTCTGTCATGGCTAGGTGGGCTGAGCATTTCAGTGATGTTCTAAACAATGTGGTTAGTTCTACTCCCATTGTTTGTAATGATGATAGATGCATTGGCAGCTTTAATGTTGGTCCTATAACACAATCTGAAGTTATTTTGGCTATCTCTAAACTTAAACTTCATAAATCTCCAGGGGTAGATGAGATTACTACAGAAATGCTCAGAGCTGGGAATGTTTCGGTTACCACTTGGATGACTGAAATTTTGAATAACTTTTATGATAAAGGCATGGTTCCTAAAGATTTTACCAGAGCTATTATTATCCCTATTTTCAAAAAAGGTGATCGCAGTTCTTGTGATAACTATAGGGGTATCAGCCTACTCTCTGTTCCAGGTAAAGTTCTTTCCATGATTGTGCTTAATAGAATTAAGAATCTGGTTGACAGGCAATTGCGTGATGAGCAATGTGGATTCAGAAGTGGTAGGGGATGTGTAGATCAGATATTTTCACTGAGGCAGATTCTTGAGAAATGTTTAGAGTTTCAGAAACCTTTGGTTGCTAGCTTTGTTGATTTCAAAAAGACTTTCGACTCTGTTGATCGTCAAAATTTGTGGTTGATTGTGAAATCATATGGTATACCAGACAAGTTAGTTAACATAATGAAAGCTCTCTATAATAACACTGAGTCATGTGTGAGAGTTGGTAAGTCTTGTAGCAATTGGTTTAGCATTACTTCTGGTGTTCGACAAGGGTACATTTTGTCTCCTTTTCTCTTTAGTTTGGTTGTTGATTATGTTATGCGAAATTCACTTCAAGGGAAAGATTTTGGCCTTAAATGGGCTGGAGATACGAAAATTTCTGATTTAGATTATGCTGATGATTTAGCCCTTTTGGCAAATGATGTTGATGAGATGAACTCTTTCATTCGAGCTGTTGATGAGACTGGTAGTAGAGTAGGTTTGGTTATAAACAGAGAGAAAACTAAAGTGGTGAAAATTGGTCAGGCAGGTTGTGATTCAGTTAATCTGAATGGTTGCAGTCTTGAGCAGGTGTCACAGTTTAATTACCTTGGGAGCTATGTAACTGATACTGGTGATGTGCAGCATGAGATTAACAGACGAATAGGTATTGCTGCCGGGACTTTTAAGAATCTATGGAGATTGTGGAGAAATAGGCGTATACACCAAAGACTAAAATTAGACTGTATAATAGTTTGGTTCTTTCTAGGGTTAGTTATGGTAGTGAAACGTGGACGCTGTGTAAACAAGATAACAGGAAACTTGATGCTTTTGATTCTAGATGCTTATGCAGTATCTTGGGTATTAGGTGGTTTAACTTTGCAACTAATGATGAGGTTAGGCAAAGGAGTCTGCAACCTCCTTTAAGCAGCATATTGTGCAGAGAGAGACTCTGCTGGTTTGGCCATGTTGCCCTTATGAATAATTATAGATTGGCGAATAGGGTTATGAACAGTGTGCCTAGAGGCCTCAGAAGGAGGGGGAGACCTAGGATGCAGTGGGCAGACAATGTCAAACAGGACCTTGTTAGAATTGGTGTGCAGTGGCCGGATGCAGCAGATGTATCTCAGGACAGATATGCTTGGAGAATTAAACTGCGTGGTCTGGTTGGACCTCCGTAGCCCATGGCTGCTTGAGGATGATGATGAGTACTGTTGGAAATAGAAAATAGTGTTTCAATTATCTCTTAAAACAGAAAAGTTGCAATTTCCCACCCCCATGTAAGTAAGGGGCCAACTCATTGTTGCCAGTGGAAACTTCATGACCACATTCCCACCACCAAAATTATAGCATAAATACATTGTTGTAATATTCATTTAAAATTTTGCAGTTTTCAACGTTTACCATGGTTAGAGGGCACAGTTCCAATGTTTGGGAGATTTGGAAAGTACAAATTGTATTATTTCATCAATACCTACCAAACCTACCCAAAATATTTTTAATTTATCTTTGGAAACAAAAAAGTTGGTTTCTATAAACAAGTGGACAGATGACAAACTGAAAACATTATCTCATTATCAGGAAAGAGAGATAAAAATGACAGAATTCCATAGATAATAATGGTAAAAATTTTCACTGTAGTGCCTATCTGTATATTGTGTGAAGTGATTGCTAAATTTTTTGCATTTCTTTCCTTTGAAAGTGACCTGCTTTATGCTTGGAACATTTTAAGTCAAATCTACACATTTTTTAAATCAAAGCTTTTTATCTTTGGAATCATCAGTGATCCCAAAAATCATTCCATCATTGCTTGTTTTCAGACTAGGATAATTTATCAGTGTGTAAAGAAATGAAGTCATCATCCTCATCCCCAAGCAGCCAAGGGCTACAAAGATCCAACCAGATTGTGCAATTAGTTCTCCAAACACATCTGTCCTGAGATCTGTTACCTGTCACCACTGTAGACCAATCCTAACACGGTCCTGTTTGAAATTGTATGCCCACCACATCCTAGGTACCCCCCTCTTTCTGAGTCCTTTAGGCACACTTCATTGCCCTATTTGTTAATCTATAATTATCCATATGGGTAACATGGCCAAACCAGCGGAGTCTCTCTCTGCACAATATGCTGCTTAAAGGAGGTTGCAGACTCCTTTGCCTAACCTCATCATTAGTTACAAAGTTAAACCACCTAATGCCCAAGATACTGTGTAAGCATCTAGAATCAAAAGCATCTAGTTTCCTTTTATCTTGTTTACAAAGTGTCCAAGTTTCACTACCATAACTAACCCTAGAAAGGACCAAGCTATTATACAGTCTAATTTTAGTCTTTTGGTGTATACACCTATTTTTCCACATTCTCCATAGATTCTTAAAAGACAAATGATTATTATTAAACTCAACTTGTTAAGTATCCACTAATAATTTCAACTCTGTAAATTGATTCAAATATTTAGAGGAAAAATTGTCTTGAGCTGGGTGGGATATGAACCCACGAGCTCCTAATAACATGTCAGGTGCTCTGAACCACTGATTTACCAGCTGCCGATCAAGATCTCCTCTAATTGATGTTATGAACATTCTCAGTCTACTTTCCTAATATGTAGGGAGTGTTCAGGCAATCCTGCCTCAAGCTGATTTTTATAGCCTTTTCTTAGATTGAATGCATGTCTTACGAGTATGCAATCTAAAAATAATTATTATTAAACTCAACTCATTAAGTATCCACTAATAATTTCCACTCTGTAAATTGATTCAAATATTTAGAGGAAAAATTGTCTTGACCTGGGTGGGATACGAACCCATGACCTCCTGATAACATGTCAGGTGCTCTGGACCACTGAGCTACTGACCACCGATCAAGATCTCCTCTAACTGATGTTATGAACACCTGACATGTTATTAGGAGGTCATGGGTTCGTATCCCACCCAGCTCAAGACAATTTTTCCTCTAAATATTTGAATCAATTTACAGAGTGGAAATTATTAGTGGATTCTTAAAAGTCCTGGCAGCAATCCCTATTCGCCTGTTAATCTCATCAGCAGTATCTGTTACATAGTTCCCAAGGTAATTAAACTGTGGCACCTGCTCAAGACTACAACCATTCAGATTAACTGAATCACAGCCTTCCTGACCAGATTTCACCACTTTAGTTTTCTCTCTGTTTATAACCAAACCTACTCTTACTACCAGTCTCATCAACAGCTCGAATGAAAGAGTTCATCTCATCAACATCATTTGCCAAAAGGGCTAAATCATCAGCATAATCTAAATCAGAAATTTTCGTATCTCCAGCCCATTTAAGGCCAAAATCTTTCCCTTGAAGTGAATTTCGCATAACATAATCAACAACCAAACTAAAGAGAAAAGGAGACAAAATGCACCCTTGTCGAACACCAGAAGTAATGCTAAACCAATTGCTACAAGACTTACCAACTCTCACACATGACTCAGTGTTATTATAGAGAGCTTTCATTATGTTAACTAACTTGTCTGGTATACCATATGATTTCACAATCAACCACAAATTATGACGATCAACAGAGTCGAAAGCCTTTTTGAAATCAACACAGCTAGCAACCAAAGGTTTCTGAAACTCTAAACATTTCTCAAGAATCTGCCTCAGTGAAAATATCTGATCCACACATCCCCTACCACTTGTGAATCCACATTGCTCATCACGCAATTGACTGTCAACCAGATTCTTAATTCTATTAAGCACAATCATGGAAAGAACTTTACCTGGAACAGAGAGTAGGCTGATACCCCTATAGTTATCACAAGAACTGTGATCACCTCTTTTGAAAATAGGGATCACAATAGCTCTGGTAAAATCCTTAGGAACCATGTCTTTATCATAAAAGATGTTCAGAATTTCAGTCATCCAAGTGGTAACTGAAACATTCCTAGCTCTATTCATTTCCGTAGTAATTTCATCTACCCCTGGGGATTTATTAAGTCTAAGTTTAGAAATAGCCAAAATAACTTCAGATTGTGTTATAGGGCCAACATTAAAGCCACCAATGCATCTATCATCATTACAAATAATGGGAATAGAACTAACCACATTGTTTAGAATATCACTGAAATGCTCAGCCCACCTAGTCATGACAGAACAGCCCTTCTATAACTTTATCTTGTTTATCCTTCAATCCTTGTATGCCTGTCCGTTTTCTACCACACAAAACATTAACTATCTGGTACAGCTCTCTGCTGTTGTGCTGTGTAACTGCTTCCTCAGCTTTATCAGCCAAACCATCAAGCCAAAGATTCTTATCAGCAGCTAACTGATCTTTTACACGTTTATTAAGTTGTCTATAATACTTTCTATTAGGACTAGTAGGGTATTGATTAAGGACATTCGTGCAGTTCTTTCTTTCTGAAATAAGCTCAAGTGCCTTATCACTCAAATAATTCTGCCTCCTCTGCTCCTTTTTTCCTAAAAGAGTACTGTTAGTTTCCAAAAAAGCCTGTTTAAAACAGTCCCATTCTTCCTCAACTTCAGTAGTAAACAAACTATGACTGTCATAATGACTAAGTAACCTATTATGGTAAGCTTTAGCTGTGACTGGGTCTTTCAGAACTTCAGCATTAAAGGTAAAGTTTTTAACCTTAGCACAACACTTTTTAAGTTTAAGTTGCAAGACACTTTTAACATGTTAATGGTCAGATCCATTTTCAACTTCCCTATATGACCTAACAGAACTTGCCCATTTTCTGTTAATATATAATCAATGCATGTTAAAGAACATGCTTGATGGGAGGCTACCATGTCCAAACAGCTTCCAGTGGATCCCCTCCCCCCAGCCTTCTCTGAGACTCTGAGGTACTTGTGACCCAGCCATTTAGACCATTGTGTGCAAAAAAGTGCCACTCAGATGTAAAACAATGCAACCTAACCTAGGTCAATGATTATCAATTTTGAATATTTTCTACACAAACTATTTATAAACTAGTAAAAGTTGTCTATCGACCCAAGGTATAGTTACTTTAAATAAAATTTACTGTGTATATATATATAAGAAATGTCAAGTTTTTCAGTGGAAACATCCATTCTTAATATAGTAATGTGTTATTGTCATTATACTTTCATTTCAGGGACACTCTTCCACACAAGATGTACAAAATGTGGGCACATTGCAGAAAATAGGAATAGTCCCATTTGTCATGCACTATCTGGAAAAGGGTATGTTTCTAAAATCAACACAGAAATTAATTCAGATTGAGTGTATCTGTTTTTCTGTTTTAATTTTTGCTATCAAATTCAAAAAGCTGAATTTTAAAATTAACTCATGGACTAAATTTGACAAAATAGGAAATTCAACCAAGCATTGTATAAATAAGTGGTATTGCATTGTGTTATCTAATATAAAAATAATTAACCCTCAAACAGCTGTTCCATGGAGGACTGACAGGAGGCTGTCAGTATATGTCATATATAAGGTATGTGAGAAAAGTGAAACAGCAAAAGAACAGCACAAGAAAGAAAGCTTCTATGCCTTCTCTGGAGATTGAATCTGAGTTTCTTTGATCAGTAGTCTAGCACTCTAACCAGTTGGTCACTGTGGCTCTTGACTGTTCTCTAAATATAAATAATAGAGGTTGATTGTTTAGTGGCTGTTAGCTCAGTAGTCAGAGCACCTGACATGTTATCAGGAGGTTGGGGGGTTCAGATCCCACCCAACTAATGACAATATTCCTTCTATATTGAGCATATCATCAACAGGTGCATATTTGTGATTTCCTATTATTTCATTCTCTAAATAACTTTTTTTAGAGCATATGCATTAAAAGTTCACTCCAATGAATAGAGGTAAGAATATTTGGAAAACATTTGGCCAGGCAGGAATTTTACCACAAGCCTGGCCAAATGTTTTCCAAATATTGATAATAGATAATAGAAATATTGATAATATAATATATTTGATAATAGAGTGGATTTCCCACTCTATTATTGAATATCTCATTATATAGGACAGATCCTTGATTTTCAGTTATATCGATAAAAATGAAAATAAATATATTATTAACAGCTGCAATGTTTCATAAAATGAAATATCTAATTATTTGGAAGTGTTTTTGAATAAGGTATTTCACAGCAAGCTATAACAAGAAATAATCACTGATTACTTGACAGTGAGTGAAAATGCACTAGTTGCAGTCACCTCAACTTTGTATTCTCAAGTGTTCTCAGTTCAGTGAGAACAACAAAGGCCAAAATCATGCCTATGCTACTGATCTGATGATATTAGAACTTTTTTGTTTTTTTAAAAATTTAACTGAAAATTAATAAATTAAAATTTTAAAAAATTATTTGTTAATTTATTCATTCTATGAATGAAATTATGAAATGATCCCCTGATGAAAATTGTGCGACATTCAATATCCTTTTTAACCTAAACATTAATCTCCATGCTAAAAGACAAAAAAAGGGGCTAAAACTACCGTCCCTTTATGTTCTGTGTGCTTAAGGCCCAATTTTCCATCTTCCATCTAGCAAGTCATAAGGTGCTTCAGAGCGATGTTCGCATACTTCTGGAGGCACATCCTCAGTTCCTCCCTCTCCTGATCCAATTTCCCGAGTTGCTAGGGATTTCAACCTTTAACTTAATCCTTTTTTTTTTATCTATATAGAGTGAAAATGCATACTAAAGGGATCCAGATGAATAGGGTTCTACTATACTAGAAATCCTTTCATTTTCTGGTAATTATAAATATTCACCTATGTATTAACTTTGCACATCATGTTATACTGTGTTAAAATTAACCTATTTCACAGAGCACTGTAGACACTTGAGGCTAGATACCATAGTTGAAACTGTACATTATATTAACTGCAGATATTCGAAATTAGAGAGGGATTATTGTTAAAGATTCATTTTTTGCAAATAAAAATGTTTTTACATTTTGATACTAGAATTTTTCATTTATGTAACATTTTGCTCTCAACATTTCCCATTTTGCATTTAAAAGTACAATTACGAACAAGTAAAATTGTTACAAAAAGTGTTAGTTTTGAATTTCAAAATATTTTTAATCATTTGCAATAAATAATATGTAAAATCATGTTTAAAATATCTATTACTGACAGAAAGCAAACAATGTACATGTTCACTGTTGACATTCTTTCAAAGATTTTTCACCATAGTTGGGGATATGCAACCTATTACCCTTGAGGCATATTCAGTCTAAGGAGCAAGTTTGTCTGGCTTGTCCAAGTGATTGTAGTGGGTATTGATATAAAAATATTTTTCAATTTAAAGTACTTTATGCTTATTCTTACAGAGAAACTGTAAGAAAGTTCCAGAATTCAATCATAATATTCTTGATACAAAAGGCTTTGTTTATTTTTCACAAAATTGTATATAGAAAAAAAGTTTACTTATTTTTAATGTTTTTATAACAATTAATCAGTATAATGTACTAATGTTCTGGCTTGTGAGTTCTCCCTCTTTGAAAAATGGCCTGCCAGTTAAAAAGTTTGAATACCCTTGACAGTGATGCTTTGGTCCCCTTGAGTACTGAAAAACACATTTCCTGAGGAAGTCAGCAAAGATTAGAGAGACAAACACATCCTATAGTAGCCTAAACATTTCAAAAATTCATCCTTCAATTGGAAGTTTCTGGGTATTCCATTTTTGACATCAACACTAGTTACTACTTAATGCTTTTAACCATAAACTATATTAGTTTGTTTCAAGTGGCAAGGAATAGAATCCTATTTATACTTCTTTATCACTTTTCTGTTTCCCCTTGTAAGGAGAAACATCTACTTTTTCAGCTATCAGTTGATGGTTGAGTAAATTTCCAAGTTCTTCGCAACTGTCATTGGTCAGGTTGCTTCCTAAATGTTTGAATAATTTTTAAATTATTCTTTGAATCTTTCATATGCATGAAAGACAGCATGTTTTATAACACAATACTTCAATGTATTGTGAACGCTTATCATAAGCATACACAATACATTGAAGTTGGTTACTGATCAGGCAGTTTCTTAAAGTGTTTCTTTCACCTTACATAACTAGAAGTTGTTGGTGTGACGGAGCTTGGTATACATCACCTGGATCAATATATATCCAGAGAAATATCCAGCATTTATAAGGCAATGTATTTTTGGTAAAAATAAAAGCATTTTATAACTTAATAATATATGACCATTTAGTTCCTTTCTTCCTTTCATCTGTGGCATATTTTTTATTGATACTAAGTGATTCTACAGTTAAATTTGTTATAAAAGTGTATGCGGTTAAAAAATGTTCTGGAAAATTCTCTAAAACAACTTTTTCTTGACACAGAAAGGTTGAAAAACATTGGCTTGCATTGCAAACTTTTTTTTTTTGTTATAATATCAATAAAATTACATTTTATCACAAGAAATGTAACATATCACAAAATTCTACTGAATTTGCATTTTATCATGAATTGAAATACACTTTCAACTTATTGCAGCAGATTCTGAGTGTCAAAATAACTAAAACATAATTAATTTTTGAACTATTCCATTTTATTACAAAAAACAAACAAACAAACAAAAAGAACCCTAATTATTGTATTTATGTGAATAAGTTGCATTTTCTCTGACATTATTGCTAATAGTGTCAGTCTAGGTAATGTAATTTTTTTAAAACAAATTTACTTCAAACACAAACTCCTAACATTAGTATATTTAGACAAATACCTGTTCCAGCACAGGTTACGCTAGAAGACATAGTATATAGTTTCTTAGCAGCCTATTTTACTTTTGCTCATTTCTTAGGGCTCCAGATCCTGATGCTGAAGATGCAAGAATACCTGAAGAAGATCTACCAAGGTATGGAAGATTTGACATTATTTAAGTTGCAGTTGCTGATGTAAAAACAGTATGTGTAAAGATTGCACAAATAACAATTAAGAATCTTTCAGGTCTGATTTATGTCGTTTAGGTAATCAAAGAATATCTTACATCATCTGTTTTTGTGTGTTTGTGGATCTCTGCTGTTATGAAAATAATTAATTCTTATTTTACAATTCTCTTTTTATTCATTCGTGTTGCTTTATGCTCATTAATTGTCAGTTTGCCAAACAGTTGTTTCACCATATCTTTCGAACGAAATGGAGAAACTTAATGATTTATGTGTCAAATGAAAACTTGTAATGTGGAGAGTGTCATAGGCTATAAATTTTTTATCCCCCTGCTTTCTTTCCCCTAAAAATGGGGAAATACAAAAACTGTTAATCAGTTATACCTCCAGAATGCAAGTGTAACAAGCTATGTATCAATTGAAAGTTTGTAATGCTGAGAGTGTCATAGGCTATAAAAATTAACCCTCATGCTTTCTTCCCCCTGAAAAAGGGGAAATATGAGCATGATTGTTCTGCTATATCTCCAGTACCAAGGTTTTGAAAGTAACAAATTGTATATCAAATGAAACCTTGTGATGTGGGGAATGCTGTGGGTAATAAATATATATTTCTTTGCTTTCATCCTCCCTAAAAATGTGAAATGTGAAAGTTGTTCTTCTATTATATCTTCTGAATGCAAGGACTTTCAGTTACAAGTTAGTTGTCAAATGAAAGCTCATATGATTCCCTCGTAAACTATTTTAAATTTTGTTCCCCACCATTCTCCTCCCTGATAACAGTGGGGGTAGGATTTTCACGGGGTTGACCTTAACAAATTATATCTCAAATTAACGCTTGTGACATCTCCAATGTCATGGGTTACTTCAAACATGACTCCAAAAAAAGTTGGGGGGGGGGGGCGGATGTGGTCGATGTTTATGAGCCATATATTAAAATAAAGTTTCTGAATATGTGACTGTTTTTAATGACAAAATATAAATAAATTTTAAAAAATCTATATGTACCCTAAAAAGTAGAAAATGAACTTTAAAGCATATAGATGGTGCAATCAGTCACTGAGTTTATATTCACTTCAAAGGAAGATAGGGTGCTGGTGATCTTGTTCAGTAGGTGAATCAATGCTCTATCTTCCTTTGAAGTGAATATGAACTCAGTAACTGATTGCACCATTGATATGCTTTAGGTTTATTTTTATACTTTTTATGATGCTTATAGGAAGATAGGTTTTTTTTTAATTAGCTACTGAAATATTTTAGTTGGGTTTAGGTTATCCTGGTACTTTTATGAACACATGATTGCTTCTTTCAACTTATATTTGATTCAATTGTTTATTGAATTATTGGTAATCTGTTTAATTTATTATAGTAAGTCTCATATCATATCTCTGTTCAGTGGGTTGACTGAGGAAAAGAGGAACTTTTTTTGGCATATTATATCATTGATACTGTTTTTTAGTTAAATAAATTTCCTTTATTAACTGTAACAGAAATTGATTGAAAAAAAATTCTATTGTAAATTCATTGCTGCAATATGAGTAAGCACATTTATATGAAGTTTGATATCTGTAATTAAATTGAAACAGTAGTTTTTGAATATCTATTTGTATAAAATTAATCCTCTGTTAATTTGTTGAAAGAGTACTTAATTGTTTTTTCTAGAAAATTTGGAAATATTTTTCCTTTACTAGGAACTTTTTTAACCCTTTCACTACCATACTGACCCAAAAACTGCAGGTTAGGCCATTTTAGGGAAGAGGAAGAAATAGCATTGATTAGATGAGTCCATTTAAGATCTCGATTGTTTTGAGTGGTATTGTAGTGAAATGTTAATAATTTTAATACTGGTTGTTTTATGAATTCATAGTGAAGCAGTATTTTTACCTATCTTCATGTTACCTTTTGACTTTGACATTTGTTGGTTTGCCGGTTTGTGGATTTGACAAAATGTTGTTCCACCATATTTTTTGAATGCGATGGAAAAACTTAATTTATGTATCAAATGAAAGCTTGTGATGTGGGGAGTGTCATAGACTATGAAAAATTAACCCCCATGCTTTCTTCCCCCCTAAAAAAGGGGAAGTATGAACACTATTGTTCCCCTATATCTACAGAATGCAAATGCTGAAAATAATAAGCTATAAGTCAAATGAAAGCTTCTGATGCAGGGAATGTCATAAGCTATGAAAAATTACCCCCATGATTTCTTCCCCCTAAAAAAAGGGGGGAAATATGAAAACGATTGTACCTATACCTTCTAAATGCAAGTGTGGAAAGTAACAAGATGACAGTTCGTGACTCGGGAAATATCTTAGGCTATAAAAATAACTGTCCACTCCCATACTTTCTTCCCTCCTAAAAAGGGGAAAATATGAAAACTATTATTCCACTATATCTCCAGAATGCAAATGCCAAAAGTAACAAGCTATACGTCAAATGTATGCTTCTGACATGGGGAATGTCATAGGCTACAAACAATTAACCCCCCATGCATTCTTCCTCCCTAAAAAAAGGAGAAAAATGTGAAATTGATTGTTCCCCTATATCTCTTGAACATGAGTTTGGAAATAACAGCTATGTTTCAAATGAAAGCTTATGACCCAGAGAGTGTCATAGGCTATAAAAATTTTTTTTTATCCTCCATGCATTTTTTACCTCCTAAAAATGATAAATGTAAAAGTCGTTCTATTATATCTACTGAACACAACGGCCTATAGTTACGAGTTAGGTGGCAAATGGAAGCTCATATAATGATCATCATAAACTATTTTGAATTTTGCCCCCATTATTCCTCCCTGGTAAAGGAGGGCAGATTTTCTCTAGGTTTGACTTTAACGAGTTATATCTCAAATTAAAGCTTGACATCTGCAATGTCATGGGCTACCTCAAACATGACTCCAAAAGAGAGGAAAAATGTGGTCAATATTTATAAGCCATGTATCAAATGAAAGTTTTTGAAGGTAGGTATTTTTAGTGACAAAATAAATTAAAAATTAAAAAAATACATATTTTATATGGCCTTAAAAAGTAGAAAATAAACCTAAAGCATATCGATGGTGCAATGCAATCAGTCACCGAGTTTGTATTCACTTCAAAGGAAGACAGGACGAATAGGAAGATGGGAAGAATCAGTCAACAACTATTGACTGTTGCTCAGCCTTCAGAGGAGACATTCTTTGCATAGACTTCAGTGGTGGTTCCCCTTTATCATGAATAACCAGGCCATTTTATCTTAAGTAGAGCTAAATTTCAATTCTCCAGGATTTCGTAAGAATGTTTTCATAGCAGCCAAGAGAGAACAGACCTAGTGGGGACTTTTATTGCTAATTATTCATGTATCATGAGCTTTGGCTTGAAAGGTAAAGGAGTGAGTTGGAGGTGGTGGTGTTTCTTTAACAATAAAAGTAGTTGAAATTTTTAGTTATTCCCCATTCTCACATGTATTAGACATAGCTTAGGTTAGAAGTTAGACCAGTGGCATCAAACCTAAAGATATGTGAGGTGACTAAATGTAAAGCACTACATAAAGGTAAATAGTCAAATACCTTGATATCTTTTTATTACATTCAGTTTGCTTTACTTTTAGTTTGTTTTCCAAAAATTTTTTTCGCCACATAACTTATCAGAATTTGTCGTATTTTTAATATACTTTTTTAAAATCAATTTCAAGGTTTTATTTTTTGTAATGATTGGAGATAAAAATTCACTGTGGAGAACTATATAGACTAATTTTTTTTTATATTTGGTTAGTTCATGAAATTTTTAACAAATAGTAATGAATTAGTCACTGTACTATTTCCACCTGATAGTTTTCATCTGTTTCACTATTCCCCGCCCTGCCCACGGTCAGTAGGGGACACCGATGAGCTTGGAAAGGCCGCCGTCCATCAGAAGGGACATTAAGCCGTGACCCCGTGTGCGGGAGAGCCATACCCTGTGCACGTTAAAGAACACGCTGGATGGCCTTGACGGGAGGCTACCATCTGTCTCCCAACAGCTGTTCCAGTGGGTCCCCTCCCCCAACCTTCTCTGAGCCTTCGGGGTCCATGTGACCTGGCCATTTAGCCCATGGTGTGCAAAAAAGTGCTGCTCAGAGGTAAAACAACCCAACCCAATCTGTTTCACTGAGGCAAGATGCCTATTTTCCATCAGAATTTTTGCAACAAAAATAAGTAAACCAAGTGACTATTCATTAATCACTTGGTTTAGTTACACTTGTTTTTTTAAAAAGTTAATTTTCTCAAATTTTGATAAAAATTTAAACAATCTTTTTGAATATAAATTACCAATTAAACTTTATGTGAAATGATAGTTTATTTTTTATTAATATTCAGAATATTTAATTTTTCAAATGTCACTGATTTTTGTGTGAGAAATTTCAAATTTGTCTTTTGTGAAAATTTATTGAAAGCTGATATTTCCCAGGGAATTTAGAAAATCATTCATTGAAAGCTGATAAATGAAAGACGAGTAAATTGGGAACAATATTTACATTTCAAAGCAAATAAGAAAATTGTGGAAATTAGGAATAAATATAAAAAAATAGAGTGTTATCTGGTATGTAAAGACTGAAAATTGTATTGTTTCTCTAAAAAAGGCAAGTTTTATTCTTGTAACCAGTACACAGTTCCAGTATATTCTGGTGCTATGAGAGTGAAAAAGAGTCTGAATTATTAATACATGAAAAGGTGGATTTGGAATATATTGTATTACTTACCTTATTTTGTTTAGTTATTTGTTAATTTTTTTTCGTTTGAATGTACTAAAGCAATTTAAGTTTTTTCTAAATTTTTACAGATCCTGCAGGTAAAAACAGCTGAATTTTTTTTGTTATAGTAATAAAATTTTATTGCTGTATTTACTGTTATTTATGAAATATTTATGAATTTAAACTCTTTTGTATGTGTACAGATGTTAAGAATTCACCTCAAAATAATGCAAAAATGCACTTTATAAATACATAAAAAAAAATTTATATATGCCCTGATAATTTCAAGAAATACATAAATGATTCAGTATGATCATTTTTGTTACAAGATAGGATGTGGCTGGCAGGCTAAACAGAGTTTACATGTTTTTAATAATAATACATATATGTATTTTTTATTGCAAGACAGAAACATAATAATTCTTAAGCTGACTTTCTCATTGATGTCAACATTGACACTTGAATGGTTCCTTAGTTTAACTATGTATCTAATAATATTCAACTTTAATAACAGCAGCACAAAGCACATGTGAAATCTTCATGCAACTATTTTCTTTACAGGTCAGGCAGGAGAGTATAATTTTCCATAAAGTTTTTGCAAGGGAGGGGAGAGCCCAACAGAAAGTATTCACATTCATTTTCACACCCTTATGTTCTACAGCTAAACAGAAATTTCTTATTTATGGGACATCGGAGCACAATGAGAATTTTATTAACTTTTAAACCACCAACTATCCAAAAATATGCAAAGCAGCTGTTCTGTTTCTAACTATCAGGCCATTCACTTGTTGAGAACTGAAAACCAGAACACAAGTTCAAGAATTTGTGAAAGACAAAATGAACAAAATATGTCTTGTGATTCATTGTTTTCTTGTCCTACCAGCTGCCACCTCCACAATGAAATTCTGAAGTGAGTTTGCCCACTTATCCCCTAGCCATTCACCAATCCTCTAACAATACACTTTGGCTGTGTGATAATCAGCAGAAGGACAAATTACATTGTTTAAATGACCTTGGTTGAACACAGTTTATTCCTTTCTAGAAATGATCTGTTAATCCTGCACCTGGGATCATGCATAGTGTTTCAGTGACTCAGTTCAAAATCTTAACAACCTTTCCTAGGCCAGGAAATGTTCCCCTACCTAAGGAAGGTAACATAATGTGTTCATTTTACTTTCTAGTTCATAAACAAATTGGAACCCCCAGAGGTCAGATGGCATTAAAAAGTGCATTATTGTAAAAGGAATAATATTTTTGGAGAAAAAGCAGGGAATCCTACTAATTTTGACTAGTTGATATATGACTGAAGAACTGTTAAGAACGGAAAAAAGTTAATTTCACTAAAGAACAAAATAAGTTTTCATAATAAAAAATATAGCATGGTTTTAAAACTCACATTTAAAGGGAAATGGGCTTTTCTGTGTTATAGTCATAATTTTGTTATTATTGACTTAATTTTAAACAAGTTTGACTATATTTGTAAATCCTGTTTGTAAATTAATTTTTTAATTGGAAATATCTGTGAACACAAAGCATTTTTAAAGGGCTGCAGGTAGTATACTCATTATAAGTTGCCTTCTAGTACAGTTTGCTGTGTACTGTAGATCATTGTTACCTGCTTTAGCATTTTAATGATCATCCTATGTTGAAAATGTTATCCAAAAGATTAGTTAAATCCATTTTCTTGTAGGGCAATTTCTTATATTTATCTAATTGTTGTAGACTGTTATCAGATGAATAATACTGAAATTTAGGTATTTCCTATTAAAAGCCCATTTGTCAACACAAATTGATTTTTAGGAGAATGAAGAAAATCTTTTTGATGAAAGCATATACTGCTAATATTATTTTCTTATAGCTAATTGCAGTTTGATGCATACAGCAAGAGGTAAGACAATTCGAAGCATACTGAAAAAAGATAGGATCCATTTCAGCCAATTCTTTTTTGACCCTAAAAATTATTTTTGACAAATGGGGTGTATGCTTAAAAAAAGTTATGTAATTCTTACTAACAGAAATCAAAATACATATTGAACTTTGTTAATGTTTATGTATATCATTAATTCCATTGTTATTATCTTTGTCTACATCCTTACTGTCACTGGCCAGTAACTTTCTGAGGAATAGTTCCATCCCTTTTAAGATATGTTTCTAACTTTTCATTTCTCTGCTGTAGCAAAAATTGGCCTTCCCAGATAAGTGGAAAATTTCTTCAGAGATGGAGTCTTGTATAACATTCTACTGCCATTCTTCTGGGACAAAAAGGGTGATATTCAGCACCTATTTCAGTTCCTTGATAGTTGCTTGATATTCATGGTGGTTAGGCCGAGTGGTTAGCATGCTTGGCTACTGATCTAAGGGACCTGGGTTCGAGCCCCGGATAAGGCATGGATGTGTGTGTTGTTTTTCTGCTGAGGTCCTGCCATCCTCTCAGACCTTCTACTGTGGCATATAAACTGACAGGCTCCTGTCAGACCTCTGTGGCAAGCAGCTGCTTGATGGGGTATTTATTTTATTTTATTTATATAAAAAGTAGTGATGATTTTAGCCTCTACTTATTATATACCATCATTTATTACCATCAAGGTCTAGTAAATTTCTGAAACATTCAACATATTCAAATTTTTTAAGGAATTTCAGTAGATTCTGAACCAGAAACTGTTAACTGTTGTATAACATTCCAGCCTTTTTATTCCAGAAGCAGTGGAATGTTATACAACAGTTAAACTGTGCACCCAGTTATATTTTTGATTTCTCTTAGTAAAAATTTCATTAAATATTGAATAAACTCGACTTTCTTGGTATGTACTAAATATTAACCACTTTGTAAGTCGATTTAATTTTAGAGGAAAAATTGTCTTGAGCCGGGTGGGATATGAACTCACGACCTCCTGATAACATGTCAGGTGCTCGGCAGTCAGTAGCTCAGTGGTTTAGAGCACCTGACATGTTATCAGGAGGTCATGGGTTCATATCCCACCTGGCTCAAGACAATTTTTCCTCTAAAATTAAATCGACTTACAAAGTGGTTAATATTTAGTATATACCAAGAAAGTAGAGTTTATTCAATACGTAATCAATTGTATACTTGTAAGATGTGCTTTCGATCTTTAAGGCATTTAATTGCCGTATTGTGGCTAAGATCGCCTGAACAGTGTCTATATGTGACATAATGGAATATGTACTATAGGTTGAGAATGTTCATATCATCAATTAGAGGAAATCTTGATTGGCGACCGGTAGCTCAGTGGTTTAGAGCTCCTGACATGTTATCAGGAAGTCATGGGTTCATATCCCACCTGGCTCAAGACAATTTTTCCTCTAAAATTAAATCGACTTAAAAGTGGTTAATATTTAGTATATTAAAATTGCATTACTATTGCTTTTTCACCACAAAAATTATGTTTGTCAAAAAGAAAAATTAGGATAAAAAGTGAATTACTAGATTAGATTAAAACTGAATGATTCCCGTGAAGAATATTAAATGTCAGTGATTTGTGTTGACAATCACTGACACATTATTTGCCAACAAGCATGTCAGTGACATGCTTGTTGGCAAATAAGGATTTTGCAAAACCCTTGATTTTTCAACAGCTCTTAAACTATATAAATGTGATAAAATGATAAGGATAGACTTCTCAACATCTAGGTGTTTCCACTTCAAATTTTGGAAAATATTGACAAAAAGAAATTTTTTTTTGCAAAAAACATTTGAATTATAGTTGAATACTCAGCAATAGTAAGACTATCTACAAGATAGCAAAATCAGACAAAAGAATAATGGCAGCATTGAAAAAAAAAAAAAAAAAACTTTGTTTCCCTTTTTCCATTAAATCTTTTATTGTTCACTCCTGAGTGCATTTTTTTTAAGTATTCACTTTTAACTATTGTCATCATCCTCAAGCAGCCATGGGCTATGGAGGTCCAACCAGATCTCCAAGCAAGTCTATCCTGAGCTACATCTACTGCATCTGTCCACTGCACACCAATTCTAACAAGGTCCTGTTTGACATGTCAGCCCACCGCATCCTGGGTCTCCCCTTCTTTCTGAGGCCTTTAGGCACACTGTTCATAACCCTATTCGCCAATCTATAATTATCCATATGGGCAACATGGCCAAACCAACGGAGTCTCTCTCTGCACATTATGCTGGTTAAAGGAGGTTGCAAACTCCTTTGCCTAACCTCATCATTAGTTACAAAGTTGAACCACCTAATGCCCAAGATACTGCGTAAGCATCTGGAATCAAAAGCATCTAGTTTCCTGTTATCTTGTTTACAAAGTGTCCACATTTCACTACCATAACTAACCCTAGAAAGAACCAAACTATTATACAGTCTAATTTTAGTCTTTAGGTGTATACGCCTATTTCTCCACAATCTCCATAGATTCTTAAAAGTCCCGGCAGAAATCCCTATTCGTCTGTTAATCTCATGCCGCACATCACCATTATCTGTTACATAGCTCCCAAGATAATTAAACTGTGACACCTGCTCAAGACTGCAACCATTGAGATTAACTGAATCACAGCCTGCTTGACCAATTTTCATCACTTTAGTTTTCTCTCTGTTTATAACCAAACCTACTCTACTACCAGTTTCATCAACAGCTCGAATGAAAGAGTTCATCTCATCAATATCATTTGCCAAAAGAGCTAAATCATCAGCATAATCTAAATCAGAAATTTTCGTATCTCCAGTCCATTTAAGGCCAAAATCTTTCCCTTGAAGTGAATTTCGCATAACATAATCAATAACCAAGCTAAAGAGAAAAGGAGACAAAATGCACCCTTGTCGAACACCAGAAGTAATGCTAAACCAATTGCTACAAGCCTTACCAACTCTCACACACGACTCAGTGTTATTATAGAGAGCTTTCTTTCAGTATGTTAACTAACTTGTCAGGTATACCATTGTGGTCACAATCAACCACAAATTATGACGATCAACAGAGTCGAAAGCCTTTTTGAAATCAACAAAGCTAGCAACCAAAGGTTTCTGAAACTAAACATTTCTCAAGAATCTGCCTAAGTGAAAATATCTGATCCACACATCCCCTACCACTTCTGAATCCACATTGCTCATCACGCAATTGCCTGTCAACCAGATTCATAATTCTATTAAGCACAATCATGGAAAGAACTTTACCTGGAACAGAGAGTAGGCTGATACCCCTAGAACTGCGATCACCAAGAATAGATACCCCTAGAACTGCGATCACCTTTTTTAAAAATGGGGATAACAATAGCTCTGGTAAAATCCTTAGGAACCATGCCTTTATCATAAAAGATATTCAGAATTTCAGTCCTCCAAGTGGTAACCGAAACATTCCCAGCTCTAAGCATTCCCTTAGTAATTTCATCTACCCCTGGGGATTTATGAAGTTTAAGTTTAGAAACAGCCAAAATAACTTCAGATTGTGTTATAGGGCCAACATTAAAGCCATGCATCTATCATCATTGCAAACAATGAGAGTAGAATTAACCACATTGTTTAGAATATCACTGAAATGCTTAGCCACCAAGGGTAGTATCTCCTTTCTTAACAGAATTCAAAATATCCTGAAGTTGTCTGTAAAACCTATCCTTCTCATCCTCATCGGTATCCTCAGTGGGGGCATAACAGCAGATAACATTCAAGTTTTTAACGCTTGTCTGAAATTTTGCTGTAAGAAACCTTTCATTAATGCACTCATATCCTAGAAGAGCATGACTAGCGTGTCTGCTGAGAAGTAGATCCACGCCTTGGTGATGTTTATTGTCATCCCTCCCTGAAAAGAGAAATTCAAGATTATTTTTAAGAATCTGACCTTTATCTGTCCATCTGGTCTCTTGCAAGCCGAGAATATCTAAATTATAATGGTGGAATTCTTGTGTGAGGACATCAAGAGAAAAAGCTCTGTGCAGAGTCCTCACATTCCAACTACCTATGGAGAGAATATGGTTAGTGGGATTTTTAAAGAAACTATATTTATTGAGAGAGGGAATGCCGACAACATCAAACAGCCCCCTAATCGCAGACATGGGGCAAAGACCCATTCCCCCACCACTAAAGGCTGAAGCCATCTACACTGGAAGACTTCCTTCAATGTAGAATTTGACGATGCCAATAGAAGCAAAGAGTTCAGGTGCCTGCGATGACCTCTGTTTAGGATTATCCACCAGCTGATAAACATATCCTGTGAATCTATTCACTTGGGGCTGTCAACCCACAAACAAACAGAAAACACAGCGGAAGATTTTCCCTCCACAGAAGCCCACCAGTGCAGCAAAATCAGGATCCATAATCAAGCTCATAGCCATAATCAGTCCAGTCCAGGGGGTTTATATGGTCAGCACCAGGACCCTGTGTGGTTGACCACTCCTCAGCAGGGTAGAAAAAAAAAGAAAAAAGGTAGCCATAGTTGTCCAGATCAGTAGGCCACACTAATCTGGCAGCCCTCCCCTTCCATTCACTTCCACAAGAGAGTATCTCTTTTGAAAGGTACTAACGGTCTGCACCATGAGAAGGCGGGGTCGGACATTAGGTGCTAGGCCAGGCCGGTTCTATGCATCATCGCAGGGGATTGGTGCATAGCTTCCTTCCAGCTCTCCTTCCAGTGACTACCTAGCTACCATTTACAGACCCTAACTATTGTATATGTGTTTTAAAATCACATTTTTTATTTGAGAAACTGTGATTGATAAATGTGTTTTATTTTTTCTTAAAACTTGAAACAATTGCATTCAGCTGAGAAATATTAAAAGTTTTTCAGCAGATATTAGTAAAATAGAAAACTTGTTTTAAAGGTGTATAATGTTACATATCATAATAGTATTTTATTTATTTATCTGATCCAATATTTCTTTTAATTGTTTTAGGTGTAAGAAATGCTCTGGTTTGCTGCGCCCTCATGTTGTTTGGTTTGGGGAATCTTTAGATCCAGATGTATTAATGAATGCTCAGCAAGAGCTTGATCAGTGTGACTTATGTTTAGTAGTAAGTAATAATGCACAGAAACTTGTTTTTTAAATGACCACGTTATATATGATAAACATTATAAAAAGTAAGCTTAATCCTTCAATCTAGATGAGTCTTGCTTTGTCTTCTTGGCAGAATAAAATATAAATTGTTGCCTGAAGCAGATAACTTGTTATTGAGATCTTATAATAGTTTGCTAGTATACCGTAGAGAAGACCTGTGAAGTACCTCAGCATTAGCAGTAGAAAGACAGCACAAATATCTATATTTCTCTGGGATTTCAACCCAGATTTTTTTTTGTAGACCAACCACTCTATTGTTATTGGGATGGTAGTGATATCTCTGGATTGTTACCATGGGTGCGACAGCTACATTTCTTGGGTATGGGTAAACATGCAAATTAATGTATTTAATGTCAAAAATTTCAGTGGAGGCACCCATGTAAGTTTCTTGTTTACTAATATAAGAACCTTACATTGGTGTTGAAACTGCATGAAATTACTTTATTTTAAAATTATGGTTGAAGCTAAATACATCAACATTAATAAAAATAGTGAGATGCACACTGTTTAATGATAAACAAAAAATTAAATTGACAACACAATTGTAATTAATGTAAACCATTAAAATTTATGAACTAATCTGGTTTAATCCTAATTGAGCAATAGTTTTAATGCATGCTTATATAGAATTCATATATTCTATTTTGGGCACAAACTTTAAAAAAATTATTAGAAATAATATATAATGTAATACATTATTTGTTAAATCATGTTTTACAAAAAATATATAATGTTTCTGTTCTTATATAAGTTGCAATTTTTGTCAGAATGTTCATTGCAAATATTTATATACCACAGCCACTTCGACATTGCTTGAAAACGTGACTTGTTTTTGTTGGACAAATGGAAAGAATGCCAACTCTTCGTTGTTCTAGGTGCTGTCACGGTTTCTTTCAAGTTTGCTGATTTTACTAACACTTTGTTTATTGAAATGACTTTTCAAAAGGTGCATTCTGTGTTGGATGTTGGAAATAACCATATCTTGAAAGAACTTTCTTAGAAACAATTTATGTAAACATTTTATTTTGAGTTGTTTCAATAAGGATACATATGTACAGACATAAACTAAGTTGCAAAACTATGCAATAAGCCACCTGTTTGCTTCCCATTGTATCAAATAGGCATTTGCCAGTTGATCCAACATATGTACTTGGCATTTCATAGAATTAAAATGCAGTATATCGTAGATAATTTTTTTATTTTTGTCATCAATAGCAGCACTATGTTGCATTGTCAGTAGTGGAATAATGTCATTATTTTTTACATAGACAAGGAGCATTTTCTTATGGAAATCATAAATATTAGTTTCAATTTCTATTTGGAAAAAGAATTTTGAGGTATACACCTTTTATTTGTAATGTTCCAATGTATCAATTCTTTGATAACCAGCTTGCTGTCACATTTGTTTCCATATATGTTTCACATTATTGCTCAACAACTCTATGGGTCAAATTGTTTCTTCTTACAATACCCTGTTGTTTGAATTATGATATGCCATGCAAAGATATTATATGTAATTTAGAACATGTCACAACAGGGTAAAATAAGACATTTTCACAAATAACATATTTGTTATCAGTCACACCATAGTTATCAGTATTTTACATTATGGGCTGCATTAAATGAAACTTAAACGGTTAAGGAAAGTAATGATATTTATGAGTATATATATGTAGAAATATAAAGTAAGAGAATACCTAATGTTTGTCAAATAAGTTACAGAAGTAATAGTTACTAAAATTACAAATGTGTCTAAGTTGCAGCCCTTTAGGATTAGGGTTAAAATACTGTGTTGCAGGCTGTTTGTTATCCATAACAATAGATAGCACTATCCATTATCAAATACTAATCTTTGATGCTTCAATTAAAGATCCTTTGGTTATGCATTGAACTCTTCTCTTTACAGCTGATCAAAAAGCAGACACTAGCATTTGAGGGTAATATATCCTGTAGAACATTTATTGGAAAACATTCCTGGAATGGTCGGTCTACTGCAGCTTGAAAGTTGCATTCATGATGATATCCAACATATGAGTACAAAGAGAGTATAACAGATGAAGGCAGGATATTTATTTTTAACTTATGCATGAAGTAGAGCTCAGACATATTCTGATGTAATATATGAGTTAGAAACTGAATAAGATGATGCAGGTAAACATTTGTATTTAGATTGTATTGCAAATTTTTATCTACATTTGTATGTAGGTAAACATTTGTTTAGTCCATTAATTCTAATTGCATTTAAATATGATTGGCCTGTATCATTTCTTCCAGTTGCTACTTATATATTTAGCATACATCTGAGCTTAACTTTATGCATAACTTAAGGGTAAATGCAATGCACTTATCTGTTACCATTCTTTACATGTTCATATGCTGGATATCACCAAAAAATCTAATGTGATGTCATCAATGCAGTAAACTGACCTAACATTCCAGGATGTTTTCAAACTACTCTTAAGGATATGTTATGATTAAATGCTGGTGTCTGCTTTATATATCAGCTATAAGAAGAACACTCAACATGTGACCAAAGGATCTTTAGTTGAAATAATGCTTATCACATTCATTAATCCTTCCAAAAATATTTACTTCTATTCCAGGGTCCAAATAAACACAGATGTTGACAGGATCTGAAATGAGAGGCCCAAAACATCCATTTAAAAAAAAAATAGAAATTGCCATTTAAAGATTTTCTTATATATATTTTAAAAATACATAATTCAAGTTTTAAAAATAATATTTTCTATTTTATGCATATTTTATTAAACTACAATATGAATAATTTCTTAAAGCCATCCGATTGCCATTACTTAGAAGCACTATACGGTATTGCCAATTTGTTTGTTAATGTTACTCCTTGCTGAAGCAACCTTCTGATATAAGCTCTCAAGGTTAATTTGAACAATTTTGCAAAAAAATGCCTTAAAGTTTTGAAAATCTTGAAAATTAACAAAAAAAAGTTGTTTTTAAAAACAGAAAATTTTGGAAGTAATTGTGAAGTATTTATTTTTTACTCCTCATTCCCCCCATTTTACACCCTTTTCTGCCTTTCAACATATTTCACAATTCCTAGAATTCTTTTTTATTGTTTATCCCAGCATTTTATGTGTCTTTCTTGCTCTTCAAATTGAAACTATGAAAAAATCTTCATAACCAGAGCTTCTTCAAGACTAGCTGCAGCACACAGAGCCATGGGAGAGGAAGTCACAGATGTTCTGATTGCTTTGCTCTTGCATACAAGAGTGAGGAGAGCCATCTGCTAAGTGGCTTACATGGTAATTGTTCATAAGGATGATTTAAGTCCAAATGCTTCCTCCCAACATATTGGATGTAATCTCTCTTCATAAAGTTAGTATTTTATTTCCTTTTTTATAATTAAACCTTAGTTTCATTTCTGTAGATATACTTTATTTCCATGAATTATAGATCTTTTGGTCGATCGATTATTATTGATTTTTAAGAGTTATGCTACATTAGTTGACTGTCTTACAACTTGTAACTTGTCATTGGGGATATTTTAACATTGCATTAGTCTTTATGTTAATTTTCCTTTTATTTCTTTGTTTTCCAGTAAAAAAAAAACCTTTATCTTATCATTTCCTGAAAATGAATGAGATCTTTAATACAGAAGCAAAAAGGACTTTCTTGACATGAAAATCAGTCCTCATGTGGGAGGGCAATTTTGGCAAGTGTTTTTGACCCCTCCCTTCTCCCCCCAACATTGACGGTATTTTCCTTCCCCCTGGTAAAATTTTATACTTTTAAAAAACGAGTTTTTAAGTTTGTTGATTGTTTTTAAAAGATTTTACCCCTTCTCAATATCTTGGCTGTGCCAATTGGATGGGGGTGGCTTGTAATTTGCAGATTTCCCAGGTTCAAGTCTCAGCTGAGCCAGCATTGAGATTTATCTCCATGCAACTCCCCACTCTGCCCTGGTCAGTAGGGGACACTGATGGGCTTGAAAAGGCTGCTGCCTGTCGGATGGGACATTAAGCCATGACTCTGTGTGTGGGAGAGTCATACCCTGTGCACATTAAGGAACATGCTGAATGGCCTTGACAGGAGGCTACCATCTGTCTCCCAACAGCTGTTCCATTGGTCCCCTCCCCAACCTTATCTGAGCCCTTGGGGTCCTTGTGACCTGGTGATTTAGTCCATTGTGCACAAAAAAGTGGTGCTCAGAGGTAAAACAACCCAACCACTTGGACAATACAATTGTTTTTTGCTTTGGTGCACTAACTTTTTTGGCACTTAGCCAAGATCACCAAAATTTAACACCCAAAGGAAAAATTCATAATATTTAGTAAAAAAAATTCCTTAGAAAGTATTCCTCCATTTCATAAACAGGACAGAAAATCCCATCAACGTGAGCAGTCCAAGTCAACTTGCATAACATTGTCCTGTGTTTTAAAAATACCATGCTGAAAGGAATCATTAAAAGAAATAAAAATAGCATGTCAGGTAAATATTATAGTATTCGTAAAGAAATTTTTTTCTGATTACTCTATAATTTAACTTTTTTTTCCATCAGATTTTCCAAAATTAAGCCTTAATTTCATAGTTTGATCTATTTTTTTTTGCTATATCATCTAAAAAAGCTTATTAAAATCAATATATTTATAAATTTGTTTACATTTTTTTATTTTCATAAAATTCAGAATTTAATTATGTTTAATTTGGTGTATAACAAAGATGGGCACTGCGGCTCCCGAGACAATATTGGGTTTCATTGCCAATTTTTCTAAAATTTTATATTAACCCTTTGAGTTCTGGGAAGAGAAACGGTAGGCTTCCCATAGACCCAACAGGTATAAAATTCAGAAATGTACCATTGAAATTGCTGTTTTCAATAGATTACAAAGAAAACGAAAGCATAACCAAAACTTGTTTTAAACAAGTGCAGATGATGCAACTGGACTCTACGCCATCACTCTTCATGCAATCACTCTTCACAAGTTATGTGCTACACTTACTACGCCATCACTCTTCACAAGTTATGTGCTTGTGGCAGTAGTTGGAACATAACTAGTAACTGACTTTTGAAAACAAATCCCAGAAGCAAAGTATCCCAGTCTTCAGAAAACTGGCTTCCGACTATTCTCTGTTTTTGGGACAACTTACTGCTGTTAATCTCTCTTCTCTGAAATGCAATTCGTCAAGTCAAAACTTTGCACTATCCTCACTAACAGCCACCTCACTGAGCTTTTTAGAACAGCTTTGACATCCTACCAGCCAGATTTTAAACTATTAATTGCAAAAATGAAGACTCAATCAAAGTCTTCAACGAGCAGAGATAAACATATTCTGTTTTGGTGAGTAGGATACTATATAGTTGTATTTTTTATTATTTATAAATACAGTTTTAAAATAATATTTTCTGTGGCTCTTGAACATTAAAAAAAATGTATGAAAAATATTTTATGTGGCTCTTCTTATCGAAGAAAGAACTTGCCCATCCCTGGTATGTAACATAACCTATTTCAGTTGATTGGTTATTTAAAAAAAAATTCTAACGTTGACTTCATATGACTCAGCACAATTTGCAAAAAGCCTTGACTTTTTTCAAAGTATGGTATTGAGAAAACAAAATTACAAAGAGACAGTAATTTTCTTGCTTCAAGTAAATATTTTATTATTCAGAAATAGCTTTTTTATTCATGTACATTATAATTATTTCTGTCTATTAGTTTTTTTAAATAAATTTTTATTTGCATTGCCAGATGCATTTTTTTAGTACATGATTCAAAAAATTCCCTATTAAAATAAAACTAGTCACTTTTTTTTGTAAAATATTTTATTTTCAGAAAATCCAAAATTAAATGCTGATTACTTTGGCTTATAATATTCCTTTCATTAGGTATTTGGCAAAAAAGTCTAAAGTTAGTTTTTTTTGTGTGACTGATCATAGTGAAAAAATAGCTAGGCCTCTGAAGGTAAACCAGTTTTTCAGACCGAACACTGGAAGGGTGAATGAGCACAGAGTATGGCTGTACTGCACAGAAAAACCATTGCTTAATATCCCATCTGATGGGCAGCAGCCTTTTCAGGCTCATCGGCAGGGGCGAAGCATGACTTTTTGAATAGGGTAAGCAATTACGGAGTGCTACAACTAAATTGGAATGCCATTCTGGTAATTGATGTTTCCAAATCACTGAACCAGAACATCATTCTGGTGCTCAATGTTTGCAAATCACTAAACTGGAATACTGTTTTGGTAATCGATGTTTTCAAATTACTGAACTGGAATGCCATTCTGGCACTGGATGTTTCTGAATCAGTGAATGGCTATCCGGTACTTGATGTTTCATAATCTATAAGTAAAAATAGTTCTATACTTTTTAAAACAAATATTGGAAATTAGTGTACATTGCATCTTTTTCAGAAAAAAATGTGGGGGATACTGTGGCCTTAAAACAATTTTATTGCGAAAATAGATGGAGGGTTTTAAAAAATGGCCAAGCATATTAAAGAAGTTAAATGTGTATTTTAATATAATTTCATTTTATTTACTGGGAAGTTAGAACAAAAGTACAAACTAATGATGTTACAAAAAAGAATTAAAATTACCTTCAGAAAAGTTGTATAACAAACTCCAAATTTGAGTCATGCGTTCTGAGGAATATCTCGATTTCACTCTTCGCTTTTGGTGTGGACACTGTGGAATTGTAGTCCAGTGGAAAATGGGGTAAAGCAAAATATCACAAACTGTGCATTAAAAATCTGTTAACAAACTCTCAACTAAAAGATACATACGTACATGCATGCAAGCACACATGCACGAACAAACAAACAAACAGACAAAATCCTCATGCAGCCATGGGTTATGGAGGTTCAACCAGACTGTGTAATTTTCCTCTCCAGATGTGTCTCTTTTGAGCTACAGCTGCTGCCTTTGGCCACTCTAGGCCAATTCTAGCAAGGTCCTGTTTGACATTGTCTGCCCATTGCTTCCTAGGTCTAGCACTTTTTCTGATACCCTTAGCACACTGTTCATAATCCTCTTTGAAAATCTGCAGCTATGTATACAAGCAACATGGCCAAACCAACAGTCTCTCTCTGCACAATATGCTGCTCAAAAGAGGTTGATGACTCCTTCTAACCTCATCATTACTTATGAAGTCAAACCACCTAATGCCCAATATACTGCGTAAGCATCTAGAATCAAAGACATCAAGTTTCTTGTTATCCTGCTTACATGGAGTCCATGTTTTGCTACCATAACTAAGCTTAGAAAGAACCAAACTATTATACAGCCTAATTTTAATCTTTAGGTGTATATGCCTATTTTTCCGTACTCTCCATAGATTCTTAAAAGTCCCAGCGGCAATTCTTATTCTTCTATTTATCTCATGCCGCACATCACCAGTATCTGTTACATAGCTTCCAAGATAATTAAACTGAGACACTCTCAATAGTACAGCATTCAAAGCAACTGAAGCACCATCTGCATGATCAATTTTCATCACTTAGTTTTTTCTCTGTTTATCACCAAACCTACTCTATTACCAGTCTCATCAACATCAGTAGCCAACAGGGCCAAATCATCTGCATAATCTAAATCAGAAATTTTGAAATCTCTAGACCATTTAAGGCAAAATCTTTTCCTTGCAAAGAATTTCGCATAACATAATCAATAACCAAACTAAAGAGGAAAGGAGATAAAATGCACCCTTGTCTAACTCCACTAACAATGCTAAAACCAATCGCTGCAAGATGTACCAACTCTCACACACGACTCGGTGTTATTATAGAGAGCTCTCATTATACTAACTAGGGGCGGCTCAGTCGGTAGTGCGCCAGGCTCGTAATCTGTAGTTCCCAGGTTCGAGTCCCAGCTGGGTCAGTGTTGAAATTTATCTCCGCAAAATTCCCTGCCCTGCCCACGGTCAGTAGGGGACAATGATGGGCTTGGAAAGGCCGCCATCCGTCGGATGGAACGTTAAGCCGTGGCCCCATGTGCGGGAGAGCCATACCCTGTGCACGTTAAAGAACATGCTGGATGGCCTTGACGGGAGGTTACCATCTGTCTCCCAACAGCTGTTCCAGTGGGTCCCCTCCCCCAACCTTCTCTGAGCCTTCGAGGTCCATGTGACCTGGCCATTTAGCCCATGGTGTGCAAAAAAGTGCCGCTCAGAGGTAAAACAACCCAACCCATTATACTAACTAACTTATCAAGTATTCCATATGATCTAACAATCAACCACAAATTATGTCGATCAATAGAGTCAAAAGCCTTTTTGAAATCTATAAAGCTAACAACCACAGGTTTCTGAAACTCTAAACATTTCTCAAGAATCTGCCTAAGTGAAAATATTTGATCAATACATCCCCTACCACTTCTGAATCCACACTGTTCATCACGCAGTTGGCCATCAACCAAATTCTTAATTCTATTAAGTATAATTATGCAAAGAACTTTACCTGGAACAGAAAGTGAACTAATTCCCCTATAATTATCACAAGAACTGCGATCACCTTTTTTAAAAATTGGGACAATGATAGCTCTAGTAAAATCCTTAGAAACAACACCTTTATCATAAAAAATATTCAAAATTTCAGTTGGCCATGTGACAACACAAATGTTCCCAGCTCTAAGCATTTCAGTGGTGATTTTGCCCACCCTTGGGATTTATGCAGTTTTAATTTAGAGATAGCCAATGCAACTTCGGAATGTGATATAGGACCATCATTAAAGCCAGTAATGCATCTATCCTCATTACAAACAATAGGAGTAGAAATAATCACATTATTTAGAACATCTCTGAAATGCTCAGCCCACCTAGCCATTACAGAATCCTCTTTCAGCCACCTTGCCATATTTATTCCCCAATCCCGTCTACCTGTCTGTTTCTTTCCACATAAAACATTAACAATCTGGTACAACTCCCTGCTGTTGTGCTATCTAACTGCTTCCTCTGCTTTGTCAGCCAAGCTATCAAGCCAAAGATTTTTATCAACAGTTAATTGATCCTTTACACATTTATTAAGCTCGTTGTAATGCCTTCTGTTAGGAGTGGTAGGGTGTTGATTCATATTAATCCTGCACTTCTTTCTTTCAGAAATAAGTTCTATAGCCTTATCACTCAAATAATTTTGTTTCCTCTGTTTCTTTTTAACCAAAAGAGTACTGTTGGTCTCAAGAAAAGCCTGTTAAAACTTATCCATCTTTCTCCACTTCAGTGGTAAGCAAACCCCACGATTGTCATACTGATTAATTTGATTATCATGGTATGCTTTGGCTACATCTGGATTTTTCAATGTTAAAAGTAATTTTCTTCACCTCAGCACAACATTTCTTGAGCTTCAGTTGTAGAACACTTTTGACTATGTAGTGGTCAGACCCAATTTCACCTCCCCTGTATGATCTGGTATTCCTAACTGAACTGGCCCATTTGCTGTTAATTAAAATATAATCTATCATATTCCTGTGCAACCCATCAGGTGAAACTCACGTATATTTATAAATGTCCCGGTGTTTGTAGTATGTATTAGTTATTTGTAAACCATTAAGTTTACTTACCTGTAGGAGACATTCCCCATTGCCATTGGAACTACCAATGCCAAAGGGACCCAAAACTCCTGCCCAAAGGTCCAGGGTCAGTACCAACTTTAGCATTGAAGTCACCTAGCACAAGAGAAATATCTCCTTTCTTCAAAGAATTCAAAGTATCCTGAAGTTGGCTGTAAAACTTATCTTTCTAGTTCTAATCAGAGTCCTCTGCGGGGGCATAACAACAGATGACATTCAAGTCTTTAAATTTTGTTTTATATTTTGCTCTAAGAAATTTCTCATTAATGCAGTCATATCCTAGAAGAGCATCACAGGAGGGAGGGAGGGAGGATCAAAAGGAGATTTCAGGGAGGGAGGATCAAAAGCAGTGTAGGCAAGTGTAGGTTTGCTGAGATGCAAACCTACACTTGCCTACACTGCTTTTGATCCTCCCTCCCTGAAAAGAAAAATTTAAAGTTAATTTTAAGTATCTCACCTTTACCTGTTTATCTGGTCTCTTGCAAGCTTAGAATATCTAGGTTATAGCGCTGGAATTCCTGCATCAAGAGAAATCAAGAGAATAATCTCTATGTAATGTCCTCATGTTCCACGTTCCTGCAGAGAGAAAATGATTAGTAGGATTTTTAAAGAAACTAGGTTTATTGAGATAGATATGCCAACAATATCAAACAGCCCCCTGATTTCAGGCATGGGGCAAAGACCTGTCTGAAGTCATCGATGCTGTTAGGAACTTCAGGCACCACCTTTTCAAATGGACTCTTTTGAGAGCATATGGCCTGCCTGAGACACATTACTCCAGTTTAGGATTGACAATGCCCAACTAGCTAAGTGAGATTCAGGTACCTGTGATGGCCTCAGGATTATTCACCAGCTAATATAAGATATCCCATGTCTCTGTTCACTTAGGCCTAGCAACCCAGAAGCAAACAGAAAACACAGTGGCAGATTCTCCATCAACAGAGGTCCACCAGTGCAGCAGTCCAGAATCCATAATCAAGCTCAAATCCATAAACAATTCCAGTCTAATAGGTATAAATTTTCAGGGGCACTCCTCAGCAGGATTGAAAAAAAGAAAAAAAAAAAAACATGGCCATAGATGACCAGATCAGTAGGCCATACTGAACTGGCAGCCCTCTCCTTCCATTCCCTTCCAAAAGAGAATTTGTCTTTTGAAAGGTACTAACAGCCTGCACCATGAGAAGGCTGGGTTGGACATTAGTCATTAGACCTGACCAGTTCTGTGCATCATCACTGGGGATTGGTACAGTCTCCTTCCAGTTTATGCCTAACTACCATTTACAAATCACTAAAAGATAATAATTAAATTTTATTTTTTACAGATGAAAACAGGTGGGGATATGGGGCATACCTAAGTATCCTCAGAAAAAAAAAAAGCCTTTGTATTATATACAGATACTGGACAGAAAAATGGAAACAGTTCCACGTTATCTCAATAGAAAATCACAATCAGAGCTCAATAATTTCTTCAATATGATTTTTTAAAGAAAAATATGTCTAAAGATCTCAATAAATTTTGTCTAAATCTCGATTTTAAGCAATATTTTTTAGCATTCAAAGAGTTATGAATGCTGTAATATATTTAACAGGCTACAAAAATTGACCCCAAAATTGAATTGAAACAGGTTAAGAGATCAGAGATTATCGTTGACTCTGTAGAGTGCAGGGTGCATTGCACCCATTACTAATCTCTTAATCTCTTTTAATGTGTTAATTAAAATTTTGGCTAAATTTTTTTGTAGCCTGTTAAATATTCAAGCATTTGTAAATCTTTGAATATGAAAAAAATGTTGCTTGAAATATGAATTCAGGCACATTTGATTGATATCTGAATTTTTCTTTAGACATTTTTCGCTAAAAATCATATGGAAGAACTTATTGAGCTTAGAATGTGATTATCTATTGATATAACATGGAACTATTTCCATTTTTCTGTCCAGAACCTGTATATATAAATGAGTTATCTCATAGTAACAAAGGAGGGGGGCACTGAGGGTGGAATCTCCTCCCCATTCAGGAAATTTATTTTTAAGCAATCATTTCTTCTTCAGCATTCCAGTGGCCGAATGGTTAGCTTGCTTGGCTATTGATCTTAGGAACTTGGGTTCAAGCCATGCATAAAAGACATGAATATTATGCTGATAGGCTCCTGTAAGATTTACATTGCCAGCATCTGCTTGAGGGGTGTTTATTTATTTGTTTGTGAACTTGCATTAATAAAAATGTTAAATGAATTTTTGGTTAATATTACAATTAGAAATATTAAAATAATTAGAACCTAATAATTTGAAATATTTTGGTTAATTTTGGCTATGCCACTGATTGTATATAAAAGAATTATGTATAATTCGTAGATTTCTTTCCTCTTATTTTTCATTGAATTGAAATTGTGTTTGTGCTTGAGTAAAGGCATTATTATTATCATTTCTATAATTTCTCCTTCAAGTATTGAATTCTACATAGTGTAATCATTTAATTCGTGGACAGAAGCAAAAAGTTACATTAAATATCATCTTCTGAATCTTCCTGGCATTTGTCTTTCTCAAAATACTCTCCCTTAAACTTCACACATTTTTGCCATCATTGTACCAATGCATTAAAAGCATCTTTGAAGCCATTTTTTGAAAGTGTGCGAAGTATTGTTGTTGTGGCTCTGCAAGCTTCGTCATCAGATGCAAAATGTTTCAAAGCTTCAGTCGCGGAAAGAGGAAAAAATCGCAGGGTGCTAAGTCCGGGGAATACGGAGAATGTGGCAGAACCTTAGCACCTATGGCAGTGATCACTGGCTGCACAATATTAGTCACGTGGGGCCTGGTGTTGTCGTGATGGTGAAACCAAGTCACACCAGAAAGTTCCGGATGTTTTTCACGACTGGTACGGCAAAGTTTGGTTCTGATATCATGCTTCCTTATTCATTACCATGATCAAGGCTTCCTTATTCATGGTTGTTCCACGAGGCACAAAGTGAGTAATGAGAACACCTTTAATATCAAAAAATACAAGAGTCATTTGTTTCCCAGCTCAATGAGAAACCCGAATTTTCTTGGGTCTCGGTGAATTGGGATGCTTCCATTGACTCGACTGTTATTTTGCTTTGGGATCATAGTGAAAGATCCAAGTTTCATTGTAAGTCACAATTCGACTCATGAAGGTTGGACCTTGGCTTTCAAAACGATTAAGCATCTCCTTGCACAGCTGTACCCTTTTTCATATTTGTTCTGGAGTCAAACTGTGTGGAATCCATTGAGCACAAATTTGTGACATTTTCAGATGGGTTTTCACAATCGCGTGAGCGCTTCCGTATAAACTGATATTTTCACAGCCACTTCATGAAGTGTTATTCATCTGTCTTCATTCAGGATTGCCAGGGTTCTTTTGATTTGCTCAGGAGTTATTGAGGAAGAAGGCTGGCTGGGTTTTGGGTCATCAGCAACAGATTCGCATCCTTCTTTGAATCACTTATGCCATTTAAAATTGGAAGAGCTATGAAGACAGTCATCACCATAGGCTTCACTCAATTCTTCAACAGTCACAGCAGCACTTAGGACTTGCCTAACAAAACGAATGACATACCACTGTTCCATCTGAATTTCCAACATTCTGAACGAACGTCTGTGACACACAACTCGAATCACAGTCTTAACATAACAGCAGTCAATGCCAAATGCCCTTGGCACGTGGAGCCTCCTTTGCAGTGGTTACGCACAGCACCATCTAGTGTTACTTTGGAAAAAGCACTACATACAAGTACTTATAGCATCAGTCCACAAATTAAATGATCACCCCTCATATAAACAGACGTGTATTTAAGAGCATTACACATTTTGTTGCCATTCGAAAAACATTTATGCCCATCATTGCTATGCCAATTTTGAAATGCTTTACCTCTGAGTGGTGCATTTTTATATACAATGAGCTAAATATCAGGTCCCAGGGCTCAGAGTTAAAAAGCAGAAGGGGATCCACTAGACAACCGTTAGGAGACAGGTGGAAATCTTTTAAAAATCATCTAACATCTCCTTCAATATACTCATCATAGTAGGGTTTCTCATGAACACTAGGTGGGGATGACTTCACTCGATAGCATGCCGGTTCGTAATCTTGAAAATGCTTTACTCCAGTGTTGAGCTTTATCTCCGCAAAACTCCCCACCCTGCCCTCGGTCAGTAGGGGATATCCATGGGCTTGAAAAGGTTGCCGTCAGATAGGACATTAAGCTGTTGAAGTTGTGCATTTTAAAGAACATGCTGGATGGCCTTGACTGGAGGTTACCACCTGTTTTCTAACAGCTGTCCAGTGGGTTCCTTCTCTCAACCTTCTCTGATCCTTTGGGGTACTTGTGATTCGGCTATTTACCCATACCCAATTTTGTGTAAAAAAAGTGCCACTCAGAGGTAAAGTAACTTATCTGAAGACGGAGTGACGATTTAGTGCCTCATCCAACAGATGGCAGTTTTTCTGACCCTATTGGTGTCCCCTTTCTCGCTGAGAGCTAGATGTGGGTTAATGGAAATAAATTACAATTGGAACTTGAGTCAGGGAATGTCAGAAAACTAGTCTGGTGTGCTATAAAATAACACCACATGCCTAAATGCAAAGGCTATTATGATGACTTTTGATTGGGAAGTCAGAGAAATATATGCAAAACATCAAAGGAGATCATTTAGAGAGAAGTAGAAATAATTTTCAGACTGTTTTTGAATCCACACCTGCCTAAGCCCGCTTTTTTTTTTTGGGGGGGGGGGGGGGGGAATTCACATGGATCACAAAACATATATACTGAAATGAATGCCCCTAAACAGTTATTTTATTCTTATAATATTAATCAAAATCGTTTTATGACAAAATTGAATGTTAATGCTATTTGGAACGAAAAATACTAGAAATACTACCAGAAGCTGAAATTTAATGCAAAGAGCCATTAATTTGTTAAAAATAAGAGAATACACACAAAAAAAATAACTATGCAGTGCTCATTTTTAATTACTAAAGACTTATTTTTAAAGGTTGAAATTGTAATCAAAAATATTTTATATTTCTGCCTTTCAAAATAAAAAAAAAAATTACTCTGAGCCCGAAGTCATTTGTGCCTAGCCATACTCCGGCTCAGCCCAACAAAGTTCGAGCCAAGACTCATTAGTGAGAAGGGTGCAAATGTTTGCGTTGTGTGGCTGTTCCAAAATCGAGGAGAAATGACAGAGAATTAATTTGATTCTCATTTTATTTAGACTAAATTCAATGTTATAAAATTAATACATTGAATACTGTGCAAAAGTACCAATATGTTGTTAACCTTGAATAAACTTGTATCATCTAGTAAACAAAATAGAAGAGCCAAAAGATTTATTGAAAATAGAATAGTAAAATAAAAAAGAATTGTGACTTGAGAACAATAGTAAAAAATCCGGAAAAATTATGGTCTGAATGCAAAAGCTGAAATTTATAAAATTACATGCATTTAATGTTTTACGATTTCCAGCCATTTGTTTTTTATAGTTTGTTTTCAAAAAGACTCAATTTTTGTATTTTTCAAAAAACTTTTTAGGGCTAAAGAATATGCCATAGACAGCTACTTAGTAACCCTGATATAAACTGTTTCAAGATTCCCTATGTTCGAGAGATGTGAGTGAATGATAGGTTATTTATTCACCATTGAAATGGTTATTAAGGGCCTCTACTAGTGACTAAGTTTTTTATTTATTAATGCATTTGAAGAAAAAAAAATGAATCGTACTAGTTGAATGCTGTTTGAAAACTGAATGAGAAATATTAATAAGAGTTTATAATTTCACTCTAACAATCACTTTTGAAATGTGGCAGAATTTTTTATATGAACTATTTTAAACTTTTCTGCCACTGGGAACAGTGGTTCTAAAGAACGATATTTCAGTTCTTTTGAATTTACATAATGTTTAAACTAGTTTGACCTACATTCTGTTAAAGGTACAAGTTGAACTTTTAAGACAGTATGATACAGCTGATATGCCGAGTTCCTGGAAAACATCGGTATAAGCACACAATGTTTAAATAGGAAAAGTTGGTAATTCTAACTTTACATTATATTTATATGTTTAAAAAAATTGCTAATTAAATCACTATCATGATGTACAATATGTTGGTTCGATAGCAATTTGTGAATTCTGAAAAAAAAAAGGAGAACAATGCAAATTCTGTTATAAATTTGTTACTTTAGGATCAAAAGTTTCCACATAAATGAAATATCTGGCAGTCACTTTCGGTATTAGCAGTGCGTAGCACATCATTTGCAAGAAGTATGTTGACATAGTTGAAAGCTAATTTTTATACACGAAAAGATTCACTAGATGCATTTTGTGTCTTTCTATGTTAAAATAATAGTAAAGTAAAAACAATATATTTGTACAAACCCTGGTTGTTAATACATTTGTATCAGAGCACCTGCCTCTAGTCACTTTCAAATATTTCAACGATATATTTCTGTTATTAATTAGTTGCACATAACTTTTGAGTTTTAACTTTTCTTTCATGTGTTTCTATTACACTTTCAAATCTTTTCGATTCATCTAATTGCATATATTGAATGTAGTGCAATGGGTTTAGCTACACAAACAACATTAAGCTTAGCAAACTATCATACATTGGTGTCTTGATGTGGAAATGTTTCACAAGTTATATTTTTTATATATTAAGTATAGTCTTGACGAATTGTAGTATTAGTAAGTTACTCCACTTTGTCCCAGTTATTGTGGTAATGACGCAAACAGTAAAACTTAGTAACAAGAGTTTATCTGTTTAGCAAATCTGCACTGAGGAATTAAACTTAGATGATATCTGAATGGGAAAAGCATGATTAACTTGGCCCACAAAATATTAAAAATTAAGAAATTCTCTTATAATTTTGGAATGAGTGAAAGCTGGGCATATTAAGTTAAGGATAAAGTAGGATTACTTTACATTTTCCTAAAAAAAAGTTAAAAGTAATTACATTTACCTTTGACTCTGATGACTTGATGGAGAATGAAAATGGCAGAATCTAATTGCAAAACGAACACTTTAGTGATCTCTAGCAGTTAGTAAGAAAGGTATGATGTAATCTAAAAAGCGATGAGGTAAGTTGAGTCCATGAGAAAAATTTCAGTTGGTTGAATATGGAAAATGGGACTTCCATTGTGTGCAATGCAGTAGCGATGAAGCGAGGTTCTTTTACACTTCTGGCTCAAGTGGCCTGGCAAATTGGTGCTTCTGTTAATTATACAGTATAATATAACAGAGATAATCGAAGAATATTATACAAAAATAAAATTTATGTTAGAATAAACTTATTAAATTAAGAAAATACTTTTACTTTCATGTTGAAACATTTATATATATGTTTAATTTATAATTCTTTTTTGGTTTACGATAATTTTAAGGGAACGATTGCTTCCCTTGCTTCCGTGGATGCTTTGCCACTGCTCATCGGTGTCCTGTTTCTCACCTAGCGCAAGGTGGGAGTTAGAGGATCTCAATGCTGGCAGTTGGCACTCAAGCATGGGAACTGCTGATTATGAGCCTGGCACACTACTGAGCCCGGCACACTACTGAGCCCAACCTCTACTGATACATATATTCAATATGAAAGCCTTCCCCATCATTCAAAACATGCATTTCTATATATAAATAAGATCACTGGACAAAAAATGTCACCCCTGGCTGAATGTCACTTAATAGTGCGTAATGCCTCCATGCGACTGAAGAACAGCTGAAATCCTGTCTGGCATGGATGCCACCAGTGTGTGGATGTAGTGCACATCAATATTCATCCACTCTTCCAGCAGCAAATGCCGCAGTTCAGCCAGATTGGCCGGATGGCTGGGACAGTGCTTCACTCATTGCCCCAAATAGTCCCACAAGTTTTCTATGGGATTCAAATCAAAGGATTTGACAGGCCAATCAAGATGTTCGAAGGCTTCAGAATGCTCATCATGCCAATCTGACATACTTCAAGCCCTGTGCATCTGACAATTGTCATCTTGGAAGACTGGGGTATCCTTCTGGTATTCACTGTGAAGATGCACAAAAGGCAACATGTGGTTGTCCAGTAGCTCCATATAGCCCTTCTGGTTCAAGTGTGATGTCACTGCAACCAAAGGACTCCTTTCCTCATACGTGAAACACCCCCAGAAAATCACAGACCCTCCTCCGGCTTGAACAGAACCTTGCACACAGTCTGCATGGAAGGCTTCATGCGGCTTACAATGTACCCGTTGTCTTGCATCATTCGAGTACAAGCAAAAACGTGACTCATCCTACCAGATCACACGCTTACAAGAGTCAGCAGTCTAGTCTTTGTGGCGCCGCTCCCACTGTAGCCGTTGCATCATTCGAGTACAAGCAAAAACGTGACTCATCCTATCAGATCACACGCTTACAAGAATCAGCAGTCTAGTCTTTGTGGCGCTGCTCCCACTGTAGCCGTGCAGTCTTGTGTAGGAGCTGTTAACATGGGTCTTTTCGTGGTACTCTGCCCCAGATATCTATGGCATACAGTTCCCTTCAGAGTGTTCATTCGGAAACAGCTTGTGTAGGCCTGCATTGACTGACTGGAGCAATTCCTGCCTCATTGCAAAGCGGTTTGGCCTAACAGTGTGTGACACACTGTGGCAGTCTGTATTGGTGAGCACAGTCTTTCTGCCGCAGTTCTGGCGACGATTAGCAATGGACTGCGATGTAAGCCACTGCTGGAAGACCCTTTGGACAGTGCATTTCAACACACCTGCAAAGGCAGCAACTTCTTGTACATTATTCCTTTTGACTCGGCCAAATGCAATAACACCTTTTTGCCACTCATTCACATCTTTGGCTTGACCCATGTTTCATGGAGCGACTAACACATACGTGGCACACAACCACTTGTCACTGTATGAATCCCATAGTACAACTATTTGTAGGACGCATTTATTACTGGTGCGCCCTCTGTTGCTGTCAAACGAACGCAACCCTCTTACAGCAGGAGATGACTAATTTTTTGTCTGGTGAGCTTATTTCACAATGTTTCTGACATCTTTTTCCCCTCCAACCAGGCTTGGGCTCAATAATTATCAAAGTGGTTCATACCTGGACAGGAAATTTTGAGCTTGAACTTGTTAGTAGTTTTTATGGCAATCAGTCTGCAACATTTTAAACCAGATTTAGTTCCTTTATTTTAATGGTTTAATTAAATAAGTTTAAGAAGTATGCTGGTTTTGTATAGCTTTAAAGGATGCACTACAGAAAAAGTAAAACATCAGGTAACCCTTTCTCTACCAAAATGGCCCAAATTGCAGGTTGGAGGTAGTGAAGAGGAAGGAACAGCATTAACTGGATGAGTCCAATTAATATTTTGTCCATTCTGGGTCAGTATGGTACTGAAAAGGTTAAAGAAGCAGATGTATACTGATTTAGTGATGATTCCAAGAGGCATGCCAAGCCAGCTGCAGGTTTTGGATGTGATTATTAATTATTTAAGGACGATTTAAGGAGATTTTGTAACTGGCTAGTGCCTGGAGAACATAAAAATTAACCTCTACTGGAAAGACTTCTAGCTCTTCTAATGAATTTTAAAAGGTAAACTGTTGTGAGAAAAGCTCCTATTACAGGTAGGAAATGGCAGACCACATTTTGAGTGTGTGAAGTAATTATATTCACAATGTATGATTAATTTAATAATAGTGCAAGATCAGTATCTAACCATTTATCACGAACTCCTCTATTAGAGGAGTTCGTGATAAGTGCTTATTAAGCAATTAATCATTTTCCATGGCATTTATCACAATTCTCATGGTTTTTCTCCAAAGCTACCTGCTGATCATGAACATCAGATGGGATGATAAGCAATGGTTTTTCTGTGCAGAAGACATACCCTGTGCTCATTCACTTTTCCAGTGTCTCGCCTGAAAGGCTGGTTTACATCCAAAGGCCCAGCTATTTTTTCATTATGATCACCCCCCCCCCCCCAAGAAAAAAATTAATTTTATTTTGCCAAATAACTAATGAAAGGAACTATGGCATGTTATATGCCAAAGTAATCAGCATTTAATTTTGGATTTTCTGAAAATAAAATATTTTAGAAAAAAAAAAGACTAGTTTTACTTTAATAGGGCACTTTTAGAGTCATGTAGTAAAAAAATGCAAATAAAAATTTATTTAAAAAAAAGCAAACTAATAGACAGTAATAATTATATTGCGCATAAATAGAAAGGTTATTTCCAAATAGCAAAAAAAAATTACTTGAAGCATGAAAATTACTCCCTTTTATAATTTTTTCTCAGTACTATACTTTGAGAAAAGTCCAGGCATTTTGCCAATTGTGCTGAGTCGTATGAAATCAACTTTAGAATTTTTTTTGAAAAGTAACCAATCAACCAAAATAAGTTGTGTTATTATACCAAATTAAACATAATCTAATTCTGAATTTAATGAAAATAAAAAATTTAAGTAAATTTATAAAAATATTGATTTTAGTAAGATTATTTTTTTTACATGATATAGCAAAAAAAAGATCAAACTATGAAATTAAGGCCTAATTTTGAAAAAACTGATGAATAAAAACAGTTAAATTATATATTAATTGAAAGGAAATTTCTTCCTTAATAATATAATATTTATCTGAAACATTATTTTTATTTCTTTTAATGATTCTTTTCAGTGTGGTATATTTTAAAACACGGGACTTGGACTGCTCACATTAATGGAATTTTCTGTCCTGTTTATGAAATAGAGGAATATTTCCTTGGGGTTTTTTCTTTCAGTGTTGAACTTCGGTAATATTGGTTGAGTGCAGAAAGGTTTGTGTACCCAGGTTGAAAAACAAAAATGTATGTCGTTGCTGGCAGCTTCACAATAACGAGCTCTGACCTTGTCTGTCTAAGAACACTCTTTTTACTTATAGTTTCGATTTGAAGAGTGGGAATGATGTGTAGAATGCTGGGATAAAGTGATATGAATGCTAAAAATAATTCTAGGAATATTAAACTAGATTTAAGACAGAAAAGATGGTAAAATGGGGAAAAAAAGACGATGGAGGTTCGTACTTGTAAGTACTTCCATAATCTTCCATTTTTAAAAATAGCAGTTTTTTTTTTATTAATTTCTAGTTGACTTGAAACTTTAAGGGAAATTTTGTTGATTTTCAAATCAAACTTGTGAGCTTAAACAGGAGGTTGCTTCAGCAAAGAGTAATGTTAACAAATAAATCGGGAGTGCTGTATATCATGTATAACAATTGGCGACCATCACTTTAACAAATTAATATATACATCCTAGCTTAATAAAATATGCATGAGATGAAAAAAGGAAGTATAATTTTTTAAGCATAAATATTGTATTTTTATAAAATATATGTAAGAAATTTTTCAAACTGCAGTTTAAAAAGTAAAATCGAATTCTTTTGTTGTACTAAAAACAGGTACATATATCCTCGGCCTCTCATTTCAGATTCTATCAAACCTACATATGACCTGGACACTGAAAGGGTTAAAAAACATGCTGGATGACCTTGATGAGAGTCTTCCATGTCTCCAAATAGTCCCTTGCCCCAAATTTCTGTGATCCTTTGGAGTCCTGTGACCTGGCCACTTAGGCTTATGTGCAAAAAGTGCCACTCAGAGGTAAAAAATCCAACATATACCAACATCTCTTTGCCAGCCACTGGGATGTATACCCCAACTTCTTGCCTGTCTTCATAGATGGCTTGAAGTCTACCACTTCAGTGGGATCAGCCATGATCTGCTGTGTCATCATCATAGTGGACTAGCTCTCACTGCATTGTTCCATCTTCACAGCAGAGTTGCATATTATCAATCTTGCCTCTGGATCATATAGTGACTAAGCATAATCAATGGTGTGTGTCTTACACCAACTTGCATAACACACTACAGGCTTTGATCTTGGGAAGACTTTGTCCTTCTCACCCTGTTCTTTTCAATATCGACCAGAAACTCCATTTGATGATTACCACATCAACTATCCTTGTTGGGTTCCCCAAATATGCTAGCATCATAAGCAATGATTTAGACGATGCTACTTCCAAGCCAGCTACACCCCTGTTTGTTGACTAAGATGATGATTGGAAAAGATATAAATAATAAATAATTATAATAAGAATAAAAACTTTCAGATCAAGCCTTTCATCAAACTATGGTAGTCTTCTTTTCAAGGAATTGCAACCGTGCATATTTGCTCCCCTCGGTACGAGCTCCTGTCTGTGGTATGGGGACCACCCTGTGAAGGTTCCGCTGGCTCGGGTACCTTCACAGGGTCCTGAATGCTCTCCCGCATGTTTGTCGTGCGGTGAGACCCATGTCCTGGGAAAGGAGGATCCTGGTAGTTACTCGGGGGTCCCCGTCTTCTCACCTCAGCTCATGACTGGCAGGGTCCCATTTGGCCACCTTGCCATTGGGGAGCCTGTCGTCGTGGGGATGGACAGCATATTCCAGGGCCTCTGCTTCCGGTAAACAGGAGCTTCTGGGGTGATCTTCCTAGGAGCATTCAGCTGGTTGGCAGGTCCTGCTAGGTTCAACCATACAGAGCAGTGAGTAACCTTGCCCACATCCGGGTACTGGTTTGCGAGTTTCCTCACAATTTAATTTCCTTTTGTAGTTATCCTTTGTGTGGCCAGTTTGCCCGTTCAAATTATGTTAATTTTCACTTAGTTTCTTTTGTGAAGAAAGTTTTTTTTTTTTGCACATTTCTCTTTTCATTTTCCATTTATTTATTTGTGAGGGCTTGGCTCACTCTCTGTGTGGGTATAGTGCCCGTGTAGCCCTGGCGCCCGACTGGGCGTTCCCTTATTGGGCTCTGTGGAAGGTGGGAACATCGGGTACTAAACCACACAAACCATGAGAGATGAAGAAGAAATTGATACAATCAATGCCAACAAGAGGGCTCGACATGAGCCCCCCACCTTACACATTGTCTCTGTTATCTACTCCATCTTCTTTGTCCGTCTCTTCATTCCCAAGATTCCTGATCATCCACTCCATGGGCGATGAGGTACTTGTGGACATGTCCCCATTTTTTGTCAATAAAAGTTTGAAAGGTCTTGCGGGAGAGCCAAAATCTATCAAGAGCTTATGATCTGGTGACTTGCAGGTTTTGAGACTGCTTGTTCGAAACACTCAGAACTTCTGAAAGTCTGAGAGATTGGTGGGGTGGCTGTCGAGGTCACTCCCCACAAAACTTTGAATTCCTCTTGGGGTGATCACTGATTGGGGCCTCCTAAAAGTCACCGAGGAGGAAATCCTCTCAGAGCTCACGCCTCAAGGAGTAACAGCAGTCCGTTGGGTTTTGACACGCCATGATGGGAAATTGGTGTCCACTCGGGATATTGATACAATCAATGCCAACAAGAGGCTCGACATGAGGCCCACCTTACAGGAGCCCATCAATGTGGATCATGGACTGTATCGTGGATGCAGCTGCATCCACAATTCCTTGTTTTGATTGTGACAATTGATTGTGACATTTAACACGCTACACCTGTCTTCTTCCATCAAGGAAGGTTATTTACATTGTGAGGTACGGCTTTCAGTGCCAGATATATGGTCATGCCCACACAGATTTCTGGGGCAATCCCATCTGTGCTCGCTGTGGCAGCAAAGATCATCTCGATCCTGACTGCACAGCAGAAAAAGCAAGCTGTGTGAACTGTAATGGCAAACATCTCAAGTGGAAGGAGGAAAAGGAGGTTCAATGCGTGAAGATCATCAATAACATCTCTTACGCTGAGGTGAGAAAGCTCGCTGCATTGCCTGCCCCACCTGACAAGGTATCCTATGCCAGTGCAGTCATTGGAAAACCCATCGTTCCAATGACTTCGGTGGCAGTGCTGACCAACATCAGTCTACCACCTACTGAATCTTTCTCACTTGCAGCAAGATACCTCCTGACGCAGGTGAAACAGAGTTTGGTGTTGACTTCTACATCAACCCGGTTTCCATTCCTGCAACTCAGCCTTCCACCTACACTGAAAGGCCTCCTTCCTGTCCTTGGGGCGGGGGTGGCTCAGTCGGTAGCGCGCTAGGCTCATAATCTGTAGTTCCCAGGTTCGAGTCCCAGCTGGGTCAGTGTTGAGATTTATCTCCGCAAAATTCCCCGCCCTGCCCACGGTCAGTAGGGGACACCGCTGGGCTTGGAAAGGCCGCCGTCCATCGGATGGGACGTTAAGCCGTGGCCCCGTGTGCGGGAGAGTCGTACCCTGTGCACGTTAAAGAACACGCTGGATGGCCTTGACGGGAGGCTACCATCTGTCTCCCAACAGCTGTTCCAGTGGGTCCCCTCCCCCAACCTTCTCTGAGCCTTCGGGGTCCATGTGACCTGGCCATTTAGCCCATGGTGTGCAAAAAAGTGCCGCTCAGAGGTAAAACAACCCAACCTTCCTGTCCTCAGACAGCTAGACCTTCCAAACTGAAGGGGCATCCATTGGGGCCAAAAAAGAAATGTATCACTCCTCCACAAAGGGCGGTCACTGATCCATGTGTCTCAGACGATTCCGAGTACATGGATACAGACTACCCCCTATTCACTAAACCATCCTCTGTGGTGTTTAAGTTGAATAGGAATTCATTGTTCGCCCACTCTTCTAAGACCTAAGATGGCCACACTCCTACAATGGAATTGTCATGGATTCCAGAGAAATCTTGACAACATCAAGGCCCTCCTTCAGGCATACCAGCTCATCTGTGTGTACCTGCAGGAGGCATACTTGCAGACAGTCACAGATCTCACGATCTGGCACTTTTCACTAGTTCGCTGGGACCAGGATGGAGATTGTCCAGCTCATGGGGGTGTCGCCATCCTCATGAGCTATTCTCTATTCCAGGTCATACCCCTCACCACCAACTTAGAGGCAGTAGCCATCCACCTCTTCGTGGGGTTCTCCCTGACTGTCTGCTCTGTATATCTTCCACCTGGGAGAATTGTCTTCCAGGAAGACCTTGATGACCTTGTCTCGCAGCTGCCATCCCCCTTCCTCATCATGGAGGACTTCAATGGACACAGTTCATTTTGGGGCAGTGCTGACACTAATGGAGGGGCAGGGTCCTGGAGAGTGGCTCCTGGATCCTTCTCTCTCCCTGTTGAACTCTGGTGTCAGTACATACTTTCACTCCCTAACCTACACATTCACTGCCATTGACCTCACCATCTGCTCCTCCTCAATCCTTCCACTCTTTACATGGGAGGTCGAGAACAACCCATACGGAAGTGATCATCTCCCTGTGGTGTGCATCATCTCCCTTGGGAGGCCTTGCAGCTCTTCATACGTCTCACAGTGGAGGCTTGATTGGGCTGACTGGAGTGGCTTCAAGCTCCTCTCTGAGCTCAATGACCACTCTGTCAGCCAGGAGCCCATCAATGTGGATCATGGACTGTATCGTGGATGCAGCTGCATCCACAATTCCTTGTTTTCCAAAATCATGATGGAATTCAGATTGCACCACAGCTCGTAAGGCTCAGAGCAAGGCTTGGGGGATATTTCAGAGATATCTGACATCCCCCAACCTTGAAACGTTCAAATGCGCCAGGGCAAAAGCTTATTTCATCTGGCGCACAGCCAGAAGGAATCTTGGATCAAATATATGTCTTCTATCACCCACACGACCAGTTGTAAGGTCGTGTGGGGTAAGGTCCAGAAGATGAGTAGGAAGTACACGTCCCACTCGTTATCGATCATGGAGCACAATGGACAGGCAATTGCTGATCCCAAAGCAATTGCCAACACTCTCGGGAGTCATTCTCCTCCATCTCTTCTTCTTACTCCCCCGAGTTTCTGGCCCAGAAGAGCAGAACAGAATGCTCTCCACTGTCCTTCCACTCAAATGGCCTGGAGCCTTACAACAGGCCATTCACAGCGGAGGAACTTTGCGTTGCTCTGCACACCTATCATGCATCTGCTGTCGGGCCAGACAATGTCCATTATGCCATGCTCCAACATCTCTCGCCATTGAGTAAGGATTGGTTGCTCCATATTTTCAATCACATTTTTCTTGAGGAGCAGTTTCTGAACTCCTGGTGGGAGGCCATCGGCTTGGCCTTCCCGAAAACAGGAAAGTATTTCTAGATTCCTTCTAATTATCAACCCATTGCATTGACAAACTGTGCGTGCAAAGTGTTGGAAAGAATGGTAAATGCCAAACTCATCTGGTATTTAGAACACCACAACCATCTTTCCAACACGCAGTGTGGCTTTCACACACAATGGTCAATTCTTGACCATCTGATATCCCTCAAATCGGCTATCAGAAATTCATTTTTACATAAAGAGCACCTGCTATCAATTTTCTTTGACATTGAAAAAGCATACAACACATGTTTGAGATTCGGCATTCTTCATGACCTCCATAGCTTCGGCTTGAGAGGTCACATGATGATCTTTATCTCCAACTTTTTATTGGCATGTTCTTTTCGTGTCTGTGTCGGCAACCCTCTGTCATGGCCTTACCCCCAAGAACGGGGTGCCACAAGGCTGCGTTCCGAGTGTTACTCTTTTCGCTATCAATATTAATTCTATTACTAGACAACTTCCTCCATCTGTAGGCAGTGCCCTCTATGTTGATGATTTTAGCATATTTTGCTCTTCATCCAGCATGAGGGTTATTGAAAGGCTTGCAATTGTCCTGATTTTGATTTGGGCGACGGCAAACGGGTTTCGGTTCTCCCCACAGAAGACCTCTTGTGTGCACTTTTGCCACAAGCATGATCTTCATCTGGATCCTGAGCTACGGCTCAGAGGTAACATCACCAAGTTTCTTGGTCTCATCTTTGATCGGAAATTGACCTTTTTACTACACATACATCATCTCAGGTCCATCTGCACGCAGACATTGAACTTTGTCAAGGCCCTCTCTTTCCTGGGGAGCTGACATGTGTTCTCTGCTCCACCTGTACCATTCACTTGTCCGGTCCAGAGTCTTTACGTTGAGACCGGCGAACCGTCTTTATCTCTTCGCTGTCAGCAGTTGTCCCTACAATACGCATCTAAATTGTGATCTCTGCCTGGCCATCCCACTTGGGACTGTGTTTTCAGTCTAAAATAGCATTGCACAGTCTACATTGAGTCATTCCCACCATGGCTCACTTTTTCCCCTTCCTGTGATTTTTCCATGTGCAGAACAGGGAAGGCCTTTACACCCGACTGTGTGTATCAGCAACTCTTTACCAGCCATTGTGCTGAGTACCTGGACTTCTTGACGGTCTTCACAGATAGCTCAAAGTCTGGCACATCATGGGATGAGCCATGGTCTGCTGTGATGTAATCATTGCAGACCAGATCCCACTGTAGTGTTCCATCTTCACTGCAGAGTTGCACATTTATCAGTTTCGCCTTGGACCATGTGGCGGCTAAGCATCATCATCGGTGTGTGCTTTACATCAACTTGCTTAGCTTGCTACAGGCTTTGATCTTGGTGAGGCATTGGCCTCACCCAGTTCTTTTCAAGATCTGCCAATAGCTCCATCGTCTGTCAGCCACAACCACCATCCATTTCTGTTGGGTGCCCAGTCATGTTGGCAGATGCTGCTGCGAAATCAGCCACACCTCTGCCTGACTCTCCATTGCCGGTTCCATATCTGGATTTCTGGAAGTGTTTTACCATCAAGCTCCAGGCACAGTGGCACAAGCTCCGGGCACTTGGTCTGAACAGCTTAAGAGCAGCTGTTTGAGATCAAACCTATCACCAAACCATGGCAGTCTTGTTACTGCAGGAATTGCAAGGAGGAAGTTGTACTTGCTTGGCTCTGCTTAGGTCATTCATTTATTACTCATTCGTTTCTTCCGGATGATGAACCTAAGTGCGAGTTTTTTGACACCATTTTAAGTATTAAACATATTTTAATCGAATGTCATGGTTTTAACTTTGAACAATGCATTTTTTTAGCTTTCACTATTTTACGTCCGAACCCCTTACACTCGGACATCTATTATCTGATCATTGCTGTTGTACCTATGTATTTAAATTTTTACAATATACTGGATATTTTACTTGCCTATAGTTTTACTCTCCTGTTTATTATTCTGTATCACTGATTCTCAACCTTTTATGCTTCACGTACCCCCTGGAAATGTGTATGTAACTGGCATACCCCTTGTATAGATAGATAAAACTATAGTTATAGTATAACAATGGGAATAAAATAAAACACACACATATATATATACACAATAATTACATATATTGATAAATACAAAAAATGACATTTTTGCACAGCAGTGTTGCTAACTTAGCGACTTTGTTACTAGATCTAGCAAATTTTGAGCTCTCACGGCGTACCCAATAAAAATTTTACTGTGTACTCCATGTTGAGAACCCCTGTTCTATATGTTTAACCCAGGTCGCTTAAGGGGCAAGGGTGGCTCAGTCGGTAGCGCGCCAGGCTCGTAATCTGCAGTTCCCAGGTTCGAGTCCCAGCTGGGTCAGCATTGAGACTTATCTCCACAAAACTCCCTGCTCTGCCTACTGTCAGTAGGGGATACTGATGGGCTTGGAAAGGCCGCTGTCCGTCTGATGGGATGTTAAACCATGGCCCTGTGTGTGGGAGAGCCATACCCTGTGCACATTAAAGAACACACTGGATGGCCTTGATACCATCTGTCTCCCAATAGCTGTTCCAGTGGGTCCCCTCCCCCAACCTTCTCTGACTTCTTGTGACTTGGCCATTTAGCCCATGATGTGCAAAAAAAGTGCCACTCAGAGGTAAAACAACACAATCCAGGTCGCTTACACCTGGGTTATTTTTATTTATATTTACAGCATATTTCTACATTTGTGTATTGTTATCCACTACCTTCCATTTTATTGTTTTACATTTTTTGTATGAATCTTTGAAGTGTATTTTTAAGAACTGGTTTAGGGTATCACAACTTTTATCTTTTATTTGGACATTATAGCCTTATTTTTGTTTATTATATTTGTTTGGCGCATTATAGCCATAGTTGCTAATGCACCATAAAACTCTAAACAACTAAACTGCATATTTGGTCAACTCTACATATGTGCTGAATTTTTCATGCATTGTTTTAAGTGGATGACCTACCTATGTGCATGTTTTGTGACACCATTTTAACATTGAGCACATTTTAATTCATTGGCATCGTTTTATTGCTGAACACATTAATTTTTTTTCTGTCATCTTTTGCCATCCAAGTCAGACACCACTAATCTGATAATTTTTATCCTGCTTTTGTCTTTTTAGATTTTACTGGTATTTTAGTTGAATTTAAGGTTTTACATTATTTTAGATGTCTTGTGATTTGTCTATTTCACAGGTCCTGTTCAGTGAATGATTTATTTATTATCATTGTCATCATTTTACAGATATACAGTTCAATTTTACTACCAATATTAGTAAAACAAGAGTTAATACAGTTTAGAGTTTTGAAGTTCAAAACAATTTTATGTTCATATAATTTACGCACACACACATATATGATGATAAATTGAAACTTGTTTGCAGGGGTAAAAATAAATTTAAAACATAAATCTTTGGATAAGATCATCATGCATTTAGTTTCACTATTTCCTTAATAAGTACAAAATTTATACTAAACAAATGATTAATTCAAATGAGCATTTTTTTTCATGATAAAGTAACAAAAAGACAAAATAAGATAAACTAAATTTAGGAGAGTAAATTTTTCAAAAGTTATTTTTATCTTCATTTTTTAACACCCATAGTCCTAATTCTTTCAGAAAAAGCTTATCATTTTTAGTATGTTAAGATCTTTGGGTAATGCATTATAAAACTTAGTTGCCAAATAGATACACTGAAGTGCCTTTGAATTAGGGATAGTAGATGTTATTCAAATTCAGTACCGCAAGTCCTGCATTTGCACGCATGCATGGCTGAAACTGGTTATATTTGCTGTCAGCTTTGGCTTCCCCAAACATTCGTCGTGAGAAACATAATGGGAAAGACATGGGATTTAGATGCATTTGACAGAGGACAGATTATAGGTGCCTGATCTGAAACCACCCAAATCTGAATATACACTATATGATCAAAAATATTCAGACACCTCTTCTGAGTAATGGATTTTCCTGTATATGCCACAGCCATGGCCCAAACAGGTATAAAAAAATTCATGTGGCCTGGCAAACCTCATAAACATGTATAAATGGGCCATGTGGCAGAGCTCAGTTACTTTCAATGGGGCATGGTCATAGGATGCCACCTAAGCAACAAATCAGGCTGGACATTTCAGCCCTGCTGCAGCTACCCTGATCAACTGTATGTGATGTTATTGTGAAATGAAAATGCAGGAGCAGCAACAGTGCAATTGCAACCCAGTAGGCCATGTAAAGTGACAGAACGGAATCACTGAGTGCTGAAATGGGTGGTGCAACAAAATTGCTTGTCCTTGCAACACTTACCACTGAGTTCTGAAATGCCTCTGGAAGCAACGGTGCTGCACCATAACAGTTCATCGTGAGCTACAGAAAATGGGTTTCCATGGTCAAGCAGCCGCATACAAGCCTAACATCAACAAGATCAACGGCAAGCATCAGTTGGAGTGGCGTATAACATGGTGCCAGTGGACTCTTAAGCAGTGGAACTGTGTTCTCTGGAGTGATGAATCACGCTTCACCATCTGGCAGTCTGATTGACGAGTCTGGGTGTGGAGAATGCCAGGTGAATGTTACCTGCCTGACTGTGTTGTGCCAACTGTGAAGTTTGGTGGAGGAGGCATCATACTCTGGGGCTGTTTTCAATGCCACTCAAGTTCATCCACACCCATTTCATCAAACCATGATTTGGTTTGATGAAATGGGTGTGGATGAACTTGAGTGGCCTGCACAGAGCCCTGATCTCAACCCCATGGAACACCTTGGGATGAATTGGAATACTGGCTGTGAGCCAGGCCTGACATAAGTGATTGGCCTCACTAATGTTCTTGTGGCAGAATGGCAGACAATTCCCACAGCAATGTACCAAAATCTAGTGGAAATCCTTTCCCACAGAGTGGAAGCTTTGATAGCAGCAAGGGTGGACCAACATGATACTAATTCCTTTCCGATTACCAGGAGATTGTGGATGAGTGAGTGTGCAGATACTTTTGATCGTATAGTGTATATTGACCAAGTTCTTGTACTCTTCATTTTCAACATACGCTGATTTGATTTGTGCATATCGAAGAGGTTTCAAATTGATAAGTAAACCTCTCTCCAAGATAATATACCATATAATAGATGATTTAACACAAGAGAAATAAATTATTTTCAATAATGATAGTCACATAATTTCTAATGTGATAAAATTTTGGAATAATAGAATTTATGAAACGATGAACTGAAAAAAATTTGGTTTTGCCATGAGTGGGATTCGAACCCACGTTTCCTGGAGACATGGGTTCGAATCCCACTCATGGCAAAACCATGAAAATCACGAGTTTCATGTCTACAGGACTTATCCTGTGATTATTTGCTAATCATTTATTGATTTAACGCCTTGAGCGTGAGTGACAAATATTAATTCCATCTCTAATGAGGCAACAGAGTTGTCCACTTCCTGGATAGATGGCGCCACTAGTGCGAATCAAATAAATAAAATCCGAAAGGTTTATAAGGTCACATAAGCTGAGAAAAGGTTAGCCATTGATGCTGTAGTGGTTAGCATAACAGGCATGTTTCCTGGAGACATGGGTTCGAATCCCACTCATGGCAAAACCGAATTTTTTTCAGCTTATCATTTCATGAGTTCCATGTCTACAGGACTTATCCTGTGATTATTTACTAATAATAGAATTTAGTTTTTTTAATTACATCACTTAGAAGAGTTTTTCCATATCATTTTCCTATTTTTATACACAACCAAGTATTTATAACTTTCCACTTTATTTTATCACATTCCAGCTTTCCCCATACACTCTTCAGAATGAAATATAATTTTATTTCTGAAAAAGTCAGCTAAATTTTCTCTAGATCTGAAATAAATATATTTAATTATTTTTACATTTTAAAACAATCTAAGCCATTTCCTTATTTCAATCAAGTAATTTTCTGTGTTCTAAAATTTCATCCCCTGAGTATATATTAGTCCAACATCATCAGCAAAAGATATCACATCCTTATGTAGATGAACCAGGGTTGGCTCAGTTTGTAGTGCTCCATGCTTGTAATCTGCAGTTCCCAGGTTCGAATCCCACCTGGACCAGCATTGAGATTTGACTCTGCAAAACTCCCTGTCCTGTTAGTAGGGGACACCGATGGACTTGGAAATGCTGTTGTCTGTCAGATGGGACGTAAAGCTGTGGCCTCTTGTGTGGAAGAGCCATACCCTTTGCACATTTAAGAACACGTTGGATGGCCTTGACAGGAAGCTACTATGTCTCCTAATGGCAGTCCATTGGGCCCCCTCCCCCAACATTCTCTGAGCTCTAGTGGTCCTTGTGACCTGTCCATTTATCCCTTTGTGTATGAAAAAGTGCCACTCAGAGATAAAACAACCCAACTCTCATGTAGATCAAATGTGCAAAACTCTTTTTATGCAGGGTGTCTCAAAACTCTGCACAAATTTCAATTCAAATTTCTTTTTCGTCTATGAATGTATGTCCTCTGACATAACCCTTCAGTGCTAGAGGGTGCTGACAGAAATATCAGTGGAGCTGGTACATAAACGAATGGAAAGAAGTGTGAACAATGTGTTTATTTAAAGAAGGTGCTCAAAGTTGCAACTGGCAATAGCATTGCATGCATGACAGCGTCGAAGCATTGATTGACATAAATGTTGAAAGATTCCCATAATTTCACGAACAATTGCAGCAGCGACAGCAATTCTTGCGACTGGGTCTTCATCTGAGTCAGTAGGAGTCTCATACACGAAGTTCATGTGTCCCCAGAGGAAGATATTGATACATGTTAAATCGGGTGATTGTGGTGGCCAGGCAACAGGTCCACCACTGCCTATCCATCGGCCTCCAAAAGTGGTGTTCAGATAATCCCACACCTCATTGTTGAATTGTCTGGTGCCCCATCATGTTGAAACCACGTTCGTCTGCAAATAGCCACAGGAACATCTTCCATCTGTCCCAGCAACGTTTCTTTAAGAAATACCTGATAAGTCCGTCCTTTGAGTTGGGAAGGCAGCAGGTATGGCCCAATCGAAATATCATAGACAATACCCACCCAAACATTGATGGTGAACCATTGTTGATGACCATGCGCCATTGTGGCATGTGGATTTTCGTGTGCCCAAACTTGAGAATTGTGCACATTAAACAGACCCTCACATGTGAAAGAATCCTCATTTGAGAAGAGCATGTGAGCCGGAAAATCAGGCTGCAATGCAGTCTGCTGCAGAAACCAGCGCACAAATTATACACGAAGAGGGAAATCCTGAGGTTGCAACATCTGGACTCTCTGATGATGAAATGGATGTAACCGCTGCTCATGCAACACTCTCCACACTAGGGTGTGGTTCACACTGAGGCTATGTGCAACAGCTCACGTGCTTGTGCCTGGATTGTCCTCAATCTGCCGTAGGATCTCTTCTTCCATATCAGGAGTGTGCATTGTTCTCTCCTGACCACTGTCATGCATGTTTGCATGGAATGTTCGAGTTTCTCACAGTTGCAAACACGCAAATGTTTGTTGGTTTGGTATGCGTCTGTTTGGGAAGTGCTGTTGCTACAACCTCACGGTAGCTCTTCCGTTTCCATTGGCAGCCCCATACACCAGATGCATGTCAGCCATCTCAGCAGTCATGAAACACTCCATGTTACATGTAATATGTCTGATTTATGAATGCTGATGGCAAACAAGTCTGTTCTCTGTTCCCACTTCGCCTATCTCCCACTGAGATTTGTACAGAGAGTTTTGAAACACCCTGTATTCAGGGTGATTCAAAACTTATCGTTCAAATTTCGTGGGGAGGTAGGGAATACTTCAGGAAACCGATTTCACATAGGAAAGTATGTCTGCAAACGTCATCTACATGAACAAAATGGACAAGTAAAGTGAACACAAGGAAACAGTACAGTTAAGTGGTAACGAATGTGACTTTTATTCCAACAAGGTAAAGTACAGGTTCACAGTAGGTGCTCAAAATTGCGACCATTTACACGGACACAGGATTCACAGCGCCGTTGCATTGACCGCCGAACATTTTCAAAAACGCCTGGCATATCACAGACAATGCCTGCGGCGGCCACTATTCGTGCAACCAGGTCCATTTCACTGTTGACGGGGGTCTTGTACACATGGTCTTTCATGGCCCCCCACAAAAAGAAATCCATGGGCGATAAATCAGGTGACCTGGGTGGCCAAGCGATCGGTCCACCTCTACCGATCCATCGAGCTCCGAATGTTCGGTTCAGGTAGCCCCGTCATGTTGATACCACATATCTCGGCGGATATGCGCAGGAACAGCGCCCAGAAAAGTCGGTAACACTGTCTCGAGAAATATTAGGTATTTCCTGCCGTCCAATCGGGGCGGTAGCAAGTAAGGTCCCAACAAACAGTCGCCAATGATTCCAGCCCACACATTTACGGCAAAACGATGTTGCGCAGCGTGACTTCTCGTACCATGCGGGTTGTCGTAAGCCCACACATGTGAATTGTGTGTATTGAACACACCTTCACGAGTGAATGAAGCTTCATCTGTAAAAAGGACAGAAGCTGGAAAACTGGGGTCCACGGCACCTTTCTGCATGAACCATTGTGCAAATTCCACCCGCTTCGGATAATCGTCAGGATGCAGTAACTGCACCCTTTGCAGATGGTAAGGATGCACACGTTCCTCGTGCAGTATCCGCCACACTGCTGACTGAGAGACCCCAAGCTGCTGAGCAATAGCTTGTGTGCTGGTATTCGGATTATCTTCGATGGACTGTAGGACTTGTTCTGCGACGTTGACAGTCCACGTCAGTCGTCTTCTCCCCGTATCCTGCATGTTGCTGCGCAGTGAACCACATTCGCGCAGATTGCGATGCACACGTGCAAACATTTGATGCTGTGGTATTCTTCTGTTGGGGTATCGGTCTTCGTAAACTTGCCTAGCTCGGCAGCCGCTTTTGCCAGCTGCCCCATATGCGAGATGCATATCCGCTAGCTCTTGATGCGTAAAACGATTAATCTTATCACTAGTAAGTCAGCTCGTACACTGATGACAGCGGGAGTGGTCGGGCGAGCTGTACACTGGTTGGGTACACACAGCGCCCTCTACATACGCATGCGTACATTTGCGGACATTCTTTCCTATATGAAATCGGTTTCCTGACATATTCTCTACCTCCCCACGAAATTTGAACGATAAGTTTTGAATCACCCTGTATATATGTATGTTTTTTATATGATATATTAGGTATTTTTTTTATATGAGTGTTACATCCATTGTTGATTTCATTGTTTTTGTTGCTTTATATGCTTTTTGATCCAAGTTTTTAAATTTGGTTATGGATTCTTTTTTTTTTTTATCTTTTTTAATTTTGCCTTGTCTGGTGCATTATAGCTCAATTGCTGATGCACCATAAAACCTTAAACATCTTTTTTTTGTATTTGGTATTATTAAGTACTCTAATATGATATCTGATATTTAGGGCAGGGGTTGGTTCAATCAGTATTGCACTGGGATTGCAACCTGCAGTTCTCTGGTTTGAGTCCCATCTGTGCCAGTGTTGAGATATAGTTCCACTAAACTCCCACCCTTCCCTTGGTCAATAGGGGACACTGATGGGCTTGGAAAGGTGGCTGTCCATTTGATGGGATGTAAAGCTCTAGTCCCATGTATGGGGAACTATACCCTGTGCACATTAAAGAATGCACTGAATAGCCTTGATGAGATGCTACCATCTGTCTCCTAACAGTTGTCCAGTGGTTCCCCTTCCCCCTAACCCCAACTTTCTCTGAGCCTATGGGTCCTTATGACCTGGCGATTTAGCCCATTATGGGCAAAATAGTGCTCTTCAGAGGTAAAACAACCCAACTCGATACCAGATATTTTAAGTAGGAAATACTTCTTTTTACTTGGACTACAAATGCTTAATTTTTTAGTACTTTGCCTAGCTCTGGCAGTGAATATAGAAATGCAAGCAATATGGGTTGTATAGTTTGAGATTTCTCAGTTTATTTTGGTAGAGCTCTTTAATGATTTGGCAATTAGTAAGAGACACAATGTAAATTTAGTAATATTTTCTAACTAATAAACAACGTATATCATTTTTCAATTCTTAATTTTTTTCTTATGTTTATAGATTGGTACTTCATCTGTAGTATATCCTGCAGCAATGTTTGCACCTGCAGTTGCTGACAGAGGAATTCCAGTAGCTGAATTTAACATTGAGTCAACACCTGGAACAGAGAATTTTGGGTAAATATATGTAGTTATAGTTCTTCAGGCTTCTAGAAGTAATTAATTGCATTATCCCTTGCAGTGTTCAGCCTAAAAAACTTTTTTTATATCCAGAGGTCAAGCTATTTTCTTCCTATTCTCAGCCCCCCCAAAAATTTAACTTTTTAACTTTTTTGCCAAACAAATGAAAGAAATTATGGCATGTTATATGCCAAATTAATCAGCATTTAATTCTTGATTTTTCTGAAAGTAAAACTAGTCATCTTTTTTTTGCTAGATATTTTAATATTTTTACTGGAAAATGAAGTAATAAAGGAAAAATTAATATATAATCTAATTGTGATGTTAAATAAAATATCCATAGCAACAAGTTGTAAGCCAGCCATCCAATATGGTACAACTCTGGAAAATCTATCAATAGATCAGTTGGTTGCAACTGAAAGATTGATAATTTTCATAAATAAATCTACTGAACTAAAAACACAGATTTAAATATAAAAAAAGTAAATACTAACTATACATTTGTAAAGGAAGTATATCCATATACTGGAACAATACTGTAAACAATCTATTATGGAGCCATTTATAACACACAGAACAGAGATCACACATGTAAAGTCACTTGCATCCTCAGCTCCAACTGTGACCTAGTTGCAGCCAGTCTTAAAGCCTAAGAAAAGCTCTGTCTTTAGTTACAGTTTCAATCTGAGCTGCAGGAAAGACACATAGGATGCAGGGATTCTAGGAATATTAAAATAAGTTTAAGGTAGAAAAGAATGTAAAATGAAAAAAACAAACAAACAATGGAGGTACATACTTTGTGATTCCAAAATCTTTCATTTTTAAAAATATCAGTTTTTTTTAATTAATTTTTAGGAGATTTTTGAAACTTTAAGGAAAAATTTGTTGACAATAGTTCAAATTAAACTTGTGAGCTTAAATCAGGGTGTTGCTTCTGCAAAGAGTAATGTTAGCAAACAAATCAACAGTACCTTATAAGCTCTTTTAAGAAATAGCAATCAGATGGTTTTAACAAATAATTTATATTGTACTTTAATAAAATATGCATCAAATTAAAGAACAAAATATTTTTTCAAGCCTGAATTATATGTTTTTATAAGATATATATAAAAAAATTACATCGACAATTTTTATTTTTGAAAAATCGATTTTTTGTTGTTGTTGTTGTACTAAAAATGGTGACACACCCACGACCTCTAATTGCAGATTCTGGCAATGCATACATATAATTATATGTTGTCAGAATAGGAAGACTAGAAATGGATAGCATGGGCTGATGAATCGAGTTCCAATTATATATATATATAACATTCTGATAGGAGGTTGTGTGTGTAGTGCATAATACACAAGGCCTAGACTGGAATGGTTATTCAAGAATATTTTGTTAGAAAAGCTCCAGCTGTGAATTATAATTATTTTAAAACATTTGGGGGAAAGTGATGCATAACCAGAGAGCCTGTATTTGAATTGAAGAAATGATGATGGCACAACTGGGCAATGGCAGCCGATGCCCACATTGTGTACCATTGTTAAAAGCATGTCACCAGTATGTGAAACTGCAGTAGGCAAAGGAATATTGCCAATGGACTGTGAAAGACTAGAAATGGGTAGCAATTGGCCAATGAATCCAGGTTCCAATTATATATATATAGCACACTGATGGGAGGCTGCATGTGTGGTGCATATCTCCCAAGGCCATAGACCTCAACTGTAGTGTTGTTATAGGCCATGGAGACAGTGTAATGTTCTGTGACGTGTTTATGTGGGCCACATGAGACCCCTTATACCTATTGAGAGCATCATCACTGCACATGGTTATGTCGATGTACTTGCTGACCACCTAAACCCATTCATGGCTATCCATTTCTCACAGCAGGATGCCTTCTTTCAACAACGACAATGCCCCATCTGTCACTCCCATTTGGCGAAGGACTGGTTGGAGGAGCATTCCAGTGAGCTCACAACCATAGACTTCACTCTCTTAATTTGAACCCTATTGAGCATCTGTGAGATGAAGTGGAGTCTTGCATTCGAGTCCGAAACCCACTACTGACAACTTTTGGTGCTTTATGGATGGCTGTCTTAGAATCATGGGCCACATTACCATTCAAACGTTTCCAACACATGGTAGAATCCATACCATGACATATTGCTGTTGTTGTGAGGGTTAAAGGTAAACCCACATGTTATTAGGTGGGTGTGTATAATAAATTGTCCTTCCAGTGTATTCTATTTAAGATGTTTTTAGATGTTTATAGATGAAAAGTATGAAGCAGTTAAATTTGCGATTTACTGTTCCAAATTTTTGTTTACGAGTTGGTTGTTCAGTACTAGAAACACAATTTCCAATTGATTGAATGCTCTAAATAGGAGTTGGATTTGTGAACCACCACTGCATAGACCCAAATGGACATATTTAACTTATATTTAAGGATAAATAATGTTGATTTAGAACTAAATATTAATACAAAATAATAATATATCAGTAATAAAATAAAAAGTAACAAAATGAAAGTAGAATAAATGTAGGTTTATTTACTATAAATGGAATGCATGCATGGAATAAACCTAATTTTTTAATCTACCTCAAAGTAGTTGCAAGTGTCTAATCATCTATGAGAAAGAGTATAGTCTTTTATGAGTGCCCTCCACTCTTTGGAGTGCAGAACATTAATTGACTTTGCTTCAAATCGGTGCCTATCGTTTCAAACTGGTAACCATTTTGATCTACCTGTAATATACACCAATCAGCCAAAACATTAAAACCACCTAAATATGATGTAGGTCCTCCTCTCACCACCAAAAGAGCTCTCACCTGATGAGGCATAGATTCAATGAGATGTTGGTAGGTGTTGCTTGATATTTTGTACCATGACTACAACAGAAGATCCTGCAGTTTCGCATAAATTACGTGGTTGGGGTGATACTGTTCATACTTGTTTCTCCAACTCAAACCACAAATGCTCGATAGGATTCAGGCCCAGTGAATTTGGGGGCCATGGCAATAAATGGAATAGAGATAATTGGTCCAATTGTTCCCCACAAAAATATTGCCCAGACCATCACGCTCACTCCAGCCACCTGGGTCCTTCCTACAGTGCATCCAGGTGAGAAGGCTTCTGTGGGTAAACGTCGCACATGAGCTCGTCCATCCACATGGTGTAACAGAAAACGGGATTCATCTGATCACGTGACCCTTTTCCAGTCTTCTATGGTCCAATGTTCATGATTATGTGCCCTCTGCAAGCATTGACGAAGGTGAATGGCTGTGAGCATAGGCACACAAATGGGTCTGCAGCTGTGGCTGCAGAGACCCATATCCAAGGGCTTACAATGAACTGTGTTTGGACACATTGAGCCCTTTACCACAATTGAAATTATAGGTAATATCAGCCACAGTAGCCCTCCTGTTTCTGCAGACAAGACGAGATAGCCTGCGCTGACCTCTGGCATCAATGAGGCCTGGCCGCATACTATATACTATACTATATACTATACTACTACTGCATAGCATGAGCAGCCTACCATCATCGCTGTTTTGGAGATGCTCTCACCAAGGCATCTTGCCATAACAATCTGGCCTTTGTCGAAATCAGATAAATCCTTTGCTTTTCCCATGTTGAGACGAAACGAAATACTGCCTGCAAGAACTCCAACCCAGGTATTATTATATCATTTGTGACCTTGGCACGTGACACTGATTGGCTGCATGCGTGCGTGCTTTGCATAATGCAGAGGTGGTTTTAATGTATTGGCTGATCAGTGTATGTGGTTTGTAAGTTTGGATATTTGTTAAGTCAGAGGTTCAAAACTCTGGGAACATCTGACTTACCCTGTATTTGTTAAATATTGAAATATTTATGCTACTAATATAATAGTGAGCTATAAGAATTTTGTTTTGAAATATTTAATTTTAATTGAGATTTGTTTCTTTTATTTAAAGCACAACTACATTTTATGAATATTCATGTAATGTTTTAGTCCCATCAAAAGTTATAATTATAGATGCTTTTTTCTTCAATACTGTGAATATTTTTTTTAGGGTAGTAGTTTTTTACGTAGTTTTTTTTTAAAGAAAGCTGTGACACTTTCAATCATGTATCAGTGTATAGAGAGATCACAGTAGATATAAAGTTTAAAAATTATAATTATAATATTTTCTTTTTCATGATTATTTTGCATTTATTTTTAGGTTCCATTTTGAAGGTCCATGTGGCAGCACATTACCCAAAGCACTGGCTGCATAGATGACAAGTGGTTATATTAGCAGCTAAAGCTGTGTAGCTTCTCCTGCCCTAGCTGGTGCCCTGGTAATTACCGGGATTGACAGTATCCAGTATAATCATGTTGGCAAGTTCATTGAATGTAGTACATTACTGCATGGTAAAGCTGGTGCCTAATTCAGTCAATTCACTGAACTTTTGAAGTTATGTCCAAAGTTAGAACATCTAGTTTAAAAAACTGTAATCTGTTACAGCTTAAAAATATTTTACTGGAAGTATTTGCGAGATGACAATGCACTAACCATTACAATAGATGATTAGCTGTATTGTACACAAAATGAGTGCTCTGCATCTCAATCTCCTGCATTTGTGCCTCACATATTAGGAAGCTTATTATTCCAGTTGTATTGGGTATTTAAGGTATCATAAGCTCCAATGACTCCATGTTGTTTGTAACTAGTCTGATGCCAACGTCTATATGAATTGTGTAATGCAATTTTAGTGCATTATTATGCATATATATATATGAAAATAAACTCAGATGCTTTTCTGTATTAGTTTATATCTAATTTTGATATACAAATGGAAATTATACAATGTACTCTCAAAAGTGCATAATACTTGGGACCTGGACATTGCTGGACTTCTGATTTTTATTTTTGAGTGCTGTATTTTCCAAACCATAAGGAAAGTTTTTTTTATGTAAATCAATTAAGTGATAATTGATTTTGTTTGTTAGATTTGGTTCTCATGCTGCAAAATTAACTTTTATATAATTTATCATAATTAATAAGATGTGTATTATTTTAGGTCTAAAAGTCCATTAGAAATAGCTGAATTGTCCATTTTCATATCCACGCCTAATCAAATTTATATTATAAAGAAAATTTTTGAAATTCATAACATTTGTGTAATGAATGATAATATTAATTTAGAAGTAATAAAACAGTTAAAAAAAGATTAAATGTAAAAAAAAATACATGTTGAACAGTTTTTCTTCTGTGTTTCTAAACTGCTTTTAATTAAGTTCAGTATTAACTGTTTTATGTATAATTATACACCTACTTGCTCTTTAAGACTGAGTAGATGTGGCCTTTCAGTAATATTTTCTGTAGGTTAATTTAGTAATAGGACAAAAATTTATTATTAATAAGCATTTCAGGAACTAAGTTTCATACTTTCTTTTCAAGTACCATCCCTTTGTGGGATGGCACTTGGAAATGGAAGCATGGGATCTTCTAAAACACAAGTAATAAACTTTTTGTCCTATTACTATAATGACCTGTGGAGGTGTGAAAGTCATTCGAATGCCATACCCAAGTTAGCCAGCCTTAAAGACCAGGATAACAGGTGGTTGTATCAATTGTGCATGAAAGAGTTTAATAAGTGAACATAGTACTAACCATGCTGAACATTTGGACTTTTTCTCTTTGGAAAAAAATTCCTTTACTCCATTTTTGTAAAAAAATATTATAATCAAGAAAATGGCAACAGTTGAAAAACAAAGCTAATAAATTTATTGCTGGACAGCTATATTTGAAGTATAAAGGAAACCTTATCCAAGAAAATATTCAGCACTTTATTGAACAGTAATTTCCTCTCTCCCTAGATATTATGTAAAAGATTTCCAAAGTAATTTTAAATCATCAGGCCAGCATTAAAGCCAGAAAATGTTGCCCATTTAAAGAAGGTGCCAAAACCGTTTTTAGCCTATAGCCCACCTTTTTTGCTAAGTGGACAACTGTATTATTTGATGCTTTCCAGTGGAAGCCTTATGATATATGCCCAGCTTATGTAGGAGCTTTGGAGGATCTTTTTTTTATTAATCATTTTTATTTATTATCGATTAAAATTTTATTATGTATAATATTTGAGTTAAATACAAATTTTATTTTTTGACTGCCGGTTTTAAATGGATATTTTTTTTTCAATTTTTTGTGGCACTTTTAAGTGATGTGAATGCCAGTTTGTGAACCACTTAAAGAGTAGAGCTATCAGTACTATCAGAACATCCTTAAAATGATCATTGCTTTTGCTGTGACAGTATTCTCATCCTTGATTGTTTTATTTTTGCTTTAACTCTGTGCAATATTCTGTTGTTTTTTTTCTCATACAATCATGACATTATTTTATGCATATAAACACTAGGCATAACATGTAGCTCTTTTCTGAATAGTTATAGTTAACATATTAATTTTATAATATAAGTCTTGCACATCTCCATGCCTGATATTGTTCAGATATACATAAAAACTAAAAGAGTGTTATAATGGAAGTATTAAAGTGTTCATCTGCCATTAATTCTTCACAGATCCTCCAGCTAACTCAAAACCATTTCAAGTCATTCAAGGAATAGTTTTAAAACACCACTAGATGTTATATATAATATGCAGTAACTCTAGATTATACATTTACAATTTTAAACTTTTAGTAAACATCATTTCATTTTTATGATAGATGAAGATGTGGATTCGAATCCCACTCAACGCAAAAGCCTTTTTTTTTTCAGCTACACATTTCTTGAGTTCCATGTCTGCAGGATTTTTCCTCTGATATTTTACTATTGAATTATTGATTTAACACTGAGCTTCAGTGACAAAATATTTCCATCACATGAAGCAGCTTGATTCCCTCTTCCTGACACAGATGGTGCCAGGAGCAAATCAACTAATATGTGGGCATGTCTACATGCAACATTAGCTGAAGCGAATGAAAGCTGCTGATGATCTAGTGATTTTGTTTCTGGGAGATGTGGATTCGAATCCCATACATGGCAAACCCAATTTTTTTCAGCTACATATTTCATGAGTTCAATGTCTACAGGACACTTCCTGTAATACTTGACTACTGAAGATGCAAACATTTTTGGTATTTTCAGTCGTTTAAATTACTGACATTGTGATACTGTTAGGACACCCATCTGTTTCCTAACAGTTGTCCAATTGATCTCTTTCCCTTGTTAAACTCCTGGCCATTTAAACCCATTATGTACAGAAAAGTTTCACATGGAGGTAAAACAGTCCAGCTTGTTTAAATTTGAATCAATTAATAATTTCCTACATACCTAAAAATGTTAAAAAGGTGTGAAAAAAGTAACTCTGTTAACAAAAATTGGCATTTTTTTTAACATATACCAGCTCTGTTCTGAAGGTTTAAACTTATTTTTTCAATATTAGCATTTTCCCTACATCACGAGTCATGGGTGGCACATATCTTTTTTGCAAGGGTAGGAGTGAAGTTTAAAGATCTTGCCCACTGTGCATCATCAATCACCGTGACTCATGGTGATGGAATAGATTAATTTTCATTTACTAGATGGGATTATCCATCTCCAGGTTTATCTTTTACATTGAATCACAAAGTGCAAAGATATTTCACATGCACAGGACAAAGCACCTGTGACTCAGCAGGAAATGCTTAAAAATATGCTATAACACATGAAATACCTAAATCTCCAGTTCACAGAGTGGAAGACAAGTATGAGTTACCTATGAACTACAACACACTGCAGACCAAACTCGAATTCTCTGCTGCAGTGGACATGTTAAGTCATATGTTAAGAATAGCATGTATACAGCAACCTATTTCTATCACTTTGTGCTACCTTTTAGCCAATTTTTTTTAAATAGCTAATGATTTCAAGTTGTCTGTCCATCGGTAGGCATTTAATTTTTTGTTTTTGTTTTCAAAGATATACAGCGTGTCCGGGACTAAATCTGCCAATAAAAGAGTAACAGTTCACTGTTTAATGCAGCAACAAATGTGCAGCTTGCAGTAAAAGACAGAAACTCGCCAAGTTCTGTTAGAAGTGCCACATGACAGTTTTCCTAAAATGGTACCATTCACAGTACAGCAGAAAGTGGAGTGCTGTTATTAAGTTTTTAGTCGAAAATTAAGTTCTCTCCATCTTTACCTACTAATTTAGAAAATTTTGTAACTGGTTTAACCACTATCCTTTACAAGATTGATGCCTTATTTCTTCCTTCAGCCGTTGCGAAAAGAACGCAATATTTGCAGTAAACTCCCTTTTCAAATCTGAATACGCAATCGGAAATTTTTAGCTAGATGCTGATGACCGAAATAGCGTTTGTTTTTCCTTATTTTGAACATACGAAAAATAATAGTTTTATCGGGAATCCGGGTATTAATAAAATATTTTTCAAAATCGCTGAGCAAACATTGATCGCTGATACAACATTCGCAATATTGTATTTATTTACAGTTAAAGTATCTTTTTTATCGTTGATTTTCCTCTACTTCAGATACATATTGTTGTGACTAATGATTGAAGTTATGGGCTGTGATAATTCATCGCCATCTATAGATTTTGCAATTACATCACATAGTTTGAATTTTTTAATTGGTTAAAATTATGCATCAATTTTTCTTCTAGTGCCTTTACTTATTTTCGTTATAGGTATGGGAGTGTTAAATTATTCTCTTTTTGGCATATGCCCTTAACTAAAAATACAATATTAAAAAAAATTTACAATAAGCCCAAATTTTGGATTAGGAAAATTTTGATATTAATACTGGGAGAGTCAAATACGAATTCCATTCATGTTAATAAGCAAAATATGACGCCCAGAAAGAAATACTTCCCTCTCATTAACACTGCAGTCACTGATAACGAAAATACATTATTACAGTTAATATGTCGGAGTAATATGTTTTTCTAATAAGGTCTTATGTAACTAATAAAACTTATCCAGGTGACCTAGAAACAATTATTCAACCCTTGACCATTTTCCAATTACATTAATTATTCACTAATTCTAAAAATAAGTCACTAGGAATAATAAAAAATTCAACACTTATCTCAAAAACAAAATTTCAACACTTGTCTCAAAAACAAAATTTTAGACAGCTTCTTCTATCACCTCATGACTGGAAATTCAAACATTTTCCATAAGCACAAATATTCTTTTGAAGTATTCGATGTAGAGTTTTGTAAAGTTTTAAGCCGCGAATAATGGAATGTCCTCACTCCAATAGCACTAAAAAACCCTAGAGGCCCTATATAGGTAGAGGTTGGCCATCTCAAAATTGGAGACCATGTTTTGTCGCTCGTATTGTTTTGCGTGCAAAGCACAATGGTATTGCACGAATACTTATGGATTCCGGAAAAGGGTAGGTAATAATTGGCACAGATTTCAGTTCTCACGATTGAAAACACTAGAAAACGGCTAAGAAGTAAATTTTAGGACTTTTTTTAAATAATAATTTTTGTTTTGCCATCTCTAGATATCGGACTTTTTCGTTTATACCGATAAATAAAAAATTACTTTTTTGTTGGATGGGTATTAATGATATATTACGATTTGCAGTTTTCGAATCTCCCAAAAGTTATAATTGCACCTTCTAACGGTGGAAAAAGTTGAAATTTCAAGTGAATATTCCAAAAGATGTAGTTATGTTACAAACTTGAAATTTTGGTGTTGAAATGTGAAGGTTGTTAGAATTGGCAACAACTTCGTAAGTTACAATTGGCAACAATCACTTAACCTTTTAGACCCGGGGAGGGGGATGTAACTTTTTTTTGTTTTAGCAGAAAATTGTATGTTATTAAAAATTCTTTTTGGGTTGGACAGGTATTGATTGAACCGAATCTCCGAAAAGCTATAATTGCGCCCACTAACAGCGAAAAAAAATCTAAAATTTGAAACGAATATTAAAAACGATGTAGTTATGGTAGCAATTTGAAATTTTGGTTATGGAATGTCAGTCTTGAAGATTCATTGACAACAAAGAGTTGACCCTTAGCTCAAAGTAGGTAGGAAACGGAGCGGTTTTGTTTTAGAAGTAGTTGGAAATCTTTTTTTTTAGTTGGTACTAATGAAATTAATGAATAAAAATTAATTTTCAAAGGTAGTTTTATAGAGAACACTAAATATCTAAACGGCAAAACTTAACGGAGGTTTCAATTGATTTTTTTGTGGTATAAATTTCGGCGGTAGAGTTCTGTTATGGTAGAAATTCCTCTGAGAGCATTGATCTGACCACTATTTTCAGAGGGGTGGGAGAAAAGCAACTTTTTAAATTTAAGAACTAAAAGACGAATGTTTTTTATGTTGATAATTACTAATATAATACCACTATGTGCAATTTACCCCATCATACATTAAAAACCCCTCAAGCAACTGCTTGCCACAGAGGTCTGACAGGAGCCTGTCAATTTATACGCCATAGTAAAAGGTCCGCGAGAATGGTTGGGCTTCAGCAGAAAAACAAAACTTTTAAGGAGTAAAAAATTAGGCAAAGGGAGAACGTCATTCTCTTTGTAAACGAAATTCCCATATGTATCAGAGGCGATATGCATGCTTCTAATTATTTTACACATTCAGTATCCTCTGGCAGCTGAAATTCGAACTGCTGCATAATTGGAAAAATAATATTACTGCCCGTACAACACAAAAAAATTTTCATTTATTGCTTAAAGCAGTAAAGTTGTATAAGGGGACAAATCATTGCTATTAATGTAAACCACTTAACCATTGCATTCTTTCGCCAAATTTTTATGTTTCTAGCATAAATAGATCGTTTACAATCTTTAACACTTTCTAACAGTGGAAATTCCAATTGATGGGAATTCGAGAAATGTAAATAATATTTTGTTAGTACATGTAAAACAAAAAATAATGAAATTTTCGTTTATTTCTTAAAAAAGTTTCATATTGCCACCCTCTTGGGGGGTAAGAAAGTAAATCCTTGTTGCCATTGTAAACCTTCTGACCATAACACAATACTACCAAAATTTCATATTTCCATTGTAAACAGCTTGCCTGCAATATTCGTTTGAAATTTTAGCATTTTCCATCTTTTTCCACCGCTAGAGGACGCTATTATAGCTGTTGGAAAATTTCAGAATTGGGAATCGCAATATTTCTTGATACCTAAAACAAAACTAATTTTTCATTTATCTCTAAAAGTAAAAAAGTTGACTGTCTGTAGACGGCCTGACAGGTAGAAAGACAACAATTAGCAGACAGACGAATAAACATTGGCATAGGCAGACGACAAAGTGAAAACAGTTCGTTTTTCAAACGAACCTTAAAAGAAATTATTTGTTGGTTTTCAGTTAGCTCATTTCACTTTTGCAGCCGATAGCAGTCTTCTGACGGAGTTTCTTCGATAAAATATTCTTTAATTTACTTCTATGAATGAAATTTTTACGCCTAAATGCAACGCAATGAGGCATTGATAAAATATGGAAGATTTAATAGACAAAAAAAAGTGGTGGAAATGCATAAAACTATAACAACCGAGGAGATTTAACTAGGTACACACTAGTGTTGAAACCCGGTTTTTAAAAACTGGGTTTCAACCTGTTTTTAAAATTTCCCCAAAAATCGAAAGCAAAAAAATCGTTTTTTTTTATTGATTTTTTTATTTGAGTACAGTAATGTTGAATTTTTTTTTATAAATGATTGTTATAGAAAGAGAGAGAAGGAAAAAGAAAAAAACAAGACGAACACATTTCAATGTCATTCAAATAATGAACGAAAGCATATATGAAATTTTTTTCTGTTCCAATTTTATATACCGTATATATATAGAGAGAGAGAAAGAGAGTGTGAGAGAATAAAGGCCTAAGTAGTTTAGTGGTACTCTACAGTATCCCCACTAGTGCTTTCCCCTATGATGTCACTGACCACGCCTCTATGACGTAACCATTATGTAAAAGGCCACGCCCCTTTATGAATATTAATAATTCATAATTAATAATTCCTCCCCACTTATTAAAAAAAACCTGGTGCCTATGAGACGTACTATTTTACCAAAAATCCCTATTTTAACTCTAATTCCTCGATTTTTGATCCCCCTCTTATTAAAAAAAAACCTTTGGCGCCATGTGGTGCCTATGAGAAGTACTATTTTCGGAAAAACCCTAATTTTAACTCTAATTTCCCATCGTTAAAGACCCCTGGTTGACCCACCTATATTTTAAGCCCTCCTTCTCGATTTTGCAGACCCCCTGGTTGACCAACCTATATTTTAAGCCCTCCTTCCCGAAAAAGTCCCTCGGGATGGTAACGATCGGCTGATGGAAGCCTCAGAATAATTGCATGGGTGGTAGCCTCACACCGAAAGGGATGATACAAGACTCTAAATAATTGTAAAAGCAGCTTCTCACATAAAATCAACTCCCAAAGCTGTATTTATTCCTTATTAATTAAACACTCGTTAAAAACCTCCCATCCCTTCTATTAAAAATTTAATCGGTGGCGTCCTATGCGCATTTTAGTACATCTGCTGTATTTAAAAACTCGTCACACACTCCCTCAGTTTCTATCCTTTTACAAGATCACTAAACTCTTTTTGAAGGTGACACTCAGAATGTCTAATGCAGGTCTCTAAATAAAACTTTCATTAACAGTCACTCAGAAAATCAGCTCCCAAAGTTGTATATGTATTTATTCCCTAGTAATTGAACACTCATCAAAATTCCCACACCTTTATTAAAAAGTTCGCCAGGCTCCTTTGCTATTCATTTCCCAAGTCCACTAATCAACTCCTTAGTTATTAAACACTTATCAAAATTCCCTTTTATTAAAACTCACCTCTATTAAACTCCTTTGGTATTCATTTTCCAAGTCTGCTAATCAACTCCTTATTAATGAAACACGCATTAAAAAGCCTCTTCCCTTTATTAAAAGTTACCTCTATTAAAACTCTCTTGTTATACGCATTCATTTTTTCAAGTCCACTAATCAATTCCCTAGTAATTAAACACTTATCAAAATTCCCTTCCCTTATTAAAAAACCCCCCAACCACGGTCGAAATAAAACGTTGTAAAAGATTTCTCTAGACGCGTTTAATCGGGAAAAAAAAAATCCCTGACACCGTGACTTGAAACCGCTTCCTCGCTGTCCGTGTTTATTTTACCATCTCCTAGCTGAATGGTTGATGCAATCCTTGAACAAGGTCCCCATATTTTGCGATTTTTACTAGAAGAAGGACTATCCCACAGTAACTGTTCCACAGAGTAAAAAATTAATAAAATCTGGTTTAAATTATTCGTAGGACTTGTAGGGACGGGATGTTAAATCTGCTTTAGAACAGACTTCTGCAGTGTAAAAATTTTCAAAGTCCGTAATCTTTCAAAACATCGCGCGATATGTGTTGACATTCCTTCAGATCGTACGATGGGGTCGCTTATCGATGGGTAGCAACTGGACTTTCAACACATCATGCACCACATGGTGCAATCGCTTATCGGCCTGGGGGTCAAGAGGCCGAGTGTCGAGAGCTCCACTGTGTTTGCATTTGTCGCTGATAAGGTTTTAAAATAGAAGCTGTAAACAAGCCTTGTGTTCTAGAGCGCGTGAGGTATCGCGTGATTTAAGATCATCCGACTTTGGGTGGTGGCGCAAGATGTATCAGATAGTGGCCAGTGTATATAAACACTAAGCTGTCAACAACCGTCATTCGTCTTCTGTCAGTTCTGCTACCTGTCAGTTTGCTCTCCGTTCCTTGTCTGCCTGCGATGTCGATCATTAGAGAATTTTCACATGCCAGTGAGATGGCTGCTGAGCGAGAAGATACAACCGTTTTGAAGATCTTCTATCCTCGGTACGTGCTTTGGATGGTGCTGCCAAGAGACCTTCCTCACCTGAGGAACATCTACCGAAGCGTATTTGCTCCAGAGAGGTGTAAAGGCTCTTCGACAGACGAAGCTCTCCGCAACTGTACGACGCTGCGCTGCAGCCACTGCTGAGGTGCCACGCCTCTACGTTCCTGTCCGTGCTGGATCCTCCTCTGACGTCAACTCGGCATTCTCCGTCGCCGCTGGCCTGGCAAGCTCCAACTCTGCATTCTCCGTCACTGCTGGGCAACCAGCCTCCTATGTTCCAGCGAGGCTGTTAGATGGCTTGCGTGCCAGGGTGTCCAGTGATGTCAGGTCTGCAAAGTCTGCTCCTGCTGTGTCACCCCACTACAGCGTGACAAATGTTCGTCACTACAACTTCGCAAATTTCCGGACACAATTTGTCTCTACAAGTGTGCGACTTGGCGGGCTGGACAGTGTCTTGCCCCATAATTTCCTCCCGGCCCTTCACGACCTACAGGAAAAAATACTCGCCGACGTTGTGCCCACTGGGAACTACAGCCACATTCGCCTGTGCTTCGGCCGGCGGATTTAAAAAATCCGGTCAACCTGAGTCTAATCCGCTGAAACGAGTTAACAGCTGAACGGTTCATGGCGGCGTTGGACCAAGTCGTACAGTCGAATGAATCTCTCAGCCCGAACAGTGAGTTTGAATTCGACTTCGTCTGTGCCGACTTGCATCGTGTTGGTAGTGGTCGCACTGCCCCTGAGATGCGGGCCCTGGCCAATGTCAAGTCGTTTGCATGCAAGAAGGGTAGTGTGACTAAAATAGTCAATAATGATTCCATCTGTCTAGCAAGAGCTCTCGTCGTCGCACGAGAGCTCAGCTTGAAAAACAAAGGGCAGCCCAACAGTTATGTACAGATCCGTGACCATCGTCTCTGTCTTCAACAGACAGAAGCCCTTAATCTCCACCTGGATGCCAGGATCCCCATCGCTCCCTGCGGTCTCCCGGAAGTTAAACTATTTCAAGCTCACCTTACGCAGTTCCGGATTGTGATTTATTCTGCTGACGACGCCTTTCTCCCCATCTTCATCGGTTCTGAAGGTGAGAAACCTTTATTTATTGTTTAGTGTGGGGAATTACGATGTGATTACTAAACCATCGGGGTTTTTCGGGGGTAGACCATTCTGTCATAAGTGTTTAAAAATTTATAACCATGGTCACGTTTGTAAGGGAACTTGCAACAGGTGCCTCTCAGCCGATGTGCTTCATGCAGGGGAGTTGTTGCTCTGCACGGTGTGCTGCGTGTATTTGCGCGGGGCTGAATGTTTTCAGGTGCATCTGCTGAAGGCATGTCAGATGCGGCATTGCTGTGTTAAGTGCATCAGCATTTACGATCCCCTGAAAAAGCACGTTTGCAAGGCTGACACTTTAAAATTCGTCGAGCCTTGCAAAATTGACCCTGTCGGTCAGACTTACCTCTACATTGACATAGAGACGGTGCAGTGTGCCGACGGATTATTGAAACCTATACTGTGTATGGTCACGTACCAAGTGGATGAAGAGTGGATTTATGCCTCATTCCCGGAAACGGATGCCTTTATGGACTGGCTTCTGGCCGAAGAATGTCCCGGGGTTCAACGATTCAAGGACGCCACAGTCTTAGCACATAATCTGAAAGGTTTTGACGGCATGTTTATCATTAGTTACCTGTACAGAAAATTTTTAAAACCGGATCTCGTGTTCGATGGATCCAAGATTTTAGGTATCTTTTTACCTGGCCTTAAAATAAGGTTTATCGACACGTTATCCTTTATTCAGGCTCCTCTTCGCTCATTTACAAAGCCCTTCAACTTGGAGATGGTGAAAGGTTTTTTCCCCTTTAAATTCGTGAAGGAGGAAAATCTACAGTATGCAGAACCCATCCCTGATCGACTTTTTTTCCAGCCGGAAGACATGGAGCCTGAAACTCTGTCAGCGTTCAACGAGTGGTATGTCACAGCAAGCCTTGAACCCTGGGATTTTCAACAACAGCTTCTGTATTACTGCAAGGCAGATACAGAGCTGTTGCGGCGAGGCGCCCAAGCTTTCCGTGAGGAATTTTTAAATCTCACAAGCGTAGAACCATTTGTGCGTGACCTAACCATTGCCAGCACTTGCCTTCGCATTTTCCGTGGAAAGTTTCTGCAAAAGAAGACCCTCGGTGTGTTCCCCGCCCAGGGGTATTTAGCAAGTAACGACCGGCAGTCCTTGAAAGCTCTCACATGGTTAGAGTATGAGGCTTCCAAGGACAATATTGAAATTCAAACTGCATGATCACCCGGAGGTGAATATAAAATTGGGCAGTACAAACTGGACGGCATGGGCCACAGTACCTGTTGTTTTTACGAATTTTTAGGGTGTTACTTTCATCATTGTTTGAAATGTTTCAATCCTGAAAAAATAGATCAGCGTATGAGAAAGCCATTTGGTTTGCTAAACACCCGAACCATGGATCGCCTTGAGGCCTTGAAACTGCTGATGAACGGGTACACATGCAAAATCATGTGGGAGCACGAATTCGATGAGTTAATGCACAAAAACCCGCCCATCGCATTAATTTATAAATCCAAAACGCCTATTAGGCATAAAGGGGCCTGTGATTACCTCTACGGAGGGTGCGTGGAGGTGTTTTCCATCTTTGCATCGGTTGACTGAGGATGTAGCCTTAATTACATTGATTACAACAGCTTTTATCCTTATGTTTGCAAGAAGGCTCCTTTCAGTAAAGGTCACCCGGTTTGGATCACCTCCAATTTCGCCACGGACCTCGACCACTATTTTGGCATTGCACACACCACACTGTTAGTGCCAGACGACTTGTTTATCCCTGTAGTGCCCTACAGGTATAATGGGAAGCTGCTTTTCCCCCTTTGTAGGACCTGTGCAGATGGTCAGCTGGCACCCCCTTGCCAGCACAGTGTGAACCAGCGCGCATTGATAGGCTCTTGGCCCACATTCGAAATTTATGCTGCTATGCATGCTGGATACAAACTTCTCCAATTCCACGACGTGTGGCATTTTAACACCATTCTGCAATATGATCCTGCAACAAAAAAGGGAGGTGTCTATGCGGGGTATATAGATACTTTTCTGGGGCTGAAGCAGCGCTACTCCAGGTTTCCACCTGACGTGCAGACCGAGGAGCAAAAGGAAGCCTTTTGTGAGGCCTTCCAGGCAGAGGGGGTTTGGATCCTCTCCTCGGAAGTGGAAAAAAACAATCTTAAGCATACTTTTTCCAAGGTCTCGCTTAATTCGTCATGGAGGAAACATGCGCAGAACATGAGTCAAACTCAGATGGCCATCGTGAGCTGTCCTGTCAAGTACATGGAGCTCTTGACAGACGCCTCATTAGTCGTCACTGACATTGCTGTTATCAGCGATCAGGCCATGCTAGTCACGCACAAGCCTGCCACTCCTCCAAACACCTGTGGAAGCTTGATTCTCGCCACAGTGGTGACGAGTCTTGCCCGACTAAAACTGTACGAGCTTCTATCAAAATTAGACGCACGTGCCTTGTATTCGGACATGGATTCAGTGATTTATTCAATGTCAGCTGTAAGTGTCGCGGGGGGATGGTCAGCTGGCAAGGGGGTGCCAGCTGACCATCCCCCCGCGACACTTACACCCTGCCACAAAATCCCTTTCTTTGTGGTCTCGTAGACGAAATCACGTCAAAGCACGGCACCAGTGTACATATCACTGATTATGTCAGCGCTGGGGCCAAGAGTTATGCCCTTCATCTGAGCAACGGCGACGAAATTCTGCGCGCCAAGGGCATATCTCTAATGAAGAAGAACCAGTGCAAATATAATTTTGATCTTCTTAAATCCATGGTTTTAGAGCAGTCCCCCTCCAACGAGACCTTCGATGTCCCGTTTAACGTGGTTCGTAATAAAGTGGATGGGTCACTTACGAACAAACCTATGTTAAAAAGGTTTAAGGCCAACCTTGATAAGCGCTATCTCAGCTCAGGTTCGACAGTTACTGTACCCTATGGGTACAACGACCTGGGATTGGATAGCCTTATTCAACTCATGGACGAGTAAATGTACATACAGTCTTAATTTATTATTTCATTGTACATATTTCAATTTAATTTATTTTTTCACTGTACATATTACACCTTTATTTATTATTTCATTGTACATATTTCATCAGTCTTAATTTATTACACCTTTATTTATTATTTCAATGTACATATTTTATCAGTCTTAATTTATTACTCCTTTATTTATTATTTTAATGTCCTTAGCAGACCTTATTATTAACTTATTATTTTAATGTCCTTAGCAGACCTTATTATTAACTTATTATTTCACTGTTCCTAGTGGAACTTTATTTCAATGTCCTTAGCAGACCTTTTTTAAAACTTATTATTTCACTGTTCCTACTGGGACTTTATTTCAATGTCCTTAGTGGACCTTTTTTAAAACTTATTGTTTCAATGCCCTTAGTGGACCTTTTTTAAAACTTATTATTTCAATGTCCTTAGCGGACCTTTTTTAAAACTTATTATTTCACTGTTCCTAGCGGAACTTTATTTCAATGTCCTTAGCGGACCTTTTTTAAAACTTATTATTTCACTGTTCCTACTTGAACTTTATTTCAATGTCCTTAGCAGACCTTTTTTAAAACTTATTATTTCACTGTTCCTAGTGGAACTTTATTATTATTTCACTGTTCCTAGTGGAACTTTATTATTTCAACACTCGTAATGCCCTAACACACGGCGTCATCAGCAGCTTTTGTAATCTGTATTTTGTGCATTTTTTGAATTACCATGTGTTTAAAACCTACAGTGTTTTACTTTCCAGCATTGGATTTGAAATTGTCTGTTTTTATAACTGTTGTTTTAATAAAAAAGGTTTAAAAAAAAAAATCCGTCTCTTTATTTCCCAACACTGGAAAACACTATGCTGGGGAAAGCAAGAGATAACTTTGTTTCGGGTGCTTATCAGCGATCTACAGCAGCACAGCACAATGCTCCTAAATCTCGCTGCAGCAACGTTTCTCATTGGTCCCCATCTGCAGGCACTAGCGCCCTCTGCTGCACTCCGAGCTCGCGCTCTGTCTGCATGTACTTCCGGGTTTGAGAGAGAGCTCTCTGTATGGCGGGGGTATGGTCTGTAAAAACACTGAATGGACAAGAGGCGTAAAAACACTGAATGGACAAGAGGCGTAAAAACACTGAATGGACAAGAGGCGTAAAAACACTGAATGAACAAGAGAGAGGAGTAAAAATGGGCAAGAGGCATATGTCAGTTTTAATTTCTTTTATTGGATATCTTTTAATACATTTTTATCTCACATTTTTAATACTTGGTTTTCTAATACAAATTTTTAACACAAGTCTTCAGGCACACAAGTCTTGGAAAGTTTTTTACAGATATCTTCAATACGAAGCCCATTTGGATAATTTTCTTTTCTTACGTCGGATGGAAACGGCAATGTTTTTTGGGGGGCGATCCTCGGATATGGGTTTTCTGGGAATGTTGACCTTTACTTCCTGTGGAGTTTCAAGCTGCTTGGTAAATAACAGGTAATTTTTCAAAGCAGTCAAATACTTTTCAGATTTATCAGCAGCATCGACAGATTCCAATATTTTCTTCATCTCCGTGTCTAAATCACACACTTTTTTTCTTATGTTTCTCCTCTGCACTGCTTTCACCGAAATCATTTTTTTTCTAAATAAGGAGACCAGTAGAGGTAATGCAGCAGTTAGCAGTGGAATGATAAACCCGGAACCACGCTGTAGGAGATGTTTCTTGTGACGAACAGATGCACGTTTGGACACTAAACTCCTTATGACAGTCTTGTGCTGGCGTAAATTCTTTAATACTCTAGGGGAAACATTTTCCTAATCCGGGGTTCGATCGGACAACAGTTCACCGTGAGTATCACCTAACAAATGAGGCGAATCAGTGTGAATTTTCTAAAAGTTATATTGCCTTTTAAGAAATTGGCACACACTTCACATAGAGCACACATCTGAGGGTCGGAGATGTGCTTCAACAGCGCAGCACGCTGATTTCCCCCAAGTTTTGGTAAGCATTGAAGAAATGGGCCTTGAGATTTAACTTTCATTTGGAACGTAAAGTATTTCGGGTTCTTCTGATGAAAGAATCTTGGCACGGAGCCTTTCACTGTCCAACGTTCTGGGATGAAGGTCAACACACAAATAGCCACAGGTAGCCTATGTAGCTAACCTATAAGTATCGGTCAGGAGTTTAGAATGATGGGGGAACACTTGTCTCGTCAGGTCGTTATTTGTGAAGCATCCCGACAGTTGCGAAATAAAAACATGTTGAGAGCATTGAGTCCTCCAATGTCTTCCCTTTAAAAACAGATTTTGTAAGATCAGGACAATCGCGATATTTTTATGATGACCACCACGAAAAAACAATTGTGATATGCGTTCGCTAGCTACAGACTGTTCCATCAAGTCATCCAGTACCAGAAGTGTAGGTCTGAGGGGATCAAATTCCAGTTCTACAGGTAGTCCTTCATAAAATTCCACAGTTTTCTTGAAGGGTTCAAAGACAGGTTGCCATTCCCCGTAGCATTAAATGACACGTTGGGGTGGGGGTCGAATACTTGAGCAGCTTCTTTGATGAGTTTCAGAGTGAAAGTCGTCTTTCCACACTGCGAAGGAGCTGCAATTATAATATTTGAAGGAGTTCAGAGAGCCATCACACCACCATGCAGTCGTTAAAGTCTACTCGACACGTGTAATCACGATGCAGTACTGTGGGAAGAGTCAAACCACACGCTCTTTTAAACAGGAAATACAGACAGTGAGCGCCGCAAGTGTCTCCCATGGGGTCCTGCAGAGGTATCGAAGGATGTAAGACGTGACGTATGCCTAGCTGGCTATAGTATTCTTGCATGGAGACATCGGGACTCGTGCCCAGGGGGTCAAAGTGATCCACATGCATTCCTTTCTTGTAAACCGCTATCCAGTGGGTTCCAGGTAGGGAGGACGGATCGGTATTGTAGATAAACAAGGCTTCTGACTGGTTGATTCTGTGGGGTAGTCTGTCATGGGGGAACACTCCAAGACTTGAAGGCAACATCGAAAGGATGGATTCTAGCTGATAGGTATTCATGAACTGTAGTCAAACAGGACTTTACGATCCAATGGGATTTCCAACAAATTCTGGTATTCGGCATATAGGATCACAGTGACCGATGTGGGTAGCGGCTTGGCAAACTTTAATTCGACTCTCACACTTCTGCTCTTTATTAAAGAAAACACTTGATTGCATTCACGTTGCTCGGGGGTCAATTGGAATCCAAACAGTGTAAAACCTTCTCCATAGGCTTTTCGCGATAAGTTAATAACGCTATCGGATTTCCAGGCATCCACAGTTTCCAATAATCCTTGGTAACATCGGAGATAACGTCTATTCGCAAAGTCGGGGGTGTAGGACTGCCGATCACTGTCAATGTGAAGGCTGATGTAGTTTAAATCGAAATGTTGAAAGTTGAAGGGATTTTTTTCATACGATCCATTCAGGCTGGTACTTTCCACCATACCCAGTACCAGACGTACTGGGAGCTGGCCAAGAAATAAATTGTCACGGTTCACACTCGTCAGGCCTGAAGCGATGGAGAACATATGTAAATCCGTTCTACTCAGAGGGTACTTGGCACTCTCTGAGCTGTAGGTATATCACTCTGAACTCAGTAGGCAAGCGTGTGCGAGGATGACACCGGAAGTGGGTTTGACTTTACGCACGAAAAATTCGGCTTCGTGTATTTGTACTTTGTAAGAGGGGTCCGCTTAACCTGTCACGAGACAGAATTCGGGCTTGGATATTAACAAACGCAGTCTCAGGTCGACTTGATTGAGTAGGTAACGATCTTGATTGAACAGGTCGGCATGGATCCACGAGATGAGTTCGATACCTGTTGACTTGACGTACCCCCTGCGCTGATGCTATCCCTCGTTCTCCCGACTGGTCAGTTCCATTTTACCGGGAGTGTCGAGGTACCAGAGTGATATACCGAGCTGACTTCGCGTGGCATCGGTGCCGTAATTCAATAGAGTCTCCAGGTACACCCAGTAGGGGTACAGGGTGTGAGAAGCACTCACTAGGTGATCGTTGAGGAAGACATCTACCTGGCTGAAGAGGGCGTGGAAGAAATGATTGCAAGGAGCAATCACTTCCGACGGTGCTGTACCATCGGATTTTACAATTTTCAAGACGAGGCATAGGTGACATCAGGATAGATCAATGTAATCGTTCGTTCCCTTCACGATGAATTCAAGTGGAGAATTACCTTCCAGGGAAGCTACAGGTAAATAATTGACATAGCAGCCTCTTTCTAATTGTGAGACAGTGGGTGGGACCAGAAACAAGTCCAGTTCTGAATTGGCACAGTCGCCAGAATCAGTGTGAATTTTCTGAATGCTCATGATGAAAACACGTCCTGCACGGTACAGAGTCTCTTCACTTTATGAACCTTGGGATGCTGACAACTGCGTTTTATTCCTTTCCCTCCCTGCAGCTTGGAACTGGCACGTTGCAGGAGGTCTGCACCTGCTTCACGGAGCCCTGCTTTGGCTGCAGATTTGAAGTTTTGCCCCTGGGACATCTCTGAAACGAACCGTAGCCCACCCTTACGTAGGGTAGCCAGCGTTGGTCATACGAAAGGGCTGATGAAACGTCCAATAGTGGCAAAGATGCTTCCTAGCCCATCGCCTCTCTGATAACGAGGGCCACGGAACACACCCTTCCCCGTTTGGTTCTTGTAGTAGCTCACGTAGGCACCTGCAGAAGGGGGAACGAATTTAACCCTCATGGCAGAAACGTAACTTGACTAAAACTTTACCGAATTTAAAATGCAGAGGTTTTCCGGTGTCGGTACGAAGGAAGATTCTCATACTCTCGAAACTGTTCCTTGCAAGAGGGTAGTAATCAGGTTGCTGATACACTGCAGCAATGGCTTCGTTATTACTGGTTCTGTCGGCAGTGTTCACAATGCAACAGTTCACCGTGAGTATCACCTAACAAATGAGGCGCAATCAGGTCTGAATGCAAATAAATACCATACATTCCTCTGTTCATATCGATGGGGTAGTCACCCAGGGCTTTATTTCGTGGCATATCTAATTTAGTAATTCCCAGCATGTTTCCTAATCCGGGGTTCGATCGAGGAAATTTAATGAAATGTGACTTGTCTGTGTCCATCAATACGGTGTGATCTGCCTGTTGCTTGAAACGGTAAGCTTTTCTCAGCCTGTAGGGTAACATCTGGTTCATTGCATCGAATAATGATTCGGCAGTTTCGTATCGCCCGTGGGGTACCTTTCGTTCTTGGAAACTACCTGGGGGGATCACGTAGAAATAACACTCGTCATCTATATCGAATGTTGGTGTATTGCAAAGTTTGCTGGGAAATCGTTGGTGGAAGGGCTTGTCAACTTCTCCCTCGCCGATACACAGAAGTTTGCCGAAATTCGTTTTAGGAAACATCAACCCGTATCCCTCACTCGGTTTGAACACCCAATAACCGCTGTTATAGGAAACTATTATTTCTTTGGGGAGCTGAGTGGTGAGGAGAGACAACAGTTCCACTCGAGTTATTTTGCCTGGTTTAAGTTTGATTTTCCTATATTCTTCAGGGGTAGCAGGAGCGTAATATTCATACGTGTCATTAGAACCGTCCACATTGTACCAGCTCACAGGTAAGTGAACTTCTGCTAGTCCCACTTTCCATTTTCCGCTCAGTCTTAGGGGCTGTGCCAAGCGAACCGTGAAATCAGTCTATGAATTGTTCGGGTAAATATTCTGACTAGCCGTGGAGGGGAGGGTCAGGTAGAAACTATCCATTTTTTAGGGATCCAGGAAGGCTTGGGATAACCGCGAAATTTTACCAGTGCCTTTTGACCTTTTCTCTCGATTATTTTCTCAACCGTGTAAAGTTCGGGTTCTGTTATTTTTTGAAGTTCCGATTTATAGAATGTACCTTTCAACACTTCTCCCTCGGAATCCCATATGACGTACACAGGTGGCTGACGTTGTAACACCTTGTCGACTATAAATATTTCTTCGATCCACAAATGCATACCTGCCTTCTTGAAGGGTGCTTTTACACTGGCTAGACGAACCGTGTCCCCTACTTTAAATGCCTGTTTTTCTTTTACTATGGCCGGATTGCGATAGAATCGAACCCACACAGCGTCTTCATTGTGTAAGGTCACGTCCTTGGGAGCCATATCGTGTGCACTGTGAACTGCAGCATTGTATCCGCCGCATACAACACGTTGCAGCATGTCCAGGTATCGGTAGGTGTTATTGCGCGTATAATATCTCCCCAGTCTCTTGCGTAGGGTGCGATTCCATCTCTCCACCAAAGCTGCCTTTTTGTCAGAGTAGGTAACAAAGAACCGAATACCTTTCTTTTTCAGGAATTTCTGGAACACTCTGTTGGTAAATTCCGTACCTTGATCCGTATTTAAATTCATTGGGGATCGCCCCTTGGGAAGGATTGTTTTGAAAACTGACACCATTTCTTTCCCTGTTTTTGCTTTCATGGGCACCGCCCACCCGTACCTCGAGAACACATCGATGAAGGTTAATATGTAGCGATAACCGCCATTGAAGCGAGTTAGATTTTTCACGACTACGAGATCGGCTTGCCATTGTTCGTCTAACCCTGTGACGTACACTTTGTTACGGGGGAACTTTCTGCGAACAGGTTTATGTAGCGTGTAGGCAGGTTGCTTTTCTAACCATTCTCGGATGAGTTTCTGTGGTAGCCCCGTATTCTGAGCTAACTTTTTTACACTACTGAATCCTCTTTCGGGGTCGAAATAATGGGACT